>OU612018.1:12517500-13870000 GCA_914767945.1 Eilema depressum
TGATAAATTACCAGATGACATAAAACTTTGTGAAAATATTCTTGCATTTAAATCTAAGCTTTTCAGTCTGTTATGTACCAAAGCATATTATTCTGTATAATGAGTACCTAAACGATCAATTGTAATTTTTTAATACAATTTTATTGATTTTATTAATACAATTTAAAAATTATTGACGTTGTCACTTAACATGCTTAAATTTTGACATTTTCTATTTTGACATGATTATACTGACATTTGTTTTTTGCCATTACGTTCTGACCTAATTAGGATTTTGCATGTACATTTATCTTTATTCAATGACATTAATAATAATAATAAATCTTGTGAATTGTAATCTCATTCAATATTTTGTATGCCTTTGGCGGAACATAGTTTGTAACTAACTATTGTTTTACAACATCTATTCTGTAACCTATGCTTCATAAAATAAATGAATTTGAATTTGAATTTGATTTTCGGTTTGATTTGATTTGATTTAACCTTCAGTATTCGGTGGTTAACCAGGCACCTACGAAGAAGCGGTTATGTCGAAGTCAAACCGACCTATATCTGTTGCTTTTGACATCAGATCTGTTGCGTGAGTAGTGAGCAGGTGAAATAGTATGCGCCAGACAGTGTTCAGCTCTCTGTAAGAATTCAGCGATCTCAAAAAGGCTGTTACACTTTACCATAAAGAGGGGCAAAGGGAAATTTTTTGTTTCAATTTTCTATTGCTGGACTTGCAATCCTCCTAAAGGAGGGATTTTGTTTAATATATTCTTATTTATAAAAATCTCAGTGCCTAAATTCGTGCTAGCTACCCACAAGCGGTTTGCCCCCTCCTTCCTCTGTCGCACTATAAAGAGCTGGAACGCTCTACCCGTGCACGTGTTTCCCTCATCTTACAATCCCGGGTCCTTGATAAAGCATCTGTCGAAGACGTCTTGTTAGGGACCACCGTTGGCATCAGTAGCATCTGGAAAGTTAGCCCGTATCTTTTGAACTGCACCTCAGTTTTTTAACATCAAGCGCGATCAATTGGGTAGTAGTAAATGGGTTTAGCGTTTCTTAGCTAGAGGCGAGCTTATTTATTCTCCTTACGCACTTACAATATAAAGCACCTATAATCATATGTCGTATACACAAGTATTTGAGCTTGAACTTGAGCCTTGTAATAAGAAGAGAGTTGAATAGAGTAGGTAATACAACCAAATCACTCGTAATTATATGAAAATATTAATTACATGAATTGTGATAGCTTCGTCTTGGTCTAGTAATCATAAATTTAGTCTGTAATATTAATCACATTCACATTGTCAATTTGACTTGTTCGGCGTTTTCTCCCATGGTGAAATCCGACTTAAATTGTACTCTTATTAACGGATTCACGTATTCAAAAAATCAATTGACGTCCATTGTGCAGAGAAATTTTACCAATACCTGAATAACTAAAAGTACCTACTTCACTGTGTATCTAATGAAAAAAACCAAAAGGTGAATAAACCTTGCTATAGTAAATATATTGAGGACATTTTTAATTTTTTTATTTTTTATGACATTTTATGCATGCAACTTTCATAGTCATCATGCATGCAATTTGCAATATTTTTTAAAATGCCCAATTAATCGTCTAGGCACATATCACCCAGTCTAAATCGGGATTAGATGATGGTAATGTGCCAAAGCCTCCCAACATCAGGAGAGGTGTATGTCCAACAGTGGACTGCGATAGACTAATAATTGATTGATCGATTGAATGTTTGTTTATTGGTGTTAGTTATAGCACCATATATAAAAGATAAATCTTCGATACCGTAAATGCATTTCACATAATAGTCTATTAACGTATCAACCCGGGAACTCCCTTGGGTCTTTCTGGGAAATGACGGTAACCCCTCACGATCCGTTAAGTGGTTTTGACATTAGTCCACACCGATATATCTACTCTAAAGACTGATGGCGCCAGGGGCCTTTAGACTGTAAGATTACTATGTATTTACTGTTGTATATGTTTGCCCAAGTAGTTATGGAGTTGTATAAGAAAACATAAACTGTTTAGATTTGAATATTTGAATATTTTAGGGAAGATAAAACCTAAGAGGAGTTCTTCTCTAAGAAACACCGGATTCCTCGGTCTCATAGACCAATGTTACGAAACGTAAGGTGATGCCCGGGTGCTTCCGCACGAAAAAAAGACAGGTGTGTAATCAGGGATGCTGTAGGACTTTAAAATAATATTATGAAATACAATTTGGTGAGTTGAATATGCTTTCTGGCAGTATTTCGAATTTATTGTATAAAAATAAATCGTACTTGGTTGACGTGCAAACACAAGTCTAAACTGGCTGCCCACGTGGCAACAATAACATACACCCACACCCGATATTCGGGGTGTCCCAAGATTCAAGGATCGGGCAAAAAATAAGATAGTCTCTAATTTTAAAGGGATGTGATGAATACCCATGCTTCTTAGGTTGCTAACACAGAAAAAAAGAGTTAAAAATATTTGAAAAATTGTGCCCCTGGCAGTTGAAAATACCGTAAGGGGTCCAGAATATCGAAGGATTGAAAAAAAAAAGTATTTAAAAAAAATATTGAGATATATTTTTTCCCGAGCAGCCATAAGCAGGGCCACTCTTTGTTGCCGGCTTATCCTTGAATTTTGGGACATCCTGGATATCACGTTTATATTGAGTCATCACGACAAAGTAGACATTCAATGTTACCTTTTTTACAACAGAGATTTTGCACATGTTAAAAAAGTAAATAGAAAGTAGTGTTGTACACCAACAATGGGGTACTCAGAAGAACTTAGTATGTAATGTTCAACAATTTTTTGTAACAAGTTTAACCTTAGTTTAACCCATCTTAAATATAATATTTAAAAGTCATTTTGATTTTATAATAACATGTCTCCCACACTTTATGCATGCTGTAAAGCGCCTGTGAATACTGGATAACAGTGGCGAGTGAAAAATTTCAAAAGGGAAGCCGGTGTTTTTTTTTCTATGATCTAATTTGTCACGCACCATGCGCATAATTATGCAATAACAAGCCGGCCGGAATCGTGTTATGGGGACCTCTCGCTACAGCTGGATATGCTATCCAAGTTTTAAAATAACAAACAAAAAGAAAGAAAATATGAAAACTAGCAAATAGCAATTACTAAGAATTTGGAAGTCTGGCACATGATATGAAATAGAGGTTCTTAGCGGCAGTGAGCACTGTAATTACACCACGTGTTAAATAACATGAATATTGAATAGCTAAGCCCTAAAAGCTTAATTTAAATAAGACACCGAGTGGAGATGAATAATACAGTAGTTCTGGAGACGCCCGCCTAAAGCGCTCTGTGGAACCACGACCAAGATGTTTAATTTATCAAAGTGGTTTTATAGGAATGTTCATAATAATGTACAAATAATGTAACTAGTACAAAAGTTTCATCATGTCCTTTTTTCAAGCAGACTGTCATCAAAATTATTTCTTAAATATTTATGCTTCCAATAAAGTTCTTAAATTATAATATCATTATCATAAATATTCCATACATTTATAATTAAGTACCGATCTATATTTGGATCAAGCTTGTTTATCTCAATGGTCCTTTTCTAACTGTTTTGATATCAATTGAGAACTCATGAATAAAGTGAGACGTCAATAACAATAATATCATTAAATAATGAAGTACTTATACACAAATGTTGAATTGAAAATCTTTAGACATTATGAACATCGACAGTCATTACATTGTAACCCTTGTATATATGATATCATGGTTAAATATGGCTTACAATGTAGAAAAGTAGATTTTGTAATAGCAGCAAAAGAGGAGAATTCTGGGAATATAGTGAATGAAAGTCTGTGGGTTCTGTGAATTGCTGAAATTGGACTAGAAAAACTATATGTTGTAATTATGGTAACTATATTTTATTCGTTTCTCAAACATGTACCTGACTATATTTCCTGACTATATTGAAGTACTTCAAAAGATTTAAGCTGTAGGAGGAAAAGGAAAATGTAAAGATTATTTCAATGTTAGAAAAGCAAGGTCTTGGCTTGACGTTATCAGCACCTAGATGACCTTCAAGCGTTTTGATTCAAGTGATGTCAATAGATGCAAGATGATGAATACATAATTGTTAACTCAGAATTTATAAAATAGTTAGATATGTAAATATTATCACACTACTATATAACAGTATAACTGTGGGTGTTCTCATTCTGTTATCTCATAATCTAATTTAAACAGCTCCTCATATGCGCCAGCACCTAGGGCTCACATGTATATACATACAAGAAGTATAGAAAGCGGCCATAACAAATCCGTATTGGTCAGAGCGCGGATTCACACAGTGCAACTGTCACGTCACGTGAGCCACGTGGGGGCGCGCGCCGGTCGCACTCCCAGGCCTCCTGGGGCTAGTTTATGAACAATAACCGTTTGTTTATGATAGAGAATTAACATCGGAAGCTCGTAATCGCGTTTAGACGATTTAGGGCGGGAGTCGCGCGTGACTGATCGCGCGGTCGCGAGAGGCACTGGCGCGACGCCCCGGGCGCGACGCGTGACGTCAGAGCGTGCCCCCGCCCCGCGCATGCGCCCCCACCGACCTCCAGCATACTCCAAAACTCTCCACGAGGGCCCTCCACCTCGAGACCTCAACTCCGCTTTGGGACTTAATCGATTTTTGAGCTGCAGTTTCACGGGATCCAGTACCTATCTCTGGTGTACGAGGCAGCTTTGAAACCGACATATTTTGAAATGTTACAAGGCGTTACAAAGGTTATATTTGATTTACCGTATTCTCAGGTCACACTTGTGTTGATCTATTCCGTTCAGTTATCACAAAGGATTACTTTGTTGTGTTAAAGAAATAACACCTTCAATTAATTAGGTATACAAGGTTATTAAAAACAACTTATTATCCTAATAAATACACATTATGATATTTTGTTCGTATCATAACTGCATGTGTATTAGAATAACTTTAAACTGACAACTTTACGTAAATATTTATTGTAGATAAAAGTTATTTTGTCACCGTACCGCAAATTACCAATTAATATTAACGCACCTACATAATTATGTAGCTCTACGGGCGTCTACGGGACAGCTGCGAGCCTCTACGCACGTAGTCCGTAGGCTACATTTTTGTGTGTAGACTTGTAGACGTTTGTGTATACGCAGGGTATAATATTGTATAAGGTATATAAATGTCAAGCCTCCTGAACACTTATTCGGGTGACGATCTCATTAAGTACCTTACACAAGACGGTAAGGTTAGAAGTACGTTAACATTTACTTTTTTTTTCAGTATTGAGTACAAGTTTATAGTTCAATTTATTACCCGAAAAGGGAAGTAATTGGGTAAATATAGTTATGCTTTAATTTAAAATGAATTTTCAGATCTGAAAATCATTGCATGTTATATGAAAAATTAATTAGTTTAATTAAAAAAAAAATAGTTCGTAGAAAGGTCTTTAAGGTTTCTGTGGATTTTTGGAAGGCAAAATTCACATTTGAAAATCAAGCTGCAAAAAAAGACTGAAATCCTTCTTTTTATACCACTTAGATCGCAGATATTGATTGACAGCCTTCGTGGCGTAGCATTAGTGAACGCGGCAGCTGCGCAGGAGGCGCGGTTTTGATCCCCGCTCAGTGCAAATATTTGTGTGCATGAAATATGAGTATTTGCATTAGTCTGGTCGTGCCTCGGAGCCTTAATGTGCTATTAAGCCGTCGGTCCCGGTTGCCATAAGAACATCTATGGCAGTCGTTACGGGTAGTTGGAGCCCTAAAAAGTCCGAAAACAACGGTCTAGCTGTAAAGCTTCGATATCGCCTAATGTTAACATTGGGTTGTGGAGGTCAGATGACAATCGCTTCACGAAAAATATCGAATACATTAGGGTTTGTAATACTCAGAGAATGTAATTTATTTTTTTTGATGTTAAGAGAGGGATAGCGTCGGTAGCTTAGTGGTTAAGGAGTCGTCCTTACGATCGAGAGGTCCCGGGTTCGAATCCTGGCCATTACACTGCCGACGTGAACCTACTCCTAGCACAAGCAATTAAGCTTAGTTGGACGGGTTAAAGGTAATGTTAGTAATTTCGGTTGCTAACATTCCTAAAAAAAAAGGTAAAACGTTTTTTTATTCGTCTAAGTGGCAGACAAGCGCACAGCCCACCTGATAGAAAGCGGTTACTGGGGCCAATGGATGAGTGCCCATAAACCTTGTGCCGCGGCCACCTGCGAATGATTATATCGAGTGCTACGAGTATATCGAGCAAACTATTAATCGCACAGAAAAGCAGAAACAGTTTTGTTTCAAACTAAATTTTCTATAACTTAGTTTCTGTAACTTTTAGTCGTAGAATCAATAATAAAATCACTAACGAAAATTGATAAGTTAAGGACTTAATCTTCTTTCAAATCTATCGTTTATTTAAATTTTTATTTATTTATTTCCGTTATTATGCAGTGCCTTTACAAATGTCCCTATCAAGACATCCCCTGTATTTTTGCCACAATAAACTACTTTGCGTTATCGAGTCCATAAAAATAATGTATATCATAATAAAGAAGTCCATATTTACATTATGTATGTGCTGTAGAAAAGACGAAGGCATTAAATATATTGAATGTGCCGGTCTAAAATATTGCAATCGACAGAATTTATTACTGCTGCTCTTACGTTCATTGCATACAAAGATATTGTTTTCACCTTACCATATTCAACTTGGCAGAAACGACTCAAAGAAGACTCACCAGAAGGGTCCAGTTAGGTCGAGTCGAGCGCATTGGGAAAATTAGGTCGGGTTTTCGCCTCACACCTACCATAATGCTTTAAAACGGGGTATTCACAGGGCTTCCACCAGTGCGTCCTGTCAGACGCAGGGTATCATAGACACTGATACTAGGTCTAGTCTACGAATTAAAAGTAGCGCAGCGGGTTATGTATCGGACTATGCTTTAAGTTTCTTTGAAAGATAAAATTCGCAATGAAGTCATCCAACAAAAAAACTAAAGTTACCAACATAGCGTACGGAATAAACAAGCTGAAGTGGCAGTAGGCTGGCCACATCTATTGAAAGACCAATCTGGCCCTTAGAACAACCGAGACCTAGAGTGGAGACTGATGCGAGACGGAAGGTGGGACGCCACTCCAGCCAGACGGACCGACGACGAAAGAGGTGGCTGGGATAGACTGGATGCAGAAAGCGGAGGTTCGGTAGCAATTTCGCACATTGGAAGGCCTATATCCAGCAGTAGAGTGCGTTAGGCTAATTGATTTGACTGATTTGAAAGATGAATTTATACGTAACTAGCTTTTGCCCGCTGCTCCGCCCGCGTGGATGTCGGTTATCGCGACCAAACATAGCCTATGTCCTTTCTCAAGGTCTAATCTACCCCTATACCAAATTTCATCAAAATCGGTTCAGTGGTTTAGGCGTGAAAGCGTAACAGACAGACAGACAGAGTTACTTTCGCAATTATAATATTAGTTTGGATATGGATTAAAGTTTGCCTTTTACATGGTTTTCATTCAACATTCACTGGGTCATCATTCACTGTACTGCAGCGATGGTCAGACCATCCATATGAAAGGTTCGGATATATTCAAGAACATCATGGTCGAAAACATATCCGAAGCTTTCATCTCAGAGCCCGAAACCGTTTTTTGCTTAGAGTATACATTATAAATATAGAGTGCGCCTATCACTTAGGTCTTTGGCGCCGAGTGTTAGCAGATACTTTGCGATGGTATACCGCACCTATAGTGACGTTTCATGCATTACCGAAAATACCAATAGATGCACTTATTAATGTAGTTTGTTGTTATGAAGTTGTTTGTTCGATTTGATATGCATAGATAAAATTAAAGCCAAAATACAAAAAAATGGCGTCATTTTGCGGTATTTTTGCGTCATTATTACTACAAATATACGATGTTCTATAAAATTTTGATTTAACATATCGAATTAAATATTACTTGCAAAATCATTTTGATGGGTATTGTTTTGCTACTGATTGAGGTTTGGCCAGGAGCCTCGGTACTGTTCATACCCGTGATAGCAGTTCATACTTGTAAGGCGCGCTCTATAGCAATGTATACTCTAAGGTTTTTTGTCTATGTTTAAATAATGCGGAACTGAGGGTCGTATAACCTTCCAGCATCGATAGGTAAGCATGCGCCAGACACAGTCTCATTCATAGGACAGTGGACCTCGGGCTTCTAACGCCAACTCCGGCAAATTGGATGCAAATGAGGAACAAGGAAGGGCGTGACTGAGGAGATTTTAGTAGGACCCTGTCACGCCCACTCGCTCTTTGCAGTGACCGAATGTGGATGATACTACATATCAGATCCGTTTTTGCGGTTTGTAATCCGTTGCCCTGCACCCGCAGGTGGGTGCAGGAATCGTGCGCTGCTCTATTGTTTGCAGCTATCGTATCTATTCAAAACTAGTACAAGCTTACTAACGGCCGTTCCCAATAACATATCTACAGATAAAGGAGGACGAGATAGTTCCTTTGTCAAATGCTATTGTTATTTTGCTACTATGAATTGGGTTATCATAGAGATTGATGACGTTTTTATCCTTTCTAATGGCAAAACTGGCGATAGATAGATTATTGGGAACGGCCGTAAGTAAGCTGAATACACAGATACATGAACCAATACGATTAAAATGTAGCTGATGTATCGTAACTATAATCTAAGGGTAAAAGTTTGTTAATTTGCAGATGAATCTTTAATACACATTATGACTCATATTCTAATACGATTCCACTAGAGTGGCCTTCTTAGACCCGTACCCTTAGCACGAAAATCTATGTAATATCTATACTATTATATAATTGTAAAGTGGTCGTGTCTGTACATTGGAGATATTAAAAAAAAATACTTGGGTTATGTTATGTTAACGATACTGAACACGAAAATATTTTTTTTGATTTTCCTGTCTGTTTGTCTGTTTGTCCGCGATGGACGCAAAAACTACTGGACGGATTTTGATGCGGTTTTTTTTGTTAGAAAGGGCTTGCTCAGCTTAAAATCTTACGTTTGTTTGATCGCAATCGGTTGAGTAGAACCGAAGATATGAGCAAAGGTCGCGTTAACCGAGATGCACGCGGGCGGAGCCGCGGGCGGAAGGCTAGTATAATATATAAATGTAATGAGAGCACGGAGTATTGCGATTGGCAGGCTTCACACGCACACACGCTCACAGTAGGCAAGCGGCCAATCGTAATGCTCCGTGCTCTCGTTACGTTTACGATACGATTACAATAGTTTTTCGTGCTAGGGGTATTGCAGATCTTTAACCAGATTACGTTTGGTGTTCCTATACTATTATATAATTGTAAAGTGGTCGTGTCTGTACATTGGAGATATTTAAAAAAAAATACTTGGGTTATGTTATGTTAACGATACTGAACACGAAAATATTTTTTTTGAATTTCCTGTCTGTTTGTCTATTTGTCCGCGATGAACGCAAAAACTACTGGACGGATTTTGATGCGGTTTTTTTTGTTAGAAACGGCTTACTCAGACTTAAAATCTTACGTTTGTTTGATCGCAATCGGTTGAGTAGAACCGAAGATATGAGCAAAGGTCGCGTTAACCGAGATGCACGCGGGCGGAGCCGCGGGCGGAAGCCTAGTTAATTATAAGTTCGCATAGTAAGATTGTGTCATCAAGTGAAAAGAACACAATGATGCTAAGCACTATCCTTATAAAAAGTCGCAGAAAAAAGGGCTTAACTACAACGTAAGGAGCGTTGTAGTAAAACCTTTTTAATGGCATAAATATTATGATTATTTTGTTTCATTATTATATCTCTTTACTGATACACAAAATTCAGCTCATAATTTGATAAAGGCCTGTAAAACATGTAAATCATAGCATAAAGTAAGGATATACATCATAAAAGAGATTGTATGTTTCGCAACTTCAAAATCCTGATTAAATAAATTTACTGAAGGGGCCAGGTCCCCGGATATTTCCCGGACGGGCGGCGCGGGTGTTCGGGGGCGGAAGCAGGTGGGCTCCTGACGTCACACACGTGACGTCAGTACTGGGGGCGGGGTGCGCGGCCGACGACCCATACTCTTCAGCCAAAGTTGGTAAAATGCAAACTAAGTAACCGACTTTCAAAATACAAACTTAAAGCGTTTATTTAAGGTTTCTTTTCGCACCATTAACGTAGCTAGTCGCCCTAGTCGGTATCGAGCTTACGTCAAAGAAAGACTTTCAAAAGTCGTAAAGTCAGAATGAGTGAATCACATCAATGCTTTCTGCATAAAATCACCTTTTAGTTTAGATTATAAATATTACTGCCAACGTTAATTTTATTAAACATATCCAAATTGTACACATTATGTATTACTTAGTAGCTTATCCCGTTCATCGCCGATAGTAGCGTGATGATATATAGCCTCGTAATGTTGGTACCTGATAATGTAGCTTTGTAGCTTTTTTAGCATTTTGTGTGCGTAATGTTTTGATACTTGTAAGGCATTTTCTTTCAAAAACCTATTAAAAATAATGTATATTGTGATTAATTTTAATATAATTTAATGGTAATTTGCCCCTAATGAACATGTTGCGTTAGAATATCGTTTCAGCGCCATCTAGTAAGATCATTGAGAACTTGGACACGTGCCACGTGAAGCTTGGAAAATGTTCAGTGTTGTTTTACTGAAAACTGGGTCTGAAAAGTTTCATAACCACTGCATAGATGGCGTTCAAAGGAGTTAGGCAGAGTGTCTAAGAAAAAAATACCTATAAATATGTTGTTTGTAGTACCTACAGTAGGTATACATGTAAGACCAGGTACTCCTGCATTCCGCTGCGTGATACGGAGCAGTATGCCAGTCGCCTGGTTTATGAATCTTATAAAAAGCAAACAGGTTCAAACAGAGTCGAAATAGATGGTGCCCTCGTCACTTCCGCTGCGGGTAAGGTGTCCGATTTTTTTTCATACAGCAAGATATGCCCAGTATTTTATTCAACATTTCTTTGCTATGAATGAAAGTAGTTGGGCATAATATGTTCGTTCTGATATCTAGTCTAATATGAAAAAATCTATATAAATAAAAATAAATTGCGGAACTGTACATACAGTACCACGCATGCACTAAATTGCTTGTTTTTTGTGTTTGTTATTTTCAGGACAAGGTCTGTATGATATTTTTCTGGAAATTTCACGGGTAGGTACTATAATTATACCGCGGCTAAGCTAATGCGCGCAGCTAGTACGCACAGCTAGTAATATACAAGTATAAATAAGCACTGTAACGCATGCATGTTAAAAAAAACAAAGTGGTTTCATTTCTTGTAAATCTTTTGTTTTCTTCAAATCACCGTAAAACTTCGTGAGTTTACAAGAAACCAAGGTTTTCCTCTTATAACAACTTCTGTTAACAACAACAGATCATGAAAAAATATCACCCTAATTGGGTGGGTGAATTACTGGTCACAGTTTCGGTAGCCAGTACGGGTAGACAGGGAAAACAAAAGAAAGTTTTATACTTTGGACAAACCGGTAGGTAAGGTATATTGTATTTGAATGTATTTCGGAATGTTAGTGTTTATTAGAAGCCAAGTTTTTTACGTCGGTACGGAGATAGTACTATTTCAGTAATATAACATAATATTAGCTGTTGTCCCTGGATTCGCGTTGTCTTTCGTACAATTTTGGTCCCGTTCACCTAGAGTTATAAAAAAGCCAACCTATTATCAGACCTATCATACACATACAAAATTTCGTCGGTCAAGCCGTTTCGGAGGAGTTTGATTACAAACATTGTGATATCAGATTTTTTTTATATCTAGATGTAGAATTTAAGTCTTGGACCATACCTCAAACATTGGTGTAATAAAATAAAATGAGCCTCAATTTAACATACATAATATTACCAAAACATTAAGGGTAAATTTTATTATTTCGGATTAATTTTTTTGTTGAACTTGTGTTGTGAAGTTTGACATATTTCAATTTTAGTCTATCATTTCCCTAGTGGTTACTTTAATAACTAGGATATTGGACATGAGTGTGTGCCCGTGTACCTACATTGTACATTGGAGTATGTAATGTCAACTATCATCTATTCTGTGGTAATAAAATCTCCGAATCACCTATCTTGAAGAGAAAATCTGTGACAGTGCTCATATACCAACCTAAATAATTTTAAGCACCTACGTAGTCTCGAATATGAAGCTAGCTGTTGTCCGCGGCTCCGCCCGTGTGGATGGCAGTTATCGCGACCAAAAATAGCCTATATCCTTTGCCAAGATCTAATCTATCTCTGTACCAAATTTCATCAAAATCGATTCAGTGGTTTAAACGTGAAAGCGTAACAGACAGACAGACAGTGTTACTTTCGCATTTATAATATTAGTATGGATTAAGTATGAAGCATGGATGGATATGGATACTTTCGTTATAACCGAAATTGAAAACAACTAACAAATCACAGAAGTCATACCTCATTGTAATTGGCTATGGATTTTCCATAATCATCCCATTAATAACGTAGAGAAAAGCTACTAAATTACCTTTGACAGGCTCTGTGGTGAGGCGGTAAGTACTTAACACGACAGCAGCTACGCCGCTCATTGCAAATAATAGTATGCATAAATAATATGGCTATTTGCATTGGTCTGGTCGTACTTGGGAGAGCACGTTAAGCCGTCGGTCCCGGTTGTCATACGAACATCTATGGTAGTCTTTACGGGTAGTTGGAGCCCTAAAAAGTTTAACAACTGGTTTAACTGCAATACTTCGATATCGCCAATGGATTATAGTGATCAGATGGCGAAAAATATAGAAGATGAACCAAACTCGCAGTTAAACTGAAAAAGCGGACCCCAGACTCCGAGGCGAAAGCTTCGAATGCGACTGGGATTCGCTATGATGAAGAGGAAGTAAAACTACAAATCATGGTTAAAAATAACGCCACTTATGAACCGATGTATAACGAATGGGTTACATAAGTCTAGATGAAAAATTTATAACATTCTGCGTCGGATATCGGATACTGAAGTTAAAATGAAAAAGGGATGACTTATGGACGAGGAGTTGGAACGATATTTTACACAACATAGGTACCTACTTGAATAGATCTGAAAAGTTATCAAATAAGTGATGTAGTAATATAGTATTTTAAAACATTATTTTATTACATACTAGCTGACCCGGCGAACTTCGTACCGCCATATTTTCCGCCCGCGTGGTGTTCTGATCCCGATTTATCAGTGTTTCTCTACAATATTATGCATGTATTATACATATAAACCTTCCTCTTGAATCACTCTATCTATTAAAAAAAAACCGCTTCAAAATCCGTTGCGTAGTTTTGAAGATTTAAGCATACTAGTGATGATAGATAATGTACATATTGTACATATTATATAGTTACCTGTTAGCACCCAAACAAAGCATAGTAGTACGGTTAGTTGGAACACAGATAAACATAGGCAGGATTACTTAGATGATTGTTCATGTATTGTGCATCCATACATGGTACACACATAGCATTATTCATAGATACACCCAGTCACTGATTTACATAGTTACTAGTTGGTTAACCTCATTGCATTCAGACCACTGCGACTGCAAACACATTACAAGTAGGGGAGACCGGGGCTCAAAGTTCCCGGGGTAGGTTGTTCCGAGCGAAATAAGTTCCCGAAGAAAAGAGGTAGCAATGGAAGTGAAGTATGTCGTGAAACGTCATACTACCGTGCTATTTTGTCAGCCATTTTAGTATAGCTTCGTCGGCGGAAGACAGTGGTAATCGAGTAGTGGCACATAAACATCGCATAAGTACATTTTTTCATCCTTAAACTTTTTGGTCTATTTCAATCAAATTTCTAGCTATTTGTGAGAGACTTGCTATTATCAGTTGGGCAAACTATGGTGTTTATCTTTTTAACATGATTTTTTGTTTTTTATAACCTATTCTGTAGTAATTGGTAGTTACTTTAAAAATGGGATTTGGGGTTCAAAGTTCCTCTGGTGGGGGGCTAGTTGTTCCGCGAAACAACTTGCCCTGTAATGACACGTAAACAATAAAATTAAAACTTTGCTTTAGAATGAGAAACTATAAACGGAAAACTAAACGGGGCAAAGTTTCTATTAACTTTAGCAGCGGGTTGCTGATAGTGTCATTAAAGAAGGTAAATTTAAGACGCCACGCGCCAGTTCGGGAACTAGAGATGTCATTTCATTATATTATAATAATACCTATGTCATAGATTATCTCGCTATGTCGAAAAGTTACTATTCCAGACAGGTGTTCACCCAGGACAACCTAGAACCAGGAGAAGACATTGGCAGATTATTTGTTGCAATGTGAGTCAATTTACTTCGGTCTCTTGCCAGAAGAAGTGAGAACATTAGCACATCATACTGTTTTCTTAATAGGCAAACACTTGTTAAGTTGATTAATATTAATTAGATTGTTTAACATTATTAGTTTTACAAAAAAAATACGAAAAAAGTAGCAAGTATTAATACTTGCTACTTTTTTCGTATTTTTTTAACTATAGAATTTAATTTTGTTGAAAATTTGTCAAAAACATTAAGATTTTGTACTTTTATAAATAAAACTTTCATAAATATTTGGTTACATGTGCCTTATTTATTTTAAACATACTTTTCCAACTAATATTACATTATTGATTATTGGAATTGACCCTGGAACAACATACCTCAGCTGAGGAACAACTAGCCCCTACGTGGGGCGAATTGTTCCTTGTCGACTTTTTGCAGAAAAATTATACTGAACTAAAATGTATTATTATTTCAATGAATTTGACTAAAGAATTAGAAACTAGGATAAATTCTGCATCTGTGGATATAGGAATCATTGATTATAAGTCTTTCTATTACAATCATATTGTGTCCTATTCCAAAATCGGAACTTTCAGCCCCGGTCTCCCCTACGCCAGAGAAGTCGAAATGATAGAATATTTTTATAATTCAAATAAAAGACAATTTTTGAGACAGTAAGTTGCGCTTTTTTTCTGTCAAAGAACTGTATACTGTTTCCGCTAGTGATGCTGGCGCTAGAACATTGCACTCTTATTATCCCACATTCTTGCTGACAATTTGAATAAAGTTCATTCTTTTTTTAAACTTCTCAGGTCGATGCAAACGGTGCGCTTGTGGATTCTATGTAATTAGTATCTGACCTCTCAAGTTAAATACCTACTCGTGTTAAGAGCCATACTTATGTTGGTAGTGCAGTGTAGTCACGTTTAAATTACCATAATTAATACTGGTGCTTTGAAAAACCACTCGTACTAGAAAGGTCTTAGCTATTTGACTGCCTCTGTGGCGTAGCGGTAGTGAACGCGGCTGCTACGCAGGAGGCGCGGGTTCGATCCCCGCTCAGTGCAAATATTTGTATGCATGAATATGAATATTTGCATTGGTCTGGGTGTTTCTATGTATAATATGTATGTATTTCCAAAAAAAAAAATGTATCTATGTATGTTTATCCGCATTCTAGAACCCATAACTCAAGCTAGTTAAGCTATGCTTACTTTGGGTCTAGATAGCGTTGTGTAGAATGTCCTACAATATTTATTTATTTACGCAGTTTGGCGTAACAAGCCAAGACCTTTAATAATGGAATAAGCCTCATTTTTCCTGAAGTTTTTTATCCTCGTTATTTCGAGCTCGGATTTCAATATTGTATAATAATTAATATTGAATAAGCTGTCGAGGTGAGAGGATTTTAAGAATAGCTGTCAGCTTAAAATTCTATGCTATTTCTATTTAAATTTTTGTTGCCCTTATCTATCTACCATTCATCATTAATAATTACCGTTTTGTATGAATTCTATTTTTACATCGAAGATACAGTTGAAAGGTTTATTTTAACGTGCTACTCATATGCCAAAAAATAGAAAACAAATTAAAAAACATTGTAGCAAGCTACGTGAGGATTAGTTACATTGATTCTATAATTATCTTATTCATCATCATCCAAACACAATAGATACTTGCCCTTTACTAGTGCCAAGAATATTATTAAAATTGCCATTCGACATGTCAGTGCTAGCAGTCCGTTGAACACTAAAGAACTACTAGAACGATACGAGTATTTGCGTCCATGATTATTATTAACTGGCTATTTGCCTGAAAATTGCATACATTAGCAATAATATGAGGGTTATTTCTATTTTATGTACCTATTGTAAAAACTACATTGAATAACATGTAACATGGGAAGAAACTGTCTCCTGAGATACAGGTTAACAACTTAGTTCGGGAGACAACGACTCTGTACTGTATACCAGTGTGATTTATGGTTTCAATAAATTATAACACTGTAGTTAATATATTTCGATGTGCGTACACAATTATGTCAACAATAAAAAAGCATATTCAAATTGAGTTTAGCAACAAAAGTGATTTGAGTTTGTACTAATAAAGATACTAGTTACGTGAAATTATTCGAATGAAATTATTCTGACTTCGAAAGATACTCAAGAAATATAACAGTTTGTAGCAATATATTATGTTGCTGCAAACTGTCAGTGGTCGATGGTGTCCATACATTTCATTCGTTAGAAACAATCTATGTATATATAACATAACTATTAAAATTCTGACACATTAGTTGATGTTGTCATATTAAGTTAAAATCAATGATAATTGGTTAAAATAATATGTTTAACTTTTTATTTCATAGTCCATTTTATGTTTTAGGCAATTCTGGCAAACGATTTTAAAATTCATAGCATAAAATGTGGACAGGTTTATCTTTTTGTAGACTGTAAATAAAAAGAGAGGAAGGTATGAAAGACTCTCAAAAGTACTGGAAATAGTTTTTCAAAGGAAGCTGTTAGTCTCTTGTTTGTTTTTATTCTGTCCCATTTAACTTGCCGGGTAACAAAAGTTCCTAGCTTCCTCGTGCAAAATAATTTGAAGGAAAATAATTGTTGAGCTTAGATGTTACGATTCAACATTTCCACCATTATAACGCAAGATTTTTACAAGATTTATATTTCAGATAGAAAGATGAAATAGGGATGATTGAAGTAATTATTTCTACAGAACAGATGTTTCATTGACCATTAAATATACAATATACATATTGTAGGACATTCTACACAACGCTATCTAGACCCAAAGCTTGTGTTATGGGTTCCAGAATGCGGATAAACATACTTAGATACATTTTTTATACATAGAAACACCCAGACCAATGCAAATATTCATATTTATGCACACAAATATTTGCACTGAGCGGGGATCGAACCCGCGCTTCCTGCATAGCGGCTGCGTTCACTACCGCTACGCCACAGAGGCTGTCAAACGTTTCATTAATCAAAGATGAGGATTAACGAAAAGCATTTAGACACTAATTTCCTAGCTGATGATGATGATAGCTATGATTTCGAAATGATACAAACTGATATGTGTACGTCGGAAGGTCTTTTATAAATCTGTTTCTTCTTACATACCTATTTAGTTCCCGTAAAATATTTACACTTCTAGTTTAAATCTTGAACTTACAAGATGCAGAATACAAAAAAATCAAGTAGTTACCCATTCATCCAGGATTTTTCTTTACTATCCTTCTATTTAAGTTGTTGGCATATTCTTTGAACAGGGAAACCACAAAGCACTTTGTTCATCGGGTTACTCAAAAGCTAAGACTGTCTAAGATGCTGGAAACTGTAGCAATGAAACTCATTAAAACTTTGTCTGGTTTCTATTCTAATATTTCAATAATTGAACATGAGTAAACTGTAGCTGTTATGATCGGAGAGCCTAGTAAATAATACAGTAGATACTATTACTTATTCTGTGATAATACCTATAGGAAATTTCAGTAATTGTTTATACAAGCATAATTTGTAACATAATGGTAAAGTTTTCATAATTGGATTTGATTATTTATTGAACACTGTTAGTCCATAACTATCACAGTAAATTTACAGTGGGTATGGAAAGAGTCAAAGGAACACAAGAAGAATCAGAATAAGAAAAAGAAAGGAAAGCCTCACTACGACAATTATTGTTTATTACCTACAAATTGAGCGAGAGCGAGGTACATCTTTCATTATACCACTCAATTCGTTATCGGAAATAAATGGCACTACACTGCGCTTAGAAGTCTAGTATACTTATAATATAGATGTAAATTCTGATATGATCTACTAATTTTACTAGAAAGGCTGCTTGTTGGGAGTCATAGGTATAATCCGTAAACGGTTCTAGCCGCTTCGACAACGTCCCAAAGAAACTCGAGAATAATTTCTGTATATAAAATTAAGAATGTTAATTTTTAAAACCTAGCCTTCCATGTTAAGCCCTAGAGTATAAGACAGAGCGGTGCTGATTTTAGATAGTGCCGTCAGAACGAACATTATCTAGATCCAGTAAGTATCTCGTCTTTAGAGCTTTAAAAACCTTTGTGCCATCGAACCTTCGTATCTTAGGATCTCAATGTGTTGTAAAGTAAAGAGTTCATGAGCGTATAGCTTTTAGGTACTTACTTTTAGATATTTTTTTAGGTAATTGTATATTATACAATGTCCTACTTCAAAAAGGATTGCATAAATTCATTATAGCCCAACTAAATAAGGATTTGACATAGGAAAAATTCCTAGTAGCAATTTTCTTTCGGGATTCGTTGACGGAGGTCACGAGTAGTTCGATTTGCGTGGTATTCGGTTCGTTGCGTTCTCCGCCATCTTGAAATTAAGGGTACAATTTTGTTTACCGAATAAGTCGTTCAGTTTTAATTTTACACGGCAAATATTTAAATTTATAATTTTATTGTAACAACAATTTCAGTTCGATGTGAAAGGTAAATATTTAATGTTCACATCAACATAATACCTACTTCTTACCATTGAAGATTTGTGAGTAGTAATAGTAAATCGTCAGGCAGTACCAGTTAATTGCTAAATTGTAAGATAACATCCATCAACAGAATTTTAATTCTTATTACGAAAGTCTTTGGTTTATTTTGTCTCTGTTGAACTTTTATTTGAGTAAAAAAAAAATTAATACAAAGCGAAATTGGAGCTTAGAAAAAAAGCAACGATCTAACATCGTATGCTCTCATCTATAGCCGACGGGTTTTATCTGCACGATATCAAAATGTTGGTACAAACCGTAAACAATTTCCTTTTGATGTTAAAAATGTACTGCCGTATTAAGTGAACAAATTGAACAATTATTTACCATTTCAATGAACAAAACTTTGTGGTATAGGTGTCGAAAATACACTTATAATAAAAAAAACTGACTTCTAGAACAAAAAGATACTGAAAAGTGAATAATAAATGTTTTATAGATTTCATTAAAACCACAAAAACATGTGTTTGTCTGAGACAAGTTGTTGAAGTCAAGGCAAATAGATTGGTACTCGATTAGTTGTAGATAAACTTAATTAGTATGGTTACAATTGCACACCTAATTGTGTTGGCAGGCTTCAATAGTGTCAATTAAATGCTCTGCTTTACCATAACACAATCGACCTCTCTGTATGCTGCTATTCAGAGGCACTACCTAGGATCTGACATATGTGTGTGTGTGAAACAGTCACCCTATTTTTGACAAGGATAAAAAACCGCACCTCTATATTATAACGAGAGAACAAATCTTTACAGTTTCGTCATCAATAAATCGTTCCCCACAGTATAGATATATTTACGAGTAGATATTTACTACATGCTTAAAGGAGATGGGGAGGCTTTCATACATTCTTGGGCCAAAAATGTAATAAGATGAGGGTGGTATCAATTAAGAGCATATAAATTATTAAACCATCCCTGAAAATTCTGCAGATTTTGGATATCTGAGAGCAGAGTTATAAGAGATTTAGTAAAAGTGAGGTTATGCAAGAAATTGATATTTTAGAACTGTGATTTCTGTGGTGTTTTAATAGAAAGTGGTCATTTTTTTTATCTTAAAATACTTTTAAATTGTACTGTATTATATTTCACTCAGGGATAATGTACGAAAACTTACAAAGAGATTTTAAAGATATGGAGTACAAGGATGTTATGTTAAAAAAAAACACTTTAAATAATAATTATCTTTTATTCTTCTTCAATAATAATTAAAGTATTGTCTAAGAAATGCGCAGGTGAAAATATATTACCTTATTTACTTCATTTTCTATGCCACAATTCACACAGAGATCCATGTCAAAATCCAAAATACCGAGCAAAACTCAAACAAGTAAACAAGTTTATCATTGTACTTTAAGGTAACCAGGAGCAAGCTGAGAAGTCCGTAAAGAGAAATCACTGTTAAGGGAATATAATCAAGAAATCAACTGGAAATACTCAAAACGCAGAAGTCAATTGATCATTGGATTTAAACCAATAAACTGATACAGTATACTGATATAGCATACTTTTGTACATATTTTATAAACAATTGTATATCCCATAAGCCGTGTAAATATACAATTTTTCGATAAAATAATTAATTTTGAAGATTGAATAAATAAACTGATTGACTGAAAATGGAGCTGTCAGCTGTCACAGCTTAAAAATACAGTTGATAAACACAAGAAATAATTAATCGATTAACGGAAATCGATTCAGAATTTATTTTTATTACACTATTATTTGGTATTTTAAATGGTTATTATTATTATAATGATTAAGTTTTGTTCACTCTGATTGATTTAATATCAAATTGTGATGCAAGAAGTGTTTTAATACGCAATATTGTTTAAATAATTTTTAGTAATCGATATTTTATTTTGCTAGTGGAATAAACTTAGTTTTAAGATTACTCGTCTTCCAGACTTTCAATTGAGCTGGTTTTTTAATATTTTGAAATAGAAAAAAATACCGCTTTTTTTAAGTCATATCTCAACTCATTACAATTTTGGCCCAGAAGTCCCCGTCTCCTTTTCTTTGGTTTTATTTACTAAACTAACTTGTGTGTGAGAATTGCGTTAGTAGAATTATAAACACTGCCGCTTGCAGAGCGCATTGCAACAGTGTGAACACGAAGCAAATACTGATTATATCCAGTGATGTAATTATTATAGTCTCACGGTTTTTCAATAAGTGCGAACGAGTAAATTGGAATGAACCATCATAAAGTTCAGTACTTTATTTTCCTCTACAAATTGATTTATATTGGAAAAAGTGAATGCTCAGACGGGGTTTTAAATAGCCAGCATACTAACATTTCATTAAATTGATTGGACGGAGTAATCATAATACAATGTTTAAAAATGATTGTAGCATCGTGAATTGTTTCAGATAGTTCGTATGAATATCGGTAGATGGCTCCCACTGTCGCCCCAAGATGGTTGTATAGGAATGCTCAGCTCATGGCGTTCAAGTCCCGTCTAAGCATTAACCTTTTCCGACCTGAATCAATTTGATGAAATATAGTATTAAGGTATGTATTAATTTTTTTTTCAAATATTCTTTTCTAGGTCTAAAGCTAGACTACAAGCTGATAAGATAATCTAATATAACAATATCGGGAAGGTTAAAGAGATGATACACTATATACTACCAGATAGCACGATCCTTATACGTTTGTAGGACACTCCAGTTTAGTAGATTGAAAAAGGTCGGAAAACCTTTGTCTGGTTTAAAAAATGTAGCTCGTTGAAAAGTTAAAGCTTTGTTCGCAAAAAGGACTGGTTTTCTACATCTTATACTCAATATACATGTTCGTCATTGCATTATCATACCTTTTTACGTTTTTACTTTACTTTATTTCCTTACAAACCTTGTTTTCCTCTCTAAGTAAAAAAATAAAAGTGGGCCTTTTAAGAAATTATTTAATTAGAGATAATTGATTTTTTACGTAACAAAGATCTTTAATGAAAGGTTCATTAAATAGCCTGTACTTTAAAATGAAAAGATCTACTTATTAAAAAAAAAACCTAATAACGGACCGCGAGTAAAGTGGGCATTTTCAGCGCATCTATACGTTATAAAGAAAAAAGACGATCGCCTTTATAATGGCAGTCGAGAGTTTTTATCCGTTCGGGAATTCAGAGAAAATGTAAATGAAAATTGAAAATTTGGATCTTTAGAGGATATGGAACCAAAAACTTGTTATATTTATGTGTCGAATAAATCTATATAAGGTTACTTAGATTGAAATTAAACTACTAACACAGTAAAGTAATTACATATTAAAAAAAAGGGACCTCACGTTAGACTCCCATACACTCCCGAATATTTATACCCTTATCGATCACTTCACACTATCAATAGTGCTACGGTATAGAGTTGGGACTGCCATCGATTATTCGACATAAAAATATAACAGGTGTTGGACGATATGAGTAGGTATTATGTATTATATTGTGAAGTTAGAGCGACTATATAATATAACACTGGTCGGCCGGTCGAGACAAAATCTATGCAGGTGGGGAATGCGAGACCCGGGCTTAATCGCATGTGACTGCGGAACCCCCGTGCAGTCCATGGCGCACTTGGTTTGTGTCCCCGATGTCCTGCCTCCTGTACTAAAGAAGACCTAAATAAAGCCACTGACAGCGCAGTCTAGATGGCAGAATATTACTCTCGAATAAGTGAAAAAAGAGGATCATTGACACAAGAAGAAGAAGAGCGACTATTCATTTCCCACCCAGCCGCGCAGTGCAAATATTTGACATGTATGCCTATTATCAAATTCAAAATCCCAGAAAAATAACTTTCAACAATTTGAAACCACTATCTCAAAGACCAATATTTACTTTACAGTAGGTTATTTTAATCGCATAACATCATATCGCTACATAAATCTTTTTGGCAGTACTCTAATAAACACTTCACTAGCTACTGAAACGTGTACAGCGTACATAAGTATCACTTTTGAGTAGCCTTTGATTCTATTGTATTCTATTAGCAGGTCGAGTGCTCAATAATAGGATCGTATATACCAACATTTGTCCGTAAATGCGACTATAATAGAGGCATTAGTGGCTAATTCGAAATTTACATTAAGCGATCTCTGAGTTCCCTGAATAGTTTGCTTAGTAATATGTATGATTTAAATTGTCGAGTTATAATATACTCGGACATAAAATAAAACCAGTCAAGTGCGAGTTGGACTTTTGCACTAAGGGCCCCGTACAAAACTAAATTGAGGGACAAACTTATGTCGGACTGGAACCGACTAAAACGCACGCCGTCTGTGGGCTGTCGGTTGCCGGAGATGAAATTGTCGTAGACGAGGGATATCATCGCAGCCCGGCTGACCCAGGGCCATATCTCTTGAACAAGCCCTCTTCCGGTGTGGGGAGAGTCCCCAACTCGCCCCCGAGTTTAGTGCATTGACCTAGAATATTGATTTTGTAAGAGCTAGCTTTCAGCTGTAAGAGGTCGAAGACTTGAGATTTGATTCATATTTCAACTCGATTCATCCATATTTTCCTGAGAAAAACGGTTTGACAGACAGACAACGAAGTGATCCTATAAGGGTTCCGTTATTTTTCCTTGTGTAGTATGGAACCCTAAAAACCGTTTTTTATACTGCAGAGGTATTAAAACAGTATAATCACGTCATATTAGTGGCTGATGGTGCTTATAATCCCATTAACATATGGTGAAGTTTATTGATCGTTTTTATTGTGGTGGAGAAACTGTTCAAATTGAACAGCTCCTAGACTCAACAATGAATAAAATAAAGTCATACTTCAGTTACTGATTTATTATAACTTTGAATTTAGTTATCATTAACCTATTGTCACCACTGTGTATTGTGACTGAGCATTACTCTGAACTAATCCTTCTACTTTTATTTTCTATATTTATTAATCCGTACTATACTAAATACATAGGCACATAACAAAAGCTCTTTTGTTAGGTTAATTCAGTCTTTTTACCTTTCTACACTTCTTTTAATTTGTGACATCGTATTAATTGAAATAGTTATTCATTTTATTGTCTCTACACGCTGTAGTTATTTTATATATTTCATAAAAAATAAACCACTGTAATAAGATTAACCATGCCTATAAAACCACATTAGTACAAGTTTGTTGGAACAAGATTCTTTCAACAATCACAACCACAACGCGCCGCTCCATTTACCTCGGGCTGGTCTCAGGAGTTTTGCAAAACTTCCTTCAATTTATGGACATAAAAATACTACTTAATCTTCAGTTTAATATAACTATACAACACAATAACGCTCATTCGCGAATTTAATGGGAAAAGAACGTTAATTTTTGCGACATTTGTGCACCCATAAATTGTTCAATTTACGTCTTAATCCCCAGAAGTAATTATTAGCGCGACGCCGACAGTAATTTAGAGGTTAAATAATGGCCTTGTTGTTTCACCTTAGCTAAATTTTAGACTCCATAACTTATCAGGGCCCCTCTAGGCAAGTGGAAATTCGTTGACCAGCGTATTGTAGAATAGAATGATGAATGTATTTGTATGGGATTTGGCGTTTATGAGATCCGTTGACGACTGTCATATAGATCAAATCCATAGACATAGGTCAAATCCCATAATAATAACATTCTGCAAATTCAACTTTTTAGGATTCAACATTCTGCAAATTCAACTTTTTGCAAATTCAACATTTTAGGAATTCAACTTTCTGTACCTGGAGGCATTCGTCATTATATTCTACAATACGGCGTATTGCCACTTGTCTACGAGACGTTTTGTTTTAGGTGTATTTCATGTAGGTAAATGTGTGTAATGATACTCGTCTCTCTAAGAAAAGATTGTTATGCAAACAAACTTTTTCAAGTTATTTTGGTTTATTCGTAATTGGATTCTTGGAATTAAATTCATACAAAACCAAGATTATATAATAACAATCTGAAATCTTAAGCAAATTGAATACGGAGTCTAGACTTTGAATTAGGTTTTCCCAGTCGTAGTGTTAGCAGTTTTAAAAATTCAAACTCCCTGCGGTCGTCTCACTAAGAACTGTAAAGGTATTTTGTTATTTTAGTATGGTATTTTAGTTCAACTCCCCAACCAACTGAAATACAGGTGCCTGAGACAGCAAAAGTTATGAGCCTCATCGCTCAACCAGAATACCGGGTTCCAAAGTCTCGCTTTTGAACTTTCTTACTTGTAATAAAAATATATTTTAGAATGATTTAACCCCTAACAACTTACGTTGTCAAATCACAATGGCAGACAATGAGAATAATACAAACTAGCGCCGATAACAGTCGTATACTGTAATGAAAAAAATATTTAGTGTGAATAAGTATAACATTAATTTGTAAAGTATTTTGAGGATACACAACACTTTTTATTTTGGTATTTTTATATAACGACAAGTAAAAGTTGATAGCAATTACTGCACGTCTAAAATATATTTTCATGCTACCAAAACTACCATGAGAGGCCTATTGTCATAACAAAAGTACCTATGCATTAAATGAAAGCGGCAAGGTGTATTGGAGAAACATCTTTAGGCGATTACGCTAAAATACGAGTAAGTTTTAATTTATACTTATTTAAGGCCCCGAATCAGATCAGCATCGACAAATTGGTATTTTCGAAACCGTTTTTCTTTTTAACTATAAAACCTACAGATCTGGAATTTAAATGCCTGCATACTACAGGATATACAGAGTAACTTCACCTTTTCATAAATTCAATAAAAAAGAAAGAAATAGTTGAAAAGAGGCTCTGAACATCACTCTACTCTTTCTTATGAAACCAAATATTTTCTACAATATGTATCCAAACAATCTAAAATTTCAGATATATGTTAAATGAGTGTATTAGCATGACGTGACCTTCTTAGTTTGTAATCGTCCCCTATAAAATTATCTATTAAAATTAGTTTTACTGATTTTTACGGCTGAAAAACGAGCGAATGACCTTGAGCATTTGTATGGTCAAAGTCATTCGCGTATGTAATCACCTTAAGCTGTGTGGTTTTTGTTTATATTATACATTTTTGCTTCTACACTTAAATTCATTGATGTAGATAGGTATCGCACATATGAATATATATTATGTAACTTTTCAGTATAATTTTGTAGTGATACAATAATAAAGCAGACTTAATGCATTAATTTAAGAAATAAAATTAGGACGGACTTAAGCTAAATAAATACCTTGAATACTGTGTTCATTTTTGTTTGTAACATTACTCTCATTAGTTGAAGATTGGCTGGTTCGAAACTTACCTGAAAATGAAAACAACAAATTATAGAAATTACATACTTCAGTTACGCATGGATGGCAAGTATTTGTTAAATCACATTGCATTGAGATATATTTTTTTTATACCTATTACTTAGGTCACAGACAAGCACATGGCCCACCTGATGCGAAGTCGTTAGGCGTATATTATATCTCGATGCGATATAACGTTTATCGCTTTTAAGTATACTTATGTAGGGATTCAATATTAGATAGGTACAGTCAGCATCAGATAGATCTTGATGAACAAAGTACAATGATCATAATGTCTTGATCTTCCCCTCTTCCTCTTGACTACTTAATTATTCTGATATTTGGTACACACCCTTAGTATGAACAATAATACGATTTAAATTTTAAAAAAAACAATATGATTTGTTCTTAATTCAGTCAAGATTGTTCTGACGCTGACTGTTATACAATTACATGTTTATGTTTGTTAGCCACTTTCTAACAAATACAAATAGATTTTTATTTAAAACAATCTTCAATACTGTTCTATAGCATAAATATAGTTCAGAAAATATGATTGTGTATATTTGTTTTTTTCTTTTTGTGATTATTATCGATAGTGAAGCTATTTCTTTCGAAGCGAACCAACGCTTCGAATGAAATAAAAAACTATTTTATTAAAAGTGGAGCAAGCGGTATTCAACTGATCGAGTACCCTTCAGATGTGTCAGCTTTTCCCAATAAATTCAATTGGCAAAATGTCAGACTTTATAAAAATCTCACCGCTGACTTTTGAGACCCTCATTCAATGCATAAAACTTTTAAAAAATCCTCTCTCTATATTACTATGAGGATAGAGATGAAAATATGCCTTTCTTCACGTCATTTACGGTTTTTAGACTAGAAAATAAATCAGGCTAAAATAAAAAAAAGCTTTATAATATGTATGTACTTATTATATTCAAGGCCATAATTAAGCCAACCTAAAATAATATCTCCTAATATCTACAATGTATTTTATATAATAGATAATTTATTATGAGTTTAGTAATATGTTTCAATCTGTTTAGATTAGGTAAAATTAATCAGCGTAGAAAGTAAACACTTCAAAACAATCAAAGCTTCATTAACAGGATAAAACACACAATGTTTTGTTAACAAAGCAAAATTAATTATTACCATTCTACTACATGTCAGATAAATACCAAAGAACAGTAACCGAAGTGAAATGAATATGCACGCCATTTTTGTTTATTAACAAGATAATAAAGTTAATGTTTAGTTTTAGGTAGTATGTTCATACAATCAATTCAATTCTTTTGTAGCTACAACAATAATAAAACAAAACGATATTTGGTTTTGAATAAACCATTCTGTATTTTCTGTTTTTAATAAAGGATTTACATCAGACGAGCAAATGCTCATTCTATCCCTTCTACGTCAAATTCTATTAGCGTAAACAGTGATAAAACATTCTTTCATTGTTCTTTCTTATGTAAAGGCTGGAAATAAGGTTTCGTTTACACTAAAATATAAAGAAAGAATGGTCTTGTTCGACGATTTAGACCAAACGAGCATAGAGCTAATGCTCGTTTGGTCTAAATCCACCTTTACAGTAGATGTTAAGCAATACGAACGAGAACTAATGTGTGTAGGTATAAAAACATGGCGTGCCAGTAAGTGTAGTTTGTCGTGATATATTGTCTTATGGATGACCAAATTCGACAAGCAATTTTGGTCTATCAATTTCAAGTTTCAGTCCCTGCGGCCTTCACTTTAGGGGCCCGAGGGCATATTCTTGGTACCAAAATAAAACTGCCAGTACCGAGAAATTGAGTCAAATATACAGCTAAATATGCCAAAATAGAATCAATGGAGGCCTTTATTTGATCAATAAACATTCATACAAGCATAAACAAACCTTTCATGTAGTGTATTAAATACATTTTCTGTTCGCACAACCATCAATATGCATACATTTTAAGTTTTATGTTATCATTATTATACATCTGCTGCTGAACTAGGTCATAGTCTTTATTTTAACCTCAAAATCCCTATCATGATCCACCAACCTACCTATACGAAATCAAAATTACTAATTTACTGGACATAATTAACAAAAGCTAGATGGGAAGGACAGTAATTAGATAGGTATGTAAAAAAGTATGACTTTAGTGTTTATTAAAAAATAAATTCACTTAAAGTAAATGTTATAATAGGTATGTGAGTATGCTTATTTTATTTTTACTAAGGAAATGTAAGGATAATTTGTTTCGCGATATGTAAGGAAAATACTTAAAAAAATAATCACTACCTAAGTATATTGTTACTATAAGGTTGGTGAACTCCAGATTGATCACAAACTTCAGTTTCGTTTTAGTTCTATCTTCTTTGGAAAATATTTTTTTTCTATCGCGCTTAGTTATTTAGTTCCATAAGTATATAAATATTTAAGTAGAAAGAAACCAGCCAGCGAACTTTTATTTCAACGACGCTATTATGTATGACAAGGAGCATAATCAATTTGAATATTATAACTGCTGACTGATTAAGGCTACATTTCCACTAGAGATGTGCTAAGCTACTAGGATATAAAAGCTAAGTTATAAAAGTAAGTGACCATTTCCACAGTGCAATGTTATGTAGCGTAGCGAGTAAACTATGCTATGAAACTTCCTAAAAATATTCAAAATTCGAATCTATTCTCCATCCATAGCGGGGGAGGTCATTTAGCTTTTTTCTGTTAAAGTGGTAATCTTCATGGACACGTGCAAAATCAGAAGGTCAGTCCCACGTTTTTCGAGCCTCACATTTAATAACCTCAGCATTAAAAGCACTTAAACCCTATTCATTCCAAGGAATACAAACATTTCCTCTTCAAAGCCTTTTCATAAGTTTAACGATCCGCTTATAGCATTTTATTTTACTACTCTGACAGAGGTCTGAAATTTACTTAGTAAACCGGTGTTTAGGAGTTCAGGGTTTATTTATTATGATAGGGGATGAAATGTAGTAATATTATTTATTATTTTAAGCCTTTCTAAAGTCTAATATAATAAATTTTACCATCACTGACATTACCGGTTTCTGCACCTAAAAATATTTGCCTTTTTTGTGACATAACATTTTATCGGCTACTAGAATACGTTGATACTGTATGTAGAATTGTATATTTGTCGTTATTTGTATAAATTTTCAGAGAAATAGTGTTTCTTAACTTACTGATAAGTAGGTAGATAATCCATCCCGACTTTATCTTGGAATATTTCGGAAAAGAAAATCTTATAAACCTATTGCAGTGCCCGCTATCCCGATATCAGAAAAAGTACAGTAGAAAAAGTATACCGAGACCGAGGCCGTCTAACTGGGTATTTGACTTACAACACTTTTTACTTTATTTGCAGCTTCTTACAATTAAGTGGAGTGAAGTTATGTTGATGTGACCTATATACAAAAATAAACCTCCCTGTTCTAGCTTCCATTCATCTCTAAGTATTCTCGAATTTGTGCTTTCAAAATAGGACAGACTGTATTTTATAAATAATTGCAATTTATCGGTTTGACATAATATAATATGTATACTGATTCTTTAGTTTAATAGGCATACTTTGGGTTAAGCTTTCCTGAATAAGTAAGTACACAAATCAGAATATTTCAATTACAACAGAATGACATGATGATGAAATAAAATTACTATATCAATGTAACGCCAGTAGGAACACAGCCAGTAAGTAATGCTTCCAGTTTTAAATAAATGAACGTATGTACCATGTCTGCAATAAGACGTAACGAAGTTAGATTAGGAACTTCCTGTAATATTGAATGAGTATTGATTAATCTCGGCATGAAGCGATCTCTGAATAAAACATACAAACGATTGGATTGATCAACGATTATCCATGATTTCATTTTATTAGTCAGGACTTACGATTTTTCAAATGATTGAGAATAATCTTACTATTTAAATAAATTAAGACGAAGAAGAATTAAAGTAAAACAACCGATTTTGTCATTCGCAGTTTTAAGCAAATTCACGAACCAGAAATAAAAATATTTAAAGCAATCTTTATTGTACACCTAAATAGCATTTCTTATGTACATATAAATGGCGTTCTTTATTTTGTTTATGACATTTTTGCATCAAAATAACAGTATTATGGATTCTAATGCAATTTAGTCACACGCATAGTTAGTCACGAAAGCAATGCATGCGTTAATAACAAATACCTACAAATATTACAAAAATGAAAGTTAAAAATCACTAATGCTGACGAGGGTGACAGAACTGATACATAACTAATTTAAACTTCAAATTGATTATTATATACTACTACTATTCGATTAAATTCCAATAAACTATAACATTTATAAAAATATAGTGTACGAATTGAGAACCTCCTTTTTTGAAGTCGGTTAAAAAGTATGAAGTAGGATTAGCAGACGGAGCTAATAAGAGCGAAGGCATAAATTTTTCATCCTACATAACTCAGGTTCATCTTATACAAGCTCAATGGGACAATACTGAAGCTCCAGAGCTCCTTACTTCGTTAATGAGATCTTTGTAAAAATTGCACGAACATTTTGAAAACAACGTCTAATTTTGCAAAAGCCCTTTAGTTTACGAAGTAATATTTTTAGCGCAGTTATCAACACACAGGCAGGCCTCGGCGCTCTCTAAGAAGATTACATCATTTATAGTCTCAAGACTGTTTGTTACATGTATACCCTTTTTTTGTTAAAATTTTACTTTATTTAGAGATCTAATCGGGGAGCGTTTGCATTAAGGTAGAAGCTTATTTATATTAATTACATTTACTAGCATTTACTTGATAAATTTTTAAAACAACCGAGATACTTATCATTTTGTAATAATGATATTAATATATGTAGTTAGCAAATTGTGATAATATATTAAACCCTTAGATTATACATAAAAGATTAAACCAAACGGAAAAAAGTTTTAATAGTGTATTAGTTAACAAATAGTAAAATTGACCTTCTATTCAATAGAAGGTCAATTTTCTAGGGTATTAGAACGATTTTGCTCCCATTGATCCTGCCAATATCATGGCTAAGTAGGACAATATTATCTGTGCCAGATGGAATCTACCATCAATCAACAACCAATTCTTAGATAGCGAAAAGCAATTGCAGTTGACATTATATGAGTCATTTACTAAATAACAGTCTCGTCTCATCGCATAGTAACCATGATTAGCTCTTAGCCAGTTATTTTCACTATCGGTGTTAGCCAAGAAACGTGTAATAATTTGAGTGTTTAATTATAATTACCTGTTCACATTTTTAAAATGTCGAACGAACGCAAATAGAACAACGCAGACGGGTAGCACGGTGCGCGCGGCGGCCGCGGCAATGAGTCACGGAACTTTAGGAATGCGGGCAGACGGCAGCAGATTTCAATTTTAAATCGATTTTGGTGCAAGTTCTTGTGAAAATGTTTAAATGTGTGGTCAAACGGCTGAATGAATCTGGCTGAAATGAAATACACATTGGCTCCTTTTCGGGACCAGCATTCCAGGCGGGGGGCCGCGAGTAACAGCTTACAATTAATAATTATAACTAGGACTGTTTGCGGGTTCGAGGCCCGCCTAATTATTATCACTTTTTCCTATCTTAATCGATTCGTAAAAAACTACTCAGATTCATTCACCCTTTGAAAAAAATTATACCGATAGGATATAAAAAATTGTAACACTAATTTCATTTCTATTGATTGAAAATACCGAAATGATACGTTTTATCGCACAGTAGCGCAGTCTGCATAACATAAATACGAGACATAAAAACAATCTTGTAGTCTGTGATACCAGACTCCAAAAAATTAGCAGTTCTTTCCAGGGTAACTGTATACGCTTTTTTAACAAGCTCCCTAAGGAAATTAGGGATTTACCTATAAATAAATTTAAAAATGTAGTTAAGAGGAAATTGTGCCAAAAGGGCTATTATAAAATACAAGAATATTTAGATGATAAACTAGCTTGGAAATGAGCTGTTCACTCATGCATGCTTCTCAAACAAATTATTGTATTTAGACTAAGTAGACTAAGCATTATTTGTAAATAGACCAAAAAAAAAAAAGAAAAGCCCGCTGAGTTTCTTGCCGGAGTCTTCTCAGGCCAGGGCCGCGTTTCGAACCGGTGGTCCATTTGCTAAGCTAGTCTTTAGTACATAATTATATATTTTTGACGTTTTGTAAGTGCCGTTTTAATGGTCTATACAGAATAAATGATTTTTGACTTTGACTTTGACTTTGACTTTGACTCTGATTCTAAACCAGTGAGATTTTACAAGAAAACCTAATAACGAGTATAAATGTTTAAAAACGTAAAAATCCAGTTGCAGAAGACTTTTAAAATCTTAGAACAATTTCCTCTTAACTAAATTGATGGAGCACTTAGACAATGGCTTAAGCGAACCGTGTGATGAACGATTGTCGGCGACATTCCACGAAATTCTCAATTTGCTCTACTTATACAAATTTATCGGGTCATCTCATTGTTCTGTTTGATGTTAGAAATTTGAAGATAAGCGACGTAAATTTCGTAAGGAAAGGTTGTGCAAATGAAAAAAAAAGCTAAGTAAAAAAGTAGCTTTTTCAATAAAGACTTTCTTGTACTTTTCCACACTATTTAATTTTAGAATCTTACCGGATTCATCTCACGGTATTCACAAAGGCTTATAAGAACAGTTTTGAAATTATAAGTCTTTGAGAATATCACGAGGCGGAACCGGTAAGGTAAAAAAATAAAACTGTGGAAAAGTATAAGCGTTTCTTCACTTGGTTACCTTCATCTACTACAGAATCAAATAGTGTATGTTTTACCATTAGACATTTCAAAATGTTGTGCAAGTTAATCGGCTTGCATCCACACAACAACTCTGTACTTTGACCATAAAATGTGACCTTTATTCTGAAATCCATTAAACTCAAGTAAATGGAACGTCACACTGTACATCATAAAGTAATTAACTCGAACCAATCAATTAATAAAATTTTACAATGGACTTCACATTAAATTTTATACAGTATTTTCAGAGCACAATATGAAATAAAAGATTTTACGCATATTTGTGTTACCCAATCTCATGGTATTATTTGTACCTATACCTAGAAAAGGAACAAAAAATTTGATCACGTTTAATATGTTACGTTCGTTTATAGTAGGTACTACAAACGAACGTAACTAGGTAGTGGTGTTGGGGGTCGGACGGCAGTGATTCCCGTACAATTCAAAACAAGCCAAATTATAGAAAGGAATCCGACCGGATGAAGAAGATAAGACAGATGGATAAAAAATTCTTAGGGTAAAACCAGCATCCCATGACCGCCCTGGTCAAACCCATATTGACACTCTAATCCGAGACTTAGTCAACTTCTTGAAGAGCTTCATGATGAGAGACATTATCTTTATGTTACGGTCAGGGGCGTATTTACCCTAGGGCCAAGGGGGCCATGGCCCGGGGCGGCAGGTTGCGAGGGGCGGCGGAGCCGCCCCGAGCGTCTAATTTTTTTTTATACCACTTAGGTTGCAGACAAGCACACGGTGCGGCCCACCTGATGGAAAGTGGTTACCGTGGCCTATGGACGTGTGCAACACCAGGGGCGTCACACTCGTGCTGCCGACCCTGAAGATCTGATCTGGGCGCTTTAATCTTGACTCTAAAAGGCGCCCAGAGATAGACGCTCGGGGCAGTTTCGCCGCCCCTCGCAACCTGCCACCTCGAACGTCTATCTCTGGGCGCCTTAATCTTGCTCTAAAAGGCGCCCGGAGATAGACGCTCGGGGCGGTTCCGCCGCCCCTCGCAACCTGCCGCCCCTAACGTCTATCTCTGGGCGCCTTAATCTTGCTCTAAAAGACGCCCGGAGATAGACGCTCGGGGCGGCTCCCTCGCAACGTGCCGCCTCGAACGTCTATCTCTGGGCGCCTTAATCTTGCTCTAAAAGGCGCTCGGAGATAGACGCTCGGGGCGGTTCCGCCGCCCCTCGCAACCTGCCGCCCCGAACGTCTATCTCTGGGCGCCTTAATCTTGCTCTAAAAGGCGCCCGGAGATAGACGCTCGGGGCGGCTCTGCCGCCCCTCGCAACCTGCCGCCGCGAACGTCTATCTCTGGGCGCCTTAATCTTGCTCTAAAAGGCGCCCAGAGATAGACGCTCGGGGCGGTTCCGCCGCCCCTCGCAACCTGCCACCCCGAACGTCTATCTCTGGGCGCCTTAATCTTGCTCTAAAAGGCGCCCGGAGATAGACGCTCGGGGCGGCTCTGCCGCCCCTCGCAACGTGCCGCCCCGAACGTCTATCTCTGGGCGCCTTAATCTTAACTCTAAAAGGCGCCCAGAGATAGACGCTCGGGGCGGTTCCGCCGCCCCTCGCAAACTGCCGCCCCGAACGTCTATCTCTGGGCGCCTTAATCTTGCTCTAAAAGGCGCCCAGAGATAGACGCTCAGGGCGGTTCCGCCACCCCTTGCAACCTGCCGCCCCGAATGTCTATATCTCTGGGCGCCTTAATCTTGACTCTAAAAGGCGCTTAGAGTAAATATTACGTATATTTTTTATTTTTATTTTTCGGAGCTTACTTAGTTACAATATGACTATGTCACTCATTATTTTAATTGCATTCAAATTAGAAAACCCTAAATAACATTTGCGTTCAAGTACGGTGTAACTGGGGCCAAGCAGCTTGGGCGCCGAAGACGGCAGCGCCTTTCTCTCGCAGGGAGACGCTACCGCCTATGGTTAATTCCGGCCGAGGTGGTAGCGGCGCTGTAAATGGCTACTCATAGGGTTTCCACGTATCCTTATGACTAGCAGAGAGCACAGATAAGATCAGCTAAGGGGCGGCTGATTCCCCGAGACCTGGGGGCGACAGGTGCGGTCGCCTGTTACTCCAATATATTCAGACCGGTAACGCGGCGGTGAAACCCGTACCTTTCCGGGATTCAATGGGGACACCGACTACCCACACCCGAAGGAGCTATCTTAAAAGGTCAGCCGGGTTGCGAGGGAAATATCTAATTGGGTAACTTTACACTCGATAATTGAGACCCGACAGAAACGGTGTGCGGTTTTAAACCGAGACCGCATGTGGCACTTCATGTGGAATAATCACCCCTCGCAGACGGCCATAACTAGCACCAGGACCTGCGGCGAGAGGTTTCCCGCTCTGACGGTTGCCTAAAGAATACAACGCGTGAAGTGGCATATACATGGAGGAGCCGAGGCAGAGAAGGCATTGCAGGGGTCGGCTCCTGATCTGTATGTCTCAGGCACTCACCGAAGCAGCCATAGCTGGGCGCATTGCGTCAGCTGGTAGGAGAAGCTACTGCGATACGTCTATCGCGTTATCGGCAGCGAAGACGTGTGAGAAACCCCTTCGAGCATCACCTCATCCGAGCTAATCTTCACCTTTTGTCTAGTCGACGACATATGTCATATTTTGTTTGCCCAGTGTGCAACCACCCTGATGGCGTTCTCAGAGGCACCCATGAGTTCCCTGCGGTGTACACGTGCTTAGGCATGCAGCACACGTTAGCGCCTACCTCACTGTAGTTCCGCATTCACACCGTGGTGCCTGGGTCCACCTCATCTGAGAAACTCCATCTAATTCGGTTTTCGTTACTTCGGCTGACCTGCATCCGAAGTCTATTTAAGGACTGCCAGGTGGTGTATGGGCAGCCTCTGTGCTCCCTACACATCAATTGGTCAGAAAGGGTTCGTAAGTAAGAGAACCAGGTATGCCCAATGCCCACTTCAGATCCAGTCACCAAATACGTCCAAGGACTTGGGTAACTCCAGCTGTGGCTTACTTGGTTGCTTCTGATTTGGTGCCGTCACCATCCAGTCCTAGCCGATGTTCCACAGAAGCGGGCCCAGATCCGCGCCAGCCGGAACACCCCGTCACATATCTCACAGCCCTGTCCTACATGGGTAGATACTGGCTTTCACCGATAAGTAAGCCCCGACGATGACGCGAGCATAGAGAGGCACCCCGTGCTGAAAGAGTGCAGCTCTGATGCAGCTCCACGGCAAGGTGTTAAAGACGTAGGCAACAATAGACACTGCCAGCATCAACTCGCCGTGCCACTGCTTCTTCCACCAGGGCCCTCAAGCGCGTGTTGGCATCCACGGTGCTCCCGACTATAACCAAATTTATTGTCTACTAAATTCGGCCTCACTCCTGTAAGGCGCTCGATGTGGCACTTCACGAGGAATAATTCGTTTAAAACACCTGCATGACTGCACACCTTGTCCATTAATACAATGAGCCGATAGGCGGACGGTAACTTTGCAGAAGAGGACCAGTTTTCCTGTCTTTCAAATTTTCTGAATCCGTCTCTACTTGAGGCATATGTTATAGAGCCCTTCAAAACGGGATCCGAGTGCCTTTAGAGCCTAGAGTGCTGCCAGGTCCCAAAGCGGTGCTTTTGCTGTTGCGTTTGAGCTATAAAACATCATTCTTCACAAGCTATTGCTGTACTCAAGTATTTTTGCGTTTGAGCGTTAATGGAATGGAATGCAAATATTTCTCCTTGAAGGGATTCTGGTTGGGAGCCTGGGTTAGTGGAGAGATCGATGGAAGTCACTTCCCTCGCACCATAAGATAGAGATCTCACGAATCAGGCTTGAAAATCTCCAGCAATTTCTGACGGACATTTGTGATCATACGGACGGATATTTTGTGTCAGCCCCTTGGGCGCAGGCTAACGGTGAACGCGAACGTCACATAGGGGCAGGCGCGGTCGCAGCTTGAAGTTTGGGGGGGGGGGGGTCACTTCGGAAATTCCTTAAGAACTTTAACCCCCCTCCCCCCCTCCCCTCGTACTGGGACTTTTCAATATGACGTGCATGGTTTTGGGGGGTCATGTCCCCTGTAACCCCCCCTCCCCTCGGACCGCGCCTGCATAGGGGGCGGCAAACCTAAGTGGCCCGGGGCGCCAAATCTTTAAATACGCCCCTGGTTACGGTGGATACCACAGTCCTGTGCCTAGTAGCCTAGTAGTTTGCTAACTTTGTGTTACAGAAAAAAAAATGTCACCTTTTGTCAGTAGGTAATTATATGTGTTTTTTTCTCAAGCCAACAAAACAATAAAATTAGAAAATACGGCTCGTAAATTCTGGTTACAACTAATTTCGGAGGGTCCATTTACCGTTCTATAGTTCAATTTGGTATGTCTACGAATAAACGTAGTAATGTGCTACGCCGTTCGTAGAGGTAGGATTACGTAATATTTTTTAAGTACCTCTACCATAAAAACATGTTTAGGGTCTACTATTACAATATTTACACTAATATTTACTTGGCAGTTCTTTTTTACGATGTAGTTATCACCATTTGATAGTATATAAGGAACATACATTACGCCCGAGACAGACAGATGCTTACATTTTTCATAGGCGTCAGGATATATGTATGTTAACTGTCGGATAGTCGCCTTGTCGATCCCACGGGAAGAGACTTCTTGTATGCTATTTTACGGGTAAACAATATTTTAAAGAGCATTAAATAGTAAACAGATCTTAGAGTTAAAGGAATTTTCTACTCTTTTAGTTCGAATTTCACCAGTTTCAACGAAACCAAATTCAACTGAAATGTAAACCGAGCAGGTGAAACCACGGAGTGACACTAGTACTTAATGATGATGATGATAATGATGATGTGGTTTAGTTCGACTGATCATCAGTTATAGATCTTGGTGAAATCTGACTTTGTTCTCACACGATGTAAAACCACGTTTCGAGTTACCTATTAGAAGTTGTACACTGACTGACTGGTCATTGGTGTTTTAATTTTTACGGGATTTTTTTGGTTATTGCTGTTTTAATTTTTACGAGATTCTTTGACAGCATAAAATAGAAACAAAATCACTATTTAAATTAATACATTTTTGGAGCCATTTTGAAGTAGTCACTCCAAAATGAAAGTAGACCAGAATTTCAACTATGTATTTAGTATCTAGAATTTACACGTAGGTATCTAGTAGATATAATTTTATGAATTATAGGATTTGTAGAGACGTGTGTTACATAAATACATCTCTGTAAATTCTATTGAGAGCTTCTAACTATTTCGCTCATTACTCTCACTCAGGGTCGTATTGTTATATCTCGTACCTACAGGCAAAATAATGACAAAAATAAATCTAACAGTTCACCAACACACATAAATTTGATGTCAGTGCGGGAAGCAACACTTCAATGGATTTATTTCAATGTTTGGAACAAATATGGAGTAAAAATGTTCACATTTGTAAGGTCTAATGGCACTCTAAAACCAATAATTATTGCTCCTGGCTCATAATAATTTATATTTCAGTCAGTATTTTCCTCTAGAGTACAATATTGTACTTATTACTTATATCATACTGTTATATCTCGCGCTGTAATTGGAAATTAGCCGTGGGCATTCGTCGTACGTTAAAGTTGGAAAAGGAAGGACAAATTACAGGCCAGCAAATAATTGGTATGAATACTCGACTCGTGACGCAGTGGGATCCGCGTGAAATAAGATCAAGATTATAATCAAGAAATGTTGGTGCCGGCAGCTAATTACCCGTTCTATAACAACAAAGATAAAACACATAAAAAATCCGCTTTGCGCAGTTGAGTGAAAATATCGCTGCTTTGATAAAAGGAAATATTATAAACTACTTCTAAAGCAAATACTGACCAGCTTTATTACCTTAATAGTGGTTGCCCGTAGGAATATTCCACACCACACCCAGAACATATTACCGGGATAAAAGGTGGCTTATGTGCTAGACTTTAATTTATCTTTGTGTTAAATTACATCTAGGTATATCATTTTATTATCTGAACAATAGATGCAAGCAGTAATGAGTTAAACTTTTATTGCTTATGTTACTCTACGATTTTTCTATTAGTTATCCCGGTTGCATCCACAGCTTGCCCGGGGTCCATTTTTGTCCAGTCCAGTCTGCATTTGTTGGGTTATTTTCAGGCGCGACTACAACCCCCTAACTTCAAAAAGAAAACCTGCCGCGGGACTTAGTCCCTCAATCAGCAGGCGTAGCGTTTAACTTGGACCCGTAAAATCTTTATAGAGTCTGAATAACAGTTCATTTCAAGTTTTGTATTAGTTACAATAGAAGGTGAAACCTATTATTATAATAAAGTACTAGCAGCGTCAACATACCTAATTCATTGGCAAAAGAAGCATCAACTTTTTGTCATAAAAAACACAACGTAATTAACTTAGGAATTATCAAGAAAATGTTTTCAAACTTGTCAAAACTTTTACAAGTGTCAAAGCTTATCTATGGCAAGCTCAAATAGAATCGTTGGGTGTATGTAAATTGAATAAAACTTAATATTTCATAGCGTTGTTAAGCAACTTTCATTTTTATAAAATTTCTCCGAATTCGCTGTCAATATCAGGTGTTCGCCAAGTTAGGATGAAATGTGAAAATTAGGCGAGTCGATCGATTTCTTGTTTGTATGAGGCCGAGTTCAATTATAACAGCTTTGAAAATATGAATTAGCGTATATTTGGTACAAATATGCTTAATTTGGTATAACTTCTAACTGATAAAGTCAGTGGATATAACTTGATACACGAAATTAATGTTCAATTATTTCAATACGTACTTAACTATCTAGAACTTCGAAGTTTCAGATAAAAATAGAAATGAGCACTGAGTAGGATTAGTTTAGTTCGTGATATAGTTTGATATAAGATTTAGTAAGTTGGCAAGACGATGATGGAATTTAGGTGTGGGGCTAGAAAACCTTTACGTACTACTTTTAGATATTATAGTTCTGCCGACGCAGAAATACCTAATGTTTTAGCCCCCATTTAACAAGAGTTACAGCAGCAAAATGGTGAGATTGTCTGACTTTATCTAGCACCTGATTTGATGGCTACCTAATACCCTTGAGTGGTAACGATCCGGACTGGAAACATTTCAGTTTCAAACAAACTTTAATCAAAAACTATTTCACGTGAAGCGGGATATTTTGCCGACGGTTAAGTCGATCAATTCACAGTGGATACAGTTTGACACATACCACTATACGGCCAATATTTAATCGTAAAATGATATTGGAAAGTTTTAGTAACATATCAATGTTTGAAGGTATCAATGACGTTAAAACAAGTATGAGAACTTGATTATTTACAAATCCACAAGTTAACTGATACTGTTATAATCAAAAAGGCAAAACAAAATACAAACAAAATGTATTTTTGTTGATTTATCTCTGTTCGTTTTAGCTAAAACAAACTTTTACATTAAACAAAACGGACGTACTGAATGTCCCTTATGACCAACCAATAAAACAGGAAAAAACGCTTTCACACGAAGAGGTGGTTCATAAATACATTTGCGAATGGCTCGACATTAAGCGAGCAGTATCAATATTAACGAGTCAAGTTGTTCAGCGAATGGTTGAGTCTTTGTTTTAAATAATACTGTAGTAAGTAACTCCGTCTACTTAAGGTTTGTCTTTGTGCTAAGGTGCATGGTTATACAGCTACTTAAATGCCTCAAATTCAAACACGATGCGAAGCGACGTCCGTGTTCAGTTTTTATACGATGGTTTTAGAATCTCTATAGGTCCCCGAGGCATAATACGAGCACAGAATTTTTAACGTATGTAACATCAAATGAAATTTTATTTATGATCTCTATGGAGTAAATGAGATATAACAGTAGGAGATTTGAGAATCCAATATGTAAATAAGGGATAGTAATCTAAATAGCGTCGTGTAGAATGTCTGTAATATGAAATAATAATGTACAATAATTCTACAAATACTTCAATTTACTTACTTCAATCTACAATACAATTTTATTGCTTAAATTTATTAAACATGATGTAATTTAGCTTTAAGTTATAGATTTACTGAAAAACCTTGTCTTTTATATGGAAACCACAACCCATCATTAACGCGGACAAAGCTTTGAAAGATTACCACTACTTTTAATGAAAGTTCAAAAGGTGGGGTTCGAATTTCAAAGTGATGGTTTTTAATCTACTAATGTCTACGCATGTTCTACGAAAGAACATTGGTATTCCAATGGCACTATCTTCAAATGCGAGCGAACAATTGTACTGATATCACCAACCATTTCCTAGAACAATCAACCTTTTATCATAGGCACTTATGGAAAGGTTTAAAGTAGATGAGTCTTTATGCTGGATTAAAGCTCATTCTTATTCACAACAAATCTCGTTGAGTAAAACTTACATACTCGGTTTGGTTAATCAACTTTTTACTGGTGATATCCAGTCTTAAGGCCTGTTCAAACATAAGCGGTATTTGCTGCCGCTGTGGGTATAGGTACCTACATACTGCGCGGGTTTCGCTCAGGAATTTAGTATGAAGTTCCACAGCTAGAGTGGAATCGTTGGTACCACAGTACCGCGTAGGTAAATTTCGCTTGATGGGCGAAACAGATTCCGCCAGTCGACGCGGTGCGGGAGCATGCATCCCGCCCCTCCCTCAGGAAGTTAAAGTCAAAATCATTTATTCTGTATAGACCATCAAAACGGCACTTACAAAACGTCAAACTTAGAAATAGGAATGGGACTTGTTCGAACAATCTAAGCAAGCGGTAGCGTGCTTAGCACAACGAAGCAAACAGAAGGCGAGCGGTAACGTGTGGAATAATACACGAACCGTTTGGGGTAAATTAAATACATAATTAGTTTATACTAAATGCTTTAAAATTATCTCAATTTGTTTACTGTTTTGTGTATCCCAGCACAGGCTGGAAAGTTAGATATCTAACTTTCCAGCCTGTGCTGGGATACTTTAATAGTGCCACATCCTTTATTCCCAGGTCTTCACTTTCCCAATTTTGCACATGGTAAATTTTCTGTAACTGGTGTATCTGTCAGACAAAAAGTTCAACGTAGTGATTCTCTGTTATTTGTGTGTAATACTCGTAGAATGAAATACAGAGTACGTACTGATAAGTTATTCTCTCTGCTGCATTTCACTGCACGCTACTGTGAAACTATCCTGTGTTGTGTAGAAGTAATTAATCTTGGTTTTGATGTATAAATCACCACGGAGGTAGTGATGTACAAGTCTCGAGGCGTCGGAGTCCCTTTGCCTAGAGCTCAGTGTCATTTACAAGGCTCGCCTCGTTTGTATGGCGGCCAACGACTCGGGAGTCTTTTTCAGAGCTCGAGCTTTTTTGAAGTTTCGAGACCTTTTTGAAGGCTCGAGCCCTTTTTGAAGGCTCGAGCTCTTTTGAAGGTTCGAGTTCTTTTGAAGGCTCGAGCTCTTTTCAAAGTTCGAGTTCTTTTCAAGGTCCGAGTTCTTTTGAAGACTCGAGCCCTTTTTGAAGACTCGAGCCCTTTTTGAAGCCACGAGCCCTTTTGAGACAGGTAGAGTTAGTTTCGAATTTATAATATTAAGTATCCAAGTATCCATCTTTGTATCTACCTTATTTCATCAAGATATCTTCATAAATAAACTTTTATCCCCTATTACCCCTCCCCCCCTTTAACTCCCCCTTTTGTAATAAAAGGCAACCTATGTTTCTAAGCTCTAATCCATTTTTGTACCAGATTTCATCATGAAGTATCGAACAAATATTCATCCCCGCCTCCCCCCCTCCCTTAACCCTTTTTTTCGCGTAAAAGGTAGCCTTTGTCCGTTTCCAATTTCTAATCCATCTCTGTACAAAGCTGCATCAAGATACCTTAAAAAATTACGAACTTTCATACAAACTTTCATCCCCTATTTCACCCCTTTAACCCTCCACAGACAGACAGAGTTACTTTCGCATTTATAATATTGGTATGGATATGGATATTTTAAGACTCGAGCTTGTTTTACGGCTCTTTTGAAGACTCGATTTCTTTGAAGGCTCGAGCTCTTTTAAAGGCTCGAGCTCTTTTGAAGGCTCGAGCTCTTTTGAAGGCTCGAGCTCTTTTGAAGGTTCGAGCTCTTTTGATAGTTTTAAGCTCTTTTGAAGGCTCGAACTCTTTTGAAGCCTCGAGGCATGGCTCAAAAACCTCGCGGCTCGGCTCGATTTATTGAATCTGACTTTCGAAAATTGCGAAGATTTTGATTCCCTTGCGAATGTTTTAATAATAATTATGTCGGATAAATCGTTAAACTTTTTAATTCTTTTGAATAAATAATTTGTTTTCTTCACAAGTTTAAATTTTAACTTGATACACTCGATGGGGTTCTTAAGAAAAGGGTGTTAATACAAAAGCTGTCAGACAGGCAGACGAACAACGAGTTAATCCTAAAAGGGTTAAGGTATGGCGCCCTTAAAATGATTTACCTACAAGTCACTATACATAATACATAATACACACGAATACGCAGCGGAGAATGAAAATTTCATACAGTAAGAAGACATAAATTTTGGCTGACTGGAATCTAGATCAAGGTTTCGAACAGTTCAAGCAGATAGTTGTAATGTACTTGTAGTTCGTGTACGGTGTATAGAGCGAAAATGAACCAGGAGGTTGTCTTTACAGCTATAAGTTGATCTCTTTTGAGGTTACTTGCAGAAACTCCAATGTCTCTAATTAAATTAGGTATCAAGTTTGTAAAACTTCCCTTTATAGAAAATTGGGTTGCTTTCACTAAACTTACCTTTTCAAAAACAAGTTAAATGTAATGGTATTCATGTACTATCGCGATCATAAGTGCAGTACCAATCTGACGCAACTATTGCGCGTCAACATTAATCGTACTTATGACCTTATTCTTTGAAGACAATTCACACACACATACACAACACTAGTCGTACAGTACTCTTACTAAACTTTTGAAGTTATGACCTTAATCTTTGAAGATAATTCACACACACACATACACACACATTAATATTGTTCACTCGTTGATTGATATTGGTAATTTCAATATCATACGTAAGCCGCCCCGTAGCTGAGTCGTTTAGCGTGCGGCTTGACGAATTGTATGAAACCTGTCGGTGATGGTTCGAACCTACCGGAACTAATATAACTTTTTGTGTTTTATATTTAAAAGTTATGATATTATAAATGTTGATACGAATATAAAAATGTTTCTTAGGTAGAATTTTAAACTTAGCGAGAAAATAATTATTTGAGGGTGTATTTGAAATAAAATGGATTCATTGGCTATGAGTGAAGTTGTTGGTTGGTGAAGTCAGTTACGACTACCCTATTTATATATTATATCATCTATGGTTACGACTGTTTGTGTTAATTACTGTTCGAGCGATTACATTTCTTTTTTAATAAATCAATATGTCAAATATAAGTATTGAAGCAAAAGCTAATATTGTGGCCATATTCGAATGGTCTGAATATATCTCAAATTTCTAATGAGACGGGCTTATCTGTAAGTTAATTAATTAATTAATATTGTTGTAGTGCAATTTTGTTCATTGGTTGCAATTGTGTAATATGGTTGTTGTTTTTTTAGAGAAATACTGGGAGTCGTTGCGTGAAACAATTTGAGGAAGAAGAGTTGCAGAGTTGGAGGAGAAATGGAAGACCTGCTGAAGCGGCGTTATATGGTAGCAGAATATGAAACGAATAACGAAGAGTATTTACTTTAACTGGGAATCAACAATATTTTCTGATGAAAAAACGTTTAAATCATCTCAAAAAGGAAGATTACATTTATGGCATAAGGATAAAACACGGTGGTGTGAAAACACCATAGTACTGAACACTGAATCTAAGTGTAAATTATGTGGGGGTGGATTAGAGCGCAAGGGCCGGGTGAATTAGACCCAATATCTACGCGTGCAAATAGTGCAAATTATGTGAAAGTGTTAGAAGATATAATGTTGCCCACAGTGCGAAATGTCTATCCAGATATAAATGAAGGTTTAAGGGCATTAGAAGGTTTCTTCAGGGTCGGCAGCATGAGTGTGACGCCCCTGGTGTTGTATACGTCCAAAGGCCACGGTAATCACTTTCTATCAGGTGGGCCGTGTGCTTGTCTCCCACCTAAGTGGTATAAAAAAATGATATAAGTTTTGTGCACGATAATTCTCCCATCCATCGAGCCACCATACTTCGCGAATGGTTTAGTGAACGTAAATTTATTCCTTGCTGTAGCGAAGGGTGAAAATGTTCAAAAGGGAAGCCGGTGGCAAATCCCAAAGAACAACCATGGCAATTTTGTATGAAATTCTCTCAAATTTTAGATAGGTACTGAATTTTAGGTGTAATACATGTAATAATGCATTAAACTTAAGCATCTCTACCATGACTTCCCTTTGCAGAGCAAGCCGGCAGGAATCGTGTTATGAGTACTCCTCGCCACTGAATTTCTTTGGCCAGCACGATCCCCTGATTTGAACCCTTGTTTAAATATTTTTGTTATTTAATTTCAGTTGAGCCTATTGAGACTACTGAGCCTATCAAGGGACGTGCTGGCCTGTAATTAGTATAAGACTGTATGGTTGAGGTTAAGTTTCAATCCTCTTTTCCGAAAAAAACTTTCGAGAAAATGAATAATTAAGCTATAACCTCAATATGCAATATTAATTTTATTATAAAAGTATATTTTTTGGATGAAATTATTATAACCACAAATTAACATTGGATAATTCTTTTAATAAACTTTTTTTTTAAACTATTGTTTTATTTATAATCTATTGTAAATTAAGTATAATATTTTTCTATTTGTAAATAATTATTTCTAATTCTGTTAACTTGTTCCTAAAATTTCATGAAAACAAAACAACAAAAAGTGGAAAAACTAAGATCCGAACCCACGACATTCGATTTCAACACTATCCATAGCAGCCTTGTTACCAACCAGGCTACGCACTGCCTTACGTAGAATCACGAATTTTTGCATTACTTTATATAGATGCATGCTTCGAACATAATAGTATGAAAAGGCGAGCATAACGTTTTCTTTGTTTCGCATCACACACATTTATATTTTCTCATATCGATACTGTGTGACGTATAAATGTATGCGTTAAACATTACATACACATAGATACGCGTTTAAACGGACAAGCCATTATAAACATTACGGTGCTAATGCACTTTTAATTACGATAGTACCTACCGTATTTAGGAATATCTATAATTTCCTGTAAATGTTTCCAAAATATTTTTTTATGGTTGATAGGCTCGCTTTTGACCACTGTCTCACCTATTGGTAAGTGACGATGTGGTCGGCGGTGGACCACGTTTGCCTAGAAATAACCTATCTAGTTTTGAAGACATCAAAGTTGTAGCAATCCAGTAAAACAGATTCGGGCAGGACTTTCCACTCCTTAGCAGTACTGTACGCATGATGATTGATAAAGGTATCGCCGAATCGTTTAGAAAAAAAAAATGTTTTTTACTATCTGAGGTGATAGAACTCTGCCCCGCCCCCCCAACTTAGGTTAAGTAGTCAAGTATCCATTCGTGTTAGTGTGCCACTTGTCTTCGAGGGGTGGTTGGTCTAGTTAAGTAGCAGAATGCTGTGTTTCGCTGTGTTTTGTACGCTTCATGTGATTACCAGAGGTATAATTTTCTTCGTGTGGAAATCCGAGAGGATACCACCCCCATTATCGGGGTGGTTACGTCGGACTCGGACGGATTAAAATCGTACCGTTAACCGCCATACCTGCGCTTAGCGATCAGCTAGCTAGGTGACCACATATGGCAACGCTGTGCTATGGTTCATCCATAGGTGCATTTGCATTTTCACTACCTCAATAGTATAAAAACAATGTTCCTAAAATTTGAAAAGTGAAAAATGGTGAATTTATGCAACGCTTTGAACATCACACAACGTTTTTATTGCTTTTCGCACTACACTGATTACTGTGAACCGTTTTTGTGCTCAAAAGAATATTAGACTGGCAAATACGAATGCACCTACCTACTTTATTTGGGTACGATGATGAGAGTCTAAATCAAATAATTTTACAAAATATACGCAGGGGCAAACCCGTGGGCAAATGCAAAAGCTAATTGATTATTAAAATACAGGGAACAAAAAGTTTAACTTTGCAAGTATTCTCTTATGAAGTTCATCTGTAAAATCAAATTTTAGCCGTAAAATATGTTTTACGTGGTAATATTTTATTATGATTATATTACATCTAAAGTTTTACTTCGCCTTTGAAGCTATTTCCACCTCTCGTCGAATGAAAATATGATGAATGATAGACATAATGATGAGGCGAATGTACTTGCACATACTTAATACATGATTATGTGTCGTCGACTACAGGTATGTTCGATCGATTTGGGTCATCAAACCCAGACATGCGACACAACTGCAGTGACACGGTGGGTTAACCTCGGCCATTTGTGAATGCTTATAAGAATAGGTTATATAGTTTAGTATAATTGAACAATTCAGTACGATGATAATTGAATAATTTGAGTAACGCAATCGGTTCGCGGTATAGTAGAATATAAATGTTTTAGCTCTATATCGTACTTACGATACTTCAGATGCTAGGATTCAGTTTATATGACTATCACAGATTTATATTAAACTAGCTGACCCGGCGAACTTCGTACCGCCATATTTTCCGCCCGCGTGGTATTCTGAACCCGATTTATCAGTGTGTCTCTATAATATTATGCATGTATAACTTCCTCTTGAATCACTCTATCTATTAAAAAACCCGCTTCAAAATCTGTTGCGTAGTTTTGAACAGGCGCCAGGGGTCTATTTCTCAAACTGTCTATTTCTCATTTTGCCTACTTTTCGTGGAGACGACTTCGCAAATTTCCTACTTAGCAATCAGCCTATTTCGCATTCCGTCTACTTTTCAATTGAACTACTTCGCAAACTGCCTATTTTTTTCTGTAATGTCATCTTCGGACAGTTAATAACATAATAGCAATAGAATGCACATTCGTTACCTCTTTGCCAGGACCCCAGTTACCAACCAAACATTATTTTTGTTTAGTTTTTTTTTTGTTAATACATTACAGTTTAATTTCATTCTACGTATGTTTGGTTAATAAATAATATAATAAACATATATTTAAAACACACCTGCTCATAAAAGTACTATTATTTCACCGCAAATAGGCACGTAATGACACCTATTATCAAATTGTGACTTTTTCATTGCTATTATTCACAAGTGAGTTATAGATTCTTTTTTAAATTTTATAGGTTAAAAGGGGTTGGGTAATGTTGGTGTCGTGTTGGAATTGAGCGGCCATCAATGAAATTGGTATAATATGAAAGTACAGTATAAAGTGATCAAAAGTTACTATGGACAAACTTCTCTAAACTATATCGGGACTTAGCTATACAGGGTGGTATTTTTCAACTTTACTTAGATGGAAGTACTCTAAATACTGGAGATAGCGAATTCCACTGAAAGGAAACATTCCCTTATTTTTTTAAAGAAACAAAACTGCATTCAAAGTTATCTGAAAATGCCACACCCGGTAGTCGAACCGACTAAAATCTTTCTAAATCTTCTATTTCATGGATTTCCTTTTATTTAATATACCAAGTTTGTTAGAGAGATTTGATCCTTATGATTGACCCTATCGATTGATGCAATAAAAATATAGGGTGTTATTTTTTCGAATTTTAGTCGGTTCGATTACAGGGTGTGGCAAGCGATTTTTCGGCATTCCTTAAATGCCGTTCTGTTTCTTTTTTTAAACAAGGAAACATTTCCTTTGAATGAAATTCGCTATCTCCAGTATTTAGATTACTATTCCTAGCGAGAAGGAAAACGGAAAGTAGCCTCCCCCCCCCTAGCCAGATGGACTGAAATGGCGCAACTCGGTAATCACCAACTTTGCTCACTTGTACCATAATGTACTTTTACTTGGACAGTTTAGAAGTGCCCTTGCTAGAGGCAGCTCAATATGAAATCTTGGTTACAAACGTCGTGGACGAAGGGAATCTGTCGCGTGTAGGTTAAATTTGCTGAAATTATAGTAATGTAACGAACAATTTTCTATTTGTCTGTACTTAGGTCGTTCTTTGACAAGTAGGCAGTATGCGAAGTGGTCTCTTTGAGAGTAGGCTGAATGCGAAATAGACTGTTTGATAAGTAGGCGATTTGCGAAGTAGGAAAACAGAGAAGTAGGTATAAAGAGGAGTTTGCTATTTGCGAAGTAGACCTCTGGCGCCTGAGGGGATTTAAGCATACATAGGGACGGACAGACAGCGACTTTGTTTTATAATATGTAGTGATATGTGAACGAGGAGCCATAAAATAAAGCGTGAACATAGCTGCCACCTTTCACGAATGGATATGGGGATAATTGTATATTGTATAGGTAATTAATTTCATTTTCCTAATATCGGATATTATATAACATCGCCAACAACCGCGTCCAATTGTGAATATCACCCATCCACAAATCCATTTAGATGAGAAAAATAACAAAGTGTTCCCTAGAACCCGATTGCTGTGCCTCCTACCGAGACAAATTGTGAATTTTAATCATCCAAGAGCATACTCAAATACACACACGAACTTTAATATTGAAATACTTGCTCTCTCCCTCAAAAGTGACAAACGTTCCATATAAAACCCTAATATAAATGTTAAGCTCTTAGGAGTAACATTTTGTTAAATATATAACAGTTGATAAATATAATATAATATACGAGTACATTATAATATTTAGCATGCAAAGTTCCCGCGATCAAGCCCTAAACCCTTTAAGGCTTACATTAAAAAAAAAAAACTCCTTGGTGAATGTATTTTTGTGCCCCAGTGGTTTAGTCCATCCGTTAGTCAGAACAAATAATAATTGCATTCGTTGAAACAATAAAAATAGCTAGGAGCAGGTCATTACTTGGTGCTGAAATAGGAGTAAGTACCTATATGAGTAGTTTTTGAGAAATCACAAATCACCGTTCATCAAAATGATCATCGCATCGCATAACCGGTTGGATCTAAATTTGCATTTCGGAGTTCTAAATTCATATGGTGTCTCTATGTTACATTATGTTATATAAATTAGCCTATCGCAGTACACTGCTGGACATATGCCTCTCCTAATATTGGTAGGCTTCGGCCTACTGTTTCGACACGAAACCTGTGTCGAAACAGTAGGCCGAAGCTGATGGATGGTGGCCAAACGGGTTGGTACAGGATTTTATTTTGAGTTTTCCTTCTCTCGCAGTGATATCGTCTACGTATTTTTCCGTTAGTCGCCTTTTAACACACCCTTCGGACGAGATGGGGGTGCTGACACTTGTATTCTTTCTTCGTCACCACACGGACATTATGTCATAGATAAAGCAATTTCCTAAAGTGTAGATAAGTAAGTCAACGGACCAAAGTAATAGCTATAAAGGTATATGTTTGTAGTGAGCAGGTAACTATTTAGTGGAGTACCTATACAATGGTGTCTTAGTTACAGCAATAGTGACGTTGTTGATACGTCATTGATGGTGTTATCATCATAGTTTCCATTTAAATCCAGAACACCATCAACGTGAATACTACATACAGTTACATGTAACATTCTCCTAAACACTATTGATGAACAATAAATACAGGTCTTTATGTTCTTAACCACAGATGCGAGCACAATTACTTACGCCTTTAACGATTTGTTATATAATAAATAGGTTTACTTGTAGTGGGAGTCTACATCTCTTAAACACAGATGCGGGAGATGGCTTACCTATATTGAAATAAATATACGGCCAGGAAATATGTGATCAATGTTATCAAAATTCAACACACGTTGTATATTTGGTCGAGATCGTTCTTTCTTTTCCTATCTAGTAGAATAACTACAACACCTGATCGATGCCGGCTGTTAATAAGCGATAGTTAATATTTTATATACACCAAAATATATAGACCCTGGCTAAACTTAAAAACATCTTGCAACGATATTTTATCCAACGTAGCAGCCTCGAACTAGTTACTAGGGAGTTGTTTTACAATTTTTGAAAATAATAATTTTTAAATTACGAATATAACTCCGGACACGTATCTTGGACCTAAATCGCAAGAAAAACAGGGCTCTGGCACCCGCGAATTGCTTTGTAATAATCTATGCTTGGTGAATTTGAGTTCGTTCACCGCAGTAGCATCCCATGCTATCCTCAAAAGACACCCAAGAAATGTGTAGGTACTGCGCGTATAGGGCACATTTTGAACACATTTTAGGTCCGAGATAGGTGTCTGGAGTTATACAAAAATTACATATCCCCTTATCACAATTATTAATGCTGCACGCTATCATTAATATTTTACATTGTGGCATGTTATAACTGTAAAATGTCGATGAAACTTCTATACTCGTACATTTATTGATCTTAGCCAAAGATTGTGTTCAAAACCGTGAGGATTAAAGTCGATAAGTCTCCATAGGTGGTACTGCATTAAGCCGTAGGCCAGACAGAAATGATTCTGGCACGTAAGACTAAAGTGGGCGATAACAGGAACAAATATGATGGCGGATTTGCGGTGAAATGGGTGAGCTTATGTGCCGATGTGTATTTTCATCTAAATTTACCCTTCCTTCCAAAGGATAACATGTTAGTGAATTATACTTGACACTTTTATTTTAGTGGTGGGAAGACACTCATTATGTCCCTCGTGTATACATACATAAGAAATAAAGGGCACAGTGGGACTTGGCAAGGGAAATGCGGAAGTACCTATTCATGATAACGGTTTATTATTAGTACTTGCTTACATTTAAGGATAATAAGTACAGATAACGTTTAGTGTTTTGAGATAAATAACTTTGATATTTCAACGGTTCTTTGATCAACTTTACACCGACTTTATGATCAAAGTAGGAAACAAAACACGTTAATTTGTACTCACACAAATGCGTAGGTATTTTAATAAATGAGAATTTTATTATTGAAGCAAAAAATAGCAAAATAAACTTTCTATATGTGACAAAAATTCGTTACTCCTACACCGTTTGCTCTGCATAATAGTATACTTAGGTAATATTATGTATGAGGCAATCACATTCGATGTTACGAGTAATATAAATGTAATAAATAACATAACCAAACAATAACTAAATGACTTACTATAGTAATGAAAAAGTTATTACTTCTAAAATAGAACCTGCAGCCTTCTTTCTTGCTCTTCCCCCTCTAATTCGCACGGCATTCTTGTTCCCTATCAACGGTACGTCAAATCGTCTTTAACGACTACGCTTTTTGGATCATAATTTCTATCAGTACCTACTCAGTGGAGTAGGTAGCGTGGCCAAATATTTTGTTACCAATGTATCCAGGTAGTAATACCAAGTCACTTCAAGTCACATATTATATTACATGCGGCAACAAGGCGTGTCTTGACAGCCTTGTCACTAGACCCTTGAAGTACTTATTCCACGCCTTCACATACCGCATCATTAGCCCTGCCACTATGATATATTCAACCTACATGAGTGTGCTAATGTGAATTTAGACATCTAATGTCACGCTGAACAGTAACGGCTTCATAAAACGTTTCCTATTCGCTAAATCACTGCGGCGTTTATAGATCTTTATTTTGTTAACTTTACGATGCTTCTATGCCATCACGATCCATTATTTTACATATTAAATTCTAAAATGTACTATTATTAATCAAGTATTGATTTACCAGACATTTGATACACTGCAGCTATATTATAATGCGTAACAAATTGTTTGTTTGTAACTACATATTGAAATCCTTGGTATTGACATCTCAAGTGAGATGAACAATCTCAGTGTATCATATGTGTGTATGACAGGTGTAGCTATCACCAATGGCACTAATCCTAATGATCGATTGATCTAATCATCACTCTTGACGAGCCCCTGTTTAATATAACTTCGACTTTGTACATGTGACTTAATATAACGTTAATTTAACGTTATAATTAGAACCGTAGAATGACGAAGTGCCCGCTAGACGGCAATAGGCTCGCCCCCTATTACGTGGGACCGAGAATCATAGTTGGCGAAATGTGGGTGTTAATACACCTCTGCCTAGAGAACTATTATATCAAGTGGCATTTCTATTTAAAATTGTAAAATTTAAATTCTTTGTATGCCAAAAAAAATAGTATTATTATATCTAATGTGCTTATCCATTCTCAAATATGCGGAAGCTACCATCTGTTTATATTTAAATGCGGTCTAGGGCCTAATTTAATCTATATGTACACTAACACACTAGGAATGGTTTAAATAATCGCGTTCTTGAATCATTTTTTGAAAATAATATAAGTAAAATCCGTTACGAGAAACAGTGTTCGAATTATTGTAACGACGACGACGAATAATTTGAACCATAAAATTCAATTAATGTAAGTCTACCAGTTTTGTATGGTTCATTAGGTGACTCAGTTACATTTGAAAGGTAAGACGTGATACGCTACGGCTGACATTTAATTCAATTATCTTGACAAATAACTTTCGATATCTTGATTCAATTTGATTGTAAAGCCTTGAATTTCAATATTTTATCCAGTGTCGGAGATAGACCTTTAGAAACATTACACGTACGAAACCTAGGGTCTACGTCTACGATATTACATTTATTATTCATTATTATCGAAATTACATATTATTTTACTTTCCAATAATACCGTATGTGCTTTCTGTGACTTTGAGATCTATCATTCTTGATAGATATAATAATATACATAGGTATACATAATAATATATAGATACTCACGCCTATTTCTCTTCGGGGTAGGCAGATACAACAGCCCACTATCTGCTTCTATCCTTAAATCCTTCACGAGGTTCTTCTACTGTCATGAGACACAATGAAAACTTTTCATTGTAGGTGTATAGAATAATGTTAACGAGTTACTCATATAAATATAGTCTAGGTGGAATCTACACAGATGTTTGACAAAGTTTAAAAACTAAACCCCGACTACTGAAAAATCATAATAAACGAGGAAATATCAAGGATTTCCGTGGTCGTATACCTACCACTAAGAAAACAATACATTCTTGGAAAAAATGGTATACCTACAGACATGGCCTATCTTCGATATTTTCTTGTTTAATACTTTTACCCGGAAAACAGCAATAGGCTCACCCCCTAATACGTGGGACCTAATACAATGATTGGTGAAATGTGGGTGTTAATTCACCTCTGCCTAACCCTCCGGGTGATTGTATGTAGGTATGTATGTATTAATACTTTTTAGAACGTGATTTTCACTATACCATCACGTATCGATCAGCGATGGAGTTTATAAATTTTTTAGAGATCCGCTCGCGAAATCATCTGCGGAGTGTTCACAATCTATTGACTATCTATACCTAATCTATTTGTTAGTTAACTAACAAATATATACAAGCAGCTACCCAGTGTTACTAGCTTGCCAACACACTACATACGGACTGATAGATGTTAGGTATGTTTTTATTCTTACAGTCATGCCAGGTGCTAGCATATATAAAATTCACAAGAGTGCCTGCAAAACTGCGCACTAATGCTAGAAATTTATATTACCCAATTTGTTCCGGAGTACATTTATTATAAATGCCGGCAGTAAACAGTAGCCGTTGAATATACTTGTTCTGTTGTTACAAGTTCTCCCTTTCTTTTGCGCGTTTTGCTAAGCTGGTACATAATTTGTAAATAATATAACCTTTGCAGTCAGTTATTACAGTCTGTTCGTACTTTATATTCGGTTACAACGGCTGTAAATTTTTAGTTTTGTAGATTGGGCAAATAGTGAGTTAGATAAGTTTCATTTACGCCTTTATACTCGGAGGGTTAGGCAGAGATGAGATAACACCCACATTTCATCAATCATCAAGCATTGTATTCGGCCCCACGTAATAGGGGTGAGCCTAGTACCGTATTCCGGGCACTATTGTTGACTCGAACCATTAATATGACGCTGTCTGAGCTTTATATATTTGTCTGATGGTAAACAGCCCTTTCCCTTAGTCGCCATATACGACACCGCATGGGAAGATATGGGGTGACTAAATTCTACTCTACCGGGAACTACTAGGCTGCCTCATGTATTTGTATGTCGTATTTGTTGTTTTGATATTTTCCCTCATCATCATCCTCATGTAGACATCCTGATTGCATCCATGGCCAAGATGACCTCGGAGCTCAGGGTCCGCCTTCCGGCTCTTCCTCCTCCACTTCGCACGATCTTGGGCATCCATATTAGTGAGTGAGACCATTTGCACGCATGTCACCCTCCACGACGTCAAGCCAGGACTTCTTAGGCCTACCCCTTTTGCCTGGACCCGGCGGGGGCGCCATTGCCAGGCATTTTCCCTATCTATATATAAATTACAGAAACACTAACTTTTAAACTTTCGCGTTCGGTTAATATAATGTTAACGGGAATTAACGCGATGTACCTGTACCATGTACATGTACCATGATTGCATTATTGTAAATTGCAGAAACATCCGTCATTATGATACACGTATGTAGATACAATGAAAATTCTGTTCAATTTCGTATGCGTAGATACGATCAAGTAGTAGTTCCTAATCAAATGTTATCGCACTATCAATAACAGATATCAAACCGTGAGTGACATGTCATAACAGTATCAATTACACCAACCATGAATTATCTTTTCATCATCTAATATCTATGTTAACACTTCACACGGAGGTTAGTGTTATCGGCGAAACACAGTTGTTTTGTATTATTATTAATCTATTAATTTTCGGTATTGTTAATCAATCAATATCTTATTATTATATAATTGGAAAGTGGTCGTATCTGTTCATTGAAGATATTTAAAAAAATGGGTTAGGTATGTTATATTAACGTGTCTGTTTATTCGCAAAAACTACTGAATGGATTTTGATGCGGTTTTTTTTGTTTGGTAAAGGTCTTGGATATACTTAGTTGAGTAGAATCGGAGATGTGAGCAAAAATCGCATTAACCGACATACGCGCGAGTGGTGCCGCGGGTGGAAAGCTAGTAGTAATATTTATTTCATTATCTTAACATTATTCCCGGTTGCATCCGAAGCTTTCACCTCGGAACCCAGGGTTCGCTTATCCCTTCACCTCTTTTTGATACGGTTTTAATGGGACAACTGCCACCTGACCTTGTTACTGTGATAAGAAAACCTACGTCAGATCATCGTCAATTCGGTTGAGATTGGCTTGCAAAACAAACAACAAATACTCAAGTTATGCAATGATCATCCTACCTACATACACGCGTATAGTTATGCCTCTGTTTTATCATTGTTAAGCCAGTGTTTGAGCTCTATCTCATCTGCTAAGCAACGATGTCGTCGACGGTGTAACACGTTTCCCCAAAAGGAATCTGTTCATTCGTGACTTGATGATTATCGGTTGTGATATTAGTCCAGTCTCATCATGCAGAATATTCCATCAAGAAAGCAGTTCAGTGACTCCTTTTACCGCACCATTAAGACCTGGAATTCTTTACCAGTACACGTGTTTTCCTCTTTCTACAGTCCCGAGTCCCTTAAGCGGGGCGTAAAAATGCAACTGATGAGGCCGTCAAGCTGAGTGCCACCATTGTAACATGGTACGATTCAATAATGGTGACCATCTTTTCCGAGATTTTGCCTTCAATTGACTTTGCCTTTAAAATCAAATTGACGTGTCCTATATAAAAAAAAAAATGTGAGAGGCGTTAGGAGCCAATACCAGCGCACACGTTTTCGTTCGTCGTAGTGCATTTAGGTACGTTAAAGGAACTGTTGATTCTAATTACCTTATCAAATATTTCATATTCCAGATTCATGATAAGTGTACCTACTGATGTACTTCTATAGGATAAGTCTATTCTGGGTTATGGTAATGTAATATGTAATTGAATGCTTTTATTTCAAGTTTTGTTAATCATAGTTATAACTCATAAGTGAATTAGGTTCCAATAGAACTAACTATGGAAATAACAAAGAGCATTAAATAATGAAGATGCTTCCGCAGTAGATACCTGTGTCAGTAATATATCATATAAGGGGAAGGAACTATACGATTTTGAACTACTGTGTGAGAGGATCGCTTTATCCCTGAAGGCTCATCTTTGACGAAATATATCTTTACTTCCGCCATTGTACGAGGTTTTGTGCTGAAACGTAACACTAAACATTTTTTTAATACCATTTAGGTGACAGAAAAGATTATCTGTTGAAAACAGTGAACGTAGTTTTGCGTTACTTGAACAAAATCTGAGAATAAGATAAGTGAAATAATCCTACTGCCTACTAACATTATAAATGTGAAAGTTCGTGAAGATGTTCGGATGTTTCTATGTTTGGATGTACGGTTTTGGCTGACAATTAGTAAAGGGATAGGTTATGTCTGGTTTAACATATAGGTATCACAATCCCGGGAATAAGTCGTTGCAGGAACGCGATCTAAATTCCACTGGTGTAATACCGCAATAACTAGTTGATAGAGAAATGATTGTTATTTTTAGTAACAATATAAATCAATGGTTTTTTTTTTATATAGGACACGTCAACTTGACTTCGCCTTGCCTGATGGTAAGCTGAGGGCAAAGTCTTGGAAAGAGGGTTATTTTATAATAAACTCGAGACGGAAGCACGCGGTAACTAATACATAAAACTTTCAGTCGTACAGCAACATACGACTGGCCTGGCAACACAGAATGTTACTGACGTACTTGCAGACTTCGTGCAGGGAATAAATAACTAGACCCAAAGATAGGCAGAGCTTGCGGAAGCACGTCGAAATGGCAATGTACTGACCGCATTCGCCAAAGGATCGATATATATAGCGGATATGATACTGTAGTGCTAAATTCGTAGATTAATTTGTTCAGGTATCAATTCACTTAAAAGTGGTAGGATATTTGCTGATTCTTTGAGCAACACATACGGGCTCATTTTTTATACTACTTAGGTTGGAGAGTGGTGGTGGTGGGGTGGTCGGCGGGCCGTGTGCTTGTGTGGTTATGGTGGCCTATGGATGACTGCAATACCAGGGGATCACATGCCATCACATTTGTGCTGCCGACCCTATAAGAACAGAGAGGCCTCAATGGCTTTTTGACGTTCATTAGTAATATTCTGTGTTTAAACAGTTGAATGAGAATGCCTACTTTCTCCATCTCCTGTTTTCTTCTTTTTTTTTCTTTATGCAAGTAGTAATGTATAAATCATACATAGGCTACGGTAATTGCTTATCATCAAAGACTGTGGTTTACGTGTCACCTTATTTATATTAAAAAAAAATTCCATAGTATTGATCCTCCCATACCTATCTGTACGAGTGTTGTACACATACATTATGTCATGTTAAATACACAAATCCCAAAAACATTCATATTTAACTGTGACAACTTAATAGTGTAGTGATTTATCAAAACGGAAAAGTACCTACTTACCTAGGCAGGTACTACAGAAATACAAAAATGTCAGGTAGCCATGGGTCGCATCTGGTGCAAAGGAGCACAGAATTGCATTTCCCCATTGGATCGCACCATGTACAAGCCGGAGTGAGAGTCACCAGAACCTATTCATATAATTAAAAATGTTGAAGCAAAAAATTGATTCACATTTTTACACCTATTCCCAAATAACCGCCCAATATTTCAACAGTATTACTTTTGATCATATACCATGAACTACAAGCGCTTTGTCGTTGTTACGTTAGTTCGTAGGTACTTTCATTACATTTTCTCTAAAATGAGTTTATACCTACATTGTTTACGATTGTACGAATGAGAGACATACCCCAGTGGGTTTATTATACGGTCTTAGCAAATACCTAGTACGAAATTATGTGTGAATTTTAAAAATTTTACTATGCTCCTTATGTATTGTTGTATGTAGCTATTTTTAAAACAACTTAGATTTTTTTTATTGAAAGGAATACGGTATAAATTAAAAAATATCTACGGTGACCTATTCAAAAACATTTTTTCATGAACAGTTGTTTAAAAAAAAAGGCAACGAGATTTATGAGTAAGCACGTAAGCCGTACCTGTTTATACAAGACTTTGTACTGCGATATCTCATTTTATAGATTCTTTATTAAAATTATAGCATCTTCTTGTACCTTGCTTGAAATTCTGAATATTAACGATGTAGCGTTACAAATTAACTAAAATGTAATATTCAGCCTCATAAAGTTAGATTAATAGCCCAGTCGAATTAGGATTAGGAGGAGGCAAACAAGTCACGTTGCCCTCGGTCTGCCCCTTTTTAAAATTATTCTACTGGGCTTTAAGATTTGTGAGCTGATTGTGATGCGTCTGAATTATTATTGCATGGTGACCAACAATTTTCGAAACAAAACATAAACCTGCAGACAAGCTAGAGCCTGAAAGATAGAACTGGGAAGGAACTTAATAAAAGAGGAGAATGATTGATTTTGTTATAATGGGTGTACGTAGTAGCTGTAAGATAGTCCTGTATGTTAAATCTTATATATTGGTCACGGCGGAAAAGTGGTTTAATAATATTTTCCCGATAGTTTTGCAGAGATAATTTTAACATTTCTAGGCAGCCATGTTTTCGGTCCTATGTGATGGAGGATAGGCGTTTTTTAAACAACCATGTCCTGCTACAGAGGGCTCTCGTAAAAAAATCCGAACCAGTCTTTACCTGAGCCGGGCTCTATACTATATAACATATTTCGATGTACTTTAGTAACAATATAAATCAATGTTTCGATGTATGCTTTTAACGCAAAAGATCTCTTTATTGACTTAAATCCGCGAATAAACAAACATACCAACCTACATTAAAATTGTAAAATCCGGTTGCTAAATAAAAATAGTCGTCAGTTAATTATAGTTACAGAGAATGTTATTTGTGTTGGCGCTATTCTGCTTCGAACTGCACCTGGGCCTGGATTCTGTTCAAGCAAAATCACTGTCATATCAAGGAAACTGCAAAAATACATTTCGGACTTTAAGTCTATAACAATAAAGTCTGAAATTGTATGCCATTTTTTGCAGTGCATGTGGCATGATAGTGATTTTGCTTTAGCAGAACTGAAGGCCTGCTTCAGTAGTTGCAATCGTTACGTCATTGTAGGGACATTGGGGTATTCCAAATATCGGTCTATGTCGTTGTAACTCCTTCTTGTACTATTGGCCAATAAAAAGCAAAAATCTGTAATCGCAATAGCCAGCCTACGTCATAGCATACTTGCGTAATGTTATAAAAAATACCCATTGTATTTCTTGTACATAAAACTGTAGAGAGTAAAAACGTTTGGCTGGTATAAATGTTGAACCGGGTCTTCGATAGAATATGTAGTAAAAAGTTGCACAAATATAATTCGTGATGTTTTTGAAATCAATTTTAAATTGCTAGATAATTTTGTATGGAAGAAACTCTCATCAGATATGTGTAATGAAATATTATTCTAGTTACACTATAATAATGTACTCGAAATTGTATTATTAGGGTTACTAACCGTATGAAGGTATTTCCTAAGCAGCCAGACACTTCGGTCTTTAGTGAATTTTATTAACAACAAAAAAAAAACAGAAAAACTGAAAAAAGGAGAAAATAATAAAACGAGTCATCAATATGTAATATGTATATGTAGTGTAGGTACATATAAATATATATAATTATTAGTGTTTCATCACAGGCATTCAGGATACTTTTGCATTGATATTTAGTGTTACATAAGATTCGATACCTTTCTGATATTATACAGTACCAACAACGTTTTATACCTATAGTAATTCAGTAGAATGATAGCATGGGGTAATTAATCCCGCAAAATGTTAACACAAAATGAACAATGAACATTCAAAGAGAATATACAAAACAGTGTTATAAAACGTTTTAATTAGCTTTGGCCTGTGACGCACATTGATTGAAATGTATATTTCTTTTTATTTTCAGCTTTCTTGTTTGAGCTCTGCCAATGAACTTGATATTCGCAATAACCTTGACGTCAGAGAAAGTTTATTGGCACACTCTTATAAGAAAATATAGGAAAATTTACTTTTGTACTTCCTAAAAAATTACCAATACGTCAAACTGATAAGCTATTATTGATGATGTTGATAAGATTATTATTTTATATAATATGAAACAAGAAGTAAATAAACAGTGTAATATAGTATTAATAAAAAATGGGCACCTTGCAAAAAAAACCTCCGATGCTTCTGATTCGCTACGAGGTAGTATTAGTTTTGGTAACACCATTCCCTTCTTTCGCCTTCCGCGAATACCGGGTGGTGAAGGCCACAGCAACTCCGTGGTTGCCATAGGACTATGGGGGCTGAGGATAGTGAGACGTCTTTCTGGAGGTGGCAGGCTGAGCTGTTGTAAGGCACGCCGTTCTGTACTAGCGAATAATCCGCGTCTTTTTTCAGCAGATGTTCCCATATCTTCGCCTGATAACGCTCGACGAGCTGGCGCGCCCCGCGATTCTCGCACATCACGCTCACTTGCCGTTAGGAATGAGCTACGGTGACTGCGAACTGTAGTACAGGAGCTGGCAGGGCGCGCCGGCGACGTATCCTTACTTGGACGGAGACTTTCCATGGAACGGGCTGTTTCAACTCGAGCTGCGGCCAAATATTGACCACTAGTTATCGTTGTGTGTGCCACTTCACCTTCTTCTTGGCTGGAACTTGAAGTACCACTGCGGGAAAAGGTACTTGTTTTGGAAGCAAAACTTCTATCACTATATTGAGCTGCTGAAATACTTGAGGTATTTGCATCGCCAGACTCTGATGATGCCTGTTGATGTATAAAACCCTCTTCAAGAGAGGCGTGCACGACTCGTGTGTTTAGTGAGCTAAAAGTGGCAAGATTAGGCCGTCGGCTCTTTCTTTCATCATCTTCCTCCTCCATTTTTAATAAATTTCCCTAAGTAGCCTTCACTAGCACATATAAATCGAACACGACACTATTCAATACACCATTTATGCATTTCAATATATTTATTGCATAATTATAAACTTTTCTATTATATAAATAGATAAAATAAAATACTTAATAAGGAACACTGGACACAGTCTTTATCACTATTTGAGACCACCACACTCGCGGGATAAGGCAGACACCTGAAACAAAATATTTTGTATGTAGCAATCTTCGTACATAAAAGTAAAATGTAATGTAAAATGTACAGTGTAAAATGTGTCCGTGAAGTGGTTGGAGAAGATTATAGAAATGTTATTGTTTTCGTGTCACTAGAACATTAGTAAGAAACTGCTGTCATTAAGAAAACATGAATACGACGATTTAACTTTACAGCCGAGGTAGTTAGATTGTTCAAACTCGTGTGATTTGTGTGTCAAATTACTAACAGGCAGGGTGTTAATAGCTTTAGTTAATGTAGGGATTTTGATTTTAATTACATTCAGTTCGCAGCCTTTGAGTCGAGTGCTAGCTGACCCGCTTGGTTTGCGCAGTCAGTCAGAGCTTTTACTTGTTCCGCGTTCAGTCCCGTTGCTTTAACCTTCACATCGGCACTCTTTGAATGTTCGCTGCTCTCGCTGCTGGACTCTAACCTTTTTGTGGTCTCATTTCCATATTCATCAATAAAGGTTTCTTCTTCAAATGATTCTTCGTAGCTCGATTGAAATTGTTCTCGGAATTCCTGTCTTGCTTGGATTGTAACTTTTTCTGTGGTCTGCCTCTGTTCAATCAGCTCATCCATAGTCTTCTTTACCAGCTGCTGGCCAGCCTGAAGTTGTTTGCTCTCAGACATCTTTGTAGATTAATCTAAAATTGTTGGGAAATCACATGTTATTGAAATATGCTTTGATTGACTAGTTATTTATATGATTCTTTCGGAATCTTTCAGTTCACAGCATTGTTTAGACGTAGACTGACATAAAATGGGTAAGATTAAATTTTACGTTCTTTCCAAAATCATAAAAAAGACAAGAGACTCATAAAACTGTTCATGATGGTGCATAAGGAGAACCTACCAGAAAGTTCAGTTTGTTAGAAATTGATAGCGCCGCTTGGCGTCGTGCCAATTACAAATGTTTGGACCGCATTTAAATTTACGTTGTTGGAGAATTTCAGGGTTTGAGTGCAAACAGGTCGCCTTCTATTATACTTTTCTTACAAAAATAAAAGAATGGAATGTTACCGCATACCGCATATTGGACAATACTAACGAGACTGCAAGTGAGTAATGAAATTCCATATGCTATTTGTGATAAAGAGAATAATTTTCAGTACGAATCTTGTAGAAGTAATATTGGTCTGGTATTGGTAGTAATATTTATCTGTTGTAAATATCATGTTTTATTTGTAAATCATTTAAGTTTCTGTTTGGATACAAATCAAATACATTGATTGGTTTTACAGCAATAGTATTTTATTTATTGTTTCTGTTATATCGTTCCTCTACCCTACAATCCATTACAAGATTCTTTAGAAGTCGATTTTAAGAATGACAGATCTATATGCTGTTTTGTGGATGTCACATGTTGATTTTTGTGATATTTGGCCAATAATGTACAAAAAACCTAAATCCTACATTTGAGAATAATTGATTTCTATTTTTAATCCATTCCATGTTGGAATGGAACTAAAATATCAGTTGGAGATAATGTTATACCATTATCATGCTATACGGTATATATTTTTATAATATTATTAAAAAATAGTCTTTATAGCTTAATTTCATAAAAAGCTATATAGGAAATATTAGGATTAAGTTCTTTGTCAAAAATAATTCACCATTAGATTTTTAAACGTTTTCATCGGTTCCATAACCAAATGGTGGTTTTTTTAAAGATATTCTAAATAATTTGTTTTCAGTGGGCGCTAGTGAGTCAACAACAGGAACGCCTGTCTCTATTAAAAACATGCGAATACCTGTCCGAGTGTGCTTGACCTATATTATGTTTGTTCTGAGATATATTTCTGGGTAGCTTTGGTTGACATTTTTTTTTTGTATATGCAATCACTTTGAAAATGGGTATTATCACATAAAATTATTATAATATCGGACTGTAATCATATAACTATTTTAAATAGGACCAATACGAGAATGCATAAGATTGAAAATATCTATAAAAATGTTCAAATATTGCACCATTACAAAAAAAAACGCCAAAATAGGTTTAAGAAGAAGTTTCTTAGGTTGAAGAAGACAAAACTATTCAAAAATAAAATAAAGAAATAAATACCTTTAGAAATGTAGAGATAAATTCCTTTTCAAATATTATGGAATGCACTGTGAAGCTTTTTAAACTATATTTTCTACTACTGAGTTGTTTCCTTGTGGAAGCTCGCGAGTGAACTGAATGGTGGGAAACGCGGCGTCGCGCTTTGTTACGTGCCGAGCTTTTGCGTGGGCGTCTGTGGCTACATACATATATGTGACGCATCGATAACGTGGCTCGGGTACTGCGTCTGCGCCGAAATAACACTCTACATCTGTCTTGGCAAATTAAGCATTTTTGTTAATTAATTTTGAACCGTTATATAATGATTCATGGCTTTGTAACTAAATTATATCCGTGTTTGACCATACCAACCTACACGTTACATTAATTATTAAAATGATAGACAAATGATATATTGAGGCTAAATATTTCAATTCACTGACATACATTGAAATGTCCGCACGCTATTAATTACACGTGTGTGTCAAAATAAATCGTTCAGTACGATTGATTGCGCTAATTCACGAGAATCGCATTCGTAAATTCTACCAAAAATAGAAAATGCGTCAGACATCGTTGGAGGGTGCGAACGATGACTCGTTCAGATGAAGAAAGCAATAAACATATAGCGATATGAGTAATGATTGGCAAAGTTCCTCATGACTAAGTTTATCAACGATGCAGAGGAATACCCACGATTTCGAGAAAATGGAATACAGATTACACTGACGTGATTGTTTACGGAAAGCTTTATAAATGTTATTCTGACGCATCTGATATTTATATTGTTTTGGGTTATTCCTTGTACCTATGATTTTTTATTATATACTAGCGATCTGGCCTGGCTTCATCCTTTTTTTTTATTTTATATTATTACGCAAGATCCCCGTGGATACCCACTCGCCGCTGGAGCTATCGGGGTGGTTACGTCGGTATCGAATGACGGATGTCGGACTAAAACGCACGCTATCTTTGGATGCCGGAGGTGAGGTAGACGGAAACATACCTCTTGCACCCCGGCCGACCCACGGACATCTCGAAAGAGCTGGCTCTGGGTCGGGCATCCGGTGTGATTACCACGGTGCCCCAATCTAGCCCCCGGGTATAGGGAGGGAGGGAGTATGCCCCCTTCTGCTAGGGAGACAGGTGGCACCACCAATCACCCACAGGCCCGCACTCAGAAGACAAAGGCCCTGACTTCATCTCACACATCACTTCACTACACTTCACCGCCATTCTGGGGACAGCACCTGTACCTAATCGCAGTCACTGTTCTTTGGACTGCACCCCAGCTTACCATCAGGTGGGGGTAGTCAACTTCACGACCAAAATTGACAAAAAACGGGACCACTTTAATGTTGAAGCTGTTTTTTTCTGAAATTTATTTTGGATTAACAAGTTGTTTACGATCCATGACCTTCGTTCATTAAAATTAACTTGATTAATAATCGCACCTCTCGCCACAGGCAGGGAATTCATCCTCACACATTGCGTCCGAAAACGGTGCGCACACACCACAGCTTGAGTGTGCGTGGTATGAAGTTCCTTTCATACCGCACAGGTATGAAAGGAACTTCATCCCACGCACACTCAAGCTGTGGAATGAACTCCCTACGGTGGTTTTCCCAAGCGACTACAATATGGGGTTCTTCAAGAAGGGCATTAGAAGGTTTCTTCTTGGTGGGCAGCGCGAGTGTGACGCCCCTGGTGTTGCATGCGTCCATAGGCCACGGTAACCACTTCCCATCAGGTGGACCGTGTGCTTGTCTGCCGTCTAAGTAGTATAAGAAAAAAATGTTAGAAAGTAAAGATAAACACCAGAGGAGGGAGTAAGTACAGTTAGAACTATAACTAAAAGTTAAGAATTTTAATTAGTACTACTCGTATAGTTTGAAGAGGCAGGAGTGTGATTTTCAGGTGGAAAGTTAGTGAACGTAAAACTTTTTCTTTTTCGAATTATCGCGAAACGCTGTTTTACTTTAAATTATTTAGTTTTCGATACTGATAGAATATTTTGTTACATCAACACCTCGTTTACATGCTTCAGATACTACACCGAAAAGAAATTTTCACAAGGTTATTTTTCCAAGATTGGTGATAGCACTTTAGCACTAATTTCTCATTGTAAGAAATTAAGATATTTTTTAAACCAATTGCGTGTTATTATTGGAACTTTAGGAGTAGATATTATTTGCTATTAAATAGTAAAATTAAATGGATAAAGGTAGTACATATATGCATAATGAAGTATTCATAATAAGTGTTTGAATGTATAGGTAATCGATTTATTTTTAAGATGACGCGGCGACCTAATTATGTGGGTTCGAGTATTTATGTGGAGGTTGTATAATAAAATAAGTCTGAATAAAAGGTTAAGCTTCTAGGACTATCTTAGGAACTTTCTAGAACTATCTTAGACTTTCTAGAGTATTATAGAAACTTGAGAATAGTTTTTATGAACCAGGTGTTTAGACTTAGGACTCTTAGAAGCGAAAGGCGAGCTGTTGTCTCTGCTTAGGTACTTCAGAGGAAGAAAGGTTTTAGTGCGTGTACATACCTATACCTTAATGTGGATTTGGAATATCTGAAACTATTGTATTGAAGATTATTTTATTTTTCCCTGTAGCTGAGAATTGTAACGTGATGAATTAGGAAAATCATTCGTATCGCATCATTTTTAAAATGGTGGTAATGGTGTAAAATATACCCTTTCTATATGAACATTGAACACGATGCAAGTAGATGTTTTCCTCAAACCGATTCTTCGGAGGTTAAAATTTGAAGTTTCACGTATGGGTGCTTGAATTGCAGTGTTTATTTTCAGCAACGATTGGAAACTGAGTCCAACAGTAATTTGGAGGAAAAATTTATTGTTGCGGTCGGTTGTCCGGATCGCCACCTACGTATACATTTTTTACAGAGGTCTGACATGCTCTGCTGTCCAACCAGTCCATAAACCGGACTAGTAATAGCAGTTTTCGGATCTAGTAAAAAAACTTTAACTTAGACAACCCTTCTGTAAACGAACGAATGAAGTGGAATCGTGAAATTAGTAGACAATCATTTTGTATTATAAAATCCCTTTTATTCAGTGTCAGAGACACCGTGTTGATTTAGTCTGTTAAGCTCAAAGCTACTTAACGTAAATAATTAATTTAAACTTCAACTTATTTTTAACTGATAACGCGGCATTAGCTTCTCTTCACAATTAGATATCAGATATTAATTGTGATAGTAGTCGGTTTTACAACCCAGTAACCTAATTATTAATTTACCTACATTAATTATGTTCATCAAAGCTTTGTGCGCTCCGGACCTTTGCCTTCTCATAACAACGTAATCATAGTAATCTTGTAGGTATATAATATGACGTAATAAGTTTATCTCTGGTAACATAATTGGAGTATTGTTATAATTTTGAATATAAAATTTGAATGAACCAAACACACATGATTATTCTACATAATTATGTAATTTGTCAGTAATTTTATCATTCAATCGTTGCTATTCATACAAGCTGATCAGCCCCCCTAGACAAGTGGCAATTCGTTGCTCGGCGTTTGATGGAATAGAATGACAAATGTATAGCCTGTCATATACGTCAAATCCCATACATTTGGCATTCTAATCCATCATACGCCGAGTAACGAATTGCCACTTGTCTAGAGGGGCAGATCTTTGCCATATTTAATAAAAAGGTAATTGAAGAAACAATATATTTTAAGCAGAATTTAATCGTGGAAGACGGCCTTAAGTTCTACAAAGGCATTTATCAAAGATGTAAATTTAAAGACTGCGGTGCATCGTAATCTTGCAGGCACGCGAAGGTGGCGGCTTCCGTCGCCATGATTCCTATCTACCTACCGCCTAATGCCCCCGGCCGCCACCCCTGACCTGCAAAGCATTTAATAGAGGCAGCCGCCGCGCCGTGCGTGTCTATATAACCCCTATCTCGCTTATGCAAAGCGGAACGTTTTCACGGCCTTCGTTTACGTAGGCCTGATTGAAATTATAACTGAACAAAAGCCTCCACAAGTATGTTTCGTAAAATAGTTTTGAAATTTCTCTCTGGTATTCTCCGGAACACATTTTCATTAGAATAGTATCGCTATAGCCATCTACATCTATTTGGTATTTATGTATGATATTCATGGCTTCACTCAGACAGATTGTTCTCAGTTCATAAGTAGTTTACATGAAAATCGTCTAGGCATTGATCAAACATACAGATAGATTTACAAGGTCAAAATGTGGCGTGCCAAGATCAATATCGGGGCCAAATACTTTGGCGTTATTTTCACATAGTTGCAAAGAAATTATTAGACCTGTTTTCAATTATTTTATAACCCCGGCTTGACTGACCTTTAGGTGTACACGCATAGGGGTAATTTGTTTCAATGGGAGCATATCTTTATTTGGATTACTAAGATTCACGTTAGACCACTTATAATAAATAGTTATGTACTCGTATATTTGTATACTGTATCATCATCATAGCGATTTCCCATTTACGTTCAATACTTTAGAGCCCAAGGTCCAATTATTTCCTTTGATTTTTATGATGATTTCGCCGAGGGCGAATGTCGTCTAACCTTCTACCTTGAGAAGAAGTCTGCTCCTCGTCTGTTGTTTAGCAGCTGCACTGAATTACAGGTGAGGCTAGCAGGGCCTTTACAGCCCTTAGTCGAGATCGTACTATATTAATACCTATTTATTCTAGTATTTATAGTCCAAAATCGATAAACAGTATAGATATTCAAACTATCTTGGGTCACTCCTATGTATTCCACCGTGATCAAGATGCTTGCAACAGCACCGAAATATCGACAACTCCAAACAATACATGGTATATATCTCAAATTCCAATAACTGTAGTATAAACGGTATATTATTGATATCTCTGTCAATACTATTGCAATTTATTTTACCATCTTGATTTCTAATCTAAGAATGCAAAATTATTCGCCATTGTGTAATCGTTTTATTAATTATCATCATAATATGCCAACCTAAATATATTAATACCCGAATAGCCATAACATTTTACTACCATTATACTGCTAATTAAGTTCGTTAGTAAGCAAATTATTAACATAAAACTCTGTGAGCTAACGATGAAAGTTAAATTAATGTTTAGTTTTTAGTTTTTGTGTGATTACTGTAATCTAACATTCATGGTACAAACTAGTTGACATTTAAAAATCCGATTAAAATACTTGATTAACTGTAGTACTATATAGATATAAATTAAACCTTAATGCGTCACCGGAGAGTCAATATAGATATCAGATTGACCCAGATATCCCGTAGATGGTATACATTTAAAACAAATTGAGTGAAATTGAAAACCTCCGTCTATTTTGATACCTGAAATGGAAGTAGTTACTGCGCTCTGAATAAAACGATCTACAGCCACCCTAGACAAGTGGCAATTCGTTGTTAGGCGTATGATGAAATAGAATAACAAATGTATAGGATTTGACGTTTTTGACATTCGTTGACGCCTGTCATATACCTACGTCAAATCCCATACATTTGGCATTCTATTCCATCATACGCCGAGCAACGAATTGTCACTTGTAGGGGGCAGAGCTGCCTTGTTTCAATTTCAGCACCTCCATTAGTATATCAAAAACAGTTTAGAGATTTTTACATAAATAACTATATTATTAATAATGTTTTATGGATACTTTCATCAAAAAACGAAACAAAAATTACTCCGTGCATTTTTGGTACGAGTTAAATTATATTATTGAGAGAAGATATTGGCTGTTAAAATATGAAAGTGATTAGATAATTATTCCGAATGAATAAATAGAAGTATTGTACATGCTATCTATACATAAAATACATACTTAAAGTTAAGTAGTCGTGTTTAATAAATGCAATAAAGTTACGTACTTTGTTGGTGATGACATTCCTTGTCTTAACTTTTCTTATTTCACATGCTTGGGTTGTTCTATATTTCGTGACGGGTAATCTGTTGTGACAACAGACAGTTACGAATTTGGCTTACAATACGCGTTTCGTACCCTCAATCTTGGCGCTCGAAATATAATTTAAAAAGTAAATCTTTTATCATTACGAAGAACGAGAATAATAACGATTATTTATTAACTGAGTTAAAAAACGATGGAGGTTCTGAATTCAGATGTTTGTATTTTTATTTGTTTGTTTTTAGTATAACTCTGTCATAAACGGATGGAGAACGTATAGACAGATCCTAAAATATTTATTAATGCAATCAAAGATTGTTAAACTCAAATATCAAAGTAGGATTTGGCAGTAGGTACCTACTGATGTCAAATATAAAAATTCTTAGAAACTATTAAAATATTCTCCAGATTTTATTTACCATTAAAATAAAACTTCTTTTTGATGGATTCTAACGCCATATATAAATGTTATTATTAGCCCGGCGGCGTATCGACTACTTTTCAGCAGCCATAGTCCCGGGGTTAACTGACTGTCTTTATTTACCATATTTTTTTATAGTTTTGAGTACCTATCTGATATTTCGGCACTGTTACAAGCGCCAAAATCACGAATCTACGTATGACAGACTGAAAAGCCGACTAAATACATGATAAATAACCCGTTCAATGTTACACTATTAATGTTAACGACCATGTCCATCTAAAATCATTCATTCTCCAGATTTGTGTAGTATCTACTTTACTTTAGAGTGTGTTAACATCGCTATTTATTATTAAGATCCAAACCGAAACCAGGGCTAGCACCTAATGTTGACTTACTAATTTTGTTTAGTATTTATTCTTATTTATTTATTTTAAACTTCATGCACATATGTGCACAGGCGGTCTTAATGCCATAGGCATTCTTTATTCTTTTCTATGATTGTATTTTTTTATTTAGTATATACCTAATAGATTGTAGAAGGCATATTGATTGATTGAGTTATTTGTCATAATTATTATTTTTAGACTGTTTATATATTGTTGATTATTTTACTAATGATCTACTAGGTACTAGGGTATCGCTAGAAAATAGCAATCCAATAATGTAAACCTGGCAATTACCTTCGTTAATATGCTTAATATTGAGGATAAGTATATACATTCTGTTCTTAAAATTACACTCTTTGTAGATTTATGTCGTAGATAAATAAACAAAGAGCTTTTATAAGATCATTTTCATTAATTAAAGTAACATTTCTAGACGTTGCTTGGGCTGAATACATTTTTGTTATTGTTAGTATATTTCTTCAAATTATGGCTTAGTAGGTACGTAGGCAGGTTTTGCTTAAAATTAAGTAGGAAATTAATTTGAAATTGGTTTCAAAGAAAATACTTAAATTATTTTTATAAATTGTTCAGGAGAACAAGTCATAGTTCAAATATTTTACAGTTATTAAGGAACCAAATGGAAAAAATATAACTTTTGAAAATTAACTGTCCAGGGGAAACTTCCTGACATGTTCTTTATCTTGACGTCTAAGTTATGATATTAGACCCGTATTCTAGACAAAGATCAGTTGTGGACCCTCACAATGATATTAGAACTGTCATCAAGAATACAATCTGTCCTTAGATCTATTTATAAATCGAGATACAGGATATTGTTCTAGAGTACGGGCCTAAGATAGATAAAGGTTTAAAAATGTACTAAATTGTATATTTCCTACATTAATAAATAAATAAATATAAATATTCCACAACATTCTACACGCTTTCTAGACCCATGGTAAGCTTAATTAGCTTGTGTTATGGAATCTAGAATGCGGATATACATACTTAGATACTTTTTTTTTGTAAATACATACATATTATACATAGAAACACCCAGACCAATGCAAATATTTATATTCATGCATACAAATATTGGCACTTACAATATTAATAACCCTTATCAGTGGCTGTCTAGCACGTTGTCTACCCTTTAGTCTCAGTAGGTAGTTCGGTTGCTAATTAGTCCGGCTTTGTCTTATCAGCACAATAATTTAAATTCTAATGCTTGGGTTCATATAATAGAACAGCCCCCCTTGACAAGTGGTAATTCGTAGACCGGCGTATTGCAGTATGCCATTTGACGTATATGACACGTATTTTGACGTTTATGACATACGTCAAACTGTCATATATGTCAAATCCCATACAATCATCATTCTATTCCACAAGAATTAAGATTGTTTTCATAACTCTACCAGAAAGTTATACCTATATTATCCCAGTTTACAATGTTGTTAGTATTGTACTTATGCAAATAAATTAAAATGAATATCGGTAGACCAACATTGCAATATACAGGGTGTGTATCTGTAAAATGAGTACGGTATTCATTGTTGTAATTGTTGGTCAATATGCCACAATCGAGCCGAAATTACAATGGGTCGATTCGCCTGTCATAGCTGATTATATTTACAGTTAGTTGCCTATACTTACTGACAACAATGGGATTATTTGATTCTGTGAGGCATTTATTTATGGTATGTTTACTATACAGGGCGTCCCACGGCGATGCCACATGGAGGGCAAGTACCTTAAATCCTTAAGTTAGCGCATTTTACTTAAAGGAGACATCATTTTATTTTTAAAAAGAAACAAAACTGCATTCAAAGATTTTTAAAAATTCGCTTACCACACCCGGTAATCGAACCGACTAAAATCCGAAAAAGTAACACCCTGTATTTTTATGGCATCAATCGATAGTGTCAATCATAAGGAACAAATCTCTCTAAGAAATATGGTAAATTAAATGAAAGGAACTCCTTGAAACCTAATATTATCAATACAATTTGGTAAATTAAAACACTTTCTTATAAGGTATCAACACTAGAGATTTATCTTTGATGAAATTTATTTAGTAAAATGAGTACTAAATTAATGAACTTTGTTACCTGTTTAGAATGTAACTTTATTGGGTAACTGCATGAGGTATGTAGGTAGGGTAGGTAGTTATTTTGGGTGCTTGAAGAAACCTGCACGCGGTGTACCGTGGGCAACGAAAATGGCGAGAGAATTGCCCTATGGATCAACTTATAACCTGTTAATTTAGACGGCGTGCGGTTTTAGTCGGTTTGAGTTCGACATACCTAAATACTACTGCTGACCAGCAGCAGTCTCGGCACGATAAAAAAAGAAAAGTAATTTAAATATGGAATTTTATTGTTAATATGGTATCAGATAGTGATGGATGAACTTTGAGTTAAAGTGTTTTATTTTGCCAAATTGAATTTATAATTTTAAGTTTCAAGGACTTCCTTTCGTTTAATTTACCATGTTTGTTAGAGAGATTTGATCCTTATGATTGACACTATCGATTGATGCCATAAAAATACAGGATTTTACTTTTTCGGATTTTAGTCGGTTCGATTACCGGGTGTGGCAGGCAAATTTTTAAAAATCTTTGAATGCAGTTTTGTTTCTTTTTTAAAATAAAATGATGTCTCCTTTAAACAAAATGAGCTTACTTATGGATTTTACTTTTTCGGATTTTAGTCGGTTCGATTACCGGGTGTGGCAGGCGAATTTTTAAAAATCTTTGAATGCAGTTTTGTTTCTTTTTAAAAATAAAATGATGTCTCCTTTAAACAAAATGAGCTAACTTAAGGATTTAAGGTACTTTCCCTCCATGTGGCATCGCCGTGGGACGCCCTGTATATGTTTAGTTTTGAATCTGAAATTCTGAAATCTCAGAGGATAATTTCTAGTTCCAAATTCTCTTAATATTTTCAAAAGATTTGATACACCCTAATTGATAAATATAATTTATAAAACCCTTGAGTAATAAATGAATCAGTCACTGCAGTTTACTGTTAGATATAGGCATAGGCTACTTCCAATGTACGACATAGCACCCGACGTACTAATCGGATACCCTCTTGCCAGCTGATGGTCTGACGATGTGTAAAAGATAGCTAAGATATGTAAACTGGAGGCGAAGGCGGCGACTCAGAGGTAATTACATCGCCAAAACCCGTGAAATTGAACTGTCTAGTTCTAGGGGCTAATGACCTTTCTTAAATACCTATACTGTTACTAGCTGCCCCGGCGAACTTCGTACCGCCATATTTTCGGCCCGCGTGGTATTCAAATCCCGTTTTCGCTGCACCCTTATCACTTAGGGGGATGAAAAATAGATGTTGGCCGATTCTCATAGATACCGGTTAAGCACAAAAAATTTCATCAAAATCGGTCAAGCCGTTTCGGAGGAGTATGGCAACGAAAACTGTGACACGAGAATTTTATATATTAGACTAGCTGCCCCGGCGAACTTCGTACCGCCATATTTTCGGCCCGCGTGGTATTCAAATCCCGTTCCCGCTGCACCCTTATCACTTAGGGGTATGAAAAATAGATGTTGGCCGATTCTCATAGATACCGGATAAGCACAAAAAATTTCATCAAAATCGGTCAAGCCGTTTCGGAGGAGTATGGCAACGAAAACTGTGACACGAGAATTTTATATATTAGATTTATTATTCTCCCAGGACTTACAAACGAAACCTATTCATAGGCCTTGAACTACGTATCTCAAATCTTAATCCATACTAATATTATAAATGCGAAAGAAATTCTGTATGTCGGTCTGTCTGTCTGTCTGTCTGTGTGTTACGCTTTCACGCCTAAACCACTGAACCGATCTTGATGAAATTTGGTACAGAGATAGATTAGACCTTGGGAAAGGACATAGGCTATGTTTGGTCGCGATAACCGACATCCACGCGGGCGGAGCCGCGGGCAAAAGCTAGTAAGCTATATTTACTTAAGCACTGAAAGCGGCAGTGATAGTCAAGTAGAATATATCAGAATGCTCACATGCATTTCTTAATATACGAGTTCGTTCCTATCTTTTTTCGATCCGGCTCGAAGGACAAATTTTGGATAGAGTCTCGGAAAAGCACCTGAGGGAGGATTTAAGAGCAAGAATTCTGAGTGACAACTGAACTATATTATATAACTGAACTAGACATAAAAGTAAGAAAAATAGATATATTAAAAAAAGGTTTCTTTGAAGGAGGTTGAAGGTATCTTCAAGAGCAATACGGTTAACGAACGAAACGAACCTATAAGACACAGGCACCTAATCCATTAAATACAAGGTGTCTTAGTCATTTTAAATGTCAAGTTGTATATAAACACCTACTTATGTAAACAAAGGTCGAAAGATTATGTTTTGTAATGTAAATTAACAGGCAACGACGTGAATTTACACAGTCCCTTAACTATAAATAGCCGGTAGTGAGTACAAAAATGTATAGAATGAAAAATCAATAAGTAAATGTTCCACACCGTTGCATAGTACTTTGTGAAGCGTCCATACATATCTATAGTGAAATATAACGCTGTAAATCCGAATACCGAGGGTTCGCTGATAATTACAGTAGGTGACATTTTGATTGATGCTGAAACCGTCCACTTCGGACTAAAGTGGTCTATACATACATACATACATACATATACATACACACATACATACATACATGCATACATACATACATACATATATACATACATACATACATACATACATACATACATACATACATACATACATACATACATACATACATGCATACATACATACATACATACATACATACATACATACATACATACATACATACATACCATACATACATACAATCACGTCTTTATCCCCGGAGGTGAATTACACCAATCATTGTATTCAGTCCCACGTAATAGGGGGTGAGCCTATTGCCGTATTTCGGACACTATTGTTGACCCGAGCTATGCATCTGAGGCCGAGTTTGGGCTGTATATTAGTGTATATATATCTGTCTGATGTTAAACAGTCCTATCCTTTAGTCACCTTGTACGACACCGCATGGGATGGGGGTGCCCCAAAAAGTAGTAAAGTTGTGCCAATACCAATTTTTTATATTGGGACCTACATAAAGTATTTATTACAGTTGTATAAAGCTTACGACTGTAATAGCTGAATTGTGCGGGTTTAAACGTAAACTAACCTTTTTCAGGTGAGGAAGCATGAAAGCATTGGAAACGACCTTTGAGACCTTAACTTTGATTTGAATGACTGAATAGGGGCTATGCGTCGTTAAATCGTACACAAGGGCTATACAAATAATAAGATTCAGATGCTAGTAACATTAAAATCGCGTGTATATCGCAGCAAACTAGCTATCAGCCGTTCAATAAATCGCCTAGCCTGTTAATTAAACGGCGCTGTTTAATTAACGGCTTGAATGATATTTTGCTCTTAGCTGTTTGTCCAAAGGTCTGAAAAATGGCGCCAATCAACAATGTATCGTGGCACTGGTCTCTATCGTGAAGTGAAGTGAAGTGAAGAAAGGCATTAGAAAGTTCCTATAAGGTCGGCAGCGCTGTCTCTGATATTGCCCATTTCCATAAGACACGGTAACCACTTTCCATCAGGTGGGCCGTGTTAAATGAACAATGGGTCATGTTAAATGAACAATGCTGAACTGAGATTTTTTTCTGGAATTCTTGTCTATCTGCTGTTCGTGATGGACGCAAAACACCTATCGGACAGAGCCGTGGTTTCAAAAATACATATTCATGCATATAAATATGTACACTGAACGGTAAACGAACCCGCGCTCCTGCCTACTACTCGTATTAGCCAGATTGGTAAAAGAAAATGTAAATAATGCATCAAATATGGTAGATTACTATATTACTATAAAGGGCCCTTTATTCTCGTGTTCGGTTACAAGATTGATTTAAGGATAAGTAAAATAACGAGTTCCGCTTTGTGCGCCCTATGGCTCGGTGGTTGTAACTGATTCAATTTGTAATTCGATTGGTGTTCTGTTGTGCGAGGTTCTACCCTTTTGTAAATATCCATCTACATACACATACACAGAAAATTCAGAGTAAATGGAGAGTGAATTTTCTAATAGTAAACTTTTTATTCTCTGTGGCTGGGTATTTCTATGTATAATATGTAGGTACAATATAATAGGTAAAATAATAATGTTTTGTAAATACATAGGTATATATTTACAAAAAAATGTATCTTGGTATGTTTGACTGCATTTTAAATCCCTTTACACAAGCTAGTTTATAGCTAAGCTAAATTATTAATATTCCCTCTCACCCCTTCAGCTAAGCTAACTTACTTGTGTTAGGAGTGTAATGAGTTAAACTATGTCTACTTTGGGTTTAGATAGTGTAGTCACAGAACAGATAGCGTAGTGTAAAATGTAAATGTCGTAGAATCATAAAATATTGTACCTTTGTCAAACTTCAAAATCAATAACATCTACGACATTAAACTACATTAGGTACATATATTACGCTGATTCATGCAATTTATTATGTTAAAGAGGCGACAACCTAAAATCCTTATCACTTCCTACTGAGGAGATCGATTTAATTTACTTATACACGAGGTCTAAGCTAACCTTCGACTTGACTGATATTCAATATTATATACAGCTGAACTGATCTACATTTTGCATCAATCTCAAATTAGTCGAATTGATTGCCAGTGCAGTACCTACGTTTCCGATTACATGTAAAACTGGTTTTAAATTAAAACTGAAATTCCACCTACATGAAAATTCATGAAATTAAATTCATGATTTTCATGTAGGTGGAATGAAATGATTGCAACGGGTGTGCGTTGTTTTATAGCTAATTTTATAGAATTTTGTTTCACATAAAATTTTTCTCATATTTTCGTTTCATAGAATAATCAATACACAGAATACTTACTTTGAAGATTTTTAAATCATTGATTTTTGTTTCACATAAAGTTTAATGTTAGAATAATCATATCATAGAATAACAAATCAAATATTCTTTAATATCATAACATTAAATATAAAATCGTTTGACATACCACTCAGAAGATATAAAACTTATTGCGGGGCTCCTATTTCTGGGTGGTTTTAAAAAAAAGCCTTCTAACCTAACCTATCCAAGTCGGGGTACTCTGAGTCGGGGTGTAAACTATTATCACAGTAAATGACGTGTCTAATTTATTAAACGTTAGACCAAATTATTTTCGATTATGGTGGTGGTTTAATATTCCTTAAAAAATAATTCTACTGTTTGATAAGTTTATTAAACAAAAAAATAAAAATAAAAATTCATTAAATTGTTTTTCTGTGAAATATGTTTCATTCTGGTAAATTGTATTTGAAACAATAATATTCGAAATAAAAATATAAGTACCAAATATTATGTGAAACATTTTCTGTGAAACGAAATTCTATGAAATTTCTGTCTGCGAAACAAGGGGCTCCCGATTGCAACACAGGTACATCAATTGCAATTTGATATTCTTTGCATAGATCAGAATAAATAAATACTTATTCTAAAAATACATCACTATCTCTAAGTAAATCTAGCTTAACTAGCATGTGTTATAGATTCTAGAATACGGATTATACCTACATACGTATTTCCTAAATACATAAAATTATTATAATATGTAACACCTAGAAATACATAGGTATAGGTATAGGTACATACAAATATTATTTGCACTGAGCGGGAATCAAACGCATGACCTCTCATTTAACGATCGAAGGCTCTACCACTACGCCACTGAGGGCGTCAAAAGATTGACCTTCTTTTTTAATTATACCACTTAGGTGGCAGATAAACACAGGGCCCACCTTATGGAAAGTGGTTACCGGAGCCTATAGACGAGTGTAACACCAGGGGAGTCACACTCGTGCTGCTGACCCTGCAAGAACAGAGTTTCTGTGCCGTCAGTGCAGAAGATAAAGCAGGACTAGTCTTTGGTCTTCCCACTGACACCACAAAAATTCTCCAGTGAGCTCGGGCTACCCTGCTCACTGCCGAGACCACAACACGAGGTTGTCATGGCCGCGGTAGACTGCTCAATTGGGACGGAAATACCGCCGTGTCTTACCTCCGTCAAAAACCGTCGTTTGTGAACTGTATCTACTGTATATCATCAAAAGCGATCTTGATATTTTATTCATTGACACTCTCCCTGATAGCGCGCTTTCGGCTATATTATAGACGCTTTCGGCTACATTATAGAATATAAACTTCAATCTTTTAGCTGTAATATAAATACACCACCTTCTGCAATTGATCTAGAATTATTGGTAGTGAAATGAACGTAGTTAATAGTTTATTTTGTACTGATTAGAATCGTACAAACGCTGCATTAAAACAAAAATTTTGCTAGATAGATAGATAATTCTTTATTGTACACCAATAGATTTACAGTAGAACATTCTTGTTCTACTGTAAATCTTGAGTTCAGTGAATCACTTGAGTTGTTTACGGAAATCTTTTACATTTATTCGAAACTAGCTGACCTCGCGAACTTCGTACCGCCTAACAGTCAATTTTTTTTTTCAATTTTTCTCTCCGTAAGAACCATCCCCGTACTTTAAGGAATGTTCTAAAAAAAGAATTATCGAAATTGGTCCAGCCGTTTTCATGCTATGTCGTGACAACGGAAAACGGGTTTCATTTTTATATATATATATATATAGATGTGCTGCGTTTGTGCCTTTTACGAGTCATTCATAAAAGCATTTACATTCTTCAAAGCTGAATGTTGATAGTAATGGTGAAATTTGGTCATGGCCTACCTGAAGGTACCTACCTAGTAACCGGTGTATCAGTCGTATTAACGTCCCACGTTACCCACTCCTCCCCTTCCCTTAGGAGTTATGGTAATTCTTCATACCAGTAGAATTATAACACTATGCAGCTATTATTTAGGAGTGATTTTGTGTAGGTAATTCTCCGATATATTTGTCGAGTAAATTACTATGTTAGAGCTACTAACTTTCGATTACCTTTTTTTTTGATAAAAACTGATACAATGTTAGTTGTAATATACTAAATCCGACTATCCACCCCCAGAATCCCCAGAAAAACCCGATAAAAGCTAAGATAAAAACTAATTTTCTAAATAAACTGTTACCTTATTATACTCGTAGTACCAAACCAAATAATATAACTTTTGCCTTCACACTATTTATTTATCCTATGAGATATAGGTTTGAGCTAAAAGTAATCTATGAAGAAATCGCTTCACACTTTATCTAAGAATTTGGGCTCACAACACGTTTCACCACAAACACATACCGACGCTTTGACAGGAAACGGCATTTGTACACAGAAAGGAATTGCGAATATTATTTCTGCACGAAAAAAGGTACAAGATATCGTACCGTACAGTTCTTAACCGATACATATTAGATGTTTGTGGCATTTTACGATACACGTGGTGCAAACAGAAAGGGTGAACAGGTTCTATAATTGAATTGGTCACGCCGCATTTATCTCCTTATAACAATACAAAACGCAATATCTTTTTGTACTATTTAATAAAGAAGTTTATTTTTAAAGAAATAATTCCTATAATTTCTGAAAGCCATAATATATGATTAAGCGGGATTTTGACGTAGTCCACTTAGAGCACCCGTGGGATTTTAGCTGTGCTCTTTGTTCTTAAGCATGAATATTACAATATCATAGCGAAAATCATTGCTGAAATATCTTTGAATATTAATGAGTTTATTTTATCGGTATCAGAATAGGTACTGTTTTTTTTTGTAATATAACTATACAGTGTACTAACCGCCTAGATCCTAGCTTCGGCCAAGAAAATATAGCAAGAACCGTTCTAGGATCCGATTGTAAACATCTTTCAACAAAAATTCATGATATTCTTAATTCTTTATTGTATCCTAAAAATAATACATTAGAATCATAACAATTAAATATTGATGTATAAAGGCGAGCTTAATCTTAATCAGCATTGAGTTTTCTCCTAGCAAACCTTAGGAGGATAGAGAAAAAAGCGAAACAAAATATTCATTTCATACTTCTTTTTTCAAAAGTGATGAAATAAAGCTTTCAACCTTATAACACTTTGAAGATAGCCGACAAATGTGTATATTGATTGCTGACTTTCGTGACTGAAATTTGGTGCTTCTTGCTACGAAAATGAAGAATAATATTTTCATTATTCCATATAACCGTTAATTCCTTTTTATCCCTTAGTTAGGAATTTCCAAAAATCCTTCCTTAGAGGTAGCTTAAAAGCTTAAGACATCTGCGGCTTCAACTGTCAAAATTTTAAATTATAGCCCCAGCGGTTGGTTCGGCCGGGGAGCGAGAGATACGTCTCTGCCAATCTCAGCCTAATACCCACAGACGGTGTGCGTTTTAGTCGGTTCGAGTACGACATAACCACCCTCGCCCGTTTATCCGTGGGGATTATGCGTACGTTAAAAAAGACCCTTACGGCTTTGGCTCTAAGTTGATGAATCAGTCAGTGGGCAGAAGTACCTAATATTATATTACGAGTATGTAGGTAGTAGGTACCTTTAGATATTTTAAAGTTACTTGCAAGAAAAGAAGGAAAGGAAAATGTTTCCCTCAGTGAATACGATTTTCTAGTTAAATTAGTCCGAGGAGTAGTCAAAGCTAGTTTTGCTAAACAAAGCATTTCGTGACTGATACGAATAGGTATTCAGGTCATGTACAAAAAAGTAGGTGGTTTTAGAATTTACTATCTTCGTGATTAAACTGCACCGCAGTGAAAACCAAATTAATCAGGGTTGCACTAAAGTGCACCTTCAACAAATTACGTTTACGTGTACAGTTTTAGTTTGCATCAAAATCGGGGCGCGACTCCTTTGTATACTTTTTGCTTTTCTTTATAGTAGCAAGAAGAAATGAAGAAATAATTTTCTTTATTTATTAGGTGGTAGACAAGCACCGCAAGCAAGCACAAAGTGGTTACCGTGGCCTATGGACAACACCAAATTTAAATGAAATTTTAAAGCAATTAATATGCTAACTATTCAAATACAATTCAAATCATAATTTCATCATCATTATCATCATGCGAGTGCCAATCCCGCTCATCGAAAGTCAGCCCATCCGTAATAAAAGCGCGAAGTTTAGCCATAATTTTCACACATTTCACTGGTGCAGATTATGGCTAAAAATAAGAACATTTGTTCTTATTTCCCACAATACCACAGTATTAAGAGAGCCATAATAAAGACGTGGTAATATCTTAGAATTCCGTAGCTGGACGTCTAACAGCGTACATACGGTGATATAAGCCGGTTATCAATTCACTAGAATAGAATGACGAATGTATGAGATTTGACGTATATGACAGTCGCCAACGTATGTCATAAACGTCAAATCCCACAAATCAAACGAACTACCACTTGGCTAGGGGGCAGTTCAGAATATCCCGAACTTTGTTTTATTACAGAAGCAATAAATCAAAAGGTGTTGTGCAGATAAGTCAAATTGATGAGTGACCATTTACAAAAGGTCTTATCTTTAGGGACCAGGTTGAGTTATAGGTCTTTGCTGTTATGAGTGCGAAAGCCGCAGCAATATGACATACCTTTATGAGTTATATTGCCACTTTACACACTTGTTTCCTATTTGACTTCGAGTCACTAGTGTGATAAAGATGCTTATAGTTGTATTGTAAAAAGATGGTAAAATAAAAATAATAAAATTACCTCATTCGATTTCTTTTCATCATTACAACTTAATAATAATGAAAGTCGAAAGCTTATGTCACTTGACTAAGTAGCTCCTCCCCATACCCGGAGCCGAGTTGGGGACTCCGTGTTCGTGGGAACCTCTTTACCTGGCTTGCCGTCGTGGAGGGTGACATGCATGTCAATGGTCTTACACCCGTATTCACAAACAATACTGTGAGGTCTCATAGTGTGCTCGAGCGCATAGGGCTGGTAAAATTAATTCACAAACATCACGGAGCAGTATCTAACGCAGTGCCTTTTCTCAACGAAGTATTACTTGTGTTGTCTATGAATAAAAAGGCTTGCCAAAACGAACGCACTGAGAACTTGTCGTTCTTTGCACAGTTTTGGTAGTACGCATAGCGAAGTATTGTTTGTGAATACGGGTGTTACTGTCATGAGCGCCCAAGATTGTGCGAAGAGGAGGAGGGAAGGCCGGAAGGCGGACTTTGAGCTACCAGCACCATACGTTACTATGAGGATGATGATGATGTTTGTACATTGCTTGAACCTTTTTTTAATATTAGCGGTAATATTAATGAGGCAGTAAATTCTTAAAATATCCAATATACTGATACGTCCTGTACAATTTGCTGAATCGTTAGGTAATAGGTATGCATACTTAGTTCGTGGTGCAATTAACCTCAATATGAGCGGCGAAGGCTTACCATTATTTATGGGTGACGTTTTTAACTCTATCACGACGTTGAAAGGTAATACCTACCTAGATTAGAACAATTTTAACCAGCTACATAATATTATGTTAAGCAAAACATAATACCGTTATACTAGCAAATTTTATTGATCAAAATTGTCTAGAAGGAAAAAAAATGGGGTAAAACCCTTAGCCAAAGTCAAAGTCAAAGTCAAAGTCTTTATTTCTCAAAATAGTGCAACATTGTTACAGCTTTTTGACGTCAAAAACTCCTTAAAACTAAGTTTACCACCGCTTCCTAAGCGCTAATGGAGAAGAAACGGCGCAACAAGGCACATTATTCCGTCCACCCGTTCATAAATTCCGAAGGTGGTAGGACACGACGGTATTTCAGTCCCAATCAAGCAGTCCGACTGGGGAAGTACCTTCGCCCTGCAGAATACCGCGGCTATAATAACCTCGTGTTTTGTTCCCAGCGCTGATTGGGTAGTCAGAGCTCACTGGAGAGGTGTTTTGTGCTGTCAGTGGGAAGATCAAGCTTTTTCTGTTTCTCTTCAACGCTGACTGCAGAATCTCTCTGCTCTGTTACCCCTTTCCATAAGGTAGGCCGGTTGTCAGCGGCCTAAGTGGTATATAGAAAGACCATAATTATGATTACTTTTCAAATGAATACTTCCAGACGATTTTGCTATCTAAACTATCGAAAAAATCATTCGCTTAATTAACTCAGTATAACATAATCCTCCTATATCCCGTCCTTTAAGCGGGGCGTGAAAAAGCATCTGATGAGGCCGTCAAGCTGAGTGCCACCATTGTAACATGGTACATGTCTGTAATGGTGACCCTCTTTTCAGAGACTTTGCCTTCAGCTTACCATCAGGCGAGGCAAAGTCAAATTGACGTGTCCTATATAAAAAAAAAAAAAAAAACATATTGTATGAAATTCAGCGAAACTATAAAAATGCGGAATGAAATGTCATAGTGAACAGACATTTTCATGTAAATAAATGTCTTCACGTCGTCAAACGACACGATGTTGGTTCTAGTTTGAAAGATAAGCTAACCTCACGCGAAATGGACAGATATAGAAACGGACACAGTAGAGTTATGTTATATTTACTAGTACGTAGGCTGGCTAAGTAGTAATATTAACCCTTAACAACCCACAAGTGTCTCACGGACACAATTTTACGTTCATTCATGTCACAAATATTTTGATTGCGCATTTAGATAAAAAGTCGATTCATAAAAATAAATATTTTAGTTGTTATGCTGTCATAAACGTATATAATATATAAATTATACTTACATACTATACGTTTCTAAGATACAATTGTTATGTTAATGACAGTATTATAAAATATAAAATGAGTTTGTTGGACACTATTGGTCAGTTACATTCCAAAAACATACTGGGTAGTTAAGGGTTAGTAATGGTACTAAAGGCCTTGCTTTCTTTATCTCATTCTGCTCTTTTCGTTATCACTCCAGAATTGAAGAGAATTTATAGATTACCTACTACGCATAAATTCCATTTGCGACTATTTACGAGTATGTACACACAGAAATATTTTTAAGCCTTATCAAGGAAAATTAATCAGAAGACTCTATATGTATATATTTTACAAATGAGTAATACTTATTGGTGGACTTAAAAAAATAAAATAAAAAGCTAGGTGCTTAATCTTAGCTTAAGGTAAAGTAACGTAAAAACGTTAGGGATTTTAATGTAATCCTTCAGAACGAGATGTTTTTATTAAACGGTTTTATTTAGCTTGGCCTCCTTGTATCTGGTAATTGTAATTTTTCCTTCTTCCTGTTGACTGATTGATCTATTTTGGTATAAATTCAAATGAAAATACATTTTAATAAATTCAGATACTGAATTTAAGGAAAATGATAATTGTAAATCCAAGATGGCTGCTGCCGAATAGCGGACTATTATATTGTTTTCTCACGATTCCCTCAATCAATAAAACGTTTAACTTAAAAAACATTTTTTCAGTAGATACTGCTCGCTTATAAAGCGATTTAATTAACAACAGAGATCCAAAGGGACATACCTATATGTAAAAGCTCACAGATGTCCCTAAGGCATAAAACTATCAGATCACAAAAACACAATGATTAATTAATCACAGTTGCTTTGGCACGTTTAGCGAGAGTAATAATAGAAAATGAAGTTCATATTCTCCTTTTTGTATTCTCATTAGCTTTTAACATTTCTATTTTGTTAAACATTCGTAGTCGTAAATGAGCAATGCGTAATGGTGGATTTAGACCAAACGAAGAAACCAAGCTAGAGCTAGAACAAGAGCATTCTTTCTTAATATTTTAGTGGAAACGAAACCTTGTTTTCAGCGTTTACATAAAAAATAACCACGAACGAATTTTCGGTCACTTTTTACAATATTAGAATTTGACGTAGAGGAGATAGAATGAGCATTCGCTCATCTGATGTAAATTAACCTTTATAGAAATGCATCAACCCAAAAGTCAAAGTTAAAATTATGTATTCACTATAAACCATTTTAACGGTACTTACAAAATGAGGATACGAAGAAAATACAACATATTTTATAGCTGCTGATTATGTCTAATACGTCGGACCCTTCCGAAGATTACATAAAGCCTCCGGCGTGGGTCCCAGCGGTCCCAATCTCCTATCACACTTGATGTAGAAGCGGTACATTAAAGTAATGATCGGGGTCTTTTCTAAAGATTCAAAAGAATGATCGGGTTTTACTAACCATGCAGTATTGTAACTCTTTTCGTTGTGAAGGTAGTCAATCCAGGGAAAAAATACTTTTAGATTTAGACTATACTGTTGACTGATGGCACTTGGTGGCACTTGCTACACATATTAATTAAGTTACGTGTTAATTATCTCTTGCTCTTATTATGCTCTTGTTCTATCACGCCCCCAGCATTTTACTTTGGAAAACACAGAAACTTCCCATTTCTGTGTATTTTATTTGTTTTTATCTATGCTAGATAATTTCAATACATTTGTTAGTAAATAATGTCAATGGATTTGACAGATAAGTTACTTAACCATCAATCAATTTCAACCAATTAGCCTATCGCAGTACACAGCTGGACAATGAACATAGGCTACTTCCAATGTTGGGAGGCTTTGACCTACTGTTTCCACGCTGGCCAAACGGGTTGGCACATGGTTTTATTCCGAGTTTGCCTTCTGTCACAATGAAATCGCCTATCCTCCTCTCCGAAGGGTGTCGCTACTATTATTATTTTTTCTACGTAACCACACGGATGACTTAATCATTTTTTTACAATATATATTAGTTATCATATCCTGTCTAATCATTTGTTAATATGAGCTAGTAATAAAATGAGACGCAAAAATAGCTTGTGATTAATAAATCCATTTGTAAATAGAATCTATAGCTAAGGTACATTATGTCTTGACGAAAGTCATTTTACTTTTCGCATAAAGTCAAAACTCAAGGGAAATAATCTAGACAGCTTTGGAAATGGTTCAAGAGAACATGTGTGTGTAATATGCGAATGTAGACATTTAAAACGCTGGCTCGTGAAAAATAATTAATCCCTGTCGTGCAACTGAACCAGGAACCAGGAGGGCTATGTATGTGTTGTAGCACTGTAATTGAACAGGCAATGTTGAACTGAAATAACTGAGCAAACTTAAGTTTGTTTGGGAGGAAAATTTTATAATTTGTTGCACAACCTGCGATGCCGTTGTATCGAGAAACCTGAAATATATCTTATTTAAAGGTCTATTTACTTGGTACCTCCATGGAACCCTGAAAATAAAACGTAGAAACTCAAACATATTGATACTAAATCATTCTTTTAAATGGTTATGTTTTATTTATGGAGTATTGATTTGCAAATCCTTACAGTATTATTAACGCAACGTTACGCATGCTCAATTTTCCTAAAGAAAAGTTCTGAGTGACATCCAGTTTCAAACGTAGTTGTAAAGTAAGAAGACTATGGATTACAATTGGTTAACATAGAAGAGAGAAATGGCATAAAACTAGGGCAACTTAAGTATCGGTTTTTACGAATGCCCATAGTTACGAAACCGTGTGTCACTCAGAATAAGTGGCCAGACTTTACTGCTTGCATTTTTCGTTTCAATTAGTCATAGTCAACTTTTAGTCAGCCTATCAGTTTCATGCGCAGTTCGATGTCCTAACTATTTGGATTTTAAATTCTTATCATTGCAAGATTGATCGAACGATAACTTTAGTGCAATAAAAAAAAAATAGGTAGATATATACATAGGTACAGTTGAAAGAAATGTAAACATGTTTCATTACACATATTATGAAAGAAATTTTATTTTATCAACCTAATGTAGGTAAAAAGACACTTAAAAAAAGAAAATTAGTAACCTGATTTACTCCAATATTCCTCGTAACAGCTCCAGGTACGATAAATTGCTTATTTTATGAGTTGGTTCGATTCGACCCCAAGAGCTGTCTTTCGTAGGGCTGACTCCTCTAGAATTAGCGGGAATACCTACTAGTAATTTCGACGGATAATACTATTTAAAAAAAATATACTTATTATATATTTTTCATTTAAATTCTTATATCGATAGTCGTAAATTTTACATTTTTACGTGCACCTTGGTTTTATTAACTTCAATACTTAAATTTCCAGTTAACTTTATTTATATTTCCATTTCAAAATATGTAAATTCTCTTCGTCCTAGCGTAAATCCCAGTCGCATTCAAAGCCTCGGACTCGATTTCACCTCGGAGTCTGAGGCCCACTTTCCAATCTAACTGCGGATTTGGCTAGACTTCGATATTTGCCGTGAAGCGACTGCCATCTGATCTCGTATGGCAACCGGGATCGATGGCTTAACATGTGCTCCGAGGTACGACTAGACCAATGCAAATACTCATATTCATGCATACAAATATTTGCATTGCGCGAAGATCAAATTTGCGCCTACTGCGTAGCGCCCGTGTTCACTACCGCAGAGGCTGTCTTCAAAATATGTAAATTAAGGTGGACAAAATTAAAACCATGTTATTGGTTGCGATAAATGAGCTAATCGTGTTCCATTTAGCGATATTACACATACAATTGTGGCTGCTCACTTTGGCGTCACTGAGCTCTCATTAACATGTAAACGGTAACGGATCATTTGCGAATTTGTTTATCCCGTGCTATGAGCTTAATTGCTATAATCAACCGTATAATAGTTATTTGTTATACAAGAGTGCAAAGTTGCTTTTTAACTGCGTGCTCATTTTTGATGACCGAGCAAGCGAAAGATTCTAAATTTCACAAATTAGAATCTTGAGCGTTAGCGAGGGAATCAAAAGAGCACAAGGTGAAAAATCTTTGCACTCGAGTGCAACACGTAACTTTTCATCCCACCTCAGCGAGGAAATAATGAAATGCTTCTCCTTCCTAGCGTTAATTCCCAGTCAGCATCCGAAGCTTTCACCTCGGAGTCCGGGGTCCGCTTTACCAGTCTTAACTGCGGATTTGGCTGGACCTCGATATTTGCCGTGAAGCGACTGCCATCTGACCTCCACAACCCAATGATGACATTAGGCGATATCGAAGCATTGCAGCCAGACCGTTGTTGTTGAACTTTTTAGGGCTCCAACTACCCGTAACGACTGCCATAGATGTTCGTATGGCATCCGTGACCGACGGCTTAACGTGCTCTCCAAGGCACGACCAGACCAATGCAAATACCCATTTTCATGCATAAAAAATATTTGCACTGAGCGGGGATCGAACCCGTGCCTCCTGCGTAGCGGCCGCGTTCAATACCACTACGCCATGGAGGCTGTATAATATGTGTATTAATACTAGTAATAAAATACAACAAAATAAAAATTCAACAACAATGTCAACAATATGACGTGAAAAAAATTGATGCGCGCAAAGCAAATTAAAAAAAAAGTACACCAAGGAGGTTACGAGTCTGAGTTTTTCATGAATTAAAAAAAAGTTGTATGATAAATTCGGCACCATAGAGGTAGAAGTAAATAGGTTTAATGATGTTTTGAGTCCACAAACCTAGTACACACGATGTTCTAAATTCAAATTTACTTTACCTCTCTAGAGGATAAAAACGACTTTTACGCTCAGTTATCGAAGAGCAAAAATAGTCTTTCCGAGATGGTGGGATGAAAAATAAATGATTCAAGTATTCTGTGACAAAATAAATAACTGAATTTCACAATATACGAGTATCTCTTACTTTTGAAAACATATTGTACCTACAAGATAAATAACAAACATATTATACAAAACATGACTAGTTCAGTGTTTCGTCCTATGATAATTTCGGCCCATGGGACGAAACAATATTTTTCTATAATATAATAATTTTCATTGTACAAGTACAAGTACTGTACAAGTACTTGTACAAGATATTGTAAAGATTATCTCTCTTTAGAAGACAAAATGATTTATTTATGCACTAGTGGGATCAATATGTAGATGAGGTTAACTTGGCCCCACAGTTCAAGTTGCAATCGCTCTTATAAATGCAAAACCAAAAGGAGGATAAGGAGTGAGTTAAGGAATAAGTTTCTTTGTTGAGGCTGTTTGTCTCCTACCATAGAATACCACTTCCTCTAGAGATTCTTCCTCAATTGATCACCACGGGATTGGCAGAATCATCGTCTCAACGTTAATGATATTATTACTCCTAGTGATATAGGTATATTTATGTTATATGTTTGTGTATATCAATTTTACTTGTATTGGTATATATTGGTAGATATATATCGGTATGTAGGTATATGTACTGTTTACGTAAATATATATCTATAATCTATAGTCTATATCTATAGTATTGTTTAGATGCTGTCGAACTGTTAAAATCTAAATGCTACTTAATTGAACCAAACGTATCCGTCATTAATATTAATATTGTGGCTACTCATACTCTGCGTAGATTAGGGTGGTCCCTATGGTAGACTAGTAGAGAATGTACGGCATTTAGTCCGCCAATGTATTTCGTGCATAAAGTATAAATAAATAAAGTCGGCAGCGCTAGTGTAACGTCTCTGGTGTTGCCCACATCCATAGGCCACGGTAATTTCACTTTCTATCAGGTGGGCCGTGTGCTTGTCTGCCACCTAAGTGGTGTAAAAAAAAATTGTTTCGAGTGAAACCGTAAACAGCGTTAAAATTATGATTAATTACTAATCCACAAAGTGGGTGGAGTGCGTGATAATAAACCTCCACTTGTGGCTAAGTTATTACTTAGCCAGTAGTGTTTTAAGACATGGGTTGGGCCTTTTGTTCTGCTTTGCCTGAGACCACGTAACCCCGAAATCCTTACGAATATTATAAATGCGAAAGTCACTCTGTCTGTCTGTCTTTCTTTCTGTCTGTTACGCTTTCACACCAAAACTACTAAACCGATTTTGACGTAATTTGGTACAGATATAGATTAGACCTTGGAAAACGACATGGGTATGTTTGGTCGCGATAAATGACATTCACAAGGGCGGAGCCGCGGGCAACAGCTTGTATAATATAGTGATGAGAAAAACATGGTTCTGCCTCTCCTTTTAGAAAATCAAATTTAATGAGTTAATTGGAATTCGTACCATGAAAGGGATGGAGGCTTAGAGTATACATTCCTATAGAGCGCGCCTTACAAGTATGAACTGCTATCACGGGTATGAACAGTACCGAGGCTCCTGACTCAACCTCAATCAGTAGCAAAACAATACCCGTCAAAATGACTTTTTATACAACATCGTATATTTGTAGTAATAATGACGCAAAGATAACGCAAAATGACGCCATTTTTTTTGTATTTTGGCTTTAATTTTATCCATGCATATCAAATCGAACAAAACATTTCATAACAACAAACTACATTAATAAGTGCATTTATTGATATTTTCGGTGATGCATGAAACGTCACTATAGGTGCGCTATACCATCGCAAAGTATCTGCTAACACTCGGCGCCAAAGACCTGAGTGATAGGCGCGCTCTATATTTATAATGTATACTCTAAGGATGGAGGAATTTGGATTGGCTTCGTGCGGTCTCGGTGGCTTAGCGGTCAGAGCATTCCCCCTGTAAGGGAAAGACCACCGGTTCGAGTCCCACCCGGGGTCGATTCTCTTTTCTCTTTCTAAATCGATATGAAAGGGATGTTAACCAAGGAATAATCGCCGGTGTTGTAGTTGGAGACAACCCTTTCATGGGGAGCTCAAGCATACCTGCATACATCATGCATCATCACGCTACTATTAGCGATGAACGGGATCAGAATCAAAGCGGGTGGAGCTGCGAGCAACAGCTAGTAACAAATAAATCGCGATAGAATCCGTTAAAAATGATTTTATTTCAATGAGTCATTTTACTTTTCCAAAACATTCTGATGAATTCTCTATTATTAATACAGTACAGTTTTCGTTATTTTCTTTTTCCATATAAAATAAATTTATTCCCGTATGTAACCACAGTCGTGATTTGCATTGAATAGTGATGAGCGAAGTCATGTGCCACGCATTAACGTATGCGCATAAAGTTATATTCACTGTCGAAGTAAAATAAAAGAATACAAGGTGACTTCTTGTAGTCATGTGATGCTTGGAAAGGTTATCATTATCTGTCACTAATGAAGAGTGTTGCTACAACATGGTATTTCAGAATTTAGTATAATAATTATAGTATACACAAACATCCAATTATTCAAACATTTAAACATCACATATTGTACGTAGGTACGATAATGCAGATATTTTTATGTTAACACCCGTCAATATGACTTCACCTCACCTTGTGGCAAGCTGAAGGCAAAGTTTCAGGAAAGAGGGTCACCATTACGGACACTAAACATGTTATAATGGTGTCTCTCCGCTTGAAGGCCTCATCATAAAATTTTTAAATTAAAAGAACTGGGACTGTACGAAGAAGGAAACACGTGTGCTGGGCAAGAACACACATATTTCGTCCCACGACGCACCTATTGGCGTTAACTGGACACTTCTTCATGGGCTGAAGTTTCGTTTTTCCTGGTAGAGCATAACCCTATAATTTAATCTTACTTATATTCGATTTTTACAGATACTATCTACCTTTTATTAAGTTCCTGAGCAATATGTAATATTCACGCCTCCACAATAATTGTTATTACTATCTTGCTCGACCAGTCTAAGGTTAACAATATTAGCACAGGTGTAAGTACGAAGTTTTATAACACCTGTAAAAATCTTACCTCACACTAGTTATAGAACATTTATGTTATTGTTGACAAAGACACTTTGTACGAAATGACTCATCGAAGTTAACTCTGTTGCAGAAGACTATCAAACGTAAAATGTGAGGAGTCTCATGTGTGACGTAAGTACCTACTCGTGAAAAAATATTTTCTATAATAAATTCGTGTTCAAATCAAATTCAAATAAATTTATTTAGTAACGTAAGTACTCGTGTAAAAATAATTTAAATAATAAATTCATGTTCAAATCAAATTCAAATAAATTAATTGTGAAAATATATTTTTAATAGTTGCTCTTGTATGCTGACGCGCTGTTGGGGCAGATTTGTCAACGTGTGAAGAAGCCGCCTGAGAACATTGGTCTGAAGTTTAATTTTGTGAGGAGTGAGTACCTAATAGGCGCTGAACTCAACAGATCCTAGGACCGTTCGTATAGGTGATGAGTTGCTCAAGTGCTCACATGTTATGTACGTGGCAATCCATGTTACAATTAATGTAAAAAGTAAGTATTGTAGCTCTAACTTGAACAAAAAGAATCGGCAAGGACGATATGGCGTTACAAGCTATGACCGAGGCAGAAATTCACGTTATTTAGTGACTACTTACCCTAAAACTAATAATTAACGGTCAGGAATTTAAGCGGTTTCAGTTATCAAACACGAACATGATCCAACTAACTGTAAGCTAACCTTGCTTTATCTAATGGCCACTTGTACTGGGTGGCGCAAAAGTAAAGACCCTATTTGGTTCGGCTATAACATTTTTTCTAAATTAGAAAACTAGATTTAGGTTTTTTTAAATGTATATTTGTACCATTAAATTTCGTACCATTAGGATTTAAAGATGATGTCTTTTAAATTGTGACCTCCAGAGTTGATACATTTGAGCCCTATTTATGACATTTTGCATAACTTGCCGTAACACTTCCTGCGATATGTTCGTTATTTCTTGACGAATGTTTTCTTTTAGAGCTGCGAGAGTCTGTGGCTTGTTCACATACACCCGAGATTTCAAAAAACCCCAAAGAAAGAAGTCTGGACTGGTCAGATCGGGTGATCTTGCAGGCCAAGGCAAATCGCCAAAACGAGAGATAACTCGGCCTGGAAAAGCGTTTGACACAATTATTCCACGTTCTTGGGGAGTAAAACGGTCCATGTTTATTTTCAGTGTATTTTACATTTGTTCACTACACAATTTTCAACAACAGAATGACAGAAAATTTCATATAAAAAAAATAAAGGTATTTTCTTTAGTGCCACTACTTTTGCGCCACCCAGTACAATCGAGTGTCGTAAACACTCTATAAACTTAAAAAAATGTAAAAGCCTGCTTATTTCAACAATATAAGGCTAGTTTCAAAACAATAATCATAAGATTATTCAGTATGGTGGACGGAGAGTGCAGGTGCTGGTTGATTTTTATCCGACTCTACTATAGATTACAGTAATTTTCTTTGGGTTTATGATTCTCAAATGGGTATTGCTTGCATTCAAAGTTGTCTCGATCTGATACTTTCTAAAGTTTACGCGAACATCACTCATTGAATAAAATAACTTTTTAATCTCCGCGACCATGGCGGTTGAAAAGTAGCTGAAACGTCGGTCTTTAGGGCGCTTTCAATTTAGACGTTTCGTGTCGGACCACAGCAGTGCCGAAACTGTGCGTTTCTCGTACGACGCACGCACGGTCGTTTGTTTTAGTACAAAGTGAACGGTGCAGCAACAGTGCGGCGCGCCGTACCGCGAACGCGCGACGACAGGACGGCAACATAGTAAGCTTCACGTGTTATGACGTGTTCATTTCGCTGTTGAATAGTGCGGTGACTGGACTTCAGAGCTAATTTCAACAACATTTCATGTTTATTATTTGCTTAAAATGGATGATATAAACGAATATAGTTTCTTGCCGCTGAATTTTGCTTTCAACTAATTCAAGTAATTCGTAGAAACATTCTCTAGACATTCTAAGGTAATTAAAAAAATTGCTTGGATCTTGTTTTAGCCTAGGGAAAAGATTATGAAAATCACCAAAATTACATGTTAACGAAAACATTGGTGATGCTCTTTTACGGGGGCGTCGGTTTTGTTTCTGTTTGATCTTTTTCAACAAGAGCACTAACAGTAATGTTTCTTCGTCAGAGTCCATGGTTTAACTGCTGCCAGATACATTTAAAACATCACTAGCATACAAACGCACGGTAGTCAGATATGCTTACAATTTTAGGCGTTTGGTATCGGACTGCTACCGTACGGCAGCAGCACGGCAGCGGGCTTTAACCAGCGGTACGGTAAACGTGCAACAGCGGTCCGACACGAAACGTATAAATTGAAAGCGCCCTTAGTTAAAGTATTTATTAACAAATAAATCGCGACAGAATCCGTTAAGAAGTGATTTTATTCCAATTGTTTCGATATTTTCGGCATCTGTCGGGTATTTTTTTTTAATAATTTATTTTATAGTATTTTATTAAACGAAGTATTAAGTTGTATTTTAATTTACTTAACACTTAAACAATTATTGGTATTTTAGAACTCTAAGTTCTAAAATATAAAATACACAAGTGTTAAACCTGGGTTTATTATAAAATAGCTAGACATTTGTTGTTTTCACTCATTTTATATTCAAAGTAATAATAGTTTATTGTTGTTTATTTATTCTTGGCTGTTCGCAACGGCTCAAATATTCTGAATATAGTAAATTACAACTAAACAATCTTGTGGTTTACATTGTATATAATTACATTTGTACTGGTATTGAAGAAATGGAAAACATTGTTTAGATCAATAGCAACAATAGTTTAGACAGTGAAACCGATAGGAAACCAAAAAAAAAGTGACACAAAGGAATGGATTGCCGGTACAAAAAGTAGTATATGTGCTATTCTAGACTGTAATCTATCTCTGTGCCAATGTATGTGTATCTATTTCATCAAAATCTGCTAAGGTGGTCTACTGAAAGTGAAATAAAGGTCCAAACTCACTCACACTCATGTTTATAGTTACTCTCATCACCTTTATAGAGGTAAAATAATAATATATTTTTGAGGAATATTTCGGATTAATATTTCACAAGTAAAAATATGTACAAAGTAAACTATTTGTACAAGAAATTGCTACGGCAATGTTGAAAACTTTCCTCATGTTTAATAAAATTCATAGGTTACGTAACGTGGGCAAAGTGACGGATGAATAATTTCTAAACGCCTTTTTAGTATGATTACACAAAGAAATAGGCAGAGTTTGATTTTTGGCGATTGAAATAATTCACAAAACGTAAAATATCATGATTCCTATTCTCAAAACACCTAAAAATATAGGTGGATTGAATTTGTTCTGTCTAGCTATGTATAAGTATATTGGGTATAATTTTAAGTAGATCGAACCAATATTATGTGCACCTTGAACACCGGAAACAACTTCGCGTGGCTTCTGTTCTTTGAGGGAAGCCGATGAAAAGATTAATTCAATATAAGAGGGCTGTAGAATAAAAGCCTCCTAAAATCTAAAACATATAAAAACAATTTGTATTCTCCAACTTTTCCTAAATAACCTAAAAATTTGAAATTAAAAAAATACGTTAAACGTAAAAAATGGTAGTTAACAAAAGATTGTTTGCATAAGTAGATTGTTAATAATATTGTGTTGGTCTGGAGATGATATTTTCAGTACCATATTATTTTTTGAGCGCGTGAAAGTAATAATATATTTAGAAACTAGACTTAGTTATGTATTAAACTGTACATACATATTTTATTCTTTGCCATCATCGAATTGCACACAGTACGTAAGGCTCACGCACCTAAACGCTTGTAAGTTGTCTGACATAAATCCTAACGAAGTCTATTATTTATACCTTGATAAAACACGTAAAAGTGCGTTCAAAAATGAATGGATCGTGCTCATGAAAAATAAACGCTCATCTTATCTCAGAAAGAACCTGACTATGCGTGCAAATTCGCTTAAAATAACTTTTTTACTTAATGTGTATGATATATGTCATGAATCGCCATGGTCTAATAAAAAATGTCGGGAAATAATATAACTTCGTACGAGACAATTTAAGTCCTGCGTAAATTTTTCCGTTTTGTGAGATTTTTTATTTTTCGTCTACACTTTCACGGTGGCGATTTCACTGCACAGCAGTATATTGTGCATAACGTACCTACTGACTTTTTTATACAGCACTACCGATACACATCGTCATTATGTGTACATTTAAGAAATTAAACCCCTGGCTGTGTCTGGTTTTTCTCATTACTATATGTATGTACATTGAACGCAAGTGTTCAATTGTAAACAGTATGATCATGTATGGTTAACGATATAGCGTGTTCCAAGCGCTCGTGATCAAAAGGCGTCACTAATAAAGGTGAACTAAATCTTAGTACAGTGAATAACTAAAGTGGTTGAATACATAAGCCTGGGCATTGGAGTATATTGAAAAATTATAAGCATTTAACGATGCTATCTTTCCAATACAAGATTGATTAATTCCGTTTTAGTACCTATCAGATTCATGATCTATGGACTTAAGTAGTGGCATGAGTGATATGAAAAACGAATGCATTGAAAATTAAGTTTTATTTCAGCAAATAGATATTAATATTTTTGAAGGTTAAGCAAATAGAGGGTAACTGACAGTACATAAACTATATTGTTTTATCTGTTCTGTGACATAACGAAAAATACATGGAATTTAAGTTGGGTAACGTTCTCGTATATTAATTTTGCAAAACAGTATGAAAACAGCTTATGCTAAATAATAGTTAAGTCACGTTGTTTGTCATTGAGTTAGCGTTCAGATTATTCTGTTTCAAGTTAATATTAAAAGTACTGGAGCACAAGAGAAATAATACACTTCATTTTTCAGAAGCATTAGCAGTTAAGCAGCTTATCTAAACAAAGATAAATATTAGGGGGCAGAGTCAAACATTTTCCATCACGACAGTACCAGCAACACTGGGATAGTATCGTCTCCCTACTTTATACCAACGTTTTGAAAGTGTCGGTGATCTTATCTCTCTTCCTTTCATTTTTTCCATTGTCCTCTTTTCCTCGGCCACCCCCTGTATGTGGCAACATGCGAGTGACATATAAAATATAGGTATATGGCAGATGTGGGTCCCATCTTCATGTAAGTCGAGCATTTTCGTTCAATTTCAAAGTCAGACAACCGTGCGTTTGTGACTTTTAGTTATCTTTATGACATTAGAGGTGTACTTTAGGCTTAGTTTTACTACTCATTGTGCTTCACCTGAATAAATTTTGTACAGGTAAGTGTATAATTCACAAGGATTAGGTAAAGAGATAGTCATTAGGAAATTAATCTTATATCTTTCTTTTTACAATTTACAAGCGGCCCGAGCCCGCTTTGTACACTCTCCCAGGTGCCCGTATGCAATGCTAAGTAACACTAACGTATTTAATTTGATAAACATTTATCGCTAGTGTTTAGCTCTAAATAGCTTGCCACATAATATATAACATCAGACAGATATATACAGCCCAGGCTCAGCCTCAGACACATGGCTCGAGTCAACAATAGTGCCCGGAATACGGCAATAGGCTCATCTAATGCGGGTGTTAACTCACCTCTGCCTAACACTCCGGGGACAAAGGCGTGATTGTATATATAACATACATTTAAACATTTTTAGTGAGTTTAAATAGTTAGAGTACATATAGCCCACGATGTCATAATATCTATCCTTAAGAGATAGATATAGATCTGACATTGTGAAAAAATTATCGCCATATTTCCACAAATAAGCACAAAACAATATTGTTAAACTATATTATTAACCATCTTCTTGAAACACTCCATTGATGAAAACCACAATCCATTGTCTACCTAGTTTAGAACATATTATAAACCGAACAGAGAGCGGGCAGCGGTTTGGCTTTACCTTACTAGGTACTTTGTTTTGTTCTATACGGTTGCACAGGTCTGGCTGATAATTGGTACAGGCATGGATTTAGAATAATATTTCGACTACCGGGATCAGAATTCCACGTTACTGGCGATGCGGTCAACATCGTACCTACTATGCAAAGATGAGATTTAATTCATTAAACATTGTGTTCATAGTTTTTCCTGTCAATAGTGTCAATGGTCGACAATAGTTATCTCGTCAGTCGAAGTGAAAAATTGTATCAATCGAGAGCATATTTTTAATTGGCTAGCTTTCAAATCACTATAAAGAACTCGCAACAAATAATAACTATGCTTATTTTGTTGAAGAAATAACTGCCGTGATTTGTGCCTGAGCTGTGATGCAATCAAGTAAGGTACGATAACATGGTAAGAGTGGTTTGGTATGGCACCGACTTCTAGTAGATCAATAGGTTATGCACATATTTTGTTGTTGAATTCAGTTTTTTTTCAGTCCAACAAAATCCTTGACCCTTATCTTATCCCAGTCACAAGTAGAATTATAATATACCACTTAAGTTCAACTAGGTAACTACGACGCGTGATGAAAGGGCCTACTCGAATAAAATTATAGATAGCCTATAGTAGATTAGGTACTCATAACTGCATAATTTATAGTAATGGCACTGTATAACGAAGTCTTCCCTATGTCTTTTCACCGATGTAATATTCATGTATTATGTAGCTGTAGGTAATGGACGTTCGGCCGGGGGCGATGAATGTCTACGATAATTTTACCTCCGGCAACCGACGGCCTATAGCCGGCGTGCGTTTTAGTCGGTTCCGGCGGGGGAGGTATCCGTGGGGATCTTCCGCACGATATAAAAAAGGTAGTAGGCGTTTATAACAAGGAATAGGTCACTAAATTATGAAAGTATTGTTTAAAAATGATGAATAATCGTGATATGTATATAGTATTTTGGTGGTATATAGCATCAAAACCTGTTCGGAATCGTGTTCCGTGAGCTTGAGCAAAATAAACTAGTAGGAGCCTCGACGTTAGTTCATGACGTACGAGCTAACGGAGCGAGATTAGTGGCACACGTGATGGTTACTAAGTTTTTGCTACCCGCCGTAGTTTGTGACGTGCACATAAGTTTTTCGGCGGATGATCGCAACGCAAGTCCGAGTTTTATAATAAATAAAGAAAACCCGCCTGCAAAAGAGAAGAACAGGTCTCTACTTTCTGCCAGTACTACTTTCAGTCGTACTTTAGGTAGGTAATAGCAGTAAACAGCATGAATCGAAGAAATGATACTAAGTTGAATTTCAAGTCATTGTTAGATCATATCATAAAGGTACTCTTTCGTGCCCGTTTTAGCCTAGACGTATTATTGAAGCCTCGCCCATCGATAGTAAAATTTACGATGTTAGTATTACAAACAATATTAATTTATGATCTATAAATCAACCATATTTCTGGCCTTAGTGTAAGAGTAGGTACCTATTAAAAGAGCAACAATAGAACCTATTTCGGGTATAATTAATAGCTGTTAAGTGGCTATCAGTCTGTCATATATATTATCATATTGACTATTCATTAGTGCATTGTTTTCCACAAGCTCATTTGACTAATCATAATAAATTATGAGGATTGCTGTCATGATCAACAAATGATTTGGTTAACAGGACTAGGCCAATTTAAATTGGAAAATTCGGATAATTTGACTCTTTGAGCTCTAATAGTAATGTGAGCGACCACAATAGTTTAAATACTTATATTCGAGTAGCAGTTTCATATTAAAGACGTGAACTAAAACAGTTTTGTAAGTAATTCAACACAAGTAACTTAAATACATCCTATATTTTAAAGCAAGAGGCAGAATCAACCTCAAATTTATCGTTGACCTACTTAAGCAGTAAAATGGAAGTAAATTGAAATGTTATTTTTCCTGAAGCTTTTTCAAAACAACAAAGGTAATTTTATTTTTTGAAAGATATACCTACTGTGAACTGAAAGCAGAAAAGGAGATTTAAATGTAAATATCAATCAAGCTTATAGTAAAAATATGCGACCCGACAAAAATTGTGTAAATGAAAGATATCAACGAATGTAAATTTTGATATAACAGGTATTCAAATTACCTTGAATAAGTGATCCGTTATACGAGAACTCTATTGGGGGTGAGAATCCAACTTGAATTTGCTTTCCTTTGTGATAATAAGGTAAGTATGTGCGTTAGAGTTTTGAACCTTATTTCTTACTATTACCTATTAGTCTTGTTAGGTATAGGTATTGCTTTTTACTACTTGGTATTTGGCGGTCTCTCGACTGTTTTCATTCATCACTGGTTGTGATGCTGTGAACCACAAGACACTGCATTAAGGTGCCATGCAATTACCTTGCCCGAGTCTTCTTCTTAGGTTTTCACTTTCCTCTTTACTGTGAATCACGCACAGACAGGATTTATAGATTAAATATTCTGTTCACATTATCTCTATTAATTATATATTCGCTTGTAACGTGTGTTATCGAGCAAGTAACATCTCATTAATCTTGATAAGCAGGTAGGATTCAGGCTCATCTCAAGGTCTCTCAACCGATAAGAGGGTAGTCTAGTCTTCTGACTAAACTGAATCCGTTTCTGTTACATCCTTATAAAGTTTTCCTGTTGCCTTTTCGCTTTACTCCTTTAGCGAAATTTTTGCTCTATTAATATTTACTCCTTTTAAGTCCTTTTCAGAAGCCTGTAGATTTTTTAATCGCAGATGATGTAGTTTAATCTTGACTACCGTAGCCGCATGCCTTGTTGATTACTTTAATTACAGAACAAAACTAATTTTGTGTAATAATCGTCGAAGAGCGTTTGTCAATCTACGCATAGATGTCGATTATGTCATACACCTTCAGTTTGGCACTTCCAAAATAAACTATTGAAAACAAACACTGAAATTTTTGTTAACAATCCAAACTTGCACCTGGCACTTAAAATAGATGTTATTTATTTTATGTTGACAAGTTCCAGAAGTAGGTTTCGTGTGGTCTAGGGTTGAAGTCGAGTGGGGTTTGGTGAATGTTTGTCGCTGTGTGTTGTGTAGTGTGCGATGGTCACTAGTGTTTGTTTACCTGTGTGCGACGCTTAGTGTGGCGGTGGTGCGGGTGGCGTGGCCCGCGGCGGGAGGCGCGTGTGGCCGCGCGTGCCAACCGACTGTGACTGCCGCTGCCGCCGCCACCGCACCACTTGCGGCACCATCGCTACGCCCGGCCTGCGCTTATCGTACGCGCTACCACTATGCATTTTGTACGATAACTTTAAATTATCTCAATACAATTCAATATTTGTAATTGGGCACTCTTGCGTAGAATAATCTTCATGTGCATCTTCAACTACGTACGATTATTGCTGTTTATAGTAAATAACATTAAACATATACAATCGAATCGATGTAAGTATTTGGTGTTAGGAGCGTTTGAATTTAAATATTATTATCTGTCTCAAGATCAAGGTTACCGACTTTACAAGAGATAGTGATAGTAGTTATTTATTTGCAAGTGGAATTATTTATTAACTTATCAATCAATTTTATGATACGGCCATCATTTGCACGTCAGTTTACATCCTAATCTTAAACAAAACTGAGGTAGGTATCAAAAAGACATCTATATGCTACATCATAAACACAGATGCAGAATATCTAAGTAGGTTTAGACCATTATGTGTTGGTACTTTACTTGATTAACTTACAAGAAGAGAGCTGCTGGAGAATGAACAGACGATCAATATTACTCAAGTAAGTATCAAGTAATATTGATACTTGTTACTACGATTGAAAGAACAAAAGAATTTCCCCTTACAAAGGTCTGACATAAAGTTCTGTAAGTTTACATTAACCGGGTATGGATAAAAAATAATTCTTGAAGTAGTTTAATAAAAAAAGGTAGGTACATACCTACGTACATTTATATCCCTATCTACTTAGGTACTATTCTTTTATCAATTGTGAAGCACGTGCGCGGTACGAGGAAGTAATTGTTTGTTGATATAGGTACTTAGCCAAAACAACTCTACATGAGAATTATGTGAGTAAGTATGCTCTTGTTATTTCGATCGAAAAAACTGTTATGAACGATACTTTTATAACAAACCTATGAAAAAATGCTAGTTGTGTATTTTTTATATTTTATACGCGTTTACAAATGGATGTACAGTACCTATAACATGTTTATAATAACCACTCAGTATTGACAGCAACATGTAAATTGTCATAAGATGCTGATATACTTAAACATTACTTGCAATAAGCATTCTTAGGAATTTTACAAAAAAATAAACGAGTGTTTTAATTTAATTTAATTTTAATGAGCTTTCCATCGAGCGTTTCGGCGAATATTTTCACGAGCATTCTCGTGAAAGCACAGTTAATTTTCTTTCGCTGGAAAGATCATGAAGATATTCATAGTGATGTTTGGCTCTATGCTTGGACCGATTCGTTGTTCAGTTCGATATATTAAAAAAAGGCGAATGATAAATGTTCTGTTTACAAGCGAATGAAAAAAAAAAATGCTCAAGTCTATCAGTATCTTAACATTACGCATTACGTCGAATGATTGTATTAATAAAAACTTCATTCTACGATAGTAGTTACATTATTCCAGAAGGTGGGATACCCCCCAACAAGATGGACGGATATCCTGAAAATTTAATTGGGATAGGTATAATGGACACGAAAGGCGGGGGACCGGGTGTTATGGTGCACTAGGGAGGCATATGTCCAGCAGTGGACAGTAAAAGGGTAACTGAAAATCTCTAACTTTTAAAATTAATACAAGTAGGCTAATAGGTATTACGATATCGCCTTATGTTTGCTTGGTTGTGCTAAGCACGCTTCCGCGTGTTTAGATTATGATAGTTAAATACCAATACCTTTAATAATTATGTGCCTAATAGGTATGTGTTTATTAAACTACTACTAATTGTAATTAGGTATATATGTCTTTTTAATTTTACTTTTTATATTGGAAACACAATATTAAATATAGTTATGTGAAGCACTATCTAAAAATAATATAGATATAGCACTAACTACCGATGTCGTGTAATATAGTTCATTCAATCAAAGGTTGTCTGGAAGAAATCGCAAACTGTGATAAGACCGCCCATTGTACAAGTAACTTTTATGTAGGTAAGTAATATCTGTTATTTCTATCATTTATTTGATGTGCAATAAAGGGCCAAACTCACCAGCCATAATGTAGTATGCTCCATCTTTACGGCAGCGTGGGAGCTTCAATTATTTTGAGGTACGTTTGGGTACTCGAAAAATCGAAAAAGTATTTTAAATATCCCGGTGAGTGTTATTAGTGTTATTACTACTAATATTTTTAACTATTTTCACGACCTTTACATACCTATATACCTACTTTCGGTTGAATTTGCGTGAGCTCTTAACTAATTATGCCATCGGAACCTCACCAACCCTTATCGCTTGAGACTCTATTCCGTAACATAAACAGGCTTTGTTAGTCATTAATCGTTAGTGGTGTAGATGTTTGTTGGAAACATCAATAAGAAACATACCACTTTGATAAAATTATTCTTCTGTGAGAAGAGATGTTCGCTAGAACACGCGTACTCAATAATACTCGTAGTTTTATTTAAAAATATACTGAGATAATCTCGGTATGTGAGATAGTGTGACATTTTGAACTGCTTTCCGCCGTCATATTTATAAACAAGATACGTAATTATTCAACTATTATTATACTCTTAGTAGAGGTCGCGAGATTTTATGAATAATAAAAAAATATTATTTTGAGATTTGTGGTACTATCAAAATTCTTTTACATTAATACGAGCCTATATTATAAAGTCCCACTTCTTTTCCATTATGATAAGTAGAGACTAAAATATTTTGTAATGTCCTGAAAAGATACACCATGGTACACCATGTTATATGGTAGGACATAGTGCACTGTTATTTAATGTTAAGATCTTTTGTGATACCTATGTTTCACAAAGTAATAAATAAAAAAATAAAAAATAAAAAAATAAAGAAAAGAACATTTAAAGTTGGGTCTTTTACTACAATTTGAAATGTTAATTATTTGACAGTGATCTGACTGTCTTTATTCTGTTTACAAAATTTGTTCTTCAATTAGGTAGATAATTGTCCAAATATATCTCATCGTAGTTCATTCTATGTAATCTTCATAGCCTGCTAGGATAATTGCTGCTGATAATAATTTATACTCTTCATCTTCAATGAAAAACAAGACAGAGTTCAATTAGGTGATTTAAATCCGTATGGTGACGTTGAAAGAATACAAGTACCTATCACCCACCACCCCATCTCATCCAAAGGGCACCAAAAGTGGTGACTAACGGAAAAATACGCCGACGATATCATTGCGAGAGAAAGAAAACTGGAAATGAAACCCTGTACCAACCCAAGGCCAGCGTGGAAACAGCAGTGTTATCACCCTAAAAGTAGGCAACAAGAACCTGTAGACATTCATTCAAATCACGCAATGAGATATTCGCTAAGGGAGTATTCTTTCAAAAGAGCTCAGTGGGTGGAATCTCATGGCAACATTACACACGTTTGAGTGCTCACAGCTCACAAGCAAGAAATACAATACATAAATAATACACAAACTTTGTAGGTTTTTTTATCTATTTTCTAAGGCTAACACCAACATAAGCATCATTCCTTCTTATATATCTTGTAATAATGATGCTTATAATGCATCCCAAGTAATGTAAGTGCATAAAGAAAAGTATTATTAAAAATTGTAGTTTGAATTTTTTTACAATAACATGTTGAAAATATCTGTTAATTATTATATTATGATTCAGATACAATATTTACAGTTATTTAAGTAAACATTTGGGCTCGGTTGTAATTAACTAAAGATTAAAAGAGAACACAGATATTGTGTTTTATGTATTCACGTTGTACGTAGTATAGGTAGGTACATACTATTTACATAATACGATATAATCAGTTGAGAGGTTACGGAGAGATGAACTATGCGATAAAAGTAATGATATTCGAAAATTATCGCTTAGGTGATATTGAGTATACATACACCAACCAAACGAAAGCCATCAGCACCGTCCCAGCGGTGAGGGCCAACTAGGGTTGCCAACTCTTTTTTCGAGAAAAAAAGTATATTTAGGTCTGAGAAGAAAATTGAACAGTATTCTAGAAAACAGAACAGTATTTTACAATTACATAAATTAATTTTAACAAAAAAGTTTAACCGACTTCAAGAAACGAAAAAGAGGCACTAAAAAGCTAAAAATAACTGCGGTGCCTAGCCCGAGAGGCTGTTAATTTATTTTTCTCTTTTTAGTGAGTTATAATCGATCCATCGTCCATCCTTTGCTTAGGTTCCTATCATCAGCAGCTTAAAGTCACGAGCAGATAATTTTTAAATGCAAATACTGAAATTAAATTATGTTAAAACAGCAGAAACAGTGTTTTGCCATCATTTTGAGGATTTCCCTAGATCCTGTTATCCAATCCTGACTCCCTTGATCCTGTCATCCGATTCTGGCTCCCTGAATCAACTTTCTCTCTCCAACAAAACAAAGATCATAAAAATCCGTTTCACAAAATACGGTTTTACATACAAGGGTTCGTCACCTATTTTGCCCCCTTAGGTCTGTCTGTCTTAAAAGAAAGCATGGTTTCGTAAACATCTAAAATGGTAATATGGTTCCCATCAATTTTTTTATGGATAAATTAAACATAACATACCATAAACTCACGCCTATATCCCCGAAGGGGTAGGCAGAGGTGCTAGCACCCACATTTCGCCGTTTATGTTTAGGTCCCAATGTAATAGGTGGCGAGCCTATTGCCATTAACCGGGCACTTATAAACCTGCGATAAATACACACAACTTCGAAAAGCATCGAAAAGTCATTGGTGTGTGCCACCGGTGGATAAATTAAAAGATTTGATATGGCTGGCAAATAGAAGATAGCTGTGAACTGTATTATTTTCTATATTATGATTTATCATTAATAAATTTTGGATTATCATGGGACAATCAACACCTACACTTATAAAATAATTGCAAATTGGTGCCCAATTAATTAAAATTGCATCAATTGCTGCACATTTTTGTAGTGTTATGCATTTTGATGCTGAAAACAGTATTTTGGATACTGTTTGTTTGTTGAACAGTAAACAGTATAATTGGGTGTAAAACAGTATAATACTGTTTTAAACAGTATGGTTGGCAACCCTAGGGCCAACCCACGTGAGGGCCATCCCAGCGGTGGCCTTTTTCAAAGAAAAACCTTCAAATCTCTTTAATCTTAAACCGATACAGGTCATCAAGTGATTGAATTGAGCCTGAATGAATTGACAGAAATAGGTTTTCGGTCGCACAAAATACAATTCCATATTAGCATTGTTTTAGTCTAATCTGAAGTTTAATTTAGTTCAATCCCGTCACGATCGCATGGATCGCATGATCGATGTGTGACATGGAACGCAACTTGACGTATATATGGGAATTAGAGAATATGAATTTCGTTCACAGTAGGTAGGTACAATATCAATTAAAAAGTTTAGCAGTATACCGATTTGCACTTTCAGTTCAGTCACACTTCGATATAATCACCTTACAGTTAATGTTAAAAGTTGCAAACTTTTTTACGAGACTACTTTTTATGACATTTGTGAGATTGAAATGAGATTGGACCATGTTTTTATTACGAAAATTGACACATAGAACCAGTGTAGGTACCCGTGTGAGCATTTATGAAAACAATTTGTGAAAGTAAAAGAAGTGAAAGGTGTGGGTATGCTAGGATCGGGCCTGGGGGTGACGGGTAGAGCCGCCTGTCACCCTAGCAGAAGCAGGCCGCGGCGGCGGCACGCATTGCGTGCCTCCCCATACCCGGGGGCGGGTTGGGGACTCTGTGGTCCCCTCACCGGAAGAGGGCCAGATCGAGAGATATGGTCCTGGGTCGGCCGGGGTGCGAGGGATATGGCTACGACAATCTCACCTCCGGCAACTGACGGCCCACAGACGGCGTGCGTTTTAGTCGGTTCGAGTCCGACATAACCTCCTCCTCCGGCTACGGTGGGGGAGGTATCCGTGGGGATTTTGCGCACGATAAAAAAAAAAAAAAAAGGTATGCTAGGATCGTAGCAAGTGGATATTGTGTGGTATCTGCCTACCCCGTTGGGAAAGAAGCATGAATCTCGTGTATGCACTCTATCCCAGTCGCGTTTAAAGCTTGCACGTTGGTGTCCGGGGTCCACTCTCCTCTGCTTTCTTCTAATGGAAGTGGCAGTCATCTGACCCCCAAATTCAAGAAATATCCTGCGTCAGAGCTTCAACGACTCGAATTCGTCAATCAGTACCGTATGCTCGCTAGCTCTACCTGTCATATCTAAACGGGTAGTGACGTAAATAATCTAATCCCTACTAATATTATAAATGTGAAAGTAACTCTGTCTGTCTGTCTGTCTGTCTGTCACGCCCAAACCACTGTACCGATTTTGATGAAATTTGGTATAGGGGTAGATTAGACCTCGAGAAAGGACTGAAAGGAGGCTATGTTTCGTCGCGATAACCGACATCCACGCGGGCGGAGCCGCGGGCAAAAGCTATATAAAATAAATAAGACGCCTAGTCACGAATTCATGTTACCGTTAAATCAATTTGACTCAATCTATTCAAGTTGAATTGCTTACCTGGAAAAAAGTGAAACAAAAATATTCGCGTCGTCGCTATCGTAAACAATGTATGGAAGATTTGTACGTCCGTCCGTATCGTGCAAACATCCTCGGAATCGTACACACCACATTAGCATAGTACCTACCTTTGTTTTGTTTGTTCGACACTGAGCAGTGAGCATGCCCTGAAGCCCTTGCTTGGGTTCGGTTGCTTTTGTCGAGAATGTTCACATATTCTTTCGTTCATTTTTTTTCAGTTAATCTGTACCCAACATAATTCGGCAATTGTATATCTATATTCACCCCCCACTCCCTATCGAATACAATGATTGGTGAAATGTGAGTATTAATTCACCTCTGCCTAACCCTCCGGGGATGAAGGCGTGATTATATGTACATATATATGTGTATCTATAAACATTCTGTGTATAATACTATCTGTAGTTACTGATACCTACTGTGCATCCTAAAATATTGGAAAATGATGAGGATAGACGTGGTCTTGTAGACATAACAGCAACATGGGCAGCTGACTACACTAAACTAACTATAAATTAAATAGGTATTACTATAAATACTGTATTGTTCTTAAAGGAAAATATTCCCATAGGATATTACTCAATGTGGTCAAACATTATAAATATCGCAGATAAGCCCAAGGTAATATTACGTCAAAATTATTACATTATTTATTCAAAATAATATAAATAAATTGGACTAGTCATTCGTTACCTACACTGAAAACTTAATTGGAGATGAGTATGTGTCAAGTGCAGTAGATGTTCTATTCCGTGATAGACACAAAATTTTTCTACATCTTGCGCAGGCAGTGACTTTTTTTACAACACTTAGGCGGCAAACAAGCACACGGCCCTTCTGATGGAAAGTGTTTACCGGGGCCTATGGACTTGTGTAACATCAGGGGAGTTTCACACGTGCTACCGTAAGAATAGAGTGATTCTGTGCCGTCAGCGCAGAAGACAAGCAGGACAAGCCTTTGGTCTTCCCACTGACAGCACAAAACCTCTCCAGTGATCTCTAGCTAACACAAAATGAGATTATTATGGTCGCGGTATTCTGTAGGGTAGGGTAGGGTACTAGGGTATTCGGAGGTATGTACTTCCTCAGTCGGACTGCTCGATTGGGACGTAAATACCGTCGTGTCCTACCTCCTTCCAAAGACCCATTAAGTATATAGAATACCTATAAATATAATGTCAAATATAGGTTTTTAAAAGAAATTATCTCTATAATTTTTATATGGGCAACCTTGCTGGCATCCATAGAGTCATAATAATAATACTTTATTTCAGACCTTCATGTTAGAAATACACACCACTTACAAGCTATGTTAGTACCAAAATATATAAATATGCCTCAAGAATCTCTACTCAGCATGTTTTGACATATTTAATGTTATTTCCCCCGGCAATGTAGCAATTATTTCGTATTCTTTGAAGGACAATTATAAAGATTCGTTTATTTTAGTTTTTAATGGAAAACATCATCTGGTCTTGTTAAATCAAGCGTACTTTAGTCACTCCTAAGGGGAAATGGTAAAATCTACATATTAATGTAGTTCTTGCCTTCAGTAATTCATATCTAACTAATTTGCATTTCACTAGAATTTCTAATTTGTGGACAAAAAAGAAACATGTGAGATGGTAGAATCATAGGAAGTACCACATCTATGAGAATACTGAAGACTTAGCATAAGTATGGGATTTGACGTTTCTGGCATACGTGGACGACTGCCATGTACGTCAAATCACTTTATTCTACAATACGCCTATATCTCTAATAGTAATAATTGATACTTTTTTTGTCAGAAGAATAGACTTTTTTATAACTTTTAGCTTACCGGAATGAAGCGTTCTTCTGGTGACGTCATTTAACACTGAAACGCTGAAGACTATTCCCCTTTCTCGTACTTACCTGTAACAAAAATAAATGGTAATTATATTGATATAAAGATAATATTAGGTATATTTTGATTAGCTGATCCCGTGTTCCACCCTCGCGGATGACGCTACCGCGTCTTTTGCTCATATCTCCAATTCTACTCAACTAATTGGGATCAAACAAACATAAGTCTTTCCAAGACCATTAAAAAAAAAGAACTGCAAAAATCCATTCGATAGTAGTTTTTGCATCCATCGTGAACATAAAAAAGAATAAAAACAAAATTCATTTATATTTAACATAACCAAAGTTCTTTTTAAAATATCTCCAGTGTACAGATGCAGCTAAGTTATTTTTTTAAATATCTCCAATGTTATAATACAGAATAGTAAAGATAAAGTTTTTTAGAAATAGTTCCATACATTTTTGTCATACTGCAGTATAAGAATTAAAACAGCGGAGTATTAGAATTAAAGCTCCTTGTCTCTTAGAATAAAGGGCATTCTTTAGTTCTTGACCGGCGCAAATATTTGTTTTGTCTGTAGATATTCGCTCGCTCGTCGTCGATATTCGCTTGAACTCTATAATATTCTACGAGTATCTTATACTTATATATACAAATATGTTGCAGTTTTAATAAACTAGCTTACACATTCCGACTTCGCAAGTTATGTTAGAAATATGAAACATTAATTTTATCCAGCAGTTTATTAGCGATATTTTACTACCCGTAGTTTGAAAATGAAAAGAATACGACCCCCTATAGACATCTAGATATATTATGGCTATATAGGTAGTTACATTCAGCCTCGAAGAGGTAGGTTTTCTTCGTGGACGAATAAAGGGATACCTATAAGGATTTCAGTCTTTTTTAGTATGTAGTTAAAGGTATGTAGTACATATATTTAAACCTAAACTTCTCAGAATAAGATAGCAGATGTTTCTATTCCACTTGATTATATATAAATACAATAAAGGGCTCAGTGGAGTTGTAGGGGATTTCTCTTGTAATCTTGTGGCGATAAAGAAAGATTTACAACTATCGCTGCAAAGTACCTATTCTAATATAGGTGTAATACTTTCAGCGAAGTAGCTGAAACCTATTTTGCTAAGTCTTTTTTAGAATATTCCTTGAAGTACGAGGATGGTTCTTACGGAGAAAAATTTTTTAAAATCGTCTGAAAAATTCTAAAAACAACACTTTTCTATACTCCCATACAAACGATTCCTAATCTATATATATAAAAATGAAACCCGTTTTCCGTTGTCACGACATGGCATGAAAACGGCTGGACCAATTTCGATAATTCTTTTTTTAGAACATTCCTTAAAGTATTTAAACTTTCATGGTCGTTCACATTATTATTAGAACTATCGGGATATTTACCATGTATTGTTTGTATATGTACAAACAATCGGGAGCAAGCCAAAACAAAATCGCGAGTGGATACAGTAAGCATAGTGTGTCGTGAACGTGATCGAGATCGAGTTCGAGTTTGTAGTGAGAGTGAAACCAGTGGTAGTGTCCATACGCGTCACAAAAGAACTCGAAAGAGGGTAGATCGATATATGTTCTCCTAGAAACTTTTTCACCGTTTACCGCCAGTACTACAGTTCCTCCGTGATCATGGTGCTTGCAACAGCGCCGAAATATCGGAAACTCCAAACAATACATGGTAAATATCCCGATAGTTCTAATAATAATTCCTTAAAGTAGCGGGATGGTTCTTACGGAGAGAAAAAATTTAAAAAAAAGAATCGACTTTTAGGCGGTACGAAGTTCGCGGGGTCAGCTAGTAATACTTAAAAGTCAATTTGAACTTTAATAAAGATCAAGTGCTAGTAGAAAGGTTCCGGGAAGGCAAAATAATTGAGTGACGTTAGTATCGTATGAATATTGACATAGTCAAGTTAGCCGGTACGAAGTTCGTGGGGTTAGCTGGTAAGGATATAATTTTTAATCTTTAGGATGCAGTCAAATACTTCTCTATACTATAAAACTCCTCCGTGATGCACCCTAGGCAACGGAAACGGCTGGTCGTTGGTCGTTGGTTGCCGGAGGTGAGATTAGCGGAGACATTTTATTTAGAGACGACTGTTTCGAGTTGGTCCTCTTAGGGTGTGGGGACCATGGAGTTCTCTTTCAGCATTGGGGGTGGGGAGGCCGCCACTTTGGCCTGCTTCTGCTAGGGTGATAGGCGGCTCCATCCGTCACCCCCGGACAACTCGTTACCCTGGCCAGGCAAGGGTAAGAACGTTGACTCTTTGGAGCTGTGAGGATAAACATGGATTCAGTTTGATACCATACAACTGTTCAACCCCACCGTAAATCTGACCAGTGACAGAATTGTTACTTTCGGGGCTGTTTGCAAGAAAACTCTTGTAAAATATCGCCGTGATACTCTATTGACAGGTCGTAAAAGAGGGCGCGTTTGTGTCTTGTGCGGACATTTTACGCCGATTCAATAGAAGTTGGTCAATTTATTGCTTGGGCACTACAATCGGGTTATAGACTTGTGATATGTTGTACGGGTTATATGAGTGCATAAATTATGCATCCAGAATAAGGGTAGGTAGATACCCATGTTACGGTACTTGGTAGATACCCATGTTACATGAAAATGGATCCCGCTGTGTGGCGCCTGGCGCCGCAGTACAATTATATCTTATTGAAAATATACCATAACGATTACGAACGATATCCGTGTACTTATCAAGTTTTTATCTGTATAAGACTAATGAAAACTTTTAAACCTATCTTACCTATTACGTGTGCAGTTATTTACTTTACAGCAACCTTATACATACTAACATATTTACCAAACATTGTGAACGCTGTGAAATATTAACTTGTTAAAACTTAGGCTCCGTACAAAATATATTATGAAACAGTATACCTATTATCTACTTACAAATTAAAAGGAATATTTTCTTTGTTTGTTCTCTATGTATTCCTAAGCTGATATAAGACGGTTCACTCGTTTGATGTTTACTCGAGTAATTGCTTAATTTTTCTTTTAATCTAGATGGGTTGAATTCACGGAGTATGTATGACGCGAGACAGAATGACTGAACCCGAAATAATGTTCAATTCATTTCATTTCTCGCTTAATCGGAGCGAGAGTGAGAGATGCCAAAAATGAACCGATCCACTACTGTTGGATCTTTTCAATTACGAATTCAATCGCCATTAATGATTCATTGTATGTTCAGATGTGTCACTTTGAGTGATAGATGAAAATATGAAAGACTATTATTACAGTTCTAACAGAAAAAGAAGGTTGACTAAAAAAATAGACGCCAGTACATTTGATACTTTAGAATGGGAACACCCAACAATTCCGAAATATTTAATTCCGAATTTCAATATTCCGATTTTTAAAATTCCGAATATTATAATTCCTAAGACACAAAACTCCGAGTATTCAAAAACACGATAGTTATTTACCCGAAAGTTATAAATACGAATGTTCATCCTTCCGAATTTCATTTTTCCGAATAATTAAAAATCCGTAGTATTATTTGCCCGAAAAACGTTATTCCGAATTTCAAATTTCCGAAAATTCATTGCTCAAATTGAAAATTTGTATCAAAAATAGGTAAAAGTTAAAATTGATTTGACATGTTGCGCATTTAGAGTTGATTTTTTATATTAGTAGATTAATTTTTTCGCCAATTATTACGTATACAAATTAGGCCAAACCCGACTTGCCGTGGTCCTACTGCCGTGGTACTTGTTTGCCCTACACTAGAGTGTTATTTAAAAACCGGAGGCGCGGAGGGAGGGCAGTCCTCGCCCGCAGTAACGAAGCTCAGGCGCCCGGGTGAGCTGGAGCGGCTGAGGCTGGTCGCCGTAGGCGACCAGCAAGCCGAAGCTGCGGAAGCGAGCATGGGTGCCCGAACTTTGTTACGCAAGGGCGGAAGGACTGCACATCCCGTAGCGCCGGAGAAGAGCGAAACTAATGCATGCCTGCATGCTTGCCTGCATACTTGCCTGCATGCTTGCCTGCATGCTTACCTGCATGCATGCTTGCCGGAATGCATGCTTGCCTGCATGCATGTTTCCCTGCATGTTTGCCTGCATGCTTGCCAGAATGCATGCTTTTCTGAATGCATGCTTGCCTGAATGCTTGCTTGCCTGCATGCATGCTTGTCTGCATGCTTGCCTGTATGCATGCTTGTTGCTGAAAGTTGTATGGCAACGTGTATTTACTATTTTGTAATCATTAGCTTATGTAAATAAAAAAATAGTTCAATAATTCTATTTCATGTTTATCTCGTATACCCCGAGAATAACAACTATCCGACTTACCTCATGCAGGTTTACAAGGCGCTTGATTGTCGGGTTTGTGTTGTTTCGGAATTTTGATAATCGGAATTCGTATTTATGATATTTCGGATTATTAATAAATCGGAATTGTAATGGTTCGGTATCTTCAAATTCGGAATTCTAATATTCGCAGTTATAATCATTAGGAATTTTGAAATTCGGGTTTTCAATAAATAGGATTTATGATACATCGGATATCTGACTTTCGGAATTTTGAATGATTCGGAATCATGAAATTCGGAATTTTGAAATTCGTGATTGTAACTTTCGGAATAAGGCTTTTCGTATTTATGTAGTGTACCCCTTTAGAATAGACCACTTCTACCTACGAGTAGTTAACGTAATTTACACATTATTAGCAAGGTACATAATAAGTAGAGGTTACTCAAGCATAGGTTCACAATGTGTTTGTTGACAAACCTAATATAAGATAAACTATGGGTTTAATATTGAATAAATTGTAAAATGTTTTCTTGACGTTAACGTTACGAACGATCATTAACGGCTGCGCAGTTTTAAAAATAAATTCATGTAAGATAAACATTAACTTTCATGAAGTAAGACTTTTCATCTTACTTCATGAAAGTTTCATAACTATAATAATATAAACCTCAAATTCGAAAGTTTCAGTTGGGTACTGAATATTAGATTAATTCAAAGTAAGTTTAGTAAAATTATTGTAACTAGAACTGTAACTTTACTGTTTGTAAAATGAACTAAAACTATTACAGTTGTAAAATTATTTTGAATTTTCATTTAAGTTAGTGTGGCATATTCTGGCGTACTTGTTAATCTTGTCGCAGTTTCAAATGGCCTTAATGATAGAGAATTTTCTAAATACACCGGTAAGTATTGTATTTTACGCTACGGTCAAACGGACACATGACGGATATCTTCGCACCTATGAATCCTACGATTTAGTTAAATGAATAAAAAATTTTATTTAAGAATTTTCACGTGCATTTGCATTTAAGATCCGAGTTAGTCGGTTTTATATTGTAACTAAACCATATCCTGAAAATCTGCTTCCGCATGTCTTCGTGTGAACGGAGCTTTACATGGTGACTACTCCATGCTCATATACCTACCAAGCATTTTACTTCTCCAATCACCATAAGTTCCTTCTGTTAAGAAAAATACTTCTAAAAATAGCTCGTCATTCATTGGCATTACTACATTACCTACTACACTTGTCTAATGGCATATAGCATGCACAATCGAGATATAAACTACTACTGCACATTTTACTATCAATTTATTTTCGGATTATAACAACAACCATTTATTACGAACGATAGATATCGGTAAAATAGCTACTACTAACAGTTATCAGTTATTAAATAATATTGATAAGATTGCAAGTACATTTACACACGAGACATAATTTTATTTATCTGTGCATTCATGACACGTCTACAAAATCTTCATCACACGTATGTTGAAAATTAAGACTGAGTTAAACCAGTGAAAATACTAGAATAAAAAACAGTAAGTACTGCAGTTTAAGTCCTTCAGCACTACTGCAGTTTCAATGTATTCGTTGGTGATTTCAAATCATAGTCTTATTATAAACTAGCTGAAAACGCGAAAGTGCCCACTGCATATTTCTAAATTTTTTCAGTGTTTCTCTACAATATTATGCATGTATTATACATAATATAAACCTTCCTCTTGAATCACTCTATCTATTGAAAAAAACCGCTTCACAATCTGTTGCGTAGTTTTGAAGATTTAAGCATACATAAGGAAGGACAGATAGCAACAGCGACTTTGTTTTATAATACGACTAGCTGACCCGGCGAACTTCGTACCGCCATATTTGCCGCCCGCGTGGTATTATCTCTAAATTTACAGCGATTTTGTTTTATAATACGAAGTATGCAGTGATGATAATTATAAATTACTGGAGACCGCGGCTATGAACACGTGGAATATTGATGTGACTGCGCCTCTGGCTAGTCGGACATAGTCGGTGACGTTAAATGCGTTTAGAGCATGGTATGTAAAATATTATAACATAATAACATTTCTATCAATTTTTAGTTTTAGTTGATGTCATTCTTACACTCAACTCGTAATTATCTAAACTTGACTACGACTTGACTTTGTCTTTGTGAATTTTTGAACTAATTTAACATCAAAAATAATGTTCTTTTTCGAACAAGGCTTCTTATGTTTATAATAAGTACATCATGTTTTAAATTCAAATAACCGAATTAACTGTAGTTTTCATCAATGAACAGCTTTTTTATCCAGCTTGAATAAAGTTATGTATAAAGTTTATTGAACAAATAAGTAATTAGTCCGTAGACCCGACCCTGTGCAGTAGCACAGGGTCGGGTCTACGGGTGTAGCACAGAACAGATAATAAGTCTAAGTAAGTAGTAACTTACTTGAATTTCAGCAAAAGGATTATTGATTTTCTACTGTCGTGTTCACAAATTAACCCTGATAAAATATTATACACCTACTCTACATATACCTACATTCATTTAGGGGCAAAACGAGATTATTCGTTCACATTGGGCACCACTCGACTGGAAAAGTAAGTACATATCACCGCCCTAGAGAAAACCGGAGCTAAGTTACCCAACGCACAGATTTTTATCTCTATATACCTACATAATGATTATAGGAAATTGTGTCGTTTTATTAAGACAGTCTCGCTTTTATTACTTTCTATCACTAGAGGGCGGACGCAACGGATCAAAGAGATATTTTCAAAATTTTGTAAAAGAACTGTAAGGCTATTTTATTGGAAGTGCTTAGTGAGTGAGTTGTTGGGTCTCACCCGCAAACTTCTTCGGGGCCAGACCCTGCAATGCTTACAGGTGATTGACGGGAGAGACTCTAGCACAAGCTTTCTCGTCGGGGTTGGCTTGGTTCTATAGAAGTCGTATTAGTAATATTGAAAAATTAGGCGGATATAACAACGCTACAATAAGATGAAGAAAAGAAGGTAGGTATATAGACCTTCTTTTCTTCATCTTATTGTAGCGTTGTTATATCCGTCTAATTTTAAAAACCAATAATTATGCAGAACATTCACGGAACATTCAAAACTGCCAACCATAGATAATTATTATCTACATAACCAGCAAAAGAAGTTTCTTGAAAGCCCTCTCCCTGATTTACGTTTCGCGTGAGAAAATTGGCAGCTGATGGATCCCGTATTTCTCAAATATTACAAAAAATACCAGCAAGATTTTTTCTTACTATACCATCATATTGAAAGTAAGTAAATACATCGACAGTTCTATTTATAGAACAAATTGTTTTGTCTCTAATATTTAATTTTTTTCTTTCGGTAGGTACATATCGTTACTGCAGTTGTGTCTGCCTACAATGTTTCCTTAGTTTTGTAACGATGCAGATCGTTGTATTTTATTTTATTATTGGTGGAATATATAATCGATTATTCTAATTAATATCGATTAATATTCTACTAATGTTATCTGTATTTTTAATTCCCAGATTGGTAAAGGTTTATTGGGCAATTGTCAGCAGCTGGTTAAGTAGATGGTGAAGGTAACTTCAATATCATTAAAAAAATGATGATTTAGATTAAGTTAGCTGAGGTTGCATGTGAAATATTGAAAGTCAATTTGAATGTTTACTCCTAGCTTTCATCCAACTCAAGCAATTTAAGTGGGCAAATAATCAAATAAAAGAAGCTCTTTTTGATCATTTGAAATTTTTCAGTTCTTAGAAACTCAAAAGGAACGCTCCTCCATTCGTTCCTGGGATATCATATCAATCACGTTTCACAATAACTTGACATATTGTGGTGTATTAAAAAAGAAATCGAAAATAATATGTGGTTAAAACAACAGCTATGCTTTCGCCAATATTTTTTTTTGTAATACTAACTCTTAAACGTTTTTAATGGTAGGTAGGTATAATTTCGATTGTCAGAATAAAGGATCTCTCTAAACCTAGATCTTACTATAAATGTCAAATAATGAAGGTCCTGTTCAAAATTATTTTATCAATATACTTACCGTTTATTTATGTACATAATCAAAAATAATAACTAATTAAAACTCATCATCACATACCTATGTAAACATTGTGTAAAGAATTTATATTGTTACAACAATTACAGTGCTTTCCATTACCGTTTATAAAACTGGGGCAAACCGTTTCAGTTAACTTTAGTAGGTAATGAACTTTGGACTTGACGCAAATGTGCCCAGGGTTACAAGTAGCGAAGTAATCGTGTTAAATGTCAAAGTTTAGTTGCAAGTTATGATCATTGCGCGTCTAGGGTTAGACTAAAGATAGCTAAGCTTATTCTTCGTGTATTATCTGTTCTTTAACATCTGCAGTTCTGGAAAAACATTTCATGTCATTTCATTTATGAATGGACAAAACTTGCCGTCTATAACTTTTCAACCTCTTTCTTTATGATTCCACAACCTTATGGCTTTCGCTAAAAAATATTATTACGAGCAATTTATGACTGTTATCAAACAAAATTAGCGATATTCCACATTTTTCTGATTATATGGCTCGAAATTGTGACTAACTTTAAAAATCGAAGTACTTCTGAAGGGTATTCGAATGTTAATGACCATAAATTAATTTATCAATGGATTAAAACCAAGTCAAGCCCACCTGCAAGCTGTTACATCTGATAATAAATTGATGAATGAGGCTCCGGTATACGATTTTCTCGGTTGTGAAGTCGGATAGTAGCAATATTGGATGCTAGTGGCCTACCATCAGGACTCAAGAAACCATAGAGAGAGAGAGAGAGAGAGAGAGAGAGAGAAATCTATCTTGATCTAGTGACCTTGGTGACTTACCACTCTATCTGATTTACAATATCGGTTTCTTTCGAATTTAAAGATGTGTGCCACGGGGCCTGAATATAAATAATGAAAAACAAACTTATTTTCTGTTATTCACTTATAATACTTAAACTGACAATGCGATCCAATTTCTCTAGCTGATCCCATCTCGATAGGTTAACAACTAACTTCTATGACAAGGGTACTTGTCGCCCCCGGCCATTGGCTACTTGTTTTTAGTCGGTTTCGTTTCAACTTTCAACCCTTTGTATCAACGAAGTCCCATACGGGTTTTTGTCAAATTTTATTTCAATTGCATCAGCACCTAGTCAGCTCTATAAATATTTGTATTCGTGTTCCCATAGTTTTGAACTACCTACACATCTAATATCAAGACCAAGTTAAAATTGAAGTGTGACTATGTCGTAAGAAAATTCTTTAAAAGAAAAAAGAATTTTACAAATTAGTCTGTACATTGACGAAAGACAAAGTATATAAGAATTCGAATACGAGAACCCCACTCTCTTTTTAAGTCTGTTAAAAATATAAAATGCAAATTAAAGATATATACCTAGTTGTTTACTGATTTCGATATAAAATACATAAATATATAGGTACTTAAATTTTACCTAAATGCATTCCAGTTGACCCTCCCCGACCAAAGCAATCTAGTCAGGTGGGGAAAAGCCACAGATAAAATATGTAACTCATGTGGTGAAGCAACTGGTACGGCTAGGCACCTGCTAGTGGGTTGTAGGACGTTATTAGACCGGGGTAATGTCGCGCCCCTAAGGTATTAGAAATCATACGTGAGGCTGTAAGTTTGGCGGTAGCTAGAGCAAAAAAAGGATCAACTATAAACCAAAAAAATTATATTGCGTTTGTAAAGGAAGGCTGCTCAAAGAAACCATCTCAAAAGCCATATTCAATTTTAATAACTGCCGTTGACTGGACAATACTCGTAGACACGTATGAGAAGCACTGTAAAATACCGGAGGATATCTGTGCCTCATCATCCAGACCCGATATATTCCTTTTTTCACGATCGCATAGGCGTGCAGTGCTTGTAGAACTCACAGTACCGTGGGAAACTAATATACCTAAAGACCACGCTATAAAGACAAACAAATACTTTGACTTGACTAACGAGTTAACGAAAAACGGCTGCGTGGTTAAACTCTACGCCGTAGAAGTAGGAGCAAGGGGAATTCCGGCTAAATCCCTGTACAACTCACTTAAAGACCTCGGATTGCCAAGAGCTTCAGTAAGCTCTTTACTAAATCGAATATCAAAAGCGGCATTGATAGGATCTTGCCAAATATGGATAGGTAGGGGGGGGGAACACTACTGACGGTGGAGGTGAGCGCTGATGCATCACAAGGTGGCCACCCTAAACCTACATCTGGGTCGCAAATCCCAGTCGCCGTCACGGTGTTCCTCTCTGTATCACGCTATGGACCCGGCGACCGCACGGTGAATCCATGGAGTGCTGAGAATCAGATCTCTTTTATGTGGGGCACCTCAATGTCTCTTCGCCTTACAATCATGATAGTACAATAAAGAGAAGTGTCATGAATTAAAATCATCACTGCAGATCTTAATTATGCTATAATGGTGCTACAGTCTCAGTCTAGTTATTATCCGTCTAATTGTTCGTAAACAAGTAATTAAATTACAAACAATTTGCTGGACCAAGCAGTTTATGATCGTTTCAAATCTTTCTGGAACTGCCGTGAGTTATCTCGTGGCAGTTAATCGTCTCCTCTTGAAAATACATTACCACATTTCATTGGAAAATGGAACACTCAAACAGTGTGAAGCAATGCAAAACACGTGTAGTCTCACAAAAGGGTAGGCGGAGAGTGGTAATAACTCTGTAGGTACATACCACACATATTATGTGTCTTGCGATGACTACGACAGAAGCAATGAGTAAGAAACGCGGTAGCGTTGTGCAATAAATCTTCCGAAACTGATAAAGTAATGTCTTATCCTTCAGAGTAATTATTCGTCGAATCACTACTTCTTCATTCTAGCGTTAATCCCAGTCACAGTGGTCCGCTTCACTAGTCTAACTGCGGATTTGGCTGGACTTCCGTGTAGCGACTGCCATCTAACCTCCACAACCCAATAACGATATTGGGCGATATCGAAGCATTGCAGCTAGACCAGTTGTTGGACTTTTTAGGGCTCTAACTACCAGTAACGGCTCCTAAGATGTTCGTATGGTAACCGGGACCGATGGCTTAACCCATATTCATGCATACAAATATTTGCAGTGAACGGGGTCGAACCCGCGCTTCCTGCGTAGCGGCTGCGTTCACTAATGCTACCCTACAGGGGCTGTTTCGGATCAATACGATGCTGCAAAAAGTTACGCAAAAATTAGAAACCTCTAAATGTTAGATGATAAGCAAACTGAAACTTACAATCTTATTAGAAAATGAAAAGTGTTTTTTTTATAATTCGGCTACTACAAATTATTTCTTTCAAATGCGGCAACAAAAAAATATTTAAAATGTTCTTTGATGTAGGTACTTTCTGAGAGCGGGCACTTTGGTAATTACAATATAAATAATTTAGGTACGTAAAACGGTCGCTGTCGCTTCTCGCTACGGTTATGAATATAACAGAGGTTTTGAGTACATACTCGTGTATAATATGATACAACGCATGTCTCTGTCTATATCCGTAAGGGCACGGTGCCAACGAGCCCGGGCTTATCAGCCGTCACCAGGAACAACTGAACGTGTGACATACTGACAAATCACGGACACCAGGTTAGACAATGGGTGTCTCTGGGGCTTGACTCATTCGAGACGGCTAGTGAAGCATCATGTTACTGTAATTGCTACTATCGTTAGGTAGAGATTTACTGACTCACTACGGTAATCCGGTACTGAGCTTCTATTTCAGTTGAATTACAATAGGAATATTTTTTCATACTCTTCTAATAACATTACAAATGCAAAAGTTTGTAAAGATGGTGTAATCAATGAGCTTGAACGAATTTGGCTGAAATTTGGGACAGATTTAGATCATAATTTGTCGGGCAAAATTGGTATATGACTACTTTTATCCCTGGAATAGTCACGCGACTTTTATTTTTGAGTAAGCAGATATCACCTTTTTTTACTTGCATTACCTTGCATATTTATCTACTTTTATGATTATGTATTTAGGTACATATATTCTTGTCAATAATTGAAATGTTATTTTTAAAATTAAACAAAGTAACCATAATAGGCATTAGATCGATCAAAAAGATCTTAATACCATGGTTAAGATCTTAATAATACCATAGTATTTAAGATCGTTTGAGAACTTTTCTAGTCAATATCGATCTGATGCTGACTACAATATGTACGTGGCGGTAGAGCGGTCGACTTTTTCGGATTCAATCTCCGCTCAATGCACTATGTTTGTATGCATGAATATGTCCATTTGCACTGATCTTGAGTGTTTCTACGTATAAAAGCTTTCTGCACATCACACAGAAACACGTACAGCTTTGGTTCTATTCTGTCTTCAACAGAAATATAAATTATCATCCATGATTCATGTGCTATTATTTATTAGGTACCTACTAATGTGAGTGTAAAGAGATGTATGATGGATGAGAACCCACCAAGACTTATAAGATCAAGCCATTGTCACCTGCATGTCGATACACCTGCATATTTTCAGTATATTATGTTGATGCTAGAACCAATAGTACTTTCTATGCTTGCTCCTTCCTTAATTTTGTAACATATCCCGAAATCTAACGTCCTGATTGAACACGGATGAGTTTTATTTTCCCAGCTTTCTGGAGCATTTCTTTAAAATAAGTACACCCGTTTATTCACTCTTCGTATTGTGTTATACAGTGAAGAGTCACATTTCACGAGCTTTGATTTTTTCGGCCCATGTAACTGATACGGGGAATGACTATTGTGATTGTCCCCTGCCGAGCACTTTTGGGTTAAAAGGTGAGAGTTTTTTGAAAGGGTAAAGTAAAAAAGGGATGTCGCTTATAACAGATAGAATGTAAAGGGTATAGATATTTATTTATAAGTAAATGTTGTAAAACGTTGAACAGAACATTACGTAAGCCAGTGAGAACATGCCAATTAGCCCCAGCGGAGTTAGCATATAAAAGCACCTGTCTCGAAGTTAACGTAGTAAATAGATTACCATAATACTTACAGAAATTTTCATAAAGAACGTATCCAAAGATACCTAAAGAGATCACAGTAAAAATAATTACATTAGAATATTGTTTTACGTCGCGTAAATGAGAATAAAAAGTGAATAAATAAAAATCCGACAAAATTGAGTTCTTACGTTTTGCTACGTGAAATTCATTGAGTAAAATGTGGTAATTTGTTTTAACTACAGTGAAAAGTTTAAACATTTTAGTAACATTATGGCAGATTGACAACAAGCATCAAGTTTTCAATCCGTATGTTATTTTTCATTTTAAAAACTTTGGAAAGCCGTCCGTTGCGTTGAATGTGCACTAATCGCAGGCGTTCCGTGGAAATAAATGCTATGTTGCACACACGCTACGTCAAATCGTTATTGTCGAATAGAATGACAAATGAATGACGTTTATGAAATACTAGCTGTTGCCCGCGGCACCGCCCGCGTGGATGTCGGTTCTCGCAACCAAACCTAGCCTATGTAGGTATTATTCAGATGTACCTATAAGCTATATTATTGTAAAGTTCCATTCAGTAGTTATTGCGTGAAAGAGTAACAAACATCCATCCTTACTTACAAACTTTTGCGTTTATAATATTAGTAGGCAGTACGTTGACGACTGTCATGTAATATCGTACGTCAAATCCCATAGCGTCATCACATGAGTAGATAATATCTACTCATGTGGCGTCATTCTATATAATAATTGCCACTTGTTTAGGAGGGCTGAACTATATAATAACTTCTTCGATAAAAACATCCGAATTGAGAACCTCCTCCTTTTTAGAAGTCGGTTAACAAAATTGATGCGTGTGTGTGACAAAAACTTAACCTATAGTTTTTTAGATGTTTTCCAAACTGTTTCTTCGAACGGTGTAGTATGAAAATTTGAATAGATAAGACAGAATACCTACCTAAATGTGTCGATAATCAAATGATATAGAAATCAAAATTTGGTGATATCACAATCTATCACAATCACTATCATTATATCTCAACACAAGAAGCTGCTTGAAAAACTGAATGCTATAAGTTTGAAGCCGTTGTGTATTGCGTAGTTATATAATGTGGTTTCGTAGCTCCCAAGCGTATTTCAATACCTAAAGTATTTTTTAATTAAAAGTTTGATTCGGATGGTTCTTGACTGTTTTGATGAAAAACTGTATAGCTGTTTAAAAGTTAAGAGGTCTTTTCCGAATTGGTTTGAGAAATTCGTAGACGTACCTACAATTGAATGTTTATCGTAGTTACTTTTACTTATTTTATTAATTGAATCTGTATAAATAAGGTAAGTTTGATCGGGTTTGCTAGCTGTGTTTGGTTTCTTCATCTTTAAGTTTTATATTTTCGACTTTGTTTAACTTTATACGATAAATATGACAATACAATAATTCAGCGAGCATAGGAATAAGCACACGTAGTAGATACTTTGATAATGGCCTACTTAGATGCTTTTTTTCCTGCAAATACATATATGTATACATACATAGATAGACATAGTCATGCATACAAATATTTGCGCTGAGCGGGAATCTAACCCGCGCCCCCTGCGTGGCAGTCGAACGTTCTACCGCTACGCTAAAGATAATGTTGTGAATGTGTATGAGAATACATAGAGTTTATTATTAGAGACAAATACAGTGAAATTAGTCTCGAGAAATTTTTGCATATGTAGTGGTGTGTATATTACTCAGATCTTAGAGCGCGTTTCCACTATATCGTTCTGGCCTATACAAAAATGTTTCGATATCCTAACATTACTATTTAATTTTATACTTATCCCTAGCAACACTCTGATTTTTGTTTTCAATAAAAACAAGTTTTTATTTTAAATATAATAATAATAATAATAATAATTTATTTCGGATACTATTTTGGATCCATAGATAATATTATGTTAGTAACAATGTCTTATACTAGTGTTAGTAGGTAATAAATAAAAATTAAAATTAAAATCAAAAATTCAAATTAAAATCAAGCTCCAAAATAAAATTAAAATCGATGTCAACAAAAAATTAAAATCAAAATTGAGATCAAATATAATTAAAATTAAAATTGAAATCTAAATCAAAATAAAATTTATAAATAAAATCAAAAATTAAATTATCAAAATCAAACTAAAAATTAAAATTAAAATCAACAATGAAAATATAATCCGATTCAAATTAAATTTTGGTATGGATGGAAATCCACCTGTAGATCAGGGGGGAGTCCCATCTCTCAGAAAATACATTCAGGATGCTGTTGGAGGAGGAGCGCAAACGCGTCAGCATGGAAGCGCAACGTTTTCTAATTATAGCAGCGAACCCGTCAACCTGCGCGTCCGCGAACATGCCCGACGCGCTACAACGCCACGGCAACCCCAAAAGCACCCTGAATGCATTATTATATTGGACACGCAAGTCGTTGTATGCCCTCTGCGTAAAACTAGTCCACAGGCTGCACGTGTAAAAAGACTGGCAAAAAGCTTTAAACAGCGTAATCTTGACAGAATCATTACAGCGCGCAAACCTGCGAGCCAGCATATTGCAACGGACAGCCAACGACCTGCGCTCCCTCTCAATATCCACAATACATTATCTTTTAGGTCATCGGTGACCCAATGGCCCAAGTATTTAAACCTCTGAACCCGACCCATAGGAAATCCGGTGAGTGAGAGTTCTGGAAGATGTTCTAATGTATTGGCACCAGATTTAAAAACTAGCCATTCACTCTTATTGGTATTGTACCTGAGCCCATGTGCCACCGCATAACCCTCACAGATTTTGAGGAGTTTCCTCATCTCACCAACAGAAGGGCTCAGCAACACCATATCGTCAGCGTAGCTAATATTGTTTACACAAACACCATCTACGTGACATCCTGTTCTGGTGCTGCTAAGCTCCTCTATCAATTTATTTACATACAGGTTGAACAAACGAGGGGAACTCAACCCGCCCTGTCTTACCCCACAATCCAGCCCATACACTTCAGAATATGTGCCTGCCCATCTCACCCTATTCTTTTGACCACTGTACCAATATCGCAACAGTGATATAATATTAGCCGGGACAGTAGTATCATGGGCAAGCTTATGCCAGAGTAGCTCATAATTTACCAAGTCGAAAGAAAAAGGTTTTGACTTTATAAAAAAAAAAAAATTCATTCAATTTCACGTCCTTGAGCAAACGACAAGGCGACTACCGTGAAACAATAAAATATCGTGTCGTTCTTTAGATGATAGTAGTTTAGCTATAGGTAAAAAGTTTTGACCATAATAATTACGAAACAAAACAAATAAATAAATCGTCACTTGATAGTGGAAACACGCACAAAACCAGAATAAACCAGTTTACGCTGTCCGCAGCTTGGTACCGTTAGAACATAAAGCACACATTTCATTCAAAAATTATAATTATTACGTAGTTTAATTGTTAAATTTTGTATTTGTTGATTGTTGTTATTTTTTGTTATTATTGTTATAATATTTGTTAAAGTGTGTGTGTAAGTGTTGTAACTTTATATTGTTAATTCAAAATGGCTCCAGTGTTAAAACATGGTCGAGGCAAGCCTTTGACTTCTCAAACTAAAGAAGTTTTGTACTGTTTGTACAAATATTTCGAAAATGAGTGTAATAACAACCCGAGCAGTATTATGACCCCCACTCAATTAGTTGCTAAATCAACAGGAATTTCAATAGCATCCGTCAGAAAGGTAGTATCAGAAAGCAAATATCGTCCTTCAGATCAGGAAGTAACATTTAAATCTCCTAAAAAGAAACCGAATCGTAAACTTACAATAGTAATCGATGACTTTGATCAGCAAGTTATCAGAAGAACAATTCATGACTTCCACATCACCAATAAAGAAGTTCCCACTTTGGAAACTTTGCACGCAAAATTGAAAGAAGATATCGATTATAAAGGTTGTGTCAGCACGTTACGAAAACACGTCATGTCATTAGGTTGTAATTGGAAGCAAACAGAAGATAACCGGAAACTTCTTATGGAAAAACACGAAATTAGATACTTGCGAATTAATTATTTGATGAAAATTGCTGAATATCGTGAACAACGCCGACCAATTGTTTACACCGACGAAACATAATTATATACATACATCACATACCCTCTCGAAATCTTGGTCAGATGGAAGCACTTCAGGTTTGAAGCAACATATGTCGAAAGGCAACCGCTTAATCATTGTTCATGCCGGTGGTATGGATGGCTTTATACCAAATGCATTGCTTATGTTTAAAGTCAACCAAAAAAGTGGAGATTACCACGACAATATGAACTATGACAACTATTCAAGGTGGATTCAAACTCAATTAATACCCAACTTACAACCAAATAGTGTTGTTGTTGTTGACAACGCACCATATCATAACTCAATACAAAATCCTGCACCGAATAGTAATTCTAGAAAACAGCAAATGATTGACTGGCTGACATTTCGAAACATTGAGCATTCATCCACGTTGCTCAAGCCTCAATTATATGAACTGATTCTGCAAAACAAGGCGAGATTTATAGAGTACAAGATAGACGAAATATTACGACAGCACGGTCATACTATGCTGCGTTTACCACCATACCATCCGGAGTTTAATCCTATAGAAAATATATGGGGGATAGTGAAAACATATGTCGCAAAAAAGAATGTCGCAATGAATATGAAGGTTATAATGTCATTAGCTGAAGAAAAAATGAACGCCATAACTGTAGAGGAATGGAGAAAAGTTTGCATGCTATTGAGGAGGAAAACAAATATCAGGGTAGAGACGCAGCTTTAGACACAATATCAGAACGAATCATAATTAATTTAAATAATTCATCTGATGAAAGCGAGGATGGGGATGATTGTGATATGTCTGGGGTTGATGAATTATTAGAATAAAACATTTATGGCCGGAGAACACCTAATTCATACACGTCTTCACTGAAGTGAAAACCGGCATTCACTGCTTGTAATGTTTGGAACTGGCTTGTCTGCCTCATACAGTTCCATAGATTACAATGCAGTGGATACACATTTTCACGTCCGTATTAGTACGTAGTGCGTATGCGTAGACGTGTTGTTTTTTTTTATTTGCTGACCATACACTACTACAAACGCAAAAATTTCTCCAAGCTAATTTACCACGTTTCTTTAAATACGAGTACCTATTTGTAGAGAAGTAGTGCTCTAAATGTAAAAGTTTTCTGCAACGAACAGACACTACAGACAGCAATTCATTCAGCGTTACTAAGAATCTAATAATCTAATCTCACAACAAAGGTTCTTTACCTTAGTTATTTATATAAGCAGTGTATTGTTCTATAGGATGATGCACCCTAGACAGGGAACAAAGGAAATAAAGATGTAAGTACACGATAAGAATATATTTTTAATATATCTTTACTTCGCTTCGGCCGTCTACGCAACTGTGATTCACAACCAGTTGCGACGGAGGAATTTTTTACCTTTGATGGCAACTAGTTGCGATTCACTACTCTTTAAACCATAATAACTGAATTAATGGACACAAAACGCATTCACTTTTACAACCATATTATGGAAATTATACCTACCAATAACTGTCACATTTGACTATTAAACTCGTACTTTGCAACGAAGCTGTAATTGTTGACCAGTGGAGCCAATGTGAACCGTAAAAAGACAATAAATTATTTGAATAATAATATAGAATGAGGAATAAAAATAAAGTAATGCTGTAAAATATAGATAACTGATTATTTATTTATTGCAAGCAAAATAAATGGTAGAGGTACAGGCCCGTGTAATGTATTGTAGGGTTAACCAGGATCCTATTAACATCTTCAGGGGTCCAAGTGAATCTCATCTGTACCAGACACCTACTGATGATTGAACATCGGGTTTTCATATAGAAATTGGGGGGTCAGCGGCAGTCCCTCCCGTAACAATGAAGTGACAAAGTGCTGATTAATTCGATGCAGCCAAGATTACAAAATGGCAAAAAGATTTGAAATGAAATAGTTCGTTAAATTATGGTATAAACTTGAAATGCCTAAAACGATACAGTTTTCTATAACGTACCTACTTAATAAGGGTACCACAGGAAAGAAGTTGATTCATAGGTACCTACATATTTTGTCCCATGAATAGACATTTTTTTTAATCAATCAATCAACCAATTAAGCCTATTGCAGTCTACTGCTGGGCATAGACCTCTCCCAATGTGCGCCAATGCTTCCGATCCTCCGTCTTCCGCAATACTTATGTTGTTGATCAATCCACATTATTTAGTTCACCGCAACTTGTGATGTATTAAATGATAAGGACGGCTAAATGAAACTTTTCAAAATAAATATTTTCCAGATGAAATTACTGTAGCGTGCCCAACAAGGCCCACGGGTTCACTTAATTGCCAATTATGGCGCTTCCAAATGTAGCCTCCAGATAAAAGTCAGACGTTGATAATGTTGAAAAACGCTCTATTTATCTCACACCGTCTCTTACAATAAAACCTGACCGAACAGAAGATATTTTTTTCTTGTAAAGGTTAATTAAATTACTCTGTGCCTTGTGGGAACAATAATAATGTATGTCAACGGCATTTTTATTTTGTAATATGGCCCGTGTAGGCGTATCTAATATATCTGTTTCATATAAAATTGTTTGGTTAAAAGTAATAATGTTGATATTACGTTTCATATTAGTAACTTAACTGAAACAATAATAATAAGTATATCAGTCAAAAATAACAAATTCAGAAACTTAGTACAGCGGCATCTAGCGGTAACTGCTGCACTTACCTTGTTTCCGAGCCCACTACAGTCCAACCCCGCCGACGTCGTATAGCGCGCGTTTCAGCTGTGATGACGCGATCCCGTCGGCGATGTCGAGCTGCGTTCATAGAAATTTGCGCGGTAGCGCTTTCGTCCTGCTCCGCGATAGATAACATTGTTTTGTCAATGTTGTTGTAACTACTTACTAGATGTCGCTATTACAAATTTATTATTATTCTCATCTTGATACGGAGCTTGTTATGTACACGTAGTACATAGTTTAATAACACCAATTAATTTACTTACTATAAGCTAATAGAAAAGCATTTAGTTATAAACGGGTAACAAAACGAGATAGTACCTAGTTCAACAGAATTAAACAGGTAAAGGTTTGCTTTAAAGTTTTCCATAATAAGTAGATAGGTAACCTATCGTTGGAGTACCTACCTACCTATTTGCTGAAAAATCACGTTAAACCTCATCAAATCAATTAAGTAGCCTATCGCAATCCACTGCTGGATATAGGCTTCTCCCAATCGTAAGACTAGTTATAACCACAACTTCATCCCCGTGAAGTTTTCTGAAATTTTCCAATTTCCTGCGCAATTTTCTTAATTTTCCATTTCGTAAGAATCTTTTACAAAGTATTTAAAGACTGGAAAATGAATGAAATCGATAAAGACGTGCTCAATATGACGTGACCGATTGGAACTGATTATTTTTCAGGATTCGTAGAATACACGAAACCCTTATGTTTTTGGTATTACCGTTCGTATCTTTGTCTGTCAGCAGTATAGCTTTCAGATACTTAATTTTTTTTTTTTCAAACTAATCTCATCTCCGGCGATCGTGTTAATTCACCTCTGCCTATCCCTTCGGAGATTTACAGGCGTGAATATAATAAATTTATGTACCTACTACTATTTTTAACCGACCGCGACATCTTAAAGGAAGAGTTTCTCAATTAGACCTCATGTTTTTGTGTATTTGTTACGTGACAACATTGCCAATTATTCTGAATGTTTTTTTTGTGATTCTTGTTTTGTTGAATAGGTAATACCTACTTCAACGGTGCGAGGCAGAATCCGATGATAAGATCCGGGAGAAGTCAAGGAAAACCCTCAAAATATGTGCAAAAATACTGTTTCTGTTGCCTAATACATAAATACATCATTTAATTTTAGTATTTGCCTCAGTGAAGACTGTGAATTATCTTTACATGACGTTGAGGTGATGATACTCGTACAAACATCCCAACGATGGTTGATGACAACGAAAAATAATATTGGTAGGTATGTTTGTCTATCAAGACTTTTCTTTCAATTCCTACTCGAAAGTTTTTATGTCTCTAGACAAGAAATAAGGTCCCGATAAATCAACCCCTATCGAGGCAGACATGATTTTACATATTTGCAAGAGAAAATATCGACTGGAATTTGGCAAAGCTATTTTATAATATGACCTAGAAGCCGCATAAAATAATATTGAAATAGAAGTTTCAAAAGTGTTCAGCAATCACGCAGGAGATATATTTGTGGAATTTGTTATTCTAAATAACTCACTCAATATATTCATCTCAGACATACCTACTAACTATTGCTTTAAAAAATAATATAAGTAAATTTTAAGCGCATACCTATTGTATTATTATTCGGGAGAATTAACTTCCAGCCTAGAAAAGTGGAAAATCGTTAGTATATTGTAGAATAGAATGACGAATGTATGAGATTTGACGTATATGACATGCGTCTTCTCATAAACGTCAAATCCCATACATTTTTCAATCCATTCCACAAAACTGTCGCCTCGAAATAACACCCCTTATTAAACACTATGGGGTGAACACTACGTTGATGACCGGTCGGGCAATCAGGGATTTCTGTTCTAGGGAATATACCCTTTTCCCTGACAATAATATATTAGTTCCGGTGGCGAAGTTCCAAAAAAAAGGTCTCTGATTAAAGGAATGTTCAACTGATTTACCGGAACTGGTTCTATACAGCAAAAATTCAAAAAAAGTCTACGTATTTTTTATGGTCGTCTTAGGGCTGATTTTAATTTACAAGAAAAAGTAAGCAGTGGGTACATACGAAAAATCATCATCATCATTCACTAGAAGCATTTTCCTGATAGGAAAAATAAATAAGTATTTATTCAATAGTACTTAAGAAGTTATAGAACAGACACTACTGTTCTATAACTTCTTTGTTGGGTTTGAACCAAGAAGATGTTTAACTTAGCTGAATTTTTTGTTATGTTCTTCAAGACAGAAAAATTGTAGGGACTTAGATTACGTCATTGCATTCCCCGTTTACTGTAATCTCGGAACAGAAAATTTCTAACCTAGTCGGACACCTTTTTTGTGTTAAAGGTTCTCAAAGTATAAAATTTCGAAAGCTTTAGAGTAGCCAAGTAATTTGAGCTTTTAGTAATGGGAAAAGGTAATATGCATTTGAGAATACTCATTGGCTGCCATTATAGGTTTGCCGGATTCTTGCAGGACTTGATTTCAGAATTCATTTAATAAATAATACCTATTATTTAGTATTGAAATCGGCGTTATTATACTGCTCTTGAATAGTCAGGCTTGAAAGAAATAACAATATCTAGGTGACAGAACATGTTGTAACTTTATGTGCGTCAGTAGGTACTATTATCTATTCTGTGCTTCAATTACCTAAACTAAGCACAAAATATACTTAACGATTGTTCTTTTCTAAATTAAGGAGTTTTGTCTTAGCAATCATTAAGTACAACTTGCAAAAATACATTAAGTACATTTTTCTCAACAAAGAACTATGAACATATCGATCCACCATTCTTCAATCTTCATATTGAAGTTGACGGAATAATATATAATTTACGTAACAAATATCAATTTGGCAGGTAATGCTTTTACTAGTAACTCTGCCCGTTGTATTTTATTTATTTTTTGTGTAACACAATACAGGCAATAATCTATGAAATTAGTAGCTGTATGTAATAAATTTGTGTTGTAACCATCAAACCACGTGCTCGTTTTGGCGTCGCCCCATCCTGTCCTTGGATTACTTTTTATTTAGGATAAGCTCGCGTGACTAAGCATCCCCTGTTGATAAATTACTACGAAAATTCAAGTATGCTTGTCTAAAAGAGGGTTACTTCCGTTGGTCTTGAGCTTTCTTGAAGAGAAGACCGTGTTGAGAAACGTATCCGTTGTGAAGTGATTAGTCTACGAGTGTGGAATACTTTGTGATTCCTTCTTACTATCCTACTATATTATTAACTAGCTTTTGCCCGCGGCTCCGCCCGCGTGGATGTCGGTTATCGCGACCAAACATAGCCTATGTCCTTTCCCAAGGTCTAATCTACCTCTATACCAAATTTCATCAAAATCGGTTCAGCGGTTTACTCGTAAAAGTGAGACAGACAGACAGACAGACAGAGTTACTTTCGCATTTATAATATTAAGTAGGAATTATTATTTGTATGTGAAATTTTGTGTAGATATTTGAATATTAAGATGTTTGGATGATTGTTAAGGTGGATTAAGACCAAACGAACATAGAGCTAGAGCTAGAACAAGAGCATTCTAAGAGCATTCTTTCTTACTATGAATGTAAGTATTATATTAGTATAAATGAAACCTTATTTTCAGCGCTTACATTAAAAAGAAAAACTAACAAATGTTCTCTGTTTACACGAGGTTTACACTAATAGAATTTGAATTGGGGATAGAATGAGCATTCGCTCGTCTGATGTAAATAAACCTTTATTCAATCAAACTCTAACGCCTGACCGGTTCTGGCTGAGATTTGGTTCAGGGATTGATTATTATAGTCTGGACATTAGGCTACTGGTTATACCAGGAATATGTTCCCATGGGTAGCGGGATCAGTATCAAGGTGTAACGCGTGTGGGGTTGCGAGCATCAGTTACTCTTATGTATATAAACAAAAATTAAGGGGTATATGATAATGATAAAGCTCAATACTTGAGTTAACTTGATTATATCGGCAATTTTTTTAAATATTTTAGTCAAAGGAAGGTTCTTATGGAGAGAAAAAAAAACTTTAACATTGCGAGAGATAGTAAAACAACACGTTATTTCTCATACATGCTACCAGAGTAATTTAAAACATCTGTCCCCAGCTGGTGTAGCATTTGACAATTGTATCAAAACAAAACAAAGGCGCGTTAGAATTATCTTTGTCACTCTGAAATACTTTTTGTACTATTGGACTACGATAGGTCAATAACTTTTAATAGGACGAAGTTTATCGCGGCGATGGGTGAGATATAATGTTTTCTGTTTCTGATGTGAAACAGAGAAAAACTTGTGCGATACAAGCATTTGAAAGCTGCATAACCCTTGCATAAAATTATTTGTCGTCAAGGTAGGACCCGTCATTCTAGGTACAGCATCTGTAATGAGGGCCACTATTCTTTGGACTACACCACAGCTTACTATTACACTGGGAAAATGGAAAATTGTGAAAGAAAGTGTCACTGACAAGAGATGAGTGCTTTTTTTTCAGTAATATAGATTTTTTTCTCGGAAAAGCTCAAAATATTTTCAACTAGTAGGTACCTACTAGCAGTTCTGTGAATAGAAGAGCACGTTGTATTTCATAAAATCCTGTAAGGAAAAATTTCTTTGAAGTTTTAGCCAAAAATCGTCAAGATCAGATCACAAATAAAGCGACAGCGAACTTTCTCCCCATTTTCCCGTTATCAAAAAGCTCTCAACAAAAGTATTCCTTTTTAAATCAACGCACACGTGTGCCAAGTTTGGTGAAACTCCTTCTAGACTGGAACTGAGAAACACACAGACATACGGACGAAAGCAAAATTGGTGAATCGAAACAGAGAGTCGTTCGCTGTCAATTGAAGTGAAAATGAAATGTAAGTGACTTCAAAAAGATATGATAATTATCTAGTCATCTCCTTTTCCAGGTCATTCCAGTGGTGTGAGAGAAATATGATTTTAAATTACGCATACCACTAAACGAAGTAGATGAAACTTACCCGTGGTCTATCATTAATCATCGCTGTTCAAGAAAAGATAAGCAATAGATATGTATTTACGAAGAAAATAGATGGCCAAAAAACTGAACGAAAGTATGAACTAAAAAAATTAAATGGACAAACGTTACTACATACCATATACGGTATGGACACAGGTTTTCAGACAAAATGCATCGCAAAAAACAGCGTGAAAACGCGTTTTGTGTGAGTAAGCTAATGGAATATTGTTCTTTAAACTCTCAATGTATGCATAATCATGGGGTTCATGTATAATGTCATCTTATATAGAAGTAGAAGCCATTTTTTGGCAGCTTTGAAAGCTGCGTTTAGGTATAGAAATTGTATATAGTCTACTACGTAAGCGAGTATAGCGCATTATTGATAACACACTTGTACTTTTCCACAATATTTATTGTTCTCCTAACCGGTTTCACCTCACGGCATTCTCAAGGGATTACATTGATGATTACATTACATCCTTTGAGAATGCCGTGAGGTGAAACCGGTTAGGAGAACAATAAATATTGTGGAAAAGTACAAGTGTGTTATCAATAATGTATAATAATAACTTCCACCAAGTGCCATCAATCAACAGTATGAAGAGTATAGCGCACTTTAGCGCTATTCTCGCTATACGCGTAGTGAACTATTTACGATGGTTTTTCAGATTGACTGGGGCACAGATTACTTAAACTAAACTATTTATGACGCCGGCAGGTACCTAAGTAACGTATTCGATGCCTATTCTCTAACGATACGAGCCCCACGTAAACATTGTTTAAAGCCACCGTGCCGTGTGACTGATTCGTCTTATGTGAATGAAGTAAAGATCCAGTAGCTCATTCTGTGCGTACTAGCATGTCAATAGGTATATGGCTTCACTACGTTTGATGATCTATATTTATACTATAAATGCGAAAGTAACTCTGTCTTTCTGTCAATTACGCTTTCACGCCAAAGCCATAGAACTGATTATGATGAAATTTGGTACAGAGATATATGAGACCTTGAGAAAGGAAATAGGCTATGTGTGGTCGCGATAACTGACATCCTCACGGGTGGAGCCGTGGGCAATGGCTAGTAAGCTATAAATGTAATCTAAAGAATCTTCTCTTCCTTCTAGCGTTAATTTCCAGTCGCATCCGAAGCTTTCAGCTCGGAGTCTGGGGTCCGCTTTACCAGTCTTAAACTACAGATTTGGCTAGACTTCGATATTTACCGTGAAGCGATTGCCATCTGACCTCCACAAAGAATATAAACCACTATTATAGATGCCAAATAATTATAAAAATGTTGCTGTATAGTATGTTAACCTTGATGAAGCCTAAGCCCTTAGCTAGAAAGCTAAATGATGAGAGCATTAATAGTTTGGAACCTAGTAAACTAACTAATGTAATTCAAATCGTATAACTGTCGAAACGTTTGGTAGAAGTGGCAAAATTAATACATTACTAGGCATTCACTATCAGACTAAATACAAGATAATAATTCGTAGTTACGTAATGTTTATGTTACTGTCTTCGTATAAAGTGCAGCAATCAATAGAAGTAATAGAACTAGTTAATAGACGAAAACTGTTAGCGCCAATCGTTTTCTACTTGTTGCTATTGATTCCGTATTGTTTATAGTAATCACAACTTTCATTAACAAAAATAATATGACACAGAAACAAATACTTATTAGGGAAAACTTTATATTTTGTATGTTTACGTTGTTATTTTTACCGTTGATATTGTTATTATCTTCTACTTTTGAGCATTCTTCCATATAAAACTACCTATATCAAAACTAATAAATTCATTTACAGAGATGGTAGAAAGTAATATATTGCTAGTTTTGCTACATTACCACGCTTATCACTGAATACTTTTCTAATCACATTGAATCAATAAACAATCACAGCACGTCACATTTTTTCCACACAAAGTCTTGATTGAAGTCACAATAACATGACCAAATTAAGAAGCTTAGAACACGTGTGTTACAAAATAAAGTCTCGCGCATACTTTCTTTTAATGTTTAATTTCAATCGACGACGGTTATATTGGGCGAAGCGTGATGAGAACTGCGCGTGCGGCGAGGAGCGTGAACCGTCCACATCGCATCTCTAGCGCCGGCATCTCTCCAGTGCGGCGCATTGTCCCCATGCCGATGACATGTAGTTTCTTGCTCCATTATATCACTTAAAAAATAGACACAAATTACTCACCGTCTCCGTACGTGACTCATGAAAATTCCATGGAAAATATATTTTACATTTCATGAAATTAATCTTCAGCAATTCTTTGTCCGAGCGGTATCTACTCACAGAATCATGTACAAGTTATTTAGGCCTTTTTGTCCTAGATTTTAGGTTCTTTATAAAATTATTATAATTAAATTTACCAGACTTTTAAACTGTGATATAACGGATATCTTTGTCTTTGTAAAATTCAGAGCTTAAGATAAAGCGTGTAATTAACGAGATTCAAATCTCGCACATTTACAATGCTTGTAATACTTAGTTGGCTGTTGTATGTAGCTAATCATTAGGGTTTGATCACAATGGGTATGTACAACTTTATTTGACATCAATGCAACAGCTATTACCACCTAGTTATTGGATATATTGGCATTGGTTATCCCCTCGTTAATAACCAAGTGCGTACTAATTTCAAATTTCTACATGATGGCAGCATGGGCAGATTATAATTGTCCATTAGTATATTAATATCTCAAGATATAATAATAAATAATATCGTCTACGTGCTGGTGTTTACGCGCGACCGAGGACGAGAATAACTCGTGGCAGAGTTTCAAATATGTCGCCGTGTCCTAAACCGCATCTCTGAAAATTTTCACACTGTCACCCAGAATAAGTAGCATACACCTGTAATTTATGAATTGCTTACCCTGTTCCAAGTATTTTCACCTTTATATCAGGTAACAAATACTTAATTGCGTTATACGAAACCCTTATTATGGATAATAGCATGTTTTAGATAAACCCAAACTCTTTCGTAGCTAATTTTATACTTGCTATTTTATTTTTAAATAAGCCACGTGTATCAATTTTGAAGAAACACAGTAGTTAAAGTGCTTTGCATTTGCGTTCAGTGTTTTGCCAAGATATTTTGAATTTGGCTTACAAAATGATTCGTGACTATCGTCACATTTAACAAGTGCAGACAGTGTCAAGATCTCTGACAAATGAGTAACAAATTCTTATGAATAGCTGAACCTATTACAATTTTCTAGACGATATACCACTCAAAAAAAAATTAACCAACTAGGTACTAAGTTAACAAAGAAGCATTTCCTAGATTTAAGATTTATTTTAAAGTCATTTTCTGATTTAAATCTATATAAAATAAGCCGTGTTGGTTCCCGGTGGAGTAGAATAGAGCCACTCCATCTTTTCCCGTGGGTGTCGTAGAAGGCGAGTAAGGGATAGGGCTGTTGTTCAGTAAACATACAACACATATATAAGACAAGTGCCCGCTAAGCCTATGGCTCGCCCTCTTCTACGTGGGACGAAAAATAATAGTTGGCGAAATGTGGGTGTTGATACACCTCTGCCTACCCCTTCGGGGATTTGCAAGCGTGAGTATATGTATGTATGTCAAGTAATGATAGGCAAGCGGTTACCGTATTCTATGCACAATTGATCCATTAAAGGTATCACTTATGTGAACAAAGGAAGGAGTTATTTCACTGGTTGCGTAAGAAGAAAAAATACTTCAAAGAATCCAACCCTAATCCTTGGCACACGAGATAGAGCTATTTTGCCTGTAATTTACCTCTTTTGAAGTATTTAGTACATACGTGTATGTATGTATGTATATACATAATACAACGTAAGGTGGGACACCCCCTAGCCAGGTGGACTGACGACCTACGAAGGGTGGCTGGGACGGACTGGATGCGGAAGGCGAAGGATCGGCAAACGTGGCGCATATTGGGAGAGGTCTGTGTCCAGCAGTGGACTGCAATAGGCTAATTGATTGATGTACCTACAATACCAACATACATACTTATAATCACGCCTTTATCCCCGGAGGGTTAGACAGAGGTGAATTAATACCCACATTTCACCAATTGCCGTATTCCGGGCAATATTGTTGACTCGAACCATGCATCTGAGGCTGAGTCTGTATGAGTAAGTAGAAAAATACATCGCAATAAAAATAGTTGTTCCAATAACACATAACCCAACTGATTGTAGAGTATTATAAACAAAATAAACCTTTAAAATCTTTAAACCTTAAAAGCGGTTAACACCCCTGGTGGTGAAATTTTACACCATCTCAACACCGATGGTCAATTAGAACTAAAATCATCCAATTTTATCACTAGTGGTGAATTGGGAATGAGTTTTTCCCATTTGACCACCAGTGGTGAAATGGGCTGGTTTCTGTCTCAATTGACCACTATGAACTTGTTGAATATGCATTGGTTTATTATACTTTTTACTTTTACTTCAGATATCTAAGTAGCTAGCTACTTTTCACTACTACTAGCTTTTCACGGAGGCTGTCCACTGCCGTTCTCAAACTAACAATAGAGTTTGTTTAACTAGATTTAAGAATGAAATCTGAGTGTCTCATAACTTTGATTGTTTTAAGATATTTTACCCATTGTTTCGTGACCTGCTTCGATCATAATAAATTACTTCTAGTAAATAGGGCTTGACTGGAATACCTAGTACATAGGTATGTACAATATGTACATTGTACATCCATCATTTGATTATGTAAAAGGTCAAAAGCTCGACAACGCTTAATTCAGGCTCGATAAGCGTCTTTATATACTATTAAATCTCTTAATATTAAATCTCTAAATAAAAAGTCTTTATATACTTTATATACTAATAAAACTTTAATTACATTCAATTAAAATAAACCTAGACTAACTTATTGCTAAACGGTATATTTTAGAAGCAACCTTTGGATGGAATGAGACTAAATACCTACTTAGTTCTAACATTTCATATCGAATAAAGAAGAGATAAAGTATCTAAAATAGTACTTATTATAGCTGAAGAAGCAGTTGGTATATAGTATACTAGCTTTTGCCCGCGGCTCCGCCCGCGTGGATGTCGGTTATCGCGACCAAACATAGCCTATGTACTTTCTCAAGGTCTAATCTACCCCTATACCAAATTTCATGAAAATCGATTCAGCGGTTTAGGCGTGAAAGCGTAACAGACAGACAGACAGACAGAGTTACTTTCGCATTTATAATATTAGTATGGATGGATAAATAGTAGATAAGAACCGAATCACAAAATCATTATGCAGAAAAAAAAACAACGCGAGACAGACAAACAATGATTAATTTTACAACATCAGTACTAAACAAAACAAGTTACGATCTCAGAAGGTAATTTTCATGGTATTCAATTAAATTTTATTACAGGGAACTTTTTGGGAGCATAAAATTAATGAAAATAAGTAAACACATTAAACTGAGTGGAAGTAGGGGCGGAAGGAATACGGTAAGACAATTGGATATATTGTAGCATTTGTAGCACTAACAAGGCAGGCGTAAAGTCGTAAAACAGAACTGGAAGTGGGAATTCAGGTAAGTGAATGAAACACCGGGTACTCACATATTAAGTAGCTAGCCCACCGACATCGGGAAATCAATACCTAGCGGCGTTTGATTACCTACTGCAAATACTCATCTGATAATGGCAAGATGCATTTCCACTCTTATAAAAACTGCACTAAGTATAGTGATTGTGTTGCATTTTTGATATTCTATTTTCATATTTTGATGCTGATTCACATAATCAATTTCTTTGATTAAGTAAATAGTTATTGTCTTTATATAAAGGACACGTCAATTTGAGTTCACCAATCCTGATGGTAAGCTGAAGGCAAAGTCTAAGAAAAGAGGGTTACCATTATATACACATACAGTAAGCTTCAGAGAAAAGGGACCCCCCTTGTTAATGATATGAAAGCATGAGGGGGTCTGTTTTCTCTGACGCTGACTGTACCATGTTACAATGTTGGCGCTCAGCTTAACGGGCTCATCAGATGGTTTTTCACGTCCCGCCTAAAGGACCCGGGACTGTAGAAAGAGGGAAACACGTGAGCTGGTAAGTTCAAAACTACAGATAGGAAAATTACCTTTTAAAAATTAGATTTTCAGTAGTTTTCAGTACTTAGATTGAAACTGTATAGATCAACAACGATTAATTACATCGCGTCTATTTTAAACGAAGTTTTGAGACTAAAATTCAAGAATAATTTATTCAGTAATACATACTGATTCAGTAATAGAATCACCAACTTGCTTTATTGGAACAGCTTCTCTAGATACTGCTTCTTTTCGGTACTTTTTTGTTTTCCAAGGACACTTGTAACCTCATGATAGCTAGCGTCGTATAAGTTTTAAACTCGATTAAAGGTACACTGTATACTCCTCTGATTCGTTTATGTCGCACGCTGAGAACATGAAAATAGCTTACTGAGAGTACTTATATAAATAAGTTAGGCGATAACCTTACACAAGATAATGAAGTTTGTGTCTGAGCTTCAGTTGAACTAAATGGTGTAATAGATTGTTTAAACCTCGATGATGGTCGCTTCTAATTTCTAGTCACTTGCTAATAAAGATAAATGGTTGACTGAAATCGAGTTTGTTGAATGCTTTACCAATGAAGAAAATTTTAACAAAAATATTAAACCCAGTTCAACGAATAAAAAGGCACTGAAAAGGGCAAGTAACTTGTAAAAACTCTAAAAAAATGTACTAGCCCGCGACTCAAGCCCATGCGGGAGTAGTTTTACGCGGCTTTTGCTCGTATCTCCTGTCCTACTGAACCGATTTGTATTAAACAAACGTAAAATTTTAAGTCTGACCAATACCTTAGAAATAAAAACACCGCATCAAAATCCGTTCAGTAGTTTTTGCGTCCATCGCCAACAAACAGACAAACAGATGAGAATTTCAAAAAAATATTTTTTCGTGTTCAGTATCGTCAATTTAACATAACCCATTTTTTTTAATTGTTCAATGTACAGTAACGACCACTATATAAATTATGTTTGACATTATTGGCGTCAGTGTTCGTCATCATCATTCTCTGAACCTGTTCCCAACTCAGTTGGGGTCGGTTTTCCAGTCTAACTGTGATGCAGTCGAATATTGATGTATTTCGTGAAGCGACTGGCGTTATCGAAGTTCTGTAGTTAGACTAGTCGTCGTACCTTTGAGGGGTCCAACTACCCATAACGACTGTCATAGATGTTTGTATGGCAACCGGGACCTACAGCTTAACGCGCTCTCCGAGGCACGACCAGACCAATGCAAATACCCATATTCATGCATACAAATATTTGCACTGAGCCGGGATCGAATCCGCTCCTCCTGCGTAGCTGCCTTATTAAGCGGCGATAGTTATTAAAACTCCAATGGATAGGTCCATAAACAAGAAACTTTTTTTTATTAATATCAAACACGTACCTACATTAACAAAATTGCTGTAATCTAATCAGCCTGTTCTTCAACCATAACTAATTAGAGAATGTATATTTTATCAGCGTCTAAATACTTAGCCTCAAAATATTTAGGGCTCCATTTTCCTTTCAAAAGTTTGTTGTTTGTCGTTTAGCTTGTACGCAGACCCACGCCTTATATTCGCAAGTATTTCGTCTTACGTAATACATATTTATTACTTACTGTATGTTGTTTCGAGCATAAAGTCCCTTTATGCGATAGAAATGCTCTAGATGCTTATTGTAACTGCGTTCTGCTAGCAAGTTCAAAAATCACCATAGTGCCAGAACCTACAGTTCTAAATCCAACCTGCAGGAAGTTCTTTGCTGGATCGTTGGAAGACAAAAGGGTTCAGTAAAAATATATAATTAATTCATTATTATATAATTATGCCTTATGCAGGTTTTCGTTCTCTATCTATCTAAGTCTTTTTGTTTAGCAGTAGTTACTTATATCATTTTTTTTCTTTATTTCATCTTATCTTTTGCTTTTATTTAAGTGACTAATTACTTATATAATCTATTACCTACCCCTGCATTTAGCGTAATAAGTACCTAAATTACACCTGTGTACTCGATTGAATAAATTAATTTCAACACGAAATCTTATTAGCTTAAAATTTGTACTCAAAAGTGGGTACCTACCTATAACAGGTAATTAGGCACGACCCTACTTTTATGGTCTGAAATTACTAATTGACCAAAATTTACATACCCAATTTTGGGGTAAATAATATCTAAAATATAACTTACTAGTCAATCCGCCCCGGTTTGGCCCGTGGCATATTTTGAAACTCATATTACCCCTTTGAACCCGTAATTTTTAGCTTTCTAATAATGTATAAAAATCTAACGGATTTGTTGACATTTATGATCACCGCTCCCTTGAGTTGCTACTACCTAATGATACCTATATAGCCCAAAACCTTCGTCGATAAACGGACTATTCACCACAAAAAGATTTTTTCTTTTCCAACCAGTATATCCTGAGATTAGTGCGTTTTGATTTTATAATGCATTCTTCATTGACAACTGGATGTGAAACAGGAATAGATATTATTTTTGAGCAACTAGTTGCGTAGTAATATTATTTTTTAACAACTGGTTGCGAATCTCAGTTGCCAATGTGGCCGGAGGGAAACTAACAAACAAACGAACTAACTCTTCAGCTTTCTAATATGTACCTATTAGTATAGAAATAGATTATTACTAGCTGTTGCCGCGACCATACGTAGCCTATTCTGATGTATAAGCTATATTATTGTAAAGTTTCATTAAAATCCATACAGTAGTTTTTACGTGATAAAGTAACAAACATCCATCCATACTTACGCACTTTCACGTTCATAATATTAGCAAGATTATATTAGGAAAGCTTTTAAATTTTATCCTGCTAATCAAGAGCATGGAGGAGAGAAAGATATGTAAGTTAATAGTGTAAATACTGCCCGAGTTGAGTACACTCGACTGTGGTAGAGCGTCCTTTGTCTGTTCCATAATTCGATTAGTCATAAGTCACACTTGTTTTGTCTGGTTCTTGAGAATAAAATAGCTAACTGAAGCATGCACCTTCATAATTTGTTACAGGTGTTACCTATTTTTGGTCTCACGTAACGTGTCTTCAAAGGTCTTGAGTAGAATGAAAATCTTACGTTTGTTTATTTGCACGTTGAGTAAAACCGAAGATGTATATTTTTTTCCTTTAAAAAGAATAGTAGTAACTGAAATTACTAATATTTCCTCTAACCCCTCCAGCTAGGTTAAGTTGATTGTGTTGTGTTGGTAGAGAGTTCACGTCGGTAGTGTAACGGCCAGGATTTGAACCCGGGACCTTTCGATCGTAGAGTTAACTCCTTAACCACTAAGCTGCCGACGCTAGCAATAAAAAACCACAATAAATGTTTATTACGCTTAAACAAGCGTGTAAACAATACTTTTGTAATTATCGTAAAACTTCAAATGCCAAGTAAGTCTAGTTAACAACAACAACACTTGAAAAGTAAAACAACTTTCTTATTCAATTAAGTATAGAGCTTGTAAATGGTCTAATTACATTTCAATTTCCATCAAATTGTTGTAGCCACTATACACTGGAACATACAACATGTTACAAAGGAAGCACATAGTGACAACAGTGAATGTAGTCCGGTCATTCTCACGAAATGGTGTTCTTCGTATAATTTCCGTCACGATTTTTAATATTGATTAAATTCTATAAATTAGTAATTTAATTGAAAGAACACGTCATTCTTTACGTATTGGTATATTTGGCACTGCATTTAAACACTTAGTTTTTTATTTATGGAGTGATATATTTTTGAGGGTGACGGAAATTAGGTTTGCGGTGATATAAATGAGTAAATCCTTTCTCTTGTAATATCTTAGACGATCTTTTTCTTTGCATGCCGCGTATAAAGCAGGATCACTCCTGACCTTTGTCTTCTCCGTTGTTGTCTAAGTTTTAGTTGCTCCAAAATATCCTCTCGGCTCTTCTTCGGTTTACCCATAATATCTGAAAATAATCGAGTTTATTGTTCAAAAACATACATTTAGAATTATAATTTTGTTCGGTGGGTAGAAACAACAATTACAGGGAGTTTTATAATTTTGGTCACTTTTAGCGTGATGGAAATGTGTGACTGAAATTAGGGAAAATGGGATTTTTTTAAATTTAAAAAGTAATTAGAACATAATTTTAACAACTATTTCTTTTCATACATAAAAGATATATAATTACGTAAGAATTGTTTGATTGATAGTTATTTCGAGCAAGAAGTCATTAATTAAATGAGCGAACAGAAATTAGAAGACTTGTAAACCATGCGAACGGAAATTAGGTACTTACCTCACTGGGACGCCCGGAGAACATGTAGTACGCGTGCAGTTCGCTGGATGTCTGTGGCACTACTAACGCTTGCCGTACATGCGATAGGGATAGGTACAATTTACATATCTAGGGTTGTTTTCACGAATTTGTAGTGGGTGACAGAAATTAGGTATAATGAAAGGACAAACATATTTTACGTTGTAACTAAATAAGTAGCCATGTTAACGTTATTATATTTTTAGTATAGCTCGATTAATCTATCTTATTTATAAATAAAGGGCAATAAATGTATATATCAAAGCTTGTCTTGCACTTTTTAGGCTCAGAAAGTATTATTCTGGGTTCTGGACAGTGAACGGAAATTAGGAGAATGAATCAAAAACAATTATTCTGAGGTATTTTTGTACCAAAGTAGATGTATATAATATCATTCCTTATTAGATAATTGTCAAAACTAGCCCCCAGAAAAAGAATTAATCCCAAAATTTTAAAAATTAAGTAGATAATTGAATGGACGTTCGAAAATCGCACTCCCTGAGAATGACCGAGTCGTGGAAGCAAGCGCTAATCCCACTTAGCGCTAACGTCCATTTCCTATTTTCCCGATGGAACAATTTCCGTGCGATCGTATTAACAAGTGGAAGGAATCAAGCGATTCAGTGACTCTTTTCTATGCCGTAGCCGTACCATAAAGTCTTGGCATTCTTTTCCAGCACACGTGATTCCTTCTTCCCAGTTTAATCTTATATAATAGCATAGATAATAATTAATAAATAACTATCAATATATTGCGCCGAGCCGCACGTTCGTATATTAAATTGTTTGGCAAAATGTACCTAGCTGTTACAGACTCCTCTCACCATCATCATCATCTTGTCCCTATCTTATATTTACTTGGGATCGGCGCAACATGCCCATAAAATCTATATTGAGATTGCGTCATATTTGCTAAACAAATATTATGATATTGAATAAAACGGTATCACATCACAATGAGGTACAGAATGACGCATGATATTGCCGATGCCAGATTAATGGCTTTCTTCAATGTGGCGTCTAATGTTGTGATGAAATATTACTGAAAGACAGACAGAGAAAAAAGTCTTCAATTTTCTGGAAGTTTGTTCTAAATGAGAGAATTCAGGATAAATTTAGGATTTATCGTTTACATTTCAATAGAGAACGTGGATTGAATTATAAAGTTACATGGAGCTTCTGAAACATATAAAGACTTTATTACAGTGGTAGACCTGGGGGCACGTATCTTGGAGCTAAATCAAGAGGCAAACAAGGCCCTAGCGCCCGCGGATGAACTTGAGCTCGTCCACCGCAGCAGCACCCCGTGGTATCCTCATAATACACACATGAAACGACTATTGCACGTATAGAGCACATTTTGAGCACATTTTAGGGTCAAGATATATGTCCCGTAAGGACAGTAAAAGCATCGACGGGTATATAATGGAATACAAAAACAGTTGAAGATTGTGATGTCTATACAATAGTCGAGGTTAGCTAGGATGAACGTTTACGTGTACCGTATTGTTGTGCTAATGCCTGGGACAGGCCACGGCCAGACCCTCATGAATATTAACTAATATCTATCTTACAGGTAGCCACTCATAGCTGAAAATATCTTTTCAATATCGACACGATACATACTTGAGTTACATTGTTTTACTGCAAATATAGCGTAACTAATTTGAGAGTATTTCTTATACAAAGAACGTGAATACACTTAACTTGAATAGTGTGTTTCCATAATCAACTTAGTAAGTATCTTTGTTTGTGTACGTCAAAGATATGGGGCATAGTATAGTTAGTAGGCCATGATTGTATGTAGGACATACGAAATGATATTCAATTATAGAGCTGTAGGCAAAATCACCTTCAAACTTCACCCTATAAAAAGCTACATTAAGATAAGCTTTGAAGATGAGAAAATATGTGAATACCTGATAGGGTTTAGTTAACTAGGTATCTTGAAGACTTTATTCACTTTCATTTCTTTGAACTCTATGAGACTGGTACGTTTTTGTTTATGTAAGGACGTCTATAAGATTTCTCCCTCCCTGATGGCAAACTAATGAATTATAATATGTATTGATAAATTAGTTAAATTTCAAATTTCTTACCCCAGTTGATATTTTCATCGTAGAATAGCTTGAAAGACAATAACTTACAAAATTTCATATAAGTATTGTGCTTCAAGTTAAAACTAATAAGGTAGGCATGCATTGCTTCTAAAGTTCTGCCAGTAAATCAAGGTAAACATAATATATTGTGGTCTTTGTCTATCGCAATGGAAAAGAGGCGTGGTGGTTATGAGTGCAATGTATAAACTTAAAAACTTAGCTTTATATTTGAGCGGTCAATACAGGTCAATCTTTGATCTTGAAGTTAAATTTTAATTGGCTAAGATACACTTACCTACATATCCAAGAATGCCTGCGCCTCGGTATAGATGGTAGTGTGAGTGCGAACGGTGGTAGTGCCGTTGGCGGGTCATCCTCTTCCTGTGCTGGCGCTCCGCTCACCCGTAGCTCCGGCACGCGGAGTTGGTGACGGCCACTCATCACTCACTATCAATACTCAGTCAAGCATTTCATACTTTTTGTTTCTTAAATTTTTGCCTTTCCAAAACGTTTGATAGATTCTCAAAAATCATATATATCAAAATTCAACGGTTTATGTAATAAATTCGGTTTGTTTCCCTCCTAAAAGCGAAAAATAAATGTTGTTTAGTATTATGCTAACATTTTAAATATTCCATTTATTGTATGGAGTGTGCTGCTAAATGTAACCGAAGGGTACTTTTACGCGATATCGTACTTCAATTAAACTATTCCGTGTTATAGAATTTAAAATTAGATAGCTTCTGTTATTCCGATAAGACAAATGAATACTTTTTTGGTGGTTTTATTAGTGCAAAATATACAATTTAAACCAATCATTGGACTACACTTTGTCCTAATATAGCTATATAGAGACCTATATGTAGTTATCGAAAAAAAATTACAATGAGTACAACAAACACAAACTGTGCCCAAAATCTTTAGCTCCGAAACGGCTATAAAATCACCAGGTATGGTGTCACCATCGTGTTCCAATAAAAGTCCGACCTCAAAGTCAATTAAACGTTTTGTTAATTATTATCACCACTTTGTTAAAAATAGATACGTCTTATATCATAAATGCCATCGGCAAATAAAAAATTGTTTGTAGTTGGTATGTTCATTAGATAATGCTCGGGATATATTTTATACCTTGGACCTAAAATATGCTCAAAATATGCTCTAGCGCAGTATACGTTTCATAAGTGTCTTTTGAGAATAGCACGGGGTGCTACTGCAGTGGACGAGCTCAAATTCACTAAGCATAGGTTATTACAAAGCAATCCGCGCGCGCCAGAGCCTCATTTGTCTCGGGATTTAGGTCCAAGATACGTGTCCCAAGGTTACGAGTTAGTTCTTAATTTGCTATGTTTTATAAGTAGTTCTTCATAGTTTTAAAATAGAATTGTCTGCAGGCTTTCTCTAGCTTTATATTTTACGGTAAAACAAACTGTTTCTCGTTAAATAGGTATAACTATGTTTATGATTCATTTTATTGCTATCATAAAACGATCATAAACTGAAAACTTGAATAATATGTGTGAGTGTTTTAACATGTGGTATAGCCATCGGCAAACCTTGTGAACTTATGTCTAAAAGTTCGCGCATGTGATCATGATAAGCAGGCTTTATTGGATATACTAAGGTATAGGTACTTAAAAAAATCTTCTACACTAGGTATGCTCATGTAAAGTATCAGCCTGAAAAAATGCATACACTCAATGTACGTGACATAGTTTTTTTTTAAATTAATATAATATAGGTAGGTATAGTGCATAAGATAGATTGATAGATTTAGAAAATATTCTACATAAGCAAGCTTTATTGGACATACTGTATGTTCATATAAAGTATCAGATGCCTGAAAAAATGTATACACTGAATGCGTATATTTTCATTTTTATTAATAGGTATATTATATTAGTTACGACAGATTGATAAAATAAGAAAATATTTTACATAATTTAGATATGACGACGGCGGCGTTGGTATTGATAACATGTTTTTTTTTCTGAATGAGTTATAGTAAACAATAACTATGTATAGACATAGAAATAATCTTAGCAAACGTACAACCAAAACTATTGTGCCATCTGTTGGCTGGTTGCCTAACACCTGGTAGCGATACGACCCCGACCTCTTTTGGGACGTATTACATAAAAACTATACTCCTAGCCAAAATATATTTAAACTCGACTTTGGGTAAGTTTTCTACTGAACATTTTCTTGGTACACAGCCTAAACACTTTACTTGTTTACGATCTTTCGACAACGATAATGTATTTTTTATTTAATCATTTTTTTATTTGGACAGTGATTTTTTTTTATACCACTTAGGTGGCAGACAAGCACACGGCCCACCTGATGGAAAGTGGAACCTGATTGAAATAAAACTATTTTAACGCATTCTATAGCGATTTATTTGATATCATTTTATTATTTTATTTATTTTTAAACTTTATGCATATAAAAATTGTACAAAGGCGGACTTAATGCCAAAGGCGTTATCTACCAGTCAACCTTAGGGTGATGCAGAGATACATTGAGGTAGGTGCAGGCACAAGATGGATTACTATAATGATTTATACCATATCCTTATTTAATACAATCTTTTTATCATTTTTTTATTTTAATGTGTTATTCACGCAAAATGCCAACAGTGTATTTTTTTGTATATTTAGTCAGTGATATTTTTTGCATACCTAATTAATTTTTTCTCAAATTCGAATAAACACTAAAACTTTAAGGGTATCAATGGCCTAAACGTACGGTAGGCATTTAGATCTGATACTAATCGATAAGTTCCCTTAAAATTTTAGTGTAAGATAAACTCTACAAGATATGTAGGTAGATTGTTCTCAATTAATGCGATTTGTAGTCATTAACTTTTTGCAGTTAAAAATGTCGTCCCGATCCGCAGTAAAACTTCCTGGCGCATAATGTCCCTTGGGAAATTTATAACTGCTAAAAATCGAGTATTTATGGGACAAATTAAAGTTAACGACGGTTAAAGGTTAGCTTTCAAGTTTGGACCTCAAATGGAATTCTAATTCACTCAAGCGGTAGGAAAGACCTGAAACTGTACGGTGCGGTGAACGGTGAGTAGGGTAGCCAGAGCTCACTGGAGAGGTTTTGTGCTGTCAGTGGGAAAACCAAAGGCTTTGTCCTACTTATCTTTTGCGCTGACGGCACAGAATCTATCTGTTTTTACAGGGTCGGCAGCACGAGTGAAAGTCCCCTGGTGTTGCACTCGCCAATAGGCCACGGTAACCTCTTACCATCAGGAGGGCCGTGTCCTAAGCCTAAGCCTGTGACCTAAGTAGTTCATGAAAAAACTAATTTACTTATATTATACTTTTGGACAGAACTTTTGATTCAGTGATATCAGAATTCTTTTTATACATAGGTTTGGATTATCTATGTCACACTTTATCCAGATTTTATTTTATGAGGAATGCCATCAAAGCTTATGACCCACTTTTAGAAGGGTTGATCGGGAATGAGATTTTTTTATAAAGAATCTGGGCACGTAACAAGGCGGGTAGCAAACGTGAGAGAAATATTTTGTCGCTTTTTATGACATCGCTTGATTTGAAATTATATTTGAAGCGTATAAACCGATTCAACTTTTACAATAAGAAAGTAACAATAATTCCCGGTATCCCAAATTACTTTGATATGTTCAGTTCGCTTCGGTAAATGTGAGAATATAATTATTTTATTTTATTAAAAACTGACTTCAAAAAGTCATTGAAGAGCAAATTAATTTCTAGATTTATGAAACAAAACATTTTATAAAAAGAAAATACATAGGACCTGTCAAATTGAGGACCTCAATCGTCATCATTAGTTATTTGTTATACAAGAGTGCAAAGTTGCTTTTTAACCGCGTTCTCAGTTTTGATGACCGAGCAAGCGAAAGATTCTAAATTTGAATCACGAGCATAGCGAGTGATTCATAAATTAGAATCTTGAGCGTTAGCGAGGGAATCAAAAGAGCACAAGGTGTAAAATCTTTGCACTCGAGTGCAACACGTAACTTTTCATCCCACCTCAGCGAGGAAATAATGAAATGCTTCTTCTTCCTAGCGTTAATTCCCAGTCGCATCCGAAGCTTTCACCTCGGAGTTCGGGGTCCGCTTTACCAGTCTTATCTGCGGATTTGGCTGGACCTCGATATTTTCCGTAAAGCGACTGCCATCTGACCTCCACAACCCAATGGTGACATTAGGCGATATCGAAGCATTGCAGTTAGACCGTTGTTGTTGAACTTTTTATGCATACAAATATTTGCACTGAGCGGGGATCGAACCCGCGCCTCCTGCGTAGCGGCCGCGTTCACTACTACTACGCCACGGAGGCTGTATAATATGTGTAATAAAATAATACTAATAATAAAATACCAACAAATAAAATTCAACAACAATGTTCAACCATAGGACGTGAAAAAAATATTAAGCGCGCAGAGCAAATTAAAAAAAAATAGTAGGTCCACCACGGAGGTTCCGAGTCTGAGTTTTTCATAAATTAAAAAAAAGTTGTATGATAAATCGGCACCATAGAGGTAGAAGTAAATAGGTTTAATGATGTTTTGAGTTCACAAACCTAGTACACACGATGTTCTAAATTCAAATTTACTTTATCCTCTAGAGTAGGGTTGCCATACGTCCCCGTACGCCGGGACATGTCCCGGTTTGAAGCATGGTGTCCCGGCGTCCCGGCCGATTAGCAAATTGTCCCGGTTTAAAAATCATAGTATTATATTAGAGAGCTGGACTTGGTAAACAGTAATATACCTACAAAAAACACGACTTACTACTTCTTTCTTTCTTCATTCTGGATTAAGCGATGTAAGCGATGACATTTTTCCGTACACGATTAAGTTAATGAGTAATAAAGACCCTGGGAGCAATCTGTTGTACGAGGAAGAATCGGTGCCGGAGAGATGGCGCTCATACTTCCACGAACTGTTGAATAAGCAGCTTAAAGAGTTGCAACCACCAGACCTCTTTCCGAATAATCAAGGACTAGTGCCACCGTTGACGCCTGCAGAAGTACTGCCATTCGCCGTATGAAGAACCGGAAAGCTGTCGGACACAACGAGGTCCCTATCGAGGCTTGGTAGGCAATGGGTGGTCGTGGTGTGCATACTAACAAATCTGTATAACCACGTACTCCTCACCGGTGAGATCCTGAGCCAGTGGAGACTGAGCATCATTGCGCCAGTATTCAAAAGCAAGGGATCGGTGCAAAAGTGTGGCAGTAACCGCGATCGACTCCTGGATCCGACAGGAGAGTACATCCTCGGAATGTCAGTACGGGTTTCGTCCTGGGCACGGAACCATGGATCCGGTGTTCGCCCTAAGGATTGTGGTGGGGAAATACAGGTCGAAGAACACGCTCCTGCACTGCCTATTCTTAGACATGGTGACGGCCTTCAACTGTGTTCCTCGCGCGGTGATCTGGTGGGCACTACGGGCTAAGAGAGTTCCAGAGACCTACATTGACACCATCCAAGACATGTATCATGATTCTGGTTCCGTGGTTCGCTTTTCGACTGCTGTTGGTGACTCGAAAGCCTTCCCCATCACCGTCGGAGTACACGAAAGATCCGTCCTTACTTGTTCAGCGTGGTATTAAACGTCTTGTCGGACAGTATCAGAAACCCACATGAGCAGCCTCCGTGGTTGCTCATGTATGCTGATGATATTGCGCTGATGGACGCGGACAGGAGCAGATTGGTGCGACACGTGAAAGTGTGGAAGGAGGCGCTTGAGAACGGTGGTCTGAAGCTTTGAAAGTTACCTATTGTTGTAATAAAATATAAAAATTTTCTACCTTTACTATTTTTTCTTCAAATGTCCCGGTCTGGGTCCTCACACTTATGGCAACCCTACTCTAGAGGATAAAAACGACTTTTACACTCAGATATCGAAGAAAAAAAGTAATCTTTCCGAGATGGTGGGATGAAAAATAATATACTGCCATCATCGCAGCGAGCTATTTTTAAATATTTTCTTAAGTATATTTTGCATGGGCTAAATAAATTATTTTTGACTTTGAAATTTCAATATTTCTTTCTGTTTTATTTTCACACGCACTGTGTATTAATAATTTTTTTCGAAAAAATATTTACCCTGATCAAATACGACCCTGCCCCCGTCTTAAAAAAAGGTAACTACCTTGAATCTGACAGCTTTCCGATTTAAAGTTGTTCGTTATTGCAATATTTTAATTATTTACCACATTGAGATATTATTGGTCTGTGCTGTCAAGGCTTTTAGGGCCGTTTGTGAGTTTTCGTTTGTACTCGCGTCACGAAATATCCGGAAAATAAATTGAATTTACGAAACTACCCAAATAGCCGGGCGAGAATGCGAGCTACTTACACTTTGTCAACACAAATTACGAATATCGCATGGAAATGGCATGAGCCGTATAATATTTCTCAGTGGAGTTTAGTATATAAATATTTGTTTAAATGAAATTAGTATAATAGTAAATAGGTACACATGTGGCTTCCTTCATTATAGGGTTAATCCTGGTTGCATGCGAAGCTTTCACCTCGGAGTCCGGGGTTCACTTTTTCCATTTTAACTGTGGGTTTGACTGAATTTCGATATTTTCTGTGTAACGACTAACTCCACAACCCGATAATGGTCGATATCGAAGTATTGCAGTTAGACCAGTTGTTGAGCTTTTTAGGGCTCCAACTACCCGTAATAACTGCCATAGATGTTCGTATGGCAACCGGGACCGAAGGCTTAACGTGCTCTCCGGGGCCCGACCAGACCAAAGCAAATAGCCATATTCATGATTGCCTTCATATATTTGCACTGAGCTGAAATCGAATCCGCACCTCCTGGGTAACAGTTTCTAGTGTTCACTAACGCTACGCCACAGATGATTGTAAATGAGGAAGTAAAAAAAGTACGCCACTTTTTGCCTTGTTCACTATAGTCTGTCTGTTCTGTCATCTATCTTCAATTTTGGGACATGTCGGCCCAGTGGCCAATGTCCCAAGGTATTTAAAAGAAGCCCATCTACTTCATACCTTACTGTCTAAGAATAATAATCGACAGTGAATTTACTACTTTGGACAAATGCAAAGTAATGTCTGCGTTTACTACTGATAGTTATGTTTGTTTCCAGCGCAGGATGGCTAGTGCCTTACCATCTACGTATAGCTTTTTAACTTTTTGCTCTCCGTTTTCAAGTATATTACAGTACCTACATTATATTCATGATTTAATATAGGATATAAAAAATTAGGGATGGCGACAGTTATGATCGACGATATCTCTTCTAAATTGTCCACGAGAACCTCTGAAATTCAATAGACAAGAATTTAGGATAGTTGAGAGAAAAAAGGGACCTATTCATAAAAATGTGGTCATGAATACCTTAACTTATGTCGTCAAGCGCCTGACGTAAGTAGAACGCGATTTAGGGCTGTGGGCATACGTACGGTTATAATATAACACCGCCCGCCGCCGCCGTGACAAGAATAAAAGGCTCAAGAAACAGTTTTTTCTGAAAATGACATGAGTAAGAAAATAAGGCCCAGTTTTTTTTTATTTATTGCCATTGTTTCATAATTGATTTAGTTTTTTTTATACCACTTAGGTGGCAGACAAGCACACGGCCCACCTGATGGGAAGTGGTCACCGTGGCCTATGGACGTATGCAACACCAGGGGCGTCACACTCGCGCTGCCGACCCTGAAGAAACCTTCTAATGCCCTTCTTGAAGAACCTCAAGACAACCTTAGTTTAATATGATAAATTCCTAAAATAGATCAATCCTTACTATTTTGTTATATTCAAGTGTACGTAATAAATCAATAAGTATTGCTCCGGACATATATCTTGAACCAAAAATGCACTCAAAATGTGCTCTGTACGCGCGGTAGGTACACGTTTCTTATTTATGTGTCTTTTGAGAATAGTGTGGGGCGCTACTGCAGTGGATTCAAATTCCCTAAGCATGGATTAATACAAAACAATCTGCGGGCGCCAGAGCCTCGTTTGTCTAACGATTTAGGTTATGTGTCCCGAGTTATACCATAGTAGGTAGGTACCTACATCGAATATTTTTTCAAAATGTATCGCGTTAGTGCTTCATAAAATATACGACGGTATAAGCTATGCATAGTTTAAAAAAACTCAAAGTTCTAGTTCTATTATAGACTGTCCAGTGTCTATGTTATCAAATCTAATAATTGCGCTTCTTCTGAAAGTGAGACTTTAATTTTGACTTTACCTTGGACGTGGATTAAGGAGCTACAGAGATTTAGATATAAGCCATATTACGTCATGTGACCTTAACATTGATCATTTCGCAGCACTTGAAAGGGCGGAGAGGTAATAAAGGGCGGGTAGGGCAACCTCGTATCGCTATTATTCTGAGATCTCGGCCTTCGCGTGCGCCGAGCGCCTGACAGTCAAACGGCACGAACACTCGTCGAACTGTTTGCATTTACTTTATTGGCAGGCGTTTAATCATTACTATATTTTTCTCTTTTCTCCACATCAGTTTTTGAAGACAACAGCTGTAATAGCAATTTATTACAACTCTGCAGGTTGTAATATCTGTATACACTATTGTAATAATATTAGACCGGTCTATATGTACTTTTAGTCAATTGTAAAAATTCGCACAGAGCTAATTGTAGTACCTAGAGACCTTATATGTAGGTACAACCATTACGAATAAAACGCTAAGTCTCCATTGATATGCCTGAAGTCTACAAAAAAGTCACTTTTATGCATTTTTTCATACCTAATGGTAAGTTTAAAACCTTGTCTAAAAATATATTACACAAGGTTTTATTTGATTTTTTCGTATGAATCATTCATGATGTTTTTACAACAGTTTACTCTAGACATCGAACAAATTTCAACTCTCTGGGAATTATTGTAAGTACAATGGATGTCTATTTTGACTTTAATTTTAATAAGTAGATACCTACCTAAATAACAATGTTAAAATAAATCTTTGCCTTTTATTCACGACTGAGTCAATAATATTAAAAGTAAATACTTTTATTAAGTATCAAAATAGTTTTAAATAGGTACCTACTTCAATAAATTCCAATAATATTTTATTCAATGTAGGTACCTATTCAATTTCAAACGTCACTATAAGAGCTTTGACTATATTATAAAGCGATAAAATAGCGATAAAATGAACGTTACAAAGTAACAACGTTAAAAACTTCACAATGTCGTATAATTATATTATAATTAATAACTAATTAAACAATATATGGGCATCGACACATTAAACGTTAAATCCGCAATATCTATTCCACTGCGTATTTCATTATCTAGCTACTTTAAAAGCAAACTCAATGAAATTGTACACAATAGAGTGTTAGGGAGCCCACTGATAAATTAGGACGTCGCTAGAGGCATTCAGAATGAGCAGTAAACAATGAGCTGTTACTTGTATAGGGTACTTAACGGCGACCGCACACTGTGCAAAACGGTTCTGCTTATTACTTCATATAGTGCGACCTTATCCAACGGAATCATGTATGGACGTAATTTTGGAAACAAGTCTAATATTGATATCGTCGGTAGTTTACGCGAGGAGCGAGGTTTGTACCTGAGGAATATGCAGAAATACTAAATCTCTGCTTAACAATCTGTTAAACTGTTGTGGGACAACCAACCCTCCTAGATAATATTGGCAATTCGTTGACCAGCTTATTAAAGAATTGAATGACAATTAATGTATAGGATTTAACGTTGTATTGTATTGTATTTATTTATTCATTAACAATTTTTACATTGTGTTTGAACATCGTTTGTACACATAAATTGCATATAGATCGTTGACGAGTGTTATAATATTTGGCAACGAATTGTCACTTGTCTAGGGGCCAGTTCTACGAGTATCTATAAATCGATGGTGTGGCGATAGGCTCTCCTGTATCACCTGTCGTGGCTGACATAATAATATGGAGGTCTTCAAGGCTTGAGCTCTGCAGACGGCTGCCTTACATATATATATAATGACGATCTTACCAATAAATAGGTATATAATAAATAGTGTAAATGCATGCAATTTATACAATTTACTATGAAAATAGAGACAAATATTTCATTAGCTTTCCTAGATGTTTTTTGTGATCTGAAAACCTAATAATGCATAATGTATGTATTGTGTATAAATATAATATTCATAATATATATAATGCATGTAGGTACCTATTATTATTGTTTATAAATTAAAGCATTATCCTTATAGTAAATAGTTCATTCTGCTGCCTGCACCTACCTCAATGTATCTCTCTATAACCCTAAGGTAGACTGTCAGGTAATAAGTACCTACCTTTGGCATTAATTCCGCCTTTGTACAATTTACCGTGCATAAAGTTTAAAAATAAATAAAAACGAAACGAAATACGAATAAATACTTTGAGCCACACTGTGTATAGGAAAAAAAAAGTAAGTACTTACTTAAACGGTGAATCTCACTATCAACCTAAACAGTTACCTGCCGTGGGAATGTCTTTGTTTCAGAAGCCCGCGGGATAAGTGACGAGAAACACCTGAACGCTCAACTCCAACATATCAAACAAGTATGGCAAGACAACAAGCTCAAATAACAAAAAAGAAAAAGGAAAAAAGGTTTGTAAAATTTTAGTGACTTAAGTCGTTGACTCTAATTGTAGGTCCCTAATTAATTTAATAATTATTATACTGGCCGCGTGGAGTTCATTTTACCCTCTTGGGGGCGGAATTTCGTAAAATCCGTTCTTAGCGGATGTCTACACCCTATATGGAACCTGCCTGCCCAATTTCAAGCTTGTAGGTATTATGAGATTTTGCGATTAATCAGTGAGTGGTATTTCGCTCTTATACACCTATATAATCGATTTTGAAAAATTTGTGAAAAAGATAATACATAATAATATACCCGCATGATTCTTTCAATTTCGTGTGGCGCCGGCCTAAAGAAGGCGGAGATGTCATTTGTATGTAATAGCTTCTGTCACCATTGAGCTGTCTAAAAACCGTTTTGTCTGTACTTAATGTTTGGTATCGTGCATCGAATAACACAAAATATACGCTTACGTTGCGTATATTATGTTAAAGGTCAAGGTGGCGCGATAGATTATCTTGAATTTATATAAAAGTGAAATGTATGTAGATCATAAGTTACTACTATAAAGGGTAGGTAGATGTATTATCACATTCGTTAGACTGTGGTATTATAGTCACCCATATTCCATTCTTTATTTTGCTATACATACACATTCCATTTAATAATATTATCAATCAATCAATCAATTTAATCCTATCACAGTCCACTGCTGAACATAGGCCTCTCCCAATGCTGGCAGGCTATGGCGTACTGTTTCCACGCTGGTCAGACGGGTTGGTACAGGGTTTTATTTCGAGTTTTCCTTCTCCCGCAGTGCCAGTGATATCGTCAGCGTATTGTTCCGTTAGTCGCCTCTTACTTACGACTCCCTTTGGATGAGATGGGGTGGTGAGACTTGTATTTTTTCCTCATCACCACACGGATACAGAACAATATTATTACAGGCAAAGTAAATAATATAAATTAATGTTTAAGTATACGACGTTCATTATGTGATACTAGTTTACTAGTAAAATGTCTTTGCTTAGATACTAAGTATTTTCTTAATTAAACGAATAACGGTAGCAGGAATATCATTAATTGCAGTTATATTTTGTGGAGAGATCAGTATGGCTACGTTTAGGCAGGAAATTCTGCGTGTTTTACTATTTAATTGACGATATGACTTTATTATGATGAACAGTGGTGTTAATCATTTCATTTACTTTATTGCGTATAATACGCACAGTCGGACATGTATGATGTATAATAAAGTATTGCCCTTGTTTCATTGTATCTACCTACTTATATTTAGGTAATGATATACTATTAATGCTTAGACCATATACCTACTGTATAGAGACAAATAGGGCTTTGGTAACAAAATTCATCGCAAAAAAACGTTGTAAAAAACCCGTTTTGTGTAAGCTGTCAATATTGTTCTTTAAACTGTTAATGTGTGCATGTCAACTTATACCGATTTAGTATCTACCCATTTGTTGAAATGACACTCGCTGCGTCTAGGTATAGAGTTAGTACATAGTCTAAGAATTAGAGATTGCGCATTTTTTGAAAGCCGGGATGTTCCTGCCGTGTCTACATTGTAATATGTCATTGCTCTTATGTAAGAAGTTTATTTCACATTGTGTGCCTAGGTGAACAAGGTGGAACGAAGTATTCCATATTGGGCACCCGTTTTAATGGCACCTGAGTAAATGGCACCTAAGTTATTCCACATTGGGCACCTACCGATATTTTTCGCAGGTGCCATTAGTGGAACAATTTATAAATTAAATTTTTATTCCACATATGGCACCTACGGATCAGTAGTTACTAGTGTTGGGAAGTTTTTATTTTATAGAACGTTAAAATAAAATCAATCAGCAATAAGTTTTAATAACTTAATAAAAATGTATATCCGTTTAATTATTTTAATATCACAATCAGTTTCTTTTAATCACAAGTGTTACAATATCAGCCTTAAATTATAATCTTATGTCCTGAAAATACAAAATATAACAAATAACTAAAAAATAACATTAATATGATGACAAAAATCAATACTTGGCTCTCCAATAAAATTGTAAAAATCAGTCTTATTTTTTATGTAGATACTATAAAAATTAAAAACTATGATAATACTTAGGATAGATTTAAAAAAATCAATAAAATCATATCAATACTTGGCACTACAATTGTAAAAATCTTATGTACTATAATATGATTCACTTGGGATAGATTATGAATCACAAGTACCTACCTAAAAAGGTCAGCGCATAATTAAAATGTGGCTATTTTTTTAAAATCGCAGCTTCTCGATCGTGAGTGATCGATTTATTTTAATAATATGGCACTGTGGCACAATATTTAATGTGATTAGTAGGAATTGTGTTTGATCTTTTGATATTGTTATTTTATTTTTAAAATTCCTCGCTTCGTACGTGTACCTATTGTTATGGCGAGTCCCACGCGCTCCCCTTGCCCACACTGCCTGGGCTCGGCTAGGCTTTTTGCCCTTCCTCACGGGCTTAGGGTTCACATTGGCAGAATGCATAAGGGCGTCGAGGCGTCCTTAGCGGCGCGGGGGCTTTGGGTCGGTAGTGATGCGGTGCCCGGGGATACCGCGTCTCCGGGGAGAGGGTCGCCGATGACCACACGGGCGGAGTTTGGCCTTAGCGACTTGCCCTCTCTTGGGTCGAGAGTTCGGGTTCTCAGGCATGTGCCGAAGGGGGCGAGACATTTGGCAGCCGGGAGGTTGTCCTTTTTAATCGAGCAGTGTCTTAGCTCTAATCTGGCTCCCGACTGGGCGTCCCTGTTGCCTTTGAGTTCACTGCCTTGAGACTGCCAGGGGCGGGAGACGGTCGTTCGCTTACGTCGAGGGTAAAAGAAAATATAACAAAGACCATCTAGTTGCAGTACCCAATAGACCCTTTGACTGCTTGTTTGCCCCCCGCGGGGCTGACACCCTCGCGTCCCTGAGGGACAAACATCGCCCGCTCGTCCAATAATTATTATTCCTCCGGCGCCAGACATCGATTCCTCACCTTGCCTGGAGGTGAGCATCGGGGAAGTGTCGGAGGCAATTAGATCTTTTCCTCGTGGATCGGCTGCCGGTATGGATGGGTTGCGCCCCTACCACGTTAAGGAATTGACCTCCCAATCAGCCGGAGATAATGGCCAAAAGCTACTGGAATCCCTTACGCAACTCTACAATTTTCTGCTGAGGGGGGACTTGAGCGACGATGTCTGTCCCTTTTTATACGGGGAATCTCTTTTTGCCCTCCAAAAGAAGGACGGTGGTATCAGACCTATCGCTGTGGGTAGTACAGTCCGAAGGTTGGTGGCAAAGTTATGTTGTAGGGCGGTCCGAGGCGCAGTAACACCTTATTTGCAACCTCATCAGCTGGGCTTCGGCACGCTTCTTGGTTGCGAGGCGGCTATCCACGCGGCGCGGGCTTTTGTGTTGCGCCAGGGGAGCGATGACGTCCTGTTGAAGTTGGACATACGCAATGCTTTCAACAGCATTGATAGGGGAGCGTTGCTGGCGGAGGTGAGAGACCTGACGCCATCAATTTTCCCCTTCCTGCGCCAGTGCTACGGGTCCCGCAGCTCACTGTCATACGACGGCGAAACGATATGGTCTCAGGTTGGGGCGCAACAGGGGGACCCACTGGGCCCACTTATGTTCAGCATGGCTATTCACAAAGCCATACAGTCGTTACAGAACCCCCTCAACGTGTGGTACTTAGACGACGGAACCATCGGTGGCAGTCCCGACGTGGTACTGCGGGATGTGGAAGCGCTCTTCCCCGCCTTGAAAGATTTGGGCCTGGAGATAAACTCTGCGAAATGCGAGCTTTATCCCTGTGGTTCAATGGCGCAGGAACAAACCGCGAACTTTATGTCCCTTATTCCCGGACTCAGGTTCATGGATCGGGACTCGCTCTGCCTCTTAGGCTCGCCGCTTTTCCCGGAGGGTATGCCTATCGACTTGGCCGCCCGGGCGCGGGTCCTGGCTTCACTGGCGGACCACTTTCGCCACCTTCCGGCTCACGTGTCCCTGTCGTTGTTGAGGTCCTGCTTCGGGATGCCTAAACTGACGTACGTCATACGGACAACGCCGACATGGGAGTTCCCGGACGAAGTCCTCCGTTTTGACGAAGCGCTCAAAGGCATCGTCGAGGAGATTCTGAATGTGGACCTTAGCGAGCGGCAGTGGTGTCAGGCCAGCCTGCCCATCCGATTCGGAGGGCTAGGAGTGCGCCGTTTGCAGGAGTGTGGCCCGATCGCCTTTCTTACTTCTTCCCATGGGGTCTCGCGGTTGGTTGGCCATTTATTATCGCGCGTAGGTACTGACATTGGCATTCCCTATTTCAGGGAAGCCCATGAAACCTGGACCGCATTGTATCCGGAGGCTGTTTCGCCCGCGAGACCGGGCGAGCAAAGGGGCTGGGATATCGCGTCCGGGACGTGCATACTCGCTCGTCTGCGCGATAGCGCGGTGAGGGTCGAGTTAGCGCGTCTCAATGCCTCCTCTGAGCCGGAGTCGGGTGCCTGGTTGCATGCCCTACCATCCCCTAACCTGGGCACGTTGCTGGACAATGACTCTCTCAGGGTGGCAGCCGGACTCAGACTTGGCTGCACCGTATGCGAGCCTCACACGTGCATTCGTGGTGCAAAGGTGGAGGCGAACGGGCTGCACGGCCTTAGTTGCACTCGAAGTGCTGGCCGAAGGTCCCGGCACCACGCCATAAACGGGATCATGAGAAGGGCATTGGTTTCCGCAGGCATCCCCTGCATTTTGAAGCCCCCCGGGCCTCTCGCGCACCGACGGGAAACGGCCGGATGGACTGACTCTGGTCCCGTGGAGGAGAGGTCGCTCCCTCATTTGGCCACGTGCGTCTGTACCTCCGCGTCGTGCCACCTCGCGGCTACTCAGAGGGCGGCCGGTGCGGGAGCCGAGTCCGTGTCCTTGCTAAAACATAGTAAGTACGCTGCCCTGGAGGCCGCGGGATATGATTTCGTCCCGTTCGCAGTGGAGACGGCGGGTTCATGGGGCCTAGAGGCTAAGAGGTTCGTGGCTGATTTGGGGTGCCGACTGCGGAGGGAGGGGCAGGATCGGCGCTCGGGGCAATATTTGACCCAGAACATATCCCTGGCCATACAAAGGGGAAACGCCGCGAGCCTGATGGGCACGTTTGGGCGAGGGGACTTAGAGATGACGTGATCCTTCTGATGAAAAAAAAGGAAAGAAAAGAAAGAAAAGAGAGAAAAAAATTTAAATGTTATTTACATTCTAGTTATAAGTTAATGTAGATTTACAAGCGTTGAAGAGTATAAAAATGGTTTTATTACTTTTGGTCACTGTATCGAGAAGCTGCGATTTTAAAAAAATAGCCACATTTTAATTATGCGCTGACCTTTTTAGGTACTTGTGATTCATAATCTATCCCAAGTAAATCATATTATAGTACATAAGATTTTTACAATTGTAGTGCCAAGTATTGATATGATTTTATTGATTTTTTTAAATCTATCCTAAGTATATCATAGTTTTTAATTTTTATAGTATCTTCATAAAAAATAAGACTGATTTTTACAATTTTATTGGAGAGCCAAGTATTAATTTTTGTCATCATATTAATGTTATTTTTTAGTTATTTGTTATATTTTGTATTTTCAGGACATAAGATTATAATTTAAGGCTGATATTGTAACACTTGTGATTAAAAGAAACTGATTGTGATATTAAAATAATTAAACGGATATACATTTTTATTAAGTTATTAAAACTTATTGCTGATTGATTTTATTTTAACGTTCTATAAAATAAAAACTTCCCAACACTAGTAACTACTGATCCGTAGGTGCCATATGTGGAATAAAAATTTAATTTATAAATTGTTCCACTAATGGCACCTGCGAAAAATATCGGTAGGTGCCCAATGTGGAATACCTTAGGTGCCATTAACTCAGGTGCCATTAAAACGGGTGCCCAATATGGAATACTTCGGTGGAACTTGCGAGTATTTTTCATTCAGGAGCTTCTGTGCTTCGGAACTGAATAGAACCCACAGACACAGACATACATATTAAATTGAAATTATAAAGTCATTCCACAAGCATCATAAGTACAGCGACCTTTAATAACGGGACAACATGGCGTCAACTGGCGATCAAAAGTTCACAAGTTCACGCACTAAATCCATGTCAAATGTAATGATTTCTTTTTCTAACGTTTATAAATCACTCGTAGTTGACATATTATATAATTAAGATTATAATGGTATTTTATGTTTGTAGGCCGGAATGGCAGTAAACGTCTCTTATGTGAGTAATTCAGACATTATAAGTTTTTACATTTTCAACGCTTTCCCAGAAACTATTTGTTCCTGTTAAGGTGGATTCAGACCAAACGAACATAGAGCTAGAGCTAGAACAAGAGCATTGTTTCTTAATATTTTAGTGTAAATGAAACCTTATTTTCAGCGTATACATAAGAAAGAACAACGAATGAATGTTTTGTCACTGTTTACACTATTTTTTTTTATAATAGAATCTGACGTAGAGGGGATAGAATGAGCATTCGCTCGTTTGATGTATATCAACCTTTACATAATTAAAAAAGTGGAAAATCCTTTGTTCTAGTTCAATACCGCATATGAAAGTTTACAGACTTTAAGTGTAATAATAAATTAGCCTAATACAGTCCACTATTGGACACCGGCAGCGGTGGCCGCTCCCATTGTCTCAAAATCTCTCAACGGGAATGGCGCTCATACATTTCTTAAAATAATTATTATACAGTATACTCAAAAATTTTAGTGTATTTAATGTCATCAATATGAATTAAGCTGATGATTGAGTGTTCGTAGTTAAACGGGAAACAGTTACGCTTCAAATATAATAGCTATGAAGGATGTTAATACGACTACATAGTTTCAGTTGATTAACATCTGGGGCACAGCGCCGTACCTCGCTTCAGCTATAACTTTATGTCAATATATTTGCAATATGTATCTACCTATAGGTACAGTCGCCACCGGTGTTGTTAGCTTAAAACATTTCACATAATTTGTTTGTGTTCAGTAACTTCTGAGGGTGACTGTACATCAGATTTCATGTATGCTGTTTGCATGTATATTAAGCTTGACTGTTCGCTTTGGTGGCACCCGGGTGCCGATAAATCTCGTTGATTTCTCAAAATTTTCGTTCGTATAAATCTTGTCTTGATAATTTTAAAGGCAAACCAACAAAAAAGAAATCTTTAATGTCGGACATGCCATTCTCAAAATTTCAGCTTAGTAAGTGATAGAATATAGAAAACGGAATTAAGTTTGGGTTGAAACCGCAAAAAACAATTTGTGGGTTGAAATATCAAAAGCCTGATTAAAGGATACAAAATAATGACATAATTATGTTATTTATTTATTAGGTATATTATTTATTTTATTTGGTATTAAGGTGACATATTTATTTTAATATATTGTAAAGGGGGTTGGGTAATGTTGGCGTCGTGTCGGAATTGAGCGGCCATCAATGAAATTGGTATAATATGAAAGTACAGTATAAAGTGATCAAAAGTTACTATGGACAAACTTCTCTAAACTATATCGGGACTTAGCTATACAGGGTGGTATTTTTCAACTTTACTTAGATGGAAGTACTCTAAATACTGAAGATAGCGAATTCCACTGAAAAGAAACATTCCCTTATTTTTAAAAAGAATCAAAACTGCATTCATAGTTTTCTGAAAATGCCACACCCGGTAGTCGAACCGACTAAAATCTTCCTATAACCTTCTATTTCATAGATTTCCTTTTACTTAATTTACCAAGTTTGTTAGAGAGATTTGAACCTTATGATCGACCCTATAGATTGATGTAATAAAAATACAGGGTGTTATTTTTTCGAATTGTAGTCGGTTCGATTATAAGGCGTGGTAAACGAGTTTTCAGCATTCCTTAAATGCAGTTCTGTTTCTTTTTTAAAAACATACTAAACTGTATGCAAAGTTTTCTGAAAATGCCACACCCGGTAGTCGAACCGACTAAAATCTTCCTAAATCTTCTTAAATCTTCTATTTCATGGATTTCCTTTTATTTAATTTACCAAGTTTGTTAGAGAGATTTGATCCATATGATAGACCCTATCGATTGATGCAATAAAAATATAGGGTGTTATTTTTTCGAATTGTTCGATTGTAGGGCGGGGCAAACGATTTTTCAGCATTCCTTAAATGCAGTTCTATTTCTTTTTTAAAAACATACTAAACTGTATTCAAAGTTTTCCGAAAATGCCACACCCGATAGTCGAACCGACTAAAATCTTTCTAAATCTTCCATTTCATGGATTTCCTTTTATTTAATTTACCAAGTTTGTTAAAGAGATTTGATCCTTATAATTGACCCTATCGATTAATGCAATAAAAATACAGCGTGTTATTTTTTCAAATTGTAGTCGGTTCGATTATGAGGCGTGGCAAATGATTTTTCAGCATTCCTTCAAGGCAGGGCTGTTTCTTTTTCAAAAACACACTAAACTGTATTCAAAGTTTTCTGAAAATGCCACACCTAGTAGTCGAACCGAATAAAATCTTTCTAAATCTTCTATTTCATGGATTTCCTTTCATTTAATTTACCAAGTTTGTTAGAGAGATTAGATCCTTATCATCAACCCTATCGATTGATGCAATAAAAATATAGGGTGTTATTTTTTAGAATTTTAGTCGGTTCGATTACAGGGCGTGGCAAGCGATCTTTCGAAATTCCTTAAATGCAGCTTTGTATTCTTTTTTAAATAAGAGAGTGTTTCCTTTGAATGAAATTAACTATCTCCGGTAGTAAGAGTAGGTACTCGTACCCGGTTCGACTACCGTGTGTGGCATTTTCAGAAAACTTTGAATACAGTTTAGTGTGTTATTAAAAAAGAAACAGCACTGCATTTAAGGAATGCTGAAAAATCGTTTGCCACGCCTTATAATCGAACCGACTACAATTCGAAAAAATAACACCCTGTATTTTTATTACATCAATCGATAGGGTCGATCATAGGGATCAAATCTCTCTAACAAACTTGGTAAATTAAATAAAAGGAAGTCCATGAAAAAGAAGGTTTTGTAAAATATTAGTCGGTTCGACTACCGGGTGTGGCATTTTCAAAAGTCTTTGAATGCAGTTTTGTTTCTTTTAAAAAATAAGGTAAAGTTTCCTTTAAGTAAAATTCGCTATCTTTAGTATGAGGGTACTTTCCTTCAAGGTAAAGTCGAAATGTTCCACCCTGTATATCGCAGCTCCGATATTACTTACAATGAAAATAATGACATTTGTACGTGTGTTTAACACAGTACAATGAAGTGGTATCAAAATTAATTATGGCCGCTGAAAAAATTAAGAACGCCACTGTCCATACTAGATTACCCAATCCCCTTTGACATTGGAATAAATGATTTCATGACATGTAGATTTTTAATATCACTCACGAACACACGGCACTATCCCTATCACGGGATAGGGCTGTTTAACATCAGACAGATATATACAGCCCAGAATCAGCCTCAGATGCATGGTTTGAGTTAATAATAGTGCCCGGAATACGGCAATAGGCTCACCCCCTACCCCTTATTACGTGGGACCATGTCCTCCGTGCGTGGGACTGAATACAATGATTGGTGAAATGTGGGTGTTAATTCACCTCTGCCTGTAGGTAGTAGGCAGATTCGGGGATTTACAGGCGCGAGTATAGGTATATGATGTAGATTTAAAATACAATCATTTAGTAGTCACACTACACAATAATAGTCGTCTCGTAAAATGGTACCACCAGACGCAAAACAAATCATTAGCTAGTCACCTATCTACCTAGAGGCACAGTCACAACCGGTGTTAGTTTAATGCATTTCACATAATTTGTTTGTGTTCAGTAACTTCTGAGGGCGAATGTACATCAGATTTCATGATGCTGTTTGCATTTGTGATCCCACTTGAAAAATTACAATCATTTAGTAGTCACACTCACACTACACAATAATTGTCGTCTCGTAAAATGGTACCACCAGACGCAAACAAATCAATAGCTGTTCAGCTTTTATTACCTATTACGTAACACACGCAAGTTGACGCCTATGCTATGGTCAATTACAGCCAATTAGAATTACTTGCATAGTACGCTGTATTCGTGCTGCTGTAGTACAAATAATGTCGGTAGCTTAGTCGTTAAGGACTCGGTTTTACGATCGAGAGGCCCCGGGATCAATTCCTGGTCGTTACACTTCTGACATGAACCTATTCCTAACACAAGTAATTTAGCTCAGCTGAAGCAGAAAACAATACCAATAGAATTGAGAAGTATCAGATTGATAGAACTAAGTACTCAAAATAATCTTAGTACCTTGGTATTCCACCCTTCCTGTTGGACTGATTGTTCTAATATTTGGTACACACACCTTTAGTTCGGACAGCAATACAACAATTTAAATCAAAAAACGGTTTTATTTGCTCTTAGCACCATGGTATTAAGATCATTATGAGACTTTGCAATCAAGATCATGCTGAGTCTGACTGTACACTGTATGTTGAAAAATAGTAGAGCTTGATAGGTCTCGTTATTTAGGTATGTCAGGCTTTTCATAAAAATCTCAGATGTATTCGATTTCTTATCCCCCGAAACGACACCGTTCGCGATTCCTTGGCGCCCCAGGTTCGGTTACTTCTTTTGATTTGGTTTATACGGCACTTGTATGAGCGACTGCCGTCTGAACTGATATTCCTGGGAGAAAAGCCGACGCCAGGGACTTACCCCTTTATCAGCAGGTGAGGTTAACTAAACTACAGAGGCCGTGGTAGAGATGTTTTTTAATTATATTCAAAATTGCTATGGTACTTCTGTAAGAGGTAAGATTTATTTCCACCTGCTTCCCTACTGATAGGTACTGGTGTACAAAAAGGTAGGTATTGCAACGTTTTTACAACCTTGTTTTATAGGTAGGTACACTTTATTACAATTGCAAAAACCGTGTAAAAAAGTTTTCTGGAGCAGGTGGAAGTAAAGTTTGAATTGAGATACCTTGGGAATGGAACTCGGAAATGGACGGAATCGTAAGAAAAATAAAAACAGCAACGTACCCGTTTGTGAGGAAAACGCAAAAATATCGATCAAGATCAAATAGGTACACTGAGTACCCTATAAGTGTGATCTGAAACCTCACTAAGTGCATAAATCCAACTTGCACTTGACGGGTTTTCCTAGCTTTTCCTCCTCTGTGTATACGATTTCATCAAAGGTATTGATGAAATCGTATAAACTGAAAAACCCGAATCAAATAAGCTGAAAAGAATTTGATCAATAATTTGCATTTGCTCTTTTTATTATTCGTCCGTATAGCATTGAGAGAGGAAATGTTTAAAATTAGGCCAATAATTCTGAAAGCGAATTCAGAGTGAATATCAATTCTCAAAGGGCGGAGTGAGCTTTGTAAAGTGAATTACAAGCTATGAACCCTAACACGAAGTAATTTCAGGGTTCAGCTATAAAGTAACAAATACAACAACATCTAAATTTAGGCGGTCACGAGTGTTCGTTAAATTAAAGCTCAATTAAAGTTATTTATAATTTGATGACGCTCACATGTATGGTAAATGTAGTGTATCAAGGTTTATGTCGGAATTAAATACATTTTCTTATGGTAGTAATTTTAAGTTTTTTTTAAACATAAACGCGAGTTATACTGATCTTCAAGAAAAAAATTGACACTTTAAAAAACTGCCCAAAAAAGTATCTGCCTACAAATTAGAAATATTGACTGACTATGGTAATTTTGTTTCAATATCTACGCAACGAAGGAAGGTCTCAGCTGTATAGATTTTATAATTTAGTTGACTCTTTGTATTTTTGAAATTCTTTTTAATTAATTATTTTTTATTTATTATCTTTATTGGCATAAAATTTGGTCACAAAAATGTTTGGCCCTGACTCCAGAGCTAGGTATTTACAACCTGTATTTCAGGAGCCAGTGTCTTTTCCAGCATTACACAATATTTATGCACAGTCCAAATTAATGATTATGTAGATTGATTCTTTGTTGGGTAAAGAATTAATTTTATTTGTTCGTCTTACTTCAATTTCATTATTGCTGTGGTTTTGTGACTATTAATTTTCTATTATAGTTAATAACATAATATGCATATCAAAATATCTATCACATAGTCCAGATATAAAGACAAGCCCGTGGTGTGACGTCACAATCCACACGGTACAGCGCTCCGAGATCCCTCATTTCATTTTATTGCTGACTAGGGGACATCTTTCAGCGATTACCACCCAACAATATTATGTTCATTATGTATATTACTTTATAGGAACTGTTTTATGAGTAACCATTATTATTATGACTTTGTGTTGTGTAGGCATTTTGAGCATGGGTAGGCAGGGCACTAATATACGTACATATTTATTTTTATACCTACGCATAATTAGATAGTTTCAAATTAAACTAAGCAAAATGAACGTGGACTTCTAGTACCTAGATATGTACTTAGAGGGATATGTAAGTTTAGGGTAGTAACTATTAGTAATCTGTGGTTTAGGTACGAAAAAAAAATATTTTGCCTGATTACCTTATGCAAAACTTTAAACTCACAGACAATGGAAAAGCCCTTTAAAAATGCATTTGTCTAAATTTCTTTCAGAACAGTTGCCCTGTCAGGATTACTCCAACCGATGGTTCGATTACACTAGCGAAACATAAAATTATTCAATCAGTTTAACATCGACTTTACTGCGATAAATCGGTGCATTGGTTGTTTGTGTAAGTAGCCTATGCGTGGATTTGTAGGTATGTGCGTAGAGACGGAAAATGAATACAAGATAATCAAGCTAATTTTATAATAGACAACACGCGAACACAACAACCATGTACCTTCCATAAAGTGACGTCACAATAGAAGGAAAAGATACAAAGTACATGCGAAGAATATTCAACGTGAAGCCCATTGTGAATTAATAGCAAGAACGAGAGTAGGTAACTGTAATGATATTTGAACTTCTAGGGTTATTTAGATAGAACTGAAATTTTCAAATTTATTTTTACTTTCGCTCAATGATTTTATTATCATAGGTTTATTGCATGTACCTACCTATATAAGCATTTATTTTCAATTAATAAAAGAAAAGCCACCTGGATTCGGGAATTTATTTTCTTTTAAGAGTCCCATACTTCATAAAGAAACATTTAACGGTTCGCATAATTGCCCGTCAGTCCATCAGTCTGGTATTAATTTGTCTGCCGAAACCGATCCGTGATCGCATCGCTTCACACACTGACCGTGTACCCAGCGTGGCTAGGTCGGCAATATTCTCATAACAGGCATTGCAACAGTAGGCCTCTCGATTCACCAGGGCCTGAGTATTTCATATTAATTTCAGCATCATACACATTCTTGAGAAAATCGTCTTGACAGGCAGATATGCAATAATTTTTTTATGATGGTTAGTTACATTTTACTTTTCGAACTTTTCTCGTGTGCTATAAGACCTTGCTTCTTGCCAAATTTCAGAATTTTTAGCGAACTGGGAAGTACCTCACATATTATTTAAAAAAAAAACTTGACCGACAGACAGACAACGAAGTTATTATATAAAGATACCTTTGTTTTCCTTTTGAAGTCCGTAACCGTAAAATATATACAATTTTATTAGAAACATAAATATCAATCATTGGATTTTAGCCTATTCCACTCTATCACTGGACATCACCCAATCCTCCACTTCATCTATCACAGAACGTTATCTTTTCTAAGTCGTCCGGCCATCTGGCTGGGCACTTTCATTTACTGATTCACGGTTTCCACTCTAGGATTAGCTCACTGCTATTGATCCGTCGGCAGCTGTGGCTAGCCCTTAGTTTGCTCATTCTGCCGCCTAATAAACCTGTTTTATCGGTCCTCTTAAAAATAAAAATAAATTATGAATTTTTTATTTCAATTCAGGGATGAATTATTAATTACCTACTAATTAATTACATCAAAGGGACGCAGTTTAATTACATAATCTATATAATCATTGATTTGATTTTTTACATAGCATGTTACTAGTAGGTATTGCATTTTATTTCCTGTTATGGAGTTGGAGCAGTGAAGAAAAACCCACGATGACGGTTATTATTAAATAATTCTGAGTTTGCCTACCTATTTTACGTGTTACTGTATACTATTGAACAGTAGATCCAGTCTCCAATTAAAACAATAGTGTACGTAACAAACTAAACAAAAAAATTAAATTAGTGTAAGTACCTACCTACTATTCGTAACGCCGCGCCGCCGCCGCGCCGGTAAGTGCGTGATTATTGCAGCCTATGGGCTATAAGTCACTTTTATTGATGTACTAGCTTTTGCCCGCGGCTCCGCCCGCGTGGATGTCGGTTATCGCGACCTAACATAGCCTATGTCCTTTCTCAAGGTCTAATCTACCCCTATACCAAATTTCATCAAAATCGGTTCAGTGGTTTAGTCGTAAGAGCGAGACAGACAGACAGACAGACAGGCAGGCAGACAGACAGACAGACAGACAGAGTTACTTTCGCATTTATAATATAAGTAGGGATAGTAGGGATTTAGCTGTGGACAACATCCTTTGGTATCGCTAGCTTATGCATTTAAAGGTGTTACTTTTTCGAGAGATATACAGGGCGTCCCACGGCGATGCCACATGGAGGGGAAGTACCTTAAATCCTTAAGTTAGCTCATTTTACTTAAAGGAGACATCATTTTATTTTTAAAAAGAAACAAAACTGCATTCAAAGATTTTTAAAAAGTCGCTTGCCTTACCCGGTAATCGAACCGACTAAAATCCGAAAAAGTAACATCCTGTATTTTTATAGCATCAATAGATAGTGTCAATCAAAAGGAGCAAATCTCTCTAAGAAACATGGTAAATTAAATGAAAGGAAATCCACAAAATCTTAACTTATAAATTCAATGCAAACAAAAACAGCAATTTTTCTCAAGGAACCATCAGATACCTTTTCAACACTAGAAAACTTCTTTGATGCAATTTATTTAGTAAAATGAATACTAAATGAATGAACTTTGTTACCTGTTTAAAATGTAACTTTATTGGCTAACTGCATGGGGTAGGTATGTAGGTAGGATAGGTAATAATTTTTGGGTGCTTGATTAGAAACCTGCACGCGGTGTACCCTGGGCAACGAAGATGGCGAGAGAATTGCCCTATTGGATCAACTTATTATCTGTTAATTGACACCTCGAGCGGTTTTAGTCGGTTTGAGTTCGACATACCTAAATACTAGTGCTGACCAGCAGCGGTCTCCACACGATAAAAAAAGAAAAGTAATTTAAATATGGAATTTTATTGATAATTATGGTATCAGATGGATGGATGAACTTTGAGTTAAAGTGTTTTATTTTGCCAAATTGAATTTATAAGTTTAGGTTTCAAGGACTTCCTTTCATTTAATTTACCATGTTTCTTAGAGAGATTTGTTCCTTTTGATTGACACTATCGATTGATGCCATAAAAATACAGGTGTCACTTTTTCGGATTTTAGTCGGTTCGATTACCGGGTGAGGCAAGCGAATTTAAAAAATCTTTGAATGCAGTTTTGTTTCTTTTTAAAAATAAAATGATGTCTCCTTTAAGTAAAATGAGCTAACTTAAGGATTTAAGGTACTTCCCCTCCATGTGGCATCGCCGTGGGACACCCTGTATATATATACTGTAATTATATCGGTAGTGATAGGTATACTTGTTTCGACACTAGGTACTCCACTAACAGTGCCATCAAACAAAAGTCTTCACACACAAGTTGTATAAAGACTTGACCTCTGTGTCAATTTGGGCAATTCAATTTTAATTAATACTGAATAAATTTGATCCTATGATGAGGAGACTTCTGTTGGTAATTACTTTATAATGTTTGAATAAGTTCTATTTTTGGTAAAAACTTCTATGCTAATAAATTCAACAATTAGCTATTTCCTCAATTTATTTACCTTTGAACCGTTCTGCCTACAAACGAATGATACCGTCGGAAGCACATGGATAGATAACATAGTACATATCACATATCACTCATTGAAATAAAACTGTTTTTAACATAAGTCCGATTTAATAATGCTTTCAGCATTCAGCAACTTTCAGCATTCAAATTTCAGCGAACAGATGAAGTTTTTTAGCTGTGAGATTTATAGTTATAAATTAATTGTACCTACTAATGCAAATACGTCGTTATTAATCATCCAAAATTTAGGAGGAAAATGGCTCCTTTTGGTCATGAAAACTCTCCTTGATTTTGCACTATGCGTTACTTTAACGGTTTTTCGAGAAATTATACTATAGAAAGTTGAGTGCTTTTTTCTTGATCGCAGTAGTAATCCTACTGAAGTCTCATCAAAGATTAAGAATTATATAACTGAGCTACCTATCATAGTCATTCATATAAGTAATCAATCAACTCATGTTAGTAATATGCTTTACACAGAATTTTAGGATAACATAATACGAATGTAGGTATCGTTATTGATCAATTTATCTAGACAGAATTTACACTTTCCGATTTGAAAATATAATGTTTATTTTGTGCTTTTCATTCTTGTTTCCACCAGGTCAAGGTTTTAATTTGAAATGGATTTGTACTAAAACTCAAGGTATTATTCCATTCTAAGTAGTTATTCTATTGTTATCCATTTCTAAACCATTTTTGTAGTTTTAAAACACTAGCTCATTGGCTGTTATGTTTACAATACAAAAGATTACAATATTTGTGTGTTTATATCATTTTCAAATGGTTTATTTACTGTACATAATATTTTTATAGATAATATTTCTTGACATATCTAGTTCTAAAATTTTGACGTTCATTTATGCTCTCTACGTGTCTAAACTGAATAAACGAAATTGATTCTAAGATATGTGTCAACTAACAGGTAAGAAATTGAATAATATAAATATAGCCTACAAGACATTCAAGTAATCTAATTTGGAAATAAATTTTATATTAAGGCGAGGCGAAGCCAAATTATTGACGTTTCCTCTAAATAAAAAAGTAAAAAAATATATAATTTGTCAACTTACGAAGTGTTAAAGTGCTTCAGATGCATTATAAAACTAAGAAGTCCCTAGTTTACTATTTACAATACAGATTACCAAACTTTTTTCTTATGTCAACTTTTACGACGTGAAAGGGATGACAAATTGATCCCCAGATACGATATGTGTTTCGTTTACCTCCAAATTGACTTACAAACGACCTAGTTAATGTGCTCCCAAAATGATTTTGGACATAGATACAAGAATTAAATAGTTGTGTGATTCATAGATGTACTTATTATTTTAATCTGAGATTTGGTTATAGGTATCTAATAATGATATTACTACTAAAAAACTACAGGAAAAGAATTGACGGAAGTTGGCATAAGACTATTTATTGCAAAACTTTTTAGTGATTATTTAGAGATTTATGATACGAGTATAGAATTAAAAATAGTAAAATTAGGCAGAGTGTATGGGCCCCCCCCTGGTCATTCATTAACGTAGCCGTTGCCGACTTGACCAACTTTTATGTAGGCACTCAAAGCAACATCAAGTAAAAAAATACGTTATGTAATTATCCTCGACGGTTTATTTCACAAAACCTCAACGCATTCAGTTACATTGAAAAAGAGAGACTGCGAGAGAAAGAGCAACGGTTTCCAATATTTTTACGAAATTAAAGTAAATATTTGTTTGGGATTATATGGAATCTGTATCGTTTGGAAAGCGGTGGAACTCGTTCAAGTGACAACATCGAATTTGCTTGTGCAAACCATGTGAAACTCGCCGCCAAACTGAAACTGCTGACTGTACATACTGTTTTAATAGTAAATCGATGCAGTTTAAATTCAAAATGATAACATAGCAATCGTGTATGATGTGTATGTGTTTAGGCAGAAATATATTGATCAATTTTACTTTATTATCTGCTCAACTTTACTCGCGATTTCCAACGAATTTTTTGCTGTCTCAAAGTGAATCGCTGCATAGAGATTTTTCAGCAGTATTGTTTGATAATTAATGATGATATGATTCGATTTTCTGCTATAGGTTCAGGTTGTTGATTGATTGAATTTAAAATTTCATCACGGGATTTTTGTGTTGTATAAAGATACCAAACTGAGTTCCAAACTAGGTTTAATCCAGTATTATCCACATTAATGTTTATTATTAACTTAGAAGTAACTCTGTCTGACTGTATAATTATGTAAGTAGATGTTACCTTTTCCCAACTAAAGCGAAATTAAATTTAGCAAACTAGCAGCCTGGGACCTCTAGAGCTATACTTACTCTTGACTTCGTACGAGTTAGGGAAGTCATGCGTAAACCGTTAGTGTTATACCTAGATAATATTTACGTGGGTACCTTACCTTCGTATTTAAAAAAAAAGTATTTTTGTCTGCATTATGTATTCTAGAACAAATTTTACAAAGGTCCGTAACTTGATGGTTTTAAGGAGTCCGGCCTTGCGATCGAAAGGTCCCGAGTTCGAATCCTAGCCATTACACTACGGACGTGAACGCACTCCTAATATAAGCAATTTAGCTTAGCTGGAGGGGTTAGAGGTGATATTAGTAATTTCGGTTGCTAATATTATTAAAAAATGACAACAAACGCTACAATGCGTGCTAATTTTGAGTATCAAGCAACTCTTGTATTTGTATCTAAAAGTCAAGATAGAATATAAAAAACAATGAATAAATCAGGCAAAAAAGATTTAAATTTATACGATAATTTGCATGCTAATCTCTCCAAAATGTAATTTGTTTAATGAGGCGGTGTAATCGAAAACAATGTTTGTTTGATTGTAATATCATTCATTATTTCCGTAGTTCGTAACAATAAAATTATGGTAGAAGACGTGAAAGCATATCGCGGTGTAAACTCATAGTTTTATAATGATTCGGTTTTAATCGCGGTAAGTCCCGATTCCGAATCATTATAAAAACGTGAGAACGTGTTTAGCTAAAATTCTCATCTGCACACGGCTTTGGGCGATAACGCCCAAATCTCAAGCAAGCTGCAATTCTCGTCAACACATCAGTGTCCAAGTCCAAGTTAGCAGAGTAGTTATTCCGCCTAGAAAGCAGCTGTTGTGTTCAAGTTCCAGCTTGCAGACAATCTTTTTATGGTTTCAAAAAAGACGTGTGGCACTCGGGGACTGCCGCGGTAAAGCTATTGCATAGGTAGCATTTTTTATGAACTTTATGCAATTATCCCCCCACTCCGAGCTCGCACGAATCGAGCCGAGCTCGGCTTGATTCGTGCGAGCTCGGAGTGTCCGCTTAGGTTTTCGCTTTTCTGGATTCGGTCTCCACGCTCAAGGCCCGCGATAGAAGCTATGCAATAGCTAAATAATACCTATTTGTATGTTGCACAAACTTTTTAAGCCGTGTTGGTTACCGGTGGAGTAGAATAGGGCCACCCTATCTCTTTCTGTAGGTGTCGTGAAGGCGACTAAGGGATAGGGCTGATATCTATCCGACATAAACATACAGCCCAAGACTAAGTGCCTGCTTGACGGCAATAAACTCGCCCCCTATTACGTGGGACCGAAAACCATAGTTGGCAAAATTTGGGTGTTAATACACTACCTACCCCTTTGACGATTCACAGGCGTGAGAATATGGTATTGTACTAGCTGTCCCGGCGAACTTCGTACCGCCATTTTTTTCCCGTTCCCGCTGCACCTATTTTCTCATCCTTTAAACCTTTTCTGGACACCCACGAATATTTCAAGACTAAAATTAACCAAATCGGTTCAGCCGTTCTTGAGTTATAAAATAACAACGAAAAGTGGCATTGATTTTTATATATTAGACTAGCTGTCCCGGCGAACTTCGTGCCGCCATATTTTTCCCGTTCCCGCTGCACTTTTGGACCTTCCCTGGACAGCCACGAATATTTCAATACTAAAATTAGCCAAATCGGTTCAGCCGTTCTTGAGTTATAAAATAACAACGAAAAGTGGCATTGATTTTTATATATTAGACTAGCTGTCCCGGCGAACTTCGTAACGCCATATTTTTCCCGTTCCCGCTGCACCTATTTTCTCATCCTTCCCTTAATTTTAGTCTTGAAATATTCGTGGGTGGACACCCACGAATATTTCAAGACTAAAATTAGCCAAATCGGTTCAGCCGTTCTTGAGTTATAAAATAACAACGAAAAGTGGCATTGATTTTTATATATTAGATAGAAGACTAAGATTATATGTATATGTACTGACTTTTTATTTGACAGTAAAAAATAATATTCAATAACATTGAGTAACAATGACAAGGAGGCATGTTTGTTGTGACCCTTATCAAGCGACTTGAGCGTTAAGTAAACAGCACTCATGTCATGCGCAGATATTGATTAATTTCACACTCCGACGCGAGCGGCGTAATTACTTCCTGTGATGTCATTTCATTTTTAACCGGTTTCAAAAAGGAGGAGGTTCTCAATTCGACACGACACGTTTTTTCACATATTTTTAAAATAGCTCTGTTTTTCTTCTATAATTTTTCACCCCCAGTACATTTTTGAAACTCGGCGCAAGAAGCGATTTTTCACGTGAGTAAAAGTGATACGAAAATCATGCACTACCTTTGAACGTAAAATTGATCGGATCGGAATAAGTTATTACATAAATCAACGACTTTTTTTTAACGAAGAATCGAAATTGAATTGATTTGTTTTATGTTTAGAAAAAATCCTTTACTCATTGAAGTCGCCGTTTAAAAATTAGTAGCAGCATCCAACTATGTTACCTACATAGTTTAAATTTTGTTAAAACGCTACGATCATTTTTCTGAATGTATTTAGATCGCAACTTTCTCTTCAATACACGAACTTTATGATTGCACGCAAACTTATTCCACTGAACTAAAATAGTTTGTTTAGGTCCATAGGAAAAAGTTTATCTACAAGATAAAACACCAATATTCAGGAAGCAAAGAACAACGTTTTGTACACCCCTTTTAGGGCTGTACAGTACATTGTGTAAATTGTAAGTATTTCACCAGTAATATGAAATAAGTAGGATCAAAAGCAAGTAAGAAAAACGCGTAAGAGAATCGATGTCACATTAGATTTCACTCCCGGCGTCATATGCGAAAAATACAATTTGTTTCGGCTTTCAATATCAGACTGAAAATTTATTCAATACCATTGCCCCATCTCCCATGTTGAATGTATTTCGAATTTAGGCCAGCCGTGTACAGTCAGCATCAAATTGATCTTGACTGGCGGAATGCTCAAAAAGATTTTATCGCAAGATCGCTACATTTTTTTGAATACTTTGCCGGCCGAGATCAATCTAATGCTGACTGTATCTGGTACAGAATCTATTATCCCACAATTCAAATTTCGAACTGTTGTCATGTCACACGGGTAGAATGTTTTATCCATGCCATATCGGTGTCGTATCGTTTCCGGATAAATCACGTTTAAAGATGATTAGCTACATTTGTAGGACATAGGTAGATACAAATTATTTATAACAGCGATGACAATAAGTCCAGTTGTAGGTGAAATCACCAATAGTTATGCGCCAGAATGAACAAAGGATACCTAACGAACAAGCAATCCAAGAAGAAGGGGTACTGGTGTGGTACTGATATTGATCGGCCTCTCTAAGAGAAGTGGCAATTCGTTGTCTGGCGTATTGTAGAAAAGAATGATGATTTTTTTTTTAAATTTTTTTTATACCACTTAGTTGGCAGACAAGCACACGGCTCACCTGATGGGAAGCGGTCACCGTGGCCTATGGACGTATGCAACGCCAGGGGCGTCACACTGGCGCTGCCGACCCTGAAGAAACCTTCTAATGCCCTTCTTGAAGAACCCCATATTGTAGTTGCTTGGGAAAACCACCGCAGGGAGTTCATTCCACAGCTTGAGTGTGCGTGGGATGAAGTGCCTTTCAAACCGCACAGTGCGCACCGTTTCCGGACGCAATGTGTGAGGATGGGATTTGACGTAGGACGACCTGCGAAAGGTGGCTGGGACAGACTGGATGCGGAAGGCGGAGGACCGGCAAACGTAGCGCATATTGGGAGAGGCCTATGTCCAGCAGTGGACTGCAATAGGCTATAATGATTGATTGATTGTTTGATATAACAGTTGTCAACTTTTTGTCATAAACGTCAAAATACGCCATCCATCGAATTGCCTTCTCTTGGTGAACTCTTTGATGTTCTTTAATCATTAAAATCTTTTTAGTAAGCTTTTATTACTGGCTATATTCGTAGCAAAGTTCAAATCCAAATTGTAACAAAAGTGACATTGAAGTTCCACATGATTTTACACCCAGGATAATAATATAAGCACTACCAACAAATAAGAACTAAGTACATCTAAGTACTTATGCCGATAATAAACGTGTGATGAAAAGGTGTTAGCAGAATTGTCACACAATAATTGAAGTGTGTACAAATATTTGAACAAACGTTATCAGTGCGATTATTTTCACCGCTTTGGTTTGTTTGTGAGGGGGAATAAATAACGAACGTAGGTATGTTGTCGTACGTGTCGTGACCATGTTTCAATTTGTTTATAAACACAGTGGTGGCACGTCCGCCCGCCAGCCGGTACATAAACCACGTTAATCTAGCATTATAAAAATATAAATGAACCATGGCTTGTCACCTTGCCCTGAATGTGTGGATACTGGGTAAAATATAGAAAAAGAAAAAAAAATAGACACTTTTACGAATAGATACATGTCACGCCTTTATCCCCGGAGGGTTAGGCAGAGGTGATTTAACACATATATTTCAAAAATCATTGTATTCGGTCCAACGTAATAGGGGAGTGAGCCTATTGCCGTACTCCGGGCACTATTATTGTTGACTCGAGCCATGCATTTTAGGCTGAGTTTGGGCTGTAAGGTATAATATATCTTTCTGAAGTTAAACTACATTTTACAATTGGTCTTTTTTGCATTTCCCTGCGTGAACTAGATTCAATTTTGGCATAGCTTAAATCTATACATTTTACTGCTCACCTAGATCGTATGAAATTCATCATCCTTCAGTTTAACATTTTAGCAATGCTTATACGCAAAACTCCTTTTTACGGAGCGTTTCATCGTAAAAAGTAGATCATTGTACTGCTCCAAGTGGAAAAATCTTTTCTCCTAACTGCAACCTTGAACCCGAGCTGGAGATATCATTGTGCGTACGTATTTTATTACATGTATCATATAAAGAAAATACGAGTAAGTACCCTGAGGGTGCTACACTTGACTGGTTCGAGTGCTCGCGCCCAAGCTGGCAACGCGGCTTGACAAATTGAAGAATGTAGGTAATAGATTTTTTTTCTAAGACCGAATTTCAACAATGACTGAATAGTGACTCAAGAGTGAATTTTCGACTCATGATTCTCTGAGCCTTTGTCCCAACTCATTTGGGGTCGGCTTTCCAGCCTAACTGAGGTGGCTGATTTTTGGTATTTTCCGTGAAGCGACTGCCATCTGACCTCCGCAACCAATTGGTGATATTGAAGTTCTGTAGTTAGACTGGTCGGACTTTTATCTGCGGACCCACAAGCCTTTCATAGATGTTCGTATAGCTACCAAGACCAACGGCTTAACATGACCTTCGAGGCATGGAAATAACCCGACCAATGCAATTCATGCACACAAATATTTGCACTGAGCGGGAATTGAACCAGCGCCGCCCTGTGTAGCAGTCCCATTCACTACCGCCACGGCACAGAGGCTCATTACTATAATATATTTAAATAAACAGAATTTTACTGATGATTTACTCATTAAGAACATTCTGAGCCACCATGTAGTCGTTATTATTTTGTATTGGCAGCAAATAAGTAAATAGTAACGATGGCATTATGAATTATCCAAACACCATAGGATTCAATCACGTTACTCTACGCAGAGGGGAAAGAAAGAAGAGAGAATGAAAGATTAGGTTCATTTCCGTATCAGCCCGGCCATTTTTGTTGGGCGAAGCATGGTTGAGGATGCATTATTTTTCCTTTCGCAATTTGCTTTTCTTTTCATTTAATAAACCTACCTAGTGATGGATGAATAAGAGTTAGGACCAATAGTTTGCCAAAATTGATAACCATTAAGTATGTGAAATATAAATTTCCTAGTTTATAAGGCAAAAATACTATACAGCTTAGTTTCCTAATGTTTTATTAAAAAACCGCAAATCTAAATTTAGAGCGGCCAATCCGTAAAAGTAGACGATAAGTCTCTATAAGCCAATTTAGCCAATGTTATTTTGTGTGTGTTTGCGAATCCCTCCATCAAGATTTTCTAATACCCTTTCACAAAAAAATATCAATATCGTTTTAGAACAATACCCTAGCTTGTTAACATAAGGAAAGTTTAACGAACTGATGTCTACCTGGTATAAGTAAACGTTTGATGTATTGTCGTTAAACGTAATCGTTGTCAATATTGTAAGCATTTCGGTTTTCCAAATGGGTACACATAAAAATAAACTTAAAAGGTTGTCGCAAACCAAGCGGGTATAACATAGGCAATGCCTTTAATGCTTTATAATTTCATTATGTAAATTATATACGAACCTTTTCTCTGTACGTACCCATGTAAGCGGGATTTTCATAGTATTTTTTATTTGACATAAATCCTTCGGACCTATAAAGGGTAAACGAATCAGTTATTAACATATCGCTCATTGATTGTAATGTTGATTTTTTATACATAAATAATATATTATATATATCTAATCTATATGTTTTCAATATACTTATTTATAGAGATGCGCCGAGTAACACTTTTGCCGAGTAACGAGTACCGAGTTTTACTCGGTTCAATTTTTTTTCAACCGAGTGCTCGGCCGAGTAACTCGGTTCAATTAAATTCCCATTTCGTTCGCGTAAACATGTACAAACAAATAAACTTCACGTTGCGCGTCATAGTAGATAAATAATATTGAAAAAAAATAATGTTCATTAACGATTGACTGTCGCCCAGTTTCCGAAAGGCTGATCAACGTTAAAATTAACATAATCGGCTGTTAAATCTTTTGTCAAATAGCAATTCGGTTGCTAGAAGCATGGTCAAATAGTTTAATTTGATCATTTATTTTTTATTTTATTTATTTATTTAAGGACTACCATTGGTCAAGTACAACAATACAATTACATTTGGACACATACACAAAACACACTCTTGGTTGTTCAACCTTTTAAGGCAGCCACTGCATTGTCTATTTGGTTGCCGAGTACAAGAACAAAAATTGTCAAAACGATTAAAGTACGCGTCCATTGACTTGTCACAATGAGTCAATAAAGTTGAAATGTCAAATTGTATTAATAATATGTCAATGAATTAGTACTCGGTCAAGTCAATAAAAAACTGATTATTAATAGATACAAAATTACAATAAAATTACATAAAAATATTATGCACACACACATAGTTTTAAACAAGATCGATAATTCAATTAATCATCGTGTCAGTTAGCATACCTGTCTAATGTTTCACTCGAGAATCGTATGTCAACCGCCATTCTGGGTTTCCGAAACGCCTGTCAAGCCTTTTTGTAAACAATGACAGTCTGTAACATTTTTTTAACCGTTTTGGTTGATATAATAGGCTGTTACCAGAATGTGCAAAGAGCCTCGTGTTCCTGCATCTTAAGTAATTATAACTTACCTTTATTAAATTTTAAATATTGATTATTTATATTACTGTTTTCTTAATTTTGTCTCATTACAAGTAGTAATGAGACAAAATTATGCTAATGAATATGTAGTAATTTACTACTCATTCATTAGCATAAAATTAGTAATAAATACTTTTTGATTAACACTGTTACAGTTGTTTTAATTATATCCACCTGAATATATTGCTTTTCTTAGACCGAGTATATTCGGCATTCAAACCGAGTTATTCGGGCCGAGTACGAGTATCTAAAACCCACCGAGTACGCCGAGTACCGAGTATCAACCGAGTACTCGGCCCATCTCTACTTATTTATATTTCTATTCTCTCGCCAAAATGTGTATATACATGGTAGAGTACCTAAGCACATAACTTGCGATTGACTGCACCAAATTGGATATTTATTTTTTGTGGTGTTCGCTCAGAAGGAACATCAAAAGAAATCACGGGTTCAGAATTCTAATTCTACGCGGGTGGATCCGCTGGCCACAGATAGTCTTATACAAAAATAAATCGCAGAAATGTATGATAACGAGCTTAAGTTAGTTAAATATTCTACGACATTATAAACTGCGCTCTCTCAGATTCTGATCTTGCGCATGCATAATAATCTACGTTAAACAATATAGTTTGCGTTTCTTATACAGCAAGTGAAGTATTGATTTATACCACACAACACCTAATTTGCCTGATTTACTGTATCAGTCACCAGTTCAGTTATAATACATTTAAGCAGAATTATCTCCATCAAGAATAAGTAACGCTGTGGCTACCTCTAACTAAATGGCACGGAAACCCAAACAAATATAATATAATTATGTCAAGCAAGGAAACATCTAGTCTAATTTATATTCTTAATAACGCGTGTACTGAGTTCAACCTTTGTTTTACATGCACAATATGAGCGTAGGAATTCAACGTCTCTCCGGAAATATTTTGGGTCTCCGCTTTAAAGCCGCAAATATTTATACTGTCTTAGGGCTGTGACCATGAGATGTCTACAATTTCTACAATGGAAAACTATTATTAGTATGCTGTCACAACTTGTATTAAGTTTTGGATCATCTACATAAATATAATACCTATATTTACATAAATATAATACTTAATTATAGTTACGCTACAGTCAATGCTAAATATGCGTCCTTATTTTTGTTAAGAAAACAACTTCTCCTCATGCGAAACCGATAAACATAAAAACGACATACTTACATACAACATACATACATATATCACTCTTTCAACGCAACGTGATTGATGACCAATATCGCGCCCATAAAAATGTTGTGTGTACGCAATTCTATGCTCAAACAACGTGAACCTATTTTTCTTTACCATCAATTTTATAGATAGTTTCACAAGTTTGTAATTTAGAAGTTTAGTAGGGTGGTGGCACCAATTATCGGCCATGTCAACATTTTTTGACCTTTGATTGATTGTAATTTTTTGGTTTATAGCATTTGCTTTCTTGTAATGCCTTTTTTGGATAGAGGGATACTGAAACTCCATTACTACATTCGCAAAATTACCAATTCTTTGTTATTTTTTAAAATACAGAGGTTTTTTTCCGAGTATGTCGATTTCCCTTAATATCGGCCTCTAACACCCTAATTTCTGCCGCCTGTGACCCTAATATCGTCATACCTTTTCCAACGTGAATTTAGGTCAATAAAATTAAGTAAAGTAAAAAATTATAACGTTTTATATTCCAATTCAGGTTGAAATTTTTTTTTAACGCTTATCTATCATTAATTTGTCTTTTCTTTATATCTCAGCCTTAAAAATTACAGTAATTGCTGTTATTATAAACTAATGATCACAATGATTAAAAAAAATTAAGAGAAATAAACATTTCCAAAATATATTATTATAAAGGAAAAATATTATTAAAGTCAACAGAAAACTTGAATTTCTTTAAAGGCTTTTCAATTTAAATGCACTAAACAGTGACGGCAAGTAAAATCTTCTTTAGCCACATCAATATAATTTCGCCCACGATGAACTGTACACTTTAAGTGGAACCATATGGGGCATTATGTCACAGTTAATATTTTTGGCTTTATCTTCTTCGAAATCACTAATTCTACTTCACAGGCACCACAAAGAATTTTCTACTTTTCTTCTTGAGAAGGTAAATCATGAGGTCAGTTACGCTGTCCTTTAATAGGTATTCTCTTCTTCTATTCATACTGTTCTTCTTCTAACTACTAGTTTTATTTTATTTGACTGGTTTATGTTTTATATTCCATTTTCCAGATTTTTCTTTCTTGACCAACGGGAATAACCCTCTGTTTCTATTCTTCCAGGAAGTCTGTCTTGTAAAGTGATCCTGGGAATTTCGTGTTGTCGAAAAGCTACTCTTCTTCTACTTCATCCTATTATTAATTCCTAGTCGCAATCGAAGCTTGCACCGAGGCTAGACCTCGATATTTTCCGCGAAACGACTTCCATCTGTCCTCTACAACCCCAATGGTAACATCGAAGCATTGCATTACTGCCTGCTTCTTTGAACGGCATTTACTCCATCCCTTATTCTACTACGGTCATAGAAACATTAGAAACTATAGGGGTCATAGAACCTATTAGGGGTCAAAGAACCTAAAGGGGTCATAGAACCTATAGGGGTCATAGAACTTATAGGGGTCATAGAACCTATGGGGGTCATAGAACCTATAAGGATCATAGAACCTATAGGGGTCATCGAACCTATAGGGGTCATCGAACCTATAGGGGTCATCGAACCTATAGGGGTCACAGAACCTATATGGGTCATAGAATCTATACGGTTTATGGAACCTATGGTCATATAACCATAGGTTTGAAACCCTTCTCTTTTTGTTGGGAAGACATGATTATGGCATACTTGTTGACTAAAATTAAGATACCTAAGTATTTGTTCATTTTGCACCACGTCCCTGTTTATTATAAAGTTCAAAGGTTGTAGGACAGTAAGTCAGGGTACTTACTACAAAATAAGGTGGCCGTTATTACGCATCGATTCTCTAGATATCGGCCGTAGCTGGCAAAAAAAGTTTTTAGGCGGCCGATGTTAGGATCTAGTCATCAAACAGAGCTGTTATTTCATTTTTAACCTTATTAATGTTACTGCTAATATACAAAATAGCTAAACATATAGTTTAGTGTTTTCATGCATTTCCCTAAAATCGACCAGGTGGCCGATATTGAGATTTATCCAAAATAAAGATCCCTAACCTCGACCCCGCGATTATTTCATAAAAAGTACAAATAAAATTAAAAACACACTACCTAAACGGTACTTCGACTGTTTTTCTTTAATAAAAAATAATATAAAATACCATAGGTATATTTAATTCCTTTCAAATACTATCCCACTCAGTGCGTCGACTCCGGGATTTGACTCGGAATTGCCACCAAATCACATACGTCGGTACCTGCGCGTGCTCTATTGCCACCTGAACGTTCAAAAGTGGAGGTACCCGCACCAAAATATGGAATGGTATTCGTATGGATATAGAGTCGCTTTTTGCATAAAAACTATAATAATTTCAGGATTATTTTCATAGTTATGTTCCATTTTCTCGAAAAGGCCGATATTAGGACGTGGCCGATAAAAGGAGACTTCACCCTAGACGGAAAGACGATATCACTCTTATGCGTATTTTACAGTAGGTAATAAAATCTATAAAAACTTTAGAGTTTGTTTGTATGGTTGAACGCGTTAATCTCAGGGGCCCGATTCGAATTGAAAAAAATATTTTGAGGAAAATAGTCCGTTTATCTAGGCTAGGTACCTACTTAAATATTATCACATATATCATCACGCTGCTATTGAAGGGTTTACTGAAGGTAGTTACCTATTTGAAAATAAATAAATTAAATATGGGGGATACGGGGTTTCGAAGTATGTCCAGCCCTTCTAGACAAGTGGCAATTCGTTGCTCGGCGTATGATGGAATAGAATGACAAATGTATAGGATTTGACGTTTTTGACATTCGTTGACGCCTGTCATATACGTCAAATCCCATACATTTGGCATTCTATTCCATCATACGCCGAGCAAGGAATTGCCTCTTGTCTAGAGGGGCAGGGCGAAGTATTGACTTGTAAGTTGTAACCCGGAGGACTCGAGTAAAAGCCATACGACATGATGATGTAAGTTGTAATCCTAGTAGTGTGCTAGTGTACAAAATGTAATACATGTACGAACGAGTCTGTAGATGATAATCTTTTTTCTGTAACAGTAATTCATTTCTCACCTCTGTAAAACACTTTTGTACATCACCGCCACGAATTAATATCGCTTATAATACATTATGTAGTATACAAACATCATAACAACTATGATACTTATCGTATTAGGTACATATTTTACTCAGTAATATAAGTTAATGATATTCATATATACCTACAAATACCACATACCCATACAAATAACTGAAACAAACTACCAAAGTATCATCCCTTTTTGCTAGGAACCTGCAAAATTTGCTTATAAATTGAGTTCTCATATGAAAAGACGTCAATGGGTCTAATTTAATGTCGTATTCAAATATGAAGGCGATGTAAAGGAATTCTAAATAAGTTGATCTTCTAACCAATGGAAACTATAATGGCATATATTTGTACAAATGTGATTTCTCTTGTCACATTTAAACATTCAAACATCTTTATAAACTTTCATATTTATTATATTAGTAGGATAAGATATAGGATGTGTGTATTAATTTAAAAAAAAAATTAATGTCGATGTACTAAGTAAAACCTGAATAAAAGCTTGAAATACGTAATGGGGAGACGCCTATGTGAGGTAAACTATTTTTTTTTATTGATTGTAGAAGATCTTAAATTACGTAAGTATTTTTTTTTTCTTTATAAAGAATGTTAGTAACCAAAATTACTACTTGCTCGTCTCCAGCTAAGCTAAATTGCTCGTGTTAGGAGTGGATTCACTAACATGTTATTGTGTTATCAGGAACACACTAAAAGTCGGCGCCTGTGAATACGGCTCTTTCATTGTGTATAATAAATACCTAGTTGTTAAATACATCCACAATATGAATTTGTGAGATTTGAATTTCCTTTAGTCATGTACCTAAAAATTTTTTAAGTTAAAAACTTTAATAGAGTTCCTTAAACTTTTAAATTTAATTTATATTGCATTCGGGCGGGGGAACTTCTAACTCATGGACTTCCTTAACAACATTTTTGTTAAAGTTTGTTGAAGAAGGAAAAGAAACAACACAAATCCACACATTAAGTAGCTGAAATTCGATCATTACGATTATTGATAATATTTGAGGGACTGTAGGTATATTTGTCATCTGAACTAAAGGTATATGTACCAAATTCAGATCAATCGGCGAAAAAAAGGAGTACATAAAATTTTAATTACTTTTGAAATAACAAACAGGGCAACCTAATTACACGCTACCTAACGGAAGGGTCGGGTATTATACTTCAGGGTATAAATTTTAGCTTATTACACTTCTTCTCGATATAGCCTGTTGACTATGCCAAATCTCACACCCCTTCGTGTGCGCAAACAGTATAAGTACCCACTTATAAATGGAGGGAGGATGGAACCCAACCATAATGAGATGGCGATCACTATGTAACGGCTACAAGTACATTACAAGATAAAATAACCATTCCCACGATATTGGATTACCGTTACTGTGTATTGAACCACAAATTGTAATAGTTATTGAATGGCATGGTGAACCTATAATATCATGTTATACGCGTTACGGTAAGTGAAGAGGCTACTTATGTTTAATATTAAATAAGTAGGTACCTGTTGGTTTGTGTTCTTTAAAATTGGCTGTGTATTTTTACAGTAATTTATAATTATACTAGCGGACCCGGCGAACTTCGTACCGCCATATTTTCTGATCCCGTTCCAGCTGCAAATCTCTAAATTTATCAGTGTTTATCTACAATATTATGCATGTAGCATGTAATATAAACCTTCCTCTTGAATCACTCTATCTATTTAAAAAAAAACGCTTTAAAGTTCGTTGCGTAGTTTTGAAGATTTAAGCATATATAGGGACGGACAGACAGCGACAGCGACTTTGTTTTATAATATGTAGTGATTTAGTACATTGCCTTTCAGTTTGTTTCTTTCTAATGGTTTCCCGATAACTATTACATCATCGCTAGAAAAACCTCATTAACATTATAATACTTCATTCAGTTAGGTGGTACTTAATTAAACGTAAACAATCTTGATGTGTCTTTTTAATATGTTTTGTTAGATTATTCCTTTTGCTACACATAACAAAGAAAAAAGAATAATAATAATGATCATTCTTGTTCAAGCTTTTATAAACTCTAGGTAAGCAATTTATAAGAAAGATCGTGAAACATTTTTACGTTGCTACCGGGCCGAATTTATGAATTATACATTAAACCGATTGAGAAATATATTCATGTCCACCCGGGCAAGTCTTAATATATTCGCGCATTGGAAAATCGGTGAAATCGATGAAAAAATAGCCTTGGACGGATACTTTAAATGCGAATTACATTACCTGGCCTGTTTCACATCGATAGGTATAGGTATGGCTTCAGTGGTTATAAGAGTAAACACTTGATATTATAGTAGGTTATAGGTTAATACGATTAGGCAAATAAAACTTATCTATATAAGGTAGGTAAGATTTAAAAATGATTACCAAATCAAAAACCTTGCTGCTGAAAAGATCGAAATAAGTATGATTTGTAAATGGGTACCGCCTGCTATCAAACTTGTTTCGATCTATTCAACAGAAGTTGGGTTGTTATTTTTTTTAAACTACATATAAAGTAAATGCCTACCTAGGTACATACGCACTCAAAACCATTACCCCCACACTGGTGCAGTCAGGTAAAAAGGAGGTAAATACAATTATATTCATTTAGACTGGTTACTCGTAAGCGTCTTTTTGATACAATGGAAATCGTACATTCTGTAGTTTTAATATTGCATTTTCATGGTACGACAACCTTCTGAATTTTCAATGAGAGGTGGTGATGTAAGTAGAATAGAGTTTAAACGCCCTTCGAGTTAGAGTCTGGCATCTTTGACTCGGGCTGTTCCACTTGTCCCTACCAACGAATCCCCCCTGGTAGGTAAGAGTGGAATATTATTCCACATATTTCTACTGTGTTATCTTGAGGGGCGATAGATGGAAATGAAATGCTACTTATAACTACTGACTTATTTTATAAAATGAGACGTACAGTCCATTACAAAACTTAAAGAACAAAACTGACGACATTCTTATATTTTGGATAAATTAATGGGACATTATTGGGTAAGTATACGACTGTCAAATCAAATTATTCACTTCTAAGGAAAGTCGTATGAAATAAACAATATGACGCCAATTTTTTTTACTGTCAAATAATTTTCTATTATAGATTGAATGGAAGACTAAAAATAAACAGAAACGATATAGTTAACAAGAACAGACGCAACTTTTACTGTTGTACTTTTACCATTCTTAATTTAATGAGTTCAGCAAATAATTTATTTTAACTACTAGAAAATACGCAATGTTCACAAAAATACAAATCCAAAGTAATAACATATTTTGATGTCCGATTTATTTCAGCATCAATGAAAAGTGGCACCATTTCTACGCAGTATTTGGGAGCTATATCGCAGCATTTGGGATTATTGCCATCCCCAACTACGTGACCGCCTGTTTTTATTACCAATAAATATTTAAGATTAGTTTAAGGGCGAACAAGATTAGGCAGTGGCACAATAACCATGATTTACGAGTGATATCAGCCAAATATCTCATAGTTAAGAGATTAATAAATAAATATTTAACAAGAGGTCATTTTCATAGGTACATGACAGAAGTGCCGAACTCGTGGTGATAATTCTGTGACTAGCCCGTTCTTTCAGTAGGTATCATAAGGGTGCTTATATAAAGAAACAGTTAACCGGTATAACCCGCACCACGTATCTTGGACCTAAAATGTGCTCAAAATGTGCCCTATACGCGCAGTACACATTTCTTGGGTGTCTTTTGAGGATAACATGGGATGCTACTGCGGTAGACGAACTCAAATTCACCAAGCATAGACTATTACAAAGCAATCCGCGGGCGCCAGAGCCTCGTATGTCTTACGATTTAGGTCCAAGATACGTGGCGCGGGTTATATCGGCTACATACCTCGACAAGTTTCCATAGCAACAAAAATGATGACAGTTCGTCGTTTACGTTCTAACACCAAATTATGGTAAAAAAAAATCGCAACGTATCGGCACCCGTATGTTTACCCATAAAAAGGGTAACACATAGGCACGAATACTTAGTAGTAGTTTTTTTTTACAAACGACGAATTGACATGATGGCAACCGATAGCCGATACCGGTAACCTGTTTCTTAAGGTTCACTATCCATTTGCATAAAAATATTAACCATAAAATATTTTGGCATTATGCTAATTTAGACTAATGATTTTTATGCATAATTTTTTTATCCATAACAAATTTAGCATATTTGTCTTAATCATAAATAAAATTAGCATAATCATATTTAAGCATAAATATCCATTTGCATAAAAAAAATAACCATAAACTATTTTGGCATATAGTAATTTAGACTAATGATCTTTTGGCATAATTTTTTTGTCATATTGTAGTAAAATTATGCCAAAAAAATATGCCAAATTCATTATGCCAAAACAAATGTTAAATATGATTATGCTAAAATATGATTATGCTAATTTACAATGCTACCAACATGAGTTTTAACCAAACAAGAAATAGATTCTAATGCTACAAAACAAATAACTGAACGATAGGAAATAAAACGCTCAACCGAACTAAGCTACGAATATTCTCTCGCCTCAGTAATTACTTACATCTAATCAGTAGTGGGTAGTACTTTTCCAGTATCTATCATTCATTTGGGCATCTGAGTTATTTCGAACGTTCCCAGTACTATATTTATAAGAAAATTGGAGCAAAAATCTTAAAGTCTGAACTAAGTTACGACTACCTATTCTCTTGCCTCAATAATTATTTACATTAAATCAGTAGTGGGTAGCTTTTTAGGACCTACCATTCATTTGGGTATCTGAGTTATTTCGAACATTGAGTTCAGTACTTTATGTGAAAATTGGAACAAAAAGCTTCAAGTAGAAAGGTGATTTTTCATTGCTTGGAGTCTTCACTTCACCTAAATATTGATTACGTTCGCTGTACATAAGTCATTTAGCCAGGGTTCTCCGAAAGCTTTTATGGAAGTTAAGCGTATCAAATACGTATTTTGTTCCCAATATGTCACGGATACTGAATTAGCATAAAACGTGACTAAAATACATTTACTTAGGTATTTGCAATTCACAATAGGAATTGAAATTGTGAGGTCGGTAGAGTTGGGGTAACATAACTTGCCTCATGGGCGTAATAAAGTTAGGATATAACAGAGTAGCGGCTTTAAGTTCATTTTATCACAAGGAACTGATCTATAATGAATAGGCATTAATTTGAAATGGATCATGTATAGGTATTTATTTTCTATACTGTTTTGAATATCAGCCTTTGCAATTGTCTCCTAGTTAACCCTGTGTCGGTTGAAGCCCAGACATTATACAAATTAGTAGACTTAGGTTTAGAGTAGATAACAACATGTACTATGTAAGCTGATTTATGTATGATCACTTTACTTTCTTCACGGGGCGATGCGGTCGCGAAAATAGAAGTCTTGTATGGTTTGAAAGCTCAATAAATTCTGCATCGATTTTGTCACAATAAGCAACCTACTTCAGAGATGGTACTTAGCTATTTTTTATCCGCGTTGGTAGACAACGCTGCAATCGGGTTATATAGGATTTTTTACGACCGTATTTTCAGACGAAGCCAAGAAACCGCTAGATTTTTTTAAATTTTATAACATTATTTTACTGATAATACCCATAGTAATGGGTAATGGTTTACCTACAGTGTGATTTTTAGGGATTAGGTAAATGAATTTAAGTGTCTCCGTTATTATTTGTACATTGTTTTATTGTGATTAAATATGATAAATTGAAATTAACAAACAATATATAACGAAAGTATTTTTTTAAATAATATTAATTTGACGTTAAAGGATTTAATGCAAAAGTTATATTTTTTATTAATAATTATCTAAGTATATAATTATTTGGCATTGTTATATAATATGTTATATTACTTGCGTTATAAACGCATATCATCAACGCATAAAAAATGTTAAATACCTTTGTTTTATTACGTTTTGTTGTATAGTCTGGACGTGCCTTCAGTTAAAGCCCCCATATAAGATAGCTGTAAAATTATATCGCTTGACTCACACTGGTGTGAGCTTGTGAGGATTAAGAACTAAGGCCTGTGTTATGAGTTTTCATACAAGCATCGAGATAAAAGATATTTATCAAATTAAATCGATACACAAACGTTACCACAGAAACTGTCACCATAGTAGCGCCTTCGTTGCGTTTAGCGGGCGCACAGCGCGGGCGTCCGCTTCGCGTGCTTGTTTCACGCAGCGAAGGCGCTAAATTCAACAGTCACCTAACAAATTCTATTCTTTTTTTATAGGACACCTCAATTTGTCTTCACCTCGCATGATAGGAAGCTGAAGGTAAAGTCTCTAGAAAGAGGGTCACCATTACAGACACGTACCATGTTACAATGGCGGCACTTGACGGCCTCATCTGTGGGATGAGCACGCAAAACTATCGTACAGCCGCGTCCGCTGCGCCATGTTTTGAACAGAACATTGTTCATGAACATAAATAAGGGTTTCGTACAAAAACACCTGAACGTGTATGTTCAAGAACAATGTTCTGTTCAAAACATGGCGCAGCGGACGCACCTTAATAGTATCGTAAACGTAACGAGACCACGAAGCATTGCGATTGGCCGCCTCCCTACTGAGAGCGTGTAAAGCCTGCCAATCGCAATCGCAATAGCTCTCGTTACGTTTACAATACGATTACGATAGTTTTTCGTGCTAGGGGTACTAATGCTTTTTCACGAACCATTTAAAAGGACCCGGGTCTGTCGAAGAAGGAAACAACAGGCTGGTAAGGAATTCCAAGTCTCTATGGTAGCGGCAAAGGAAAGAGTCACATTCACAAGCATACATTCATCTATCTTCACATTTATAACATTGGTAGGAAGCAGGGTTACATATTTCAGATTTTATAGCTTTACCGCAAAATTTATTGTACCTTATTCCTGACGTTACGAGTACCTACCTATCTATTTACTTGGTACCTATTTAAAAGGCAACCCACTTCATACATTATTATCTAGTATGGTATCGGTAGCCTTGAAATGGTGTTGTAATCGGAATGAATAACAACACAACGTTTCTATAATATATCTTAAAATTCATATATTCTATACTCTGGAAGGATCCTTGTGAAGGTTATTACGAGTATATACTGTCGTGTATAAATACTAAGAACTTTTCATGGAGGACTGATATTAACCATAACGATACCTATCTGATATGGAATATGTATGTATAGTTGAATATACAAAATGTATAATGCATAACATTTTTTTTATACTACATACTTAGGGGGCAGACAAGCACACGACCCACCTAGTAGACAGTGGTTACCGCCGTGGCATAAGGATGTATGACACATAATTCACGTCTTCACAATTTGTACTTTTGTGGCTCTATACATTTATGAGAACTAGGTATGTCACGGTTAGTTCACTAGTCGACAACTATTAGATTATCTACTAAAATCAATGGTTTTTTTTTGGTCTATCTCTTCACTAAATTTCATCAAAATCGGTTCAGTGGTTTAGGCGTGAAATCGTAGGTAATAGACAGACAGAGTTACTTTCGCATTTACAATAATTAGTATGGATAGATATATGGATTAACATTCGAAATGTAAGTTGAGTATTCTCAAGTCCACCTATTGTTAATCCCCTTGACGCGACAACTGAATACTGCCTCGCTACCTCACCTCAAAAGTTGTATAGTACCTATTCAGCGATTTTGCTTTCATGCGCCTTGAGTGAAGATTATCTTGGTCGTATATCTTACTCAGCCTCGCCTTAAGGGATTACTGTGCCGGTCTGAGGTACTTGACCATCCTATCTGATATTCAAGTTGCTTAAGTGGCGATCGAGCATTGACAGATGTGTTAATCAAAATCAGTTGTAATCGTTGAATGACAGATTAACACCTTACCTAGGTGTTAGACACATCACAACAGATTTGAACATGTCTATGAGTATAAAGAACACAAACCTCCCAAGATTGGAAGAGGCCTATGTCCATCAGTGGACTGCAATAGGTTAATTGGGTTGAGTTGATGAGTAAAAGTGTGTATAGCACGATATAGGTAAACAAATTGAAATAATCTCATCTAATACACTGGGAAAGTGAACCGATTGATTTTATTTATACATGATTTTTACAACCTGCATTACTTAGAAAAATATATTTTTATATTTGAAAGGGTTAGAATTAATATTTTATTTACTAAACCTACTGTTTATATTTAACCTTTTCTAATATAAAAGGTAAACTCCTTTTCCAGCCTTCATTCCCATTTAGAAGAACCTTCCGTTAGTGCCTATTTAGTCCATTTCAAGGGCGCAGTCGGGCGTGCATTTTCTATCATGCACCAGCCGTTTCTGAAAGTTTGTGTTCAGTCTTCCTACACATAGTCGGGGGCCAGCAACAGTTTCACATGACCAATTTCCTCTCAGATGATAATTCGTACAAGGCTCGAGTGCAACACGTAACTTTTCATCCCACCTCAGCGAGGAAATAATGAAATGCTTCTTCTTCCTAGCGTTAATTCCCAGTCGCATCCGAAGCTTTCACCTCGGAGTTCGGGGTCCGCTTTACCAGTCTTAACTGCGGATTTGGCTGGACCTCGATATTTTCCGTAAAGCGACTGCCATGTGACCTCCACAACCCAATGGTGACATTAGGCGATATCGAAGCATTGCAGCTAGACCGTTGTTGTTGAACTTTTTATGCATACAAATATTTGCACTGAGCGGGGATCGGACCCGCGCCTCCTGCGTTGCGGCCACGTTCACTACCACTACGCCACGGAGGCTGTATAATAATTATGTGTAATAATACTAATAATAAAATATCAACAAATAAAATTCAACAACAATGTTCAACCATAGGACGTGAAAAAAAAATTATGCGCGCAAAGCAAATTAAAAAAAAAAGGTAGGTATAACCCGCGCCACGTATCTTAGACTTAAAATGTGCTCAAAATGTGCCCTATACGCGCAGTACACATTTCTTGGGTGCCTTTTGAGGATAGCACGGGGTGCTACTGCGGTGGATGAACTCAAATTCACCAAGCATAGATTATTACAAAGCAATCCGCGGGCGCCAGAGCCTGGTATGTTTTACAATTTAGGTCCAAGATACGTGGCGCGGGTTATACACCAAGGAGGTTCCGAGTTGAGTTTTTCATAAATTAAAAAAAAGTTGTATGATAAATCGGCACCATAGAGGTAGAAGTAAATAGGTTTAATGATGTTTTGAGTTCACAAACCTAGTACACACGATGTTCTAAATTTAAATTTACTTTACCACTCTAGAGGATAAAAGCGACTTTTACACTCAGATATCGAAGAAAAAAAGTACTCTTTCCGAGATGGTGGGATGAAAAATTTAATTTCGTTCCCACTACTCATAGAAACCTATGCCCGGGATACAAAGTATAATAAGCCAATGTGTTATTGTTATTACAGACCATAATCTATCTCTGCACCAAATTTTAGCTAAATGCATGTATTGCTACAGCGTGATTGAATAACAAACATGCAAACATCTTCACAAACTTTCACATTAATAATATTAGTGGGAAGTGAGATTAATGGCAATTGGGATTAGTGTGAAATGGGATTAGCAAGAAGTGGGATTAGTGGAAAGGTGGGAAGTAGGATAGGATATGAAACTTTGTTAAGATGTTAGATGTTATTACTCAATCACATTGAAAGTGATACAAGGTATAAGCATCTATGGTTGAAGTCAAAGTCATAAAACTAAACTAAATTAAAATTCATCACGCTTGACAGAACTTTGATAAGGGTCGCTCTACTTCACTATTTCTCATTATAAGTATTATGACCAATGGCCATTTTATGCAGATTCATGATCATTGTATTCTCACATGGATGTATGAGACCCCAGAGAAATCTTCGGGAACCATGCCTACGCTGCGAAGCTGGAGCTTCGCTTGTTAAACGGCAGGTGTACCGACTGGCAGTCGTTCAAAAGTCAAAATGAACTAATCCGTAAGGAAAGGATTAGAAGGAGTGGACCCCGGCCTTCAAAGTACAAGTATTGGGTTATTCACTCGTAAGATGATGGAATATTACAACATAACAGGTTAATCCGATGACTTGCAACGCACTGATGACCCTTCTTCCGAAGACCTTTAGCTAGCGATCTGGAAGATTTTTAGCTGGCGAGGTGAAGTTATATTGACGTAACCCATATAAAAAAAATAAAACTTTCAAGTTACTTACAACAGGTCATAAACACAGAAATAACTTTGATTAAATTGGTGGAATCCAATAAAACAACCCCTTAAAACTTTCTGTTTTATTCCCAATTTCTCTTTTACTTTACTTAACGTCATGTACATAACGATCGAAAGACGAATAAAAATGTAAATGTTGTTAGGAATTTCGTCTGAAAACTCTGAAGTGAATCAGTTGGTGATACGAAAAGCCGATACTAGGAATGAAGTTACATGCACTGTTTTACTTTCTTATATTTTTATTTCTTTTATTACCTACAAGCTGTTGCCCGCGGCTCCGCCCGCGTAGATATCGGTTATCGTGACCAAAAATAGCCCTTATGCCATAATATGGCATATGTCCTTTCCCAAGATCTAATCTATTTCTGTACCAAATTTAATCAAAATCGTTTTTATTAGTGGTTTAGGCGTGAAAGCGGAACAGGCAGACTGACAGAAAGACAGACAGAGAGACAGACATAGTTATTTTCGCATTTATAATATTAGTATGGATACTCCGATCATCATCCTGCTACCCTTATCCCAAGTTTATTTGGGGTCGGCGCAACATAATGTGCTTTTTCCATTCATCTCTAGTTGCAGTCGTCTCAACATTCACCCCCTTCTTAACTTTCCTTATCTTTCACCCCGTCCATTCACCTCCTTTTAGGTTTTCCTCTCCCCTTATAGCCATCCATTTCCATAGTTAATGCCTTCCTTACGACATTACTTTCATCCCTACGCATTACTTGTTCGAATCAAGACAAACTTCAACGTATACTCTGATAATAATATTTTAAATGGTCATCTAAAAGACTAATCGCTTTAGGACATAAATAAAATGTGACATTCCGGGAATACTGACTGAAGTTTACACTTCAAAGATATAGACAAGTGTCACAATTGGTTAAATAAGTACCACTGGCCGTAGCATTGCTACGCCCATTCTGACGTCGAGCGTGACGTACGGTATACTTTATTACCCCTTATACCCCCCCCCCCAACCCTGCTGGAGCCAGCAGAGGGTACTAACGATGACGAGAGCTCTATGATTTTAATTGACCCAAAAAATTCTATGAAAACTAACCAAGGCGCCTATAAAAAATTATAACACGTGTTGTGTAAGACAGATTTACAATCGCTGTCCTGTAAAGTAGCTATTTTGCTTGAACAGTCTTTACTCCGTGGATAAGACATGTTTGATATCAACTGAAGAACTGTTATTGTAGCTGACAGCCGTGGCTGATGAAAGGGATAATAAAGTGTCCATACATATATACATACTTTTATGTCGTATGTATAATTTTGTACATCATCAAAGTGATCAAGCTACTTTATGACATTAGACGTGTCATGCATGAGCCATGTGGGCTTGGTCTATATTATCTGAAGAGTATGCGACACACGATTAAAATAACTTGCATAATTTATTGAATGTATAATGAGGTATATGGTATGGTTTAGTTTAGTGGGTACATGAACGTTAGTGTGTCGTGTTTATATGCGCACGCGCATGCTTCAGTGTGTAAAATTAGCTTTAATTTCTTTTGCTATTTATTATTGAGATGCATGGTGTTACCTACTTGATAACCCCTACAGAAATCTTTGAAACCGTGTAGGTACCTACTTAACTAAAAACTTGTACGGTGTTTGCGTTTGGTTATTTTATGTGTCAATCTTTAGTTTGAAATAAAAAATCTAGTATACGTAGGACCCGTCAATACACGTCTTTACTCGTAACTTGGTCTTTTGAAAACACAAAAATCAGTGAATTATATCAAAGGCGAGTAATACGGAAAGAAATTTCTTTAACATTTCTGACATTAATTAATGTCAGAAGCAAAATTAGGGCAAATTTAATGACATAGAAATCAATTAATTTAGCCCTCGCCGTTGGTCGAAGGTAGGTACTAAAGACTTCTAAAGAATTTCTTTTATTGACACTCGCCTTATGATTAAATTTTTTGACATGCCTTTTTCATAGACAATTATTTCTAAAAGTAATCGTTGGATAAATAAAGCTCTATTCTTTATATTAATTTTAAATTGATTAAATGTATGATACATAAAGTAACGTATCTACAGTAAGACAATCGAATCTGCTTCAGTTTAGGATGGAAGATTCAGTTTAACAGGTCTAAAGCACGCTAGTTAATAGATTAGGATCTCAATCGAGATCTTAATTAATTAAACTTCCGCTTTGCTAATAGCAAAATATAGTAGGTATAGTAAGATGTGATGAAAATGATGTAGCTTTTTATGTCAACAAGACTTCTATTCTGTGCTAATATTTTACCGATATTTTTTACAGTTACTTTTTTTAGTTGTTTTTTTTTAAACTCTTAACTCGAAATACAATCAGTTTATTCCATTGTCACAATAATTAAAATTCTAAGCAAGAAAAATAAGGAGAGTAAATAAAATAATGTTAAATAACAATCATTAATTCATCACATCCTCAAAGTGATTTTCCAATGTATGAAAAATAACGTACTTTGAAGTTTGAGGTTCGCTCATCATTTTTGATTGGTGAGAGCTTTTCCGAGAGCGACCGCCACCTGACCACCCAATCCTGACAGGCAAGCCTGTACCAGAGCCTAAGTCAGTTGCTTAGCAGGTGTACCGACTTGCAGGTTGGTCACCATCACTCCTCATAAAATAATAATAGTAAAATATAAATAAAAATTCCTTTCTCGGTTGGTGGGCACATGGAAGAGAGTCTATGTGCCCATAACCGTGACGAATTCAATGTACGTGCCGGTCCAGTACAGACAAGTAGAGTGTATATTATTACACTAGTTGCCTGTACTGGAGCGGCAATCTAATTCTGTGATATTGGTAATGATTTAGATTATAATACCAATATCATAGTATGGATTCAATGTATGTAACTTAACTGAACGAATACGGACAAGCAAACTAGCGCAACTAGTTTGTACAGAAATTGGCAACAGGGTATACATTGAATGTAAGAGATTATTTATAATACGACATTCATTAATATATCTGCGGGTCTAATAAGGCCACTTTAGTGGAATCGTATTAGGATCATAATATGGGTCATATTGAAAATCGTAAAAAGGTCACACATTGACAAGAACTGTGCTCACTTCAACTTCCTGATCTCTGGGAATATTAAGTGGTTAAAAAGGCCACTTCATTGGAATCGTATTAGGACAATAATTTTTCATGCGGCGTTATTTACTCGAAATTAGAATCTGCTTAGTAAATGAATAGTTGTGATTCTAGTCATATGTATGAGTGACCATTTTACGAATTTTATAGGCATCTATGAGATCTACTGGAAATTCATCAAGTTACTCGCTTTTTACGGGATTGCTCAATGTAGCCATTTTGGTTCAAATAATGTAGTTCAAGAATTATTTTTATTCCTAAGTTAGAAGATCAGATATAATAATTCTGTATATTAATAAATCATATTGGCCTAAATCGCAAACTGATATCATTTGCATATCTGTGCGTAAGCAGCTGTAATTAATCACGTATCAGCCATTTTGTTGATTGGTTGCCATTGCCAATCGTAAGAGATTTATTTATTTGGCGCTATTTTACACACAAAAGTGTCACTTTCTATACGCCCCATTGATAAATGAGATGGATTATTTTAATTGTCCATGGGTGTTTTTTTTCTATCCTGATCTAGGTTTGTACGAGAAGCAACACTATAATTTTAAAGTAGGTATATAGGTACATAGGTGAACGCGGCCGCTACGCAAGAGGCGCGGGTTCGATCCCCGCTCAGTGCATGAATACCTATGGGTGGTTGGAGCCCTGGTTCAACAACTGGTCTAGCTGCAATGCTTCGATATTGCCCAGTATCGACATTGGGTTATGGAGGTCAGATGAGCAGTCGCTTCACGGAAAATATCTAAGTTTAGCCAAATCCGCGGTTAGACTGGCAAAGAGGACCCCAGACTCCGAGATGAAAGCTTCGGAAGCGACTGGGATTAACGCTAAGATGATGAAGAAGAAGATTCATTTATTAATTACCCAACAATACATAAACATTGAACATGTTTTATGTTCCGGCACTGGTCATATACATGTATGTATTTTCTAGATCAAGCGCACACGCACATTTTTTTCTGACTAAGTGTATTCCGCTCCGCTTTCATTAATGTTACATTGTTAAATTAGAATATTCATCTATCTTGAAATATTTGAATAAAATGCTTTTGATGGCAATATAATATAACAGTGAATGAGATAGAACAATTCAACACACATTGGAACCGATGCATCATTATTTGAAACGAATACAAATTAGGCTGTGTTTGGTAGAAACTAGGGATGTGGGGTCTCTCAAGCTGCTTGCAGTTTGTGATTCACGTGCCCCTCTAATACAGCGTACGCCACACGTCTAGTCGGTGTCACTAGCTTCGGTTTTAGTGGTAAAACGACTAAGAAAGAGGTTTAATCGCCAGCTGCATGTTTCGTTAGTAATTGCGGTTTACATTTTGAGAGTGGTCTGTGAGACCGCACGTTCATAGTTGTGTACCTAACAAAAATATGACGTTCATTGTTAAAGTTTAGTATTGTAATAATAGCAATATAATACCTGTCTAACATTCTAGCAGACAATTAAATATGTTAAATATATTATGTAATAGCAAAACTTGTTGCGGGCATTAAATTTGACTATTAACTTTATTACATCTGGTTCCGGTAATGCTCACGTATTATATACAGAGACAAAAATAGCTTTTTTTGTATTATTAAGTACAATGGCTGCTAATTTAATAACTTATTAAAAAAATGTGCATGTAAAACAATAAAATTGTAACTGTTTGTTTCCTTTAGTCTGTAGTAAAGGAAATAATTCCTGATTAGTGCTTGGCAACAGAATAAAACATTATGTTCCGTCCCTGATACGGCCAAGGAGAGGATGGATCTGAATAACCAATATTTTCTGCACATACTTTTGTCTATTAACTACAGAAACTTCAGTAGACTACGGGCATTGATTAGCTAATAGTGCTACAGGTTACAATTACTTTTCTTAATTGGTAACGAGTTTCGAAAACAAATTGTTTATTCTTATTTGGAAACCAGTTTCAGAAGAAGAAATATTATTCTTATTTAGAAACTAGTTTCGAAACTTGGTTTCGTACGTGGCCGAAGGGTAATGAACAGTTAAGACCTATATCCATTCGTTTAGGTGCTAAACTAATTAATCTTGTAGCGACTATTTATAAAAACAAATACACTAGGCTAACTCACTGGCTAACTAACGATTTCGGTTTGTAGGAATAAGAATATATAGAAAGAAAATAAGATTCTAAACAGAAAAATATAATGTAAACTGAGTTTTTAAATAAAATATAATAAATAGACACATAGAGAATATAGAGATTGTTTACGTTTAGCTAAGTACCTAACCGAATGGAGTTTATATAATGTATTTATTTATTTTTTTAAATAAGAGCGCTAACCCGTTATAATTTTCATACAAAATATAATATTATGTTCGTACCGCGTACGTGATAATGACATTGTGCTGAGATTTTGAGTTTTTATAGAAGCAAAAATAAAATTTTGAGGCAAATACAGTAAAAAAAAATATTTGAACTTCGACGTTTCATAGTGTAGAATATTTTCTACATGCACGCATGCACTAATCCCAGATAAATAAACAAATAAAATGATACTGTCTGAATTTTACGCGAACTTCACTCATTGAAATAAAACTACTTTTTAACGGAGTCTATCGCGATACATTTGTTATTTTTTTTTTTTTTTATGCTGAAAAAAGTGAATAATATCAAATAGAATATCGCAATTAGACTCCGTTAAAAAGTAGTTTTATATGTCAATAACAAAAACCGTACGAGCTTTCTGGTAGTCTTTTACTTTAAAATGTTCTCAGCGTTATAATTATTTTTCACATCTAAATGAAAATGATTCCTTATCATACATAACAAGCAGTCAATAGCTGTTTACTCACATACCTACATTACTATTATACATACACAAAAAACGGGTCAGTTGACATAGAGGGTGCACAAATATTATGGCGGTCGTTATGCTGATTTGGTAATAACAGTTTGTTTTACTAAAATAACAGAACAAAATAACATTGAACAAAAACAGTGTATTTATTATATCGTGATTTATTTAGTATTATTTTATTATTTACATTGGTCACGGGGAGGCCTATGACCAGGGACCGAAACAGTAACCACTATAAAGTGTTTTAACACTGTTTTTTGAAACTGTTTTAGAAGAAAACCTTTTATAAGTGTAACCGAAACGAAAGTGTAACCGATTGAAAGTGTTAAGGGTTTATATCTGTTAATAACGGTTAATAAGTGTAACCGTTATAGATTTATAACGTTATAACGTAATGATTTAAGTATCTGCACGGAATGGCAACAACACGTCGCGTTCTTCTATGTAGGCTCACACCAGTCACACCACAGAAAAAATACTCACACCGAACTTTATGGCCGCTTTAAGTCCGTCACACGCCGTCACACGCGTAGCTATATTATAGGATACCTATATACCTATAAATATCAATCATATAGCAAGGCACATTACTAGATACATATTGCTCAGGAAATTATATCTTGGGCCGAAAATGTGCTCAAAATGTGCTCTATACGCGAAGTAGGTACTCATTTTATGGGTGACTTTTGAGGATAGCACGGGGTGCTACTGCGGTGGAAGAGCTTCATCAAACATAGACTATCACAAAATAATCTGCGCTCGGCAGGACCTTATCCTTTCTTAAGGTCTAAACTACCCCTGTACCTACCAAATTTCATCAAAATCGGTTCAGTGGTTTAGGCATGAAAGCGTAACAGACAGATAGACAGAGTTACTTTCACATTCATAATAATAGTATTGATATGGATATGGATTAATACGAAGTTATTACGTACACTTATTTACAAAATTTCGTATTCATGTATTCGTTTCGTATATCGTCGCCTACTACGCACCTACTAGGTATACCTAGATGTCTTAAAATGATGGCGAGAGGGTAACGCGTGTGAATTCATCTCTCGTACTAAATACTCGAAAGCGTTGATATAATGTGGACATATACCTTGGACCTAAGTCACGAGAAAAACGAAGCTTTGGCGCGCGCGGATTGTTTTGTACTAATAATATCTATGATTGGTGAATTTGAGCTCGTCCGCCGCCGAAGCAATTCGTACTATCCTCAAAAGACACCCAAGAAACGCGTATAGAGCACATTTTGAGCGTTCAAGATATACATATGTCTCGCTGTATACTAATATCTTACAATCTACAGACACATGGACCTACTGCGTAAACCGCAGGGGATAATGGCCTCTAGGGCCATCAGAGGGTACCGCGCGATATCCTTTGCAGCAGCGAGTCTTCTCGCTGGATCGCCAACGTGGATCCTGGAAGCGAGAACCCTTTCGGCGCTATATCGGTTCCGAAAAGCGGCGCGGGAAAGGGGACACGATCCCGAGCCTGAAAAACTTCGGGCCGTGAGATCCCGGCTCTGTGAACTCCGGGCGATATCTGCATCGGATCGTTGAGAAAGAGCCAACGTCCGAGTGCCATCAATGCGACCCGAGCGAGGACTTGGTGCTACATACGCTCACCGAGTGTCCGGCATGGGAGACGCCGAGACCGGAGTTGGTCGCGGCCCTGGGCGTGAGGGCCGAGTGGAGGAGAGACGCAAACTGCGTGGCCCGTGACGAGCGGAGGCAACTCGGTCGTGGGAGGTCACAAAATTACCTACGTCCCCCCTGAGCCTGGGTGTGACGGGTGAAGCCGCCTGTGACCCTAGCAGAAGCAGGCCACAGCGGCGGCGCGCATTGCGTGCCTCCTTATTCTTGGGGGCGAGGTGGGGACTCCGTGGCCCCACTCCGGGAGAGGGCCAGCTGGAGAGATAAATGGTCCCAGGGTCGGCCGGGGTGCGAGGGCTAGTTATATTTACGACTACCTCACCTCTGGCAACCGGCGACGGCCCAGAGACAGCATGCGTTTTAGTCGGTTCAAGTCCGACATGATCTCCTTCATCGGCTCCGGCGGGGGGAATCCATGGGGACTTTTCACACGATAAAAAAAATGCATACCAATTAGTTTGAACATATACAGGGTGGAAAAATAAGTCGGGCCCTGGATGGAAACTACCATAAATCCTTAAGTTGGCTCATTTTACTTAAAGAAGACATTCCTTTATTTTCAAAAAGAAATAAAACTGCATTCAAAGATTTTCTAAAACTAGCTTGGCTCACCCAGGCAGCAACCTGTATTTTTATAGCACCAATTGATAGTGTCAATCATAAGGATCAAATGTTGCCCAAGGTACGGTGCTGTGTACCACGCGAAGGTTTAACCGATTAAGTACCTACCTACCCCAAATTACTTGTAATTTGGGGTAGGTAGGTACTTGGTCGTAACTCATGCAGTTACCCAATAACGTCACATTGTAACAGGAATCAAAGTTCAGTCATTTAGTACTTATCTATTTTAAAAAGAGGTGGATACTTGGATACTTATCCATGTCCATACTTCCATATCCATACTAATACTATAAATGCGAAAGTAACTCTGTCTGTACGTCTGTCTGTTACGCTTTCACGCCTAAACCACTGAACAGATTTTGATGAACTTTAAAAGGACATAGGCTATGTTTGGTCGGATAACCGGGATAACCAACTTCGACGTGGGTGGAGCCGCGGGCAACAGCTAGTAATATTACTATAACGTGTCATCAAACTCTCAGTTCAGCTAAACACCTCTCTTCATCGAATAACACGCGGCGAGGCCAAGCGAGGTGTACAACAAAATGCCATTATTTCAAAAAGTTAGCTAAATGATAGAATAGTAAAAGTGGCAACGTAGCTATTTCGGTGCACCCTTATAAACCGGTTAACAGTTTGATATCGGTTAGGGTTCTGTAACGGTTACACAATCGTCCGTGGTAATGGTTAACAGTTTCAAAAACACTTTTATAAGGGTTACACATTCAATGTGTAACCTTTTATAAGTGTACCCCGTATATTTCTGTACCCTTTATGAATGTGTTTTTAAGTCCCTGCCTATGACTGCTGAAAATCAAGTGAAACGTCGGGAACTGTGTATAATATTCGCGTAAATTTCTAATAATAACAGTAGTATATTTTAGTAGTGGTAGTCGTAGTATAATAGTAGTATAGATTAGTACCTAGTATGGCTAGTTAATAGTATATCCCATAGTGGTGTAATTCACAAATTAAATAGGTATTTAACAATTCTGTTACTTAAGTATCACCTAAGTAGTACTTAAGTAATAAATTATTTAGAAGCTAAGTACAGTAGACTGTAGAATCCGCGTGAACGGAAGCGACGAACACGTCATATTAACCGGACGTCATAAAAAGCATATTCTTAAAAGATTTGCTATTTTTGTTAGATATTTATTTCAGTAAAAAGAAGAGAAGTAGAAATGAGCTTATTTATTAAATTAATAAAAAAAATTAAACATGGTCTAATGTAGGAATATATTTTATGAAAACCGAAGGTAGTAAACATCATGCCGGACACTATATCCGGGTGCTTATTAAAAATGGATCATAATAAGCGACATTTCATTACATCCGACTACGTGAAGTCATTATATCCGACTTAGTTACAAAGAATTTTATATGGAAAAACTAAACTTCACTGTTTGATTAGGTCATAATAAGCGGTTGATCAATTATGACGCTGCGTGCCGCTTATCGGCGTCTATCTTAATAAACGGATTCCACCGTATATTTTTCTTTTTCTTTTATCTTCTTCTCTATTCTTCTATATTCCTATAGTAATTGGTTGTTAATATGCCTATGTAAGTATACAATATACATACATAACATAAACTCACGCCTGTATCCCCGAAGGGGTAGGCAGAGGTGCTAGCACCCACATTTCGCCGTTTATGTTTAGGTCCCAATGTAATAGGTGGCGAGCCTATTGCCTTTAACCGGGCACTTATAACGAAGAATAGTTTGTTATCCTTGTTATTAAATATTGTTACCATAGTTTTATGAGTTATTATCCTTCACGCTTATTTATTTACCGTATGACTTCGTGTCACTCCACGTCACATAACGTGTCACTATTCTGACGTACCTAATGATGTTATTTTATATCATCGTCACAACACAACACTGTTATTATTATTATTATACGCCAAGTATGAGTGATTATTATTATCAGTCCTGTTATTTTAATTATTTTTGCATTCATGATAATGTTGATAATATTAATGTTAAAACAGGACACGTTGTACAACTTTGTTATTATAAATTTGTGTCGCATTTCTCACATATTTAGATGTATTGTTATGATTTGATAGTGGTTATGTTACTAAAATTTAATTAAGTGTCTATATTGAATGAGATAAATTGTTTTCAGGTTTCAATTGCTTCGAAATTGCACTTGCTTATAGAGAGTCAAAATTTTATTGTGTTCATCAAAAGTACCATTAAGTATTACAATCACCTACGTTACGTACCTAGTAGTGTAAGAGAACAATGTGATTATAAACTAAGTTAATCTACTTTTCTTTTTCCCATGGTAGACAAAACCTAGCTCGTAGATAAGTGTTTACTTAATTACACATTAAGATGCAAACGGTAAGCCGCTATTCTCGACATTCATCAGTGCGTGGGTCCACGTTTCATAAGTAACACATTGTAACTTAGTTCAATTAAATTTATATCAAGTGATATTCAGAAGTGTCAGCTGCTAAATGACGTTTTGCATGTATACGCCGACACATTCTGTCAAATTCTCTTACCAACAAGGTCAGCAACAGCATCGGATCCGTAAACAAAAACCGGATTCAATACGTCACAATCGAATCCAAGTGAGCGAACGTATTTATTGACACATTAATTTGTAACAAAACAATGCATGCTTCTGTTACGTTTGCAGTATTATTTCCTGCTTTACTCGCGAAAGAAACACTGTGTAACCACACGCGTTACAAACAATATACACACAAACACGGCGAGACAATTACCGGCAAACTAATAAAAAAACACACCAAAAAACAAAACGCTATTCTTTGTAGCCAAGGTTATGTATTTAGCAACACATTCCATATATGTAATCGGTAACGCGTAAAATCTTACTCGAAAAAACTTCACAGAAAAAACATACAAGTCAAATGTTTGCAACTATACAACGACGCCGAGCACTGAGCGTGCTATTCGACGGTGTTAATTGCTAATCGGACGTTATCGGGAAATGTAGGTAGGTGACATTTCGTAGGCCTGAGCCTGCAACGGAGGGCGCGCCGCGGCAGCAGCGCGCTCACTCGCGGTTAGGAGTGGACTGTGGTGCGTACGGCAAGCTCACCCGCGCGCTGTGACCGCTTTTGCGGAAGCGGAGCGAGCAGCGGACGTGGCGCTGCCTACCCAGCCGACCGAAGCCCGAGACGATTGTCTGCTCGCCGCGCTGCTGGCTAGTGGCTAGGGAGCGCACCGACCTGAATCATCCCTCGCGCGTTAATAACGTAAACGTATACTGCCAATATTCGACACAGTGGCCACGACCTATCACAATGCAACCTTTTATAATGCAAATGTCAGCGCCCTTGACAGCCTTGACAATATTGTAGCGTGAGTGATAATTGATACCTGCCTGAAACCTTGTATATTTGTTGAGTGGTTTTCCTTTTATCCATTTTAATATTATTAACTACTTTCTTCGAGATATTTAAAGTTATTGAACTTTTAAATGTTAATGATATAATATTGTAGGTACCTACCTACTGTATTCGTTTGTTTAGATACCTATTTAACACAAAGGAGCGAAAAATGAATTTATTGAAAATCGTGTTGGAGCTCTGTAATATCACATAAATACTAATAATACGCCTACTATATACAATATTAAAGATTTTTTTACACATAATAAACAATTGCAATTGAATAATACGTATAGCTGTGGAGTTCGTTAGGTATAAACTGTATCTTTTCCTCGTTACAAGCTGAAGTCTAAAAACAGATCAAGTTTTTTCCAACAGAATATGCAACAAGCATTCTCGAATAGCTAGGTAGTCAGTTTTTACTGGAGAATAATTTTGAACGCTAAATACTGGTTTCGTTCACTGCGTAGGATATTATAATAGTTATGTAGACACAAATGTGGTGTTTTGAGTTCAATTATCAGATTTAGTTGAGAAATCAACAACAGCCCCTTTATTCGGTTTGACCAACCTTAACGTGAACGCATTCGTCTTAGCCTTACTTAGGTTGCTCTAATTTAAGCCCTGTATGCACTTTGTTAGTGATTAGTGTGAGTTCATTCATTTTCTGCAAGACTGCCGGAAAATGTATGACCTCACTAATCACTAAATAAAGTGAAAACCGGGCTTTACCAGCAGTTCTTTCTTCTATGTTAGCCATCTAAATCCACCGACATCTTACGTTACAACTGCAGTTAAAACTTGATGTCAAACCGAATAATGCACCGGTTATTCTAAATATAACATCCTCTTAATTGTTTAACGTGTTACTTCATTTTGGAAATCGTTTTGACAAAAAAAATTCGTCCTCGCTTTCGTCTTGTCCCAGACTGAACAGCTCCAGACGAAATCAATAATGTTCTGCTACTGGCTAGCAAGCTTGCCACCTCACAATCATTCAGCCGCACGTTAGACCTTGGTTTGGTAAAAGTGGATACGTATCCATTACACACCAATCATTATTTTCTGAGACATATAACTTATGTAACATGAAGTTATAATTGTAATAACTTTGGAGGCAAATAATGTCAAGTATTAGCTTATTAGCGAAGAAGTCTCGGTATTTTTTGTAAGTAGTTTCTAATTAAGTATTTCAATTGAGTCAATGGAGAAAGAGAACGCTACAGAGATATGATTTCTTATCTGTCAGCAACAAGTCAAGGTTCCGCAAAGAAAATTTGGTGTATTATACTCATTTACTTATAATATGTAATAAGAGTATAATTTTCATACGGTAGTTAATAATAGTAATTTATTATGACATTTTGCGAAGTAATGAATACGTTTCCACTGTTGCCTGTTAATATGTATATATGACTCATAATAATGAATCATATATAATTTATATATATTAACATTTTATTTTTTATTATATTAATATCAGCAACATATATCATACAATAATGACGTGTCGTGGATAATACAAAAAAATGTCCTTTTTATGTGTTTTTTTAAGTTTAAGTAAGTACATTATTTAATAGTGTACCTAGATAGCTATACCTATTACCTCACGGCATACTTGTGCTATTTATTAAGCAATAAATAAAATATTATTTTCCTAGTATCAATGTCTTATTATCATCATCTTCAAATAAAGGGAATCAGTTGGCCTATATTATATCTGTCCACTGCTGGACACAGAGTTCTTCCAATGTGTGACATAGCACCCGATCTTCCTCTTCATTACTAATTTAATATATTTTTAGAAAATACGGACACATTGATTGCTGTCTAAACATTATTAGTATTATAGTTAAAACACTAATCTCACAACGCGAAATCTCACTATGAAATCTCACATCACGAAATCTCCCATTGATATCTCGCATGTTTACCGAGTTATTAATTTCGTATTCACTATTTAATGCAGAAGATCAATTTGGTGTACGTAAGTAAATACCTAACGGTACTGCTATATTTACTTAATCTTAGTATACGGCGTACTTCGGTCCCCTGGTATTGTCGATTGTGTGCGAAGAGAGTTTGCATTTCAGTACACCATTGAAAACAAAATAATAATAGGTATATGGTGGATTGAATCCAAAACTTTTTAAATATTTTTCTTGAAGGAAAATTGTCGAAAATTGTCTTAGGTAGGTATTTTAAAGTAGGAGAGGGTATATTGAGATATCACGTGTATTTATATTTTCTTATAACTCGCGATTTTTGTCACGATTCTTATTAGTTTTCTAGCATTAAATAATAAATAAAAAAATACACGTGATTTTGGCTAGGGGGGGGTAGTCTAAAACCTCACCAGTCACCACGTATCACCATGGGAGAGGGGGGGGGGGGGGGGGTGATTAATGGACAGCCCCTTTGATTGCTAAACATTTTTTTGAATAACGTATTACATATCTTTTTAATTAAAGCAAAATGAGGTCATAATAAAATTATACTTATTTAAGCTAATGATCGATATGCGCAGTAGTATGTTTTCTTAGATTTTTGTTAGTACATAATATATTTTCAGTGTATCAGTATATAATATGTGTAATATGTGCAGGACACTTACTAAAGTTTAATCATATTGAAAATTTTCATTGTATGAGTTACAGATAGGAGGAGGTGAGAACGAGAGATTTATGTCGCCATAAGACGGATGTACTTATAGAAAAATTTTGATCAGCTTCGAGGCTCAGTGGCTTAGTGGTCAGAGCATTCCTAATCATTGCAGTATTTTATTATATCCACCACTTGTACAGGATCGCTAGTAACGGTACATAAACCTGCCAGATATTTATTCTATAGATATCCAAATACTACATACATAACTATTGCACTAGTATAAAAGTTAGCATCATCGAAAAAGGAACAATAGCTTGAATAATGGCTAATTACATATTATACTCATAACGATGGCATATAGCACGTAATATGTAGATATATTATAAGTTATGTACAATGTAATTACTTTAAACACAAAACTATTTTGTAAATGACAACAATATCAAATTTGGCTTCTACGGAAACAGAACGAAAGTCTAAAACGGAAAGGGGGAGAAGGGAGGAAGCAGACATATTGTATGACACTTTCATGATTTACCGGGTATTGTTCTGCTGTCGGGAATTCATTCAATTATGTTGGATCTACAGAGACTTACAATTTCATCTAACATCAAAAATATGAAACATAAAGGATGAAAGTAACTTGTAATTCTGTCAAGCATATTACTTTTCATAAAATCTGCACGTAACGTTAATCTTCAATTCATTTCATTGGTACTTAAGACTAAATTAGGAAGTCAGATTTTCAGGTAAATAAGAAAATTTTAAAACTATTACCAACAATACAACTCCAGTATTAAAATGATTAAGTAAAAGTAAGTTATATTGTAAAATCTTAAATAAATTATAGATAGGGATTAGGGATATAATATTATTTCGAGATTGGGATTTCGAAATTATGTAGTAGCACTGTAGTAGTTGTAAAAAAGTTCTTTCGGAATTGCAAGTCTCAACGGCAAGAAATGTGGCAGTATTTATCTAGTGCTACTAGATTTAACACTTCATAAATTAGTCATCATTATTTTCTGAGCTCCAACCTGACTTTTTAGGGCCCTAACTACCCGTAACGACTTGTCTACAAAATATAATAGAATAATAAATGTATGAGAATGTCAACGTCAAAATACGTGTGTATTTTGACGTTTATGACAGTTATAAACGTATGCCAATCCTATACATTGACTATACATACTCCATTCGGTTAGGTACCTACTTACCTAGACGTAAACAATCTTGATGTGTCATTTAACATGTTTTATTTAAAAACTCAGTTAAAAATATTTTTCTGTGTCGAAACTTATATTCAAGACCGAAATCGAATCACTAATTAATTAGTCAATTAGTTAGTCTAGTTTATTTGTTTAATAATTCTAACGTATCCATCGTATCCCTAGACAAGTGGCAATTCGTTAACCGGCGGCGTATTGTAGAATAGAATGACGAATGTATGGGATTTGACGTTAATGACATAAGTTGATGACGTCATAATCCGTTAAATTCCATACATTTGTCATTCTATTCTACAATTACGCCGGTGAACGAATTGCACGCAATGAACCTAGAAATGCAAAACGAATGGTTGACCCTAGGTGAATTTTGTATTCCCATAGCCTTAAAATGGCGTACCATAATATACGACTGGTCACCGGCCTTACTTAAATTTTACCTAAATGCATTCCAGTTAACACTCCCCGACCAAAGCAATCTAGTCAGGTGGGGAAAAGCCACAGATAAAACATGTAACTCATGTGGTGAAGCAACTGGTACGGCTAGGCACCTGCTAGTGGGTTGTAGGACGCTATTAGACCGGGGTCATTACTCGCGCCGACATGATAAGGTATTAGAAATCATACGCGAGGCTGTAAGTTTGGCGGTAGCTAGAGCGAAAAAAGGATTAACCACAAACCAAAGAAATGACATTGTGTTTGTAAAGGAAGGCTGCTCAAAGAAATCACCTCAAAAGCCATATTCAATTTTGATAACTGCCGTTGACTGGACAATACTCGTAGACACGTATGAGAAGCACTATAAAATACCGGAGGATATCTGTGCCTCATCATCCAGACCCGACATATTCCTTTTTTCACGATCGCATAGGCGTGCAGTGCTTGTAGAACTCACAGTACCGTGGGAAACTAATATACCTAAAGACCACGCTATAAAGACAAACAAATACTTTGACTTGACTAACGAGTTAACCAAAAACGGCTACGTGGTTAAACTCTACGCCGTAGAAGTAAGAGCAAGGGGAATTCCAGCTAAATCTCTGTACAACTTACTTAAAGACCTCGGATTGCCAAGAGCTTCAGTAAGCTCTTTACTAAATCGAATATCAAAAGCGGCATTGATAGGATCTTACCAAATTTGGATAGGTAGGGGGGGAACACTACTGACGGTGGAGGTGAGCGCTGATGCATCACAAGGTGGCCACCCTAAACCTACATCTGGGTCGCAAGTCCCAGTCGCCGTCACGGTGTTCCTCTCTGTATCACGCTATGGACCCGGCGACCGCACGATGAATCCATGGAGTGCTGAGAATCGGATCTCTAGAGGGGCAGAATAATTTAGTAGCTACTTACATTTTACTTACTGAAACGTTGAAACTAACGGCTAATAATAAATAAATAAATAAATAAGATTAATAAACTAAATTATCGAATCATTTGACAAACTCTATAACCATAACATAGGTGAAGTGTAGTTATCTTGATGACAATATTTTTGGTCGGGAAAATTAACGCTTGTGACGTTATGGATAAGCTGGATCGTGTGACAAGCACATTAAAAGTGCTTTCAAGAATAGCCACGTGTACATAGTGTAGTACTACAATCAATAAATAGATTTATAGCAATATACTACATCAACGTCTGTAACGTGCCAGCTTCAGACTTACCTTCTTAACGACCGTAAAAGTTATTTTCACTGTCCTTAACGACGGCTTCTTATCTTATCTTGTTGTGAATAATTCGCAGTAACTAAACTTACCTGAAAACAAAAGAAAAGATTAAGATTACAACTTAAGTGGAGTAGAGTCTATAGTACCAACCAGTAGGTAGGTACTCGCAAAAATAAGGAAGGTGAAAAAGTAGGAGTAGTCGAAGAAAGGACAGTAATTTATTTATTTATGATTGGGACAGGATATTCTTGCGAACCCTATAAATTATAGATTGAAGGCAGATTAAGAATGTATTTTTTTTACATAGGACATGGTAATTTGACTTCACCTCGCCTGATGGTAAGTTGAAGGCAAAGTCTCGGCACGCGGAAGGCAAAGTTGACGACAAAAAAAATGTGTATGGCAAGTCTCGGAAAAATTGTCCACCTGAGGTGCCTTATTTCCGAGACTTGTCGTGCACATACACGATCTTAATCACGTTAACTTTTCAGCTCCGATTCTATAGAAACTCGTAGCTTCGCGTTATGATTTCTAACGCTCTGTCGCTAGGTGCAGGTAATTAATTACCACGGCCTAAAAGCGTCTACCTACAAGTGCCTAGTAGTAGGTCGGTACCTGACTTTTCCCCAACTTGTCAAATTGCTTTGGATGGAAAGGGTAAAATAGGAGGTGCTAAGATTTTAGTAAGGTAGGCGACGAGTCGTTCAACTGGATGCGCCATTTCAAGGCTAATGCCACGGATTAGGCGATAATAGCTGTTAATATTAATGGACTATTAATGGATACAAAATTTGCCATTAATTTTGCATATTTTGTAGAAACGTTGCGTTTGTAGGTACGTATCTTCTGTGTAAGCAGTTAAGTAAATTTGGTAAACTGGTCGAAAACATCCAAATAGGTCGCAGCCAGTAGATAATTATACTTAAAAAAAACATTTTCTAAGATTAATTCCATTGCTGTATAGCAGAAATCAAATCATAGTGCACGGAAATCATAACGGTAGCGTTTAAAATCAATTAAATAAAGTTTATGCAATCTCAACATAAATGAATTGAAGAAATTTAACCATGCAAGATTAACTTGCTCGGATTGTTTTCTTCGGGTCCTTTAAGCGGGGCGTGAAAAAGCATATAATAATATCAAGAACGTCAAATTAGAGACCACCACTTTAAGGTCAGTAGCATCAGAAATGGTAATCCGTATCTTCTGAACTGCATCTCAGATTTTTACCAAATAGCGGGGTGCAGTGAAATAACGGACCATATATACTCGTATATAAAAAAAACAATAATATAATTTAGTATTATTTTTTTATACCAGTTAGGTGGCAGACAAGTACACGGCCCACCTGATGGAAAGTGGTTACCGTGGCCTATGGACGAATGTAACACCAGGGGCGTCACACTCGTGCTACCGACCTTGAAGAAACCTTCTAATGCCCTTCTTGAAGAACCCCATATTGTAGTCGCTTGGGAAAACCACCGCGGGAAGTTCATTCCACACTAAGTATCGGGATATTTACCACCACCGCCACCACCACCGATCAGCGCCGAAATATCGGAAACTCGTATCAATACACAACATGGTAAATATCCCGATAGCTCTAATAGCTGTTAATGTGAGTGACCAATACCAAATAACTTAATACATAAAAGTATTAGAACCGATAGCACAAAAAGACTTTCTAATTGAATTAATTTTTTACGAAATGCTGACTATCGAAATCAATTTACAAAGAGAAAAGAGAACGGGAAACCTCGGACGGGACTCGAAGCCGCGTTCTTTCCCTTACAGGGGGAATGCTCTAACCGCTAAGCCACCGAGACCGTACGAAGCCCAATCAAAGCCAAATAAAAAAAAAAGCCAAATCAAAAACTTTTTGCTGATCGCAAATCTCAAGAACAGCAGAACCGAATTTGCTAATTCTTTTTTTAGAATATTCTTTGAAGTTTAAGGATGGTTCTTACGCAGAGAAAAATTACGCTGCTACTTAAGGAAGCGGAGCAATAATCATAAATGTCAACAAATCCGGCCGATTTCCATACTTTGCCTATAGATGACTGAAAGGGGTAATACGGGACTTCGAAATGCGCCGCGAGTGAAACCGGGTCGGCGAGTTACAAATAAAACAACAAAATTATTGTATTCACCGAATAACTGACGACGAACAAATTCTTGAACGTTAGCGAGTGTTATGGCCACAATTTTGAACTTTTAATTACATGACTTTGCTACTGAAACTTTACTACTGAACGAAATACGTTACTTTTCGTCTCATTTTTCTGAAAATTATACGAACATTTAAAATTAGTTAACCATAATTATTTTGTCTTACTGGACTAGTAGATAGGTAGATACACGGGTATTAACAAATTTTTTTCAGTAACCTAAATTACCAATATTCCCTCTAACTTCAGTTAAGTTAAATTTCTTGTATTAGGGGTGGGTTCACATCGGTAGTGTAATTGCCAGAATTCGAACCCGGAACCTTTCGATCGTAACGCAGACTAAGATATTGACGTTTTGTTCAATAATTTAATTTAACTTTTTTCAAAATTGGAAGTGTCAATATATTATTGAACTCGACTGTACAAGAAAGGAAAGAAATACTATTTTATAACAACATTCAACAGGACAAAACAGATAGGATATCAATCAATCAATCAATTAGCCTATTGCAGTCTACTGCTGGACATAGGTCTCTCCCAATATGGATAATAGATAGATAGATAGATAGGATATACAACAATGAAATAGTTTACAGTAATACTACAATTTAGAGTGGTGTGCGTGTCCTAATAGGCTATCATCTTAGTTTTTTATATGTAAGTATGTAAAAATATGGAAAGTTGTTGAATTTGTCGTGAAGCGTTTGTGAAATTGTGACCGGCCACAGGGTGCGCCGCTATCGATCCGCGATTACGTAACGAGCGGGATTCGATGCTGGTACGCCTCGTACCTACTAACTTCACTAGACCCTTATTTGGAAAACAAAACTTGTCTCAACCAACCATTCGTATCTTGGAACGATTAACTTATAAGTAATTAGTTTACTGAACTCAGTAAATAGGGACATAGATCTTGTAGTTTGAACACTGTGAATTAGTAAATTTATAGTTATTCGACGAGAGGGAGTTTAAAAATAATATAACACATTTTTTGTTCTGTTTGTAAAATCATAACGATGACACCAATATTATGATTAATATGTTTATTGGAATTTAAAAAGCGAAAGCGACAAAGCTCTTCAACTAAAAAAAGTACACCATCATTGTATAATGTACTAGCATCACTACATGTTTTACCTTAAACCCTGTCACTTTATAATATTAGTGTAGATCACTGTCGTAGCCAGGTTTTTTTTATAGGCCACGCCTGATGATAACTGAAGGCAAAGTCTTGGAAAAGAGGGTCACCATTATAGACACGTACCATGTTACAATGGTGGCACTCAGCTTGACGGCCTCATCAGATGCTTTTTCACGCCTCGCTTAAAAGACCCCGGACTGCAGGTAGATATGGGATGTGGGGAGGGGGCAGGGGAGGAAACAAACCCCTTTATTACGCCTATAGTACATGTATTGTATAACTATATCTACCAACTGCTAAACTTTTCGTAGCCAATTTGTCATTTCGGACTATAGTCTATCTTCGTGCCTTTTCACCGGAAATGTGGTATGCTCCGAGTACGTTACTATGGATGCAATCATAAATAAATAAATATTCTTTGGTTCACATAGCATAGCACTGGTGAATTTAAATTTATTTGTGATCCCCTGCACGGTGGATCCAAGCGGAATAGAACATATTATAAAAATAAAATGATCCCCCAGGGTATCAAATACGGGGTATCCAACCGGAATAACTCGTGAAAAGGGGTTCAGCTAAGCTATGTTTTTTATATAGAAAGATGCTATGGATATTATTATGTGCTATGGATGGAGAATAGCTTCGAATTTTGATTATCCATATCCATACTAATATTATAAATGTGAAAGTAACTCTGTCTGTCTGTCTGTTACGCTTTCACGCCTAAACCACTGAAGCGATTTCGATGAAATTTGGTAAAGGGGTAGATTGAGAAAGGACATATGTTTGGTCGTGATAACCGACATCCACGCGGGCGGAGCCGCGGGCAAAAGCTAGTTTTGAATATTTATGGGAAGTTTCATATCACATCTTACTCACTGCGCTACATAGCATAGTACAACGGAAAGTTCACATAGTTATAGCTTAGCTTTTACATCTTCGTAGCTTTGCTGCATAACCCATCTCCTCTGGAAAGGCAGCTTTAATCCAGCTTCTATTAGCCGTTCCAACGAGACTGAGTAAGAAAAAATCATTTATTTAAACGCATTTTATACTATTATCTCAGTCTAATAAACTGTTCCGCTATGCTACTATAGTAGGTATATAGTAGGATTACGTGATTTGCGTGATTAACCGGATTGATACGTACGTTTGCGTGATTGACCGCTTACCATATTTCCATAAAATGGGTAGGTATTTGACATTGAAAATGAGCGTTATATTTCAGGTTTATATTATTTTCATTCAAATATCATGAAATATTCTAGGACTGAGTTAATGTACTCTTAGAATCTGTATATGTATATTATATACTTAAATAGGTGCAGCGAAAACATTGCTCCTGCACTGTTTCCTCGTTTGAAATTCTAAAGGATAAAACATCATTTTTATGTTTTATTCTTTTGAATTTTTGTTCTTTTAATTGTGAAACAAAAGAATGTGCATGAGTTTGTATTTGTCTCTCGAAAAGTCAGTTCGTTTCACAGAGAAATAATTAGGAAAAACTAGCTGTTCGCTCTGACTCCAGATGCTGACTATCTCTATGAACTTCGTTCCTATAAATCTTGTCCAGACTATTACGAAATAGGGCTTAGCATAAAATTTAGCCATTCTTTTTTTGTAAAGCAAAGGCGTTTTTTTGTGATAGGAGCAGAAACTGCAATAAATACATTTACAACACACCTGCTCATAAAAGTGATATTATTTCACCGCAAATAGGCACGGAATGACACCTATTATCAAACTGTGGCTTTTTCATTGCTATTATTCACAAGTGAGTTATAGATTCTTTTTTAAATTTTACAGGTTAAGTTTCTATGTTCTTAAAAAAGTTTCGACACAAAAAAGAACGTGTTTAATAGTACGAATAAATTAATATGCCTATTGGATGTTCATTTGATGCATTTTCGTACTTAAATCAATAATTTCAACTTGTAATACTTGGTTAATAAACAAAATTTTCACTAAAATTTAACTTTTTTTTTCTCTAAGTACAGAAAAAAAAAACAGTAAAAAAAAGTTAAATTCAAACCTCTTTTTTTTTCCAAATATGGCCGACCGCCATTGTTAGATGCGCGCACATAGGAAAACGAATTAATTTGTAGTATTGTTTATTTAGTATTTGTAGTATTATTTTATTCGCAAGTGTGTTGTAAAACGTCGTATGGCACGCGTGAGTATGATGATTACCGTCCTCGGCTCTTTTAAGACCCTCGCCTGGCGGCTCGGGTCTCAATGGCGCCTCGGCGGTTATCACCAACTTTGCTCACTTGTACCATACTGTACTATTATTAACTTGTCATGTTGACATTTAACAAGAGAAGAACATAACAGATAGCTTTATTGCGGTAAAAACTGATGTTATTCAGCGTGTGGTGTGCTGAGGATCTACGAAACTCCCCAGAATATTGTACATTTTTGGAGTTGATTAAGATACATTTTTATTATTGTTATGATACTAAGCGTGGTAGTAGAAAAGTAATAATAGAAGTTCGGCCGACTTCGCCCAGGTAAATTGCAAGCAAAATATTTTGTAAGTTATGGCCTATAACATAAGCTAGGCGTGCATAATGTGCATAATTATGTCATTGAAAGTCTCGGTAAATTCAGTACTACCGTTTCAGAGATTAGCCAAATTAATTTTGTGACTACCTCTGTGGTACTGGTAGGTATAGCGGTTAAGCCTTCGACTGTCGTGGGTTCGATTTACTCTAAATAGAGATACTTTCATGTATTAATGTTGTATTGTATTGATATGGGTGTCGATATTAGCAAAAAAATGTGTTTCTACCTATAATACTAAAAAGCTGTCATTTCAATACAACCGACAGACACTTTCTTTTTATATATTTTTTTAAGTAACTTTAATACAACATTACATTATATTTTGAAAAAACTAACAGGCTACAAAGCATGTCAGCGGGATTTTACCAAAAGTAGCCCTGGGCGATGCGACAGCGAGTAGTCAATGTACCGCGCGGGCCTCTGTACACTCAATTTTCTGCCACAATTTTCATATAAATGGCTTCATAAAATGACGGGAAAGCTGTATTGATGTTTAGCAATAGAGCAGCTTTAGTGTTATTGTATGCGTTCATGAGATTTTTTTAACCAAATCCAGAAAAAGTGGGAAGTTAGCAATCGAATGTTGATATTTTATAGGTATGTGTGAATATTTATTTGAGGTATTAGGGTAGGTATAACACTTTCATCATGTACATTATTATGAGGAATTTGCACCATCTATTTGGTTGCTAAGTAAAATATACTTACACTGTCCACCAGTTTAGTATAAATTACACTTTTGCTAGCACTAATAGGGTGGTTCAACCGAGGATTTTTTTTTACCACTAAGATGAAGTTTCGCATTATTTATAATATTTTGTTAGTTTATTTCTCCTTACAATTTTACAACGACTTCTTAAAATAAGATCAGTGAGATTGCCTCCTAGCGTCACTGGTCATTTACGGTAAGCACTTACCATCAAACGAGCAGCATTCCTGTTTAATTTTTAGCAATATGAAAATGTAACATTTATTTAAGAGAATACATTTATCATAAACGAGACTAAACAATTTTCGTGCGCATGAGAAACTTTTAGTATTTTTATTTTCAAATCTTTAGCAAGATTTATTAATATGACGACATGACTGCCTACACAAAAATACCGGTCGGTTAATACTTAATGTATTTTTTACTATACTGTAATGTTTATTTTTGTATTAGAAATGTTAAATAGTTTTTATAACCTGTCCTTTTCTCGTGAGAATTACGTGAGAATGTAACGGACTATAAAATATATAATTAAACTTTGGTATAATAGAAATGTGCTCAATAGCACCTGTACATCAATCACTTCATGCAAATGATTTACGATGATGCTATTGAGAGATAGCTGTGTGAACTCATGGTAGAGAGAAGAGGGACGATTAGATATAGGTAAGTAAACATGACCTTTATCTTTAGCAGATAGGTCTTTCGCTTATTATTGCCTTTTGTAAAGTCAGAAGGCTCTTTTTTTTTGTATTCTAGTCTCTACTAATAGATATTATCAATTTGTTGTGAATATTTGCGAAAATGTTAAGAGGTTTGTTAGTCAATCACGCTGAAACGCGTGAGTCTATGTAGTTAAAATTTAGTACAGGGATAGATTATAGTCTAGATTACTACATAGCCTACATAAATTATCCCTGGAATACATAACCCATATATAATTTATTTCTTTTCATTAGCTACCTTCAGTATTTGTTTATTATTGCAATGATAAAAGTACAAGTAATATGAATACCGGAAACTAGTATATAGTCGATGATATTCGCTTTTGAACTTCTTTGGTGTTTGCCTGGGTAGGTATTACATCTTAGCATTTCTGTTTGAAATTCACCTTTTTATTGATTCAGTTCACAAGTTCCTGTTATTGCAATTCTACACGTGGCTAGTATCTGGAACATCTGCAGAATTGGTTAAATCAAGATATATCATACACGGGAATTGTAAAATGCGATATGGAAAGGAGATAGAAGTGTTTTAAAATGTTCATTTCAGATTGAACTAGCAGACTGAACTACACCAACACATAATATATATTATGTAGATTATATGTTTGAGTCGCACGAAGAGATCTTCATTAGACTTCGTAAGAATTCTAATGAAGATTACGGGTATATACATATAGGGTGAAACAAGAAGAATATTTCAAGTTCCACGTCAATATCATCTGCAAGCTGATAAGTACACATCTGCGGATTGACGCACGATATGCGTAGGCTTTCCGCTCAAAAGACGCGAGGTCAAATGGCATTCAATCCCATCGAAGGGAGGAAGTGCGAATCCCAGGCTCCAAATTATAAGTTTGGTTGCAACCGGGAATAGCAGGTAATCGGATGATGATGAAAATTAAAATATTATATAATATTTATTTCATCATTTCACTAATTTCACGCTTTATAACGTGGAGTGCAACTTTCTACATTTTTTCTTTCATAAATCCTGCTCACAACACAACAAAAAAAAAATAGCGAAAGTATGTACAGCCGTTCATAGGAAAATAGGAATTAATTTTTATATGAGATTGCTCGCGGTTCCGCCCGCGTAGAATTCTATAGTGATGTTTAGCTTATACCTGATAATGCGGCTTTCTAATGGCGAAAGAATTTTTAAAATCGGTTCTGTAGTTATTGAGTTTATTCACAAAATATACATAATACATAATGGTATAGACTGATACAATATTTTCACATGGGTTATATTAATAACTGCGTGAACAAAACAGCTGAAAATTTTATTCAAAGGAAACGAGACCTAAATTGCATCAACATGTTATCGCCCCGGCTGCCGTCATGCGTGTCACGTATTTTTATGTAAATTATCTACACGAAATTACCTCAATATGATTTGCACAAAACAGGGACCCACTCCGTGCCCCAGATAGCAAAAAAGTGCGACAACTGGTCTAACTACAGAACTTCGATATTGCCCGTTGCTTTACGAGAAATATTGAAGTTCAACTGTGCTCCAGTTACATTGGAAAAAGCAGACCCCAGACTCTTAGGTGTAGGCCTCGTATATGACCCGGACTAACGGATACGGATAATGATGAGGCGCCCGCATGATTGCGTGCACACACATAGTCGATAAAAATAATTACAGGTATGTTGTAGTTGTACTGTTAAACGCGTATATACTCGTATATTTTGATATTTTAAATGTTGTGTTATTTTATTACCTTGTAAACTGCTAACAAAACAACAATATTGTGCGGCGTAGATAAGAAACTAAGTACGTAACTAAAAGAATCTCCGAGAATATCAAGAAGAGCCAAGTCTAAATGAAAATGTCGTTTAGATATCGTCAGTTTCACGAAGCTACAAAGACAATTTGTTAAGGCCAATGATTCTTTACATGTCGAACAGTTTCTCAGCAATAATGACATAGTTATTAGACAGACCATCAGTTACGTTCTGTCGAAACGACCAGTTCAATAGTAGCAATTATAATTAATAAGTTTCTAGAAAATGCTAACGTAGGTTTACCTAATGACGGTGTTTGTTATGGTTCAGTGTCCTTTATTACAAAACACTATGTAACAATAACACTATGTTTTACACAATTTATTATACATTTATACAACGAGGACAAGATTTGTTTGTTTGTAATCTATAAACTAAAAACTAATAGGCTTAAATTTTAAAGTTTTTCCATTATTAGGAGATTATCATCTCTAAAACAAGTTTTTGTCATTCACCCTTTATTACAACAGCATTTTAAATGTGATTGTCTATGTACAAACGGTTACATCTTTACATATAAAGTTATATAAAAAAGTGTATACTTAATAAGTATGTACATTACATTTTTTCATTTAAAGTTGTATGTAAAGGTGCAACCGTATCGCCTTTGTTGACTGTATCATTAAGTCCTGGAACTGTATGTTTCCCTCTTCCTACGCCGGGTCCTTTAAGCGGGGCGTGAAAAATCATCTGATGAGGCCGTCAAGCTGAGTGCCACCATTGTAACAAGTTATGTGTCTATAATGGTGACCCTCTTTTCCGAGACGTTGCCTTCAGCTTACCATCAGCGAAGTGAAGTCAAATTGACGTGCCCTATATATATATAAAAAACCATAGCTACTACAGATTTAATCAATATTCAAAATACACTATCGCTTTTCCACAAGTAAGTAATTTATTTTTCAACATTTTGGCGTATCTCTCAAAGTGAAATATTAGCCTTACAAAGCAACTGGTAGCGCGTCTCTCTTTTATTTATACAACTAGGTCAAGGTGCACATTTCGCCTTTTACTGACACTGACTGACAAATTAATCTTGATGCCTATGTATATTCGCAAAACCCCTGTAAAATACTTTCAAGCATAACAATTTGTTTCTGTGATGAAAAGTAACTATTAATTATAGCCAAGCTCGAGTACCTACTCAGTTTGTAGTTGAATTTACGAAGAAAATGAAAAATGTGCTTAGAACAAAAAAGAAAGTCAAAGAAAACGGGTAATCACTAGGTATTTAGTGAAAGTTTGCGAAGATTTTTAGATGTTTTTTACTCAACAGCTACATAGATCTTGTCTATAATGGCGACCCTCTTTTCCGAGGCTTTGCCTTCAGCTTACCATCAGGTGAAGTGATCAAATTGACGATTCCTATATTTAAAATAAATAAATAAATAATAAAAAATAAATATTGTAGGACATTCTACACAACGCTATCTAGACCCAAAGTAAGCATAGCTTAACTAGCTTGTGTTATGGGTTCTAGAATGCGGATAAACATACTTAGATACATTTTTTTTTTGTAAATACATACATATTATACATAGGAACACCCAGACCAATGCAAATATTCATATTTCATGCACACAAATATTTGCACTGAGCGGGGATCGAATCGAATGATTATAAATTGTTATGTGCTGCCGGAGTCTTCAAAACTAGAGTGAATAGGTTACTTCTAGGCAAGCCTGCTCCACCGTCGACATTGCCACCTCGTCACTTGCCAACAGAAGAAGTCAAACGCGAGCCTATCAGCCATAAAAAAAAAAATTGAAATAACAAAAGGCTTTTATTTCTAGATCAAGAAGACGACAGGGATGATTTACTTTTTCCTTCATTAGATGACGCGTTTGAATATTAGCAAGTTCTAGTTCTCATGTTTAAAAGTCTTCTTCTTTCGTGTCAATGATCCTCTTTTTCGCCGCTTTAAATTATTCGAGTATTTTACCATCTCGACTGGGCTGTCAGTGGCTTTGTTTAGCTCTTCAGGAGGTAGGACATAGGGGACACGAAACCAAGTCACATGCGATTAAGCCCTTTTAATTAAGATTAAAGTTTAAAAGTAAAAATATGTTATATATTTACTGCACTTAAATAATTAATTATGTAATATACAAATGAGCGGAATACAAACAAAAATGGAATATTCTATCATCTTGCTTCTAAATATGGCATAAACTATTCTCTTGTAAATTTTAGATCATTATGCAAGGCATTGTTTTATCTCGTTCTTAAATATTCAAATGTAGTCAACGGTTTAATGTGTTTCATTCACAGCTCATATAATATCTGTTGTTTGTATTCCAGACGTTGTTTCTCCGAAATTGACGTTTACAGTATTGATCGCAGAAAATTTAAGCAGATGGTCAGATGGACAGTTAAATGTAATATTTTTGACGCTTATCGTGTAACAATAAGTATTATCATTATTTTTTATACCGCTTAGGTTACAGACAAGCACACGGCCTACCTGATTGAAAGTGGTTAAAACAGAGTTTCTGTGCCTCACGCAAAAAAAAAACAGTTCCTAAAAAGGGATCTAATGTAAGTGACTAACAGATATTCTTCCATCCACGCTTCTGTAATTATTAAAGTACCTATTTAAATATTTATGTCAAATTCTCTTCCATTCTAAACCATTTCTGCTTTAAATAGCTCAAAACAAAGGAGCTCAGCTAAGCTTATCTTACTTTGTGCGGCTTTATGAGGCTTGAACTAATTAACTACTAAAGGTTCATGGAAAACTCAATTCCGATAAGTGCCTTCTTGAGTGTATGAGATCAGATGAGAACCCACCTATTTAATTACAAACATTTTGCTACAGCTAAAGGTAAACAAAAATTTCACTTATCCAGATGTTTACTTCAAAGGTCGCAGCAATTTACTGTTATCCTAAAAAGTGCAAGTAACCAGAGCAATTTAGTGCGGTAACCGAAAGAACTTTTAAATAGGGTTGCCAACCGACCGAAGTTTGTTACACGTCCAGACTATGAAGTAAAGAAATAATCAAGTGACATGTACTTTTTGCCGTTAAGTAGATAGATAGATAATAATTCTTTATTGTATTTTGACTTTGACTTTGACTTTATATCTTATAGGTACACCAATAGATTTACAAGTAGGTAGCATGTATATAGTTTAATGTACAATGGGCGGCCTTATCGCTGGAAGCGATTTCTTCCAGACAACCTTGCAGTTGATGGGTAGGTACTGCTTAAATAAATCAAGCATTGTTTCTTCCCGCCCGCCATCACAATTATCTTATCATTCATCCGTTTGTGTGTTTCTGCATATAATATTATCTGAAAAGTTTGCAGAATACATGCTTCTTACTTCGATGAAAAATATTACCCTATTTTAGTTAAATCATAGTATGTATTGTCTATAAAATAAATTGCTTATTATTTTTTAAATTCAAAATAGATAAAAAGTGACTTTAGCGAGATGCAATTTGTTCACAGCACTTTTTTCACATATTTTTGCAACAAAAACAATCATAGAAACATTTTCAATTACATTTTTAACAAAATATGTTTTGATTTTCTCGTTAGCCCTAGCGACACGTAGCAAGGTAGGAGGAGACAACCTCACGAGCGGCTTCACGATTTAATTGCTTTGGCGCTGTTCCATCTCACGTTGAGCTTGAAATACTGAAAGGAGTACGTGTGAAGATTGCTAAATTCACGAGCTTAGACCACTATGAGCATAAATACAAATGTGACATTATTTAACAATTAGTAAAAGACATACCTACACTTGTAAGGTTTTAAAACTTAAACATTTATTTTTCTCAAAAATATTTTATGTAACTATGAACACCCTTAATTGTCAAAAGTAATTCAATCAGACTTTGGCATCCGAAATGAAGGTTTCAGAAGCCACCGGGACAGTGGTTAAGATGACCTATAAAATCCATTAATTAAATTGGTCTGATAACCCCAATCACTTCAAGCAACGTCATCAAATTGAATTTCGTAGATACTTCGGCCTGCATTAGACTACGATCTACGGTATGTTTCTAATGATTTTAATAATAAATCAGAAGTTGAAACAATTAGACGTGTAGGTACCTAGTACTGTATATCCACGACACATATCGAAAAGTTCTTTTATAAATATGGAAAGCACCACATGTACTTACCTATTCTGCCAGCGACAGTTTACTACCACGTATTTCGTTTAATCGTGTCTCACCCTTTTTGATTAAATCTGCATAATCTGGCTCAGTGATCGTCTTTTCGTTATATAATAAAATAATGCCTTCATTATCCCCGAAGTTACAACTTCTAATTCGGTAGAAGCGCCTCGAAATTCCTTAAGAACGGGAAATATGATCATATTAGGGAATGCTTTATGTTTTAATATGAGGATTAAACAGTGGATCTACGTTTTATCTTTTTATTTTGCAACTTGTTGGTCCTGTTTTCATCAAAGCTTTTGAAATATGTAACACAGTAAAAATAGATTAAAGGTTGCCACAAACAGATGTTTCTAAGGAACTTATAAAATGAAATTAAAATTATTATACTATACTTAACTAGATTACTTAGTCAGGACTTCTAGAGAATAAGTACGCGGGGAGACCAAAGAGACGATGGGCTGAAATATAGGGACTTAATAGAGATAGCGGAACGAATCGATGGATATAGACCAGGACAGAGACAAATGGAAAAAGTTGGAAGAGGCTATAAACCGAAAGGGGTCCGCATTAAATCTATAAATTATTATAATATACATCTAGTTTTTTTATACATATACTACTAATAGTAATGATTATAAAACAATACTGCCACTTGGCTAATACACAATAACACACATCGCTAAGAATATTCGCAGTAATTTCAAAAATGTTATTCAACCATACTTGTAACACACATCATGCGTGTTAGTCATGGCTATGTTTTTATCTAGATACACCAGGTTCAGATTCGTGTCATCGTACATGTTCACATATAACAAAAAAAAGACGTGTGGCACTCGGGGACTGCCGCGGCAAAGCTATTGCATAGCATTTTTTATCAACTTATGCAATTATAATTACTTACGTTAAGCGAAGCTACTTCGGAGCAACTCGGCTCGATTCGTGCGAGCTTCGGGGTGTTAGGTTTTTTTCGTTACGGAATTTCTGGATTCGGTCTCCACGCTCAAGGCCCGCGATAGAAGCTATGTTATTACATAGCTTCTATCGCGGGCCTTGAGCGTCGGCGGGCCTTGAGCGTGGAGACCGAATCCAGAGTTGCTGATATAAAACATAGGTACAGTCAGCATCAGATTGATCTGGACTAGTAATGTACTCAAAATGATCTTAATTGGTATTCCCCCCTTCCTATTGATTGAATGTTCTGATATTTGTTACATTTACCTTTATTTCGGACGATAGTACAATTTAAATTAATAAAACAGTTTGGTATTAACATCATTAGTAGATAGTTATTAAGATCATTTGCCAGTCAAGATCAAACTGATGCTGATATGATATTATTAAAAAATGGAATATAGCTTTAAAATACACATACATAATTATATAATTTCACAAATTGGGGCTCAATCTACTACAATTCAGTATGTCGATGCTGTAAACCTCACCTCTACTCGAAATACGAAATTGTATTAGGTCCAATTAAGTACAAATACATACATTTAGTACCTACCTAAGTTTATGATTGGGCTTAAAAAATCATCTGTATGTAAGTATAAGTACAATACCATCCAGCGAAGACAAACCGAAGTACCTATTTTAAATTAATTGATTTATATGCTATGAAACTTCTCATACTTTGTTAGCCTCGTCCGGAGCTTGTTTAGTAATAGGTGCTTGTTGTTAAATATTTGGCATCTTAGAGAAAGTATACTTTCTCTAAAGTGCCAAACATCATGAAAAAAGTTGTGAAAAATTATAGAGATGTAAATCTCTACATGTTTTGTTGTTTTGTTGCGAAAAATATGTGCTGTAACGGAGGTACATCACATCCTGTTTCTCCGCAAAAACACTAATCACTTATACGTAGGTATTTACAACTCAATTACTTCAAGTTTTGACCTGACGTCGATGACGTTATCAATAAGAATAGTTGAAATTCACTATTTTGCTAAGTTTTAATAATTGGAACGTGTATGACATCCGACTAATATTATAAACGCGAAAGTTTGTAGAAGTATGAATGGATGTAGGTGAGTAAGGATGTTTGTTACTCTTTCAGGTAAAAATTACTGCATGGATTTTAATTAAACTTATCCATCAGAATAAGACGTAGGCTATTATATCACCGATGAAAGGGATCAGAATTCCACGCGGGCAACTACAATATGGGGTTCTTCAAGAAGGGCATTAGAAGGTTTCTTCAGGGTCGGCAGCACGAGTATGACGCCCCTGGTGTTGCATACGTCCATAGGCCACGGTGATCACTTTCCATCAGGTGGGCCGTGTGCTTGTCTGCCACCTAAGTGGTATAAAAAAAAAAAGATTAGTTGCGATTACACATGTTAGCGAGGTTCAAACTTCTAGTACGGGTTGTAAATATCTACTGGTTACCAAACAAAATGGTAGGCATAAACATAATGAACTTATGTTCCGAAACATAAACTAGAAACCGTTGTTACAACAAGCGAGTTGTAAACACGGTTTATGACGTGAAATTAAGGACTTGTTATTTCCCCAACTCCATTGTTACTTGCAAGAATCTCTTTTAAGTTCACCGAAGAAAATACAAACTTTGAGATAAATATGTGATGTAAGTATATACATAACGAGTTATTGCCCACGGCTCTGCCCGCGTGAATACCGGTTATCGCGACCACACATAGCTTGTGTCCTTTCCCAAGCTCTAAGCTATCTCTGTACCAAATTGCATCAAAATCGGTTCAGTAGTTTAGGCGTGAAAGCGTAACAGACAGCCAGACAGAGTTACTTTCGCATTTGTAATAATAAGTATGGAAATAGTCCATGTTATTTATAAATGTAAATTTAGAATTCACCCCGTTTTATAGTATTATGATACTATCCATGTTCTACGATTTTTTTTAATATAATTTGTTTATGTTTTTTTGAAAATGTAAAAACGAGTTGAACATAAAAGTTTTCTGTCAGTAAAGGTAAGAGTGATAGGATAAAATAGAGGCGCCATCATCTTATGGTGGAGAGTAGAATCATACATAATGTATCTAACAATGACAGTAATCCAAATCTCCATAAGCACCCATCTATCTATAAGTCCATACTAATATTATAAATGCAAAAGTAACTCTGTCTGAATGTTACGCTTTTACACAGCACCAATTTTGATGAAATTTGGCACAGAGACAGATTAGACCTTGGAAAAGGACAGGTTATTTTTCGGTTGCAATAACTGATATCCACGCGGGCGGAACCGCGGGCAACAGTTAGTATATTATTGTAAAATTTCATGTTCATAATACAACTTCATTCTACACAATGGTCGACCATCATCCAACAATCTTTTCTCATCTACAAAAACTTGAAATTACTTACGGTTTCAAAATTCTTGCTCGTGTTACAATGTTCTTGGCAAGTTTCTCGTTAGCCCACTGGATGATTAAAATGAAAAGTTGTAGCACAGTTGGCTATCTCAAAGTGTAGTGCTGATGCATAATATTCAAGATGTTTAGTTTCGCGGTATAACAAATTTTGTACCGGAATAGGACCCTAACGACTGACGGAACTAAAATGGCCACATTGAGCGATTCCGCTAAAAATAACTAACTCGTAAAATGATCACTCGTACGAGTATGAACAGAATCACAACAAAACAAAAAAAATCTAATTTCTAGATTCTAATTTCGTGTAAATAACACCGCATGTCAAAATATTAACCTAATACGATTCCAATAAAGTGGCCTTTTTAGACCTGCGGATCTTGTACCTATATTTTGCAGACAGATGTCCTCTTGGTGCCTAATCTAGCGGTGCCATAACTGCGATGAATCTAGAATGCTTGCTTTTGAATATTTTGGAACAGAGAATACGGACTACTATCGTTTAGTTGTGTAAAAATATTGTTAAGTAGGTATATTTGAAACGCAAGCTTAGTCTTATCATTATTTTCCACCTCTATATATTTACATAAAACATACATAATTATTGCGTAAAAAAAGTTTTTAAATTTTAACTCAGATTTATTGTGAATTTCAGATATTATATTACAGTTACACCAATGGACCCCAGCAACCCTAAAGTAATTTTGAAAATATTTTTGTCATACAGTTTCGTTATCATGACATCTATCGGTGAACAATAGAAGCATGAAAATGAAGCGGCTTCCAGCGAACCTTGTTCAGCGGCATCAAATTCATGAAATTCAGAGCGCTACGAACAAGTTAGTTTCAGGAGTCATTCATAGATGGCAGTAGTAATGCAAAACTGAAAATGGACTATATTTTACAATGGCGTACTTTATAGCGAAAAGCGAACAACTATTTCAGGTATAAATTTTAATCTTTCTGAATAAATAACAAAACTGCACTGTAAATGTTTTGAACTTTTTTAATTTTTCTTTTTTCACGGAACAACAAGTAGGCCTTGCGATGAGGCCTTGAATATGTGAAGAATAATCTTTATTGCAAAATAATATAGGTTGAAGAAGCTAAGCTTGTTTAGCAATATAAACTTCAATTCTAAATGCAAATGCAGTTTCTATTATTTTGGAACATAGCCAATTACAACAAATTAAACATACAATGTAACATCCGGGAATATGAAATTTACGTTTTCAAGGAGGTACTCGAATACATTTAACCAATTCGGGAAAAATTGCAGCCAAATTGCAGCGCCATCTATTTGATTTCCTACTGCTAAAGATAAAAATCATCTTTGCAGCAGGTTGTATTATATAGGTACATGTTGTAAACATTACATAGTATCGATACTAATATGCAATTGTAAAGTGGTTATTGAAGATATTATAAAAAAAAAAAACCTTAAGTTACCTATATGAACGATACTGCATACGTAAATATTTTTCTTGGCATTCTTGTCTGTTTGTAAGTTGATGGACGCAAAAACTACGGAACGGATTTTGATGCAGTTTTTTGTTTGAAAGGTATTAATCTGAGTTAAAATCTTATATATCATCTATATGGGCGAAAGTCAGGTTAACCGACATCATCTTCTTCTAATATATAAAAATCAATGCCACTTTTCGTTGTTAGTTTATAACTCAAGAACGGCTGAACCGATTTGGCTAATTTTAGTCTTGAAATATTCGTGGGTGTCCAGGGAAGGTTAAAAGGATGAGAAAATAGGTGCAGCGGGCACGGGAAAATATGGCGGTACGAAGTTCGCCGGGACAGCTAGTTATTATCTAAATATTACAGGTACGCTCACCTATAATATTATTTAGATAATATTAATGTCAAAATTTGAGCTCAATTGATACCAACTTAACATTTTTAAATAAATAGATCTACAAATATATAGGTAAGACCGTAAAGCCTTTTCCTATAAAATACTGTTTATGCGGTAAATAAAAAAATATCGCAGACGCCATCGCAAAACTGTACTCTATAAATTTCTCTTGGAGATCGATGCCAAATGAAATTTTTATATTTCAGTCTTTTATGACGGGCACGTGATGTGCGATGAGAATATTAATTTTAGCGACAAAAATGTTCCGAATCTCTAATACATCAACCATCTAAAAGTGTTCCGAAATGCGTCAGTCGGTCGGGATATTATATATTTTACTCAGGTGAATGTGTAATAAATGTTAGAGTTAATAAACGTTATAGTTCAACATCATTCTTCTTCATCCCAGTCGCATCCGAAGCTTTCACCTCGGAGTCTGGGGTCCGCTTTACCAGTCTAACTGCAGATTTGGCTGGACTTCAATATTTTAGAGGTACGACCAGACGAATGCAAATATCCATATTCATGCATACAAATATTTGCACTAAGCGGAGATATCCGCGGCTCCTGCCTAGCGGCCGCGTTCACTACGTTATACGATAATGATGTTGAACGATCCTAAGCTCAACCTCATTATTTGTGGATTAAATGCATCAAAGAATATAGGTACCTTACTATTACAATCTATCGGGATATTAACCATGTATTGTTCTATAGTTCTAATAGTAATGTGAACGACCATGAAAGTTTAAATATGTACCAATATACCTATTGTGTTTTATGAACATCCGCTGATTTAGTTGAACCAAGAAATTCCTAAATGCATTGGCTATTGACTTCCTAAATTCAAAGACTAGTTATCTGAAAAATGACATCGACTCTCTCATCCTAGCGTTAATTCCCAGTCGCATCCGAAGCTTTTCAGCTCGGAGTCTGGGGTCCGTTTTACCGTCTTAACTACAGATTTGGCTAGACCTCGATATTTTTTCGTGAAGCGATTGCCATCTGACCTCCACAGCCCAATGATAACATTAGGCGATATCGAAGCTTTGCAGCTAGACCGTTGTTTTTGGATTTTTTAGGGCTCCAACTACCCGTAACGACTGCCATAGATGTTCTTATGGCAACCGGGATCGACGGCTTAACGTGCTCTCCGAGGCACGACCAGACCAATGCAAATACCCATATTTCATGAACACAAATATTTGCACTGAGCGGGGATCGAATCCGCGCCTCCTGCGCAGCGGCCGCAAAAGGCGAAAAATGACATCGACTAAGATAGGAAAAAGCTAATCAGCTCAGGCGGGACTGGGGGTGACATGGGGAATGCTGTGACCACTAAGCTATCGAGCTACGCCTGAAGCTATCCAAATTTTCCTAAACATCCGCTATAGGGCGACGGAAATTTGATTCGGTTGCCCAGCCACTAACAAAATGTAAGTAATGAAATAGGTACGCTATTTCATTACTTACATTTTGTTAGTGGCTGGGCTGACGTGTTATGCAAGAGATCCTTTGCCTACTGCATGCCATATTAAAATATGATTATGACATTTTCCCAAACTGTTATCAGTCTAGCCAAAGTGTAATCGGTACCTACATTAGGTATAGAAATTGGATAGTGTTATAGTTGGATCTTGGTCATGATTCCATTCCACAATAATATCGAGAATATTCTCGAAAAACAAGAATTCCTGTCAACATTATCGAATATCTAGAATAGTATTTGGGCCACCCCACCTCCTCCCTTGCGGTGTCGTACAAGGCGACTAAGGGATAGGGCTGTTTAACATCAGATAGATATATACAGCCCACGCTCAGCCTCAGATACATGGCTCGAGTCAGCAATAGTGCCCGGAATACGGCAATAGGCTCACCCCCTATTACCTGGGACCTAATAAAATTATTGTTGAAATTTGGGTGTTAATTCACCTCTGCTTAACCTTCCAGGGATAAAGGTGTGATTGTATGTATGTAATGTATGTTAATGTATTAATTTTTAGACAATGCTAATTAAATTATAATAGTTTATGAGTTCTAGAATACGGAGGTATCTTCATTACTTATATTGTATCTACATTTTGTAAATACAGTTTTTCCGTGCCAAATTACTTAAAAGAAGCTTAAAACGTTAGCTTAAATATAAACAGATGATATAAAAAATATGTTATAATATTATTTCATGTCTAAATATTACACTTCGATTATTAGGGGTTGGTACATAAGTACCTACTTCTCTTGCTTTAGTCTATCTACCTGTACAACAAAAACATTACTGACTCACGTACAGTACGTACAAAACTTGACAGCCTACGTGGCGTAGCGGTAGTGAACGCGGCCGCTACGCAGGAGGCGCGGGTTCGATCCCCGCTCAGTGCAATTATTTGTGTGAATTAAATATGAGTATTTGCATTGGTCTGGTCGTGCCTCGGAGAGCACGTTAAGCCGTCGGTCCCGGTTGCCATGAGAACATCTATGGCAGTCGTTACGGGTAGTTGGAGCCCTCAAAAATCCAAAAACAACGGTCTAACTGCAAAGCTTCGATATCGCCTAATGTTAACATTGGGTTGTGGAGGTCAGATGACAATCGCTTCACGGAAAATATCGAGGTCTAGCCAAATCCGTGGTTAAGACTGGTAAAGTGGACCCCAGACTCCGAGCTGAAAGCTTCGGATGCGACTGGGAATTAACGCTAAGAGGAAGAGTACAGTAGGTACAAAACGTAATATACGGTATACTCACCATCAGTTTCATACTTATTCGACCCTTTATGGAATATGTTAGGGTTATATTCTTATTTTACCAGCCTGTTCTATAAATATTATACTGGGTGCTAAACTTGGACTTATGATGTTTTAGGGCGACATGCGTCAGAATGAAAATACGGTGCTTGTATAGAATCATATTTGTGTTTTTTTTTATACCACTCAGGTGATAGACAGACACACGACCCATCTGATAGATTCCGTGGCCTATGAACGTATGCAATACCAGGGGCATTACACTTGTGCTGCCGACCCTGAAGATCTTTTAAATCACTCCATATTGTACGTACAAATTTTTAATACCGAAAACGAACTATTGGACAAAATCCAACAAAGCACGTGTTGTGAACATGAAGGTGATGTAAATATTTATCGTATTGGAACCTTCTCTACGTGAGTTCAACTCGCACTTACCCACTTTTCTTAGTGTCCGTGTTTGTAGACATACCAGCAGTTCATCTGACAATATTTATTGTATCCGCAGTTAGATAGTACTACGGCCAAGGTCAAGCTGCTTCCCATTATTTTGCCAAGCGGAACAAAAAACCACATTTTATACATTTTTCTTTAGGCGCGTTGGGCATTTTTCGTAGAACATTTCTGGATATGGGAATCATTCAAGTTGCGACACCGTCACCGATACCTCTTTTGACAAACTGTGACAATTTACCGATGATGACTATTCACATGGTGACACTTCTGTATACATATAAGGACACTAGTCAACCCGTCCCGACTTCGCCCGTAGCATATTTTGAAACCCTGTACCACCTCTTTGAGCCCGTAATTGAGATTGACCAACCAACCAAACAAACAAATTCTTCAGCTTTAAAATATTGGTATAGACATCAATATCATAATATTGACCAAGTTTACGAATTGCTACTGTTATTTTTATTATGAATTGGTATGCTATTTAACTGTGGGCCTATTTTTTGATCTATCAACATTATAAACAAATGCATTTAGGTACCTACGTGTACTAAAATATCTAGTATATTGCCCTGAACTAGATTTTTCTATAAACTTAATTGCTAGTCGGAATTTCGTCACAGACCTCAACGTCAGAACTACTTGACGAATAAAATGAATACCGGCATCGAACCTGAGAGTTTAGCGATCGCACTCCCCACAACAGCGTCACCGAAATACGAGTACTCCCCTAGGAATAACGATGTTCTCACAGGTAAAATTCCGTAGCCGACCGTATACGACAACGATATACGCATGCAGCAGATACAACGTACCCATTACTTATTAAACTCCAATACGGATAAAGCGGACCATTGAGAAGCCGCAATGAATTACGCATATTTACTGCGTGTGTCGGCAGTTGTCGTATGCAGTCGACTTCGGAATCATATCTTAAAAGATATCAGACATGCTACGGTTTTAGAATAGCCTCCACCCAGCCTCCAGCAATACTACGTAGGTAAAGTAATACGTTTCTATTATTAGCTATTACTTGCACTTAACTACCATGTGGAACCATTTCTCTTCACATTACGTATCTTTACAATATTTACACCGTATTGTTTTATAGCATCACTTCGAAGTATCTAATTAAAATTGTTGCAAGAACTACCCTTGTCGTTCGAGTGGTATAGCTATAACACGTGCAACATTGAATACACATGCAACAATTATGTGTTCTCTGTTCTTACAGGGTCGACAGCACTAGTGTCACTCCCCTGGTGTTGCACTCGCCCATAAGTCACGGTAACCTCTTACCATCAGGAGGGCCGTGTACTTGTCTGCGACTAAAGTAGTATAAAAAAAGGCTATGTTATGTACGTACCCATATGCTACTGTACTAATTATTAAAACAACTCTTGTCTTCTACAGTCGTTTATCATGATAAAAAGGCGCTTAATATAAAATTATTACATTAGGGTGAAAAATTTAGAGCTAAAGGAGCGTCATTGTGGTCATGTTATCATAAATTTTATTACCTTAATCATAGTCCTCCAAAACGTTTCCTAGTATACCACGGGAAACATTAAAATGCTAATAAAAAATAATCGAGAAAAGATGTCTGATGTTGATGTTTGTTTTAATATAGGCAGGTTATGTGGAACTCTTATTACTTTTTCTAATAGATATCCAGTTACTAAGTTACTTATAAGTATTTAGATCTATATTACCACAACTCTAGTCGGTTGATATTATATCTAATATCTCAAAATTTAGGGGTCCGCTGACATTTTCGATTGTTATTTTACTCTTCGCTACGTTCTACTCGTAGTATGAAATCCATCGATGGATCAGAGTGGAAAAAAAAGTGGAAACAAATCTATCGATGGATTTGTTTAGTGGATTAAAGTGGAATAGAGCATATTATAATCCTATAGTGTGAGGTTACTATAGAATCATTACTAGCATTACAAAAAAAAAGTGATAATGTGACACAAGTGAAAACATACCTACTGTATAAAAAGTATATAAGTAAAAAGTATTCTGCACAAAAAAGTGCTCAAGTGCTCAATTCACCTCAAGAAGATTTCACTTCAAAGAGATGTCACATGTGAATTGGGTAGGTATTTGACTGTCTAGTCAAATTAGTTATACTTTATTAAACGTCAAAGTTATACGGCAATTTGTATGAAATAAACAATTTTATTGTGACGTCATAATATTTCATTGTCCAATAATTAATCATTAGAGGTTGGGTGGATGATTAAAAATAAACAAACACGATAAAATAAGAACAAACGCAACTTCTACCGCTCTTTTACCATTCCTAATTTAATGAGCTCAGTGAAATTTATTTTAACTACAGTAAAATACCCAATTACAACAATTGGTTAAATAGGTAATACGGGCCGATAGTGATGAAGAAGTCGTGACGATGATGCGAATTCTAAGATTTTAGTTCACCCAAAAGTATTTTTATGAAAACTTCCCAACGCGTCTGAAAAAACTTAAAAAAAAAAACAAATCTAATTCATCCAGTAACGTTTCATCATAATTTGTGTCTATTATGGTTGTTTACAGTTGATGAATTGTCTTTTGATATTCGATTCTGTAAGAAAACGTACTTCATTTACATAATGAACTGTCATCACGTTATGATTCATTGTTTAAAGTGATACAATTCATTACAGAAGACGTCTTGTCATCTCGATACACCACATATCATATAACTATATGTCACTTGGCAAACGCTTGTCATTCTAATCTAAATTAAACAAGCGATTGATTTACAACAACCGTCCATTGTTTTGTCGCAAATTATGTATTACCAGCATCCTCATTATGAAACGGATTACTGAAGATAAATTATTTAATAACTAGGTACGGTGACCTAATCAACTGTAAATTATCTTGTGTATGTAGTGCCAGTGGCAAATCTATTTTTTATACTTAATATTATCAAGCTAAAGAGTTTGGTTGGACGCGCTAATCTCAGGAACTACTGGTTCGAATTTAAAAATTCTTTTTGTGTTAAATAGTCCATTTATCGAGGAAGGTTACAGGCTATATATCATCACGGTTTTTTATCAGGGGACCGGAGCTGTAATCATAAATGTCTACAAATCCGGCAGATTCCCATACATTATTTCAAAAATTTTATAAAATGAGGCTTAAGGTGATACGGGGTTTCGAAGTATGCTATTGGTAAAACCGGGGTGGGACGTCCAGTATGTTAAAAAACCTTGAACATTTTCAATTCGATTCGTAACTAGCATGAGAGAAAAATAAAAATCTTGCGGAAGTTTACACAAAAATATCCTATAAATCAGATTGAAGCGCCACCTAATCAACCCTCTCAATTCTAACCAGAAACAGATTCATGAAATTTCATGCTTTCAAAAGGATGGACTGACGACCTTCTAAAGGAGGTTAGGGCAGACTGGATGCGGAAGACGGAGGATCGGCAGACGTGGCTCATATTGAGAGAGGCCTATGTCCAGCAGTGGACTGCCATAGGCTAATTGATCGATTGATCATGCTTTAAAAATGAGAAACTTTCATCGTTCATCCCTTATTTTACCACCTTTAGGGGTGAAATTTCTACAAATTTCCTTAGTCCAGTTGATGCTTAGAACAGAAATTGCAGTTTGTAACCCTGTGCCCTAGTGGTTTACGCCATGTTGGTATTTTCAAAATTGGAAAACTCAATAGTAATTTACCCGACCCGGGATTTAAATCCAGCCCCTCTTGACTAGTAGCAATTCGTTGGCCGGCGTATTGTGGAATAGAATGATGAAAGTATGGGATTTGAGTATTTGACGTATATATGACAGACAGCAACGTATGTCATAAATGTCAAAATACTTGTCATATACGTTAAATCCCATAAATTCATCATTATTTTCTAAATACGAATTGTCATTTGTCTAGCAGGGGTAGGTCTTCCCGGTCACATAAACTTTTAATACTAACTAATATCACAGCACTGACGGAATAGTTTTACAAACATACATATAGGGTATGCAGAGGTGTATTAACATCCACATTCCGCCAATTATGATTTTCGCTCTCACGTAATATGGGGCGAGCTTATTGCCGTCTATAGGGCACTTGGTCATGGGTTGTTGTTTAATGTCGGATGGAGCCCTATCCCTAAGTCGCCTTTTATGACACTCACAGGAAGAGATAGGGTGACCCTATTCTTCTCCACCAGGAACCAAGACGGCAGAATAGTTTTATAATAGACTAGCTGACCCCGCGAACTTCGTACCGCTTATCAGTCAATTCTTTTTTTTTCAATTTTTCTCTCCGTAAGAACCATCCCCGTACCTCAAGGAATATTCTAAAAAAAGAATTATCGAAATTGGTCTAGCCGTTTTCATGCTATGTCGTGACAATGGAAAACGGGTTTCATTTTTATATATATAGATAATATAATCAGTTCTTTATCTACATACAATATTAAACAGGTTGCATAAACAATATCCGGGTTGTACTGCGTTCGCGTAAATAATAGGACCAATTAAGCTCTAATTGATTGTTAATTATGCACACGTTCATTGACTCTGACAATGAGATTATTATTTGTGTGGCTATACAATTACTTTTGGGTGGTATTCCATGACAATCAACAAGCCGGGAAAGGGATCGCCACCACTGAGGTACTTTATCGATATCATGACTTCGAAATAACGGTTTTGGGAATTGTGGATTTCAAATGCTGCAGTGAGTTCGGAATATTAATTTTTAAATGATTGAATACCTAAGTTCCTAGATCATACATGTCTATTTTGCCCCGGGATAGGCAGAGACGAAAGTGTTTCCGTTAGGTACCTGTGAACTTACACGTTTCACAAGGTAAGTTATCTAAATACAACTACCTCAATTAATGTTTTTATGACAATCATTTTAGTAATAACTTCATCTAAATTATGTTAATGCAAAGATTGCATAAAAGGCAGTTTGTAAAAGGAAATAATTTTAATAAAACCTTATAGTCTTCAAACTGAGTACATAAATTGATCGTTAATCTACAAACCAGCATCAGAGGGTCCATAAAATATTGTATTGTTCACTAGGTTTGACAGGTAGATGAATGAGCGCTGTGTAATCTACCCAATCTTTTATATAGCTAGCCTTTGTTCATGCAATAGGTGTTTTGAAAATAGCAATATTAATGTTGATATTAACATATTCTAAGCATCATGTGAATCATCATCATCATCCTCCTGCCCTTATCCCAAGTTTATTTGGGGTCGGCGCAACATGTGTCCCTTTTCCATTCATCTCTATTTGCAGTCATCTCAGCATTTACTCCCTTCTTAACCATATCATCATTCACACAGTTCATCCTTTAGGTCTTCCTCTCCCCTTGTAGCCATCCACTTCCATGGTTAATGCCTTCCTTACGACATTTATTTTTATCCCTACTCATTACATGTCCGAACCAGGACAAAGGATTTCCTCGTAGCTTCGCCGTGATTGGTGCTACTTTCAATTTTCCTCTAATCTAAGCATCATACAAATCATCAAAGTAAAGTTTACTTAATTGATTATTTGATTCAGACAAATCTTTATGATATGAATTGGGCTTTGTACAATTCAAAAGCTTTAAAAGTTCGGCATCGATAGAGCTCGAATTAATTTAGAGCTAGCGAGATATTTACTATATTATATTGTTTGGAGTTTCCGATATTTCGGCGCTTTTGCAAACACCGCTTGAGTGAATGGCCATGATAGTTTAAATACCTAGATAGAACTCGAATTTTTCCTCGAATCGATATTTTTTTTCATTGAAAGAAATCCATTTATAACGGACCATAATATCGCGATTTAAATATTTAGTATTAAACTCAGCGTTTTGGTTGCTTTTCAGCAGGCATGGGTCACGGAAGGATTAAAAAAAGTAACTGCAAATAAATTGCGATTGAATCCAATAAAATAGCTTTATTTCAATGAATAAAAATATTTTCAACTAGATATCGGTTTCAATCGTCATTCATTATCAGTATACCATTAAATTTTAGCATCAGTCCTACACAAGAGGTAGTCAAACAGTCAACTCTTCAATTGGAAGGCCAGTAGATTAACCCAATTCTTACAAGTATACTTAAAACAACATTATCTTTACCCTAATTACGTTAATACGAAATTTTTTTCCGTTTACAAAGTCATTCTGATCTCAAATTATACAAATAAAAAGGTCTTAGACTCAATTTCAAAAGAAAAAATAGGGATTTGTTTACTAAGCCTGGGCAAGCTTCGATCGTATTGATTTTAACTGGCTGAAACTTTGGTATTCGTTATCCATCAAAAGTTTTCACGCCCATTTTACTTACGAGCCTTTGTAAACTTTCTGTTGCGGATATCAGAGTATAGTTAGTAGGTAACTTATTTATCAAATTTATCTCACCTGTCATGGCTAACTTGACGTCTACTTTCAATAATATTACTGGGAAACGTTCGGAATTATCATAAAACGTCACGTTGGCTGCTTTTAACAAAACAAAAACAAGGAAAGTTTTAGATTTATGATAAAAATACTTAGCGGTAGAACGTTCGACTACTAGGCGGGGGGCGCGGGTTCGATTCCCGCTAAGTGCAAAATATTTGTATGCATATTCATGCATATTCATATAGATATTCATCCTAGATATTCATCTAGGTATATTTGCATTGGTGTAGGTGTTTCTATGTATGTATGTTCATCCGCATTCTGGATTCCATAACACAAGCTAGTTAGGCTATGCTTAGCATGAATTTTATTTAGAGTGTTAGTTGTGTAGAATGTAAAAAATACGTTAATTGTAACTAACTGACAGCATAAACCGACAGTAGCGTCACCTAGCGGGTCCAATGTGAAAGGTACCAAATACATACAGTCAAAATTTGACTTTAAAAGTTAACCGTGCCGCAGAACATAAACTGGGTTAAAAGAGGAACGGCGAAAGGTAGGTCAGGCTATTTTTAAAAATGCTTTAAATAGAAGATAATAATCAATAAATTTAACTTTATATATACCTAATAGGAGTTATTTTCTGCATATTTGCTACCACTTTATATCTATTAAAAGTATACCTAACAAAATCGTTAAACTGACTTCACGAACAAAAATGCACTGAAAATAAAAAATACCGGTCAAGTGCGAAACGGACTCGCGCGTTGAGGGTTCCGTACAAAACTGAATTGAGGCACAAACTTATTCACATATACGGCAATATATTTTGAGACATCAACCTAGAAGTTTTAGTTTTTTACAGCTGCAAGAGGTTGCAGGTTTGAATACCTACTTGGTGATTGCAACTTGATCCGTCCACACGTTTCCGAGAAAAAGGTCTTTAAAGACACACAGATGGACAACGAATGGTCCTATAAGGGTACGGAACCCTTATAGGAAACGAAAACCTTATATTTTTCCTTTTGTAGCACCGAACCTACTGAACCGATTGCGATTATGGACAAATAAACAATGGACAAGAATTCCAAAAAAATATTGTCGTGTTCAGGTATGGTTAATTTAACATAACCCAAGTTCTTTTTTAATATTTTCTATGTACATACCGACAACCACTATAAAATTATATGTGGTACATATTATACCTAGCGGGCGTGATATTAAACACAGGCTAAATACACTTTATTCTGCTTAAATAAATATTCAAAGACTAAGTTAAGTGAAGCTTTCATTGAATAAATTAATAAGTGCGCAAGTATCGGCTTCAATAGATTCCATTAAACATTTCCACGAAGCTAATTCATTTATTTTAGCAACAACATTCTCAACGCGACGAACTCACAAGACGCGATATACGATCGTGGAAAGATACAATATATAACAATTGTTTATTTATGATTACTTGGTATATCGATGAGATTGCTAAGGTTTTATCGTTTGTAACGTAGGCGGAAAAAGGTCGATATTATTTACTAAAGCATTCATGTTATGTGAGGTGTCAAACATACTACCTATGACCCATTTCATAATAACTGTCGCAGCCTATGGATGTCTACAAAGTAATCACTAGAAAATATTAAAGGAGCTAGCTCTGGCCTTGGAAAGGCTTGACTTTTATTATTTATAATGTCAGAAATATAGAGACAAGATAGATACTCAAAGATAGAGACTCATCTTTTAAGAATATAGCTTAAAACAGTTGGAAATGTAGATATTTCGTCATAATTTCGAGATTTTGTATAGTGCGCAATATAGGTACCAACTCAAAAGTGGAGTTTGTTGCACCGTTTCTTCCCCATTGGCGCCTAGGAAATTATTTAGTTTTAGACAGAATTTGACGTCAAAAAGATGTACAAAATTTTGAGAAATATTGAATTTTAATTTAAATTCATAGCAAAAATATCTAGTATATACTCACAGTGCTATCTAGACTCAAAGTAAGCTTAGGTACTAGCTTCTACTATCGGTTTTTTGTGGATAAACATACTTAGACACATTTCTTTGTAAACACATACATAATATATTTGAATGAAATTTTGAAGCATTTATTATGCTAACTTTTCAAATCGATTTAGAAAGGAAAAAGAATCGACTTCGGGCGGGACTGGAACCCGCGATCTTTCCCTTACAGGGGGAATGCTCTGACCGCTAAGCCACCGGAGCCCGAAGTTTTTTCCTTTCTAAATCGACATACATATATATTATGAAACACCCAGATTTGCACTTAGCAAGAAACGACCCACGACGACTTAGCTGTCTTCGTAGTCGAGCGTTTTGCCGCTACACCACGAGAGACCAACAAATTATTGATCCCATTCTTTTTATTTTACGTGCATGTCATCGCGGCCCTGACACAGTGCCACTCCGTGTAGATCGAGCGCTTCATGTGGATATAATCTTTCATGTCTACAGAAACTAGAAATCTATGACAATGTGTTCTAATTCTGTGTGTTTAAGGGATGACACGGTACCAGATAATAGTACTACGGTACTGTCATTATTTGTCACCATGAATACCTGTACGCCTGTACATAAGGCTCATTACGCACTATCGACTAGTCGCCGGCGACGCATTTAGTCGCCAGTCACTTGCCTATGATTTAGTCGCCGAGAGACTGAGTCACAGGCGACTAGTCGACAGTGCACAATAGCTCTTTAGTCAATATGAAACTAGGATAGGTACAAAACGTTATATTGATCCCATGGCACATAAATTAAGACACGTAAGCAAAGCAAGGTTCAGTGACCTTCTGAAACTCCGTAAGTGATTCAGCCAGTTACAGGTTAGCTCAGTTCCTCCACTAGATGAACTGACAATCTGGAGGATTTGATTTGAAATGGAGGCTGTACCTATTACATGACTGATTATTGTAAAATTTTGTCAAGGGAGCTTCTGATTATAAACTCGCTAGTCCCGTCCATGTGGAATCCAGGGATTAATAGTAGGTAGTTTTGTTATTCCAGACTATTAGTTGATCTCATAGTTTGTTATTCCAGACTATGAGATCAAGTCATAGTCTAGAATAACACAGGCTACAGGGTTAGATACCCTTGTAGGTACCGATTTTCAGCCATTTGAGCGTAACTTGAATAACAGATATCTAAACATTTTCAGAAACTTTTACATTTTATAGCTCTGGGATAATATTAATAGAATTACAATATTAGTATTCCTGCTAATATTATCCTATTCTATGATGATAAACTTTACAATACAGACAATAACATGCGTGTGGATGCATTGTTTGTTATTGTATAATGTGCATTGTTGCATACACTTGTCATGTTATCACTTTGTCTGATTACTTGATAGTTGCCATCTTTAATAAACCTTATTCTTTGAGTGTTAAGGTATAAAATTAAAAAGCAATGAAGTGTTTGCAATTTGATTAGACATTGTTAGCAGGTGTTGGCTGCGATAATACTTATAATTCCTGATATTAAAACCCGCCGCTCAGTAAATTCACTACAGGTACAGCCGTGGTATTGTGTATAAAATACAGTTTGTCCCTACTAATATTATAAATGCGAAAGTAACTCTGTCTGTCTGTCTGTCTGTCTCACTTTCACGCCTAAACCACTGAACCGATTTTGATGAAATTTGGTATAGGGATAGATTAGACCTTGAGAATGGACATAGGCTATGTTTGGTCGCGATAACCGACATCCACGCGGGCGGAGCCGCGGGCAAAAGCTAGTGTATAAAATAAACCGTACCTACCCTTGCGAGGTTACTGCACTTTTTTTTTTTTCTTTTTGTAAGTTAAGAGGTAACCTCTTGCGGTTTGATCTTTTCCTTCTAAATCTATAATATTATTTATTAATGATGGTCTAGAAATCTAGATTTATGTGTATTATTTTATTTTTTAATTACTTTTTTCGTCAATTTTGTAGTTGGGGACTGCTGCTAACACTATAACTCAATAATATTTTTCCTGACACGAATCTAAAAACTCATGTGGAAGGTCTTAAGTTTTCGTTATTTAGGTACTAATTTTGAATAACTTGAACTTTGAATATTGTATTGAGATGTATGTATTACCAGCAATGTGTATAGTCCGGTATTCTATACAATGCCTGGGCAATGTATACCTAGAATGTCCAAAACGTGTAGACAATGTATGAATACTATTTATTTTATACTTTGCATAGGCATTCTATACAATATCGATTACTCACCCGGTAATGTAGGTATGAAATGTTATAAAAAATAACCACGAAGGTTAATGCGGGAGCTCCGTTTCTAACATATAATATAGTGTCCACACCGCGCAATTTGACTAATACTCGTACCTATATTTTTTATGACCATCCAGAAATAGAAGTTCCGGAAAGCTATTTTGATAAGTGGGCCGGTGAGCATTAATAAATATAGACCAAAATTTATTTAATTTACACATTGCATTAAAATATTATGTAGAATTTACTAGAATATTTTTATATTTAACTATAATAAAAATATATATGTTTCTATAGTTCTTCTATTACACAACATAGTTTTTAAAATAATCGGTATATTACGGGTGTTTTTCCATAGTAGAAACCATAGTATCATAGCTCCCTTAAATTTTTGCTACCTAACTCAATCAATGACAAACTCACCTAATAAAAAAATTACCATGTGTCACGAAACGGTTAGTAAATTGATGGTTTTATTCGGTTGAGGAGTTTTTAATTAAATATTATTACTTTTTTAATATCGTTAAAAGGCGTAAGTTGTAAAAAACAACTAAGTGTTAGTGCCAATTGAGATGTGGCCAAAGTAGAGGATACACGTCAGGTACACCGGCAGCCTTCTGTGGGCAGAAAGTCTGCGTAGGGTGCGAAATGCCTTACTTCACTGTTTTTTAATCCACTTACGTAGCAGACATGCACAGTGCACACGGCCCAGTGTTTCTAGCATTTCTTACCAATCCACTGATGGCCCAAGATGACGTCATAAGGTTTTGTGGTAAGTATACGTTTATGTTGAGTACGTTCCAATTCTAAACTGTAATCTGCTCACTAGTAATAATGAGCATTATTACACAAATTTATCAACATTGTATATTTCATAAAACTTAAACTATTAGGTTTACTGTCATAACGTCAAAGTTGTGGCTTGACAGGTTCATGTCGATCGCTTTGAAATGAATAAAAGACTGCGTGACTACCTTCACCCTTTATCTACTGGGCATTATAGAAGTAGGTAGGTATTAGTTGTTGCCCGCGACTCCGTCCGTGTGGATCTCGGTTATCGCGACCAAACATAGCCTATGTCCTTTCCCAAGGTCTAATCTATCTCTGTACCAAATTTAATCAAAATCGGTTCAGTGGTTAAGGCGTGAAAGCGTAACAGACAGACAGAGTTACTTTGGCATTTATGATATTAAGTATGGATGGATATAGATATAGCTCTCTTTTAAGGCAGAGGAAGGTACGAAACGGCTACTCCAACTGACAGAACATAGAATACGAGCGTTTTCACTAAAACTTGACTTACTTTCTACAAAATAGTTTTCGCAAGATTAATCTGCGGATATTTATTTAGCTATTAATTCACGTAAGCTATAAGTCATCATTAGATAATACACCGTAAGTAGATCCAGAACTGGATTAGTTTATCACAAACTTTGTAAGGCGAGATTAGTTACGTGATCCGCCTTCAAGAATCGTGATGGGTTACACATGATTGAGTATGCACAGTAAATAGGTATATAGCTGTCGAAATTCCCTCAGCAAAGGACACAATTTGACCTTTAGAAATAATCCAGTTAATTTAACCTTAAGCTTGTAGATACTTCCATATAATTTTATGAATAACTAGCTGTTGCCCGCAGCTCCGCCCGCGTGGATATCGGTTATCGCGACCGAACGTAGCCTATATGTTATTCTGATGTATAAGCTATATTATTGTAAAGTTTTATTAAAATCCATTCAGTAGTTTTTACAACAAACAAACATCCATCCATACTTACAAACTTTCGCGTTTATAATATTAGTAGGGGTGTACTATGCCAATAGGACTAGCGGCCCATGTCGCAGATTTACCTGGAAATTAAAATATAACTTTCGAAAAATGCCTGTATCCCAGTTACAGGACCATCTGCCGATATTTATAAAAATAGTTAGGCACCATTTTGAAAATAGGTTGAATATCGTGTCAAATTTGAACTCAATCAATGCAGAAATTTCTGAGTTTTTGAAGCATACACACACCTACAAAATACATATTTGTATCCCTCTGTAGGTATAGAGAACTATAGTAGTAGTACGGGTAGTTGGAGCCCTAAAACGTTCAACAACAACGGTCTAGCTGCAATGCTTCGATATCGCCTAATGTCACCATTGGGTTGTAGAGGTCAGATGGCAGTCGCTTCATCGAAAATATCGAGGTCCAGCCAAATCCGCAGTTAAGACTGGTAAAGCGGACCCCAGACTCCGAGGTGAAAGCTACGGATGCGACTGGGAATTAACACTAGGATGACGAAGATAGGCATAGAGAACTATTCTACCTTAGTCCAGCATTCACTAGTGCTCACTCATGTTTACCGTTTGTGTGGATTGTCTGGAAGTGTAGATGTCCTATCCCACATTAGATTTAAATCCTCCAGGGCCCCTATGTGTTGGACCCATGTCAATCATGTAGATAGGCCTTTTTAAGAACAGGGTATTTTCTAAATAAGATGGACGATGTCCCAGATAAAAGAAACATGTGCCTAAGACTTGTTTTTTTTTTCTATTTACTTACATACATACCCCCATTTATCCCCGGAGGTTTAGACAGAGGTTTCACCAATCATTGTCCCACGAAGGGGGTGAGCCTGTTACCGTATTCTGGGCACTATTGTTGACCCGCGCCATGCATCTGAGACTGAGTCTGGGCTGTATATAATCTGTGTGATGTTAAACAGTCCTATCCCTTAGTCGCCTTGTACGACACCGCTTAATAATTTACTAATTACAAACCTCTCTGATATATCCTATTGAATCAATCAACGATATTTGAATAAAATCGGCCAAGTGCGAGTCGGACTCGCCCATGAAGGGTTACGGAACCCTTCATGGGCGAGTCCGACTCGCACTTGGCCGATTTTCGCCTTTGCTACTACGGAGTAGCAAAGGCGAAAATTGCGGTTTATGACGTATTAAAAAAAAACTACTGACTGGATCTCGTTCAAACCAATTTTTAGTGGTAGTTTTCATGGCAATTTACATCATATATTTTTTTTAGATTTATCATTCACTTAGTTTAGAAGTTAGAGGGGGGGGGGGGGGGGGAACACATTTTTGCACTTTGGAAGTGTCTCTTGCGGAAACTATTCAGTTTAGAAAAAAATTATGTTAGGAACCTCAATAGCATTTTTAAAGACCTATCTATAGATACCCCAAACGTATGGGTTTGATGAAAAAAAAATTGAGTTTCAGTTCTAAGTATGGGGACCCCAAAAATTTAATGCTCTTTTTTTATTTTTGTGTGAAATTCTTAATGCGGTTTACAGAATACATCTTCTTACCAAGTTTCAACAGCATAGGCCTTACAGTTTCGGAGAAAAGTGGCTGTGACATACGGACGGACGGACAGACAGACAGACAGACGGACGGACAGACATGACGAATCTATAAGGGTTCCGTTTTTTGCCATTTGGCTACGGAACCCTAAAAAGAGACATTAACTTATTTTGAAGTAGATACTGAAACTGATCACTGTATAAAAATAGCAACCACTTTTATCCTCTATAATGGACTCGCAATTTCCCAAAACAATGTTTCATTTTTTCAGGCTGCCTACTTGTGTCCGGTACTAAGCGATCAATAGATCGTGAAATATCAACACAATTAAAAGCCACTTGTGTTTATTACTACCTAAATGAATCTCTGTTTTATAACGGTTTTAATTTGCTCTTAAAATCTCGGGTACAAAATATTTTATCTTGAAACATTCTGATAGCGGGTATTTCTTTCATTTATTTAATAGAGAAGAGGCTTACCTTCGACTTATTTACGTTTTTCTTGTTCATATTACTTACGTTAACCTGCTACGGTCCCTGCTGTGGTTTTTCCGCGACTACAACATAGGGTTTTTTAATCGCTTGGAATAATCACAGTAGGGACCGTAGCCCGTAGACCGTAGGGTTTTTCAAGAAGGGAAAGTTACCTTCTTGAAAAACCTCATATTATTATTGTAGTCGCGGAAAACCACAGTATGCGGGTCCGTAGCAGGTTACCGTAAGTAATATTAGAAGGTTTTTACAGGGTTGACAGCAGGAGTGTAACACCCCTGGTATTGCACACGTCCATTGGCCACGGTAAACACTTCCATAAAACCGGTCCGTGTCTGCGATTAGGTATAAAAAATAACGAAAAAAAGATGTACAATATGAAAAACTGACTCACTGAACTTATATTTTTTTGTTTTAATGTTTGCTTGTTTGTTGATACTTTTGCTAGTGTGGCTATGCCTAATAAAAAAAAGTCCTTTTTGAAAAAGTCGACATTGGCTAAATCATCGAGATCTCCATCATTAATAATTTTATAATATACTTAACATTTAATTTCACTTGAAATTGGCGAAATTGTGGCATTTCCGCGCATATAGAAGTAACAATTGAAAAGTGCAAAAATGGTCGAAGGTAGTTATTGTTAAAGAGATGTTGAAAATAATTTATAGTTTATGAATACTTCGATATTATGTATATAACAATAATTTGATAAAACGACGAACAAAGTTCTTCGTTTCGCACAAATCGACACAACAATATTCCTTCCATGACTCAACGAATATTCGTCCAATATGAGTATCAATACACATATGCCTACGGGCGAGCCATCTCAATTGAGTTTATTAGACTCATTTATTATTATCAAAGAAATGGTCGTATTTGATATAGCATACTGATGATTGTCCTAAGTAAATCCAGACTCTATACTAATATTATAAATGTGACAGTTACTCTGTTTGTCTGCCTTTCTGTCTTTCTATTTCTTACACTTTTGCGCCTGAACACACTGAACCGATTTTGATGAAATTTGGTACAGGGATAGATTATACCTTGAGAAAGGACATAGGTTATGTTTGGTCGCAATAACAGACATCCACGCGGGCGGAGCTGCGGGCAACAGGTAGTAAAATATAGTTATTTCACTCCTTAGATTACTATTCCAAACATATTTCTACAGAGACAGCAATTGTAAAAAATACCTAAAATAATTTTTTTTTTTTTTTTTTTTTTTTTTTTTTTTTTTTTTTTTTATACATTATAGATAACACACTTGTACTTTTCCACAATATTTATTGTTCTCCTAACCGGTTTCACCTCACGGCATTCTCAAAGGATTACATTGATGGTACATGGATGGTAAAATAATAAAAACACGATACTCGACTGATGTTGAAGATCGAAACAAGTTTGATACTCGTAGCAGGCGGTACCAATTAATTTTCATCCTGTTTATGATATCTAAATGGGCTGCTATAAAAATTGTTTCGATCTTTTCAGCATCAGTCGGGTTATTTATTTTGAATAATTTATTTTATTTTATGCTTTTTAGTTATGACATATATATTTTTGTAATCGCTTTTTAATTTCGTTCATTTTGATATTCTAATCAGTTTCAGTGGAAATATTCTTTTGACAAATATATTTTGACACCAAAAATTCACCATATAACCTTTGTTCACGTTTTATGCACCTTAGAACACTTGGGAGAAGAATACCTTCCTTTCATTTTAGACATCAATCATTGAAATTCATGGTTCAGAACCAGAAGATATGAAATAATAAGGGATATTACAAATTAAAAACATACAAGATACGCGTGAAAATATTACAAAGCAATATTATCAAAAAAATGTAGGTACTAATTAATATTAGCCGCGGTAGCCTAGTGGTATGGGTAATGGACTGCTGAGACGAGGTCTCGGGTTCGATCCCAGGTTTTACCATGGCACACACCAATGACTTTTCGATGCTTTTCGAAGTTATGTGTGTATTTACCGCAGGTTTATAAGTGCCCGGTTAATGGCAATAGGCTCGCCACCTATTACATTGGGAACTAAAACATAAACGGCGAAATGTGGGTGCTAGCACCTCTGCCTACCCCTTCGGGGATACAGGCGTGAGTTTATGTTATGTTTTATGTTTAATTAATATTGAGGACTTTTGTGCATAAAAATATAAATCTTCAAGAAACCCGAAATAAATATATTGCATCTCCATCACTTTCGTAATTGAGAGCAAGACCATAATAATTATTTCAGTCCTGTCAAACTTCTTAACTTTTTGTAACACAGCTCCGTGTCCAAAATGGCCAGTCGCGCAAGTTACATGTCCCGCTTGATTACTTTTGTTTTCTGTTCGAACTATTCTTATAGATTTATCAGTAGGTAGGGAACATATTTGTGTGTAGTAGATATGAGTCAATACATCATAGCGCTGAAATCGAGATAAAAATAGACAGGTTTCCATTTCTTTGGCAGTGGCAGCATTAACGATATGTACTTTAATCCGTCTGTCCCGTACCGAGTTTTTATTCACCTGTAGAGTAAATCGGTCAACTGTATCAGAGTTAGTTGATATTTATAAATACTGCCGACGGAATATATTTGGGATGGGATATTACGTCAATATGTTAAATAAAGATAACTACAATTTTCAATTATTGGGCATTAGGAATGTAATTGAAGCCACGCAATGTAGAATATTAAACTGTTATTATTTTACTATTTGAGCTATCGGGATTTTTACCATGTTGTATTGTTTCAAGTTTCCGATATTTCGACGGTGTTGCAAGTACAATGATCATGGAACAACTGGAGTATTTGCGGTAAACAGTGCAAAAGTTTTTAGGAGTAAATACCTATATCGATTTACCCACTTTCGATTTCTCTTGCCGTCTCAACATTCATTGAACTGACAAAAATAATATGACTTGTAATATGCCCGGTATGTGTTCTTCTATTATATTAGGGGTCATATTCGGTATATGCGTAACAACTTTCTTACAATTAGATGATATCAAACAAGAATATAAATAGAATAAAAAAAAAATCATTCATTCACAGTGTGTAGACAAAATAATTCATGAAAGCTTTTTACTTGGTTACTGGTACATACATAATTTTTTCCACATTTTTTATACCAACTACTTTGCCTATATTAGTGGAATATTGTAAAAAAATATTTATTAACCGGCGGGCTGGGTAGTCGTCTTCTTTTGAGACATTTCTTTCTTTGGTGTCTTCTTAGACATTTAAAGAAAGATATTACAGCTTGATCACGGCGCGCGGCGTAACAATAGTATGACACAACGTTGAATACTTATATTATTTGTATTACATATTTTTTAACTAGAAGTAGGTATATTAAAGGCCACGTTAATGTGTTTTTAGCCAATAAAGCGTCGCCAAGTGACAAATTGGAGTAATAATCTCGTCACATTCCTCGAATTTTTATGTTCACAACAAACAGTTTTATTATGTTATATAGCTTTAAATTGGCTAGTTTTTATGTTTGATACCTACTTTAAAATAATGCTGATAGAACAAGTATGGCTCTTCTTTAATCTTCGATCATTTACTTCGAAATTTTTATTTTTGTATTTTTATATAGGTACTATCTACTAGACGCGGGAACGCGCTGGATGCGAGCCGCTTCCAACCGGTCCTATTGGAGATCTATAGGGGAGGCCTATGTCCAGCAGTGGACTTCCTATGGCTGAAATGATGATGATGATGATGATGATCTACTAGACTTCCGCCCGCTGCTCCGCCCGCATGCGACCTTTGCTCATATCATCGGTTCTACTCAACAGATTGCGTTCAAACAAAAGTAAGATGTTAAGTCTGACCAAGCTCTTTTTAGCAAAAAATAAACGGCATCAAAATCCGTCCAGTAGTTTTTGCGACCATCGCGGACAAACAGACAGGAAATTCAAAAAAATATTTCTGTGTTCAGTATCGTCAAAATAACATAACCCAAGTATTTTCTTGAATATCTCCAATGTACAGACACGACCTCTTTACAATTTAAATAATAGTATAGATATAGAAGTACTTTCTTTACTTACTTTTTATATAGGACACGTTAATATGATTTTACTCCGCCTAGTGGTGAAGGCAAGAAAAAGGGTAACCGTTACACTGTAACAATGATACAATGGTGGCCCCTGATTTGACGGCCTCATCAGATGCTTTTCCACAGCCCGTTTAAAAGACCCGGGACTGTAGGAAGAAGGAAACACGTGTGCTGCTAAAGAATTCCAAGAATTTAAGATGTGGCAAAGAAAAGATTCGACGTATGGGAAAGCTTGTAAGAACTGAAATATTAATCTGATGACATTTTGTGTGATTTCAATAGGTAAGTCTGTGAGGGTGAATGATATTCACAAATTCGCTTCGATACAAAGAGTTAAAATCAATTGAGATAATTTTAAAGCAATTAGTTTGCTAAACTAAACTATCATTATTATTTATTTTATTTATTTAATTATAATAAATTGGAAAAAGCCCCCTGTAAGGGAAAGATCGCGGGTTCGAGTCCCGCCCGAGAATTGATTTCGCTTTTTCCAATTTATTATAAGTTAAAATCATTTTTTTTTAAATTTACAACGTTTTTCTGTGGGAAACCGGGATGGGTTCCTATATCTTGAGCTATATCTATACTATCTATACCTATTCTATCTATCTAGATCTATTCATAAAAACATTATAGGCAACGCTGAAACCTTTGTATCAGACAAAGGTTTCAGCATTAGCGGTAACGTTGCTTTTATGAATGCCTAATACATATTTTTATGGGAACCGTGGTTGGTATTACCATAGTATCAATAACCTAACTCGATCACAGTTTTATTATTTAACGACCTTCATCAAGGGTAATGAAGGGTAATTCCATTGTGAAGCCGCCGCTACGACGGACTTTAATAGAGAAGCTGACTTGCTCAACATAATACCTTATAAATACGTGTTCATTTAATGCGTTGACGTCAAAGTAAATTTAATGAACAAACGTTGACGTACCTAGTTTGATAAATAATTTGCGAGTTGGAAAATCTTGCTGTTAATATTCATAATTACAAACACTCTTTGTTGAACCTAGTAATACATTAGGGCACAGATCAGATAATAGTAATGTATGATTAGGATAATCTCCTAAGAACGTTTTGTTGTAACTTTAACGGTGGAGGTACCTGCTCTTATTACCCCATTTAAAAAAATACACTCTTTATAGAGGCAGTTACCAAAACGTTAAGCTTTCAACAATTTTTTCTAGAGGGAACCCTCTGATCAACTGAGTTATCTGGAAATGTCCTGGATATTCGAATTTTCCTATACATGGTGACACAGGTGATACAGGAACCATCTATCGAAATTCTGTGGAACCAATTTTTTTTTGCGATATTGGATCTACCAAAATGACGTGCAGAAGACAAAGCAGGACAAGCATTTGGTCTTCCCACTGACAGCACATATACACTCTCCAGTGAGCTCTGACTGCCCTACTCACGGCCGGGAACACAACACGAGGTTATTATGGGATTCTGCAAGGAGGACATTAGAAGGTTTCTTCAGGGTCGGCAGCACGAGTGTAACGCCCCAGGTGTTACATACGTTAAAAAAACAATAATAAAACACTTTCATAAATTTTAAGTAACTATACAACTCGTAATCTAATCTAGCGCGCTATCTAATTTAGTATCAAATATAATTTTTAATAACTTTTATTGTATAACTAGTACTTACAAAAACACCAATCTCATAACCACGGCATTAATAAAATGTACTGTTAACATGCTAATGTTATTGACATATGCGTTGGTAAATTATAAATTCCGCAGGTAAACCCGAAAATGAAAATGTAAGGGCGAAATGTCATACCTACTTACTTACTAGTTAAACACCGGCAGCAATATGAATAATAAATTGAGAATTACGTTTATGTCACAAGATGTTAGACAAGAAATGGGTGTATTCAATTTGACTTGAATCTTTTGTGTACAAGATAAAATGTTATATTCTTGGAATAAGTAGGTAGGTAATTTAATAGCATGACAATCTAACATTGGAACTTTACGTAGGATTTAGGTTGATGTTTGAGTTATGTGAGACACACAAGCTACGAGAAATCGCTACGATTTCCTGTACCGTTATATCTATGTGTTTGTGCTATAAACTTAACAATTTTTAGTTCGATTTTAATTTTTTAATTTCAATTTTTAGTCCTAGTCGCATGTCCAGTTCGTTTCTCCCCACTCGCTACCACATACGTAATTCTAGTGATGGGCAAGTGCTTACGCGTCCAGTACCCGTTACTAATATCAACATTATACTGATATTCGTACCTAGATACCTTCACCATCATGGAACCTTTCCTCATAAGATCAAATTCTGTTGGGAAACGTCCCCTTGAAGGCCCAGTCGACGTAAGCCAATGGAAACTACCAAAGAAGACTGCGCGGCCTGCCGAACCACAGTCAACTCCCGCGACGAAGATTACCAATCGCTTCAGTGCACTTCCATCTGAGAAAACTCTGGATATAGCTCACAACGCACGCCTTCAGGATGCCTCAACACTAAGAAAGAAAACCGGTCACGTCCCTCCAATTATGATGCCGTTGAAGTCTGATTGGACTCATGAAGCCATACGAACTATCGTCAGCAAGTACACCAAGAATTTTCACTTACTATACAAAGGTAACAACACTGTATCCATTATTTGCTATTCCGCTGACGACCACCAGACTCTAAAAGATGGCTTGCTGTCAGAAAATACGGCTTATCATACGTTCTCCCGTAAGGATGAGAAGCTGTACAAAGCTGTTATCTTTGGTCTACCGGCTTACATCGAGGATCAACTTAAGGAAGAACTTGCTGGTGTAGGATTCGATAATGCCATTGTGCGTAAAATGAGAATTCCCGAAGGCAAAAGCTCTGCCACTCCTTCCTTTCTAGTGCAACTACCTGCCGGCAGCGATATGGCGCGCTTCCGCCAAATCAAGTACCTATTCAATTGTGTGGTGCAGGTACAGAAATACCGATCCAACAACATTTATGGTACCCAGTGCTACCGCTGTCAAGGTTTCGGGCACTCCTCAAGAAATTGCAACCTACCTGCGCGATGCGTTAAATGCACTGAAGCTCATCTTAGCTCTGAATGTCCCAAAAAAGACCGGAGCCAACCGGCTCAATGTTGCAATTGTAAAGAAAACCACCCCGCTAACTACCGGCTGTGTAAAGAACGCGACAAATATCTAAGAACAATCAGGGAAAGACAGCAATCAATTCAGGAAACTCAAGCTGCTAAACGCGCCGTGATCATGAAGCAAAGTAAACTTGATGGACGAGCATGGAATATCGTGGCTGCTGGATCAAAGCCTCCACCACAAACAACACGTACTATGGCAGACCCTCAAACGCTACCACAAGCATCTCTGTCTCCTGGTGGCCAAGATCAAGCTACAACAGATATGCTGAATATCTTAATGACTATCAAGTCAATAAAAAATCAATTCGTTGCTTGTTCCAACATCATGGACAAGGTTATATTGATATTGACACACTTAGGAAAATATGTTTGATGTTAATTCACTGCGTATCTTATATTGGAATGCTGACGGTATTCGCACAAAGATTCATGAGCTTCTTGATCTGGTGAGTAAATCTGCTGTCGACATTGTAGCTTTATGTGAAACATGAATTTCCCCCACACAACAACTCTGTACCCCTGGTTTTATATGCTATCGCCAGGACAAACTGAACGCATCTCAAGGACAAGGGGTTGCAATACTAATCAGAAGTGATATTCCCCACACTCGAATCTCTTTGCCTGCAACACAGCAATTAGAATGCCTTGGCATTCAGCTAAATATCTCAGGGAATAATGTAGCCATTGTGTCTGCCTATCAATCTCCTAACCGTCCACTCCTGACAAGTGACCTGGATTTAGTAATTGGCATCAACCCTCTGACAATAGTGATGGGTGATTTCAATGGCAAACATCCTTACTGGGATACTTGTACTGCTAACGTCCATGGGAGGATTCTTTTTAATCATATGAACTCTAATGATTACGAAATTCTTGCTCCGACTACACCTACACTCGTTCACTACGATAGCGATCGGTTACCTTCCACCCCTGATGTTATTCTATATAACTGTTTGCAACCTTATACAGAACCCAAGACCCTCACTAAGCTGTCCTCGAACCATCTACCCATCTTGTTCTTGGTAAATGGCAACATTACACGCAAACCCCATGTAGCATATAACTATTCTAAGGCAGACTGGGTCTCTTTTCGGTGGCACCTAGACAATAGTATCTCCCTGTCTAGCTCTGTGTTCAATTGTATCTCTGATATTGATATTCAAATCGATCGCCTCGCCAGACTTTTGATCGATGCTCGTAACCAGGCTATTCCAAAAATTTCCACCAATGACAGGATTAAACTACCTAGACGAGTCAGGAGTGACATCAAGAACAAAAACAAAATTCGTCGACTGGCTTTAAAGGAGCAGGATCCAGTTCTTAGGAAACGTCTTTTTGCTACTGTAAGAGGATTACAACCCAATATAAAAAACGCTATCAAAGCTGCCAACGACATCTCCTGGAACAAAAAATTAGCCAGCATTGACAACCCCTACCATGACTTGTGGCGAGTGGTCAAAAGTATCCACTATAAGCCCAATATTATTCCACCTCTCATTGGACCTGACGGGACCCTGACCAACTCGGTACACGAGCAATGTGAGGCCCTAGCCTTTGCGTTTGGAGAAAACATGAATCTTACCAGAGAATGGTCTAGCACACCAATGATTGAGTCATCTGTCTCGGAATCCATGAACAAGTTAAATGACCCCAACAACGGTACACTTTACACCAACTGGTCTGGTCCGGCCCTTTGAGATTCGTAAATTGGTGAGCAAACTTAAATCTCGGAAGGCCCCGGGTATTGATGGGATAGGCAATCTATTGCTGAAAAACCTGTCTCAGAAATGTATTGTGTTATTAACAAAAAATTTCAATGCCTGTTTACTCTTTGGCTATTATCCCTCTGCCTGGAAATCCGCCAAGGTAATTGCCATCAAGAAGCCTGGGAAGGATGATCGAATCCCAAGCAATTACCGCCCAATTAGCTTGCTTCCCAGCTTTGGTAAGCTCTTCGAATCTATAATCCTATCCCGACTATCTAATATTACTGAACCCACTCTCGTGCCCCAGCAGTTCGGTTTCCGTAAATCCCATTCAACCACCCAGCAATTGGCAAGAGTCTCAGAACATATCGCTCACTATCTTAATCTGGGTAAATCCACAGGTATGATTTTACTCGTTGTTGAAAAAGCCTTTGACACGGTATGGCACGAAGGTTTGCTCCATAAACTTGTCACTAATAATGTTCCTCTAACATTAGTCAAGCTAATTCAATCTTATCTCACGAATCGTAATTTCTCAGTATACTCAGGCGATACTCACTCTGACCCCGTATCCATAACTGCTGGTGTACCGCAGGGGTCAATTTTGGGCCCGTGGCTGTTTATCTTATATCTAAATGATATACCAACTCAACCCCACACCCAACTGGCTGTATACGCAGACGATACTGCCACTTACACTTCCTCACAAGATTGTGATCTTATTGTCGCACGCTTACAGCTATCAATGGATCTCTTAAGCTCATACTTTACCAATTGGAAACTAAAGCTTAATGCTAACAAAACCGAATCCATAATGTTCACTCGCAAACGCACCCCTCCAGACACTAACGTCAAAATAGCTGGGTACGCTATACCCTGGAGTGGGTCTGTTAAGTACCTTGGTACAATACTAGACAGTAAACTTAACTGGTGCAAAAATACCGAACAGTTATGTCTCAAAGGTGCCAAAGCCACAAACGCATTACGACCCATATTGAGCCGTAAATCAAACTTAAGCCCACCAACCAAGTTACGCATTTACACCACACTGGTAAGGCCGTGTATTACTTATGCTGCACCAGTTTGGAGCAGTACATCCGACTCAAACTACCAGAAACTCCAAGTACTGCAAAACAAATCCATAAGAATCGCATACAATACACCCTTTAAAACAAATCTGAAAAGACTTCATTGTCAATTAAATTTCCCATTATTAAAGGACTTCGTCCTAAAACTTGCCCGTAAATTCTTTATTCATAAAAACCCTACACACAACAACATCTTAATCTCAACAATAGGTCGAAGTAGATTTAACACTATAACGTACGCATCTACGTATAACCGATATCGACTACCCCATCACTACTTCCTTGGTTCGTGACATCGTCACCTTACCGGCTGGCGCTGGCGGCGGCGCGGCCTACCGCCACACACTCATTTATTTTTGTGCGATACCGTAACTTTATATTCCACTACCCGTAACATTTCACTTTTCCCCATAATACATGTATTATTATATTACATTATCATATTATCTATCGAATACGAATATTTAAATTGAATTAATAATATTTGCAGTGGTTGTTTCCTAACCAGCAAAAATAAAGTGATGTATTTGCTTTTAATTAGTTCTATCTCTGTGAAAGTTTTATCAGGATGTAAAATGTTTTATAAAGGTAAGCCTACCTAAGAAAATGTTATTCACACGATAGTTCGTAAATAGAATAGGATCTGTTTATGTAACACTATATGTACCTATATTTGTGCAATAAAGGATCTTTTAAAAAAAAAAAAAAAAAATCTAACATTGGAACTTTACGTAGGATTTAGGTTGATGTTTGAGTTATGTGAGACACACAAGCTACGAGAAATCGCTACGATTTCCTGTACCGTTATATCTATGTGTTTGTGCTATAAACTTAACAATTTTTAGTTCGATTTTAATGATTCCTCGTACCGTGTGTTCCACTCATTAGTCAATGAGGGTAAAATATGTATGAAACACAGAATAATATGTACATTAGGAGCTATGCTATAAAGAGAGACTCAATTTTGCACACCAATGACTAAAATATATAATATTTTAAACAATATCAAGTTATGCTAATACAATTGTTGGTCTTATCGCACTGACATAACCACAAAATTATAACTCTGCATAGGACATTAGAACGCAGAGTAAGTATTTTTTATCGATTAAAGCTGAGTCGAGAGAAGCGGAGACTCGGATCAAAATGGAAAAGTCTCGCGGCAATATATAATTGAAATGTTAGGTTTCGTATACTGCTTTAATTTTTGAACAACGTATTTCGATTTTCAGTTCTATATTATTTCATCGTTTAGAAGTCAGATTCATTAATTTATTCGTTTGCGTAGTACGAGAGATAGTCAAATTAAATAAAGTATAACTAGTCTAAACATATTCTACCATAAAGTTGGCATGTAAACAAAAAGTACCTAATTCATACTAAGCAAACAATAATAATTTTAATATTCCAGATTTCAACAATAACTAGGTACTACAACAACAGCGTCTGTGTATAATTTAAGAGTTATTTACTGATCTCTCTGAAATTCAGGATAATTTTAATCTCCATTACAAAACAGATCAACTGTTTTGTAGTTGAGATTAAAATCATCCTGTAATTTATATTGGGATATTTTTAATTTGCACATCTGTATAATTTTGCAGCAAACTACGTAACTCCACTAATTTACTGAATGCATACCAGAAACATGAATGTTGTGCATAAAACTGACTTGCACACTAATTATGCACACTAACTAAATCAAATGATAGGATTATTGAAAAGTTACGCAATCCGACTTGGATAGATTAAGTTAGAAGGAGGATTCGATCAGTCAGACAAGTAATTATCCACGTAATTACTTGTCTGACTGATCGAATCCTCAATACCATTTTTTTTCACTGTTCATACCTGCTGTGCTTCTCTAAGAGTTGAGGGTCGAGCGCGGCCCTGACTCGACCTTGATAAAGATTGTCATCGGTCAATTGTCATTGGTCCCGCGCTCGACGCTGAATAATTTGAGAATTGCACAGCTTATGTTATAACGTCGGATCTCAATGGTGTGAGGTTTCGCGGACGTGGACGTGGAAAAAGGACGCATTTACTATGGCAAACGTGTCAGCAATATCACGGAAGACTCTCTTTCGACGGTGTGTGGTCCGCGAAATCGTGCATACCTACGTCTGTAAAATCGCAGATCGTGGAAAGCAGCCATGGGCAGCTTTTATTGTAGAAAAATTCAGATCTAGAAAAATTCTGATCGAAGACCACACCGACGAAGTCGCGGGTATTTCTTCTTTTATGGATATACCTACTTATATTTTTTTATATCACTTGGGTCACAGACAAGCACACGGCCTACCTGATGGAAAGTGTTACCCTGGCCTATGGATGAGTGCCAAACCATTCACGCTGCCGATCCTATTAGAACAGAGAGATTCTGTGCCGTCAACGCAGAAGATAAGTAGAACAAGCCTTTGGTCTTCCCACACACAGCACGGGAACACAACACAAGGTTATTTAGCCGCGTATTCTGTAGGGCGGAGGTACTTCCCCAGTCGGACCACTTGGTTGATACGGAAATACCGTCATCTCGGTGATGATGGTTCACTGCTGTGGTGTATTTTGATTATAAACGCTGTTTACAAATTATTAACACATTCCATAGTTTAGAACAAAATGGTTCATACTCATACCACTTGTTGGTTGAGTGCCAAAGTATGACTCATAGGCAAGGAGTAGATTTCAAGACTGGCGCGAGTGAAACTGTATAGCACAGCTAGTACGAGTATTTAGTACAAAACGATTATTTACTCGAACAAATGTTAATGTTTGAAATGTGATTATGTCGCTCATTTACAAAGTAAACAAAGCATGAACGAGACGCCACCGAGGTGGTCTATTTGAATAACAATATATTTAGTATTGTGACAATGAATGTTTGATGTTATGATCTAATGTCCACTTACTTCATCATATAAGATCTGTCATTTTTATGTTGTTAGCTAAAACTTTTGATTTGTTACAAATCTATAATATAAAGGCGAAATACCACTCTCTAATATTAACGAAATCTCAGGCACTATAACATCAACAAATTTGAAATTTGGCAGGTAGGTTCCATAAAGGGTGTCGACATTCACTAAGAACAAATTTATTACGAAACGCCAGCCCTAAACGAAACGAACGAACGAAAAAACGAACTCCTCGCGAACGAAGTCGCAGGCGGCCGTTAGTATCTAAATAAATATTCTGGGATATGCCACACAGCACTATCTAGATTTAGAGTAAGCATTTACCTTATCTAACTTAATGGATTCTAAAATACAATACATACAAAGATATTTTTTGTCAAAAAATATAATACATAGTATACATAGAAATATCTAGAGTATTTTTAAAAGAATTTCTCATTTTAAAAGAATATTTTCCTAACTAACTGCATTAGCATAATGTGTATCAAATTCATGAAGAATTAGCGAGTTTCCGTTAAAAATAAACTTTCACTCGTCCAAGTATAATGGAGGCGCAATTAGCGACTCGATATTTACATAATTGTTTCATCTGAAGCAGACTAGAGCTGGCGAAGAGATAATCCCTAACCTGAAATACAAACATCCGCTGTTACATTCAGCTGTATTTCTCACAGAAACCTGTTTGGTTAATTTCTTTTACATTTGTTTTGCCTAATTTAGTTGGCATGTCCCACAAATTTACTTTAAAACTTGTACAGTCAGCATAAGATCGATCTTGACGAGCAAAAGTTCTTGAAATGATCTTAATACCTTGGTTTTCCTTCGTTCCTGTTGACTGATTGTTCTAATATTTGGTACCCACCTTTAGTACAGACAATAATACAATTTAAATTAATAAAAAAGTTTGATTTGCGCGTATTGCCAAGACTTTGCAGTTAAAACCGTCCTGGCTTATGAATTTGAATTTGAATTTTCTGTATAATTCACGTATTCCATTACGCTATGTAATTAGCTGCTCAATACAGTACAGTCAGCGTCAATAGAAGCTAATCAAAAACTGAGTTCCAAAAGTATTGACTCTATATTTTTTTTTAATAACCTGACTTATTTCTTTTTAATATTAATCACTCGCGTTAAGGTTTCAAAATAATCAAAAAAACTATTTTCAAAATAAGCTGATTCAATTTTTTTTCAATACTCATAACTATATTGTATTTTTAAAGTGACTGATATCACAGATTAATAAATAGTTATGCTGATATTTAATTGAATCAAAATAGTCAGACAAAAGGGGAAGTGGTATTATTCAATTATTAGCAGCAGTGTCGGCAGCTCGAGTGTGATGCCCCTGGTGTTGTACATGTCTATAGGCCATGGTAACCACTTTCCATCAGGGCCGTGCGCTTGACTGCCATCTAAGTGGTATAAAAAAGTGCTATTCTCTAACTTTTTACTAGTCGAGGAGCCCGTAGCAATCGACCAATCACATCATAGAACAAGGTTGTGCTCGACGACGATTCTATGGGTATGATGGGATTGGTCGATTGCTCTACGACGAGCCAGCAGCGCTGTGTCCGTCAACGAGTGAAAGTTAGAGAATAGCACTGCTGTTCGATGTAGTGGGACCACGGGCCCTTAATGGATTAATCACATATTTGAGAATTAAAAAAAAAGTAATTAATTTTCGCAACCGATGCTTTATTGTAAAAAAACAAACTTTAAAATTAACATACCACTTATCTACTAAAAAACGTTTACATTGTAGCTAAAAAAAAATTACACTTGCATACTTGCATAATTAAAGTTAAGGTTTTCAATGGTGTTTTTAGAATCGGGTATGGCCTCCTGCATTATCTATAATACACTGAAGACGTTCCCGCATGGACATGACCATGTTCTGACATGTATACATTCCTCTATAGTGTTCCCATAACTCGAATACATGATTACAAATAGCGGTTGCAGTGCGAGGAGTTGACGGATCTCAGTTTTCCACCATCAATCCCCACATGTTTTCAATTGGATTTATGTCCGGAGATTTAGGTGGAAATGGCAAAGCAATAATTTCGTCGTTGTGCTCTCTAAACCATGCTCTGGTCAATCTTGCAGTGTGTACGGGTGAATTGTCATGAACAAAATTAAAAGGATCGATGCCTGGATAACAATTTCTAACAGTTGGTATCAAAACTTCTTCCATAATATCAACGTATTCTTGAGCATTCAATCGTCCACCAATTTCTATTAATTCTCCAGGCCCAGCAGACGACATCCAGCCCCAAAATCCAAGGTTTATTCTGCCGCTTGCATGAACATTGACAATATTTCTTTCAAAATACCTTGTGTTATTAATTCGCCCCAAGGTGACCCTTCCACTTTCATCTGATGTAAAAGTTTTTTCATCACTGAATATGACATTCTCGAAATTGAAGTCTAGATAGTCTCGTGCAAATCTCAATCGTTCTTCCTTGTGTATTGCAGTCACAGCAAGCTTTCTGGCCGGTTTGTGGTGATGTACTCCTTCTTTATGCAATACACGTCGGACTGTTGACCGTGATATATTAAACTCAGTAGCCAAGTTTGCGACTGGAGTGAACCCATTGTATCTTGCTTGTCCTTCTAACAATTTCCTTACGTGTAGAAGCAGATGTAACAGTCGGTCGTCCTGTTTTTCGAATTTGATTAACATGTCCTTCGCTGTTCGCTATTGATCCAAAGAGTAACGGTATTTCGAGCAACACCAACACGTCTTGCGATGTCACCAATTGGTAAGCCATCTTCATGAAGCGTTATTATACGATGTCTTTCATGATCTGATAGATAATGCGACATATCGATGATAAAGGAATTAAGGGAATTTACTAATTTGTAGTGCTATTTAATCAAATTATGACTTCCTAGAAATATATAGGTGCCTAACCTACTTAGGAATAATCAGTAATAGATTATATTTAGTTCAGTTCTTGGTTTATATAGCCACTTCAAGTGACAATTCTTGACAATGCCATAAAACAAAAGGCAGAACACAATATTTAAATCAAAATATACATCAGCATTCTAAAAAGGTTTATGTTCGACTAAAGTTTTATTCTTAATTCAGGTACTTTTTAAACTTTTTATAGAACCATTGTGTGAAAAACTTTTGAAAATTTCTGATAGCCGGTTCCCACGGTCTGCGATATCGCGGACGGACGCGGACCAGCACGCACGGCACACCGTGGGAAGGGTCTCGTCCGTGGTAGCAGAGGACGTCCGTGGCGGTGCGCCGGTATCCGTCGCGAGGCGGTAACTTCAAAGGTGCGGTCCGTGGTAGCACAGACGACGGCAAGTCAGAATATTTTATATCATTCATTAATTTTCTACCGTGATCCCACTGCTATGGGTAACTATTTAGTAATCTGTGCTATGGGTGACAAAACAGAAAATAAATAAAATTAGATATTATGTCTATGTACACTTACGCTAAACGACTTTTGTTGTATGCTGATATCCACCAGCGACGTGGTTTCTTTTTACTTTTACTAGAACGCATGATTTGGTGATAATTGTTAATTAATACCACAGCCGCGGCTGCAGCGACGACACGTTCTCTTTCACTTTGCATTTTGAAATGAAGTTATCAAAAGATCTACACAGACCGACACGCACCGTTGGAAGAGCCCTGTCTGCGTGCGTTGCCGTCCGCGATCGTCGGCTGTGCGTGATGATCCGCAGAATCGCGGACGGTGGGAAGCGGCCTTGATACTGCTCTACTTTTGATGGATAGTTTTTTTTTGCATTATGAAAATACTAGCTTCCACCCGCGGCTTCGCCCGCGTGGTGTGTTGATAAAAAGTAGCCTATATGTTAATCCAGGGTATAACCTATATACATACCAAATTTCAACCAAATCGGTCCAGCCGTTTATGCGTGAAAGAGTAACAAACATCCACACATCCACACATCCATTCTCACAAACTTTCACATTTATAATATTAGTAGGATTAATGTACCAAAAACTTTTGCGACGCGATTTTGTCAGACTATTATGATATATCTTGCAATGCATTTCTTTTGGACAATTCAGATACTACGCTATTAATTGATGTTGACTGTACCTATGCACTTTTCAAAATAAGGAAGTACTGCAAATTATTACAAATTATTTCCACCCTTCTAGTAAATAAAAGCAAATAAAGAACGTAACAGCTAAAGGTGAATGTAATTGGTTCACGTGCCTACCGGCGGGTACGCGTAGTATTTATAGCTATCCACACTCGTTCATTCACATAAAGTTACACTGCAGGTTTTTCAAATCAGTTGATTTGAAATTTTTGACGGAATATATCTCATGCTTCACACGGCACACCGTGCAAAAGTTCTATAAGTGGTCATCCTGAGATGAGAAAACTTGGTATTTTATTCCGAGGATTAGCCTCTCTTAATCTTAACCATCTGTTTGTTTTTTGTAAAGTCTGCTTAATTAAAAAATGTATAAAATAAGTATCTTACGTAAGTCGCTTTATTTTACGATATTGATATTTTCTTAAAGAACCCAATTATTTTTAACTAATGTAAATGTAAAAAAAAGTAACTGATTATTTTTTTAACTGATGTACTGTTTCCAGGAGACTTTTTTATACGTGCGGAAAGCCCTAGGGATACCCCATCGCTAGAGCTTGCGGGGGTGGTTATGTCGGACTCGAACCGACCAAAACCGCACGGCCGTCTCGGGCTTTCAGTTACCGGGAGTGAAATAGACTCTAGTATATCCCTCGCACACCCTGGCTGACTCAGGGTCATAATCTTCTTATATATAAAAAATGAATTGCAATTCTGTTAGTCTCGTTAAAACTTGAGAAAAGCTGAACCGATTTGGATAATAAATTTTAGATTTGAAATATTCGTGGATGTCCTGGGACGGTTTAAACGGTGACAAAATATGTAAAAAGGATCTAAATTCCACGCGGGCGGAAAATAATATTATGACGCGGGGGGCGGTACAAAGTTCGCCGGGTCAGTTAGTGACTTATATGTTTAATTGTATTTTAGTCAAGAAAGACAATAACTGAAAAATCTTAAATTTGATATTATTGTAGCGTTATATTTCGGCCTTCTCGTACTCATTATTAAAGATTTTACAGGGATAGTCCATCAAAATTTCAAAGAATCATTTTTTTTTAGCAGTTAATGAACAAATAAACATATTAACGATATGCGATATCTTTTTCTCGTAAACAATGTCGACATCGTTAATTAGACGTAGCCGAGACGTTGAGAGGGCAAGTGACACGGTCGTATCTATTGTCAGTCTACAAAGAAATTCCTACTCGAGGGATGAAAATGGTAGTAGTTATTTATAGAGCCGACTTTATTCTCGCAAGGAATGTAATAAGTTTATTGAGAATAATCACCGTTTACGAATGAGACGGCAGTTTCAAATTATATACTAGACATTAATTTGTTGAAGTGGATCTCAATGTTCTAACCTGTAAGCCTACCATGAAATTCCGCTGTTGCGATTAAAGTATCGAGGAATCGGGTCCATAGGAGAAATTTCAATGATCCAAAGGCGGTACGTGATACATCGGGTGGGCATACCGTTAGGAAACCGAAGTGATAACAACAGAGCTAAATGCTAAGTGTTTCGTGTGAGGCCGAAGTTTTGGATGTTTCGTGGTAGCCCCCTTATACATCTTTTTTGAAACCTATAAAACGGAGCTGTAAAAAGGACGGCTATATATTTTATCGAGATGAAAATTTTACTGAACATGGAATACATAGATACTGTCTGTGTACAGTCGACAAAGAAGATACGGTTGCATTTTTTCATATAAAGTTGTATGTAAAGGAACAACCGTATCTCTTTTGTCGACTGTACATGCTGTGTAGTTTTTATACACGAGCCAAATTAATTAGATGAATTTATGGAAATGCTGCACCTCGGCATCTCATCAACGAGAAAGATTCCTATTAAACACTATTAACTTCATGATATTTTCTGAAATTTACGCGAATATCAGTCATTGAAATAAAACCAATTTTTAACGGATTCTATCGCAATTTATTTATTACTAGCTTTTGCCCGCGGCTCCGCCCGCGTGGTAGTCGGTTATCGCGACCAAACATAGCCTATGTCCTTTCTCGAGGTCTAATCTACCCCTATACCAAATTTCATCAAAATCGGTTCAGTGGTTTGGGCGTGAAAGCGAGACAGACAGACAGACAGAGTTACTTTCACATTTATAATATTAGTAGGGATTATTTACTTTTAGCCAACGTTTCGGCTACTTTTTAGCAGCCATGGTCGCTGCCTGCTGCTAGTAGAAGTAGCAGCTGAAAAATGGCCGACACGTTGGAAGTAAATAATAACTAATAAATCGCAATAGAATCCGTTATAAAGTGGTACTATGTATTAACTTCGTTACATTCGAAGCTCCCTATAAAATTTTAAAATTATTTTGTATGTCTAGATTATTGACACATGGATTTGGTTACGAAAATAACCCATCCGTTGAGGAAGCATTCTCCTTTGATCCAACTCCACTGTATTGCGAAAATCACATGCCCCAATTTTGCACTGTCACACACAGTGAGGGGGCACACGTAGCGAAAGTGTTTATACTCAAAAAGTCCCTATTTACCTATCGATTTAACAGTAATTGGCTTATCATATTTACCGAAAGCATTATATTGCTTACTTTGAATTAAAAGGGACTATACAGGCTTATTACTACGGCGTACTAAGCTAGGGCTTTTAATTGCTGCGACCTCCACGCGATTTTAATGAAGTGTACCACGTTATTACTCCATGTAAACATAAATAGTAGTGTTGTGATCTTAGTGTCTAAACACACTATGCCGAAGTAACGCGACCGAAGTTCGGCGGCTGAATTTACGTTCCGACGTATTCGGCTGATATGACACACCATAAGTGCCGAACTTATGCCGAAGTTACGTGACCGAAGTTCGGCGGCTGATTTTGTATCATGGCTTCAACAAATTTAAAACGTGGTAAATTAATTGTAACTCAATCTCGTGAAATTGTAAATAATGTAAATTTTAATTTAATTTTAAAAATAATGTAAATAATGAATTGTCAAATTCATGTCGCTTCTGCATAATTTTCTTAGGTCTACGGTTAGTAATGTCATCTTGGCAGATGCTATACATTGCGTTTATGATACTTCAAATTAAATGCTACATAAAAGAAATCGCGGTAATGTATGTCGTGTCATTTCCGTCTCCGGATTTAGGCGATGATGCCCGAAAAAAGCTGAATTGTTAACTGATTTTAATTGTACTGTACCGGAATCGATTATTCTGACAATTGATTTGAGACCCTAGACTATAAACGCCAAATCGTATCTCTTTAAATTATTTCAACGGTACAGACACGTGGGGCGCCGGTGGCTCCCCGCTGCTCCCCGCCCCCGGATCTTCGTCGGCAATCGAACCGAACTTCGGTCGCGTATAATGTGTGCTCACAGAACAAGTTGCGCCGCTGAACTTACGCCCGACCGAAGTTACGCTGTACGCCATGACGCGACGCAATTTCGGCATAGTGTGTCGTCAGTAATTCAAATAGCATTGTAGGCGTAATTGTGCCGAACTTCGGTCGCGTAACTTCGGCATAGTGTGTTTAGACACTTAGAGTATACATTGCTATAGAGCGCGCCTTACAAGTATGAACTGCATCACGGGTATGAACAGTACCGAGGCTCCTGGGTCAACCTCAATCAGTAGCAAAACAATACCCGTCAAAATGACTTCGCAAATAATATTTAATTCGATATGTTAAATCAAAATTTTATACAACATCGTATATTTGTAGTACTAATGACGCAAAAACAACGCAAAATGACGCCATTTTTTTGTATTTTGGCTTAAATTTTATCCATGTATATCAAATCGAACAAAAAACTTCATAACAACAAACTACATTAATAAGTGCATCTATTGATATTTTTGGTAATGCATGAAACATCACTATAGGTGCGCTATACCATCGCAAAGTATCTGCTAACACTCGGCGCTAAAGACCTGAGTGATACGCGCGCTCTAAATATTATAATGTATACTCTAAGGTTGTGATACAGTAATATGACGTTGAAATATATTTATTCAGCGTACTCGATAAATTTCCCGCTGCCGGGATTACCAGTTGAAACTACTGGTCTATTTTATAATGTCTAAATATCCAATTTTATATATTATAAAATGGGAGATCATGATTTCCTGAAAGTTGGAGATACGGTAGTAACCTTTAATATTCAAACTGAAAAGGTTAAAGGTAATAGGAACAATGGCGGGTAGCACTTTAATAGGCACAAAGATGGTGTAAAGTTTTTTTAAAACTGTCAACAACGGTCAACAATGATATTTGTATTATCGTCTGAATATCAACGAGTATTTGTCAGTTATGACATAATGTTTATTGACTTTTAATACCTTTGTTAAAAGTGACAGAAGAAAAGGTTTAGGCAAAGCCACTACTCCGCTTCGGCACTCAATATGCTAAAAGGTACCAGAATGTGACAACGTCGGACCGTCTTCAAACGAAAGAAAAAACGTACAATATATTATTATAGACATGCCTGTTGACGATGTAAACAAGTGCTGTTAGCAATCGCTCCGCCCACTGATACGAGCATAAATATGAAAGAAATAGCATCAGATTCAGATTGCTTTTGCCTCGGTTATATACTACAGTATTTAATTATTAAACTCACAAAGTGCTGCTATAAAGTTTCATTTTATCGGTCATATAAATTTCTATCAATACGAGTGTAGTCGTATCCTATCAATACGTAGTAGAGTCAGTGTGCATCTAAGGTAAGGAAGGAAGTAACTAAGGAAGGAAGGAAATCGTAGATAGATGATGCGGTTTAATTAAAACTTTTCATAAGTTCTTGTAATGCTGGTAACAATACAATTGGTATTCAGTTATCCTTTTTATCGTATTGATCAGCGACATCTGCATCTATTAAAATAATAAAAATCCGACTGCTGTCGCTGCTGAATAGATCGAAACAAGTTTGATAGCAGGCGATATCCATTTGCCAATCATAAACCGAAAGAAAACTAATGGCTACCGCCTGCTATCAAACATCTTTCCAACAGCAGTCGGGATTTATATTAATAATTTATTTTAAACATTTTAGTTATGTTAAGTATGACATACATATATTTTTGTAATCTCTTTCTGATTCCTTTCATTTCGAGTCGTATCGAAAAATTATCTTGTGTTGTGTCAATACACGACAGTTGAGCACCAAAAATCCACTGTATAGTTTTTGTTGACATTTTATGTACCCTATAATACCGAAAAGATAAATACTGATGAATAATTTGAGACCCCACTCATCAAAATCCATAGTTAAAATTAAATAGTCAAAATCAAAAAAATCTAAAAATCTAATAGTTTGTGGGCCTAGAGGAACAATAGGAATGGGCTAAGGGGAACAAAGAAAACTAGGCACAACACACGTAAAACATTACCCTCGCTGGCGCAGTTGGGTAAAAACGTAAAATAGTAGGATTTATGTCTGTACATTGGTGAGATTTCCAGTAGCTTCTGCAGAGTTCGATTAGTTTATGCAGCTACAACAACAGCTAAAACTACATTATCTGTTATTTCGATGGATCTAAGAGCCGAAGTCGCATCACAAAAGTATAGATATACCTATTCCTAAACACATTGCGAAAGATGCTGAATTATCCCACCCTTCGAGTAACAAGATATTAAAATGTTTCCTTTCTTTGGCTCAGTTTAATGACGTAAGTGACGTAGTGACGTAGACCTCTTAACTAAGCGAGCTCGAAGTACCTACCCGTTCATTTATTGAATGTAATCAGTTCACTAACACAGGTTATAAATGGTAACTATTAACTAGTGCCTCTTTAGTGAAGAGCTTCTATAAGCATAATAGAAATCATAGTCAAATGGAGATAATTTATTTAGATAGATATTGCTCGGGATATGTCCTAAAATCTATACTATTATATAATTGTAAAGTGGTCGTGTCTGTACATTGAAGATATTTAAAAAAAAATACTTGGGTTATGTTACGTTAACGATACACGAACACGAAAATATTTTTTTTGAATTTCCTGTCTGTTTGTCTGTTTGTCCGCGATGGACGCAAAAACTACTGGATGGATTTTGATGCGGCTTTTTTTGTTAGAAAGGGCTTACTTAGACTTAAAATCTTACGTTTGTTTGATCACAATCGGTTGAGTAGAACCGAAGATATGAGCAAAGGTCGCATTAACCGAGATGCACGCGGGCGGAAGGCTAGTGTATTATAAATGTGCTCTATACGCGCAGTAAATATTTCTTGGGTGCACAGATTATTACAAAACAATCCGCGGGCGCCAGGGCCTCGTATGTATGTCTCGCGTTTTAGGTCCAAGGTACGTGTCCCTAGGTATATATGAGTATTATGAGTAGGTACGACAGTTCAGCATCGCGTCCCTGAATATATTACATACATTTTATCAAGAGAGTACCAGACATAGATCCTTTGAAAACCCCACTTAAGGAAATAGTTGAGAGCACTTTTGTTGTTAAGTTGGCAACACTATCCTCTATCGTCAAGCTGAGTTTGAGCATACTTCGACGCGTTTGTGAGATGAAGCTCTTGATAGATAGATAGACAGACAGATGGACAGCAAAATGATCCTATTAGGGTACAATTTTCTTTCTCAGGTTATACTGTAATATCTTCTTAGTGACGTAAGTAACAAAACTAAAACATTTATTCATAACACTCGACTTATATCATTCAAAATAGTATTAAAAGCTTAAAATACATTAGTGTGATATTAATAACATGTGTCGTGTCATCTTTATTTGACCCCGAATAGAATTAATGATCATTTTAAGTGTATGTTACGGTTTTTACATTCCCAAACAAAGTAGAATCACATTGAGTATAGATCCAAAGAATTTGTTTATTAAAAATAAAACTGCGTTCGTAATCATTTCATAACATGTACCAAAATTTAAGCCAAAGTTTAGAGAAGAATTGTATCGATTTTCCGTGTTTTCTCATACATGAACTTTGAAAGCAATCTACATGAATTTTCACAGAATGTTACTCTTCCGCGCCGCACCCATTCTATTTGTTCAGATATATATACGCCGAAATCAATAACGCTTATTAGGGAGAGCAAAGTCACGCCGCAGAATGTAGATAATTTGTATCAGAAACATGTCTTAGAAGTTAATTTAAACATAGTTATACTCGTAATAGAAGGTCTATATTCTAAGCATGTTACATACGGTTTATTAGTTCAAAGAGTGTGTAATAACTAGCATTATAATTAAGTGGTCGTAGGAAATGCGTAAATACAGAACTTTACGTCGACCAATAATAAACACGTCAACAGCAGCCATTAACGGTCACCTATTTGTTAGTAGCACCATTCGAATGCTGGCAACATCAACAACAAGTGCAAAATTATTGTAAATTATAGGTACTTTTAACAGTAATAAATTGTGACCTTAGCACTAGGACACATCGCTACGTACCTATGCGTATTTGAAACACCCTGTTGAGAACATTCTAAGAAATATAGAAACGGCTTTTACGCGATTGGTTTCTTATTAGATTCAAGGAAGGTTATAAAACAGTTATTAAACAGCTGGTATTTTACGTCCGCCAACGATATTACATGAATGATAAAACAGTCCCTGAAAATACATCTAAAAATGAAATATGATACTAGGCAAATATAAGCGTTGAGCGCTATCTGTGGCTTCACTGCAAAGGAGTGTTATTAATAATATAGAAGAGACGCCCCGAGGACGTGTTGACTTCTTGTTCTTTATATTGTTCCTACTTATCTCCGCCTTTTATATTGCGAGTATTACGGCTGGTAGCGACAGCTGAGCGGTTTGAAATTAAAGTTATCTAAGTATTCATAAATTTCGATTTCAACAAAACAATAAGTTTGTAGATATTAATTGCCTTCAATATTTGTACAGAAAATGGTTTTCGTAGATTAAAGGCTTATATCAAATGTATAGTATAGAACGCGTTAAAAATTCAAATAAGTACTGGACGCGAACAGTGGCACTTCTGCAGTCGTTGGACCACCCCCTCTCGTGCTCATTATGGCCCTACACCTGCACAACTATCGACCTGAATGAAGCGGCGAAAGGTGCAGCCAATGAAGAACTCAGCGAGAGTTCTAGCTGGGTGCATCTTATTATTTGAAATCCCAATTCATTAGCGTTAATATAACCAGCTCCAGAGTTCCACTATCTACATCCTGACTCCATCAGCTCAGCTCGATAGTGTCAAATTAATTTATTGTAATCTAAATGTTATGTTTTAAAGAGATACGATAATAATAAGTGGTTGTTGTGCCGCTCTTCATATTAGGGGCCCCTGTAAATAAGCTTCCGTGGATGTTTTCACACGCAAGAAGGATAGCTCTGGAGTGTATCATACTTAAAAATAGGAAAAAATAAAAAGAATATAAAGTTACCGTTGCCATATACAAAACATTAGTTATTTCCTCATTCGCTGAACCTTTTTATTGCACGTTACAGCGCTTACTCTAGTAAAATTTATGTACCTAGATTATTGAGAACTAAAATATTGGAATACTTAACCCTTACAGTTCTAACATATTATGTATTTAGCTACAAGCTTCTAAAATTAAAATTAAAATTTAAAAAAAACATTTTATTTTTTCAAGAAAATCACTCTCATGGGAGAAAATCTCTATATATAATAAATGAGTTAGGTTACTAAAGGATAACTCAATTCAGGGCAATCTGAGAATAAAATCAATTCAGAGAGGCTACTGTTCCTCAATACCCAATTTTAGAACTCTCTTTGATTCTTTGACATTTCGCTACATATACAAAATTTAATTACGATATTTTATTGCTGAACATAATATTGTTATTCGGGCACTACCTAGCTGTCACCCACGGTATCATCTACGTGAATGTCGGTTATCACAACCAAAAGTAATCCTACGACCTTATTTTAAGACCTGTCAAATATACACAAAGATGTCATAAGAATCGGTTAATTACATATTAACATTATACAATCATAAAATAATTGAAATATAATATTACTGGAGATGTAGGGCCACATGGCCATAAAAAGGTATTTACGGAGTGATCCCTGCGAAGCCTTTTAAGGCCCCAGGTGTTTAATCGCTTCGGAAAATGATAGCATAAATATTCATTACAATTTAAGCATTCATAGAAACATAATTCTTGTTTTAGAGTTGGAAGTTGAACTTCCTACCTGTGAGTAATGAGATGGTAAAATTAAGGAAGTCTTGTACATCGTCCTAAAGAAATTCTTCAAGCGCTTTATATAATTTAAATAGTATATAAAAGCCGATTTTTCGTATTATTTATTAAATTATACGGGACCACATTTTGAGGAAAATTTATTGATGGCCACACGTGTCGCGTAAAATCTATATTTAATAACACGTGTCATTTCTTGAATTCCGTTACACCTTGGATTATAAAAATAGAACACTTTTTCAATGTAAACAAGCAAATCTCACAGTAATAAATCGAGTTGTCAAAATGCCTATAAACTTTTTCACGAGAGTCAGTAATTTACTGGGGATCAAGTTGACAGTTATTAAATTAATTCAAACCAGAATCGGGTACTGTTTTCAATATTGTATGTACTCGTAACAGAATCTGTAAATTTGTAGCTTAGCGTTTAATAAACTTGAATTCAATGTGTATCTATCAATAGATATCGGAATGGCTTTATACTGTATATAATAACGTTTTATAGTGACGCTGGCATTGACTGAAAATAATATAATATCATTTATTTCAAAGCTCTAGCTATAATTTTAACGACTAGATAGAGCGAGACATTAAATTTTAAGTGTAAGTTTTGTGAAGATATTACCAAGGGTAGTTTAAAAGTTACTACTACCCATTCAAAAGATAGGGTCGGATAAAAATATCCTCTTTTAGATTTCCTATTTTAAGATTAAAAACGATAAGTTTAAAAATATTATTTTGTTAGAATCAAAATTTCGATTATGTTCAGCGAAACGTCGAGTCGGCTTTATGATCGAGAGGTCCCAAGTTCGACTCCTTACCATAACCCAACCAACTTGATAACACTCTTAATAAGCAATTTAGGTTACCTGGGAGGCTAACCCCCCCAGGTTACAGTATTGACCGGATAATGTGAAAACGCTCTAAGCTAAATTGCTTGTCAAGAAAATAAAAGGTATTTATCGACTATCCAAAACTACAAATAATTATTATGCCGATATTGGTATTCTCTAGTTTACTGTTATTAGTTATTGTTATGCTACAACTTGTTTGTTTGAATTATTCGCATGAATAAACCAGAGCTATCGGTTGCTTCATCGATATTACTTGTAATAACAAATAAACAGTTCTAAAATACATTACGTAAATGTAACAACTGAAATGTAAGAATATTAATACTTACCTACAGATGGTGCGTGCTAGAAAACCTACACGCGGTACCCTGGGACCCTGGGCAACGGAAGCAGCAACTCTTCCTTCAATTTAGAGGACGCGTTGCTGCTTCTGGCCGATATTCTGCCAAGGTCAGAACGACCTAAGAGTAGAAAAACTCTCTAGACAAAACCTTTTGCCAACCCGTCTGGCCAACGTGGCAATAGTACGCTGAAACCCTCCACCATGATGGCGCACATTGAGTGAGGCCTAAGTCCAGCAGTGGACTGCAATAGGCTTTATTGAGTTCCCAACATAAGGGTGAGGGCAATTAGACTGTGTTGTTGGGGAACCAGCATACGGCATAATTATATGTTTTTTGTGAAGGTATATTAACTTTTTATATGTAGGTATCATACTGTTTTGATTAGCACATATACGACCATTTTATAATAAATAGGCTCAGGGGCACATTAGGCGCCGAACTTGTCCTGTAAAATTCGTACTCCTCAAATTCCATAAATCATAAAAACACCGTCTTAACAGAATACACTGATACGGTGACTTTGGAAACAGGGCTTTCCTTTATTATGTGTTGCGATGAAATTTTTTAGTACCTACTTAATTAATATAATTTGAATATTACACATATGAAAGTAATACATTACTATAGTTACTGTGTAAATAGGTACAAAATGAAAGTAATAAATATCTATTTCTTGCGTCAAATTAACCTAAATTATTCAGATTGAATATAAAATGTAACCCACTTCAAATATGTTAGTTCATAGTAATCACATTTTTTTATTACATTTGGGTAGAATACATTTTCTTTGGTCAATAATGTCGTAATACAATCACCCCATTTCTTACCGTGAGTGTCGTACAAGGTGACTAAAATAATAACATTTTTTCAATGCGTAGCGTAGGTATATGCATAATATTTTTCAATTCAATTTAGTTTTATGGTACGCAAAAATCCTATGTATAATTAAAAGGTATGCAAAAATCCGTTGTTTACTAGAGAAATTGCTCAAAGTTACGGTACGTGCATGTTGGCATACCAAAAATATTTTATCACTAGGAATGTCTAAATGGCGCCCGCCAAATTTATAGGAGCAGCCGCAAACCCTACTTTGACGCTGTTGAAAGCCTGGCAGTTGAACTACTTACCTATTGTAAAATTTATAACAGAATATATATAATAGGTTTTAAACGCCTGATTGTTATGTAATTTAGTATTAACTATTACCTAGTATTAACCTATACCATGTTATACAGTTTACCTATATCATGATCGCGTTTATTCCCGATAACATTATTGTATATTACATTAGCAAATAGCGTTTAACTTGAAATTCTCTGTAGTGCTTAGTAGAACGATACAATCGTGACAGTTGAAAGCAAAATGGCTTATTTTTTATAAAATATACAAGAAAATAGCTTTATTCTGAAAGTACAATTACTATTCAAAATTAAAAGAAACCCTTGTAAGCGTAATGCACATGTCATATTACTTTGATTGTCCTGCAATATTTTATTGCAACATTTCATCATAAATTTTGGCTAAGTTGCGCTAAGTTCACTCTTACTTGGTGACCTTTCTTAATCTGACAGGAAGTCAGATTAAGAAAGGTCCACCAAGTTAACCAGATGGACAGACAATAGAATTTAATGAAATTTTTATAATCAATTCGTATGTTATTCAAATCGATATTTATTGGAAAAAGTAAATGCTCAGACGGGACTTAAACCCGTTTAGTAGCTCAGTAATTCACTTTTTCCAATCTTAAATCGATTAAAAAGATATGTTAACACATTAAAAGTATATTCATCTTTGACAAAATTATTTAATCTCAAGTACATGTCTTACTATACTATACTTTTCATTATAAGGATCGAGACTATACCACAACGCAGTAGCGATCGGTGAGCTCACAATGTAGGTAAACTTCAAAAACGAAAATAAACTTCAAGAGTATTGAACTAGATATTACATATACAATGCGTATCACATACCTAAATAAAATTTTACACGTACTCTGACATTTGCCATACGTTATACGTAAATCCCTCAATCGACAATATTAGAATACATTTTAATATTGTCCGTAAAAAAAAAGTCTGGTGAATGCGAACGCTTGTGGTTTAGTACATCGTAAATTTGCTGAACAAGGGATTCAGCGGATGGCTATTAGTCTGAAAACTCGTCTTTAAATAAAATACCTTTTATTCCACACTGAGAAATCTTTTAAACTCTTTCATTTAGACGCTTTGGCACAGCGGTAGCGCGTACGATTTCTGTGCATTAAAGGATCCTAGGTGCAATTAACAGGTTACACAAAATTTAATTTAATTAAACAGTTTCCCAAATTTTGTGTTTTAATTCAATTTAACAGATATGCATCTTGATAGTGGATATTTATACACTAGCCTCTGTGGCGTAGCGGTAGTGAACGCGGCCGCTACGCAGGAGGCGTTTGATCCCCGCTAACTGCAAATATTTTTATGCATGAATATGGGTATTTGCATTGATCTGGTAGTGCCTCGGAGAGCACGTTAAGCCGTCGGTCCCGGTTGCCATATGAACATCTATGGCAGACGTTAGGGGTAGTTGGAGCCCTAAAAAGTCCATCAACAACGTCATCAATATCGTCTAATGACACCATTGGGTTGTGGAGGTCAGATGGCCGTCGCTTCACGGAAAATATCGACTCGATAAGACTGGTGAAACGGACCCCAGACTCCGAGACGAAAGTTTCGGATGCGACTGGGAATTAACGCTAAGATGAAGAAGTGTATATCTATAAAATTTTCAGTGTTATTCAGAATTTTCAAAGGAAAGTTATTTTATGATTCTAATTTACTGTAGCAGCTATAGTTCGTTTTTATCTACAAGCAGCCACCCGCGATTTCGTACGTGCTACTTCGTGGAGTTCGTTTTAACCCCTTAGAGTTACAAAAAAAAAAAAAAGGGTTAATGGATGATTACACCCTATAAGGAACATACCTGCCAAATTTCAAATTTGTAGGCTGTGTTATAGTTTCTGAGATTTTGGTGATTAATCAGTGAGTCAGGTAAACCACTTCATAGGACGTGTAGTCAATATTAATATGGTTAGTAAATTTTTGAGAATGGTTTGTGTCCGTGAACGTGTTAACGGAATATTTTTTTTGTTAAATTCACTGATGAAAAACCGTCTCATGCAAAATATTCTTTTCACCATTGACACTCGAAAAAGGGCCCGTGATTCATCAAAAACAGTGAATAAAACGCTCTTTGTTTCACCGAGTGAATAAAAAAATTTGAATTTGGAACATGCGCGAATGTACGGATTCTAGTGAAACATACAAAGAGGTTGCACACTCTCACTATAAAAACGTACTAAAAGCCACCTAAATGTAATCACTGGCTGGATGGAATGTGGCTCAGTTTAAATTAAGAAAAAAAAATGCCGCCATTTTCTGTGTAATTTTCCTTGTAAAAGTTTATGTTTGACTCATAATCATAAAATGACTTCATCTAGTGATGAAAATGAAACTCATATTCTCGAACGCGAAAAGACTCCTGAGTCTTTTCGCGCTAAAGCGGTAGCTATTACTGATAATTTGCTGCTTCTTTTGTGTACTATCCATAACAAAATGTAATTCATAATCACAGAGTAATCGTTTTCTCGTAGTCAATGGTGAAAAGTTGAGTACCTAACACGTGAAAAAAGAATTAATCTCGGCTCTTGTATCCCTCGATCCACTCAGGTTTCTCTCTAGAACCCCTCGCTACGCTCGGGATTCTACCGGAGAAACCTTCACTCCTCTCGGGATACAACTTGGTGCCTCGAAAAGAATTCACCTTTTTTTCACTTGTTGGGTAATCTACTATTTTTTATCAAAGATTTTAACTTCAATTCAAAGATTACTACCGTTTTTTTACTGTCTCAGTTTAACTGTTTTCGGGCAGTTGTTAAGATTTGTGCATAGATTATAACATTTTTTCAGCTGTGTATTTATAAATGGAATTCAGATTCTAAGTGTACTCTAAAATGACATACTTTGTATTATATAACCTGTTACCTGTCTCTGTACCTATAAAATGAATAGAGAGAAATAATGTAGAGCTCGTGATTTTATATATCAGGCTAAATGAGACTTATGACTTGACAGAGTTCATGAACCCAGAAGAACGTCGTCGATTACAGAAAAGATCTTGTACGTTGAATTTCTGGCCATTTGCAATGATAATTTGTTACAATTTATTTGTTATAATTGTATTACCTGGAGGTAGGTAAGTCCCACAAACACGTACGACTGACAGTTACACATTCGCCTCACGTCGGTTCTTTAAGTAATTACTTCCGACATTGTGCTTACGGAAACATTATATTTTCATTGGACGGAATAATAAATAGAAATCTATTCCATAAAATGGGACATTACCACGAGATCGCACTGAGTAATGGTATTGTTTAGTTTTGAGTTTATCCAAAGGATGTGCAATAAAAAATATATCCATCTTTATTTTGAATATATTTGCGGTTCTTCCAAACATTAAGTGGTTCTTAAAATACCCTCCATTTTCCTTTACACAAATTATGCGAAAGGTGGGTGTTAATATACCTCTGCTTACCCCTTCGGAGATTTACAGGCGTGAGTATATGTATGTATCTTAAAATGTCCCTGGCATTTACACGAGCACGGTAACCAGTTCTTATAAGGTGGACCGTGTGCTTGGCTGCTGCCTAAGTGTTATAAAAACTGTGGTTGTCGCATTTCTCCGTCTCAATAAAAACCACCCCTGAAAAGTTATCGATTGAAAGTGATCAACAAGACTGTTATCGTATAAGTCAAGATAATGCCCTATCTAATATTGAAATTCACATAAATTGAATTTGGAATTTTATGGCACGGTAAAGGAAATTCCATGAACCACTTTACATAATTCACGCAAAAGCTTAATTTATAAGAATATAATTTAATATCCGACAATCAGTTTCAATTCTAAAGCGCTTTGGTGATCTGGGTGGCTCGGGCGAGTTACGCTTTCAACTAGTATCCGCTAGTGGAATGCCGCTTTGGGAGAGTAGATATATATTATATGTTATGTAATCATAATTTGAACGAGTTAAAACCAATAAAAATAAAAATGCAATGCAATAGAATGCCCGTGAAGTAAATTCTCCTTTTCTAAAACTTAAAATAGAAATTGATATTGAAAAGAAAGAAAAAAAAGATTAAACCGTTGTAGTCAGTCAAGATATTTTCGCAATTAAGAGTGCCGATTATAATTTTAAATTTAGTGTAATGAAACGTTATATTAATAAGATAGATAGATAGATAGATAATTCTTTATTGTACACAAATAAATTACAGTACATATCTTTATAGACAGCATATGACATTATGTACAAACGGCGGCCTTATCGTTGCACGCGATCTCTTACAGGCAACCTTTGGATGGGATGATTAATTATCTTAACAATACACAATACAGATACAATAACAAGAAAACAAGCGATCCGACTTAAAAAAATTCTTCAGAGATCTTTTCATAGGACTGTGTCGATCCGCATTAAAAAAAAAATATTTTCTTTACACAAAAATTCATGCTTCACCAAAAAATTGTTCCTACAAAAAATATCTAACATTTTCTATGACAGTTTTCTTTACCTATGGTTTCATATCTCCCCATATTGTCTCAGTTAAAAAAACACACTGTATACACACAAGCTTCTCACACTATGTCAACAAATAAGTTCGAAAATCTCCAAATAGAACCTTTTTTATACAGGTAAAGTAAGTACCTACGCGTAATTTGTTTCCGAACTTTCTTGTATGACTTCCTTTTTTGAGTTTATTGAAGTTTGTCGTATGTTTTGTTTTATATTTGCAAAATATATAAGAACGGAGAAGTAATATTGCTTGCGAAATACCAAATTAGGACAATTTTTGGAACCATAAGTAGTAAGACTTCATTAATTAATGGAAAGTTTGGCAGTTCCAATGATACACGTGACTACGCAGGATAGCAAGAGTACTTTTAAGGAAAATGTTTGTTTATATGGCTCGGGGGTCCAATATGGACCTAAACTGAACTTGGTACTTATCATTTGTGCTCTATACGCGCAGTACACGTTTCTTGTGTGTCTTTTGAGGAGCCGCGCGCGCCAGGGTCTCGTTTGTCTCATTATTCAGTTCCAGGATACGTGTCCTAAGGTATATAACCCGCGCCACGTATCTTGGACTTAAATCGTAAGACATACGAGGCTCTGGCGCCCGCGGATTGCTTTGTAATAGTCCATGCCTGGTGAATTTGAGTTCGTCTACCGCAGTAGCATCCCGTGCTATTCTCATAAGACACCCAAGAAATGTGTGCTGCGCGTATAGGGCACATTTTGAGCACATTTCAGGTCCAAAATACGTGGCGCGGGTTATACACAATATTAATATGCTTGGATCATTAACCAGTTAAAATGCATATGCCTACATTTAAAAAAAAGAACGTAATGTCTATTCAAAAACCTATCTATGATATTTTACGTTTATAAAAGAATATTAATAACCGACTCAGCCTCACATGCACGGCTCGAGTCAACAAATAGTGCCCAAAATACGGCAGTACGCTCACCCCCTATTAGGTGGTACCGAATATAATGATTGGGGAAATTTAGGTGTCAATTCACGTCTGCTTAACCCTCCGGGATAAAGGCGTGATAATATGTATGTATGTATTAATAACCGCATGAATTACCAGTATTCTCGTTAACCCAAGCTAAATAGCATGTGTTAGTAATAGGTTCACGGCCGCTTAGGGTTTTAGGGTCTACTTAATAACCGCTAAGCAATCAACGCTTCTAAGGACATGATACATGACAGGTAATTCTAGTTTACTTACGGTACGGTTACTTTACATTACCTGTGGTTAAGTAGTAATCGAGTAACTTGGCAAAGACCAAGGTTAAGTAATACTAGTCAGGTCAGTCTTAGGATGGGTGACCATTCTTAACAAGAGAGACCCTTCCGTGTCTCGGCGAGTACGCAAAGTCAATCCTAGTTGCCATTATGTACATTTGTTAGAGGTAGTTGGAGCCCTAAAAAGTCCGATATATATACCTATACTAAATTCCACATACCAATCCGCTCAGATTATAATTCATTTGATCGTAAAATAAAACGAAGATAATACATTTTACATCAAACAAATTCATACCTTATAATATTTTATATTAATTATTATACAATTAATACAAGTATTCGCGATAGGGATCTTGTAGCTACTGTTGTAGAGGTCCTCTACGAGTCGTAGCAGTCTGTAGCGTCTACGAAGATGTTTCTGTTTTCGTCGCGCGTCGGTTTGATTTCGAAATACCCGTTTCACCGTTATCTCTGATGAAGTGGTAACAGTGTCGGTTTCCGCACGCTGAACAAAGGAATATACATTTACGGTTATATTATAATGAATTACTTCAGATTTAATTTATCGAAACGATGAATGAACTATCAGATTTCAAGTTTTCAAATTATTTATAATTGTAATTATAGACACGTACCATTGTAATATGGCACCTATTTATAATGGTGACCCTCTTTTCCGAGATTTGGCCTTCAGCTTACCATCAGGCGAGTTGAAGTCAAATTGACGTGACCTATACAAAAAAAGTTATAATTTTTTATATTCATTGTCCAGTCCATTATGATATTTTTTCTTAAACCACGTGTTGCTTAATTACTAGGCGCGTGTCAAAGGGACGAGTGTTGGCACTCACCCCTTTGACACGCGCCATGAACACCTGGCTGACGGACGAAGTGAGTCGCGATGCGAATAACGATCGCGCAGATTACCTTACAGCTCACTTACATATACCTCGAGTGTATATACACGTATAACTATGTGTCAAAAAATTGCTGAATTACCGTGGCACCTGCGGATTAAGTTACTCGAACAAATGCTATGAACGTAATATCATAATACGTACATACATATACTGCCTGTAAATCCTCAAAGGGGTTGACAGAGCTACTTTTCGGCCCTACGTGATAGGTGGCGAGCCTATTGCCGTCCAGCGGGTACTTCTTCATGGGCTGTATGTTTACTGTCGGATGAAGAACAGCCCTATCCTTTAGTCACCTCATATGTCACCCACAGATGGGATGGCCCTATTATCTCCACCGAGAATCAATTTAAATCATAATACATATTATGATTTATTCATTTTAAAGACTCGAGTTTCCCGAGCCCGCGGTTCCATCCGCTTGGATGTCAGATCAATTATAACACCTACGAGGGTATGTTTGGTCTTATCTCCGGTTTTACAAAGTCAGTTACAATTTGCAATGAAATATAGGGTTCCTTCTCGCCTCCGCCTCCCCAGCTATGAACATGGATTTTTTAACCGTTAATATAACATAGCCTAAGTTAATCAATTTCGCAATTGCAGTTCACTGCTGGACATAGGCCTCTCGTAATATAACCCAAGTATTTTTTATGAATATTTCAAATATACAAGGCAAGTACATATTTTGAAAGAATAAGCAAGCTGAAGTAGCAGAGGGTTGGCCATATCTTTCGAAGGACTGATGGCAGTTGGAGCAGATGAGCCCTAAAGTTGAGACCACGAGAAGGCAAACAGAAGATATGACGCCCCCTAACCAGATGGCAAACTACCTGAAAAAGGTGGCTGGGACAGACTGGATGCGGAAGGCGGAGGATCGGCAGACGTCACGCACATTGGAAGAGGCCTATATCCAGCAGTGGACTGCAATAGGCTAATTGATTGATTGATTGAAGTAATTTGCACTTTTATAATACCTAGTATGGATATTGAAAATCTCACACACAAAGTGTTATCAGATATTTTTCTACATGATACTACTAAAAGACATAATCTTTATCACACTTTAAACTGTAAAAGAAGTGTCCAACATCCAACACCAGCTAGAAAATCAAATCTTTATTTGATTAAGCGAATATAAAGATTAATATCACTAACTCCTAGTAAATATGTGGGTGAGGTTACATAAAATATAACATAACTAAAACACCTCTGCTTCAATCACATTTTGCCCGATATATTTTAGGTGTCACATAAAACGAACGAGATTACCTCCAATCAGACACGGTAGCAGGCTTCACAATATAATATATTATTTTATATGTGACAATACTATAAAACTGTCAGATAGAAATACTATAGTTGTTTAGGAACTTTTACGATTGCATAAATATACTATAAAATATGTATGTTATCTTTTTTTTGTTTCTCGTGTTATTAATATACAAGATGTGTTTATTCACTCATCAAGAATATTAACATAATGTACATAAAGTTAACAATAAAACTAAAAATAAAAGAACTATTGTATCTACCCATTAAAAACTAAAATTAAAACGCGTCGTGGAATTCCTCCACATCGCATGCCTCTTGTGGTATCGTTCCCAGAAGACTGGCAGTATTGCCAGTTTGCAAGCGTCGACCATACGCTTCGCAATCTCCCTGAAGAGATTGCGAGCGCTCGGACCCCATGATTTGGGGTCGGTTCGATTCCAAATGACACACATTCATTTTAATATGTTTTAACATACCCATGCACGCATAGCTAGATGCTGAAAATGTAAACACAATCAAACGAAGGTAGGACAATGAGTTTTCTAGATGTGAATAAATTAAATACATGTTATAAAAAAATATTAAAAAGTAGAACAGCCACATACATAACACATGACGTAGTGTGGTTCCGCCTTAAGAAGAGTATTAATATGTATTTCACTACGATATCCATTGATATATAATTATTGTTACTAAAGTTATCCGCCTGTACCAGCCTAGTTTCAGTCGCGAACGTAATAAATCTCGCTTCTTTTTAGCATTGGAAGCGTAAATAATAGTTTTTGTGGTCATTGTTTAGTGTGTTTATTAATAGTAACGTATGTGGTTTCTGAATGTAACTCATCTAAAAAGAAAAACTAAAGAATGCATACACACTCGTTAGTATGACTGAAATATTTTACTGTTTAATTACAATGTTTCAGAGCAGCTGTAACATTTTGTAAACAAACATCTATAATATATATAAAAATCAATGCCACCTTTCGTTGTTATTTTATAACTCAAGAATGGCTGAACCGATTTGGCTAATTTTCATAGTTGGCGAAATGTGGGTAATTATTAATACACCTCTGCTTACCCCTTCGGGGATTTACAGCCATGAGTAATGTAAGTATTACATATATTCATGTGCTGAGTAAATAAGACTTCAATTTGAAATAATAAGAAACACGTGCTATTTTTACCGTCACTTTCGTAGTGATTGACACTGTTAAAAATACTTTGAAGCACTATTAGTTACGCACATATGAACAACTGAACACACACTCAATTTGGGTTATTTTATTTTTGGTCTTGCCAATTTGAACGTCGGTATATTTATATATATGAATAAAAATGAATCGCTGAATTTGTTGCTAAGGGCATTTTAGCCTATAAGTTTAAGTTAATATATGTTAGTAATTTTATTTAATAGGCCATTCCATTATTTACCATTATATAATATGTAGCATTATTTGCCGCATTGGCTGCTTCTGAATCTGTATTCTGAACGTGCTTTGAAATTAAAGAAACACAAGTTCCAATTGTTGTAAACACAACTGACTCTGTAAGCAAAAACTGAAATTCATGTAGCAGGGCTTTTGGTCTACCATCGTTTTCCACAAATAACATTGTCATGGTCCTAACATTAATTGTCTTTCTTATCAAAGAAGCTATAAAACGGATAAACTCAATTTGGTTGTAATTTCTTAGTTGGCTTTAACTGTTTCTTCGCATTATTCGTTATATTAAATACTCGTAAATATTTCTCCACGATACAAAATGATAAATCGTTAATAGAATATCGATAATGAATACCTATTTGTTATGAACTATAACCGCAATTTTGGATTTAAAATATTCATTTGCATTGTACAAAAAAGTATAAACCATGTCATTCATTCTATTCCACGAACGTCAAACGGTATAGAAATACGACTTTGACAGCTTGTACGGCCATATTCGCTACAGCATCTCATACGTGCATATTCATTGTTGAAATTCTATTAGTGAATGTATCAGTTTTAATGAAGTTGCCTTGACTTTGTTGAAATGTTACTACTTCTACTTTACTAGTACATTCAAAAGTGATAACAAAAATCGGACTTGTTCAACTAGCAATGAAACAGATAATTCTCTGGATAAAAACAACGTACGGATTTGTGTCAGTAGGCAAACTGTACATTTCACACTATTTTTGTTCCGGCCTCGTTAAAGGAAGATTTATGTTGACATTTTGTAAATATCGTTCGCAATGTTCCGTGCCCCATTATAGACCGCGGTACCCTACCGTGAATAATTACTAGTGATACGGCGTCCCCTTCTCCTGTGCTGTGATCGTGTTGCGGATGCAACTTCAATACGTCACGTAATAAATCCACGCTCATCTCCTAGATAAACGATTTCTACTTATCTAAATATATATAACTCAAAGGTGACTGACTGACTGACATAGTGATCTATCAACGCACAGCCCAAACCACTGGACGTATCGGGCTGAAATTTGGCATGCAGGTAGATGTTCTGACGTAGGCATCCGCTAAGAAAGGATTTTGATTAATTTTACCCCCAAGGGGATAAAATAGGGGATGAAAGTTTGTATGAAACGTTGTCAATTTCAAACCGATCGGGCTGAGACTTTGCATGCATAAAGGTACTATGACGTAGGCATCCCCTAATAAAGGATTTTGTATAATTCTACCCCCAAGGGGATAAAATAGAGGATGAACAACATTCCGAAATTAACGCGGACGAAGTCGCGGGCAACAGCTAGTTTATGATAAGTTTTTCAAATTAGTTCAAGCCCAAATGTTTGGTTGTCGTCTTTTGATGCTCTTGCGATATGAATGACAACACTAATCCACCAGCTGCGGTTGCTGAAGAGCAACCGAAAACATTGGGATCAGTATTAAATAATAAAACATACCAAATAAATTGCAAATAGTTTTCTTTTGTATAGTGTAATATTCTTTTGTACTACCGACACTAATTCACAGCTTCTTGTTGTGTAGAATTTATTAGAATTTTCTTCTTATAAAGAATTTTATAACTTTTTACATTAGTTGATCTATCAACTAATCAACATGAATATTTTATGTAATGAATAATGATACTAACTCTCATTACTGGTCGTAACCTGTTACGTACACGTTACCATACAAAGTTGTATGCAAAGGTGCAACCACATTTACTTTGTTGACTGTACCCATTATCTCTATACCTAACTATTAAAATTTTTATACCAATTATACCTACTAGTAAGCATTATTAACAGCATTATCATAATCATAGTAAAACCATATAATTTACATTTGTTCAAAAAACGAAGCTGACATCACTCACTATTATCTATTATGTGATCAGGCGTCACATTGCATGCTATTAGATTGTTTGATAGTTGTGTGAAAATTATCCTATGTACAGTTATTATGATTTATACTCTCACGATAACAGTGTAAATATTATCTTAAGTATCTGAGATTTCTCACGATATTGTTTAATTATGTAGGTACTTTGGATTCAATCAGTGCAGGGAAGACATCAAAATAAAAAATAAAAAATCATTAGTACGTAGGTACCTAAATAAATTGTAATATTTGTGTACATAATACAGAAATTAAATTAACGATTCTGAACCTAAAAATATTTTTTTGGAATTCACGATCGTGCATAAATTTTACGTACGAGTATGTTTGATAGCAACTAGTTGAGTAAAATCGGAAATATGACCAAAAGTTCATTAACCAACGACCATCAGCATCAGATAGTAACTGATAAAACCAACTCCCATAGTACCTATTAACCTCAGCAGACAAAAGTGGGTATTTATCCACTCGATGCACTAAGAGCGCTTCAATACACACGTATTATGCATTCGTCCACAATTCCTTTGAAAGTCTACCGCATCCGTTCCCTCGTTGACGGCGTACGTTTCATTAAAAAGCGAGTGACTTGGAGAAAAGAACAAAAGCTACGGCCAGAGCATCGTTCGTTTCATGAAATATTAAAAAATAGGCACCTACATTTTGTTTTGTTTCAAACCCCTGCTGTTTTTTATTATAATGGACTACATTAAGTTATTAGCAACCACAGTGCACGTGATGAATGCTGAGTGGGATTATTTTTATATAAAACTAGCTGATGCCCGCGGCTCCACCCACGTGGATGTTGGTTATCACGAGGTTTGGGCATATTTCTAGTTCTATTCAACAAATTGCAATTAAACATACGGTAGACATTACAAACATCTCATGTGCTCAGTAGTTTTTGCGTCTATCACAGACAAGCAGACAAACCGACAAACAGACAAGAATATAGTATTTTCAGGTTCAGAATCGTTGCTATAACATGACCAGAGTGTATATTCTATTATACTAAAACTTTAAATGTCTGTTGACTTGTTTGTTATTGGGGCATTACATGAAAGTTATAAATAAGCATAAGTCAAAAATATAACATCTCGTACATAGGCGAAACTGTAAGCCCCACGTTTCGGCTCAGTAGGTATATAGTACAGATATGGAACTGATCACGATCTTTGTCAATGTGTGGGTTCAAAGTTCCATCATCAATTCTATTTGGAACTCAAGCCAGTTCTATCCGGAGCTCTCAGAGCACGAGTAGAACTCGCACATGAACGGTTTTTAGACGATGTGATCGTTAACCCAGCAAGTAGAGAAGGTTGGAACAGATGTTTCTGATATCATTCAAATTCGAAATTCAAATAATAAATTTTAATTGTTTTAATTATCTAAGTACCTAACTATATAATTTAAAATATTTATATTTATTTATAAACTATATAATTTAAAAAAGCAGTAGCTAAATTTAAATATAGGATTAAACCAAATGAGACTAATCACAAAAAATATGTGACAATACGAAATCACTGCAATAGGGTGTGTAGGAACGCACAACGCCAGCACATTCACAGTACCATTCAAAATGGAGATTCAGCAAAGGTCTGGAAATTTCTGAAAACATTGGGCGTTGGGAAATCACGCGTAGACACAATCCCTAGAAATTTGAATATTGATCTACTAAATCAACATTTTGCCGCCTCGTCCAACCTTGATGGGACCACGAAAGCGCAGACTTTGGCTTTTCTTTCATCTCTTCCAACGCCCAGCTATTCACCTTGTGTTTTTAATCTTTTCACTGCTTGTGATGTTAGGAAGAGCATAATGGCAATCACATCAAATGCAATTGGAGACGACAGTATCAGCCGCAAAATGATTCTACCCATTCTTGATGAAGTTCTTCCTATTATATGCTACATCCTTAATTATTCCATATCCAGCTGTAATTTCCCAACCACATGGAAAGATAGTCTAATTGTTCCTTTACCTAAAAAACCAAAACCACAATCTTTTACTGACTATCGCCCCATATCCATTCTCCCATTCCTCTCAAAGGTCCTTGAACGTCTCGTACATAGTCAAATTAGTGCATTCGTCACTAAAAATAACATCCTCAATCCCTTTCAATCAGGTTTTCGTCCTGGGCACAGCACTGTGACTGCCTTAGTCAACATTACGGATGACATCAGGTCTGGGATGGAGTGCGGAAGGCTGACAGTCATCGCTCTGCTTGACTTCAGCAATGCGTTTAACACGGCTGATCCTGATATTTTGCTCTGCCTATTGCACTCTCTTAACATATCTCCGACGGTGATTGATTGGCTTCGCAGTTACCTGTGTGGTCGCCGACAACGTATACGCAATGAACATATTTTGTCTAGTTGGTGTAATGCTTCTGTTGGTGTACCCCAGGGTGGCGTTCTATCTCCTCTACTTTTCGCAATTTTTATAAATTCTATCTCAAATCATCTTCGTTGTTCCTACCACCTCTATGCAGATGATTTACAAATATATTCACAGGCGCCACACGCGCAGTTGGCGGAGGCAGTAGAACTGGTCAACGAAGATTTGGCTCGTATAGCTGCATGGAGTAAAAACTATGGACTTAAAGTCAACCCCGTGAAAACCCAGGTAACCATTGTAGGCAGTTCCTTGATGGGAAATAAAGTTGACAATTCGCAGCTCCCGCCGGTTGTATTTGACGGTACAGTAGTCCCTATTAGTGAAAGAGTTAAAAACCTCGGGATATATTTAGACTCCAATCTTTCTTGGGATCCTCAGCTTCAGGAGGTAAGCCGTAGGATGTTTGCGTCGATGGGATCACTTCGAAGGCTGCAATATTTCCTTCCTATTGCAACCAAAATTTCGCTTGCAAACACATTGCTGCTACCCATCCTTGATTATGCGGACGTCAGTTATCTTGATTTAACCGAAAGCCAGCTGGATAAACTTGAGCGCCTCCAAAATGTCAGTATAAGATTCATATTTGGTTTACGCAAGTATGATCATGTTTCGCAGTTTCGAAAAGAGCTTAAGTGGCTACCCATACGACTTCGCCGGAATGCCCACATCCTTTCTCTGCTGTACAATATACTATTTCATCCTTCAACTCCAACTTACCTTAAGGGACGTTTTGAGTTCCTACACGATAACCATACGAGATATTTAAGGTCATCGGAGAACTTGCGACTAAGGATGCCGTCGCACAAAACTACATTTTATGACAACTCTTTCACCGTTACGGCCATCCGTCTATGGAATAATATACCAGTTGATATAAGAAAAGCTCAGAGTTTCAATTGTTTCAAGTCTATGGTAAAGGAACACTATTTGTCACTCACGCACAAAAATGCTCCTTTATAGCAGGTTTACTGCATCTAGACTTGTGTATTCTTTGTATAATATTTGTGTTATGTATGTATATGTATGTGTATATGTGTATGTATGTATTTGTGTATAATTATATATTATGTGTGTGCGTATGTATGTATTTGTGTATGTATTGTGTAATATATATTAGATATGATACCTGTGTATTATGTATTACGCCAAAACGACTACCACTCAATCCTGCTACTGTTCTGACCATCCAAAGGTTGCCTGGCAGAAATCGCTTGAAGCGATAAGGCCGCCCTTGTACTATTGCCATAGTGATTACTTTTATGTTTTTAATGTTTTATTTTTAATGGTGTAAGTGCAAAAAGTGTATATAAATAAATAAATAAATAAATAAATAAATAACTATATTTCTGTGTTTTAGTATTAAATGAATTCAATTTAATGAATTGTTCACAAAGTTTAGAACACAAATATTTAAACATAAGTAGATGGCAAAACTTAAACGCAGTTTAACAATTTATAATTAAGTTCCTCGTTCCGACAGAAACAGGAACTTGAATAAATTATAACTGTTGCACGTATAATTAAATGCCGTACTTTGCCATACATCATTTATCATCATATATGTAAATACCTTGTAGTACCTATAACCCAAGGTCACCCAGTTATCTATAAACACTGAACTCTATTCCCTTGGAATGAGAGAAAAATATCCTTTGTTTTATCGTACGAAAAATTCCCACGGATATCTCCCCCGCCGGAGCGAACTCGAATCGACTAAAACGCAAGCCGTCTGTGGGCCGTCAGTTGCCGGGGATGAGATAATCGTAGATATATCCCTCGCACCCTTAGACTAAAAGAAAAAATATCTAAAACAAGTGATGATACAATGTTCTTAAAACGCTTGACTGGCAAATATTTACGTTCTAAATAAGTACTAACAGCACTGAAACTGTTTACTAAGAATCCAACGTTGCGACTTCAAAGGAGTCATCTTGGTGGTAAACCGACTCGTATATTGTCAGTGATCTTTTATACAGCATGTAAGATGTTTTGAATTGCAGCCTGCAGCGGAAACCTGTGGCAAAACCAGGTCCATGTTACGGATTTCTATTATGTCCTTTAATACACTCTGCCAACGCCCGCCGGCGCAGAAACATCGAACGATGTTTTAAAACATTTCCTAGTATATCTTTTCTCGTAGAAACAGTTTTTATTTCACTTTTATCCTTTATTGTATACTTAATCGAAATTTATACGGTACAGTGGTATATAATAATGTACAAAGACTTGGTATGGTAGGTAAAAAAAAATGGATAAACCTAAATAAATAAATAGAAGAAAATAGAAATAAATAGAAATAAAAAGACGAGCTTAACGTAAAGTTGAATTCTCTTCCAGGAAACCCGGGAGTGCACAGAAGAATTCCAATACAATGAGAGGCAAAGTCTAGTGTACAAGTACAACGTGGAGATTTTAATGCAAGGACGTGTACAAGATATGTGCCCCAGGCAGTAAGCATACATATATTTACATACATACATATATACATATCAACATACCTACATACGTACATGCAAACATAAACACGTACCTACATAGTAGCATCTTTTAGCTACACTGAATGTTAAGCGCCATCATCTGTACTCACTTATGTATAAAGAACCAATAAAGGTATTATTTATTATTATTATTATCTAATACTATATTTGTAAACATACAATTATAAATTTTATACATATTATGTCTGCTATTGTTAAGAGTTCTTGCATAGGCCATAAACTGTTACCAATATGAACATGAATCCTTTTAACAGTTTTCATAAAATATCTCAATCTACAATTATTTTCCTTTACGGCATTGCTTGACTTTGTCAGTCTTTATTGAAATATGGATAATATTTTGAGATGATTATTCATTCAATATTAAATTTCAATAATGTAAACAGAACTGTAAAATGATATAATTTAGTTTTCATCCCTTCTATTCGAAAAGTGTCACTTTGTTCCTCTATATGTGGGAGCAAAGTAGCACTTTTCTGTTCAGAGCTTTTTAGCGGGCGGAAAAGTGATTTGAATTTGGAACATCATATTATTCATAGAAATGGAACCAATTTTTTTTTAATTACTGGCTGGTTCATGTTGGCTGCACGGCGGTATGGTGACCCGTGCTATGTAAAAAAAAACCAGCGCGCGAATTCCGTCTCTGTTCTTGTATTATGGAATCAAAGAATCAATTTCGTTTATTCAGTTTAGGCACAAAAGAGCACATGAACGTCAAAAAATTACAATTATGTCAAGAATTATGACAAAAATAAAGTAAAATAAATCATTTGAGAATGATTCTATGTAAGTAATCAGTACCGATGTATTTTTCTCATAGAAAGGGGATGAAAAGTAGAGTATATAACTCGAGGAGCAAATTATTTTTCCCTCGGGCGATATACTTTGAACCCTCGCTGTGCTCTGGTTTCTACGTTAGAACCCCTCGCTAAAGCTCCGGGGTTCTATTCTAGAAACCTTCGCTAGACTCGTGGTTCAAAGTGCGCCCTCACCATAAAAATACTATTTTGCTCCCTTGTTATACAATCTACTATTAATACCCCCTGGGTAATATCTCCTGAGATAATCTTTGTAAAATTAGATACCTACCTACATAGGAAAATGAGCTTTACTTTTATGGCTAACAAAGAACCAAAATAATAAAGAGAAGTGATAAATTCTTAGTACTTATATAGTTCATCTTTGAAAACAAACGATAAAATGATCATAGCAACACAATACAAATCGTTAAACTAATTATTCCACGATAGACATAATATACATTTCTTATTACCGCGAACTTGTTTACTTTCTAGAATAATTCAAGCGCGAATAAAAACCGACATCGCGTTTTGTTTATAGCTGGTAATGTAGTTTTTACTATGTAGCACCACCCATATAGTGTGTTGTAGGTGGAATTGAATATGGTTGAGTGATCACATTACTCAAAGACTTTTTTATTTTATGAAGTATACATTGTAACAAAACGAACCCTTACTGAGTCTCTGAATCAAACTTTGACGTCGTAGCCGGCGCGGTGTTTGTTAAATAATTCTTCAGATATCAAAATGTTGATTAAAGTTCTTTACAGTTTGACACGTGGCTTTCAACTCATTTCTATCAGCAGTTATAAAATGAAAAAGGTTAAAGAAGTGTCTTGCCTTTCGGAAATTTCAAAAACTTAGTATATTATCAATCTTCAAAAAGTTTTTCAAGACCTCTATTTTGTGAGTTTTCCTAAGATTTTTATTCTTCCATTTATGCAGGTTAACTTCCTTTCTTTCATTATTAAAAAATACCACTCGGTCATTCATTACATTAAGAAAGTTTTTCATAACAACTAAGATTTTACTGATTCAGACTGTTGTTACAGGTACCAAAAAGCTATTGACATAGTACCTATGTACTTACGTCAATCAATTCAGTCAGTTAGTTTATCGCAGTCTAGAATAGTTAGTTCAATTTACACGAACTCAGTTTAAAACGTCAGGCAGGATATATAAGACTAGCAGGTGAGGTTGCCTGGGCCCCCAAAGGTATTGATAAAGCGCTGTACATGTACACATTGTACGTGTACACCCATAGTGAAATATTCCATGTATATTTCAATATTGGATCATTTTAAGCAATAAAAAAATACTCGTATTTGATGGATTTCATCAAATATTGAGTTGATAAAGTGGTGGCGACTACCGTATTTAAATTGTATTTGAATAAATGGGCCTTTGCGTAAGGTGTGCGGTGACACACTCAATCAATCATCATATGTATGTCGCCCATCCATCATTTCAACTCTCATGTGGTCCTGACCGGTCGGCAAGCCTTTCAGCTAATATTATTTTAATTCAGTATCAAATATTTGATAGTATTAATAAAAAAAAATGTGTATGTCTAATAGTAATTTGTTTAATAGTAATTTATTTCATTTGGTAACATTAAATATTTTTTCTTTGGTAATGTAATGTAATAATTAGTGATCGGAAATTCGGGCTCTTATTTACCTTAACTTTACATATTTTAGCCTTGGGTAGATAAGCGCCCGAATTTCCAACATAACATAACATAACATAAACTCACGCCTATATCCCCGAAGGGGTAGGCAGAGGTGCAAGCATCCATCCAATCACTACTAATAATGTATTGATTTGCTAATTATATTAATTCTATTTCCTACTTTTCGTACCTTTTTCGTGTTAACACCAGCCATTATTTTTGGTAATTTTGGGATATTTTTATATGATAATTCTTTATGATTCATTAATTCTTTGTTAACTTACTCATGATCTAACTACAAAACCTATCAACTCACGAAATCACTTAATATCAGAGCAGTTTTTTCGGGACTGACTGGTATTTTTACTGGTTGCTTTTTTTATTATGCAAAATAGACTTTCCTAGAAAAAAAAAACACTAAATAAATACATGTAGGTATAGTACAAATATATACGTAGGTATTTACTAGATTCAAAATAATATACTTACAAGACATTTCTGAGAAACACTGCTTAATAAGTATTATAATATCAAAGAGGTAGGTACACTAAGCAGATCTCATCCATACTCCATACTAATATTATAAATGCGAAAGTAATTCTGTCTGTCTGTCTGTCTGTTACGCTTTCACGCCTAAACCACTGAACCGATTTTAATGAAATTTGGTATAAACGTAGTTTATACCTTGAGAAAGGACATAGGCTATGTTTGGTTGCGATAACCGACATCAACGTGGGCGGAGCCGCGGGCAAAAGCTAGTATTTAATATATTATAAGGTATTAGGAACCTCCGTTTTACGTTCTTTTAGATTGAATTTGAAGTGAGGATGAAAAAAATGCACATATGAAAAGCAAGATTATCCCAAACATCCCATCTATCCATAGCGTAGCTTCGTTTATATTACAAGTACTTAACTTTATTGTGTACCTCTGCATTATTGAATCAATTAACCAACAATCCACTTGGCATTAGGCCTCTCCTGATCTGCGCCATTGCACACGATCCTTTGCCTTCCGCATCCTTTTTAGGTCGTCAATTCATCTGGTTGTAGGGCTTCCTACCCTCCATTAGTCGATTCGCGGTCTCCACTCTATGATTAATTTGTTCCAATTAGTGTCAATTGTGATTACATCGTCAGTATTTACGTTTTGGCATCATAAGTCGTAGGGGTCCAAAAGCACTTTCATTTCATTTATTCATTGACAATTTTTTACAATCGTGTCTGAATGTATCTATATAATTAAAACATAGTAAAAAATAAAGTAGGTATATGATTAATATAAAAAGATAAAATTAAAACTAGATCAATTCAATGCAATGCAAAATAATACAATTTATAATGAGTCAATTTATAAAAAAACTAGCTTTTGCCCGCGGCTCCGCCCGCGTGGATGTCGGTTATCGCGACCAAACATAGCCTATGTCCTTTCTCGAGGTCTAATCTACCCCTATACCAAATTTCATCAAAATCGGTTCAGTGGTTTGGGCGTGAAAGCGAGACAGACAGACAGACAGACAGACAGACAGACAGAGTTACTTTCACATTTATAATATTAGTAGGGATGTATGAATATGGAAGTTCTAAATTTAAAATATCATATTTAAATAGATTGGCAAACTGCAGATCATATCACAGTAATTAATGAATGATAGATGACATTTTTAAACAGTTTATGGCATGGCATGTATGCTGAGTTTTGAGTCATTAGCAACTTCACTAAACTAGCAATTTGTATCCTTGGAAATTGTGGCTGTATCGAGTGCCATGGGCTCTTAGGGCCACTTAGAGCTATTGTTTATTTGATAAATTATTGTTTTGAATTTATAGTCTAGTTTGTGTGCGTAATTGTATAATGTTTAGTTAAAGTGTTCAAATGCTCCCTATGGAGGGCGCTATCCTTCAATAGTTTTATATATGATCGCCTCATTAGGTATAAAACCTACTATAGAAGGGATTTCTTCGATAATAACCTGAATAAACTAAGTTTTTAATAAATTATAAGGCTTCAAAGGATATAATACTCACTCACTAACAGGAAATGAAAATACGATATGTAACAATAAGATCACTATTATTATACATGTTCATACGAAGAGGTATAGATTCAAAATAATTTTTAACACTATTCTCGCCGCTAATGTACTGAATTTGGTCTTCGATTAACGGTTTAGTTCTGTCGAAGTACAAAATATAATTAGGGTTTCTGTAATCCCACTACAGTTACGGGCCGGAGAAGGAACTTTATCCGGATATATTACCCTACATTTGGACATCTAATACCCTCGTTATCGAATCGTAAATGTGTAATACTGTAAGTTGCTCTACTTTACGTTTCGAGATTTCGTTTACTTTTCGTTTTATTTTAGAGAATAGTAGTACCACGGTAGAATGAATATGAAAGTGTTCGTTAGGCTGTAAGTTCGTTATTAATTACTTAAAAATGTTTATACAAAACATTATTTTAATTTTTTTAGTATGCTAAAAACTATTTCCATTTAAAACTATTCTCATTCGTATAACGTATAGGCAATATATTTAAACATAACTTTTATAATATTATATGTTGTCTAACGAATAAAGAGAATATAACATTTTAGAAGTTAGATGTCTCGGTTCCCTTCGCTTCATCCAAGTCATCTCCTAATAAACAGAAACAGATTTACAAGATTATACCCCAATTTCTCAATAAAGTGAGTTTATTTTTTCGTGTGTTAGCTCCAAGTTGTTAGGATATAAGGGATAAATCTGATATAAAACATAATGTAATAATCAATCACTGTTATAAAAATCTTTAAGAAAAGTATTCTTGAAATAACAGGACAAGGGTTGCTTGTTTACCAATAAAGAACTAAAGGCATAATGGATTAGAATGGGATGGTCGCAAGGCAATATGGGCCGTCCCAATAAAACTGGGTAAACTCAATTTACTAATATAATTCAATACTTTTGACACCCCTGACTAATTTGATATTCAAAACAAAATTCAAATTCCGTTCGGCCTTCTTATTAGGGCGTTCATTTTGTTAAAGCGCCGATTTTTAGCAGAACACAATTTTAACATTTGAATCATAAATTGAATCTTTAATGTAATTTTTCATACCTAAATTGGTTAAAAGTGATTATTTTTAATCGATTTACAAAGAGAAAAGAGAATCGACTTCGGGTGGAATTCGAACCCGTGACCTTTCCCTTACAGGGGGAATGCTCTAACGGCTAAGCCACCGAAGCCCGCACGAAGCCGATCCAAATTCCTCTATACTTTCCGTCTTTGGGGCGACGTACTCCGATTTGAATAATCAGCATAACAAATGTTTCAAAATTTCATTCAAATGATTATTTTTATATGAAACCTAACTTATGCATTCCGAATCGGGTGAATTTTGGTAATCCTCGATTCGGGTGAAATTATAGACAAAATATTTCCTTTCCAGGTACGGAATCCTAATATGTTAGTATTTTTATGATTAATTTCTGGGGTAAGATGGGGACACCATAGTCTCACACCCGAGCCGGTTCGAGTCCGACATAAGCACCCCCGCTGCCCTCCAGCGGGGAGTATCCGTGGGGATTTCCACGCGTTAAAGAAAAGCTACGGAATCTTAAATAAATGTAAGTATTTTTGTATAATAAGCTCCAACACCATTTGACCGATCACCTTGAAAGTTGGCATATCTTAATATTTTTACACGGAAAGTTATTTATGAACCGCCTAAAAATAAACCTAAATAAAAACATGAATAAATAAATTAGTTCTATAATCCTAAGTGTTCTGTGAGTTATTTTTCACAAAAATACACAAGTAGGTACGGTTATAGTTTTATAAAGTAGTGGCATATTATATTATACTATGCTGAAAAATTATCTCTTCAGACTTATTATTAGCGTTTTATCTACTACAAGTACTTATAAAGACTTGGTACCGAATCGCGAACAATACAAGTAAGATAATAAGGTTCTTTCTTCTGATCCATTATTTAATAATAATAAAAATGAAAATGTGGTATTATTTTCTGGATAGACATGCTTTATTTCAATTAAACCGGTATTTTCTTCAAAAGAAAATAACATTGTAGTGGATAATTGGATCGACTCTGGGAAAACGGTACTATCCTTGTTTAATGTGCTTGACTAGGCTCTTTTAGTCGAGAAAACATTTTCTTAGGTTCAATAGACGACTATTAATTGTTGTCAAATTTTACGATAAGTGTTTTTCAGGTAGTATTTGTTTCAGGTATAAAACCAACTTAATACAATGTCCAAAAAAAATTACAAAATAAAAAAATGTCAAGTAGCTAACGAAGCCTTTGTTAGCTAAATAACCCGACCCTAGTCGTATCTGGTGCGAAGAAGCCCAGAACACTGGCCGCATTTTCGCACTGGATCACAATAGCTAACCTTTGTATCAGGTACGAACCGGAGTGAGAGTCACCAGTTTTCTCCCTTATTCTTTGGCCTATATCTGCCACCTTAGACAACTAAAATTAAATGATGCCTCTGATGTGAGAGTTATTATTAGGAGAAGCGTAACCACAGCCCTAGTGTATTGTGAAGTAAACTTTATACAATGTGTATAATCATCACGAAATAATATTCAGCATTAATAGATAAGTTACAGTAGTTCTATATCTAAAATAATATACTGGTTTTATCTACGCAATAGATATAAACGTAACAGCGTTTAGGCAGCATCCTAGCGGATTTGTAGAAAATTGAACGAAAATTTGTTTCAGGTATTTTCATGAATATTGAGAAAGACACTAGTTTACATTCAACTTTAAGCTATAAAGATATATAACGTAGGTACATGTTATTAGACGAAGAGCGCTCTTACCTCAAAAAGCTTTAATAATACACGTTGATTAAACGAAAACGTATCTATCCTAGTTCAGACCATTAAATCATAATCAAACTACAGTAAAATTATATAATATTTAAAATACAAACCTATATAAGGATGGTACGTATTAATCTGATACATTATTACAACGGAATAATAACCGGAAAATATATTGGTTTCTAAATATAGTCAACCGTTCATAATAATAGTAAAATTATGGAAATCATTCATTGGATGCAACTCACCGAACGTTAGCAAGAGTGTGACGTCGACTCTTGAGATATCTGCCGTGGTACTTCTGCAGCTCACCGATACTGCCTTGTTCTGCCTGCATTTTGCCGTGCAATGGCTGCGGCGTGAGCGCAGCAGCCTCTTCGCCGGCCTGTGAAGGCGACGAGCTAACCGTGCCCGAGCCACGCTTACGCGCTTTGTTACTCTTCCTAGCCGTCGCCGACAAACATATCTTCACGGACGACGGGCTACCAAAACTTCTCTTTTTGCTTGAACTTCTTGATGACGTAAAAGCAGTATCTGTGCTGCTCTTTGTACTTTTGTATGAGGGTGTGAGCGTTGCGTCCGTCGCGTCCTCGAGAGGCCAATCAGAATCGTCCTCCTCTTCAATCCCCGGCAAGGGAGACTGTTGACCGATCGGACGCGGTGAGCTGATTACTGGCTCTGGGGCGACTGCAAACAAGCAATAAAAGTCCTGAATAAACACGAGTCAAGGAGAATTGGAAGTACTAGCTATAATACTGTTGCAGCGAGTTTTACTAAACGACTCCGAAACCAATATTACATAAAAATAATGGGTTGTTTCTAAATTTTATTTTATCCTCATTCCCTATTACTCTTATTTTAAATTTCCTCATTTCTGAATACCAATATGGGTCAAGCAAGCGGTAAATAATGATAAAAAGTCTATTTGAATGTTTTGAGGTAATAAAATGAAACTGTCGATACACAATCAAATTTAAGGTAAACATTCAATCTCCTTTCAACATAATTACTGAATGTGGTTATTGAAATCAAATATCCGTGGGGCCTAGGAGTTTTAATGACTAATACACGTAGTTAAATACTTGTTGATTTTTTTTATTTAAGACTCTTTACACAGCTGAGCAGAAAGTGCAGGGTGACGGTATCAGAATTCCACGCGGGCGGAGCCATATCTTTCTATAACAAAATTTAAAAACAGCCTCTGAGGCAATAAGTACTCTGAGGTGTGGCGGTAGTGAACGCGGCCGCTACACATGAGGTGCGAGGTCGATCCGCACTCAGTGCAAATATTTGTCTGCATGAATATAAGTATTTGCATTGGTCTGGTCGTGCTTCGGAGAGCACGTTAAGCCGTCGGTCCCGGGTGCCATACGAACATCTATGGCACTCGTTACGGGTAGTTGGAGCCCTAGAAAGTCTAACAGCTGGTCTAACTACAATGCTTCGATATCGCTAATGGGTAGTGGATGCCCAGTCGCTTCACGGAAAATATAAAAGATCAGCCAAACCCACAGTTGTACTGGAAAAAGCGGACCCCAAACTCCGAGGTGAAAACTTCGGATGTGGCTGGGATAAACTCTAGGACGAAGAAGAACGAAGTCGAAAAACACTACCACCTTTATACCAAGTAGAACAGAAGTATCAAAACATTTTTCCAAATATGTATATTATTTTCATTTTATGGACGAGACGATGACATCTCCCAGTTTTTGATATAAATATAATTTGACATGCATAATGTATGCGTGTCTGAACTATAAGGCAGATCTCCATACTTAACTATATAAGTTAATCGGCTGAGGAACTAAAGGTCGACGTGAGCGTTGCGGCCAGTTGCGGCTACCCTCCGATACAATGTTCAATTATTCAAATAGGTCTGCGAAGAATCGATAGCGGAACGTATGGTTTTTAACAAAATTAAGTATGTATTGAAATTTAAAATTAATTCAATTGTGATTGTCGATTGACTCTTCATTAACAATACTCCAGAACTAAATGAATAAGCCATTTGTGTACGATTGAAGTGTGACCATCGAGGATTGTGACGAATTAGATTTTAGCCTCACAATCGAAGGTGAATCGAATGCAAATATCCAAAACTCAACAAATCACTGTTGGAAAAAACAAGTAAAATTTTACAACATCAGAGAAGTCACTCACGTTACTACTCACAAAAGGAAAAAGAGAGAGACAAAAACGAGAAGAATGGATAAAAGGGTAGAAGGGTATAATAATATCAAACGATAACCCGTAATTAATCGGCAAAACCGGATTGATTAAATTTCATAAAACCATTCAAGGCTGGGATAATTCTATTTATGGGTGTAGCGGGTGCTATCGTAGGTATTTTTTATACAGTGGAACGATGATTTAATTTGATCGAGAGTATTAGTTGCAAATATTTAAATCTGTTAAAAATATTTAATGTTATGATAACGAATTTAGTGGCGTGCTGAATTCTCTGAGGGATTAATAATTGCCTACCTGCCCTAAGTAAGGGTGTCTCGGTACTTGTGCGGTGCTTTCACAGTCGAGACCAAAATAATTATTTAATGGAACCAACAGAGGACTAGCATTTTAACTTTGGAAAAGATGCAAAGGTCATTGGAGAGAAAGGGCTGCAAGAGCATACCGCAGCGAGGCCAACCATCGATCGATATACGAATGAGGTTTATCTCAGTTCTCAGTAGGTTTCCGTTTTAGATTTAAAACGGATACATCATCGATTTTAGTCTATTCGAATTTTACAAGACTGAATCATCGTCGTTTTGGAGTGATACAATCAGGAGCTGCATGTTACGGGAATGAGTATTCTGCGATGGATATATGCGTGGTTAAGTCACGCATAAAGATCACGTGAGGAACTCTCACATTCGGAACAGCGTTCATAATTGAACAGATAAACTGCAGGAGAATTGCCATTCGCTGGTGCAGTCACTTTTTCAGCAGTAACAGCCTGGCTACGTGGGTAACAAATAGCTGGTCTGTCGAGGCCAGTAGGGGGAGAAGACGAATAGGATATACGGGAATGTTGAAAATCGTGCGAAAAGAAGTCAACACCGGAAAGTGAGCCTTTGTTTCTGAGGTGGAAGCCTTGGATGTAACCAGTCGCTTTACATGCAGCTACTTCACTGTAGATTCTTATTGTACACACAAAAATAAAAACTAAAGGTTTGATGTATGAATGCTAAATTATATTGTACTGTACAATGATATACAATAGGCACTCCAATATTCCAATAATCCAATATTTACGTATTAATTCAACATAAGCTACGAGACGAGTGCCTATCCGCACTTTACTCGAGCTTAATTTAAAGCAAATTAATTTTAAAGGAATGTCTAAACATGTCTCATATATAATTTACCTGTATGTGTTCGTACCTATTACGTATCTAATGCACGATGTCAATTAACTTTTTTTAAACCCTAAATTTTAGGAAGTTATAATGCAAAGTGTACAGTCAAGAGTAAAAATGTTAAAATGTATGGATATGAAGAATATTAAACAGTAGTCTGTGTAAGTGATACCACTTAGATAGTGGTTGTACACGAGGCACTTAAGAAGTTTGCACGTGTAATTGTGGAGCAAAGAATTCCCTACCTACGAAGCATTTGCTAGGAGAGGACTCAACAATAGAGTAGAATGTCTGGCATTTTAATTTAAAGTTCTCTGACTCTCAACAATCTAGAATGTGTGTCATTCAAGGCAAGTAGACGAAGAGAATGTGTTAAATAATTGAAAAATGTGTTAAAGAACATTGACTCACAAAATATAAAGTGAAGGATTAAAATTGTGGTAGGCTTAGAGTATACATTGCTATAGAGCGCGCCTTACAAGTATGAACTGCTATCACAGGTATGAACAGTACCGAGGCTCCTGGTTCAACCTCAATCAGTAGCAAAACAATAACTATCAAAATGACTTCACAAATAATATTTAATTTTATACAACATCGTATATTTGTAGTAATAACGACGCAAAAATACCGCAAAATGACGCCATTTTTTTATATTTTGGCTTTAATTTTATCCATGCATATCAAATCGAACAAAAAACTTCATAACAACAAACTACATTAATATATAATGCACCATCTATTGATATTTTCGGTAATGCATGAAACGTCACTATAGGTGCGCTATACCATCGCAAAGTATCTGCTAACACTCAGCGCCAAAGACCTAAGTGATAGACGCGCTCTATATTTATAATGTATACTCTAAGGTGGTAGATATCTTAAATTTCCTTGACCATAATTTCTCTGAAATTTTAACTATAGGCACTCCTTACTGCTTCCATGGACAAGTGCCAATTTGTTAGTAGAATTGAATAGGATAGACTAGTCAATGTATGGGATTGACATACGTTTAGGTACAACTGTGATACATAAACGTCAAAATACATGTCATTCCTACGTATTTTTATTCTTTTCTACTAACGTTTGTGCCGCGTGTCTGAGGGGCTTTTTTGCTCATTGGTTATTTTTATTTTACTCATTTTTAATTTATTTATCTTTGCTCGTAATGCGCAAAAACATAATATAATCTATAACATATTTATCAACAGGTGAACATACTGTTACCGAATACAATTAACACTTATCTTTCTCTACTTAAAGGGAAAAATGATCATTAATCATACTTATGATTAATGGCAAATCAAAACAATTAACTAACTTATTAATACCTTTCTCCCTTAGTTTTACCACCTCTATTGTATGTTCTGCTAAACTGAGTATTAATTGATATTTACCACTTGCTTCACCCATATAATTATATCGTCTAAACAACATGCCACATTCTTGCTCTACTATGCAATTTTTTGCATGCAAGGCCATGTTATTTATTTATAATTCAGTGTTCACGTGCAAACAGTGGCTTACATTATTATTTGAAAGTTCATTATTGCTCTTTATTTATTGCATTCAACAAGTTCTTGTATATAATAGTCGACGAAAGAGATACGGTTGCACCTTCACATACAACTTTATAATGTAAAGGTGTAACCGTATCCCCTTTGTCGACTGTACAAGAAAATGGTGTGGAGGAATGAGGAGTGATGTTCCCCCTACATAAAAGGAGGAACCTCCGATAGGGCGTCGATTCTGCTGAAGCACAACCACTATCGCACTACAGAGACTGCGGGAAAATTCCATTTGATTTTAGCCTTTAAAGTAATGCAGTTAAAGTTTACAATTAAATGGCTTTTTGTAGAGTGAACGAAAGCGTGTAATGAAAATATTGTCATTTAATTTTGGACTTTAATTCTATAGAAATTAAATCCACAATTTAATGCCAATTTTTGCATAGACTGTGGCACGACAGTGGTTTTGCTTTAGCAGAATCGAGGGCCTGGGCGTCGATTCTGCTGAAGCACAACCACTATCGCACCACAGAGACTGCGGGAAAATTCCATTTGATTTTAGCCTTTAAAGTAATGCATTTAAAGTTTACAATTAAATGGCTTTTTGTGGAGTGAATGAAAGAGTGAAATGAAACGCTTTTCATTTAATTTTGTGACTGTAAGTCTCTAGAAATAAGGTCTAAAATTTAATGCCATTTTTTGCAGTCCCTGTGGTGTGACAGTAGTTGTGCTTTAGCAGAATCGAGGGCCAGGCAAGGTGATCACGCATGGCAGGCCGCGACTCCTTTTAAGAACATGGATCTATTAAATAAAAGCTTACACCTCTTCACAAATAAGATTCAGATTCAGAACGATAACCTTCGAAACTGAATCAGCCTTTTCTTCACGAAGCACACGCTCTTCTCAGTTTGAACCACAAGTCAATAATTGAAACTTCACTAGGTATAATATTAGTCCATTCACTGAGAAAATTTAGTATAAGTGTTCTAAGTTACTTAAGTTAGTCACTGTTTATACAAACGATTGTTAACAGACAGTACTAAACAAGATCGGAAACAGCCAAAACTGTTCTGTACTGTGTTCCTTAGTTACTTAATTACCGTACCGTGACCTTTGACTTAGAGGTAATTCAATGTCGTTTAGCAAACTTCGACGACGCACGGTGCTTACAAGAGCAAACCGGGCTTTAAACTTAGAACCTATGAGTTCGAGAAACACCTTTAAAATTTAAATAAATCTCACATGTTTCATTTTCATTTTAAACTTCGTTTCTCTGTTCTCGATTGCTATAATTATGTATTTATGAATTAATATTTAATCTAAGTACTTTCTTTAACTTTTCATGGCAACAAATTTCATAACATTAACATATTTTTCTTCGAGCGTTTAAATATAATTAACATCGATTGACATCGCTTAAATTTGTATTTCATCAAACTAGTCAATGTTTTTACTTCCTTAGTTATCATCATTGTATTGCTTCTTTAGCATCGGAATCGGAAATTATTGACAATGTTATACAGATTTGCTAAATAAGTCAATAACTTCTAACCTATTATGAACTCAAACCCTATGAAATGCGTAGTTAGGGTAGTTATAGTTATAACAGCAGTATCGATAGACTACGTTAATTATAGACACCGGCAAAAATCTTGAACAAAAGTCAAAAAGTGCAACATACAGACCAACCAAAAACCAATAAAAGGATTGATCAACCTAAAGGTTTGAGTCACGAGCTCTTAGCAGCTAGAGTACATTTTCAAGTTGTTTGCCGGTAATTATACTAGCGTATTATTATAAAAATATGCTTACCGTATTCATCATGGTCCAGTTGCGGGCTGCCCTCGCGTAGGGCATAGATGGCGTCGTCAACGGGAGCCGCCGCGCGCGCCCCGCACCAGGGCACGCAGCAACGGAACACCCCGCCTCCGACCACCTTGGTGCCGTGCGTGCCCCCGAGCCAACGCACCTGCGCCGCTCCACGCACTAACACACACACCAGAACATGCGCACGCGCGTAATTCACACATGCGATATCACCACCTCACTGTACACTGTCATCCAAACACTTATCTTCCCCGTGTCTTCGCTTTCACTGAAGCAGTCAATGAACACAGATTTTTATTGGCACTTTTAATAAAAAGAGATTTAGAGTAATTTATTATGCGAAAGATCTAGTTCAGTCTTTAAAGTTGGCTTAGAAGGTAAGATAATTTAAGCTATCGATATGTTAGGTGACTGTTGGGGTTATCTGTCAGAAAATTTTATTCATGTATTGTAGGAAAGGAAGGAAAAATATGGAGGAAGAAGTACTGTTTGAAGAGTGTGTTCACTGTATGTCTTTTCTTGTACAAATAATAAGTTATAACTATCTGGGCATCATTGTAAAATTCATTAAAGACACTTAACCCATTGTTGATTTGTCAAAATATTCTAAAATGAAGAATTATTTATGTTTGTTTAATAAATGTCAGTGCTATCGAATCATACATGTTATACTAAACACGACGGTATTAATATTGTAAATGATTAGGTAATTTCCGGTTAATAATGGTTGATGTACTACATAATATATTGAATTTTGTTATTAACCGTAGATGAGTATACAGATAGTTGAAATGTAAATCAATTCTATAGAGTTTCAATCACACTCGTATACTTCGAAACATTACTACTACATAATGAATAAGACGTAGATTAAAGTGTGTACCTATAAGAACGTATCGTACTGCATTTTCGAGTTGGGAGAGTGCCAGAAGAGATTTCTATTGAAGTTCCTCACAGGTTATCGCTTTGAGCATACATACGGACATCCAGTGATAGAAATTTTAAAAGAGACAACATATAATTAAGGTAAACGTCCGTAATTCCGACAGTGTCCGAGAACTCGTCATTTTTTTTTAAACCTTAATATATTTTTTATATGAACATTATGGTGCATTTTTCTAGTAGTCATGTATTTTCGATAGCATTATGTATAAAATAAACAACAACAGTAATTACGAAAGATCATAACAATAGAGATATCCGACTGCAAAGTTGTGCTCTTTGCAAAATTTCAAAATCGGCCAAATTCAGTAGCTGAATCGGGGTCCTGTGTAGTCAAACAACTTATTGTAGTATGCCGAATTTGGAGATACTACAGTAAGTTTAGTTATTTGACATTGAAGACCGATAAATTATCTACCAAAATAACCTATTATTTGTGGTTAATTTAATGTTTATGTTATTATTTTTTCCTGTGACATTTATTGGTTCATCGTAAAGCCAACTTGCCCCAATACCCGTCAAAAATTTGTCGGTTTCTGGGACACGCACCTAAATCCGTCATCCTATAGATTATACTAGTGTTTTTGGTTCTATTTAAACATTTGATAATTATGTTACTGTTAAAATAGAAAAAAAGGTTTTTTTTCGGCATTTTTTCCGTGTAATTATGTATTGTGTCTAATTAATTATTGTGTCTAATAAACCCAAATGGTATTGTAGGCTCCCCAAGAAACCTTGGTAGAAATTGGTTACCTACCACACAGCAAGCGGTCACACGGACGAGTGTGGAGGTTACCTCCCCCTCTGTTTAGAAAGGCGCCCGTATTCTCAGGATTACTTCTGCTAGGGCAACAGGCAGCTCTACCCTTCCTGTATCCATCGTTAAATCTCGGTTACAACTGAGTCTTTCACCTCGGAACCCGAGGTTCGCTTGCTCTTGTTCTCTGAAGATGGAGTTAGAAGGTGGCCATAGGAACTCTTAAACTAAACAAGACAAACTTATCGAGTCTGGGTTCATTGGTTTTGTCTTAACATACTCTCTTGTATTACATGCCATGGGAACTCCTAAACTTAACAAGATAAACCTATCGAGTATTGGTTCATTTGTTTTGTCATTACATAATCTTTGGTATTACATGCTATCCAGGGTCTGAAGATGGAGTCAGAAGGTGGCCATAGGAACTCCTAAAATAAACAAGATAAACCTATCGAGTTTGGGCTCATTTGTTTTGTCTTAACAAACTCTTGTAGTAATACATGATATTCAGGGTTTGAAAATAAAAATGGCGGTAGGGGTCATGGGAATTTCTGAACTAAACAAGATAGAATAGTTGATTAGTAGATTGAGTTGTATTTGGGTTTGTTAAGCCTGCTTATCAAGACCAGCAGGTCTTGATAAGCAGTCAGTCAGACACTCCTGCACCAACCCGTTGCCCTTGAAGATTGGAGTTAGGATACTCAGTCTACATTGGACTGGGATTCCCAGTGAGGAGAAGGTAGATGAAGAGACGGCTACGACGGCTTTCTAATTCCTTATGCATCTGGTCTGCACTGCAGGCGCCACCAGCGGCAATGCTGGGTTCACGATATGGACTTCGCTTGTTCAACAGCTCGTGCTCGCCTTCAAACTGGTGGTACACCTGGTGGTGGTGGTGTAACAGGTTACAACACAGGGATTTAAACACAGCGGAATATATACTGTGTCAGTTTGACCCTGGAATACGCCAATTATAACTTTCTACCCCTCAGGTAAAGATCAGGGCTTAAGAAAGTCTCTTTAAAAAGTGGCAAGCGTCCCAATCTCCCGAAGAATCTTTAAATTGGCGCGTTCCAGGGCCAAAGCGGAGCAGGCCCTATCCAAGTGTCGCTGCATTAAAGACCCTGGGGGCAATCTGTTATACGAAGGCAAGGAATCGGGGCAGGACTGAGGCAATTACCGCGGTATAAAGGTAATGTCTAACACCATGAAGCTCTACCAGAGGATAATCGATTCCCGATGAGTTTCGTCCCGGGCCCAAAACCATAGATCCGGCGTTCGCCTTAAGGATTGTGGTGGAGAATTACAGTGATTACACTACCAAGTGTTCTTGTCACACTTCCTTCTCTTAGACATGCCTAGCACAACCTTCACCGCTTCAAGGATAGTTGCCTGAAACTTGTCCAAACAGTTCACTTTCAGCATCAGCACTAGGACCAAAAGCTGAGAAGCACTTTTAAGACGTTATCAAGCAGTCACTATCCGATTTGGCGTTTGTAGCACTTAATATTATCGTTTCTTTGCTTCACACAGAGATCCATTACCAGGAGACAATATCGTGACTTGTGACTTTCTCCGGGTATCATCTTCCAGTTGGCCACTTTGCGACAGTTGTTCTGATTTCTTTTTGAACGAGTTCACGAAGGCAAATTGGACAGCCAGACACGTTGGAAGGATAAACTCATCCGATAGGACTATTCAGGTCACCACTCACCACCCAAATAATTTTACTATATTTAAAATACCAAGGAGGTGACGCGCTCGGTGATGCACATCTCCACAGGCCACGATAACCACTTTCCATTAGGTGGGCCGTGTGCTCATCTGCCACTTATTTGGTATTAAAAAAAACATCTTTGAAAATTCGTTACACATAGTAGTCTAACACACTACCAATACGCCACGGAGGTCGCTCTGAATCCCAAGGCTATATTAATGAGTTTTTAGCCATATCCAATAAACCGGCATTTGCTGCCTTAACTAAGTCTCCTGCAAGAACGCCACGGCCACTCTCCGCTTGGAGAGTATATCAGCTAAATCTCATGCGCGACTGGTCAGCTTGCCAATCTAGGTAGCGACGAGGATTTTTAGTGTTATCCATCTTAGGCGTAGTTTGATATGCTTATCCCATTCGAGACTCGCTAGCCCTTGCCCACTTGTGACAGGAGTCAGATGAAGCTCCTGAGGCTCCGCCCTGTCCATAGTGTCCATGGCATATATTTACAAGTCCTTATTATATTTTTATTTAACTTTCGCGGGAGCGACTACCATCTGATATCTAATTACCTAATGTTGATTAAATAAAACGTTTGAATGAAATTTTGAAGCATTTGTTATGTTAATTATGCAAATCGATATATAAAGACAAAAGAGAATCGACCACGGGCGGGGTTCGAGTCCGGCGGACGTCGATTCTCTTTTCTCTTTATAAATCGATTTAAATAAAACGTATTTAATTTATAGGCAATGATAACTCTATTATTATTATATTACTTACATGTTATTGCATTGAAATAAATGTATTTGTTTATTACTAAAGCCCTGTATTTTTCTTTCCGTGTACTGAGTTCATAAAAAAATATCGTTTATTTTGAGCTTTATGTTTATGGACAGAGAGAGTTCATGTTAGCCTGACAAATTGACGACTACTGGGACAAAATGACGATTACTGCGGCAAAAGTGTCGGAAATAGGAGCAAATGGTCATTTTTTACAATTAATTTTGTATAAATTATTCCAGATTTCATTAGTTATCAAATATATTATTTTCGAAAAGCCTATTAAATTCTTAACAACCTAGTATTTTTCTTTTTCTTCTAAGGTGAATACTTTTTGAATAGGAGTTCGGCAAACTCGGTTTAGTGCGAAATGTGTCGTATATTGGGACGTTTACCTTACATACATTTCAGAAACGCATACGTGGCTCTCTGCTTAGTGACATGAATAATCGAGTTTTATTTTGTGAATCCCTAAATTTATGAACCTCAGTTAATATCATACATAATAAATCAGTGACACTTGACACTAATAAGCAAAATTTAGTGCCGCCAGTGCAGTCTATACACCATGAAAATACCTACCTATTATCTTGTTCGAAGAAATTTAGTAGGCAGGATAATGATACCACTATCTATTTGTATAGTCAGTTTACGGTTGATTAATAACTTAAAGTTTTGTATTTTTGAGATTTCTGCTGGTTTTGTTTATAAAATTAAAATTTGTATCTCTAGCGAGAACTTTGTTATTATCACAAGTCTTAAAACAGGCATGAACTTGTAAAATGGTCTACTAATTATGTACCTAATTTGTAATTCGGCCCATCTATCGGAGAAAATATATACTTCTGCAAAATCTCTAGATATTTTAAAGTTTACAGGAAAGCGACAAATTTTCTTACCAAATACTTGCTGAAACTTTTACTTCTTTCTTCTAGAAAAATATTATTTCACGTGAACTTTTAAATCATCATTGAGTATGGGTAATAATGGTGACAAAAATAGAAAAAGATGATTTCAATTCATATTCACACGTGTAACTTTATGAAATGCGTAGGTGAGCATTATGCCCGACAACAGTTCAAAATTACATTACATTTAAATTACTCACATTATATTATAGCGTGGGGTAATAGCCCACGAGCCGATTGAGATAGCAATGTTATATTTTAAAACACACCTATCGAGACCGCGTGTTCAATCGAGAATTTCCTCGTATCGTATTCTGAATACAAATGAAAATGAATGCTTGCAGAATCTCCTACAAAATCTGAAAATTTTGACTATTTCATGACCGCTCGTCACGAAAGGAAAAGTTTAATTAAAGTTATTATTGCTCGATGTTAGCTGTAAGAGATTTCACTTCTAAACACGATTCTTATATCATCAATCAAAAATTTCTTATGATAATGTAGAATGTGTATATTAGTAATATAAGACTCGTCGGGATATTTATCATGTTTTTTTGTTTTTGTTGACTATCCGACACTTAGCTCTATTACAAGCGCCATTATGTGTATATTACTTCGGTATCATATTGTTGTGTTCTCTCATTACTTTTCAGTATGAGTTATACTTACTGATACGTAATTTCTTGAAGTTTTAGCTTTGTATAATTTGGCTATACTAGACAGAGATACACTGATTATTATAGATTGATAAGCTATTCTGCTGCCTGTTCCCCAGCAGAGCCACTTTCAATGCACATTATTTCGTTACCTAGCGTACGTACTGCTGACTATAATACCTTGGTATTAACCCCTCCCTGGTGACTGATTGTTATGATATTTGGTAGGTACATACTTTTAATTCGGACGATGATACGATTTAAATCTATAAAACCGTTTGAAATTTATTGGTACATTATTAAGATCATTTTGAATACTATGCTAGTCAAGATCGATCTGACATAGAGCATTGTGAGGATTTAAATAAAAAAAAATTCTTTCTTCTTTCTTTCACTTACGGTCATAATTACAAACTATACGTATGATCAGTATTTATTATGGTAGCTCTGCTGCAGAGCAGAATGCGCTATTTCGTATATCATGTATAAGCTAATATCATTCAAAGGCCCAATTATTGTAATAAGGATCAAATCTTCTCTTAATCATCGAAATCATTACAATTTGTATTAATTATATTTAATTCTGTCACGATATGAATTCTATTTGAACGATACCTAATATGTAATTTAATTAACTTATACTAATACGGAGTTATACTTAACGATTCAAATAAGACACCAAGAGAATTATAAATATTATAAATTGTTCGCAAAATGTTACTGTAAAATTTATAATGTCCCTATTCATACGAGATCTGATATAGGTTGTTAATTGGACAAAATTGTTTAATTAGAACACAATTGTGAATAGAAAATGCTGATCGAAATTTGTAATTTATTTCCAACATTATAGTAATTAATTTAATTTTCATCACGAACATAGCGCTCTATGTCTAAGCAACGTAATGAAGATGAATACATATAATAAGGTTTAAATAAGTAGGTACATAATCATACATAATATATGAAAAATATTGTCATGTGTAATCTACTCTATACATAAACAAAGCATTTAAGGATTTCGTTCTTTTTATCTTTTTAATCAATCAATGATTAGCCCATTGCAGTCCACTTCTGGACAGTACCCAATCTTTTACCTTCTGCATTCAGTCCGTCTTAGCTTCTTTATTTAACTATAAATGTTTAAAAATATGTAATCGGTATTTTAATTTTACCTTGAAAAATTATTTTTTTTTGAACTCTACACACACTTTTTGATAATGAAAAATATTACTCTAACTTTTCGAGTTGTTTGCAGAAACCTTTGTACCTTTTCGGTAACTTCAATATTTACCATCGAGAAACTAAAAGAAAAATACTATTTCTACTATGATTGCTTTAGAAATGTCCGAATTGGACATAACAAGATAACAACCAAGTTAATTCGGGAGATTCAAATAAGCAATCAATCAATTTAAATAGAATTGGGCATGTCAAGGCCGAGTTAGAAATAATTAAAGAACATTTGACGATGCCAATAGTGCACTATAGCTTCCTCCTTCTATTGTAGTTTGAAATACAATGCATTGATTAAACGTTATCATTTTCGCAATGAGGCCTGGTCAACGCGAATAATTGATATTATTATGGGCAGTGTAAGCAATTGCTGGCACCAATAGCGATCCACACAATCAATTACTACTCATTGACCAGTCGGCGGTTCAATTGTGTACTCACTTTACACGTCATCGGTAACTAAACGGAGATATACCTGATATTTAGTGCGTCATGGTTCGCTGAGAAATACGCTCTCGAGATCTATTTGATGCTAATTGGATGGCTTTGGCCATTCATTAGGAACTTCATACACGCTAGCTTGTGTATAAACAGCAACTAGTAATAAACTACGAACTACACCGAGAAATATATTACCACTATCATCTTAATTCGTATCATTGTGATAAGGTTTGTCGTAATTACCATGTTTGGCAGGTAGGCATAGTATGAACTGACTAACAGATTAACCTGTGTAATTAATCTGTATACGTTTAAAACAGTGATCTATGCTCTTTTAAACCCGCCTTAAGTTTACCGGAAAATTTGATACTGTTTGAAGTTTACGCGAATATCGCTCATTGAAATAAAACCACTTTTTAGCCCCACTTTTTAGCTGCTGAAAAGTAGCCGAAACTTCGGGCTCTGAATCTGTTAAAAAATGGTTTTATTTCAACGGGTCATTTGACATCATGAATATGATCAACTATCTGGACGAAACATGTATATTACTAGGTATATACGTTGATTAAATTGGTCAAGTTAGTTCGTTGTTTATTAGTTCATTACCTCTAACAGACAATAATGTAGGCGTTATAAATATAAAGATAGAATATATTAGCCTACTATTATTATATATTTTACATTAAAGAAATGTCGAAATTAAAAATCTACGCATTATGTTCTTACAAAATCAGAATTTTGTGTTTGTGTTAAAAACTGAAATGTGAGATTCTATGGTTAGAATGCATATAAGTTCTCAATTCATGTTGTTACATTTATGGAACTGTTATGAACACTACAGCAAAATTGTTTTATTTGTCTTAATATCGTCATTCACACAATCTAATTACTGCATTAACATTATCACCATCTAATCTTTTATCAGCCTCACCAGTGTGAAAACTATATTGTTAAAATAACTGACAATGCTTCATTATGGTTAGAAACTATTTCACATAAATTGATTATTATCGTGGTTTAAATTCGTTACAAAAAATTGATGAATGAATGATAAAATGTAAACTGTAGTTCACTATGTATTGATTAGTACGGTTACGCTGTTTCCTGTGACATTGATGTAGAGTAGTGTTATACCGTTTCACGGTCGATCAGTTATATTTTAATGTTAAAATAAATAAAATGCCCACGGAACGTGCAAAACATAGCACGATTTTGACTAAAAATAAATCAAGCAACCACGATGTTGGAAAGAGTTGTTGACAGGAAGTGATAAATATAAAACATTTTCAAATTATGATAACGTGTCGTTCATGCGTACAGTCTTCAATAATTTGTTTGCTCTAAAATTAAGGTTAATTACCGCAGAAGCAGTGTAAAAGTAATTATATCATAATATATTATGCTCTAAGGTGACAGACCCTACCCTAAGTGATAGTGTAGTTTATTATTTTATTGAAATCTTTCAATGTAAACGTTAATTGTTGATTTAAGAATCAAGAGTACTAGCGTAGATGTATATTATTGCTTATTATTTAGCAATCGTTCAACAAACATTCAACAAGTTGTTTGTAAAATCAATATGTACAATGTAACTTTGCCGAGGCAGAAATCTGAAAATTTAATCAATTTGTAAGTATTTCTATCCATCAGTTGTGTTAGTCTTTGAAACTGGTGTAGTTTATATAAAAAAATCTGGCATTAGTCTACAGTGTAACTCCAAATACAGTGTTATGATGATAATTTACTGTATAAAACGTCGTGCCACTACGAGTAAACAACAAAATTAAGGTTATTCATAGTACTGTTGCGTGTTTCATCGAGCTTTACCCTTCAGAAATTATATTTTACATATTGTTAAATCATGTACAACGTTCCGCAAAGGACTAATGCGTGTATTTTACGACGTGATATGCGGATTAATTTGTTATCTCGTGTGTCGTAACTCGTTACAAAAATCGCGTAGAGCGACTATTATGTACTTCTGACCGTAACAGTGTTAAGTATCTCATGAGTGGTTCGATAGCATACCGAAATTAGGTGAATTCCAGCACGTTAGATAACAAAACTAAATCACTGATGGGTGATATTTATCACTGATCAGACGTTTATTCAAAACATACGATCATAAAACAATTCCCTAGGGGCACACTGCACTATGTTCGCTGACACACGAGAGCGACGAAGTGCTAGACACAGGCCGCGTGGCCTGGCGCAGTACTGGCAGCCGGAGTTCACACCAAGCACACACGATGGTGCTGCTCAGTAGTGCATCTCACACGTTGGCTACATACGCGGCGAGCGGCGAGGCGGCGCGGCGGTGGAGCGGCCCCGAGCGTCGCGACGGCCGGCAGACCGCGACTGGAGCGTCACTGCGCGTCGCAGCCTAGGGCGCCGAGCGAGCAGGACGAACATACTCGCCGGTCGAACGCTTCATCTGCGATTCTAGCCCTTGAACCTTCTCTCTTGATTCCTATTTACCGTGTTCACACCGAGTCACTTATGTTTTTGCACAACCGCAAAAGGGTTTTCACCCCGCGAGGCGTCCGATCCCGTATACGTTACGTAGACGCTAGAGATAGAGATGCTGCGTGGCCTTTCCTATGCTGTGGGTCGTTCCGATGTTATGTCACTATTGAACGTGCCTGTGCCTTATTGTTTGACCGTGAACGTATTTTACCCATGCTCTTCTCATTTGAATTGTTATTATTTATTGTTTTAAAGAAAATTCTAAAGCACAGCATACATATTTTCTTTTCAATTATTGAATTTCAAATATCTTTCAGCACAAAACTTTAATTTGTGATAATTTATTTAAATTTGTCAGTAATTTCTGTAAATTTTAAATACCTGTTAGGTACTTTTAAAAACGAAGTGTTGCTATAAATAATAATGGAATCTTGTATTCTTGACAGTTGAAGTGCGGTATAAATTATAATTTTATTTAGGCGCTCGTGTTTTGAAAAATTTTATGACAGTGTCCTTTTAATATTTCAGTGTGTGAAAATGTTCATAGCGCGAGCAGTTGAAAGAAATATACCTGAACATTATCATTCACGTATTTTATATAACCCGCCCGGGATTTCAGTTTGAATTTTTGTTTTCCTACTAAATATGATTGATGGTTCAATCACACAGTTTCAAAATCTTTCACTACCTATTGCGAAGATTCATTTGTCTTCTTTGTAGTCAGTCAAATGAAATTGTAATGGAAGTGCACTCTACATTTTACACATCTATACTACTTATTAGTCCACTAAGTACTCGTACATCTTACTGGAGTAGAATACTATATAAATTTAATCTATCCAAAATCTTTCAGTTCCTATTTTATACTTTTTTCACATTAATCTTACTTGGTAAGTAGGGTAGGTTGTTGTCGAGAGTTGCGCAGAGTTCTCTAATTCAATTTAACTACACAGTAGATTATACTCACTCGGAAGGAATGAAATAAGAAAATTCCAAAACTATTACGTATAAAGGTCCTGTATTCAATTACCATTGCCACTGTTATTTAACTAGTAGGTAACATAACAACATTTCCCTAAGATTGGGTAAGTGTTTGCGCGTAAACCTCGATTGAATTTCCCGAACCATATAATTAGGTATGTGTGATTATCTCGAGTATCAAACCGTGTAGTAATCGATCACTAAGCCTTTTATCTTGTATATATACACGCGTTCACGTACATACATGTATGTACTATAGTTTCTTATTTACTCTCAACGTTGTCGTCGTATTTTCTTTAAAGCTTTAAACGCCACTCGACTTCTGAATAAAATATGTATGAAGGCAAGTACCATACACGCCCATAGCTTTGGTTTCAGTGCCCCGAGCACAAAAAATACTCGAATTACTAACGTAAACGTATCGATAGAATAGAACATTGCGATTGGCCGGTTGCCTACTGTGAACCTGTGTGTGTGTATGTGTGTATGTGAAGCCTGCCAATCGCAATGCTGCGTTCTCTCGATACGTTGACGCTAAGAGTTCGAATATCTTTCGTGCTAGGGGCACTGGTGCTTTAGGAAAACAGTAAACATTGAAACAATAAGTGAAGTTAGATCGCTGTAACAAATAATAGAAATTAAAATGCACTAAGCACAAAAACGAGCATCTTGCCTCAGAAACAATCTATTGTGTTACGATCCGAAGAATGGAGATGAACATTGAGAATGCTCCAACATTAACCTCCGAGTTGTAAAGCTTTATAGTTTTACGTTGCAATCACTGATTCTATTTTTTAAGAATTCATGAGATTTATCGCCATGAATGAAATTTAACATTGTTTCACGATTGTTTATAAAACAATAATAGAAATAGACATAAAACACACACGTTAATGTGTAGTGTGGACTAGATTACACTCGATGCGTATACAGTGTGTAGTGTTACGACTATGGCCTCACAGGGTGTAAACCACATCTAAACAGAACAATCTACGTAGTTATATTAGACGAGTCATTCCGTAAAAATTTGCACCAATGCAAAAACTACAGTCACAACACTTTCGAAATTATTACTACTAATTGACTAATCCGATATTTTATAGACTTTATTTTAGCTAAAAGATGGATTGATTAACTTTAAAAACAAATATATAAATAAGCAATTACTATACGATTTAATTAATTACAAATAAAAGTTAGCAAAAAAAATTATAATTTTAGTATGTCACACGTAATATGTAAATTTTAAGAAAAGAAATTTGCCCTGTAGATTTCAATTTGAGCTCTTTGTTTTAGTGTATTTTTAAAGCTTGTAATGTCTATTTTAATTTAAACTTCAAATATATATTATAATTATATTAATTTAGAATCAAATTCTTGTGAATATAGTCAACCAACTTTTAGGTACACATGGACATTCCACTATAGTCACGGCTCTTACTCTGCTTCTAAAGTTTGAAACTACCCAAACATCTTTATTTTTACATCCAGGCACCATTACCAGTCGAAACCTACCATTTTATTTCATTAGGCTACTGTCAGTTAAGTAGAATCCGTGACGATGAACACGTTTCTTCAGGAAGATAAATAAGATGTCCAGTTTAGTTGCGAATTTTACGTCAGATTGGTAAGTTACTTTATAAGTATTGTATTATTATTAAAAGCTTAGTATATTTGAATATGCAATAAAGCAATGTGATGTTCATTTTAAGTGCAAATAATGTTTTTTTTAAGCAAATTTTTAGGACATAACAGGATTCGTCACGTCCATTTAGTCATGTGACATATTAGTGGAACAATTTTCGTGACTAAATGGACACGTAAGGCTTAGTTCATAATGTACTTTACCCAAATTTGATAAATAATAAAATGTTTTGACAAATGTGATGTGTGTACTAATAATTGTATTTTTTTTAAATGTTTTTAATATCTAACAAAATATAAATATTATCCTATTGTATTAAACGAACAATTACTTATTATTACTGTATTTTTTTTTATTTTCAGTGATGGTTCTAACAGCGGTTGAGCGTGCTAAACGCTATAGGGATAAATTAAAATTAAATGCAGAAAAATATGAAGAACAAAGAAAAAAACAAATTGCAAGAGTGAAGAAAGGACAAAAGAAAATAAGAGAATTAAGCGAAACCGAAAAAGATGAAACAAGAAAAATGGTTTTTGAAATCATAAAATATATTCAAATTGCTTATCATGTTGATTTATAAAGTTTGTAATCTTGCCATATATAGTAACTAATTAAAATTAATACCGGGTATGGTATTAATTATCTATTTGTAATAAGAAATAGGTAGGTAGGTACTACCTAATATCCACATTTATTTTGATTATTAAGTGTTATTATTTTGTAAGGATTATTCTATTTTTACGTGATACAAATTATTACCTAACTACGTACTGAATGAAACCAATTAAGACTGTTGATCGAATTTAAAAATATAAATTGTTTTATTTCCCTAGCCCGCCTAACTTTGCTTACGTTCTAAATGAAAACAATTAGTTTTAAACTATAGTAGGTATAGAACTAATTAACTACAACCTACAACACAATCTGATTATTTGGCAGTACCTACATTATAATGCATAATATTCAAGATTTATTTCATCACCTTTTAGCATTGTTATGAACACTGCCTAAGTATCTATTTAGTCACGATAGTATTTCCTATTTAGTTACGGTCACAATTTTTTGTCCACCATCGTTATCGATTATGATGGAATATATTAATAAACTGTACTTTAATTTCATACAATATTGATATCACTAGCATTGCTTACATCCCATGCAAGTTTGGTTTTATTGAAAAGCTTTTGAAGTAGCTAAAAATGAAAAAAAGTAGTCCTTTTCATTCAAAACGTCACGAAATGGTTTTAACATTATGAATATAATAACATTAATGTTGCAAAAGGTAAGTTTATTATTTTTTATCGGTAGAATAACATATTATGTTCACACAGGGTGCATAAAATGAAATTTAAAAAGACCTATCTTTCCAGAAAAAATAAATCATTTTGTCACTAAATGGACACAGTTTAGTCATGGCGCCTAATAAAAATGGCAATATCTAGTAAAGAAAACATTTTCCAAAGTAAAGTAAAGTTTTTTCTAGAACTTTAAGATACAGTGCGTCGAATAATAATATAATCCGAAACAATAATTTAAAAAAATGTCCGCTTTGTCCACATAGTCACGGTGCAAATTTTCACGGAATGACTCAGACAATGATTACTTTCGTTGATTTTATCTCACAGGAATGTCGATTGATAAATCTAATATTAATAATGCGTAGTTACAAACCTGCTGTATAATTTATATATTTGATTTAGGTATTATTGACACTTATCTGATAATTGTGGGCTTAGAATTTTTAAACCAATTGTAAAATTCAGTTTCCCATATATTTATTTTTGGTTCATAATGCTTACAAAATGATCAAAAGTGCTAAATTATTCGGTGTTTTTATGTAAGAGAATATCAATAAGCAGGTTGGTAGGTATATCTTAGTGTTTAATTAATTAATTAATTATTTTTATTAATTTATTCGGAGGACCAACAGCCATAACAAAGGTATAGTGCTTTAAATTAGTTACTTTATTAGTTATATTAAGATTAAATCTTAACTTATTGGTGATTTTTTACAGTGTTTTGTGCCAATACACTATATCGTATTCCCTGAGTGGCAATTCGTTGCTCGGCGTATGATGGAATAGAATGCCAAATGTATGGGATTTGACGTAGGTATATGACAGGCGTCAAAGAATATCAAAAACGTCAAATTCTATACATTTGTCATTTTATTGCTTAATACGCCGAGCAACGAATTGCCTCTTGTCTAGGGGGGCTGGTAATCCATCGTCTTGTCTTATCTATCACTCCTAATAATAGGTATTATACCCAAACTTTGACAAAATGATTACGATAATACAGTAAAAGAAAAAGTCTACTAAAATAAAAGAATCGAAGTCAAAAAGCGGTCACTTGAATAAAACTAGTGATTGATAAAGTCAATTGGCTTGTCACCTCGATAAAAAAAACTTTTCATTTATCTGACAACTATCCGGACTCGCAATTGCACGTCACTAGTCACCGTATTGTCAATTTGCACGCCAAATGGAAGACTATTTATAACTGATCGAACTGTGTCGAACATCGAACTTTTTAGTAGAAGAATTTATGTGAAGAGGCGAAGCAAAAAGGAGGGTTATGATTTTGACCACTATGTATGTATGTACGTATATGTGTTCATTTGTCACTTCTTTTTATAAGAGTTTGATTTTTCATAGCAGGTTTTAGTTTTTTAACTTATCACTATGAATAAATTATATTATTCTTTTATTCCGAAAAGAAATCTAAATAAATGCGAAAGTAACTCTGTCTATCTGTCTGTCTGTCTGTTACACTTTCACGCCATAACTACGAAAAGATAGAGCAGAACAAAATAGATTTTCCTTATATTATGAATTATAATGGGTAACATTTTGCTGAGATTTGGATACATAATATTTATCATTTAACATATTTAATTAAACCCGTAGTTGTAATGAATGAATACCTATTTAAAAGTCAGACAGAGTATAACGACATTATTTTCAATTTAGATGTCTAAAAATTGGTCGCTTTTGGTGAAATCCCTTTTCATCTGTTTCAATAGATAAAATCTACATGAATGAATTTTTTTTTTCGTATTGCTGATTACTAAATATCATGTACCTAATATTTAATGTGTAATGTAAGATGTGCATACTGAAGAAACTTATTAACAGGTACAGATATTACAGTTTTTTGAAGATGTTTGGATGTTTTAATTTTAAAGCATTTAGTATGCTAAACTAAACAAATTATTATTCGTACCGTATTCGTAATATTTATTCGTATCTGTCTTCATCCTGCCTGAGCTTGATTTCGCTTTTTCCAATTTATAATACATAGTTTGGATGTTTGTTCTCATTCATGGTCAAAGGGCTGAATAACATAATGCTTTTTCCCATTATATAGGCACTTATGGGTTACAAAGTCACGAGCTACATCGCGAGCCATATCATAAGGATATTTTGTACTATTATTCAAAATAAAATAAATAGCAGCACTCGACATAAAGCCAAAAGAGAATAGAAACTACGATTAAGTTAGACATGCAGTAAATACCACCTCATTGTGTCTAGCTACTTTCACAATATTAAGCTACCTGTAATGCAATACTATTAAACCACATCTTTCATAATGATATTGCCAGTAAATACTGTCTGAGTCTAGACAAAGGTTATTTTGCCAGATGACGCTAGATCGTAAAACTCGTGAAAGCCATGAGCAATATCAACAAAATCCAGCAGTTGATTGCTGCAGTGGCGTTACCTATAGGTATGAAGGGAAGATACTGTGTGATTATACTGTTGGAAGTTTACACGAATATCACTCATTGAAATAAAACTAATATCAACGGATTCTATCGCGATTCGTTTAGTATTATTTCAAGACCCTTTTCATCAGCCATGATCGCGGGGTGACTAAAGCTGCTAGTTGTCACATAGTTTAAAGTGTATCATTCAAAGTGTGACAATAATTTATTAAAACTATTTTTATTTCAATATGTGTGATGCAGAGCTTCATCATCATCATCATCATAATCATCATCATAGCATTGTTCCTAGTTTAGTTATTATATTTTATAAGTTGATAATAGACTATCTTTTTCATTATAATGTTGAAATTTTATATTGCAAGCAAGAGCAAGATTACGTTTGCTAAAATGTTTATTATTTTTATACCTTCCATTGAATAAATTAGCCTTGTTGGCGAAAAAAAGGTCAACGTTGATTAAGGTTGTATAAACAAACTGCAACGTCGACTGTTTCATTAATATCCTGCAATTATGTTAAAGTGTAAAAGCTCTATAATTTTAAACCTAATGTATAAACCTAGCTGTTGCCCGCGGCTCCGCCCATGTGGATGTCGGTTATCGTACTAAATCTGCATCAACATCGGTTTAGTGGTTTGAGCATGAAAGCATAAAGGTACAAGTTGGAAGCCGACTTCATGTCGCAACAGCAGACGACGTGTCGTCGCTTTTATGGACATACATTGAAACCAGTAGCAGGCCACGCTCACTCTATGTACTTGCGCGCTATATTCACCTACTCGTCGCGGGTCGCCGACGGTCCTCCGTCGTCAGTCGGGCTGTCGCGTCGTTAGCCGCGCGTGTGCACGGTGCACAAGCGCGTAATCGGCGTAATAAAGTACCTAACGTTTGATTTATTATTTATTACGTTTCATTCGAGTCTTTTTGTCTATTACTTATTAAAATAATAAATACTCAATCTATGATGCTATTATGAACGCATAACGGAGGAGGCTCCGTGTGCAGTGTATGGGTGCGAATCTATCAAATAAAAATCTTTTTTCTGCCTGCCTGTTAATGAAGAACGGCAAGTAGGTACCTACTTAATAAGTGCAATTACGTTCGTTAAGTTACTGTACCTACCTATGACAATATTCAATATTAATATCTTGTACAAAGTAATTTAAGTACCTACCCACTTCGCTACCTATTATACGGAAAGACTTAAAAAATGTCGGATTCAGTAAGTACTTAGTTAGGCTATTTAATAATAGGTTGGTTGGTATATGATGTAGCTATCTGACCTAGTACCTACTTTTAACTAACGACCCGGGTCCTGACTTATCACTGGAATGCAATCGTAAATAAAAAGCGACGCGCGAGGCGCTCAGCGAAGTCGACGGCCGGCACCGCTGCGCCACTGTCGCGGGCTGGCGCTTGACTCCCATGTACTTGTGTAGGTAATCTGTCGATGCGTTACCTCTACTTTATGCGCGAATTAATCGTATATGTTTTTTCAGGAGATCTGCATAGTTTTCGTTCAGACCTATAAAGTACGCCACTGTGCATTAAGAATAGTAGTTTTCACCATTGACACTCGAAAAAGGGCCCGTGATTCATCAAAAACAGTGAATAAAACGCTCTTTGTTTCACCGAGTGAATAAAAAAATTTGAATTTGGAACATGCGCGAATGTACGGATTCTAGTGAAACATACAAAGAGGTTGCACACTCTCACTATAAAAACGTAATAAAAGCCACCTAAATGTAATCACTGGCTGGATGGAATGTGGCTCAGTTTAAATTAAGAAAAAAAAATGCCGCCATTTTCTGTGTAATTTTCCTTGTAAAAGTTTATGTTTGTCTCATAATCATAAAATGACTTCATCTAGTGATGAAAATTAAACTCATGTTCTCGAACGCGAAAAGACTCCTGAGTCTTTTCGCGCTAAAGCGGTAGCTATTACTGATAAAACCCAAAGACAAACGTGCCGAGCGTGCCCAACGCAAAATCAGGTGGTGGCTGCTTGATGAAGCTAAGTCCCAAAGTTTCGTCTCAGCCATCGGTGACAAGTGCGCCGATGCTGTAGACGAACCAGTACAGGTTTCTTGGGACAGGATTCGGGCAGCTATTCTTGAGGCGGGGAGGGTGGTGCTCGGCATGTCTAAGGGTGGACGCAAGTGTGACAAGGACACCTGGTGGTGGAACGACACAGTCCAGAGAGAGATCAGGGTGAAGAAAGCCCTCTTTAAAAAGTGGCAAGCGTCCAAATCTTCCGATGACCGCGATGCGTACAAAGATGCAAAACGCGCCACCAGGAGAGCCGTAGCCAGGGCCAAACGAGACCACTTGCAACCTCTATATACCAAGTTGGAATCGTCTGAGGGGCAAAAGCTCATATATAAGTTGGCGCGTTCCAGGGCCAAAGCGGCGCAGGGTCTATCCAAGTGCCGCTGCATTAAAGACCCTGGGGGCAATTTGTTGTACGAGAAAGTCGCGGTGAAGGAGAGATGGCGCTCATACTTCCACGAGCTGCTGAATAAGCAGCATAAAGAGGTGCAGCCACCAGACCTCCCTCCGAATCAAGGACTAGTGCCACCGATAACGCCTGCGGAAGTCCAGACTGCCATTCGCCGCATGAAGAACCGGAAAGCTGTCGGACCCGACGAAGTCCCCATCGAGGCTTGGAAGGCAATGGGCGCCCGTGGTGTGGGCATTCTAGCAAATCTTTATAACCGCGTACTCCTCACCGGCGAGATCCCGAACCAGTGGAGGCTGAGCATCATCACGCCAGTCTTCAAAGGCAAGGGATCGGTACAGGAGTGTGGTAGTTACCGCGGTATAAAGATAATGTCCCACACCATGAAGCTCTATGAGCGGATAATCGACTCCCGGATCCGACAGGAAAGTACACTCTCGGAGTGCCAGTACGGGTTCCGTCCCGGGCACGGGATCATGGACCCAGTGTTCGCCCTAAGGGTTGTGGCGGGGAAATACAGGGCGAAGAACACGCCCCTGCACTGCCTATTCTTAGACATGCAGAAGGCCTTCGACTGTGTTCCTCGCGAGGTGATCTGGTGGGCACTGTGGGCCAAGGGTGTCCCAGAGACTTACATTGACACCATCCGAGACATGTACTACGATTCCGGTTCCGTGGTTCGGACTGCTGTTGGCGACTCGAAAGCCTTCCCCATCACCGTCGGGGTACACCAAGGATCCGTCCTTAGTCCTTACCTGTTCAGCGTGGTATTAGATGTTTTGTCGGACAGCATTAGAAACTCACATGAGCAGCCTCCGTGGTTGCTCATGTATGCTGATGATATTGCGCTCATGGACGCGGACAGGAGCAGATTGGTGCGACGCGTGAAAGGATGGAAAGAAGCGCTTGAGAACGGCGGTCTGAAGTTAAATGTAGCGAAGACAGAATACTTAGCGTTAAACTCCACAGATCCCACACCCGTCCGCATAGGCGATGATTTGGTCGAGCGCACGGACCAGGTTAAGTACCTAGGATCTGTACTTCATGTGACCGGTGAGATCGACCACGACGTCAAGGCACGCATTGCTGCCGCGTGGGCCAAGTGGCGAGAAATGACTGGCGTGACCTGTGATCCTAAAATGCCAGTCAGGTTGAAGGGGCAGGTCTATAAGACGATCATTAGGCCTGTTCTCTTGTATGGTTGTGAGGCGTGGCCGCTGCTCGAGCGACACAAGCAAGAGCTGCGTGTCACGGAGATGAAAATGTTGCGGTGGATGTGCGGCGTTACGCGTAAAGATCGCGTACGGAACTCTCGCATCCGCGGCAGCCTCCATGTCCGTGACATCGCGGATAAAATGCAAGAGAGCCGCCTTCGCTGGTGCGGCCACGTCTTGCGGCAACCGCCAGGCTACGTGGGGAACAAATGCCTGGCAATGGTACCCCCGCCGGGTCCAGGTAAAAGGGGTAGGCCAAAGAAGTCCTGGCTTGACGTCGTGGAGGGTGATATGCGTGCAAATGGTCTCACTACCATGGACGCCCAAGATCGTGCGAAGTGGAGAAGGAGGAGCCGGAAGGCGGACCCTGAGCTCCGGGGTCATCTTGGCCACGGATGCAATCGGGAGAATACGTCTATATGCAGATGATGATGATGATGATTACTGATAATTTGCTGCTTCTTTTGTGTACTATCCATAACAAAATGTAATTCATAATTCACAGAGTAATCGTTTTCTCGTAGTCAATGGTGAAAAGTTGAGTACCTAACACGTGAAAAAAGAATTCATCTCGGCTCTTGTATCCCTCGATCCACTCAGGTTTCTCTCTAGAACCCCTCGCTACGCTCGGGATTCTACCGGAGAAACCTTCACTCCTCTCGGGATACAACTTGGTGCCTCGAAAAGAATTCACCTTTTTTTCACTTGTTGGGTAATCTACTATTATCTAAGGCCACTCGCTAGGTAAGCTATTAGCTTACCTACTCTTGAGTTGCTAGTAGGATTGAGATGAAATACATATTTAATCGAATGTCCAATAATATTCGGCTATTATTCGATATTCGATAAATAGGTGAGAAAAATGTCAAACTATTAAAAAAGTATTCCTTTATTAAGCGAGGCAAGAGGCAACCCTAGCGTCATAAAGTTTGCTAGTACTAACTACGAGGACGAGGCCGAGCGGCTGCAAAGTAATAATAACCGTATGGCTGTCTGTTAAGATACATATTCGTATGGAGTGGTTGATCACGTGGACTTGTAGGCACTTATCTGAGTTGGATCGTTGATTTTCCAGGCAGTGAGTTATCTGTTCCAACTATTAGGTAATCTGTGCCAGTAGTGTCACTGCGACTCGTCGTCCGCTGCAGCCTCATGTCGTCCGCTATTTCATGGAAATAAGGTACAAGTTGGTAGCACCAGTGGTGTCGCCGCGACACGTCGTCCGCTGCTGCCTCATGTCGCCCGCTGCCAACTCGTACCTTAACAGACAGATAGTCAGACAGACAGACAGAAGTACTTTCGCATTTATAATATAAGTATGTAAGTATGGATTAGTATGGATTCTCGTGTCACAAAACAGCGTGTTTGTCTCAAACTCTTCCGAAACGGCTTGACGAATTTTTAAGGAATTTTTTGTGCAGAATTTGTAAGTATGAGAACCGGTTATTATAATAAAATTAAATTATAAGGGTGGCCCACTCAAATCATTTTTTCTTTTTTTTACATACTTTTCTTTTATCTTTATGAGAAGCACTATAAAATACCGGAGGATATCTGTGCCTCATCATCAGTGGTCGGAATTAGGTAGAGTGATTTATGTACTTGCGACGAAATGTTGATATTAATGTGGATCTTCCCGAGTGTTCTGACGGACAAACCCGTGTGGCCGTCCGATTTTGACGCAGTTTTCAGATATAGGTTCGGGTTCGATTGGTGCATGTTCTAAGATAGGTGTTATGGTGACAATTCACCAGGGGGCGCTGCAGCAAACATTTTTTGAGCAAAATAATATAGCCATTTTTCACCAAAACTAGTCCGATTTTGATGCAGTTTTCAGTTATGGGCTCGGGTTTGATTACAAAATATTCTGAGATAGATTTTATAGCAACAACTCAGCAGGTGGCGCTGCAGCAAACATAATGTTTTAAAGTATAATATAAAAAAGAACTAAAAACACCCACGACGGTTAAAAAAACTTAAAGTAGGTATACTCGTATACAAATAATTTAATAATACAAAATTTAAGGAACTCGACACAAAACAATACCTCCAAAAAGAAAAAAATAAATCGTATGCTCTTTTGAGATAATTTTAAAGCAATTAGTTTGCTAAACTAAACAAATTATAATAAATTGGAAATTGATTTCGCTTTTTCCAATTTATTATAATTCGTATGCTCTTTTCTTTTGATATAGGTCCCTAGTAATATTTTGATTAGTGGACCTTAGATCGTTATGGCTTATACAACAAGTCCGTCAGTTTAGAAATATATTTTTGGTGGCGTTAACACACAACACAGGCGGAGCTGCGGGTGGAAAGTTTTCTATAAACTCGATCACACATTTCTTTTCTTATTTTTTCTTTTCTAAGAAATAGATGCAAGCTATTTTGGACCTTATTAACTATCTACATAAGAGATATATAGATGACTAATGTACATAAAATGAATAAAATCTTTGTAAAAACAAATGAAGTACATATTTTTGTATTGATCTTCACACAGACACTGCGAAAAACCGTGCAAGCGACTTTCGACCTTAATGACATTTTATTGAGAACATGTTTTTTCGCACACCGCGATGACGCTGATCAAAAATATAAGAAAAAACTCGATACTTTGTGATGTCAATAAGGTCGAAAATCGATTGCACTACTTGTTTCTTGTATTCATAGCTGGAGACCATCGCAAGAAATAGGTGCAAGCTATTTTGAACTTTATCGACTATGTACATAAGAGATATAGACGATTATGTACATGTGATTAACAAAATCTTAGTAAAAACAAATGAAGTACATATGTTTTGTGTCCACGGCACTGTCACGTCACTGACGTTTGTGAACGGAAAGCTCCGACGGCGCACGGATGCTTAGGGTGCGGCCACACGGCGCGGCACCGCACCACACCCTATTATGCCGCCCTCCCCGCCCCGCCTGTCTCATTCCCAAGTCCGGAGCGCATACGGTGCGCCTGCGGTTGCGTGGCATACCCCCCCTATTTGTATGTAGAAAGCCGTTGCGGCCCCGCTCAGGCGCCCGCCGTGCCGGAGCCGCACCGCGCCGTGTGGCCGCACCCTTAGTCAGCCACGTTCCGGTCACGGCACGGACCAGTGTGGACAGCCCTTTTGGGTTTGTTTCCTAATTTGCCCCGCAACAAGATTTAGAGCATGGGCTAAGTCATTTTTTCCTAACCTTTTCTCAATGAGGATTCACTAGGTAGTTTAATATTTTTGCAATTGTAACACATTTCTTTTCAAAAAATGTTTTAAATGCATTGTTGCACAGTTGGAACCATGATATGTTACAAATACCGATTAATCACTAAATTAATAAATCACGGAATTTTTTCTGCTCTTTAACATTAATCTTGGGATTCGAGGCATATCCACATTATTAAAAATCAGTGCAAGTACATGAATCACTCTACCTAATTCCGACCACTGCTCATCATCCAGACCCGATATATTCCTTTTTTCACGATCGCATAAGCGTACAGTGCTTGTAGAACTCACAGTACCGTGGGAAACTAATATACCTAAAGACCACGCTTTAAAGACAAACAAATACTTTGACTTGACTACAAAAACGGCTACGTGGTTAAACTCTACGCCGTAGAAGTAGGAGCAAGGGGAATTCCAGCTAAATCCCTGTACAACTTACTTAAAGACCTCGGATTGCCAAGAGCTTCAGTAAGCTCTTTACTAAATCGAATATCAAAAGCGGCATTGATAGGATCTTACCAAATTTGGATAGGTAGGGGGGGGGAACACTACTGACGGTGGAGGTGAGCGCTGATGCATCACAAGGTGGCCACCCTAAACCTACATCTGGGTCGCAAGTCCCAGTCGCCGTCACGGTGTTCCTCTCTGTATCACGCTATGGACCCGGCGACCGCACGGTGAATCCATGGACTGCTGAGAATCGGATCTCTATTATAATTTGGTATTGAAAAATGTATACAACCCTCAATTTTCACCCTTCTACTACTAACCCCGTATTTTAATAATGGCATAACAACTCTTGCGGTTTGGCTAGTTATTTTATGTATAAAAAAAATATTGTGTATTTGCCAGGTCAGCTAGATATTTAAAACTTATAAGAACAAAAAAATATGTACATATGTTTTTATATTTGGAGTTATAAAGGTAATGCTTCTCGTTGTACGAAAATACCCAATCTTAGTAGGTATATCAATAATAAATAATTTATAATCATTACAAATAAACGTTATCATATTATGGCAATTTCATAAAACTTCATTTACTTGGCTAGCAGAAAACACGAAAACAAAATTTAGGCAACATTTTTACGTGACGTAACCACTCAGCGTTAGCGAAAAAAAAACAGCGAACTATTTATCATTGTGAGAACCAAATGACAGCTGTGAAACTGTTGAATAATTCGCTTATAGATTCTAATGAGAAGATAAGATAAATGGCTTTCAGTAAACCCCAGTAGCAACAGTTTACATCAGCTATCGGTCACGTGGTAATCTGTGTACGTTTAGCGTGTGTACATGTTATTAGAAATTCATTGATTTATTACTAACTAGCTATTGTCAGCGGCTCCGCCTGCGTGGATGTCGGTTATCGTGACCAAACATAGCATAATGTCCTTTCTAAAGGTCTAATCTCGGTACCAAATGAGTTATTTTAAGGCCCCGAATCAGATTAGCATCGAAAAATCGGTATTTTCGAAACAGTTTTTCTTTTTAACTATCAAACCTAAAGATCTGGAATTTACATCCCTGCATACTACAGGACATACAGAGTAACTTCACCTTTTCAAAAATTCAATAAAAAAGGAGAAAATAGTTGAAAAGAGGCTCTGATCATCACTCTACTCTTTCTTATGAAACCAAATATTGTCTACAATATGTATCCAAATAATCTAAAATTTCAGATATATGTTAAATGAGTGTATTAGCATGACGTGACCTTCTTAGTTTGTAATCGTCTCCTATAAAATTATCTATTAAAATTAGTTTTACTGATTTTTACGGCTGAAAAACGAGCGAATGACCTTGAGCATTTGTATGGTCAAAGTCATTCGTAAGTCATATGTAATCACCTTAAGGATTATGCCCGCGACTTCGTCCGCGTGGAATTAAATAAGTGTTTTGGTTTTTTTTTTGCGTGGAACTCTAATCATATTTCTAAAATGTAAGTAGCCAAGTTACGCCTTATGGCTATCTGCTATCTATCTAATATATATTAAAATTCTCGTGTCACAGTTTTCGTTGCCATACTCCTCCGAAACGGCTTGACCGATTTTGATGAAATTTTTTGTGCTTATCCGGTATCTATGAGAATCGGCCAACATCTATTTTTCATCCCCCTAAGTGATAAGGGTGCAGCAGGAACGGGATTTGAATACCACGCGGGCCGAAAATATGGCGGTACGAAGTTCGCCGGGGCAGCTAGTAGTAAATAAAATTTGAAGGTTACCGGAACCAAAAGGTAAAAAGATAGACAGGCAAAAACAAAAAACAGCTTTTTTGTTTTAGAAGGTAGGTAATAGTACATTATGGTACAAGTGAGCAACGTTGGTGATTACCGCCGAGGCGCCATTGAGTCTTAAGACAGCCGAGGACGGTAATCATCATGCTCACACGTGCCATACAACGTTTTACAACACACTTGCGAATAAAATAATACTACAAATACTAAATAAACAATACTACAAATAAATTCGTTTTCCTATGCGCGCGCATTTAACAATGGCGGTCGACCATATTTAAAAAAATTAGGTTTGAACTTAACTTTTTTTTACTCTGTTTTTTTTTCTGTACTTAGAGAAAAAAAAAAGTTAAATTTGAGTGAAAATTTTGTTTATTACACAAGTATTACAAGTTGAAATTATTTATTTAAATACGAAAATGCATCAAATGACCATACAATAGGCGTATTAATTTATTCGTACTATTAAACACGTTATTTTTTGTATCAAAACTTTTTTAAGAACATAGACAATTATAGACACTTCCTATAAAATTTAAAAAGAATCTATAACTCACTTTTGTGAATAATAGCAATGAAAAAGTCACAGTTTTATAATAGGTGTCATTCCGTGCTTAATTGCGGTAAAATAATATCACTTTTATGAGCAGGTGTGTTGTAAAAAGTTTTTTTTAAATAAACGGCTTTTTAATATTACAAACAGAAACTTCAATTTTATTTATTTACACACATTTATAGATAGGTATATGCCTCGGAAAATTTTAACGAATGTATGTTGAATTTCTCATCGATAGTTTAAATTATGTAATTGGGTTAATTTTTAAATATTTCTGAAACGCTCGTTTAGATGCATCTATACGCCCTTGGCTGTGTCAGATATATTTCTTCACTCGTGTTTATATTTTTTTTTTCCATCCTTTTAAAGCGGATAACATAAAGGCGCCATGACACTAGGGGCTGCAAGGGCTCTTTTTTAGCCAATACCGGGTGTAGCCATTTTCGAAATTATTTTACGAAATGTAAAAGTTGTACAGAGTTTTTCTTTACTTTAGATACTTTTGAAAATATGATATAGTGATAGTCTGTATTGCTTTGAAAATCAAATCATAATATGCGGTTACAATTGCTAACTAATGTCTCGTAGGATATTTGGAAGTTTGAATATTGGAAACCTCATATTATAATACTATTATTTTTTTGCAATAGCGGTACAGTAGATATACCGACATTATTATGGTTTATGTTTTAAGTATTTTTTTTTGTTTTATATACCTAACCTACGTAAGATACAGTGAGTAAATATAGAAATTATTTTATAATTTGCAATGATTCTGACATTTTGGTTGCTTTTCAGATACCGGGATTTATGTTGTGTACTCATATTTTGAATGTACCTACAGACTACTCTACGAAAATTCGGATTCTCGTTAGCTTTCTATAATAAATCACGATACACTTCCCAATTTACTATATTTCAGTGATATTCTCGAAATATTTACGCGTATTTATTATTGTCGAAAATATTATCGAGAATATCATGATAATAATGTTGTCAGCTACAAAATACTTTACCGGCTTTTCTTGATTCACGACCCGCAGATTTGTGAAGGTTATGAAACTTCGTTATTTACTGCTCAAATCATCTTGGTTGTCCTATCTAAATAAAAAATCTTGAAGAGCTTTAGTCGCGAAATGTTTACTTCCTCAATCTTCCTCAATCAGAGCCAGTAGCACACAGGCAAAAAGTTTTGAAAACCTCGCTTAGTTCAACAAGTATTTTCATATCTTCTATCTTATCAAAATACATCAGGTTTTATTTTTGATGGTTCTATTTACATATTGTAAGCTTGAAGATTATTTTTTATGTAGGACTCGTCAATTTGACTTAAAGGAAGCTGGTGATAAGGTCTCAGAAAAGAGGGTCATCATTACAGACATATCAGCTTGACGGCCTCACCAGATGCTTTTTCACGTCTCACTTAAAGGACCCGGGACTGATAGGAAGATGGAAATACGTGAGCTGGTAAGGAATCCCAGATAGTAGGTAAATATACATGATTTATTTTCCCTTGTTATTTTAGACAATTGACTGTACTCCACTGTTACGAATCTAGGGTGAAGTCCAAAAGATACGGGCCGCCATTCCAGATACTCTTTCTTGAACGTAAAATGGTGGACCGACGCGCGACGGTTTTTAACGGTCCTCTAAAAGAACCTGGGATTTTAAGAAGAAGGTAACATGTATATGAGAAGAGTATTCCAGTTTTTTATCCTGCGACAGTCTTGCATGTGTTATTTGCAGTGTTTTAAAGAAGTTTTGTTCTGTATAGGAAGGTAGATCGGTTAAAAGAATTCATCAGAACCATCGCCGTGATAGAGGCGGTAAAAAAGACTTAGAGAGGAAACGTCTCCACGCAACTGCAGAGATGCTAACACCCGTATTCACAAACAATACTTCGCTATGCGTACTACCAAAACTGTGCAAAGAACGACAAATTCTCAGTGCGTTCGTTTTGGTAAGCCTTTTTATTCATTGATAACACTTAAGTAATACTTCGTTGAGGGATCGCACTGCGTTAGATACTGCTCCGTGATGTTTGTGAATTAACTTTACCAGCCCTTTGCGTTCCAGCACACTATGAGACCCAATGATGTATTATAAACTATAGATATGTTGTCCACACTCAAAAATGGCGACAAAAAAAGATGACTTTTGGTCATCATTTTTATGCACCAATCAGAATCACGGCAATGCGCCACCCAAAAAAACGTCTTTAATAATAAATTCGTAATAATCAAATATTATTGTTATAAATATTAATATAATTCATATAAATTAATAACATTGACGTATTTTTAGTAAGCAGTTATATTTTTATTATATTTAGTGTTTGCGCCATTTTTGAATGCCGCCATCTTCTTGTATGACGTATCTATAAATTTAATACATCATTGATGAGACCTCACAGTATTGTTTGTGAATACGGGTGTAATGTTAGTAACCCCAGCCCCCTGAACAAGTGGCAATTAGTTGGTAGAAGTATTGTGGAATAGAATGATTAATGTACCTAGGTATGGGATTTGACGTTTATGACTGTCGTCAACATATACTTATCATAAAGGTCAAAATACGTGTCATATACGTCAAATCTCATCACTCATCATTCTATTTTACAATTCGCTGGTCAACCAATTGCCACTTGTCTAGAGGGGCACTACTCCCAACGATATGGATTGCACGCCGCTACAATATGTCTAGAGCACGGGTTTGTTGTCTTGCCCACGTATCTCTTTAGTCGGCTATACTTTCAGAGTATAAATCATACTATGAACAGACCATTAACGACAGGTACAGCACTTCAAGTAACACAGTTGTCGATCACAATTTGCTGGTTAACCAATTTTAGTAATCTAAAATAGTTAATAAAACCGAGACGGAGATCAAGATTTTTAAGATTACCTTTATAGCTTCTTTATAAGGTGTTTAAACTATCATGGTGGTTCATATTACTATTAGAGCTATCGGGATATTTACCATGTATTGTTGTATGTATCGTGTAATATACGCGTAGGAAGATAACTCGAAAGAGGGTAGATCAATATATTGACTCCTAAAAACTCAATATTATCCTCATTCCTCCGTGATCATGTTGCATGCCAAAATATCAGAAACTCCAAACAATAGGTACATGGTTAATATCCCGCTATAGCTCTAATAATAATTTAGATTACCTTATTACCACATATATGAATAGGTCATAAAAAAAAACGTGGTTTTATACTAAAAAAAAAACTGATTTATAAACTTCAATTGAATCGCAGAAAGTATTGATTCATTGCATATGTTCTCGATAGCAAGGCTGAGTATTTCAGCTACTAAAATAACATTTACATCTATCACATGTATTAGTTGCTCTGGAGAATTCGTTTTAACGTGTTTGCCAACAGATTTTATGCTCCTTACTGGCGACAAAATCAACAATTTATTTACATTGGCAGTAGTCCGCAATGTATCTGCAGCACCTGCGTCTTTAAATAGTAGGTACAGCAATAATGTTAACCTAAAAGCATAAATCAGGTCAGAATTTAATAATAGGGTAGTTGATATACATTTTATAATGATGTTATTTTTAATTATCACCGTGTTGTTTCCCGATGGAGTAAAATAGGGCCACCCATCTCTTCCGGTGGGTGTCGTAAAAGGCAACTAAGGGATAGGGCTGTTCCTCCATTCGACAATAAACATACAGCCCATGACAAAGTGCCCGCTAGGCGGCAATAGGCTCGCCCCCTATTACGTGGACCGAATATCATAGCTGGCGAAATGTAGGTGTTAATACACCTCTGCCTACCCCTTCGAGGATTTAGAGGCGTGAGTATATATGTAGGTATGCATTATCAATCCGACTGGATTAATAGAAGAAAATTGGGCTACTTGAAAGTTTTTGTAGGTGACAAAAAGCTTCTAGCGTTTGGTATATCTACTACTACTACCAACTACCGGGTGTCCCTGTTTATTGCCTTTCTGAAAAGCACTTAATCACTTCAATATTTCATTTATAACAGCATTAAGTTTAAATAAATTACTTATATAACTAACGCCAACGTGACTAGAACCACATGAAAACCAGATAAAATCGGCCAAGTGCGAGTCGGACTCGCCCATGAAGGGTTCCGTAGTAGCAAAGGCAAAAATTGCGGTTTATGACGTATTAAAAAAAACTACTGACTGAATCTCGTTCAAACCAATTTTTAGTGGTAGTTTGCATGGCAATTTACATCATATATTTTTTTTAGATTTATCATTCTCTTATTTTAGAAGTTAGAGGGGGGGGGGACACATTTTTCCACTTTGGAAGTGTCTCTCGCGCAAACTATTCAGTTTAGAAAAAAAAATATGTCAGAAACCTCAATAGCATTTTTAAAGACCTATCTATAGATACACGTATGGGTTTGATGAAAAAAAAATTTTTGAGTTTCAGTATGGAGGCTGCCAGTATGGGGACCCTCAAAATTTAATGCTTTTTTTTATTTTTGTGTGAAATTATTAATGCGGTTCACAGAATACACCTTCTTACCAAGTTTCAACAGCATAGGCCTTATAGTTTCGGAGAAAAGTGGCTGTGACATACGGACGGACAGACAGACGGACGGACAGACATGACGAATCTATAAGGGTTCCGTTTTTTGCCATTTGGCTACGGAACCCTAAAAAGATAAAGAGATAAATATCGTTCGTGTAAAGTTTACCCGATCCTCCACTTTGCACATACTCTCTCCCAGTAGTACTCATAGTACCTAATAGCTCAGTTTTTATCGAGATTTATGGATTCATAGCGTTATCTAGGATATTATTATTTTACCTTTTAAAAACAAATATAGTTCTAAAACCTGATCATAAGTTTCTTAAATGCGTAACTATATTGCCTTACTATAATGCGTAATAACGGGTAAATTTTGGCAGACCACTAAAATAAATCAAAATTTGCGAACATTTCTGTTACCTGCCTTTAGTTATACTTAACGTCTTAACGTCTTACCGATGGAAGCTTTGCATATGTTAATACCAACCTTCAAATGGGACGTGAAACAAAGCTGTTGACTGACTAATTCATTCTGAGAAAATTTACGTTGTAAAACATAATATATTAAATTTTACACAGAATGTAACCGAGTGTTGTTACTGTTTCTAATGTTTAGTTGAACAAAAACAACTCGAACATATATCTTTGAAATCACAATTTAGAATCATTCTCACAATAAATTTTATGAACAAAGACAATAGATTGTTATAAATTATATTTATAATTTGCAGCCGAGTAAAAACATAAATATTATGTTCAATTTTCATAACATACCTAATTGTCTCTTGAAAGTAAAAAGGCCATAAAGTTGAATAATATTACATTACTTTTTTATGACTACTCTCACTGAAATGTTAGCATAATTTTTACGGTAACGTAAATATGACGCCAACATTTCAGGTAGAGTAAGAATAAATAGTAATAATTATGGCCAATGTTAGTAGTAGGAAAATGAAATTAAAAGGTCTCAGCAACTTATTTTAACTGTGAATGTAAAAGAGGTAAATACAATCTATTTCCCTAAACAAAAAAGTACTCAAAACTCCCTGAAAAGAATCCATACCTACATAATATTTATTATATATTATATTTTATAAATGTGAAAGTAACTCTGTCTGTCTATCTGTTTCGCTTTCACGCCTAAACCACTGAACCAATTTTGATGAAATTGGTACAGAGATAGATTAGACCTTGGGAAAGGACATAGGCTATGTTTTTTCGCGATAACCGACATCCACGCGGACGGAGTCGCGGGCAACAGCTAGTAAAACATATATTACGAATGGCTTTTAACTTTCTAGACGAATATTACTTCGCATGGAAATAAAGAATCGACGCTAACAATAATCCTTACTGACGAGAATGACAGGTCTACTCAGGATATGCTAATACTCATTCTATTAATTCCTGTGATATTTGACATAGACGCGTACTGACTCATTACTGTACATTGAACTAAACTCACTAATAATAACTTTACGCGGTTGTCAGTGACGTCAAGTTGTCACTACAACACCGAAACACGATATTATGTTAACCACACCTGAAATTACGTTCCAAATGACACAATTACAGCCTTAATTACAAAATAGAGTGGTTCACGGAAAGCCTTTGCTTGTGTTTTGTATTTCATCGAATCGAAAGGGTTATCGGCAAGGTAATAAAAATTATACTTCATCCAATATTTCATTTCGTCCAACCCCTACTGTAAACGGCTTAGGCCTCGCTCGCCCCCTGAATCTCGACCCTTGCGATTAAAATGCTTCACTCGCCCCTTTTTTTATTATTTTGGTGTAGTGACTCGCCCCTTGCCACGGGGCGAGTTAAAAATTGACATTTAAATAAATATTCTGGTGCTGTGAATCGCCCCTTGAGGTATTTCTTTTGAAATAAGCCGTGAAATGGTACAGTCAGACAGAAAAATGTACACTTAAATGAAAATTACCATGTTTGATGTCTGTAATATTATTATCACCAACTACGTACACTAAGTTTTTGCTACCTGGCTTACCTATTAGGTAAAACAAAAGGAACGTTTTCAAGGGTCCAATAAACAAAAGCTTTGTTAAAATAGGTCGGAGTCATATATATAATGCTTTCTCTTTCTAAGTTCGTATTATAATGTGGAAGGTATGTGTTTTGCGATATTTGCGTAGTGGTTTATAGTCTGTTTTTTTTTTATCTTAGATACTAAATTGACAAGTGCAAATGTCAAATTGTGAAATAATGATACCAGCTTTGTATTTAGTGGTGTACTCGAAAGTCGAAACTATCGACAATGTTTGCTGCCTAGATACAGGTGGTTTGGCTATACTGTATTTTAAGAGAAAAGTTAAATATAAAATGTTTATAAGTTTTTTATCCGACTGCGCGACGCAAAGGAATAGTAATGTGTTTATTTGTATGTTCCTTTATTAAACTCTATACATACCAAACGCCTGGCCCGATTTTTAAGATTCACACATTCACTCACCGGACTAAGAGGCATCGATTGCGATTCCTCTTAGTCCGGTGAGTGTCACTAAAGACATGACGTTAGTGAAAATTCAATATGGCGACTATACTGGACGCCTTATTGTGAAAATCAAAAAAAATTAAAGTCAACAAACTATGTCAAGTGGGGTATCGTTGAATAGGTATTTAAAAATCATTTCAGTTTTTTCTCACCATTTTTCGATTTGACTTACCGTTTAGGATCTATATCGATTTAAAGTTGCGCTACAACTCATCATCATCATCTGCATATAGACGTATTCTCTTGATTCCATCCGTGGCCAAGATGACCTCGAAGCTCAGGGTCCGTCTTCCGGCTCTTCCTTCTCTACTTCGCACGATCTTGGGCGTCCATGGTAGTGAGACCATTAGCACGCATATCACCCTCCACGACGTCAAGCCAGGACTTCTTTGGCCTACCCCTTTTACCTGGACCCGGCGGGGGTACCACTGCCAGGCATTTGTTCCCCACGTAGCCTGGCGGTTGCCGCAAGCCGTGGCCGCACCAGTGAAGGCGGCTCTCTTGCATTTTATCCCCGATGTCACGGACATAGAGGCTGCCGCGGATGCGAGAGCTCCGTACGCGATCTTTACGCGTAACGCCGCACATCCACCGCAACATTTTCATCTCCGTGACACGCAGCTCTTGCTTGTGTCGCTCGAGCAGCGGCCACGCCTCACAACCATGCAAGAGGACAGGCCTAATGATCGTCTTATAGATCTGCCCCTTCAACCTGACTGGCATTTTGGGATCACAAGTGACGCCAGTCATTTCTCGCCACTTGGCCCACGCGGCAGCAATGCGTGCCTTGACGTCGTGGTCGATCTCACCGGTCACATGAAGTACAGATCCCAGGTACTTAACCTGGTCCGTGCGCTCGACCAAATCATCGCCTATGCGGACGGGTGTGGGATCTGTGGAGTTTAACGCTAAGTATTCTGTCTTCGCTACATTTAGCTTCAGACCACCGTTCTCAAGCGCTTCTTTCCATCCTTTCACGCGTCGCACCAATCTGCTCCTGTCCGCGTCCATCAGCGCAATATCATCAGCATACATGAGCAACCACGGAGGCTGCTCATGTGAGTTTCTAATGCTGTCCGACAAAACATCTAATACCACGCTGAACAGGTAAGGACTAAGGACGGATCCTTGGTGTACCCCGACGGTGATGGGGAAGGCTCTCGAGTCACCAACAGCTGTAGCTGCAGCAGTCCGAACCACGGAACCGGAATCGTAGAACATGTCTCGGATGGTGTCAACTATTCTAACATATTAATTTAGACAGTAGAAATTTACGATGAAAAGACGAAAACTTCGCATGACTGTATGGAAGAAAATTGAAAACGAATACAAAAATTATAACTAAAAAGTTTTAAATAAAATAAATTATTGAAACTTGTGTTGATCTTTTTAGTATCAGTCGAATTCTTGTTTTTATTTTGATTTTAAATTTAAATTAGAGTACCAAAAAATTTAAAATACCGTAATTTACATACCTACAATTTTCAGATTCTAAGACTAGTATAGCGTCATCTTTATCGATAGTCTCTGCAGATTGATTAAATGTAAGTTAGATTTTTACAATGACAACCCAAGTGACGCAAAATGGACGCCATTTTGTTTCAATGACAATATACCTATTTAAGTTTTGTTTCATTTAGGTAACTTACATACCGAATTTAAATTAGTATTTTATAAATTTTATAGATTAACCTACAAATATTTGTACTAAATTTAATTTATCGATAAATTTCGATACTGGTGGCATGGCACATGACTATTTTTTAATTGCAAAAAACCGACAACACAGGTAAATAATGTCAAATTAGTATCTGAGATTAAAAAACAGACTATAGTAGTGATTAGTGACATCTAAGTGCAACAGGATATGGACAATATTTAAGAGTATTGTGATATTGTGTATATGTTATTAGGCAATGTGTATAATGCAGGCATTATTATACAATACCTAGGAAATGTATAGAATGCTGGGGTCGTTCAGGCAATGTATGAAATGATATTCAATGTTTAAACTATTTTACACTTTGCCTAGGAAATGTATAGAATACCTAGGCATTGTATAGAATGCCGGTCGAAGCATAGGTAATGTATGTAATCTATTTTTCTTCTCTATGATTTAATTAGATACCTAGATAGGTACTAATCTTTTGAGAACTAATCCTAATTTCAACTTCCACCAGCAGGCAGTGCTGATAAGACATTTGTGTTCTATTGGTAGGTATGCCTAAGTACCTACGTGTTTTTTGCGTAGAATGTTTCTCACATAGCAGTGAATTTCTATTGGCCACGGCAACCACTCTCTTACCATCATCCCTGTGCTTGACAGCCACCTAACCTGATGGAAAGAGAGTTGTTACCGTGGCCTATAGAAGTTCTGCATGGTTAAAAAAAAATAATCACGAAGGCTAATGCTGGAGCACCACTTCGCCTTCTAACCTAATCTATCCAAGTCGGAATGAACATTTTCTTTCAGCAGTAATATCCATTTTTCAAATTCATAGAGGGCTTCTTAAAGGATCGCAAATAAATGACGCTTTGTTAATCTATTACTTTGTTTGCTAACAGTACTTATTTATCAAGGTGAGACGAATTTTCGCACATGAAATATCATTTCAAAGAGACGAATTTACAACAACCCGTCCATTATACACATTGCCTGATGCGCTTCGGGCATTTAATACAACACCTAGGCAATGTATGAAATTAATCGTATTATACACATTGCCTGAACGGTTTAGGCAATGTATAGAATGCCTAGGCATTCTATACAATGCCGGATATACACATTGCCTATAACATATATAAATTTTGGATTGAAAGTCAGGTAAGTTTGTAGGTATTACAATCGTATTATGATATTTTATGTAAATTAAATTTGCAAAATAGTTTTATTCTTTACTTTTTGTTTGGCTTTTATTTAGTATTCGTTTTAATATCGCTTTCCGCTTTATTCACAAATGAATATTCGAAATTTTGACTTAAATACTTCTTTAGTAGGCAAACTAAATCGTATTCTGCCTACTAAAACAATAGTATCTTGTTGGTATTGATAGATTGAAATAATGTTAACGTTGAAAAACGTGACGTTAAAAAAAGGATAAACAATACTACAAATTAATTCGTTTTCCTATGCGCGCGCATATAACAATGGCGATCGGCCATATTTAAAAGAATGAGGTTTGTTTTACTCTGGTTTTTTTTCTGTACTTAGAGAAAAAAAAAGTTAAATTTGAGTGAAAATTTTGTTTAATATACAAGTATTACAAGTTGAAAATATTTATTTAAATACGAAAATGCATCAAATGACCATACAATAGGCATATTAATTTATTCGTACTTTTAAACACGTTATTTTTTGTATCGAAACTTTTTTATAAACATAGAAACTTAACCTATAAAATTTAAAAAAGAATCTATAACTCACTTGTGAATAATAGCAATGAAAAAGTCACAGTTTGATAATAGGTGTCATTACGTACCTAATTGCGGTGAAATAATAGCAATGTTATGAGCAGGTGTGTTGTAAAACTCTTTATTGCTGACAGTACTTTTAACTTACTAACAATCGGGGGCGATTTGGGGTATCTAATGTTCAAGGGGGCGAGTTGCAACATTAAAGCAGTCGGGGGCAAGATCCACGGGGCGAGCGAGGCCTAAGCCCTGTAAACAATCGAAAAGAATCAATTGAGTTTAGTTTAATATTTAAGAATTTTGGGCAATCACTTTCGACAGATATTTTTTTAATAACAAAGTGTAATTTAGTATGAGCACAATTTTTAAATGCATTAGTAGCCAAGCCAACTTAAGCAAAAGTTCTCTTATTTATTTATGTAGGAAGTGATCCGTGACCTCTCCTCTAACTTTGCAGTTGGAAGCTTAACTGACCCCATCATACAGGTAGCTAATTTTTTTTTCCGTTAGAATTCAGAGGGCTCACCTTCAGTTGATTTATACTTTTAATTATACTCTTGAATTAATAAAGAACCTTGATTTAAAACAAGTAGTGAATTATAAGCTATGATAGTGAAAATTTCTCTATACTTTTTCATTGAAGGAAGCTTAGATATTTTCAGCTAGTGTTATACATAGGCAGGACTGGCACATTTTTTGCAGCACTGTATATTTTGCCCTCTGCATATTTGCCTAGTTGAGGTCTAAAGACCAAAACTCTTTCTCTCGGTTTTATTTGCAAACTTTTTTTATGATCACCAGAATGGACTTTTTAAGAATAAAATCAAAAATGAGCTGTTTGAATTTGTTTGAAGAGTATAAAAAGTTTGTTACGCCTACTGATGGTTTCTTGGATACAGTTCAAAGGTCCAATCCACCAATCGGCAGCTCTTCCTTTACTTATTTTTTTTTTTAACTACACATTCAACACAAAATACTGTCAATGTTTCTTTTAATTGTACAAAAAAATAGGAGGTAATTAAATACTAAGCCTACAACAGCTCATAAACTCTCTATCCTTACAGCACGAGTGTCACGGCCCCGTTATCCCCTTTCCATCAGGTGGGCCGTGCGCTTGTCTGCCACCTAAGTAGAATAAAAAAACATACAACTTTTAAACCACAACAGCAACAATAAATGGCTGAAGTGTGGTGAAGTTAACGAATAGTCCAATATAATGTTCATTCTTGCCTGTGTATATCTCATACTGTTTTACCTACTAAAAGTACCAAACTGATGGATGACACAAATTTGTTTTCGGATATGAGAAATAATATATTTCAGGGTAAAGAAGTTTAATACGCTTTGAAGTGAAGTATGTAAATATTAATATACTTAGAAAAATATGAGTGTATTAATATTTAAAACTAGCTTTTGTGTTGTGATAATTAGTAAATTTAATTTAATGAAATTTACTAATTAACATCTTAAAGGTAATATACAAGTAGATCCATCCCAAAAAATATGCCATATCTAGGAATCGATTCACTAAGTCTACAATATGCCGAGTATATCATCCGCATGAAATAATTGAAGCAAGCTTCCAGATAAATTGAATCAAATTCAAGACATTTCCTCGCATATCATAAGCTTCCAATTTATTGTAGCTGAGACGTATTCACGCCTACATTTTGCCATACATTTAGGTTCGACGTCAGTCGTTCTGTCAGTCAATCAAGAGCTTTTTTCAAATACCGAGCTACTCCTGAGTTACCCAATCACTATATCTATTAGATTTTTTAATAGGACAATTCTGGAAACCTGGAAATCCCACTCATGACCACGTATAAGTACAGTGATCGCAGTCACTATTGATTTGAAGTTCAATGAGAGTGGAAGAACAAAATAGAAAACTAATATACATATTTTTTTAGACGGTGACTGCCGAACCCTGGTTCCATTTGGTTCACACCTCGTGTACGGTGAACTGCTATAGAATACTAACCACATCAGATCTATAAATATGTGAGGTGTTTGTTACCTTTGAATTTGCTATTTCATAGTGATTACCATAATTCAGATATTTTTAGTATAATTGTATGATTGCTTCTGTTTTATTTTTCTTGTACGTTTCGATATATTCAATTTCTACGAGTCTCGCTTTTATAACAAAACCGCTAGAAAGGTCGATCCTCGATTTTATTCAACACTGGTTATCCAGCCTGGTAGAAACCACTTCAAGAAAGAAGTAACCAAAATGATCAATTAGGTTTGGCAGCATTTGGTTCACTATATCTGATTTTGTCATCAATACTTGAGAACAAAGGTCTTCGACTAGTGCGTCCTACCAATTATCACTGACGGTGCTGAAACGCCAACATTGTGGAGCAAGTTTTCACCAGTAAAAGTCATTTCGCGGGCTATGAATCGCGCTACATATGCTTGGGAATTCGTAATGAGGTCATACGACAAAAAACATATAAAGTTACCGACTTAGCACGCAGAAAAAGCAAGCGTAATTAACAATGAGCGGGCCACTTCTGCTGAAACCGATGGCCGATCTAAGCAGTAAACGAACAAGACTCTAGGAGTGGAGACCGTGATACGCAAAATGGGCGCTCACCAGAAATATGGACGGACAATTTGAAAAAGATAGTTATCTTTTTAAGGATAGACCTGTTCACGCATCCAGAACAGGATGATAAGTCAGATATATTGGGAGTGAAGTAAGTATTTGATTACAATAACATTACAGGCTAATTGATTGATTGAATTACCCGTTGCTTTCACCGCTAAAGAGATACTTGTCATTATATTTTTCGATAAACAGTCACTGCAGCAGCACAATAATTATAGCAGTACAATAGTAGGGCCATTGTACCTGAAAACGAAGGCCTCATGGCTGACTAAAGTGTTTTCTAGCAGGTTAGGTCTATTTTACCGCAAACATGTTATTATTGATATAAGATTTAGAAACCAAAATTAAAATTAAATTAAATTTCTAGAATAATTTCTTTAGGTTACTTATCATTGTTATCCCAATGTAATATAGTGCTTTGTATGATATATATTCTAATTAGAGACGTCTGGGAAATAATAGATATACACTGGTAACTGCTAACAAAGTAAAGTGTTGGACTAATGTTTCCTTGAGATGCAACCTGACTCTGACCTGACACTTGATAAGGTAAAAGCCATTCGTTCAACAAGTGTCTTGTCACCGTTCGAGAGTAATGGTTTTCACATTTAAGTATCACACTGAGTCAAATAAAATACTTGAACCGTAAAAACGAGTTATCTTGAGCGATTTTACTTCGGGCGTTTCTAAATTTTGTGTCCTTCAAATATACAATTTCACCAAGCCAAATTTAGATAATTATTTGAGTGAAACTGTGAATACGTAAACAGGTTTCTCAAAATTTGTATTTTGTAATAATTCATGACATTGGATTATGTCTTTTAGTCGTGAATTATACAGAAGAGACAAGGAGCATAAGGCTTGAGGCATAATCAGAGCAAAATGGTACAAACTACGCGATCGTAGAGCAAAATTGTGTTTAGTAACTGCCAATTTGGTTAATGCGGAAGGTGGTATGTATTCCTTGACAGTACATGTATTGTAAGGAAGTTCCAAACTCTAGAGCCCTGACTACCAGTAGCTTGATCCCTATATCCTATGCCGATGGCATTTATTGGTTTCAGATAAACATGTACAAACAACAACTTGATACTTCCTGACTCCTGGGTTTTGTCAAGAAATAATTTCAAAAACATGACGGCTCGTATTTATTTACAGCAAACCCTCATTATAAATAAAAAGGCTTACACAAAAGAAGACTTGATTCAATTCAAATCATTACAAACATTTTTACGAGCGCTAGGGTATGGACATTTCAGCAAACAATTTTCATTACGTTTTGGTAACAATGTATTTCTAGTGTTCCTTGTTGCTTACATATAATAAACTCTGTACATAACATAAATAAGCAAAACTACAAGTTCAGAGTACAAGTGTTCAGTTGTAAATTTAAGACGTGGTATGTGACTATTGACGTAATAAAGTCACAGTAATGCCATCTCGGTATTTTTTTATATTCTTAACTTCTAACACAATTAATATTTAACTATAAGTCCTGCCTGTAAATTCTTCTTAAAAAACAGATATTTATTTCCCAACACTTTTACTCAAGGAGTTTTATTTTATAAACCCAGCTTAATTCAACATTTTTTGAATGTTAAAATCTAGTTCATTTTGTTATTACTACAGAGACTTGCGGATTATAGTTAGCGAACTAAGGGCAATCAGCTTAGTTTAAAGTTCCTTGACGAAGGAGTTTTCTCCATAATTACGTTAGGATACTAATGCTTGAAGCTGCGAGAACAGATTGCTACCGGGACAGCGTTCCTTTATCGTTATTTTTATTATTATTTTGGTTATTTATAGTAGTTTATGAAACTGTTGCATAAAAAGGGTTCTTAATACACGAGTATGAGTTAAAATAATAAGCCGCCAGGCGAGTTATTTTATAGTTTCACACGAGCGTTTTATGACCCAATTATGTGCAGTTTCATATAGTAAGAGAGCTTGGATCATTAACTTCGGTACCATCAGCGTACTGAATGAGATGTACATCATTAGACGCGCCTTTAATTGGAGAACACGAAATGGCTATGCTGCAAAGTCAAAAACCTGGTGGTGATACCAAAAATCAATTTTGAAAATGCTAAAAAAATCGGTACCTAATATTGAAAGATTACCAATTTTCGTTTGTTCCTGGCAATAGAGGAGATTTAGGACTATATGATAGTGCAGTGCTGCAAGCCTCCATAACTGGCCTTGTCAGAGGCAGCACCTTGCAAAGTGCCGCCTGAAAACAGGTATCTGGTACGATCGAATTACCAAATAAAACCGGGCTCATCTGAAAGATCATCAAATTCTGAGTATGAAAAACTGGTGCTGCAAATCTTAAACACTGGCGAAGGTGGTTGCAGCAGCGATTGAAGATCGCGAGTTGCGCGTCTCGGTTTGGTATTTTCACATTTATAAGATCGAGTTACCAAAAAAAAACAGGGCTCATCTGAAAGATCATCAAATTCTGTGTAGGAAAAACCGGTGCTGTAAATCTTAAACACTGGCGAAGGTAGTTGCAGCAGCGATTGAAGATCACGAGTTGCGCAACTCGGTTTTGTAATTTTCACATTAGTACGATCGAGTTACCAAAAAAAACAGGGCTCATCTGAAAGATCATCAAATTCTGTGTAGGAAAAACCGGTGCTGCAAATCTTAAACACTGGCGAAGGTGGTTGCAGCAGCGATTGAAGATCGCGAGTTGCGCGACTCGGTTTGGTATTTTCACATTAGTACGATCGAGGTACCAAAAAAAAAACAGGGCTCATCTGAAAGATCATCAAATTCTGCGTAAGAAAAACCGGTGCTACAAATCTTAAACACTGGTTTTTTGGAAATTCGATCGTACTAATATGAAAATCAAACCGAGTCGCGCGACGCGCGATCTTCAAACGCTGCTGCAACTACCTTCACCAGTGTTTAAGATTTGCAGCACCGGTTTTTCATACTCAGAATTTGATGATCTTTCAGATGAGCCCGCTCTTATTTGGTAATTCGATCGTACTAATATGGAAATACCTACCAAATCGAGTCGCGCAATGCGATATCTTCAAACGCTGCTGCAACCACCTTCACCAGTGTTTGAGATTTGCAGCACTGGTTTTTCTTACGCAGAATTTGATGATCTTTCAGATGAGCCCTGTTTTTTTTTGGTACCTCGATCGTACTAATGTCAAAATACCAAACCGAGTCGCGCGACTCGCGATCTTCAATCGCTGCTGCAACCACCTTCGCCAGTGTTTAAGATTTGCAGCACCGGTTTTTCCTACACAGAATTTGATGATCTTTCAGATGAGCCCTGTTTTTTTTGGTAACTCGATCGTACTAATGTGAAAATTACAAAACCGAGTTGCGCAACTCGTGATCTTCAATCGCTGCTGCAACTACCTTCGCCAGTGTTTAAGATTTACAGCACCGGTTTTTCCTACACAGAATTTGATGATCTTTCAGATGAGCCCTGTTTTTTTTTGGTAACTCGATCGTATAAATGTGAAAATACCAAACCGAGACGCGCAACTCGCGATCTTCAATCGCTGCTGCAACCACCTTCGCCAGTGTTTAAGATTTGCAGCACCAGTTTTTCATACTCAGAATTTGATGATCTTTCAGATGAGCCCGGTTTTATTTGGTAATTCGATCGTACCAGATACCTGTTTTCAGGCGGCACTTTGCAAGGTGCTGCCTCTGACAAGGCCAGTTATGGAGGCATGCAGCACTGCACTATCATATAGTCCTAAATCTCCTCTATTGCCAGGAACAAACGAAAATTGGTAATCTTTCAATATTAGGTACCGATTTTTTTAGCATTTTCAAAATTGATTTTTGGTATCACCACCAGGTTTTTGACTTTGCAGCATAGCCATTTCGTGTTCTCCAATTAAAGGCGCGTCTAATGATGTACATCTCATTCAGTACGCTGATGGTACCTGAGTTAATTATCCAAGCTCTCTTACTAATACACTACTTTATCTAATCTCATGAAAAAGTTAAAATTACAACGTTACGTTCAATGACGTATGTTGATAGATACGTCATACAAGAAGATGGCAGGCTCTCAAAAATGGCGCAATCACAAAATATTAAAAAAATGTAGTCACTTAGGTGGCAGACAGAACACGGCCCACCTGATGGGAAGTGGTATTCTATTATTATTTATTAAGAACTTCTCAGCTTCTAAGGCTGGTATGTGTGGACCTATCACGGGCTTAAGCCAAGTGAGTTGGTTCATTTTGAATTGTGGTGGGTGTTTGTGTGGTGGTTGAGAGGAATCGCCTAACTATGGAACATGTATCAATGACAACTGATCTCTTTAGTGATATGTATATTTTTATTGATAATATTTTATTATTACGAATTTATTATTAAAAAAGAATAATACGTCATTGGCTAAAATCCATTTGTTGATGGCGCGCGCATGCGCGATTGTGATTCGCGCCGCGACCACAGATTATCTAGAGACAAACTGCATAGAAACCTATTCAATATAGCTGCAACAGTATCGTAATGGAAAAAAAGGTTATTATGATACAGTTCCCCATAGAAGAGCAGTATCATAATGTAATTTTTAAATTGATTTTGACACTCTGTGCGTAAAGAGTGTTATTAAAGTACTGTTTTTAATTGTTTAATGTTTACATTTCAGTATGAGAGTAGATAAAATTTATAACGATATCGTTGTAGTTATCAAAAATATTGAGTACCTACTAAAATACAAAAAAAGAAAAACAAACGAAAGGTCCATGAGAGCACTCCATAGAATCCTGGTAAATACAAAGTTTGCTTTCGTTTGAAGAATATTTCAGATTTGCTTGTTTAGTTATCAAATATTCCTACGTATTCTAAAAAAATATTTGTGTTAGCTCAAGTAAAAAAATATGTTTGTTAGACTTTTTTCTTTCAAAAACCGTCACATTCAGGGAATAGTTTGTAGATAAGAACTCCGTTCAAGAGGTTTCCACATTTAAGCATCACACTGAGTCAAATAAAATACTTGAACCGTAAAAACGAATTTATATTGGGCGATTCTACTTCAGACGTTTCTAAATTTTGTGTCCTTCTAATATAAAATTCCTCCAAACCACATTTAAATCATTATTTGAGTGAAACTGTGACATTATAACTGCTGTAAAATATTTGTATAAGAGATAAGTTGACAAAATGATAATATTGCTTCTTTATTAATGGGATACATCAGATAGTTAGAGCAGCTATCTACTGCAGGTGCTTGACTGTATCTACTCTTCTTATGATATCTTCACTCCCACCCAACTCTTATATTCTTGGTCTCATCACCATGAACGCCCAAGAACGTGCGAAGCGGAGGAAGAAAAGCCGGAAGGCGGACCCTGAATCAGGACATTTCGCTACCATGATATCTCCGAACAATAGATATTGTATTATTTATGTACTTCAATATAGGAAAATTATATAATGATCTAGGTATGAATAATAGAGTTAAAAACCCCACGGTATCAACAGTAGGTTTGTAAATTGTAAAAAAAGTTCATAGGTAAAAAACAACGGAAGGCCGATGATAGGCAGACGTGGCGCAGTGGAGAGGCCTATGTCCAGCAGTGGACTGCAATAGGCTAATTGATTGAGGTTTGGAAACAAGTAATAAATGAATTTTACAACTTACTGATTAGACACAGAGAGATACATATATTTTTTATAGAAAAACATCTGGTAAAATAGTATTTACATAATATAGATCTCCAACTAATAAACTGTATTGTTAATTATGTAGAAACAGTTCGTGTGTTATTTCTACCTAGAAAAGTTAGCGAATGCCGGTCAATTACTCTAATACTTATAGGCGTTAATCGACGTCTAAAGAGTCGTTATTGCTTGGTATCTGTACGTGTGTATTATTACTATTAGAATCTGTACGATTCTATTCCACCTTTGAAAAAATGGTATAGAGAGCTTACTCTGCTTTCGTGCTTTCGCGATTCAGGATAAAATTCATTCAGGACAATAGAGAATGGAAAATGATCACTTTAATTTGAATTTATTTATTTTTGCGTTTAATTAATGGTTACTTAAAAATCGAGTCAAGTGTGATTTATTTTCACGCACTGAGGGTTACGTAACGTAAACAACTTGATTTAGGGACAAACAACAAATTGTCGACTTCTATTTTACAAAATTACTTGATAGTTGCTTCTTTAACCATAATAGACTTTTACTTTCAAATTACGGTTTCTACCACTACCTTCCCACTCATAACACAAGCAATTTAGCTTAGTTGGAGGGGTTAAAGGGAATATTAGATAGTAATTTCGGTTCCTAATATTCTTTTTTTTAACAAATAAAATATGTATATTTAAATTCTTAAAAAAATGAAGCCTAATTTTACCTCAGGAAAAAGAACTAAAATGTGTCAAGTTTCTTCATCAGTAATAAATCAGTGGGTAGATCCTTACTTTGAATTTTAGATTAGATTGTCTAAAAGTATTTCAAGGAGTATATCAAACTATTTTAAATATTTGTTGTAGCTTTTATTCGTGAGAACTTGTTAATGGCCTTCAGCTATTTATTATTTAAGACTACAAACTGTACACTAGCTGTAAGTTCTCCAGATAAAATAAAATAAAATAAAATATGTAACTATTCTAAGTTTTATTTTCTATGGCTACATAATGTGAAAGTTTTTACATCAAATTACAGAATACATATTAGTGCAAAGTACTTTTCCACGAAGACAAGTAATTTACACTGCCCATACTAGTGATTCCTTTTATGGCTTGAATGCATTTTGAATGTTAATTGCCACAACGTTTTTCGTTTTTCTGTGATTCAATGAGAGGTAACGATAACGAACTTCTAACCGACCGCAGACCGCAGCAGCAGACGCATGCATTGCTGGTTAAACTTCGATAGGTACAGATAAAAGAACCCACAATGAATAAAACAATAGTTATTTGTTATACAAGAGTGCAAAGTTGCTTTTTAACCGCGTGCTCAGTTTTGATGACCGAGCAAGCGAAAGATTCTAAATTTGAATCACGAGCATAGCGAGTGATTCATAAATTAGAATCTTGAGCGTTAGCGAGGGAATCAAAAGAGCACAAGGTGTAAAATCTTTGCACTCGAGTGCAACACGTAACTTTTCATCCCACCTCAGCGAGGAAATAATGAAATGCTTCTTCTTCCTAGCGTTAATTCCCAGTCGCATCCGAAGCTTTCACCTCGGAGTTCGGGGTCCGCTTTACCAGTCTTAACTGCGGATTTGGCTGGACCTCGATATTTTTCGTAAAGCGACTGCCATGTGACCTCCACAACCCAATGGTGACATTAGGCGATATCGAAGCATTGCAGCTAGACCGTTGTTGTTGAACTTTTTATGCATACAAATATTTGCACTGAGCGGGGATCGGACCCGCGCCTCCTGCGTTGCGGCCACGTTCACTACCACTACGCCACGGAGGCTGTATAATAATTATGTGTAATAATACTAATAATAAAATATCAACAAATAAAATTCAACAACAATGTTCAACCATAGGACGTGAAATAGTTATTTGTTATACAAGAGTGCAAAGTTGCTTTTTAACCGCGTGCTCATTTTTGATGACCGAGCAAGCGAAAGATTCTAAATTTGAATCACGAGCGTAGCGAGTGATTCACAAATTAGAATCTTGAGCGTTAGCGAGGGAATCAAAAGAGCACAAGGTGAAAAATCTTTGCACTCGAGTGCAACACGTAACTTTTCATCCCACCTCAGCGAGGAAATAATGAAATGCTTCTCCTTCCTAGCGTTAATTCCCAGTCAGCATCCGAAGCTTTCACCTCTGAGTCCGGGGTCCGCTTTACCAGTCTTAACTGCGGATTTGGCTGGACCTCGATATTTGCCGTGAAGCGACTGCCATCTGACCTCCACAACCCAATGATGACATTAGGCGATATCGAAGCATTGCAGCCAGACCGTTGTTGTTGAACTTTTTAGGGCTCCAACTACCCGTAACGACTGCCATAGATGTTCGTATGGCATCCGTGACCGACGGCTTAACGTGCTCTCCAAGGCACGACCAGACCATTGCAAATACCCATTTTCATGCATAAAAAATATTTGCACTGAGCGGGGATCGAACCCGTGCCTCCTGCGTAGCGGCCGCGTTCAATACCACTACGCCATGGAGGCTGTATAATATGTGTATTAATACTAGTAATAAAATACAACAAAATAAAAATTCAACAACAATGTCAACAATATGACGTGAAAAAAATTGATGCGCGCAAAGCAAATTAAAAAAAAAGTACACCAAGGAGGTTACGAGTCTGAGTTTTTCATGAATTAAAAAAAAGTTGTATGATAAATTCGGCACCATAGAGGTAGAAGTAAATAGGTTTAATGATGTTTTGAGTTCACAAACCTAGTAAACACGATGTTCTAAATTCAAATTTACTTTACCTCTCTAGAGGATAAAAACGACTTTTCCGCTCAGTTATCGAAGAGCAAAAATAGTCTTTCCGAGATGGTGGGATGAAAAAAAAATTATGCGCGCAAAGCAAATTTAAAAAAAAAAGTAGGTACACCAAGGAGGTTCCGAGTTGAGTTTTTCATAAATTAAAAAAAAGTTGTATCTATGATAAATCGGCACCATAGAGGTAGAAGTAAATAGGTTTAATGATGTTTTGAGTTCACAAACCTAGTACACACGATGTTCTAAATTCAAATTTACTTTACCACCCTAGAGGATAAAAGCGACTTTTACACTCAGATATCGAAGAAAAAAAGTACTCTTTCCGAGATGGTGGGATGAAAACAATATTATCACATTCAAGTATATTTCGCGGTACGCTGTATCTGCTGTTGCAGTCTGCGGTTGGCTCAGAAATCGTACCTTTATTCTCAATCTCTATCCGATGAAAATGTTTGCTAGTGCTAACACTTTTTCAGAGCATTTAGGCAATTTTATCGAACTCAATGTGTTTTAAGAGCTAAGTATATTATGAGGTATTTGTAGTATTTCGGTTACGACTGCTCGAATTAAAAATAGATCACGTAATCCTCCTTACTTTGATGTACACAATCGTCAATGCTCCATCTGGTGAGGCGAAGTTTATTCGTAGATTAGTTGATGATTGCTCGTCTCTGTAAATATACACTATTGTTGTTTTTTTTTTGTGACGTTTAATTATGTAGGAAAGTTTTTGATGCCAAGATTAATTGGTTAGAAGCTTGTAATGTTAAAGGGACCGTGCGAAAGTAATTATAGTTGGAATGTTCTCACAAGTCTATGCAATGATGGATGTGTGGCAGTGAATACCCAGTATAGTCGATGTCGCGATCCATTAATACCAGTTAGATTGCAGTCTCACCCTATTGACATGCCACGAGTACCTAATATACCTTCTAACAGTGAAACGTGGGTGCAAAGTATGTAACATAATAAGCCATTTAGTGTGTTTAATTCGCTAACGTGCGATACCCCGTAGTTACCAACAAAATAATAATTATTAAAGATTACATAATATAATAAATGGGTACAATGAAAAATAAACTGCTCATCTTTAATCTGTTAAAATAACATATTATGGTGCATGATAAAAATATAATAAAAACTAACTTTCCTTCATGACCGAGATTTGTAACAAACATTGCTATTTCGATTTCTTTTTAGGCATTTTGGTCGAAGTTATTTGGATGGATGGGAGCACTCAAGGCGCGATTTGTTAGCTCAGTGGTCAGAGAATTCCCCTGTTAGTGACTGGTCCCGCCTGAGTCGTTTCTCTTTTTCCTAGATATAATCACAGTAGTCTATCACGAATAAGTAGGTACAACAGAGAAGTCTAGACTAAAACCACTGATTTAGGTATATTATTACTAGAGCTAATCTCATTGACTAAAACCCGTTCTCAAAAGATGCGTGGGCAAGTATTTGGGGCAATGGTGATGACGACTACTCTACACCGTAATAAACAACGCTTTACATTAATCCGTTAATCAAAGAAGACCACACGGCAGCAGTAACTGAATATTTAAAAGGATATTTAATGCACAAACACGGCTCCGGACTAAAGTGTACCTACTTTATATAGTTTATATAAGCCGTTGCTGTTCCGCATACACTTTTTTGATACATACATACGATCACGCCTTTATCCCTGGAGGGCTAGGCAGAGGTGAATTAACACCCACATTTCACCAATCATTGTATTAGGGGTTGAGCCTATTGCCGTATTCCGGGCACTGTTGTTGACTCAAGCCATATATCTGAGGCTGAGCCTGGGCTGTATATATCTATCTGATGTTAAACAACCCTATCCCTTAGTCGACACCGCAAGGGAGGAGATGGGGTGGCCCAAATTCTACTCTGCCGGGAACCACGCGGCGGAACTTTTTTGATAAGACAATTTTTTTATTTTAAATGAGCAAAAATATAACTTGATAATTGATGAAACCCGAATATTGTTCAGAATCAAATTTATTTGACTTTGATACTCAATAATAAGATCTTAGGGTCTTTTGATATTGCGAGCATCATTACCTGTTTTTTCAACGTTTTCATAACGATGTCCATCCAATTTTAAAACAAAGCTTTAACAAATTGATTTAAGTAATTATGTTAGTAAGTATATTGGTATACTCTTTATAAAACTCGGACCATTTATCAAATCACGATTATGAATCTGAAAACAATTTAATTAATTTCATTTAATAATTATGTTATTCAATTATTACCTATGCTTAGGAAATAAAATCTTTGAAATGAATGAAAACTCCTCGTTTCCTCATACCGAGTATAAACAAATAAATCTTAGTTACGTCATAATAAATTTTATGAGTACTTGCAAAATAAATCATGCAAACATATGCAAAGCCCGCGCATGTTATGGGTATAGGTATGTTAATTATAATAAGTACATGATAAAATTATTTCATTGAAACATTATGTACACTCTTATTCTAGAAAACTTCGTTATGGGCGCATCTTGGTGATGAGGCCCTCAAAGATAGGTCTTTTTTACCACCTCTTGTAGACCTTTATCGTCTATTTACTTTGTCCAGTCACCTGAGAGTCTCCCACGGAGGTAAGCCTCCGTGCAGTCCGGACAACCTTCTCTAAATATACCCCAAGAGAATGATTTCAAATTGGGTTTTTTTCTTTGTCAAACTCTGCTACCCTCTAAAATAACCATTGATATAAAACTTTTTATATCGCTATAACTAAGTTATAACTATAAAGCTTGGTATTATTTTATTATTCACATTGATCCCAACATTTCGGTTGCTTCCACACACGGTAGAATACTGCACCAATACGAGTATCTGTAGTCATAATCTCTTGTGATAGAATCAAAAAACAGGACGATGCGGGTAACAAACATGTCTGTGTACTATAATGGGGAAAAGCTTATACATATTCATAGCACAGCTGCGTTGCGGATTCCATACCCTTTAAATAATTTTACCGATAACATACCAATAATCTTCCTTTTGCTAGATTACTTTTATATGTCATCTCGGACTCGGCACGAATCTGTAAAATATAAATTACTGATTCGAGCTGAGTTCGAGAACCAATCGTAGAACTTTATTATTTTTGGATAATAACTTCGTTATTTTTTGTCTCTTATCAGGGTTTTTAGTCATATACATGTTGAGTTATTTAATTTTAAAGTTGAATAAAGTCGCTTTGGTCGACCAAATAAAAACTGGTCTACAGTTAGTACTACAGTCAGCATCTGATCGATCTTGACTAAAATGATCATAATACCTTCGTATTCCCCCCTTCCTGTTGACTGATTGTTCTGATATTTGGCAAACACCTTTAGTTCACAGTTCAGAGTCCTCGGTGGCTTCGATATGAGCTGCTTTGTTAACACAACGCATACCCTGTCACAAGTATGTGGACTGTTCCATTTAATAAACTAATTAATTGCACCTGATGTTTACTTACATTTCGTTTTTGAAATTCCAAAATATCAAGTGTCATACCTGCAACAAAAATAAATAACTATTATGTTATTGTTAAACATAACTGAACCGACGAAAGAACATTTTTCATCGCCTAATTTCATAAATTAATCCAAGAAAATTATTCAAAGCTCCGTCTGAGTTAGGATTTTGGAAGTGCCTATAATTAAAATTCATCAAGCCCAGCCACAGTACTTAATTCTAATAAGAAACTATAATCCAAGCTCAAAATGGTTTCGCAATTTATAAAGATAACTTATTAAACATTGAAATCAATTTTGTAAGTTAAGTTGTTGCTAAGGAATATAATTACATATTATGTTAAAAGGTCTTAACGGGAATTAAGGCCGGAAAGCGTTTTGGTCTTTCTGATGGTTTTCATTTGTTTTTTTTTTAAATTCAGCGTGTTTTGTTTCGAACTTGGATAACCCTTACTACATGGTTTATTGGGACTTGCACTTGAGTAGTAAAAATCTTTTGTCTGGTGCTCAATCGTCACTTTTTTAAATTTTCTTGATTGTTATTAATAACTCTCCGTGTAACTATAGTCATGTAGAATTGGTATACAATATACAAATATACTCACAGTCGCCGTTTTTCCCTAAAGAACACATTAACGTTATCCAAGTATCCAACTAATGAAAAGATTCGAGCACCAATTTCGGTTGTGTTCAAAACGTCCTCTTTGTTTTGTTTGTCTGCCGTTATACTCCTCCTTTAAGAATCTGGTAAGATTGTCTTTATTTTATAGAATACTAGCTGACCCGGCGAACTTCGTACCGCCATATTTGCCGCCCGCGTGTACCTTCTATTCAAATTTCCATGATAGATTCTAATCCCGTTCCCGCTGCACCAATCCCGACCTGTGCACGAACATGCCACATTATAATTGACCATGGGAAAAATATGGCTTTTCTAGATTCAGACCCGTTCCCGCTGTACCTTCTATTCAAACTTCCGTGTTAGATTCTGATCCCGTTCCCGCTGCACCGTCCCCGACCCGTGAACAATGTGAACATGCCACGTATAGATAATTGACCATGGGAAAAACGTGACTTTTCTAGATTCAGACCCGTTCCCGCTGTACCTTCTATTCAAACTTCCATGTTATATTCTGATCCCGTTCCCGCTGCATCGTCCCAGACCCGTGAACAATGTGAACATGCCACATATAATTGACCATGGGAAAAACATGGATTTTCTAGATTTAGACCACAACTTTTAAGGATTGTCCTTGTGATTTTGTTTATGGTCATGGCCAATGCAAGACGGATTGAAAATTGAAGTCGTTTAATTTCAAACGGCATGTCGGTTGGGATCATCGGGATCTTTGGAATGAGAACTTCCTCACCTTAGAATTTTCCTTTGAGTGAAAAAAAAAAAAAGTATCCTGTGTCCTTTTCCTGGTTCTAAGCTACCTCCCCACCAATTTTCAGCCAAATCAGTTCAGCCGTTCTTGACTTATAAGTGTTGTAACTAACACGACTTTCTTTTATATATATAGATTTTCATTTCATTTCATTTTCATTGTTTTTAATATTTATTATGCTATTCAGGGCGGAGACGAATCCAACGAATCAATAACCATGAATATTGGTTCAGCAGATCTCGAGTTATAAGTGTTGTAACAAACACGACTTTCTTTTATATATATAGATTTTATCAATATGTGGTGAAAGAAGCTCTTAGTCTGTTATGTTGAACTTAACTCGATATATAGATTAAAATTGTTTAAATGTAAAATACCTCTACTTAAAAGACATAACAACCTATAAACAAACGCCGATTGACGTCAATAGGTTCGCCCCATGATTACGCGAGAACGGAAACCAAAATTATTCTTACCTCTTCCCAATACCTCCAAGCTATATAGGTATAAGTATATTCTGTACATTTCGTTGTTTATCTCAAACCTTTTTTAAGAAAACAGTAAACAATTCATTGTAACGATTCTTTTGTAATTCGAAATGTAAAGAAAAATGAAAAAAAAAAAATGGAAATGTTCTATTGTTTGTCGAAGCATTGAGTTTCAAAGGTTTCCTTTGGGTCAATCCTTCAATTTTATTTATGTTTTAAGAATATAATATACTTGTTTACAGCACAAAATATGTTAGGTACTACAGTATCATAGTGGTATAAAATGTTCCGAAGTTACTGCTACGCAGTGAAGTATTTTTGGGGTAGGAAGTATCTCCTATTAGCATTTTCAGAGTCAAACCAACCTACCCTGCAAGTTAGTACTTCTGCCGATAACGGATAAGGCTCTTAGATTCCATTTAGGTGGCAAACGTGCCACCTGATGGAAAGTGGTTTCCGTGGCCTATGGACATATGCCCCACTAGGGGGGTTACACTCGTGCTACCGACCCCTAAGAAACCCTCTAATGCCCTTCTTGAAGAACCCATATTGTATTCGCTTGTCTTTCTGACAAGCATTGACTGGTCGCACGAATGAGTTGCCCGATATACTTTCGAACCCGTGGCTTGGACCGGGACTTGTAGGAAAGGCAGTAGACTCTATATATCGTTAATGAAAATGGCTGCAAGTCAATCTATACAGGTGCTCTTTGCTCAATTTCATAAATTAATCCGAGAAAAATATTCAGAGCTCCGTCTGACTCAAGATTTTGGAAGTCCCTATATTTAAAATTTATCAAGCTCAGTTACAGCACTTAAGTCTAAAAAGAAACACTACAATACAAGCTTGCCCCATGTAGGTACTCTCCAACCCATATCTTCTATAATATAAAAATAAATCGCTAAATGTGTTGCTAAGTGCAAATCTCGACAACCGCATTGAACCGATTTCGCTAATTCTTTTTTTAGGAATTCTTTTTTTAGCATATTCCTTGAAGTACGAGGATGGTTCTTACGGAGAGAAAAATTAAAAAAAAAAAGAATCAACCGTTAGGCGATACGAAGTTCGCAGGGTCAGCTAGTCGTTAAGAGGAATGACCGCAAACCGATCTACAGGTGCTCTAACAATCAACTACACAACACATCACGTTCGATGAAACTCCCCCATGCGTCAAACGGTTTGATTGATACCAACTGCCAATCTTCATAAACTATCGTGTAGCTATTTTATGACAGGTTAAAACGTTGTTTCCGAAAATTGTTCGTGCACTTCATCTCCGAGAATAAAACTCCATTTGAACCCCAGAGCGGCAACAAGTGACAATAATTGCATTTATGTCGTTGTAACAACGTTATCCCATAGGTAACATTTATTAATGTTCCACTTTGTCCATTATTAAATTTATAACTTACAACATATGGAGGCTATTTATAGCGACGCCGTGTGAGGTGAAGTGCAATGTGAATGTGTTTTTGTTTGTGTTTTATTTTTTACTCTCTCTTATTAATAGCAACATAAAAGGATGCATTTGTTAAATGACAAGATGAAGTTTCACGAATAGACGTTATACAAATATGTTATCTATACATCTATACAAATAAATAAAATTGAAGGGTCTGTTTGTAGTATTAAACGGCTTTTTAATGATTGTTCCCCGGCCGCGTGGTTCCCAGCAGAGAAGAATTCGGGCCACCCCGTCTCCTCCTATGCGGTGTCATACAAGGTGTCTAAGGAATAGAGCTGTTTAACGTCAGACAGACATAGCCCAGACTCAGCGTGGGACCGAATACAATGATTGGTGAAATGTGAGTGTTAATTAACCTGTACTAAACTCTCCGGGAATAGAGGCGTGGTTATTTGGCGAGAATTTATTCACGGAACTTAAATTCAAAATAGATATTATTATCAATTTTTCAAATTTTTCTTTCTGTCTTTGCTTCTGTCTGTTTATGTAATCTCCGAAGTAGCTGGGCCGATTTTGACAGGATTTTTACTAGATAAATGTATATAGCTGATGTTTTACGGACAAACCTATACTGCTTTTCTTTTAGAAATAGAGTTACGAGTATGTTTCCGCGCAAAAATGTATCTCACTCACTTTCACAATTATATCAATCTGATAATATACGTATGTACTATAAGAGTATGACTTGAACATCAGCAAATAACAAGAACTGTACAAAAAATGTTACTATCAACTCAGGGGCCCGATTCACTAACGCCACGTTTCGTATACGCGTGACTTCCAATTCGATAACGTAAAAACATGGTAGGTATTCAGTAAGATCTGTCAAAGTAAAACTTGGCAGAACAATAAATAATTCTAGTTATTTTTTGATCTGACATGCTTGTTATATGTCATGTAATATACTAAAGTTTTCTTCTTTACCGAAAACCCACAAAGAAAACTATAGTTTTACTCATCGAAATGGTACCTACGTTACGTTTTAGAAGTCACAAACGCACAAAAACTTAAACGTAAAGTTAGTGAATCGGGCCCCAGACTTTAATACTATGGCTTAAACTGTGCAATAGCAATCACATACCTTCTGTCGTCTCTCCAAGACATCGGCATGCAATATAGTCTTCCACCACGAGTCATTCAGACGGGATTATGTAGATTCGCTTACAGTAGGAACGCCCTTTAATTTGATTTCAGTACGTACCAACTTGGAGATTATTTCTCAGCTAAAGATTTATACTTCAGTAAGTATCGGTTGCATTGCAAGTGATTTTGAGAATTAATTGAGTTAAAGTCTGTACCTTAAGAATTGCATTAACTTGAATTTATGATCTTAATGATAAATTCCTATCCTAGGATGCGGCTCACTTCTGCCTAACCTTCCGGGGATAAAGACGTGATTGTATGTATGTATGTATGTAGGATGCGGCTAACTGAGGATTGGTTGGTATGGTGTAGGTACATACGTTGTCAGTGGATTACAGTATGCTAATACTAGGCGATTGAAAAACACTGATGCCACATCTATCTATATATATAAAAATCAATGCCACTTTTTGTTGTTAGTTTATAACTCAAGAACGGCTGAACCGATTTGGCTAATTTTAGTCTTAAAATATTCGTGGATGTCCAGGGAAGGTTTAAAGATGAGAAAATAGGTGCAGCGGGAATGGGATCAAAAATTCACGCGGGTTGGAAAAAATATGGCGATACGAAGTTCGCCGGGACAGCTAGTTATTATAAATATGAAAGTTTATAAGATTTTTGTTTGTTATGAGTAAGTAAGAGTAAAAATATATAATTAAAATCCATATAACCACAGATGCAGTACAATGGGTGGCCTTATTGTTTTTGCCATTTCAACCATTTTTAATTTTAATTCTTAATCGTCTTATAATTACAAAAAGACACTTTGATTTTATTCATTCGTATAGATTGTACCTTTCTACATTTTATAGTAGCATCACTACAGATACAATCAATGCCGAGATTGGGGGCACCCTCATTCATACATCGCTACGAGAACAGAGTAATGTCAATCTGCGCGCGGTTAAGTCGATTAAGTCGATGACGTTCGGCCGAATTAACAAACGCTCGGTTACGAACCAAAATAACTCTGGCGAGATCTGTACCGCGATGATAGCTGGAGATATGTTCGCCTGGATGGACATAAAAAGTAACATTGTTTTTACACGTTTTTTTATTCATTTTCTTGCATTTAGATGAAGAAGAATGACAAGAATTATTAAGAATATTGGTTTTTTTACCTCTAAGTGGTGTGAATGACGCAGTTTACCGCCGCAGGACAGCCTCCGTGGCGTAGCGGTAGTGAACACGGCCGCTACGCAGGAGGCGCGGGTTCGATCCCCGCTCAGTGCAAATATTTGTGTGAATGAAATATGAGTATTTGCATTGGTCTGGTCGTGCCTCGCAGGGCACGTTAAGCCGTCGGTCCCGGTTGCCATGAAAACATCTATGGCAGTCGTTACGGGTAGTTGGAGCCCTCAAAAATCCAAAAACAATGGTCTAACTGCAAAGCTTCGATATCGCCTAATGTTAACATTGGGTTGTGGAGGTCAGATGACCATCGCTTCACGGAAAATATCGAGGTCTAGCCAAATCCGTGGTTAAGACTGGTAAAAGCGGACCCCAGATTCCGAGCTGAAAGCTTCGGATGCGACTGGGAATTAACGCTAGGAGGAAGGAAGGTGTGAATGACGCAGTTTAGTGTCCTAGAATATTTAATTCATTTATTACTATTGCTAGCTATTGCTCGGCTCTGCTCGCGTGGAATTCTGATCCGGTTCATCGCTGATAGTAGCGTGATGATGACCTATTATGCCATACTGGTACCTAGCGCTGGTTTTCAACCAAGCCTTAAGTAACTATGAACGGCGCGCACTGTTCGATATGAAAGGAACTTCATCCCACGCACGCTCAAGCTGTGGAATGAACTCCCTGCTCTGGTTTTCCCAAGCGACTAAAATATGGAGTTATTCAAGAAGAGCATTATAAGGTTTCTCCAGGGTGTATCGTCCCTGGTGTTGCATACGTCCATAGGCCACGATAGCCACTTTCCATCAGATGGGCCGTGTGTGTGTGTCGGCCACCAAGTGGTATAAAAAATGATTTTAAAAAAATGTATGTAATTAATTGCGGTTTAATTGATATTGGAATAACAGTTGCTAAATTTGGAAAATATTATAACATTAACCGTGCAAATTCACAATAATGAGCAGTTTTCCAGTAGGTATAATAATCAGTTGGTTTTTAAATCATCAAGAGATGGCGCTAGCATAGCTTTTGGTAATTTTAATGTACTCTGTGGTTTATTTGTGCGATGTTGCCAAAGTTTAATTTCATTTACCCATATTACAATAGATAAAATATGATAAAACGCTTAATTCTTTTCGCATCACTGTCTGTAATTCAAAATAATATTATATTTAAAATGTCAAAACATTTATGTAAAACAAATCATTACAAAACCGAACAACATTTTTTCCATAAATTAGGGAACACTAGATGTGAGACCACACTGTACTTACCAAAAGTGCCGGCTGCGCCATCTAGCTTGTCTTTAGGAACGCTATGGTGTGATAATGTGGTGTGACTACGAGTCGGTAAGGATAAATACCTACTGGAAAACTGCTCATTATATGTATTAGAAAATTAATTATGTTTTTATTAGGCAGGCCTTCGAGAGCACAATTTGCAGCTCACGCAGTGATACCTACGTACAGTGTTAACCTGAGTACATACGTTAGGCGTAATGAAACAAATAAATATAAGGAGCGCTAGCTGATGCCCGCATCTCCGCCCGTGTGAAGTTTTGATCCCGTTCCAACTCCCCATGAGAACCCATTCCCGGGATTAAAAGTAGCCAATGACTCTAATGAATTCCAGACTATAGTCTATCTCTGAACCAAATTTCAGCCATTCCCGTTCAATAAACATCCAGATATCCAACCATCTTCAAAAACCTTCACGTTTATAATATAAGAAGGATTATACATTGTCGTACAATATTTATTATAAGCTAACAATTTGTAAATCATGTTTTCTTATTTATTTATTCATGTACACACAAACAAATATAGAGAGATACATAGGTGGAAATAGTAGTACAGAGGATCTATTCCAATCGAATGTCACATTTCTAGCACTATTAGCAGTAGGCACTTTCAGTCATATTTATTTCCACACGCAGGTCATATTTTAAATCGAGCTAGTAAAATGCATTTAGGCCAATGCTTGAGGGGTTCGTGCTCGTGACCAAGTGGTAACTGAATAGGTTAGGTCAGTCTTATAATGGATGATCATTCTTAACATTTTGAGACCTTCCTGTGCCTCCAAGAGCACGTTAAGCCGTTGGTCTCGGTTATCATTATATTGTACCATTTATTTCAAACTTTTACCTGTGCTTTTATCTCAACCCTTCAAACACCTGCTTCGACTTATCTCGGCATCACCCTAAAGGTATGATTCCGAAGCCGACGCATACGACAACTGCCGACGCATGCCGCACATACAGCGTGACTATTACTTGTTAAACTCCGGTACGGATAAAGGGGACCATTGAGAAGCCGCAATGAATTAAGCGTATCGGCTGCCGTGCGTGCGTCGGCAGTTGTCGTATGCGGTCGGCTACGGAATCATGCCTTAAGGTTGACTGGTAGATAATGCCTTTTGCATTCAGTTCGCCTTTGTACAGACAGACTCTTTAAACCACGATTATAAGAGACAATCACGGTGGAGAGATCTCTTTTAAATAGTTGAGTATTATAATAGTGATTTGGGATGATTTGTTTTTGGGCAGTTTAAAATTGGGTGTGTTTCTAAGTTCTACGAGGATCGGCAAACGTGGCGCATATTGGGAGAGGCCTATGTCCAGCTGAGTCCAGCAGTGGACTGCAATAGGCTATTTGATTGATTGATTGATTGATACTCGTAAGTACTACCTCAGATCTGTCCGATGAATATGTCGGACTACTTTAGGTATCTGTTATGTTATTATGAATCCCTTGTCAAAATGATGCTCGAATCGAAATATTCCTAAGTATATTAAAGTTAAAGGACTAACTAATATGTTTAGTTTTTTACTATTTGGAGATATGCCTTGATATCGCGGTTTTTCAATTTTAAATTTAATTTTTATCCTGTTGATATAATCATCATTCATCATCATCGTCATTCTCTGACCTTATCCGAATTCAGTTGGTTGATATAATGTGCGCTTATATTTATTGTACTACTGGCTGTCACAGATTGTAGAAACAGAATATTTAAAGAGCCTGCAGCCCAAACTTTAACCATCTAATTTAGCTTAACGTTAATATACAGCTGCTTAAAGAAAATTCTCACAATCGAAATTTTAAGTACTTAGCTTGATACAAAGCGTTGCTTGGATGGCTTCCAAAAAAGTTGTAGTAATCTCACTTTGCATTAGTCGATATTTGACATAATATTGGGTGTATTGGAATATATTTAAAATATACTAAATTTTTAACTAAATCCTTTAAGAAATCATACAAATATTGTCAAATATTAAATGATCGATCCAGTATCGTGATCCAATCTACAGACACGAATGACATTTGCACTTTTGTCACTAGTGTGTATTGATAGAATCGTGATTAACTATCTATCCCTAACAGTTAAATATCCACTAAACCCTATCAGTTCAGTATTTTTATATCCATTCCAATACACAGAATATTATTCACCAATTTTCACTAACTTCATAATAAAAGGTGCTATGAAAACAGTGAATCGATACTATACAAAGTTATTGTCACGAATACAGCCGTAATGAACGATGAATATTCGTTGTGATATAATTCATTAGTCATTCATTATACTCGATATTGAAATGTTGGTGTCCATTAGTGACGCGTATTAAATGAATATCGATTATTGGGGAGGCTATTAGGTATATTTATGTAGCGTTATATCTGCTTCGTTAGTCTTTACGCCTCGACTAAGAAAATTCCCTTTGAGTTAAGATACGCCAGACTTTGATTTTACATCGTTATTCATTTCAGAGGAGTTATGATGGCTTGGGGGAGACAGGTGGAACCGCTTATCACCTTACTACTACCTACTATTACAGCCTTTGGGGACTCCGTTAATTCCAGTTGCATCCGAAGCTTTCCCCTCGGAGTCTGGGGTCAGCTTTACCAGTCTTAACTGCGGATTTGACTGGACCACGATATTTTCCGTGAAGCCATTTCACACATTTTCCCTATATAACGACTGTCATACATGTTAGTATGGTAACCGGGACCGACAGCTTAACGTGCTCTCCGAGGCACGACCAGACCAATGCAAATACCGATATTCATGCGTACAAATATTTGCGCTGAGCGGGGATCGGACTCGCACCTCTTGCATAGCGGCCGCGTTCACTACCGCCACGCCACAGAGACAGTCTGTCACCCTAGCAGGCCGCGGCGATGGCACGATGAGTGCCTCCCCCTATCCGGGAAAAGATGGGGACACTGTAGTTCCACACCCGAGGGAGTCTTCAATGGCCCTGGGTCAGCCGGGGAGTGAGGGATATACCAGAGGCTACCTCACCCTCGGTAACTGTTGACCCGATACTGAGTGCGGTTTTAGTCGGTTCGAGTCCGACATAACCACACTCGCTGGCTCCGGTGGAGGTGGTTCCCAGGGAATTTTCGTTCTCGTAACCTGTGGGAACCTATTCCAGGGATAAAAGTTTCCTTTGTGTCCCATTTTTATCCACACAATATGAACATAATATAAATTGGATGTTGAAAAATTGGTACATTGGTAACTACTAATTATTTCTTTAAATAAGATTCACCCGGACTGGCTAGAGGACTTCGTGGAGAACAAGAGATGAGGTGTAAATGTTTATGATAACGGGAGGGAAAGACACTCAGGTACACACGCAAAATAAAATATACAGTAATAAATAATACATCTATCCCTTATTTCGGGCGGAAATTCTCTGGGATAAATATTTGTGAAGCTGTTTGGGTATGTATTACTCAATCATGCATAATCCGTTGAACAGATCTTGGATTAACACACGATACTTTTAATCCCAGGCCTGTAACTAAAGAGAACACAAACGAGAAATCCATAACACACGGGTATATAAACTACGGGCATCATGACGTGTGAAATAAATTTTATAATGACTGAAAAACTTTAGCAGCTATTATATAGCCCTATTAGCGGCAATAGGCTCGCCCCGTGGGTCTAACAAGTTACTGGCGAATGGTGGGCGTATTAATTCGCCTCTGTCTACCCCTTCCGAGAAATAGGCGTGAGTTCATGTACCTACGTATGTAATAAAGAGCACAATCATGTTGTACATTTTTTATTTTTTTTATTAATTACCATTCACAATATACAATTTGCGTACATAGAAAGCAAACCATAAGCTACTTGAGCTTGTCTGGCGTGCTGTACCTTTCCTATATGTTTATAACAATACTATAGTGAAATATAAATAGGAGATATTCTGGTATAACATAAAATACTATAAAACAAGAAAGTGAGCGAACATTTAGTTAGACAATGCAATACTGATTATAGGAAATAAGTAATAAACCTAAATATTTGTTTTCTCGATTAGACATAATGAACACTTAACAATAAAAACCAAAACGGTATCATTTTGTTTTAGTTGGATGAACCGCCTATTAGTTCACTGTTAGTTTTAGAGGGGTTATTCCGTCCATCCTTAAAAAGTAGTTACAAAACAAAGGCAATAAACAGTGTAACAATGTTGGTATTACTCAGACTAGATATAAACTTACCTATCCTTAAAAGCAACTTTGGGAAATGTCATCCTGTTTTATAGTAAGTGTCATCAATAGACTCCGACCAAAGTTTCTATGGTTAAAAGAAAATACCTACTGACCCTTTTTGTTTTAAGATGGGTCAAAGAGATAAGAATCTTTGGACGTAGCGTACTCTTTGATTAGAACAGCTAATCAAAGGGGATGGCAGTGGCTCGCATTATAGCAATGCGCCAAATAAAAATTGTTAAAAGGAGTAAGCGAACCCCGAATCCGAAATGAAGAAGATCTGAACAATTTTTCTTATGAATGAATGAAAGTTTAATAAATTAATTATTTCAGCGCCTACTTGGTTTTGAATTCGGTTTTTAAATTGATAAGTTCTATAGGCGCGTTGGGCATTTTTTGAAATGGGAAGAAAAATTAACTCATGCCACTGTTGTACCGACAGCTCTTTATGTACTTATATAAGTATCTATATAGTAAATATATTGGTCACTTCCGTTGGTACCCGCGAAGTGCTAAAATTTTTTTATTTAAAATTAATTATTAAAGATCTGAGGCTTTTTGTCAAAACGTCTTCCGTGGTGCGGCGCGGTTCGCCCAGTTTGGCAAATAGTAGGTACTTAATTAACTATTAATGGACTTAAGGAAAGTTAATGGAAGTTAGCCCATTAAGAATTTTTAAAGTTAACTGAAAAGTGAATCCCTTGCCTACACGGAATGCAAATTTCGTTAATAAAGGATTAACAGATTAACGGTCTGGTTATTGCGTGAATTTTAGTCGTGTTATGTTCTCGTCTCTTGTACCTACCTACATAGATATATCTTTTGCTTTTATTCCTTAAATATTTTTCAAAGATCTCTTAGCTGTTAAAGGTACTGTTTGCATAAAAATATCTGTCAAATTATGTTCTAGCCTAAAATAATTAAGTACTTATAGTTAAACATCTGCTTCACAGATTCAAAAGCGTCTATATTCTGTAGTCGGTCCTATGCGTCCAATACACAATGGCCCATGATGGCCCACGGCAAGCCATTACCACTGTATAATGGGGGCGATCAAATGGTGTAGGTATACTCGTAGTAGCGTATGATTGGTCATCAAGGTACACAATCAGGATGTTTTCGGTTTATACTTTAAAGATATCGTGGCGTAGTGTAATAAGCTATGCGCTATCACCTACGCGATGATCACCTACATTATACTTTGCAGAGCATGACCCATCAAGGTCGATTTACATCAGTTGAGGGAATGCTCAACCTATCCATCCTACTAAAATTCTATTAGAACATTCGTTCTTATCGCATGTAAACGCTAAAAATAAGACTCTTGTTTTAGCTCTAGCTCTACGTTCGTTTGGTCTAAATCCACATTCACTGGCCACGGTGTACTGGAGACATTACAAATAATAAAAACAATAACAAAAAACTATTTGTTTCTGGAATATCTAGTTCGAAATGTTAAGGTTTCTCATAACTCTTTGTTTTCCGCTCTCGCGTTGAAAACATGCTAGCCAGATGCCAAAGTTTTGATTTATGCAGTTCACTATTCGCGTCAGTTGTATATAACGATGGTGCCAGGCTTTCACTTAAACTTTTTTTGCTGTCTTTGACTACCTACTGCTTTCGTGTTTATTTAACAGATTTAAAGAAACTTCATCGTCCACTTCTTTGAGTCTTTTCCCAACTCAGTTGGGGTCGGCTTTCCAATCTAACTGTGACGACTTTGATATTTCCCGTGATGCGACTGCCGTCTGACCAACCATTTGGCGATATCGAAGTTCTGCACTTAGACTGTTCGGACTTGTGTGGGCTCCGACTACCCGTAACGGCTGCCATATTATGTTCGTATGACAACCGGAACTTCACCGGACAGCCTCCTTGGCGTAGCGGTAGTGAACGCGGCCGCTACGCAGGAGGCGCGGGTTCGATCCCCGCTCAGTGCAAATATTTGTGTGAATGAAATATGAGTATTTGCATTGGTCTGGTCGTGCCTCGGAGAGCACGTTAAGCCGTCGGTCCCGGTTGCCATGAGAACATCTATGGCAGTCGTTACGGGGTAGTTGGAGCCCTCTAAAATCCAAAAACAACGGTCTAACTGCAAAGCTTCGATATCGCCAAATGTTAACATTGGGTTGTGGAGGTCAGATGACAATCGCTTCACGGAAAATATCGAGGTCTAGCCAAAAACCCGTGGTTAAGACTGGTAAAGTGGACCCCAGATTCCGAGCTGAAAGCTTCGGATGCGATTGGGAATTAACGCTAAGAGGAAGAAGAAGAACCGGAACTTAGGTTTAACGTGTTCTCCGAGACGACACGACGAGATTCAACGAGACACATGTCATGTTATTTTAATTAAAGTAAAGTTTTAGGCAAAAATATATTAGCATTGCGTAGAGGTTAAGACGGGTGTGTAAAACTACTTATAAGTGTAGTTAAAATTAAAATTACTTTTTAATCAAAAATATTTTTATAGTATGGAACCAGCGAGGGTGATTATATCGTACTCGAACCGACTAAAATAGCACGCCATCTCGGGTCTCTTAAGAGTGTAATGTGGCCCAATAAATCAATTCTCTCGCACCAACGCAAATCATGTGTACACACTTTGCATTGACGAAGAATCGAACACACGTCCCCGAATATAAAAGTCGAATACTTCTACTCTTATATTCGGGGTCTACTTTCGGATCTAAAATCTAAAACCATCAACTTAGTTTATGCGTAACCCATATCTTAAACCTGACTCATATATGTTCTAAACACATGAGTCCGATTTAGATTAATGGACTCCAAAACCAGTAATTAATCGAGCTACTCAAAACTATTTCGTTCGCAGCTGAATTCATTTCAGTAATTACTCGTTGGTTGGTTTGAGTTAATTAAAGCTTAGGCCGATTTTCATCAGTTCATGTTATGCGGATGAAATAGATAAGTAAATTCTGATCCGTCGAGTGAGTTTCAGAGCTTGGAAACTCAGTAGAGTATTTAAATATGCTCGCATCCTTACGCAGACAGATTTTCAATTATTTCCAAATGAATGCGGTGAAACGTTTTAGTTAGATTTAAACTAAATCCCAGTAGTTCTGTTAAAATTTGACAATCACGGAATAGATTACCTTTTGGTTTATATGCTTTAACCATTTGAATAAGGATTGTTTTGTTTTATTAAATAGAAAGGATTTCGGTACTGTTGTACTGAATGAAATGAAATGAAACGTTTCTTTGATTTATTTTTAATATGTTTTTCATTTGCTTAGTATCTAATTAACTATTTTAATAACTAATTATAGGTATGTTTGTACTATTATGAATGTGTGAGGTAATCTACCTATACCTTATATACCTACCAGTATTTAAAGAGGAAAGCCTTGTATTATTATTTTTTGTATGAAATGAATAAACTCAAAAACTACTCAACCCATTTCAAAAATTATTTTGCCATTAGAAAGCTACATTATCAGGTACCAACATAGGCTATATATCATCAATTCTTCACGCTACTATCAGCGATGAACGGGATCAGAATTCCTCGCGGGCGGAGCCGCGAGCAACAGCTAGTTTGAAATAAGTATATAAAGAACAAAATGAAGCGTCGGTGTCTTGTGGTTAATTAGTCAGCCTTACGATCGAGAGATCCCGGATTCGAATTCTGGCCATTATACTGCTGAAGGGAACCCGCTCCTAACACAAGCAATTTAGCTGGTTAGCTGGAGGGTTTACAGGAAATTTCCGTTTGGCACCAATATAATTCTTATATATAAAACTAGCTGCCCCGGCGAACTTCGTACCGCCATATTTTCGGCCCGCGTGGTATTCAAATCCCGTTCCCGCTGCACCCTTATCACTTAGGGGGATGAAAAATAGATGTTGGCCGATTCTCATAGATACCGGATAAGCACAAAAAATTTCATCAAAATCGGTCAAGCCGTTTCGGAGGAGTTCGATTACGCACCCCGTGACAGAAGAATTTTATATATTAGATAACAAAGATTTAGCTATTAATTCTTTATACATAGGTAAGTGTTTATCATATTATTTTTTGGATATCATATCATATTCACTTTATTATTGTTTTAATAATGCATTTTATAATGATTCCCTAAGCAACGTGAGTTTATTTTTATTAAATACTAGCTGTCGCGGCGAACTTCGTACCGCCATATTTTTCCCGTTCCCGCTGAACCTATTTTCTCATACGTTAAACCTTCCCTGGACACCCACAAATATTTATAGACTAAAATTAGCCAAATCGGTTCAGCCGTTCTTGAGTTATAAAATAACAACGAAAAGTGGCATTGATTTTTATATATTAGACTAGTAGCCGCCTGTGACTTCGTACGCATGGAGTTCGTTTAACCCCAACCCCCCTCCCCCCCTTCGGCCGTCTACAGAACCAGAGTTTCAGAACTGGTTCCATACAAGGCTTTTAAATTACTTGTACGGAACTGGTTCCGATCGAGGCTATCAATTTACTTTTAGGGGTGGAGTTTCGTAAAATCTTAGCGGATATCTTTACGCCCTATGAAACCTACCTGTCAAATTTCAAGTTTGTAGGTGTTACAGTTTCTGTGATTAAACAGTGAGTGACATTTTGCTTTTATATAATTCAAGGTCCCATTTAATCTTAAAAGTACAAGCAATGTAGGCAATTCAAAATTTAAAACTAAGGCCAGTACTTAACCCACTCTGTCTCATTACGTAACGTACCTACCCAAACGCAAAGGAAACGGATATACGGAGGTAACAGACAGTATGAACGACCCCAGATGTTGAGGCGAAATTAAATTACTGTCAAATTTATAATATCTTAATTACATTTCACTTCAATAGAACACAACGGGGAAGAACACGGGTCTTCGAGACCGCGAAAGAAAACATTTTTAATCGGTAAATAGGTACACACTAGTACCTAATCAAAATTACATTTATTCCCGTTGACCCCTTCAGATGAGCAAATCTTTTTGTGTTTGATCCACGTCGGTAGTGTAATTAAACACCTCTTTATTGTAAGGTTGAATCCTTAACCACTAAGCAAATGGCGCATCAATCATGCTCATGCTGCTTGAATAAATTAAAAATTTAAAAAACCACGAAATATTTATTTGTAGCTATAACTATACTCTTCTTCATCCGAGGGTAAATCCCAGTAGCATTCAAAGTTTATACTCCAAGTATCCAGCGTCCACTCTCCTACAACTCCACTCATTTTGTTACCAGTGGTGAGGGCCGTGAGGGGTCCCTATAATTCTATTTCTACAGGCTTTCCAAATGGGTCGCGTAGTGCATGACAAACTAAATCAACGAAAAATATTTTTCACCGGCATCCCTTTTAAACAATTTCAACCTTCGCCGCTGACTGTTACATAATATCGATTTATTTTGTGAACCCCGGACTCCAAGGTGAAAGCATTCGATTGATGGTGAGATTGATTGACATATGACCCTCAAACTAGAGTGGAAACCCGACTAAAAAAATGCTACAAGTAATCTTACTTTCGTACCGCAAACTTTACATTGTAATTCATCTGAATTACAATGTAAAGTTTAATAACGCTAAATCGATTACAACAATGATGTTTAACGTAAACTCGTATATTGCATCCATAATGAACACAGAGAAGTTCTTAAAAGTTGTAGTACTAAAACACTAACTTCGTATATTACTCTAACCTTAGTTGGACATAAAAAGTAAAAAATGGTCCAATAATGTACATTACTTTCAACGGCTATATAAATCTGGTAACTTGACCCTCTAAATGAGTTTTGTGAAAGTCTAAACCCGGACAAATTACTGTCTCGAAAACGGATTTTGTAATCTGAGTAATCGTGCGGGGATTTAAAAATAAATTTTGTTCGAAATTCTGAAGACATTTTGACGTCGTAAATTGGAAAACAATGTTTAAATATGTGTATGTAATGTTCAAATACGTCCTCCTGCAGCTTAATCCGCATGGACTTTGATCTGTTCTTTTTTTTAAACCGCACCTTTTTTTTTTCTAAAATAAAAGTAGCTTAAGCTACCCTTTATATCATCTCGTTAAAATCAGCCCCTCTCCCCCCGATTCAGAGATAAGTCAAAACAAACAGATAGGCTCGACTAGTAATTCGTTAACAAGGATTAACCTAATTAATTTTTTGAACGCCTTTGCTTTCGCTTCCTTGATTGGACTAATAAAGTTTCAATATTCTTCGAAACCAATTTCCTAAAGTGTATAAAAATAAATCGAAACAGGTACCTAAATTAACCCAAGTTTTCCAATTTCACAATGATTGACGAATACTGACAGAGTTGAATCTGTAAATAATGGGTTAACTTGAAATGAAAACCAATTTCGGTAAACTGAACTCATAATATAAGACATGAGCAGGTGCATAACATTTCATTACAATTTATTGAAATTCTACTTCAAGCTCTTCGTTCCATCGATATAATATTTTATTTACCTATGAACTAATATTGCTTCAGGATAGGTATACCACCTTGAAGATTAAGTTGTTGAGGAGACCCGATTATCTTGATAGGAACTCCATACAACTTAGAAAATCCTAAAAAAGAAATTAAATTTAAGAGTATGAATTACATATTATTATTAGTTCCTAAATATTTAAGTATCTGTTTCCGCTATTTACCTACTTTATTATTTTAGGTTCTACGACTCAAAATCACAAAACCAAAGTTGTAGAGAACTAATTTGTCTGCTTTTCAAGATGGCGGCTACCGGACAAGGGTTGCGACCTCACGAACTTGGATTTAACTTTACACTAATCCTCTTTTGAAATTCAAAAAAATAAATTGCGTTCTCTTCTGCACACAAAGATCATTTCGCATTTGAATGAACTAAAATAAACGTCTGATGTATATTATAATCGATATATTTCTGATCTGAATACTATCAATATAAATAATAATATTAAGGTCAGACAAAAAGTGCCATGGTCAATTGTGTTGTGATCTCAATTTTGCAAAGTTGTCTCAATCACTTTTAAGTAGCCAAGGCAATTAAGCCAATTGCGCTGTTGTGGTACTATATTGGTAATGGTTGCTAGCATCTCTTGAATGTCATTCTGCTGCACTTGTCCTATTTATATTTTTAACTTGGAGATATCTGACTACGGCAGATCTCTACAGCAGGGGAGAAACAAGGATTCACAAAATGCATCGCAAAAACGCCGTGAAAAACACGTTCTATGTGAGTATAGCTAATATCAATAATGTTCTTTAAACTGTCAATGTTTACATGTCATGGAATTTAGGTATGTATGTAGGTATGTATGTAGGTATATGTCAACTTATACCGATGTAGTAGCCATTTTTTACACCGCGCTGAAACGACACTTGTTGCGTCTAGGTATATATAATTATAGTCTAAGTACACAGACTACGTAGGTACTATCCGTTATCCGTGTAATAGGTCCCCGTGGATTACGGGAGCAGCAAAGAAACTCCACGCGGGCAAACCCACGGACAACAGCTAACTTACATTAAAACCAAGAAATTCATCATATTATGTCAAACCAATTGTTTTTCATTCAAAGTTATAACATTTAATTGAGAGTTTACAAAGGGTACTTGTTAGAATTTCCAGTTCTCACTAATTATGCATAGCCAACGTTTCAAACCAACAAGTTACAACTGTTTGCGGGTTATCTTCCTTCTTAAATATACTTGTCTTGCGGTTGTGGAGATTTACTTACGCCCACAACCATCCACTATAATTTTAGTTGATCTTGCTAGGTAGTTTTGTAGTTTCTCAAAAGGGTTAAACTGAAGACTACTTGGCAATGATAGGTATGACGTTTTGTTTGTCTATTGTGGTAAACAGTTATACTGGTGTGTTCTAACCATAAAGTATGGGCGGTCAGGTTTTCTTTTGCATTTATTGATAAGGCTTTATGCACAACATAGGCGGACTTAATGCAACAGGCATTTTCTGCCAGTGAATCAAACTCGTGCAGAAATATACTCAGTAGGTGCATTGTACAGTATCAGTATCCAATCTAACCTCATCTAACAGTCGGTTCACCTGACAAACAACTGAGAAGGCAGTGGCGCAGCCTTCCTCTCGCCGTTGTTTCCAATCGATCTAACCGAGAGCAAAAACTATCCCAGAAACCAGTCAGTCATGCCAGAACACAAAAGAAGCGAACCCCGAGCTGCAAAGTGCATACTTCGAACGCAATTAGAAAATCGCTAAGAGGACGATGGTGGGTTTAAGTGTATTGATTTAACCATTTAGTGAATTCATTTAATTTATCTTGAATTTATAGATTTATAATAAGCACAGATTTGGCCCGCTAAGTAGCTCTATAATAATTATAGAGCTACTTAGCGGTACGGGTCAACTAGTGTACATAGATGATGGTTTGAAAACTGATGCTTTAAGAAATAACACTCGTGAATGTCTTAGACAACAAAAGAAAGAACTTATTCGTGAGTGTACTTCACTCTAAATTCAGGAATCGAATCGTCGTCACCGTTATTACACCGTAAGATCGTAAAAAAATAGTTGATCCATTTTAATTATTCATGGGCAAGGTATCGATTCCGCGAAGGCTGCCATCTGCTAACTGCCACCCGTCTCCCTCCTCATAAATCCTCAGAAATTCCATTGATTTCAAAGAGGCAAAATTATTTTATTTCATTCAATTGTCTAGAGGAGGTTGTATATTACGTTCAGGAGCGTATTATCTTTCTCTTTGTAATTTTCTACCTAATCTTCTCGCTACTGTGAAATTGTTTTGGTTCAATAAAATAAACTACATTATTTTATTGCCGCGTGATTCCCGGCAGAGTGGGATTTGGGCCACCCTATCTCCTCCCATGTGGTGTCGTACAAGGCGACTAAGGAATAGGGCTGTTTAATATATACAGGCTAGACTCAGCCTCAGATTCAACAATAGTGTCCGGAATACGGCAGTAGGCTAACCCCCTATTACGTGGAACGTTTATTGACTTAAATTATTAATACCTATTACTTAGTGTTAATGAGTTCTCTTTGAGACCCGGACATTTTTTATCGAAAACCACTTCCCCAATTAACTTTTCCATCAAAATTCTTTACATTTATAATTTTAATGAAATGTACCAATGAACATTTCACAAATCGAATCGTCTTATTTTCCTACAGTTAGGTATACCTATTTCCTACCCCGATGTTGGCATCACCAGAGTAGAACTTTGTAGGCGGTGCATGCATTGTACCCTAAAAAGCAAAGGAATGAAGTTTTAAAGTATTTACTTAAAATTTTCATAATGCGCGATGCTCTGCCTTCATTCCTTCAGTGACAGGAAGTAACCCCAATTTGACCATGTTAATCGGTCTCGAGAATCTTTCAACCCAGAGGTTGTCGTTATTTCGCTTTATTTGGCTATAATGGCCTTTTGCCATTTTAACTTCGTAATGGTAAATGCCTACTTAAAATGTGTTTAATTTTTTAGAGATTTAAATAAATGCATTTTCTAGACATTATTCTACATTATTTTAGGATGGTCCACTGTAGCATTTCATGCTTTCACTACGAAATTTTGTATTTAGTCATGAGTATGTGCAATTTACATGTAGGTGTCTAAAAATAATAAGGTAAAAATTTGATAATTCAATGAAACAATGGGAATGAGAGGACACAAGTTGTAAAAAACAAGATTTTATTGAATATATTTTACAATGAGATAGGTACTAAAATATCCAAGGATTGAAAGTTTACTATTTAAAACATATCGTTTTACCATAATTATTTAAACATAACCGTAATTACCGCCAGATTTGTGGTCGTAATATCGCGCAGCATATATTGCAAGACTCAAACCGAAGATCATAATACATTTTATCCAAAAATAATGAGTTCGTGAGCAAAAGTTGCCAATATATTTCTCTTGATGTGAATGCCAGTACCTTTATAATGTAACCTTTCCTTTCGTTTGCCCTTTTCGTGTTATTTTTATTCAGTTATTTTAATCTTTTTTCGTTTGATATCTCATTGGCTTAAGGCAGCCATTATTTTTGTTATACAAAATGTAATTGAAGGTCTAAGTAAAGCTTTGCCTTTGTGAGGAACATCTGACAGTCATTTGGGAATAACTAAACAAGCAAACGCTGTTATCTATAATTTTACTAAGGTATTGTTTTTACATAATGACAACATGAGTATTGATGAAAATGAGCACAATGTGTATCAGTGCCGGCTTGTTCTGCAAAGGGAAGCCGCGGTACAGATTTTTTAATGTATACTTTAAATACTCATTATCTAAAACTGAAATAAATACTTATATGAAATTCGGTATCCGAAATCAGGTCGCCAAAATTGCTGTGGTTGTTCAATCTAGTACCTCGTCTCCGTTGTTATTATTTCATAATTATAACAAGAACAATATTAGATACGCTACATCGCACAGAATAAAATTATGGCTCAGAATCAAGACGGACACGTAAGGTGTTATTGATTGAGCGCCTAATCTGACTGATTGATTAGAAAAGAAAGAAAGTTTGAAAAACAATATTTAACACCTGGATTGATTGCAGAACAGAACTTTTATTATAGATATAGGGAATTACAGCTACCAAACTAATAATTATAATCCTACCCTGTAGCAACCCAAAGCCTCCATACATTAGGAGGGGCCTATGTCCAGCAGTCACTGCAATTCAATCAATACACTGTGGATTTGATTGACCTTATCTACATTAAACCATCTTTCAAACAAAAGAAACAGAATCGAAATCGGTTCAGCCGTTTGGGAGCTACGATGCCACAGACAGACTGACACACACGCACACCCATACACACGTCAAACTTATAACACCCCTCTTTTTTGTCGGGGGTTAAAAAGTAGCAAAAATAACTGTTAAATGACCTTAATTTGTTTCGTTACTAAACAAAATCATGAAAATATTTTCATTTTGTTGCCCCCAAGGCCACGGTGACTTTTCTAAATGTGTCACTTTTCCACCTCATATTTATTTCGACGCTCACCTTTACATAGCACGTTCATAAAAATATAAATAAATTATATTTTTTGTTTAATTCTATTAATAATCTTCTTTTTCATCCTAGCGTTAATCGCAGTCGCATCCGAAGCTATTCACCTCGGAGTCTGGGGTCCACTTTTACCAATCATGAATGAATTCCTACTTAATTCTCATATTTTATACCATAAAAAAACGTACGTATACCTTATCCTACGATACTCGTACTCATACAACAGATAGCTATTGAACACTACATACCTATACAATACATACACTCACGCCAATTTCCTTCTGAGGTAGGCAGATACAAGTGATACAACAGTCCGCTATTTTACTCTAACCTTACATACTTCACGAGCTTCGTCTAGCCTAGCTTGATCACTACGTACCTACTTAATATGTATCAGAATAATTTGACCGACAAACATATTCAAGGAACATTCTACGCATCAATTACTTTTTCATTTTATGACACCGGAACTACGAGCAGATTGTAGTTTGCACCATGTGTCTCTTAAACTATTCCTGTATTAAGCGAGCTATCTCTATAACCGTAAAACTTGCTCATCAACACGTTTATAGCCACCGTTCTCGAAACATACTAATACGCAATTTATAGTCTGACTTGTAAAAGAAGTTTGTTGTTATGAGGAATTTTCCAGGCCAAAATTTCCACAAGCACGGCCGGGGTGCGAGGGATGTCTACGATAATCTCACCTCCGGTAACCGACGGCCCACAGATGGCGTGAGTTTTAATCGGTTGGAGTCCGACATAACCTCCTCCACCGGCTCCGGCGGGGGAGGTATCCATGGGGATTTTTCGCACGATAAATTAAAAATAACAGCACTAGCAGTAACGAGAATCTAGAAATGGACCTTCTACAATAAAATTAATATTATACTTATTGGGTACCACTTTTCAGTAGCGAAGAGTCCCTATGACCCGATTCCTGCCGGTTTCCCAATGGGTTGCACGATGCCTGACGAATTAGATTGATGAACCTAAGTATTTTTTCACGGGTTTCCTTTTTTTAAATTTTCACCCTTCGCCTTTGGTCTGAGCTATTTGCCTTTCTACTGTATTTCACTTTAATATTAACAGCATTCAAATAATTAATAGGTATAAATTGTTTACCTGAGCTTATAAATCAATCGATCAAGTGTAAGTTGGTCTCGCACATGATGGGTTCCGTATATTCCTCCCCCCCCCTACCCGGGGGCGAGTTAGGGACCCCGTGGTCCCCACACCGGATGAGGGCCAGACCGAGAGATATGGCCCTGGGTCGGCCGGGGTGCGAGGGATATGGCTACGACAATCTCACCTCCGGCAACCAACGGCCCACAGACGGCGTGCGTTTTAGTCGGTTCGAGTCCGACATAACCTCCTTCTCCGGTTCCGGCGGGGGAGGTACCCGTGGGGATTTTTCGCAGGATAAAAAAAAGATTAACTTGTTTTTTTAGTTACATCTGTCCCGTACCTATTACATTAATATTATTAATTTATTTGTGTGTGGTCATACATAAATAAATTAATTATGTTTCTCTCTCTTCTACTTTATTTTGACTCAAAAACACTTCTAAATCAAAAAGACTACAGAAATTTAATGAATGTCATACAGAATTACATTTGTATGCTCCGCACTTAATAAAGAAGAGAATTTATTATGAAAGTAACTCAGTTCGCTTTCAGAGCTTTGTTTCACAAAGATGCCAGCAAAACCAAGATAAGACCTTCGTTTGAAAAGACCGCTCCCGCAATCAGAGTTTCAAATCTACTAACCGACCGACTAAAGTCGAGATTACACTACAGGTATTACTTTAGAACCATTGCAATACCTATTACTGATATAATTATTTTGTATCCTAAATATATGTAGGTAAAATTTAATATAACTAAATCCTAAAAATATACATTTCAATACACACTATCATTGTAATTAATGAGTTTGAAAAAATAATTGAATGAAATTTTGAAGCATTTTATTATGCTAACTTTTCAAATCGATTTAGAAAGGTCGGAACATTCCCCTGTAAAGGAAGGATCGCGGGTTCGAGTCCCGCCCGAAGTCGTTGAAAAGATAAATCTATATTAAATAAAAACGCTGACTACAATAACCACCTATTAATAATCGCTATACTGTACGACTAATAACAATCACTACCAGTCTGGGCAAACAATAAAATAGACGTTTTATTCCAACAAAAATCAACACTACCTACTTGAGACTCAGTCCTGAACATACAGGTAAGATTGAATAAGAAAACAAGCGAGGATCGCACTTAAACCAATTTCCACAACAATTTCCTCATTGCACTTAACAGAATTAAGTAATACTATTCCGCATTTGTTTTAAAATTGTGTATTATTGTGTTACCGAGACGAGTAGTATGTAGGGTAGGTAAACGTTGCCGCTGCGCCGCGGCGCCGGCCGTATCGACCGCCGCCTGTTGAATGCCGACGACCCCCCTTCGCCACCCCCAACACCCCAAGACCTTACACCCATTCCATTTTCCACGTGCTTAAAATAGAGGCGTGGAATGTCGATATTTCAAACATTAGCTTGACACAGGACACCAAGCATAGCATTACACAAACTGAACATAAAATACTTATTAAAAAAAATATTGGTTGTTTGATCTGTTGGATAATAAGTTCGTAAATCGTTATGGATCGGAAATGTTATTTTTTAATTATAGTATAGTACAAGAAAGTATTTTATGCCCTGCCGCAATTTCAAGAGGAGTGTAATAATACAGTCAGCATCAGATCGATCTTGACGCGCAAAGTAATTGTGTTAATAACAAACTGTTTTACTCTAACTAAATGTTAGAGTAAAACAGAACAAAAAACATTAATGTCAGCTATTGCGACCAAACATAGCCTTTGCCCTTTCCTAAGCTCTAATCTATCTCTGTACCCAATTTCACCAAGATCTGTTCAGTGGTTTAGGCGTGAAAGCGTGACAGATAGAGTCACTTTCGCATTTATAATAATAAAGTACCTATGGATATTGTATTATCACCCGAACTAAAGGTGGGTATCAAATATCAGAACAATCAGTAAACAGAAACAGGGGAATACCAAGGTATTAAGATCATTTTGAGTACTTTGCTAGTCAAGATGAATCTGTTGCTGACTGTACAAGTAACCCAACCCGAGCGGGTGGCTCGACGGGGATGTACGGGGCCTTCTCACTTACAAACTTTAAGTTTAAGTTAAAGCAGTGCTTTTTGTATGCTGTGTGAGAGAGCCGGAGGGCTTACCACCCTTTTTTTCATTTTTACCCGAGAGTTTTTACATGCGAGTGACAACTCTGGCATGACATGGCATGTTTTTTGGAAACGGCATATAGGCATGACCTATTTTTGACCATTTGTTTGTTAGGAATATGAGCAGTGCCAAAAATATGTTGGGTAATGCGAAGTTATCATGGATTTGAGTAGTATAACGTAGAATTAACTACTTAAGTACCTAGGTAATCTGTGGCAGGTAGAGCTGTTGAATCTGAGCTTCTCAAAGACTGTCTCACATTAGAGATCTATTCGATAGTTTCTAAGAGGTGAATTAACTGTCCAAAATATAATAATAACTAGCTTTTGCCCGCGGCTCCGCCCGCGTGGATGTCGGTTATCGCGACCAAACATAGCCTATGTCCTTTCTCAAGGTCTAACCTACCTCTATACCAAATTTCATCAAAATCGGTTCAGCGGTTTAGTCGTAAAAGTGAGACAGACAGACAGACAGACAGACAGACAGACAGACAGACAGACAGACAGACAGACAGACAGAGTTACTTTCGCATTTATAATATTAGTAGGGATGTTTAAAACATAATAGTTGTATTACTTCGTACACGTGAAGTTCATTTTACCCCCTTAGGGGTGAAGTTTCGTAAAATCTGTTCTTGGCTGATGTCTACACCCCTATAAAGAACCTAGGTACCTGCCAAATTACAAGTACATAGTAGGCGAAATGTGGATTTTACTTAATACCTTTGCCGTCTCCTACAGGGATTTACAGGCGTGAACATTGTATGTAGGTATAAGCTGAAACTTATGTTACATCCGCATACCCTACAGTGAATAATAGGTACACCAACTGCATCCCTTGCCTGTCTTACACTGTGTTATTATTTTGTGCATCCATTATCAACCTTTTCTTGTTTTGCCTTTTATATTATTAACTGTCTAAGTACCTACCTACCTACTTCAGATTCTCCGAAAACGAGGCCTACTTGACCCCTAATCGTTTTTCTAGGACGCCCAGTCAGCATAAATCCTTACCGTTCACATCTCACTCAGTTTTTTACTTCTTGACCTTGACTCGTCAATATTATAAATCAGCTGTTGTCCACAACATCGTCCTCGTTAAGGTTGGAAATAGATCAAAGTACATTTTTACTTCTACAGTTTCAAATCCAACATTATTTGTTATGAAGATGAAAGCTTAATTAGCCTGACTCATAAAACGCAGAGCTAAACACTATACTTACTGTACCTACCTAATTTAAGTCCAGGTGACTACAATATGGGGTTCTTCAAGACGGGCATTAGAAGGTTTCTTCAGGGTCGGCAGCACGAGTGTGAAGTCCCTGGTGTTGCATACATCCATAGGCCACGGTGACCACTTCCCATTAGGTGGGTCGTGTGCTTGTCGGCCGCCTAAGTGGTATTAAAAAATATAGTAGTACCTACCTACGCTAAACTTATTATTCATCGCATAGAGTACCGGTAAAAGTTGGTTTCCCAAATTCCATACAACTTTAGCTATCTGTCAGACTGAGGTCAACGTTTCAGCTGATGTTAACAAAACAAACTGAAATTGTTAAATTATACATACTAGCGACATCTGCAAATAGAAAATAAAATTACTTAGCCTTATTAAATACACGAAGCACTGAAACATTGGGTACAGCGCCATCTCTTGAAAATTATTGAGAACAAGTAAACACTGAAGTGGTAGACCATGTTGTAGATTTATTGTTTCTCATTAGTACTAGATGGCACTTCTTAGGAACTACATTTTTAAAAGGATTTAGATTGTTTTGAACAAGAATATTCACATTGGCGTAAGGAAAAATGAAGCTTAATTGCCTCAACAATATATTAGTTAAGTATATGACTGCAATACAATTAATTATGTTCATACTGAATGTGTTGCGTCTGCTTACCCTGCAGACGTCATGCGTCAGTATGTCCATCCACACCGTTTCCTTTTTCTAAATAAATAAACTACATACATACATAATGTAGATACCTATAGCCATGCCTCTTTTCATTGGGGGTAGAAACTTATTACGTTCTTGGCATTCATTTTCCGTTTTTTCTACTTCCATAAATGGTTTTCATACATGACATGCCCGCCGGTGACTATACCTACTCTTAACATCTATACATAAATCTATTTAGTCAATATATTTTCATGATACATATTTTCTAAAGTTTACGCGAATGTCACTCATTGAAGATAGTTGGAGCGTTCCACCAGCCTGGGACCCAGTCATCCACTTAATCAAACCCAGTAAACAGCAAAATACAGCAAGACTTAACGCCACAGTGAGCTCATTCTGCGTAAATAGTAACACCAACAATTTTGGTTTTATTTCAATACATTTTCATACATTTTCTCTACGAATAATAAGTACCTACAAACCATCTAAGCATCCCTTTCTCTATCTTGGTTACTGTATCTTCTATACTACAAAGTTTCCTCAACCCGTTCTTCCTCACTTACACCCGTATTCACAAACAATACTTCGCTATGCGTATACCACCAAAACTGTGCAAAGAACGACAAATTCTCAGTTCGTTTTGGTAAGCCTTTTTATTTATTTATTTATTTATTTATTATAATATACTTTATTGTACGCCAAATTACAATATTATGATACAGGAATTATGAAAACAGAAGCAGTACAAATACTGCTCCGTGATATTTGTGAATTAATTTTACCAGCCCTATGCGCTCGAGCACACTATGAGACCTCGCAGTAATTGTTTGTGAATATGGGTGTTAGTCCATCAACATAACATCAGCTCTTAGGATAAGTGAAGATACATTCATGCTTTTTCTACCTATCCCATCATTCACTGCCATACATAGGTGGAGGAACACTCTTGGTAGGTACTATGTACTTAGGTACAGCCAGTAGTGCCTTTTGTCACACATTCTGGCTGTTCATAAAGTAAACTCTACGTCATCTCTAAACAGATATATGCCTCTCATGTCAAATCTGTGTGAACCTACTGCATTTCCGTTGTACTGTGGGATTCCCAAGTGACACGTCATTCGTTACTTAGCTAAGAGTGATATTCCAACGTTGCGCATAAAAGTTTTGAAGGGATGAAATATTGTATTGAATTTCTACCTCAGAATAGCAGCTACCGGAACAGCACTTTAACTTATCTCGATGAATTATTGCCCAATTGCAGTCTTTCAGAAGTGATAGGACAATATGTACCTAAAAACCTTATGAAAAAAAAAAGCATTACTTTAGCCTTTCCTTGTTAATTCTACTAAATCATACAAACAACCAATTTAAATAACCAAGATTATGGATGTTGTAATCTAGTAAATGGTGATAATTTTAAAAAAGGAAACCAATGGAAAAAATCTTCCCCTCTTATAGAACGACCGTAGTAATTTTGTATGGAATTCTGCCATGGCTTCTCTTTGCAAGCAAGCCAGCAAGAATCGGGTTATAGGGACCTCTCGTCATTGGTGTTCTATAAGGAAGATTAGTCATACTGTACTGTTGTGTGTGTGTAATGTACTGATTCCTTAGTCATATTTAAATTTGTATTTTATATGGTGTACAATAAAGTATAAATTTAAATGAAATGAAAATTATAAAGTAGGATAGAGTGCCCTCACACTCCCCCCATCGGTTTCATTTTCAGTTGTAGTAGTTCCTACAGTAAGATAGTAATTCCTCCCCCGAAGCACGGAGGGCGTCACGATGGTTTAACAATGGTCACCCGTTCTCCATTCTTACTCGATTACTCCTTAGCCACGAGCCCATCAGCGTACCTACCTACTGCATTAGGTACCTATATCATAATAGCTTTTGCTTGCGGCTCCACCCGCGTGGATGTTGGCTATCGCGATCAAACATAGCCTATTTCCTTTCCCAAAGTCTAATCTAACCCTGTTCTAAATTTCGTAACAGACAGACAGACAGACAGACAGACAGACAGACAGACAGACAGACAGACAGACAGACAGACAGATAGATAGATAGATAGACAGACAGACAGACAGACAGACAGAGTGACTTTCGTATTTATAATATAATTATGAAGTATGGATTTATAAAGTTAAAAAGATATAGATCGATCCAGCGAGAGCGGGTCCATTCGCGCTGAGGAAAAGAATGGCTCTATATGTATAATGCCACACCATAAAATATCATTATAACAAACAAACAAACAACAACAAACTATAACAATGTTACGGCGTTTGAAACTTTCACATCTGAGAACTGAGAAAAAACCTTGGTCAAGACTCAGGGTTGGGCGCGTTGAGAGTATTGGAGTATATTATACATATTGTCGTAGGATCTGTTTGTACGTAAAATTAAATAACTAAATAAAATGATAATATCCAAAACTAGTCTTCCGCCTGCGGCTCTGCCTGCATGGATATCGGTTCACGCGGCTTTCGCTCATTTATTATCTCCGGTTGTACTCAACCGATTGCGATCAAATAAACGTATAATAGAAAGCCTAACCAAGACGTAGGGTCTTAACGTAACAAAAAAACACATCAAACTCCGTTTAGTTATTTTTGCGTCCATCGCAAAAAATATTTTCGTATCGTTAATATGCCTAACATACCTACTTAACCCTGTTTTTTTTTAAATATCTCCAATGTACAAACAGTAGAAACACTTACAAAATGTCTTATGTTACTTTGTCTCAATATTGTATTTTGAAAGGGTTGGTTATTTTATTTATAGACTAGCCGACCCGCCCCGGCTTCGCCTATGTCATATTTCGAGACCTCGTATCACCCCTTCCCTTAGGCCATTATATTATGTCCGCAATTTATTAATGTTCAAATAATGTATGGGAATTTGCCGGATTTGTTAACATTTATCATTAGTTCTCCGCTCCCTTGAGTAGTAGCATGATGATAATAGCCTATAACCTGCTTCGTTTAATAACGAATTATTCAACACATAAATAATTAGAACCAGTAGGTACCTAGGTAGTGCTTGATATAGTGCGTTCATCTAAAGAAGCAAAAGGACTGTTCACCTTTATAATATATATTTATATAGATATGTACCTATTACGTTTCATCAAACCCTTGAAATACGAGGAATTTCTGTTATATAGCGAACAAGGTTCTGGCGTAGCTTTTCTTTTCGGGCTTAGGTGGCAAGCCGGTAGTCGCTCGCGGAACAGCCGACATACCAATCTAAACATAACATTGGAAGTAAATGCACAATCGCAATGAGGATGATATTATTATGATCCCTTGCATTTATATCGTACTAGCTTTTGCCCGCGGCTCCGCCCGCGTGGATGTCGGTTATCGCGACCAAACATAGCCTATGTCCTTTCTCAAGGTCTAATCTACCCCTATACCAAATTTCATCAAAATCGGTTCAGCGGTTTAGTCGTAAAAGCGAGACAGACAGACAGACAGACAGACAGACATGCAGACAGACAGACAGACAGAGTTACTTTCGCATTTATAATATTAGTAGGGATGTACCTACTCATTTAAGAATTATTAGACTGGGTTCTTCACATTTAAGTTATATCCAACACGTCTTACTAGAGTACCTATAATTATAAAGTAGTTTCAACATTTCCTAAGTAAACTTCTCAAGTAAACAAAATACATAAACTTGAGCCGTTTCTCAGGAGCTTTGGGTAAGTTATTCTATAACGGAATAGGATCGGTGACGTGCAATATTACAAGTGTTGTGAGTGTTTATAAGAGACGAGGACAGCTAACGCTTACCGTAAACGAATACTTGCACAGCACTTAGTAGAACTTGGTACACATATAATTACTATTGAATATTAATCCACTTGTACTGTTCCACAGTATTTGTTTATGAAACCTGACCGGTAATTTTGGCTGACAACCGAATTCTAATTGTCATAGAAATCTTTGAAAATGCCGTTAGATGAAACCGAATTCAATTCATAAATATTGTTGAACAGTATGATCATCATCTTCATGGAGACGTATTTTCCTAATTGGGTCCGAGGCCAAGGTTACCTCGGAGCGCAGGGTTCACCTTCCAGCTCTTCAGTAGGGTAGACTGGGTACGGTTGAAACGGTGGACGGTTGAAACAAACCAAATATCTCGTGAACAGTGCGTGATGGGGTGAGGGGTACAAGGGGAGAATGAAGCGGGCGACTAGTCGAAACACGAATTTTAGTTTTACGTCGGGCTTCGGGCGACGTGCTTGTCAATAGGAGGCCCCATTGTGTTTTTTGACGGAAAAGTAAGTATTTTTGTACCTACATTTTTGCGATTATTAGGATTTTGTTTAAAGTTACAGTATTGAAAGTTTTATTTCGTTTTAATTAAAGCTTGTAGAATATGGCAGTATGAGTAGTTTTTATTTAAATTTATTATTATTTTTACTGTGAACCGTTTTATATCAAGAGGCGTATTGGGGACAGTTGAAACATTATTTGTGGGTACGGTTGAAACAATTTATTTATTTAGTTTTCTTGTTTCTTAGATGCCAAGGGTACGCCAAAGAATCCAATATTCAAGCTAGCTTTCGCACAACTGGTATTGTTCCGTTTAATCAGCATTTGTTTACAGAACTCGGATTTTGCACCTGCGTTTGGCCTATCAGATAGGCCAAATTCAATCGAAGCAGCTAATGGTCCTATTCAGAACATCACAAATGGATACAAACAACGCACAGTATGTAAAATGCATGGGCACATGAAGAGTTCACAGAAGGTGGCCTTATTTATATTTGTCACAAAATTGTGACTCCGAATGAACTCGTAACCATGCAAGTAGGTATGTATTTTTGTTTAAAATATTAATTGTTATGGAAATAATGTATTTAGTTTTATTAAATATTATTAGATGATTATTAAAACATGATAATTGATTATATTTTGTATTATTTGCATGTGTTTCAACTGACCCCAGGCACTGTTTCAACCGACCCTGGCATGGGGACGGTTGAAACAAAAGACAGATTTTTTTTTATATGATCTTACACAGAAAATATTACACACTGATCTCAAATAACATTGCCCATTAGTAGACAGATACAAGGTCTTTTATTTAATATATTTCCGTCATCGCTCACTTAACAAATCCCGATGCTATGCACGATAAACGCTAAAATGTTTCAACCGTACCCAGTCTACCCTAGTGAGACCATTTGCACGCATGTCACCCTCAAAAAATTGTGAAATAGTTTAAGTGACATTATAGATTTAGATCGGAAACTTATAGAAGAAAGAAGTGACTTAATTAATTTTGTACCAAGTCACTTTAGCAATACAAAACGTTAAACATACCCAACGCATTATTAAAAAACATACATTATATCTTCTATATGTGTAGGTACATGTAACAGGTGTATTGAATACATTCAAAAGGGTGAAAAGCAACAAAATGAACGTCTCGAGTCCGATCAAGTAAACATTGGTTCGATGAATTGAATGGCTTTCTGGAGAACTGCCAGATAAAAGCCGTAGAACCTGTAGATGTTAACCGTGAAAGACTGCTCGCAAAATTGATGGTGCGTGTAAATGTGTAATACTGGGAGTATTACAGTAGCACAGAGGACAGAAAAACTCCCAAACAAAGTTTTTGTAATTGACGAAACCATTCATGGTTTACAAAATAGTCTGTCTCATCCAATTACTTATATGTTTACCACTAGACTGGCTATATGGAATCGAAATACGGTGTCGATTTGACATCACTAACTTTTGTAGCCGTCATATAGTTAGGTATAAAAAAAAACTCCGGACACGTATCTTGGACCAAAAATGTGCTCAAAATGTGCCCTATACGCGCAGTACATATTTCTTGGGTGTCTTTTGAGGATAGCACGGGGTGCACTGGGGTGGACGAACTCAAATCCACCAAGCATAGATTATTACAAAGCAATCCGCGGGCGCCAGAGCCTCGTTTGTCTTGCGATTTAGGTCCGAGATACGTGTCCGGACTTATAGATATTACAAAGAGCAGGTTTGAAAATTCTTTAACTCAGTAGATTCTATCGAAAATTCGAAATTTAAAATTCTTTCCACCCTCAACCCTGGACACTATTTTATCCTCGAATACAGCTTGTCCACTGTGTTAGCACAGTGTGGTGCTAGTGCATGTATCTACCTCCATCGGTTTTCCCATCTATTAATTTTACAACTATGGAGGTATGACATGTAAAATATACGGGCATGTATTTAAATCGATATTTGTATAGTCCCTTTTTTCTAACAAAATATTTCAAAGCTATATCAAAAATACTGACTTGCACACTAATTATGCGCACTAACTAAATCAAATTAAATATACTGTTTAATGAAATTTGCAGAACAATTCCTTTGGTTAAATAAAAAAAATAACCACGAAGGCAAAAGCGGGAGCTCCGCTTCGCTTCGCTCCCGCATTAGCCTTCTAACCTAATCTATCCAAGTCGGATTTGCACACCTTTTTCAATAAATCTATCATTTGATTTAGTTAGTGTGCAAGTCAGTTTTTTTGCACAGCATTCATGTTTCTGGTATGCATTCAGTAAATTAGTGGAGTTACGTAGTTTTCTGAAAAATTATACAGATGTGCATTTAAAAATATCCCAAATATAAGTAGTTTGTTATTTAATATTGTTAAATTTTACTTTAATTTAAACGATCTCATCGCCCGCCATGGTTTTATTTTTCAAACACAAGATTTTACACACGAACAGGTTAAGAAGCGAGAATAGAAGGAAAAATCGCTCCAGTAGTTTGTTGCGTTGTTTGATGTGATGCTCGAACAAACAAACAAAATATAACCGGGATTTGTTCTTTAGCCTACCCGAACACCCGGGACACACATGACCCCGTTACAAATGTGTACAGTGTAAATAAATATTACTCTCACTAATACTCTGTTTTACCTACGCCTTAATACCTACATAAGTACGTACGTAATATTACGAGTAAACTACACGTGGAAAATAATTAACATTAAACAATGGCATATAGGTACAAAGTTTAAAAAAAATAAAGTTAAAAGTTTAGAAAAATATTTAGGCATACTTGCGAGATCATTAACTATGTAGGTGTTACAATAATCTTTTTTATTTATGTAGTACAAGCTGTTGCCCGCGGTTCCACCCGCGTGGATGTCGGTTATCGCGACCAAACATAGCATATCTCCTTTCTCAAGGTCTAATGTATCCCTGTACCAAATTTGATCAAAATCGGTTTAGTGGTTAGAGCGTGAAAGCACTATGGTGAAAGCGTAACAGACAGACAGACTGACTGACAGAGTTACTTTCGCATTTATAATATTAGTATGGATATGGATATGGATAAGCTTCCTCGACAAACGGATTATTCAACAAAAAAATTGTTTTTTTTTTTCAATTCTGACCAATAGTTCCTGAGATTAACGCAGTCAACCAAACAGACTCTTCAACTTTATAATATTAGTGCCTATAGATGTGGCTCTAACCATGTCTACCCATTCGGAAATATACAACCGTAACTGCCTATGTAGGGTATGTTCAGATAAGATAACTTAAAAAGTTTTTCGCTTTCGCACTGACATGCACCTAACCCTATTTTAAGAACGTTAACCCTAATGTCCCTAATAGGTCCATAACCATAAAACCGTAAAAGTTTCCAAATACTACCACAGTTTCACACACGTACGGCTGCAGGTAGGGTTCACTTAATTTCATAGAGCGTGCGTGCGTGAATGAGACTTACCTACTTTTACTGAAACATCAAAAAACAATTTAGTTTGCGAAACATTAATTTCCACTTAGACCAACTTGTACAATCAGCATCAGTTCTATCTTGACTACAATGTCTCAAAATAATCTTAATACGAAGGTATTAAGAGCAAGTTAAACTGTTTTATTGATTTAAATTGTATAACCGTCCGAACTAAAGGTGTGTACCGAATATCAGAACAATCAAATCGATTATGAACCCGCGATCTTTTCCTTACAAGGGGAATGCTCTGACCACTAAGCCACCGAGGCCACTAAGACCACTGACCACTAAGTCGATCCAAATTCCTCTATAAATCCGTCTTGGGGCGACAGTCGATTCTCTTTTCTCTTTCTTAATGGCAGAGATTAGCATAATAAATGCTTTAAAATTTCATTCAATCAGAACAATCAGTCAACATGAAGGGCGGAATACCAAGGTACTAAGATCATTTTGAGTACCTACTTTGTTCGTCAAGATCGATCTGATGCTGACTGTACCTAATAGTATGAATTCCTACGACACCAAGTCGTAAGACTGAACTTCAACGATATCGAATAACTATTGAATCCGCATGGAAGTGTGAATATTGCTAACTTAACTTCGATTTCATTGTTAAATAAGTTGAAGCTGTTCTATTAGTTTGCTTAATGCCCCCGATAGCGTTCAACTCGAGCAACGATCCTAGTATTATTTTATTATTGTATCGTCCATTATTATTGAACATCCACTGTAGGACAATATCGACATAGTGCTATTGTCCTGCCGTAGATAGTCGCTATCGAGAATACCTAATTGATATAGGCATTATAGGCAGTCGCGGCCCGAAGTGGATGGGGTCACAAGAGACCTCATCCCCTTCTTATTTCAAGGGAAAGAACAGGAAGAGAAGGAATATACCTTGGTTTTTAATACTTCTGCATGCCTGTGACTTCTTGACGTTGAACTCGACCTAGTAGAAAATGTGATTCAGGACCTGATCAGAGTCAGTAACAAGCTGCCATCATTTTTCCTCAATGTCAGTCAAAACGGCACTTAAAGTTTAAAATATTATCTACTATAGATCTTTATATAATGTGCTCTATATCTATACATTGATCCAGAGAGAAGTGCGGTATCAGTAACATCTGTTATAGAGCGCGCCTATCACTCAGGTCTTTGGCGCCGAGTGTTAGCAGATACTTTGTGATGCTATAGCGCACCTATAGTGACGTTTCATGCATTACCGAAAATATCAATAGATGCACTTATTAATGTAGTTTGTTGTTATGAAGTTTTTTGTTCGATTTGATATGCATGGATAAAATTAAAGCCAAAATACAAAAAAATGGCGCCTTTTTGCGGTATTTTTGCGTCATTATTACTACAAATATACGAATGTGTATAAAATTTTGATTGAACATATCGAATTAAATATTATCTGCTAAGTCATTTAAAAAAAAAAAAATAATAATAATAAATTTTGATGGGTATTGTTTTGCTACTGATTGAGGTTGAGCCAGGAGCACGGAGGACAGAATAGTTTCCTTCTCCATGGCCAGGAGCCTCGGTACTGTTCACACCCGTGATAGCAGTTCATACTTGTAAGGCGCGCCCTATAGCAATGTATACTCTAAGGCTATAACCCTTTTCACATTAATAGTATTTGTGAGTCCCCACGGACTATAACTTGGCGAGAATCCACGACCTGTGTGGCGTAGCGGTAGAGCGTTCAACTGCTACGGCGGAGGTGATGGCGGGTTCGTTTTTCACTTAGTGCAAATATTTGTATGCATTTATATATGTCTATTTGCATTATTCTGGATATTTGTGTATACAATATGTATGTATTTCACAAAAGAAAATGTTTCTAAGTATGTATATCCGCACTCTAGAACCCAAAACACAACCTAATTCCCGGGGTTCCTCAGTCCCAATTCCTCGTAATTCACACGCAGACTGCATGTATACTTAGATGACTTTAATTGTCAGAAAGTAAGTTCCTATAAAATTCCAACAACCAATGGGTTGCGGAGGTCAGATGGTAGCCGCTTCACGAAAAATATCGAAGTTCAGCCAAATCCGCAGTTAGACTGGAAAAAGCGGACCTCAGACTTTGAAGTGAAAGCTTCGAATGCGACTGTACTCGTATAAACGCCAGAATGAAGAACAAGTTGTAAGAAAGTAAATGTAAAATGTTAATAAAAAAGTCTGCATCCAAACAAATCTCTATTCCTGATAAAATCAATTAAGGAGTTGATTGAATTTCAGCGGTACCAAGCACCATACGTATTGTAAAGGTAGTAAAGGTGAGGCTGCATTTGAGTGAGGTTAATTACATACACCAATGGACATAGGTCGTAAGCTTTTTTCTTTAACTTCCATTCATAGTGATTACTGGTTTGTATAGAAAATCTTCATTGAAGAATTAGTAAGCTTTCTCGGATTTAGTCATAAATTCAAAGATACCCATCATGGGTACTCGGATACCCACGATGGGTATACATTAAACGAAGAAAGAGAAACGAAAGGCACTCATCTCATTGCCACTGCGCTGAAGCAGTCAACTGTACAAAAAATTTGATGAAATAAAACTAACCGATTTGAAGAGTTCGAGTTTGTTCATATACCATACATACATACATACATACAATCACGCCATTATCCCGGAGGGTTAGGCAAAGGTGAATTAACACCCACATTTCACCAATCATTGTATTAGGTCCCACGTAATAGGGGGTAAGCCTATTGCCGTTTTTCGGGCACTATTGTTGACTCGAGCCATGTATAGGCTAAGTCTGGGCTGTATATATCTGTCTGATGTTAAAGAGCCCTATCCCTTAGTCGCCTTGTACGACACCGCATGGGAGGAGATGGGGTGGCCCAAATTCTACTCTACCGGGCAACATATACCAAATAATAACAAAATGCATTACCATTTCTCGTGTCGAGTATACCAGGTATCCCAGGTACGTATTTGTAATCATCTCTTGTGTCGAGTATCCGGGGTACTCATCACCATCAGTTGTGTCGAGCATCCCGGGTAGGTACTCATTATGGCAGTCATGGATACGCAGGACATGGTTTCTATAAGGAAATTAATTTCTAAATTTCTTTCTCTAAACCTTCTAAAGTATTGGGAAATGAATTTTACCGAGAACACCGAGTGCGCAGCCGGTAATTTATAAAATGTTATCAAAAATGATAAGATAAGTATGGTTATATCCAAAAAAATGTGCATGTTGAGCCACGCATTTACACACACACTCCAGAGGGGTTGAGCTCCCGCATTAGCCTTCGTGGTTATTTTTTTTTTTAAATTAACGTTCAGTAATAGCTACAAAGCCATTCGAAAATATAGACCAGTCGTAGTAGAATCTATTTATTTTACACATTGCCGGTGGAGCAGCAGGCATTCTATATAAATACATTGCATACATTGTCTAGGCATTCTATAGAATACCTGAATCATACACATTGCCGATAACATATAACAGTAAATAATGTTTTCGCATTCTTCCTATAAAACCAACGTATAACGATAAAATACTAAATTCCTTGAAATTGCTGCGATGATTTACGACAGGGAATATCAAACCGCGATAGCGAAAGTCTAAAAATGAGTAGAAAAAGGAAAAGATTATTTTCTGAGTCAATTGCCAGATCGTACGGTAAATATTTACCAGTTAAATAGATATAAAGTACTTACTAATAACAGTATACCTCGGGACACGTATCTTAGACCTAAATCGCGAGACAAACGAGGCCCCGGATTTTATTGTAATAATATAATCTACTAGCCTTCCGCCCGCGGTTCCGCCCGCGTGCATCTCGGTTAACGCGACCTTTGCTCATATCTTCGGTTCTACTAAACCGATTGCGATCAAACAAACGTAAGATTTTAAGTCTGAGTAAGCCCTTTCTAACAAAAAAAACCGCATCAAAATCCGTCTAGTAGTTTTTGCGTCCATCGCGGACAAACAGACAAACAGACAGGAAATTCAAAAAATATATTTTCGTGTTCAGTATCGTTAACATAACATAACCCAAGTATTTTTTTTTAAATATCTCCAATGTACAGACACGACCACTTTACAATTATATAATAGTATAGATGCTTGGTGAATTTGAGCTCATCCACCACCCCGTAGCTCTCTCTGCTATTATCAAAAAACATCCAGGAAACATACGGCACATATAGAATCACATTTTGAGCACATTTTAGGTCCAAAATATATGCCCCAAGCAATTCTTACAAACAAGACAGTTTTTATAAAAAACAATTTTTATTACATCCAAAAGCCTATAAAAATATGAAACAAGATGCAAATTCATGATTTCAATCGCCTCAAAATATGGAGATACTTAGGCAACCGTGAGTCAAAATAAAATATCTTCTATCTGCACGCTTCGTGTATTATGTACCTACCTACCCATTATACAAACATGACAGTTAAATCAATACTTATGTACATGCTAATGTTCACGTTTGGATGGTTTGGTGATTCTGATAACAAGATTAAATGTAACCTGAATGGAAACAGGTAATAATGGAGTGATATTGATAACAAATAAATAGATAATTGAAGTGAAACCTCCATCGGTTCAGTAGCTCTCCGGTATTGTACGAAAAACAGCATTGTTCGCGCAATATTTCTAAAAGCTTGATTTACATCAGACCTTAGAGTTTACATCTTATATATAAAACTCTTAGTCCTGACTGACTGACTGATTGACTTAGAGACAACGCACAGCCTAAACCGCTGGTCCTAGAGACTTGAAATTTATAGAGAATGTATGTTTTGATGCGTGGAGGTGTACTAAGAAACGATTTTTCGAAATTCGGTCCCTAAGTGCCTAAAAAGTGCCAAAAATGTACTTTCTTATAACTCAAGAACGGCTGAACAGATTTTTATGATCTTTGGTTTTTTTAATTTGGCTTTGTCGCCGAATAGCAATTATCACAATTAAAATGTGGCAAATTCACGAAATAATGTAATATTAAAGAAAATACGAAATATTATGGCGCTAATATCGCTAGCAAAATTGTTACCATGACAACGGAACTAAAGTGATGGTGTCACATTTTGATCTGTCAAATGATAATATTCTTAAAACGTCACTCTCTGTCACGTATAATAAGCAAGAACGTGAAAAATATTATGTATGTACTGCAGTTTCTTTATTTAATTGATTAGAAATAGAAAAACAATCTAAAAGAAATAGAATCTTCAGTAAGTTCCACGGCCTAAAAGCAATGCTACAACACGTTATCATCCAGTTGAATACTCACTTACAGGCCCTGAAACAGCAAGGTATGTGAATTTAAACCTATTGACGCTGATACAATATAAATGACAACACAAGGGACGCTGGTTCATGAATTGTCTCACGAGTAAGCTCGATGAGTTCCAACCAACGGGGGCAAACCGGATTTTGAAAGGGTTATAGTATTGTAGCCAACATTGTCCAGCAGATCATACAAAGGACCTGAGAGTACAATCAGCCGCTGTGTACGGTTTTTGTAGATTACAAGAAACCCTTCATCGAGACCTGGGTATTTCTAGATTCTCTACTAAGGTATCGTGCTGATATGACGTATCAGTGCTGAGATGCCTACATGATACCGCCATAATGTCCGTCCAGCTCCAAGCTCATAAGACGAAGCCTTAAAAGCCTACAAAGTGGAATGAAACAACGGAGATACCCACCGCAAGGTCGACACCCGAGGTTGTTCAAGAATAGGTCTACCTTAGATCACCATAAGGATCCAATTGGGTTGAGTTCGCCGAGTTTACTCCATATTATGACTTACGGGGCCGTAACGTGAAAACCGACAATGGGGACATACAACCAGAGAAATTGGGTGGAGGATTGGGTGCTGTTTCACACATGGACAACAGTGGACTGCAATAGGCTAATTGATTGATTGATATGAACGAAATAGTATAATTTTTACGTATTCAAATTTTTTCCTACCAGTCTTTTCTTGCCATTTACTATTCATGTAAAGATACCAATGTCTTACAGTCTACTGTGTCTGTATGACAGGGCCGATGTTTCTTATTTCTTCTGTTTCAGCGTTAATTCTCAGTCGCATCCGAAGCTTATATCTCGGAGTCTGGGGTCCGCTTTACCAGTCTTAAATGCGGATTTGGCTAAACCTCGATATTTTCGTGAAGCGACTGCTATATTCTGACCTCCGCAACCCAATGGTGACATTAGGCGATATCAAAGCATTGCAGCTACACCGTTGTTGTTGAACTTTTTAGTGCTCCAACGGATTAACGTGCTCTCCGAGGCAAGACCAGACCAGTGCAAATACACATATTCATGCATACAAATATTTGCAGTGAGCGGGGATCGAACCCGCGCCTACTGCGTAGCGACCGCGTTCACTACCGCTACGCCACAGAGGCTTTCGATGCTTCTTACATTTTACATTTATTATTTTGAAAAACTCCATTACTGAGAGGATGAAATAGGCGTTATACCACTTAGTTGGCAGACAAGCACACGACCCACCTGATGGGAAGCGGTCACCGTGGCCTATGGACGTATGCAACACCATACAGAACACAGAACATAGACCTGGAGTGCGGTGGTACTGTTCTCCGAAAAGGCCAGAAGAATTACAGACTCATCACTTCTGAGTCATAATATCTACATGTTGTTCTTGAGAGTTGTCATGAATTGTCTCGCGAGCAAGCTCGACGATGCAAATGGATCATGCAAATGGTCTCACTACCATGGACGCCCAAGATCGTGCGAAGCGGAGGACGATGAGCCAGAAGGCGGACCCTGAGCTCCGAGGTCATCTTGGCCACGGACACAATCAGGAAAATGTGTCTATACGCAAATTATGAGCACTGAGATGCTTATGATGCCGCCACAATGTCCTCCAGCTGTGTCCAGCTCCAAGATCAGAAGATGAAGCCCAAAAGCTCATATCGTGAAATGAGACGAGGGAGATACCCATCGAAAGGTCGACTTTCGTAGCTGTTCAAGATTAAGTGTACCTGGGGTCACCAAAGGATCGAATTGGGTGGGCTACATTGGATAAATTCGTCGAAGTTTCTACTTCCCTGTTATGATATGACACACGGGGCCGGAACTTGGAACTGACATTGGGGATATAGTAAAGCAGACTGATAAATGTAGGATATTGGTTGATGCCTAAGTCCAACAGTGGTATGCTATAGGCTAAATGATTAATTTAAATGACATTGTATAATATTTAGCAATTATTGTAAATTTTTTCTTACCAGTAATTGTCTTGCCATTTACTATTATTAATAAAAAGATGCTAACAATATTTTTATTCTGATATAATGTTCTTAAAACCTACCACCTTTTTGTATGACAGGGCCAATGTTTCTTACAGTTTACATTTTGAAAAATTCACTACTGAGAGGGTGAAATAGGCGTTGAAAGTTTATAACAACAAGTCCGTCAGTTTAGAACAAATACTAATGTGGCGGTAGCCGATATCCACGCAGGCGGAGCTGCGGGCGAAAAGCTAGTTATAAATATAGAGCGCGCCTATCACTCAGGTCTTTGGCGCCGAGTGTTAGCAGATACTTTGCGATGGTATAGCGCACCTCTAATGACGTTTCATGCATTACCCAAAATATCAATAGATAAGTGCATCTTAATATAGTTTGTTGTTATGAAGTTTTTTGTTTGATTTGATATGCATGGATAAAATTAAAACTGAAATACAAAAAAATGGCCTCATTTTGCGATATTTTTGCGTCATTGTTACTACAAATATACGATGTTTTATAAAATTTTGATTTAACATATCGAATTAAATATTATTTGCGAAGTCATTTTGATGGGTATTGTTTTGCTACTGATTGAGGTTGAGCCAGGAGCCTCGGTACTGTTCATACCCGTGATAGCAGTTCATACTTGTAAGGCGCGCTCTATAGCAATGTATACTCTAAGCATCAGACGAACAAATATTCAATCCATCCCCTCTACGTTAAAATCTATTAGTGTAAACAGTGGCAGAACATTCCTTCGTTGTTTTTTCTTATGTAAACGCTGAAAACAAGGCTTTATTTAGTTATACCTTTGAATATCTATGTGTCTAGAAGGACAGTCAAAGCGTTGAAAGCGGCCCAAAAAATAGTGTCCAACTGTTGGGCGCTAAACGATTTTCTTGCTTTCAGTGTCAGATGCACTGTTGCGGACACGGACAAAAATTTGAAATTTTAAAAATGACTGTTTGTGTAGTGAAAGTGTGCAGAAACTATAAAGGACGCACTAAATCAATAAAAAAAATTACCTATTATCGGTAAGTACCATTGTATCGTACAAATTTTAGCAAAATAAGCCATAATCTTTTTTCTAAAATAATTTAATATTGCCGTCGCCATTTTGTACTTAACAGGTGTGTTGCTAATTACTTAAGTCAAAACTCCCATAAAAAAACGTGGCGGGTATATTATGCAATATAATGTACAGTATCGTATGAGGGGTTTTTCGGCATACTGAATACGAATTTGATGTCATTATTACAAGACAAAATATGGGTAGTAGTGCGTCGTAGTGCTTCATGAAATTTCAGAATGGACTCACGATATCATGGGTTTTTGGTTATATTTTTTCAGAATACCAAGCGATCTAATACTAAAGCGCCCCACACACTAACAGTTTATCGAATGACAACCGGATGATATTAGTCTATCAGTTCATCGCAATAGCCCATACACTTACAGTTTCGTATACGATTTTGGACTGACCGCTAATACCATCTGAAGAAACTGTGGGCGGACTGTTGGTGTGTGGCCGTTTGACGATTCCGGTCAGCGCCGGCAGATGTCGTCGGCAGGTAGTCGGCCGGCGGCCTGTCGACCGTTGGAAGGCTCTACGCCTACAGATTGAATATTATGACTAGTGCAAGCAATTTTCGACCTTATTGGCATCACATAGTACATAGTTTTTTTTCTTATATTCGTGATCAGCGGCATCTATTATTGCGAAAACACATGTAATTAAGAAAATGTCAATAAGGTCGAAAATCGTTTTTCTGTTCTTAGTAGTCTCTGTGTGTAACGTGTAGTCGGTACAAGTCCCAAATAACACATTCACCTCCTTAATTACCTCCTGTGAGGTGATGCAAGAGGTTTCTGCACGAAAAAAGAAAGTTTTTGAATTGCTTCCATATAGATAAATAAAGTAATTATTAGTTTTAATTGTTTTTAAGAACAATTCAACAAATTTTTTTGAGGCTGAAAGTACATTTATCAATCTATGACTGACTTGGAAGCATCAGATGATCGTACGGTGGGAAACTGTCGACTCCCAACTGCTCGTGTGTAGTCGCAAAAGTGGCAGCAGGGCACTGCCGGCAGGCCAAAATCGCTGTAGTGTGTTGGCGCTATCGGCTTAGGACTGCAGGCCGCCCGATAGGACCAGAAACTGCAGGCGGACTGTTAGTGGGTGGCCGCCTTAAGAAGTCTAGACCAGTCTATAATTAATATTACGATAGTACTTCATACCTAATGTTGTATCCTCGTATTTTTCAAATTAAGAGTATTATTTTTCTCATCTGAATATACATACAATATTATTAAATAATACATAAAATTTTCCCTAATTTTGAGGCAGTTTTCAACAACTGGTATCAATTTATACACGCACACTAAAAAAGAAAACTGACAAACGCGAGTGTAAGACGAAGCTGTCACGCACACTAAGAAGGAAAAGTCGTCCCATTTCTTTTTATTCTTTTGCAGCGCCATACTCCATCTAGACATATAGTTAATCAAAGAGTTATACCTACTAAAATATTAAGAACGAATGCTATTGTTCTAGCTCTAAGCTCTATGTTCGTGTGTTCTAAATCCTCCTTAAGTCTATAACTTCCGTTATAGCTGCTATGCTCCTACAAAATAAAATAAAAAAAAAACTTGAAAGTTTTAGTCCAATTGTTTTATAATTTTTGCGTACTGCTGGCAAATGTAAGAAGTGTACGAGTACCTATGTAAAACCGCTAAGAATGATTCTAAATGACCTATATAATTACTTTTATGATATTCCATACAGTTTCATATTTGTGAAGAATTTATCTACAACTTGCTGTCCCGGCGAACTTCGTACCGCCATATTTTTCCCGTTCCCGCTGCACCTATAAACCTTCCCTGGACACCCACGAATATTTCAAGACTAAAATGAGCCAAATCGGTTCAGCCGTTCTGGAGTTATAGCGTCAGGAAGGAAAACCCGACTTATTTTTATATAGTAGTCTACAATATAGTATAAAGTGGCTACAAATATTGTCTTATACATAGATTAATCACAATGAATAAAAAAGTAACGTCCTTGGTCCTTTTAAAATTCCTGAAAATTTAATGACCTACGCAATTTATTCTCATTCCATTCACTGTCCATATCATCGAGGATAGTGGAAACGATCTACTACAGGCCAGACCTTAATAGATGATTACAGTATCTCATCTCATCAATCGTGATTAAGTGATCCAGCAATATGTTTTATGTTTTGTGGTTTAGGATAATTTCTAATATATAAAAAAGTAAACATTGTGGCACTACACGGGAAGCCAGCGATCAATCATACGTTAACATGAAGTAATAAACAAACATACCGCGAATAATGGCTACGGTGTTCTGGCCGATATTTTTAGTCTCCTATGAAAACATTATTCGGGCCAGTAAATCTCCCGTGATACTGCAAACGCGGCAGTATAGCAAACTTTGAAACACATAGCTCTTAAACTTTACCATTTCTCGAAAACTCTGATGTTTACAAAGAACTCGTATTGTACTGTGAAATGAAAGAGTAATGTTTCTGTGAGCTTTATATGCAAAATGTACAATCAGCAATAATTTATCTACGTTTATATAAAAAAATAAAAATGTTATTTTGGTTTGTGACGCTTCAAAAATTCAAAAAGTTCTGCATCGAGTATCTAAGCTTAAATTTTTAGATGATATATATCCGCTTCAGAGATGGTACCTAGTTTTCTTTTCACGCCAGTAGATGACGCTGCAATCCTGGTAACTGACTACAGATTTCATTTACCTTTACTATTTAGAACTATCGGGATATTTATTTTACCATGTATTGTTTTAATAGTTCTAATAGTGTTCTAATCCCGATAGTTCTAATAGTAATGTGGACGACCATGAAAGTTTAAATACCTTCATTTACCTTTTTTAAGTCTTTTTATATGTAAGTACTTTGTAGAAGGTCCTTACAGAAAAGAAAATTTAGAGCATGCGAACAAACATCAAGAGCGAACGAATTAGAGAACTCAACACTTGTTTCAGTATTCTACATGGGTGGAGCTCCAGGCAACAGCTAGTACACAATAAAAGACGTTATCTGAAAATTCAAGACAGGTAATACAAGTAATTCTCAGATTAAGAACAAGATTTATTTTATTTTATCCGTGACTCTTGAATTAAAAAATGAATGAAAGATGAATTTTGTTATCCACCACTCAAATCGATAACCTAAATATTATATACCTATTTAAAGAGCTGCTTCTATAATTTTCATTGCGTGCATACAACTTTTTATGGATCACGTCCATCAATAACTGAAGATTTTTATTTCAATTTACATATATAAGCTTTCTCTTCAACTACCTTTGTTGTAGACTGTACTTCACAGTACTTCTGGTCATCGAATCTTGTTTATAAAACTGTATTGCGTCACAATTCGCATTTGGCAGTAAAAGTCTGTTATTGTGGCGTAATTCCAAATTCCAAGTGGGTGTAGCGTAATTTTAATTATATTTTCATTTCTTTCTTTATAGGCACTTAAGTGTAAATGTAAACACAGTCCAGTACATGGCAGATGGATTTGAATAATGATCAGACCGCAGTTTGGATTTTATGCTTATGATGATAATGCTTGAAATATCAACTTAAATCGTAAATAATTGCCCACCCAAATTGGACTGTCTAAAGCCCGGTTTTCACTTTGATTAGGAAAATTGTGAGTGCTTAGCTGATTAGTAAATTTGTGACTGCTTACTAAATTTGTGAGTGTGAGTAGCGTCCAATACTGTTTAGGTGTGGTGTTTAGTATGTGTTTATTGTGTATGCAAGCAACAACGATGGATGAAATATCGCGTTTGGTTCTTCTTCTTCATTATCCTAGCGTTAATCCCAGTCGCATCCGAAGCTTTCACCACATAGTCTGAGGTCCGCTTTATCAGTCTAACTGCGGATTTGGTTGGACTTCGATATTTTACGTGCAGCGACTGCCATCTGACCTCCACAACCCAATAGCTAGGACACGACGGTATATCCGTCCCTATAAAGCAATCCCACTGGGGAAGTACCTCCGCCTTAAAGAATACGGCGGCTAAATAACCTCGTGTTGTGATTCCGGCGGTGAATAGGATAGCCAGTGCTCACTGTCCAGAGGTTTTGTGTTGTCAGTGGAAAAATCAAAGGCTTGTCCGATTTATCTTTTGTGCTGATGGCACAGAATCTCTCTGTTCTTACAGGGTCGCCAGAACGAGTGTAACTCACCTGGTGTTGCACTCGCCCATAGGCCACAGTGACCATTTACCATCAGGTGGGCCATGTGCTTGTCTGGGAACTAAGTAATATAAAACATTACGATATTGGGCGATATCAAAGCATTGCTTAATGTGCTTCTCTGAGGCACGACCAGACCAATGCAAATAGGTAGCCATACTCATGCATACAAATATTTGCACTGAGCGGGGATCGAACACGTGCCTCCTGCGTAGCAGCTGCGTAGCGGCTGCGTTCACTACCACCACGCCACAGAGGCTGTCAATCACGTTTGCATTTTATGGGAAACGGATCACTTAATCCCATCTTTTTTCTTTTTCTTTTTTTTTTCTTTTTTTCCTTTTTTTTTTAAAGAATATTAGCAACCGAAATTACTAATATTCCCGTTAACCCCTCCAACTAAACTAAATTGCTTGTGCTAGGAGTGGGTTCACGTCGGTAGTGTAATGGCCAGGATTCGAACCCGGGACCTCTCGATCGTAAGGCCGACTCCTTAACCACTAAGCTACCGACGCTTCAAATCATCCTCATCCTCTCCTTTCCCAATATAGGACAACATGTGCACTGTGCAGGACTTAGATACTACCCGCATACGGTGTAGAATATTCCATCAAGAACCAAGCGGTTCGGCGACTCCTGCTTCTGCCGCTCCATTAAGGCCTGGAATTCTTCACCAGTTCCCGTGTTTCCCTCTTCCTACAGTCCCGCGTCCTTTAAGCGGGGCATGAAAAAGCATCTCATGAGGCCGTCAAGCTGATTGCCACCATTGTTACATGGTACGTGTCTATAATGGTGACTCTCTTTTCCGAGGCTTTTCCTTCAGCTTACCATCAGGTGAGGTGAAGTCAAATTGTAACATAGTACGTGTCTATAAAGGTGACCCTCTTTTCCGAGAGTTTGCCTTCAGCTTACCATCAGGCGAGGCGAAGTCAAATTGTAACATGGTACGTGTCTATAAATGGTGACCCTACTTTTCCGAGACTTTGCCTTCAGCTTACCATCAGGCGAGGCGAAGTCAAATTGTAACATGGTACGTGTCTATAATGGTGACCCTCTTTTCCGAGGCTTTGCCTACAGCTTACCATCAGGCGAGGCGAAGTCAAATTGTAACATGGTACGTGTCTATTATGGTGACCCTCTTTTCCGAGGCTTTACCTCCCGCTTACCATCAGGCGAGGTGAAGTCAAATTGTAACATGGTAAGTGACTATAATGGTGACCCCTTTTGCCAAGACTGCCTTCAGCTTACCATCAGGCGAGGCAAAGTCTAATTGACGTGTCCTATCTAAAAAAAAAACTCTACGTAGACGATTTATACACGGGGCTAGCTACTATATCTACAAAGGCAACGAAACATTGCAATAATAGAATGTCGAAGGTCAAAATCCCGAAAACCAATATTTTGAGACCTCTGTACTCAACAAAACCATCCACCTGTTTAGTAGATTGTACGGAGAAAGGCTACTCGCAAAAAAATAGAACGTGGTTCTAATCACGCTACTCACAGTTTCACTCACACTCACACTCGCACTCGCACTCACATTTTTGTCCAAACGTGTTTTGTACTAATCACTAAGCAGCTACACTAATCACTCGCACTCACACTAATCAAGGTGTGGACGGCGCTAATCACGCTACTCGCAGCCACACTCGCACTCACACTCACAATTTTCTGTCCAAACGTGTTTATTACTAATCACTAAGCACCTGCACTAAGCACTCGCACTCCCACTAATCAGAGTGTAAACCGGGCTTAACGGTGGCAATTAGTAAAAAGCCGGCTGAGTGACTCTCGGATGTTTTCGAAAAAAGCACTGTAAAGGTTCAGTAGTTGTGTTGTGGCGGGTGCTTATCGATCCTATAGTTTGTCCGAGCGAAACTTAGGGAATATGAGGGTACTTGCGATAACATGGTATGCGGGTATTTCGAGAAAGAGAGATTGGCAGTGCCGCGCGCGCCACCTCTCGACCGCACCAGTCTCGCTTCGACATTCGTATTAATTGGAGGTCTCAGCAGCTCACCGCATCACGAGCATTATTACAGTGCAAGTGTGACAAGCATCCCGACACCTGGACCAGTTGGTGGCCACCAACAAATCACCAAAGGAGCAGCGCGCGGTAAGTGACTTCTCTTTACCCGTGTACCTAAGTGTTGTAGTGTGCCCATATTGTTCCTTAGGGATTGCTTCGGATAGACAAGTTGGATCGATACGCACTCCACGTATTCATCGTAATTGTACTCCACCCCGCGAAAAAGGGGGCAATTATCCTACACATTGCCACCCCATTTGATGGTCCCTTCGAACCTAGGATAGGTTATCAGCTACATACCTACTTAGTGCATAAAATTTCCCAACCGCGTTTATTAAATTCCGCATTTAATAAAAAATTTCATATTGATTAATAATATAGAAATTTTCTACCCGCATTATAAATTTCGCATTTAAGCAAAAATTTCATATTATTTTATTTAATATCAAATTAAATTATTTAGTACCTAATCCAATTCTAATTTTAAAATGCCTACTGCTAAACTTCAAAGCAAGCTATTACAGCTAACGGCTAAAAAAGAAGCGATTTTCGAACGAATTAATCGGATATATATATTATGCAAAAATATTTCCAATTATGATTCCCGTTCTAATGAACTATTCCTTTCGCAATCTGAATCCGTTACTGAGCAATACAGCAGATTTGAAGCAATAGTTGATGAAATTAATGAGGTAAAATTTACAATTGATGGTACCCCGCCAGACTATTCCAGCTTGAGCTCTATTGAGGACTTATATTCCACGATCAAATACAAGCGGAATCTCATTAGGTCAAATAATACAACGGCATCTACAGCCGATAATAAAAAATCTAAGATACACTTGCCGCCAATTCCTATACGTACCTTTGACGGAAAGACAGAGAACTGGCCAATATTTTTTGAGATATTTCGTAGTAATGTGCACCTTAATGCCGATCTCACGGATGCACAGCGCGTACAATACCTAATAAGCAATTTAACGCACGATGCGTTAAAAATAACGGCAGGTATTGTTCCATCGGGGGATACCTACAGGATACTTTGGGATAGTCTTGTAAAAAAGTATCAGGACAATCGCAGTTTAGGTGAGCATTACCTTAATAACATTTTTAATATTAAAGGTTGCACCGGTAATGCTATCAGTTTGAATAACTATATAGAAAAATATTCGGCGTCTGTCGCGGCATTGAAACAATTAGACATACCTGACTTATTAGATTTTATTCTATTATATTGTGGGTTGCGAAAGCTTGATTCGCAAACAATACAGCAATTTGAAAATAGCGTAAGCAAGAAGGAATTCCCTTCCTACCTAGAATTAATCTCATTTATGCAGGATTATGTCAAAGTACTTGAAAGGTCGAATAAAAATAATTCACAAGTCGAGCCGCGCGCAAGAGCTAGTGTTAGTAATTCTAAAGCTTTCATCGCGAGTAACGAACCGGTTTCCGAGACGGCTTCAATGTGTCCTTTGTGCAATATAGATAGGCATCCGCTGTTTAATTGTTTACATTTTAAAAACTTAGAATCACCGCAAGCCCGGTTTGAATTTATTAAATCGAAACGTGGTTGTGTGAACTGTCTGAGCCTATCTCATTCCATAACCAAATGTAAATCGCGTAATGTTTGCAAGTATTGTAAAAAGCAACATCATTCGTTATTGCATTTTTCAAATGATAATAATACGGATTCCTCGAGCAAGAAGCGGTCCGCGCCCGCGGCGCAGCCGGTTCGAATCCCGGCCGCTGAAAAGGATGACACACTAGCCAAGACGCAATCGATTGCCTTGACGTCCGGTAGCCATCCACATAATTACACTATACTGCTAGCTACCGCTCAAGTATACGCGCATTGTAATAATCGAGATAAAAATCGAATGACGCTTAGATGTTTGATTGATAACGGATCTCAAAATAATTTGATTACCATGGATTGTTGTAAGCGCTTGAACATTCCGGTTATTAAGTTGTGTAATTCGTCGTTGCAAGGTGTTGGTATGACCACGCGACCCGTACATGGATTTATTCATTTTACAATTGAGTCTCGAATTAATCCTAACAATAAATATTATATTCATGCGCTGGTAGTTGATTGCATTACGGACAAACTACCCTCTAATTACATTAAAATAAATGATGATTTGTCCTACTTGAATAATTTACCGCTTGCCGATTTAACCTGGAATTTACCGGGAGAAATTGATTTAGTTCTTGGTGTTCAACTATTTCCGTATATTTACTTGGGAGATAGGGTCGATTCGGGTAATCGCGCACCACCCGCCATATTGACTAGTTTCGGTTACGTACTCATGGGGGACATTCCATGTCAAAATGATACGAAACCTACCTCTTCGTCATTTACCTCGCTTACTGATATTGATTCGAGTTTGCAAAGATTTTTCGAATTGGAAGAAATCCCAACACAACGAATCATCAGTCCAGAAGACTTGGAATGCGAAAATAGTTTTAATTCTTCAGTTTTATTTAGGGACGGTAGATATTTTATCGATTTACCTTTCTCGCGAGACCCTTCTGAGCTAGGCAATTCTCGCGGAGTGGCTCATCGGCGTCTGCTTGCGCTCGAGCGAAAATTTGCTCAAGTACCTACCCTACGCGAAAATTATAATAAGACCATCGCCGATTATATAGCTCAGGGTTACTTGGCGGAGGTACCGGATACTGAAGTAACGGAGGAAGGCTACTACATGCCGCATCACGCCGTTATTAGGCCGGATAAGAACACCATTCGGGTGGTCTTAGACGCTAGTGCGAAAACTCACTCAGGGTTGTCACTCAATGATATTTTGCATGTCGGACCTAATTTACAGGCCGATTTATTTTTATTATTACTTGATTTTCGCACGTTCCCGGTAGCTATGACCGCAGACATTAAACAGATGTTTTTGAGGGTAGGTGTAAATGAGCACCATAGGAAATACTTACGAATTTTATTTCGTTTCAATAAAACCGAACAGGTGCGCACCTTTAGTTTCAAGCATTTACCTTTCGGATTAAAGCCCAGTCCGTATTTAGCTATGCGCACTTTACGTCATTTAGCGGGTGAGCATAGTGACCGCTTCCCTGAGGCTTCTAAATTAATAGAAACTCAGTTTTACATGGATGATTATGTTTATTCAGTTCCCGATATACCTTTGGCAAAGGAATTATCTCGCGAACTAATTGACTTACTTAAAATAGGTTCATTTGATCTGATCAAATGGGCAAGTAATAAGCCCGCTGTATTAGAGACGTTGCCTGAATCTCATCGCTCGCCGGTATGTTTCTCGCCGGTAGACAACAATTCGAATAATTTCAAGATCCTTGGCTTATCCTGGGAACCCGCTGACGATCAGTTTTTTCTGACTACCGTCATAATGGAAAATAAATGTACGAAACGTACCATTTTATCGCTGGTAGCCCGCTTGTTTGACGTGCTGGGTCTTGTGGCTCCGGTCGTTTTGTACGCTAAAATCCTCATCAAGGAACTTTGGTTGGCTAAAATAGATTGGGATGAGGAACCTCCGGCACATATCGTCAGTCGCTTCACCGCATTTACCCGGGATTTTACGGCACTCTCTTCTTTAAAAATACCGCGACATATTGGAGTTTTTAAGGACTCTGTGGTAAATATTGTAGCCTTTTGCGACGCCAGCTTCAGTGGTTATGGTTGTTGTACCTATCTACACATAACTGACCCTGATGGTAATATCACTGTCCGACTCCTATGTGCTAAGTCTAAAGTTTCCCCCGCCAAGATAACGACGCTGGCGCGATTGGAACTTGTCGCAGCTTTGCTTCTATCCAAGCTTGTTCGCGTGGTTAAAGAGAAGCTTTCCGTTCGCGTACCTATTCAGGGTGTTTACGCTTTTTCGGATTCCACCATAGCTCTCTCGTGGATTCACTCATCTCCCCATAGATGGTCTGTTTTCGTAAGCAACCGTATCGCTAGAATTCAGGAAAATTTACCTGCGGCTTGTTTTACCCACGTATCGGGGAAAACGAACCCTAGCGATTGTCTTTCACGCGGAATGCTGCCATCAGATTTGATTGCACATTCGCTCTGGTGGGACGGCCCTACTTGGCTTCATCAGCCGATAAATGAATGGCCCTTAAAATTCATCCCAACTGAGTGGGATACATTACCAGAGTTGAAATCCAAGGCATTTGTGGCCGAAACTTCAAAGACTGAACCGCATGCTCTAGCTGCCATAGCTGATCGCATCAGCTCATGGAATAAGCTATTGCGTACATTCATTTGTATTCTTAAATTTACGAATAGATTAGGTAGTCAGGACTCTATTCAAAATATTCAAACCGCTGAAAAATTTGTTATTCGAATTGTTCAAAGTATCCATTTCTCTAATGAAGTGAACCTGATTAAGGCCGGCGAACTCCCCTCTAAAAAATTACGCAGTCTGTCTGTTTTTCTGGACGATTACGGAATCCTACGAATCGGGGGTAGACTTTCAAAGTCTGACCTACCCTACGAAGCTAAACATCCCGCACTACTACCTAAACATGACCGTGTAGTTGATTTAATAATTGATCACTACCATAATACGTACTGTCATACGGGCCCTGGACTATTGATGTCCATTATTAGGCAACGGTTTTGGATATTGGATGGTAGGACCGTTATTCGTTCGCGCTGCCGCAAATGCAACACTTGCTTTCACTTAAATCCTGTGCACCCGACGCCCAAAATGGCTGATCTGCCTGGATACCGGGTCCGCGATGCCAAGGCCTTTGTGCATACTGGGGTGGATTTAGCTGGTCCTATTGCGTATGTACCTACTCGCCGCAGAGGACAACGCTCGCAGAAGGTCTATATATGTTTATTTATATGCTTGGTCACTAAGGCCATACATATAGAACTCGTTTCGGATCTCACCTCAGAAGCTTTTCTTTCCGCTTTCAAAAGATTTATTGCACGCCGGGGTCCAGTGTCCGTTATGTACTCGGACAATGGTACAAATTTTATAGGTGCGAAAGCACAGCTGAATGAAATATACTCATTTTTATTAAATTCAGCTGTTCAGTCGGACATTAAGCGGGAACTACTCAAAACTCAAATTAAGTGGACTATGATCCCACCGCGAGCTCCGCACTTCGGAGGTCTGTGGGAGTCCAATATTAAAAGCGTTAAGACTCATTTGTTCCGAGTCATTGGTAAGCAGCTTCTCACGTATGAGGAACTTTTGACCGTATTGGTGCAGATAGAATGCCTTTTGAATTCGCGACCGCTTAGTGTTTTGTCATCGGACCCACACCCCGAGGTGCTCACACCGGCACATTTTTTAATGTCCAGTCCGCTTACATACTTGCCTTCTTCTGAACTGACAGAGGAAGGTATTAATCTAAAAAACCGCAAGAGGCTTCTGGATCAGTTGGTATTGGGTTATTGGAAAAAATGGCGCGTGGAATACTTAAATACGTTACAAACTCGACAGAAGTGGTGTACGCCTGATCGTCCGATAGAGATCGGCATTATTGTCCTCTTGGGTCAAGATAACGTACCACCTTTATCGTGGCCACTCGGCATTATAACCGAAGTTTTCCCGGGTACAGATGGCATAGTTCGAGTCGCGTCTGTCAAAACCGCGTCCGGAATTTATAAACGTCCTGTAACTAAGCTGTATCCGTTGCCAACCCAATAAAATTTATTTAAATTTCCTTAATACTTATTTTTCAACCGCATTTTAATTTAATATTTATTTAAATAATTTCGTGATTAAGCCTCAATCGGTCTCCCTATGGGTATCTGCTTGGGTTATAATAATAATATCCATTTTACGCTATTTACTGTTTCATCTGCTGTAACGGTTCATTAATATTATCAGAGTTCCTTACATTTATGAAACTTAACCGCTTAGATCGGAATTACCTCATTACCTAGCTCCCCCTATTTAGCTATGGACCTTGTCAAGGCGGGGAGCGTGTTGTGGCGGGTGCTTATCGATCCTATAGTTTGTCCGAGCGAAACTTAGGGAATATGAGGGTACTTGCGATAACATGGTATGCGGGTATTTCGAGAAAGAGAGATTGGCAGTGCCGCGCGCGCCACCTCTCGACCGCACCAGTCTCGCTTCGACATTCGTATTAATTGGAGGTCTCAGCAGCTCACCGCATCACGAGCATTATTACAGTGCAAGTGTGACAAGCATCCCGACACCTGGACCAGTTGGTGGCCACCAACAAATCACCAAAGGAGCAGCGCGCGGTAAGTGACTTCTCTTTACCCGTGTACCTAAGTGTTGTAGTGTGCCCATATTGTTCCTTAGGGATTGCTTCGGATAGACAAGTTGGATCGATACGCACTCCACGTATTCATCGTAATTGTACTCCACCCCGCGAAAAAGGGGGCAATTATCCTACACATTGCCACCCCATTTGATGAAGGATGAAGGAAGGATGCCCCCAAGAAGCTTCCATGATTCTACGAGTTAAAATTAATGTTACAGAATTTTCCACCATCATATCAATCTACCAAATTGAGAAGTGAAGTGTGTGAAGGGCAATTTATACTAGGTACTTTAGAAATGCGTCTGTTATTAATTTATCTACGTTAATAAAATAATCCTATTGGAACGTCTTAACTATTTTTCATGACGTACCTACCTGGTAGGTATTTTATGACTTTTTGGCAAGCTTTTTTCATTCATAATGAGTCATCCTTATGTTTATCTCAATACATTAATCCATATAAATATAATAATGGCTGTTCATAGAAAAAGTCAAAAATGTCATTATTATATTCCAACAGTGTCCAATTACATGACTGTATAAAGGGACTAAGGATGTGACGAAGAAGTTATAAAAGATCCAATTTTACTTCGCAACCCTAAAAATTGAATATGATATTCCGACTTGGATGTTTGTTTTTTATTGGTTTACGGGCTGACCCAGCAAATATTGTTTTGGTACTATTAAAAAATAGGATGGAATTTCATGAAAATAATACAAAATTGTGCAAAAGATAAAGCTAAAATTTTAAGGTGGGGCCACCTATATCACTTAAGGGAATGAAAATAGTTTAGGTCCTATCTCTGCTCAGACCTACCAAATGTACACAAAAATGTTTACAAAAAATACCAGTCATGCTGCTTCGGAGGAGTTCACCTACGAACACCGAGATTTTTATACATTACATCAAAGAGATTTACGCTCGCAAAATACAAGTAAGACGAAACGCTTGTCACTATTAGTACGGTAAATATAATTGAACAAGAAACTGTCAATCCTGAGCAAACATTATTATGTGGCTCTAAGAACTAAAATACTATTATAGTAAGTAAAAAAGCAAACAAAATGATTCACGACATTTTTAGGAAACCAATCCATTGCAGATATTATAAATACAACTGTTGCCTTGTGATATGTGCCTAATCACTATGAATGAGCGTTTCTTTTACTCTGACTTGTAATGTTGTGTGCCTTATAGAGGTTGACATTCAATTGATTCGAGTGCCGAGGGAAGCATCATGCGAGGAGGTGTACCCATATATCTTACGCTTAAATTATTAAGTGAGCTCAGACTGACAAGAACAAAATCTGTCATTGGAGGTAACTGTCAGATGCAGTTCACTTTGAAGAAGCAACATAGATGGTGGGCAAAAGAAATAAATGTGATCTACCGAATCTGTCTTCTACGGAGATGGATCAACGAAGAAGCGATTTTCTTTATATTAACGCTCACTTTTAACCCCGCTTAGGGTTCTAACCAAATAAAGTTTATTTGCCAGAAACGACTGCCAATAAGTACCGCAGTATTGATTCGTCCGCATTGTGTACTATTTCTATTCTGTGGCATTGTAATGAAACACTAATACGTCATGTGACCTATTTTTTATTTACATTCCAATAGAAGATTCCGACGAATTGAGAATCTTCCTCCTTTTTAAAGTTGGTTAAAAAGACGGTCTGTCTATAATAAAATTATATAAACTACTGTACACAACCTTCCACAAATAACTTATAACGAGAATACCTTACTATGTATATAGTTAGCAAGTAAGTAATTATTTTGTAGTTTATACATTATTGCAAATAAGTACTTTATAAAGCCTTCTAACAGCCTACTTCCTACGAAGTTGTGGAGTTTTTGAAGTTGTTTGTTACTTAAACACGCTCAAATAGCCACGGATTTTTTCAGAAACTTGACACCGAGATAGATAAGATTGTAGTCTGGAATAACGAAGAGACTTTTTATCCTTGGAATATGTTCACGTGGGTTGCAGGAACGGGATCAAAATTAATCATAATGACGAGAGTGTACGTCGGTCATGCTATGTATACATATATCTCTGAACCCATAATATTATTTTACAACACACCTACTCATAAAAGTGCTATTATTTTACCGCAATTAGGCACGTAATGACACCTATTATCAAACTATGACTTTTTCATCGCTATTATTCACAAAAGTGAGTTATAGATTCTTTTTTAAAATTTATAGGAAGTGTCTATAATTGTCTATGTTCTTAAAAAAGTTTTGATACAAAAAAGAACGTGTTTAAAGCCCGACCAGTAAAATAAAATACCTCGCCATATTGCGGTAAACTAATGGAACTAATTTCTTCATGTGGTAACAATCTATACGATGTCATTATGGTCATCTGTCAGTGTGGTGTCAATTGTGCGTGTTGTTGAGTTTGAGTGCGCTACAAAACTACAAAACTATAGTAATATGCCGAAAACTATTAAAAGCCAGTTAAGAAAAGTAATTTATAATATAACAAAGTATTTGTCGGATAAAAAGTCGGAAGAATTGGACTCTGTTCCTAAATAACATCACGGACCTTGTTGTCAACATGACGGGTAGGTACATCATAGAGTACGTGCAATTGAAATTGGCCTAATCTACTGATTTTACTGTGACTAATGATTATTCACATTTTTAGGTATATCCCGATCTTCTGTAATAAAAATACGAAGAGAAGGTCAAACGTCAAATGTATTTTCTACGCCTAAGAAAAATAAGCCTAACGCAAAAAAGAAAAACATGCTCGATTATTTTGATCTCTGTGCTGTTAGGCATAAAATACAAGAATTTTATGCAGTCCGAAAAACAATGTCGCGTGGTCCCTGTTCTATACATAGTGTAATGTAACTGTATGTCTAACTTGTATTTACCATTCCAAGCAGTAAACTATTATACGGATACTACTGTATTGTGATTTGTGCCCAGTCCTTGTAACCAGTATTTTAACACGCCGCGTCTATTTTTCTATTTTAACCAGAAAACTTTAAAACATAATATCCATACTAATATTATAAACTAGCCTTCCGCCCGTGTGCATCTCGATTAACGCGACCTTTGCTCATATCTTCGGTTCTACTCAACCGATTGCGATCAAACAAACGTAAGATTTTAAGTCTCAGTAAGCCCTTTCTAACAAAAAAAACCGCATCAAAATCCGTCCAGTAGTTTTTGCGTCCATCGCGGACAAACAGACAAACAGATAAACAGACAAACAGACAGGAAATTCAAAAAAAATATTTTCGTGTTCAGTATCGTTAACATAAAGTTTTTTTTTTTTAATATCTCCAATGTACAGACACGACCACTTTACAATTATATAATAGTATAGATATAGATGCGAATGTGACTCTCGTCTGTCTGGCTGTCTGTATGTCTGTATTTTACGCTTTCACGCCTAAACCACTGAACCGATCTTGATGAAATTTGATATAGAATCGCGAAAAAGGGGGTAAAGGGATGGAAAATGAGGATGACAGTTTGTATGAAATTTCGTCATTTTTATCTATAACCGACATCCACGCGGGTGGAGCCGCGGGCACCAACTAGTATTATATAAATGCCATGCTCTTGTGAATGACACTTTATTTCTGCAACAGTTTCCAATTAAACTATAGTACATTATGGCACAAGCGTGTAAAGCCGAGGACGGTAATCACCATACACGCGAGTGGCATACGATTATTTTCAACACACTTGCGAATAAAATAATACTAAAAATACTACATAACACAATCAAAACACAATTGTAAAAATCTATTTGTTGTCATACTTGTCATAAATATGCGCGCGCATCTAACATTTTTTTAATTTGTTCCTTTCGGAACAGGCTAAGGTGCTATCACCATGCTGCCTTGTCATCTACTTACTTATTTGAATTATGATTTTTTTTTCTCTGTAAATACTCACAGAGAAAAATAAATACATTTTAGTGAAAATTTTGTATATTAAACACGTACTACAAGTTGAAATTATCTTTTAAAATACGAAGTTGCATGAAATGAGCAAGCAATAGGCATATTAATTCGTTTGTAATATTGGACACGATCTTTTTTGTATCAAAATTTTTTTAAGAACAAAGCAACTTAATCAATGAAATTTAAAAAAAGAAGTCTATAACTCACTTTTGTGAATAATAGCAATGAAAAAGTCACAGTTTTATAATAGGTGTCATTCCGTGCTTAATTGCGGGGAAATAAAAGCCTGTTCATAAGCAAGTGTGTTGAAAAAATATTTGTACACTTGGCATTTTACATGTGTATCACTATACTTGGTGTTGTCATAATCATAGATGTTTGTGGCGCCCCCAGTACGGGTTTTTTATTTTATTGGTCGGACTTTAATAGTACGAATAAATTAATATGCCCATTGTATGGTCATTTGATGTATTTTCGTATTTAAATAAATAATTTCAACTTGTAATAATTGTATAATAAACAAAATTATCACTCAAATTTAACATTTTTTTTTCTCTAAGTACAGAAAAAAAAACAGTAAAAAAAGTTAAAGTCAAACCCAATGATATTAAATATAAATAGATGTGTTATTGCTATTTCTAAGTTGATTTGTAAGCATATGACATATCTATGTTATGAAAATATCATTGGTCAAACCTCATTCTTTTAAATATGGCATTATCGCATAGGAAAACGAATTCATTTGTAGTATTGTTTATTTAGTATTTGTAGTGTTATTTTATTCGCAAGTGTGTTGTAAAACGTGGTATGCCACGTGTGAGCATGATGATTACCGTCCTCGGCTGTAATTACCAACTTTGCTCACTTGTACCATAATGTACTATTATATCATCAAGTAAAATTGTAATATTTAAACTATTAATCTTATAAAAGTCGACTGTATTAAAGTTGATTACTTTATTCTTCAAATACCCAATTATTAATAGTTTACTTCTTTATTTTAATAATAAGAATACAGAATAATAATAAGAAACATACAGAGATAAAAACTGATATAATATTTATTTCTAACTCCATTGGGTGGATTAGTTTTAGTTTCTCCCGAACAGATCTCTGAAATTCGTATCGCAAGTCATGAAAAGAATTAGCAATACAAGAAAAGACAACCCAAGAAGAAGAATTTTTTTGTAAATTGATTCAAATTTCATATACAAGAAATTGATTCATAAAAAACTGAGGTACTAGGGCCAGGACCTGGACAACCAGCAGGCATTTATAAAAACAATTATGAAAGTCGAAGAAGCGAAACACAAAGAATCGTAGCAAGTTTATAGATGTTGTATTCAGGTGGGGTATCTTTATAAGTGGGAATAGACCGGTACTAGTAAACGAGATATTACTAATATTTTCGTTAACCGTTCCAGTAGAATTCTTGAAAACTTATGGGAAATATAACCATAGTATGTGTATATATATGTGATATAACTTCACAGAGTATTTGCCATATACGGCATTCTAGTTGATGATCAACAACGTCACTAGACGTGCACTACACGTAGTAAAGAAGATCGTAAAGTTCTCACTACCTAACTTGATTACATTCAGTAAGTAAAGCCAGCAGGCTGCCTCATAACATTTAAAGCTCTTTCAGGGTGAGGCATTTCAGACGCAGTGAGCAACGCGCAACGTGGCTACGAGCGGATGCGACTGTAAAACAAGATGAAGTAAGTGTTAATGAAATTTTTCAACGGATTCTTCACGATTTTTGACTAAGAGCTGCCAATGTCATATTTTTATTATTAAGGTAGGAAATAAATACACGGTTTTCCTGGTAAAAGTAAAATAAATGAGGCAATAAAAGAGGTAACCAAAATATTTGAATGAAAATTTAAAACAATTGGTAGATACCTATGTATTCAAATCAATTAATTTGTGTATTTTTATATTCATAATATTAATTTCTTATTCGATAGACATTATCGTGATGAAATTACAAAAAATGTTCCTAAATTAATATAAGGAAAGCATTGAAAATGAATTCAGTTTTTCAAGCATTGTGCTAAATGTGTTCCTAATATCTTCTAGAGGTTTTGATAGGTTTCTGGAGGTTATCAATCATATTATGCCCGGATATGAATAGAAAAATTCTGTATTGTCGTCGAATCTCTCCCTTGTGCCTACTCGCCGTAAGGCAACATCTGATTAGTTGTGATACACAAATGTACTTATATTATGTTATACGTGAAAGAGAAATATAGAAAGAGGCTCGGAACATGATTTTTAGCCCGCAAATACTTTAAAATAAGTTTAACAGACCTTTCAGTAAACGATTTTGAACCTTGACAACATGTACAAAACATTTTTTTACACATTTTGTTGAGGTTCACCAAGGGCGAATGGAAGAAAAATGTTCGTCTTTTTTCAGTCTTCAAATATCATTGCTCTCTAGTAGGGTATCTAATTGCTTTCCACAAAGATTTTAAACGAGAAATTGAGAACAAGACAACTTGTAATTTATTCGTTCGAACATTTTAATAGTTTTCTGTATGAACCTACTTTCCTCCGTGATTTATCAACTTGTTCTAGCAGTTTATACCTTTAATGTCGTAAGCGTAGTTACTTATGAAGGAGATGAAGGAAGGTATTTACGAAAATTCGTCCCTAAAAGGGTAAAATACAAACAAATACCCGTGTGAAGCCGGGACGAGCCGCTAAGTCAGAATAAAACTGTGAGGACTTTAGGTACAGTAATTTGCATTAAATGAAAAAGAAATTTAAACAACGACAGACGCTCAAACATTACTTAAAGTAAAGCCCAATATCACAACATAAGTAAATCTGCTAAAATTGAAAGGTTACCTACTGGCCCACTTTTTCATGAAGTTCATTATGAAATAATCCCATTAATACGAATATTATAGGTAGGTAGTACCTACTCGCTTAAGAATTCGGATTCTGTCGCTTTTAAGTATTTGTTTTTTAGCTATTCACGAAATTGTTATTTAAGTAACTATTCACAAAGTTTCCATAGCTTTTTTCATACCACTTAGGCCAAATTTTAATAGGCTATTTAGCCTATTTGGTATTAATAGACCTTAATCTAATCTCTCTACGATATTTCAACCATCCAACCAGCAGTTTGAGCGTGATCAAATATCCAAACATCTTCACAGACTTTCACATCTGTTAGGTACTACTCGTAGTAGTTTCGTAGAAAGAACTTAACGTGGCTTGAAGTGTTGCTAGGTTTTCTATTAAAATATTTATAAAAGAGAATTTCCAAATTACATTATGCTAAAACTAAGCTTAATCATCATCATCATCATCATTTCAGCCATAGGAAGTCCACTGCTGGACATAGGCCTCCCCTATAGATCTCCAATAGGACCTGTACTAAGCTTAATACTATGTGATTAAATGGCTGAATTATGAAAATCCTTTCGATTAAACTAAATACTTACTTTTTTACTCATTAAGTAAAATGTGGTAAGTGGTAACCTAATGCAGTTGAGTTCACCTGAATCGCATCTCCTATCGTTAGTGAGATCCAGCCTTAAGCCCGTGAACTGTTTTTGTAAATGTGGCGACTTAACCAGCATTTACTCTAAAGTCTCTTCATTATATTTGTAATATAATTTGTATTAAACCTTTTAATCATTATGGGATATGAAACGTTACTAGGAGTGGTAATATGACCGTTGATTACATTAAAATTTACAGTGGAACAGAATAAATTTAATGAACTTTTATATATACTTATATATAGGTACTTATATCAGTTCATGTTTAATTACTAGATGATAGTTTATGTGTATAAAACTGGGTGTTTCAAAGAGACCGAGTCCTCTTTAAAAACCCGAGTATTTATTAATTAATCAAAAATCGTAGCACTGTGTGTGTTGTTTTTGAAGTAAGTAAATTTTGTGCATTCGAACAACATGTACGTACAAACGACAAAGGAGTATGGTTGCAGCTTTAGATAAACTTTTATATGTAAAATCACAGAATAAGTAATAGTACTACGTAAAAGTGCAAAGTGCAAGTACTGGTAAAAGTGCAAGCGTATCTCCTTAGTCGACTGTACCTAAATAAATAACAAAATCAATGTTTTTTTTTCTCTATGCAGTTCAAAATAGTATCACATAGTGCAATAAAATATAAAACTTCAATTTCGGATTTTTTATCATTGACTGATTTTAAGAGATATATTGTTGAACAATATAAATATCTTATTTAGAGTTAGTATTTTGCAAGATCTTAACAAACCCCGGGAGCAAGTCGGCATCAGAGTCTTGTACCTTCATCAGCATGTGTAATGTTTGCGAATGAGGTTGACGAGGGTCCCAAAAATTTTAGTGGAATCAAGCAAGTATCTACACTAAAATACAAATAATTTCAAACACAAAATAACAATAGTTATTAAAATTTCGTAAGTATTGTTAGAGAAACTGTTCGCAAGTTCATTTAAAATGAACACGAATTTCTGCGCAATTTACATGTCACGGAAACACTGCTCTCTTCACTTGTTTTGTGTTTTAATTGAAAGCGGATACTCTACTATACGTTTCGAACCGAATTAGATTTCGCAAAATTACGTACTCTAAAATTATAAATTGGATAAAAACACCTATATTTTCCAACAAATTTTGCCTATTGCCGTTACTTGATTTGGAACATTTTCATGTGTTGCATCATCGTCATCTGCATTGTCATAGACGCATTTTCCTGATTGCATCCGTGATCAAGATGACCTCGGAGCTCAGGGTCCGCCTTCCAGCTCTTCCTCCTCCACTTCGCACGATCTTTCGCGTCCATGGTAGTGAGACCATTGGCACGCATGTCACCCTCCACGACGTCAAGCCAGGACTTCTTGGGCCTACCCCTTCTACCTGGACCGGGCGGGGGCACCATTGCCACGCATTTGTTCCCCACGTGGCCGCACCAGCGAAGGCGGCTCTCTTGCATTTTATCCGCGATGTCACGGATGTTGCATGTTGCATATTTACTGTCGGATGAGGAACCCTAATTCCTTAGCCGCTTTGGAAAGTTTCCAATGAAAACTGCTCATGAGGAGAGATGTCAACCGGTCTTCGAATGGTTCCCTATGGGGTAGAGTAGAAGAATCAACAATTTTCTTCTCTCCTCCATCGGGAGCCACGTGGCCAAATGAAAAGTGATCTTAAAATTTTAAGCACTTTAGAGCCCGGGTTCACTCTCGAACTCGTCCTTTTCATACTTTGGTTTATTTTAGCTTTTATGGTAGAGACTGCCGTCTGAACCCGAGAAGAAAGCCTCCACCAGAGGCTCAACGGTTAATCAGCAGGCATAACGGGAACCAGGTGAGCTCGGTTTGGGCCATAAAGATCTAGGAGCCTCATACAGAGATAGGTTGGCCATACATTGACACATAGCAAATAAAATATGATCTAAGAATATTCATAACTAAAATTGTAAATATTATTCCAAAATAGGTATTATGCATAATCCGCATATAAAGCTGTATTCATATAATTTATCTTTCGTTATTACAGAGACAAAGGAACTTGATTCTAATTCAAAGCAAAACTCGGACATCCACGTCGGCGTCGCGTCGTCCCCTCTACCTTGTTAATAACCACATAGCCGGCTCTAATTGTTTTATGGCATGTGGCAATCACGAGGTAAATGCAATAGTGAGCACTATTATGGAGATGGCTGATGGCTCTATTACAGCAGATTGCAGTGCACACCATCAATTAGACATGAAACTTATAATAGAAATAGTGGTTCGTGAAGTCTAAATATCCGATTGTGTACTGTAAGAAGTAGGTACTCTTTTTGGTTTAGTTATTAGGTAAACTGTGATGTAGGTACCTTACTATAAGAACTATCGGGATATTTATCATGTATATGTATATATATAAATACCTATAATGTAGGTAGGTACCTATATTCATTTCACAATTACATTATCAACTTACAATATCCATATCTATATCCATATCCATACTAATATTATAAATACGAAAGTAACTCTGTCTGTCTGTCTGTCTCTCTGTCTGTCTGTTACGCTTTCACGCCTAAACTACTGAACCGATTTTGATGAAATTTGGTATAGGGATAGATTAGACCTTGAGAAAGGACATAGGCTATGTTTGGTCGCGATAACCTACATCCACGCGGGCGGAGCCGCGGGCAAAAGCTAGTTAATTTATAAAGCCGGCCGTCAAAGAGATTTAATACATCTAACTTACGATATAATAGGCGTGCATAGCATACCTAAGTAGAATCTAAATTTTCTAGTTCAGTTGCTAGAACATTTAGACTTCTCAAATATTACGTAGTAATCAATAATCGTGGATTACACCGATAAATATGTTACGTCCATAGCTATGAATGTATTTACAAACAAATACCAAAGCCGATCCGCTAGACGCCCGACCCCGCGCCTCCCATAGCATAGTATACCTCGGGCCACGTATCTTGGACCTAAATCGCGGGACGAACGAAGTCCTGCGGATGGGTGTGCGTTGTTTTATAGCTAATTGTTTTATAGAATTTCGTTTCACATAAAAATTTTCTCATATTTTCGTTTCATAGAATAATCAATGCACAGAATACTTACTTTGAAGATTTTTAAATCATTGATTTTTGTTTCACATAACGTTTAATGTTAGAATAATCATATCATAGAATAACAAATCAAATATTCTTTAATAACATAACATACATTAAATATAAAATCGTTTCACATACCACTCAAAAGATATAAAACTTATTTGCGCTAAGATAATTCGACGGAGCCCCGCTCCGCGGGGCTTCTATTTCTGGGTGGTTTTAAAAAAAAATAACCACGAAGGCCTAAGGCGGGAGCTCCGCTCCGCTTCGCTCCCGCCTTAGCCTTCTAACCTAACCTATCCAAGTCGGGGTACCCTGAGTCGGGGTGTAAACTATAATGACGTGTTCTAAATTATTAAACGTTAGACCAAATTATTTTCGATTATGGTGCTGGTTTAATATTCCTTAAAAAATAATTCTACTGTTTGATAAATTTATTAAACAAAAAAATGTAAATAAAAATTCATTAAATTGTTTTTCTGTGAAATATGTTTCATTCTGATAAATTGTCTTTGAAACAATAATATTCGAAATAAAAATATAAGTACCAAATATTATGTGAAACATTTTCTGTGAAACGAAATTCTATGAAATTTCCGTCTGCGAAACAAGGGGCTCCCCCTGCGGATTGTTTTGTATCTATACTTGGTGAATTTGAGCTCGTCTACCGCAGTAGCACACCGTGCTATCCTCAAAAGAGACCCAAGAATCGTGTACTACGCGTATAGAGCACGTTTTGAGCACGTTTTAGGTCCGAAATATATGTCTCGAGCATAGGTATCAGTCGGTTGACTTGGTCCCTGCCTCTTGTGCCTGTTTGCGTGACACTGCGTCACAGGGGGGACGTCCCACATAGGTAACTACGAGGCGATTACCTAAATTTAGATGTTTTGTTGGTGAAATTTTATTATCTTAATGACCTTTTGCTAACAATAATTAAGTGCCCACAAGGACAAAATGCTAATATATTAATTAGACAAAGGGGTAATAAAACGGACACTCCTTAAGTTACGCAATTTTATGGTAACGTGGGTAATTAACAATTTCAACACTTTTTTTGTATTTTCATGATATAAATTAATTTTACTGGATTATAATTATTTGCTATTTATTATATTTCTGGTTATTTTCGTTATTTTCTTACAACCGTTGTCACACAGTACCTTCAGAATTGGATGCGATAGAAGTACTATTGCATCCAATTTTGAACTACTAAACTGTGTGACTACAGCCCCATATACCCATATAGGTATATGAGGCCCCACCAAGACCTCAAGACCTTCGGGGCCAAGTTGAACTCAGCTGCAAGCTACTACACCTACTGCTCGGTGAATGAAATGAAGATTTTCTATAAGGGTTGCCTTGCCAGACGATTGTCGCACTCATAAAAGTCGTATACGCCAAATAAAACAGAGAAAGCGGATCCCGGGCTAAAAATAAGCCCAACGCTAACACGATGATGATGACAACTGATTATTGCTTGATTGTCCGAGCCCCGAAGAGATTTGCGTAATAATTTATGACATAATCTAATATTGTGAGGAAATAACTAATGTAGGTACCTATTGAATAAATCAGAATGATAGATTAACCCTCGTCACTTATACACACGCTTATTTATTAATTAAATGAAACCCAAGGTACGAGTCATAATATCCATCCTTATAAACCCTCTAGGGTATCCCCAATCATTATTCAAACCTTTTTACCACAATTCAACTCCACATTCCAAGAATTTAAGCAGTAAAGGTAAATGGGATCTCAACACCAATTGAATATTTTATTTTAATTTCCTAAATAATTGCCATCTATAGGTGCCTATATAGGTAATATCTCTGCAAATATTATCAGAACTTTTTCAATAACATTAAAACGTAACGAACCTTACAAGTTACAAGTTGTGAGACGCAATGCTCCATATTCAGCAAATGTCGAAGTACTTTGCATTATTTGAGAAAAAGTTGGGAACAAATTAATATTTTGATCTCAGGATCGGTACTTACGTTAAAATTCAGGATAACGTTATTTGATAGATGATCTTTTAAGTACTCAGTTAGATTTAGTTTGTAACTTTAAAAGTTGAAGGTTAAGTTCGAAGAAATTCTGAAGCTCATTAGGGTATGTCGTTATTGCTTTTGTAGGTATATAAATGAGACTGATGCACCGCGTGGAGGTTCGGGAAAACGCTTTCCATGATGAACATACCAAATAACTATTACTAAACCACATAACTCAGTCATCGCCTGCATAAATTGAATCCCAAATATTTTACCGCTAACCACCCTGAAGTCATATGTTTTAAAACTATCTATTGCACTTTCATCGTACCATGCTATGACCGCCCCCACGCACGGTCCTCATCGTCCCCTATCGGCCTACTTCCCGCCCGTGCACCCCACAGGCAATGACTTAAGTGGTCAGCCTATAATTATTCTAATGTAACTGCCTTCTCTATCCGAGTACCAATCTTGGTTGCATACGAAACGTACACCATGGACGTTCGGGGTCCTATCCTATTACTCCATTATTAGGTCTATATTAGCTTTTATGGAGCGGCTGTCGTATAACCCTCAATACGAAGATCCTCGGCTCGTCCGTTGTCCGTCAATCGTAGGCTAGGCCCCTCTAGACAAGTGGCAATACGTTTGTAGAATACAATAGAATAGATTGATCAATGTATGGAATTGACGTAGATTGACAACTGTCAAAAATGTCAAAATACTCGTACATATATCAATCCCAATAATTGTATTCTACAAAACGCCGGATAACGAATTGCCACTTCTAAGAGGGGCAGGTGTACTTTTGTTTGCTTCAATTTATTTATTTACTATGTAAGTTATAAATACAATGAGAAATCCTAACACCTAAACTACAATAACCTGAGAGAATCTGTAACTTAAACTGTTAACTGTAATTATATGAAATTCACCTCTAAAGGTAGATAGATGTATTTCTTGCAGAGTAAATTTATTGGATTCTCAGGAATTTTATTAAAAAGTCCCACGACGTTTTGAGGTTATAAAATGTGCCTACTAATTTATTGTTTTTTTATGTTTATCAAGTGCGTGAACGTTATTATTCTTCATAAGAATGCTCTGTAAAACCAACATTCCGATTGCCTAATACTTCGATCCGTAAGTACCTGCGGATGTTTTTTGATTACCTAAATAGTTGATACCTAAAGTCAATCAATCAATAAATTAGCCTACTGCAGTCCACTGCTGGACATAGGCCTCTCCCAATATGCGTCACGTTTACCGATACTCTGCCTTACACACGCAGTCCGTCCTAGCCACCCTTCGCAGGCCGTGAGTCCATGTGGCTAGGATATGTCCCATCTTCCGTTCTCCTTCTCGCGATCTCCACTCTAGGCCTCGTCTGCTCCAACGGCTATCAATCCTTCGACAGATGTGGCCAGCCTGAAGTACCTACATCCGATCATTGACCGAAACTAGAGAAGTCTGAGAAAACTCTTCTAACAGTATCATAAATGCGAGCAAATAGTATAAAATGTTTGCAGTAATAGCAAATGTATCAAGTTACTGAAATAACAGTGCCATTAGGGACCCATATATTCTGTGGCTGAAGTCTTTACTTAAAATCTTAGTGAGAGACTTGAAGTAAAGAAGTGGAGTCAGCATTCTCGGCACTTAATGTTACATTCAACCTCCTTGACTCATAACAAGGGCTACGTTCCCTAGTCGAGTAGTACATCGTTCGGTCACTAGGTTCTAACTTTAGAATGTCTACACTTTTAACTAACAGTAGGGTCATAGTTAACGGTAACATATGCTACTAAAACTAATGCGAATTTTCGGGTAGACGTTTCACCGTCTCTTCGTTCTGATGATCTCTTCCAATAGTCCCACCCTCTTCTTTCCTAGACAGGACCACTCGTGCAGGGCTTAGATGTCACGCGCATACTGTGCAGCATATTCCATATATTCCATCGAGAACCAAGCGGTTCGGTGACTCATTCCTTTACCGCACCATTAAGACCTGGAATTCCTTACCAGCTCACGTGTTTCCTTCTTCCTACAGTCCCGGGTCCTTTAAGCGTCGTGAAGAAGCATCTGATGAGGCCGTCAAGCTCAGTGCCACCATTGTACAACATGGTACATGTCTGTAATGGTGACCCTCTATCCTGAGATTTCGCCTTCAGCTTACCATCAGGCGAGGTGAAGTCATTTTGACGATTTCTACATTAAAAACGTAATTTAAACGACAAATAAACACATTTGACTATGTGACAATACTATGTGCTAATATTGAAAATTTCCTAGCAGAAAAATAAAAAGTACGTAACCCGAATCGAGATTCGATACCAGCCCCTCTAGACAAGTGGCAATTAGTTGCCAAATGTAGTGGATTTGACGTATATGACGGCGTCAACGAATGTCAAAAACGTCAAATCCTATACATTTGTCATTCTATTCCATCATACGCCGAGCAACGAATTGCCACTTGTCTAGGGGGGGCAGGACTCCGTTCTTAGTATTCGCCCTATTACCGCTGAAATCCAAGGCAGATTAACACATAGTTACTTTACAAGATGCATTGCTATAGCATACATCAGATCCCATAGTGGTGCCTACTAACTTACATCTGTGGAAGTATTTACCTAACATAAAAAAGAATTTTCTAAATCCGTCTAGAATTGGCTTCACAATCGCGTAACAAACATACAAAAAAAAAAAAAAATTGGGTACGAATTGAGAACCTCCTTTTTTGAAGTTGGTTAAAAATATAAAAAACCTCTTTGTTACAATGTCAAGCTAACACTAATCCAAACTAATATTATAAATGCGAAAGTAACTCTGTCTGTCTGTCTTTCTGTCTGTCTGTCTGTCTGTCTTTGCTTCACGCCTAAACTACTGAACCGATTTGTGTGAAATTTGGTACAGACATAGTTTGGAACTTGAGAAAGGACATAGGATAGTTTTTATTACAAAAAATAAAATAAAAAATAAAATTTATTTCGGACATACAGCGCCATCTATTGGTCAAGAGTCGGCATCAATTCAGTACTGAGTATAAGGGTAGATTGAACCTCGAGAAAGGACATAGGCTATGTTTGGTCGCGATAACCGACATCCACGCGGGCGGAGCCGCGGGCAACAGCTAGTACTTCATAAATAGGTACAGTTTAACTAGCTAAATGCTAATGCTTTCTGCTAAAATGAAATATTTACGAGTCTTGTTCGCTCACTCTATTTCATTTTATAGTTTCCCGAATTGTACAGTGTAGTAGTCGTAGCAAATTAACTTCGCAATATCCGGTCCCTAATAAGTTTATGCATGTATGGTTTCATACTTAAAATATGAACCCATACCACACACAAACTTTCAATTAAATGTAAATCTGTTTTCTGTTTTTTTTTAGGGTTCCGTACCTCAAGTGGAAAAAAACGGAACCCCTATCACTTAGTTGTCCGTCTGTCTGTCTGTCAAGACCTTTTTCTCAGAAATTCATACTGAATACTTAGATCTATGATGCCTTGCAGCTGTGAAAAAAACAAACTTCTAAGTAAATACCAATAAAAGATACAGCTGTTTATGTAGCATAAGTGCGACCCTCAATCCAATTTTGTACGGAACTACAGTGCGCGAGCCGAACTCGCACTTGAGCGACTTTTTTTTTATTGGAAGTATATTGGAGTAAGTTAGCTACATTATTACTATTAATACTTATACTATTATTGTACTCGTATAATAGAATACTAACTGTTAATCCCGTTTCCGCAACCCATGAGTTTCCATCTCTGGAATATAGTCCCTGTCTTATTTGTTTAATTCTTCCACTTCGTCAGTTTGACTTGTATGTATATCAGCTTTCTAGAACACTAGCCGGTATACGCTTAGTACCCGGAGCACGAAAAATACTTGAATTACGTAAAAGAACGAAGCATTGCGATTGGCAGGCATGTGGCATTCTTCGGGTTACAATTAATTGTGAATCGATTCTCACAATAATATTAGAACTGTCATCTAGAATACAATCTGTCCTCAGATCTAGTTCTAAAACGACATTCAGGACTGAATATCGTTCTGGAAACCTGGTGAAGGGTAAGCTACGGACCCTTAGTATACACTATGGGTCCAGGTATAACTAAAACATGGCTACGTTCGTCATTATACGCAATATCTATACTAATATTATAAAGAGGAAAGATTTGTTTGTTTGTTTGTTTTTTTGTTTGTAACGAATAGGCTCCGAAATTACTGGACCGATTTCAATAATTCTTTCACCTATAGAAAGCTACACTATCTGGGAGTAACATAGGCTATATAACATCACGCTACTACTAAAGGGAGCGGAGCAGTGAGCATAAATGTCAATAAATCGGGCAGATTTCCATACATTCTTTACTAATATTAGATTTGTATTTTTGTATTCGAGTAACCTCAAGAACTACTGAACCGATTTCAAAAATTCTTTTACCATTAGAAAGCTGCACTATCACTGACTAACATAGGCTATAATTAATTTTCAAAAAAATAGGGATCCTGGATAAAACTTCAATAATGTAACCCAAGGTGCAAAAAAAATGACCTAAAAAATTCCTTACATCGCGTACGCTACGAAAACTATTGAAGATAGAACAAAATAATGTACTGTAGAAATGTATAACTTAAAAAGGTCTACATAAAAGTCCGCGACAGCATATGTCTATCTAATAAGGGTAGCTCACAATAACCATTTTTATCTTTTACAAATTATAAAAAAAATATGTGTCATTTTCGAAGCTATTTTTAACAATATAGTGTTAAGCCTTATCTGACTAAATACGTTAGATACATTGTACATTTAATGTAAATCAAAATTGCCCTTTACACTGTATAATTATAATGAATATTTTAGAATCTATTGCAGTATGAAAGTAACGCGCGACGATATAAATTCAAGCCGAAATGCCGATCAAAGTCAGACCACGGAATCTATACCTTTATATTAATTCTTATCTAAATAAATCGTTTGGTATTTAAGATTGTTTCAATACCTGTTGATTACTTTTTGAATTATTGAAATCGGACGTTCTATTCAAAAAATATTACGAAATTATAATGTCAATAAATCCGGTAAATTACCATACATTATTTGAAAACTAATTATTATTACGGGCATGGGCTAAAAGGGTGCAACCACGGGTGTTCGAAGTATTTCACGAGCGAAGACAGGGAAGGTCAGCTGAACACAAGATGCAACGGTAACGGGATCCGAATGCGGGATTGGAACCTCCATGTGATGCATCCTGGGTAACGGAGGCATTAACGCCCCTCACCCAGGGGAGGCGCTACCGCCTACGGCAAATACATACAGCAACGGGAGCAGCTCTATAGAGGGCTGCTCAAATGCTTCCCACATGTCCCTCTGACTACGAGGAGGCCCAGTAGAGAGCAGGAAAGGGAAGGGCTGGTCACCGAGCGCGGACGTGAGGATTATAGGTCCGGCCTCCTGTCATCCCTTCACGCCCGTCTCCTCCCTTTCCGGAATTCGATGGGACATCGTGCTTCCTACTTCTGAGAGGGCCATCTTAAAATTGTAGATGGCCCAGGGTCAGCCGGGGGGTGCGGAAAATGCCCTAGGCAATTTTACACTCCAGCAACTGAAGACCCGCGACGGCATGCTGTTTAGTGGGTCCCAATTCCACATGGCACTCCTGATGGCTGACGGGGATGGTATCCGAGGCAATTTTAGCACGAAAGAAAAGTTTGTACGGAATCCGAATTCCACGCGGGCGGAGCCGCGGGCAACAGCTAGTATTAAATATTTATATAACCTTCAATCATCGAGAAAGCTTATAAATTATTTATCAATTAAAGCCTATTTAACAATATGACTTATAAATGAGATGAGATGTCCAATATGATTAATTAATAGCTCAATGCTTTATAAAAATGGGATAACTTAAACGTCTTTTAGGTATCTAATCTCTGTTGGACAGTTAATATTATATCTTGCCAAAATATTACTTCGGACACAAATGAAATGAGAATGAAGTAATGAGGCGGACTATGAGAGTGATATCAGTGACATTTTTTAGGATTAGGTACTGCTCGGCAAAAAACGATGTAATTGAAAATTCGTGTTCATCTCTTGTTAGATGTTTATGTAGAGATAGATATACCCAATATACTTATATTATTGTAAACAAAGATACCAATGATTTAAGAAACGTACGGTTTCGAGAAGATTACGTGAATACTGAAACTAACTTTCAATCAATTGCAGTTTTAAGAAACTTGACATAATCGAGTAAAAGTATAAAATACTGTTTATGATAATAAGCGCATAAATTAAATTATGGCGGTAAATCAAATCAAACAATTTATAATAAATTGGAAAAAGCGAAATCAATTCTCGGGCGGGACTCGAACCCGCGATCTTTCCCTTACAGGGGGAACGCTCTGACCACTGAGCCACCGGTTGATTACTCCCACCATCGCAAGATGGATGTATTGGAAAAATTGGATCACTCTCGGGCGAAGCTCGGTGGCTCAGCGTTCCCCCTGTAAGGGAAAGATCGCGGGTTCGAGTCCCGCCCGAGAATTGATTTCGCTTTTTCCAATTTATTATAATTTGTTTAGTTTAGCAAACTAATTGCTTTAAAATTATCTCAAATCAAACAATTCTACAATATTTATATACATCAGGGAAAACTGTCAAATATAATTTGTTTCCAGATTTCCAATTACATTGAATGAGGTAGATGGAAACTGTGAAACAGAGTTATACTCGTAAGTATAAAGCGCTGTGAAGTCAGTATCAGATCAATCTTGATCTTGACGAACAAAGCACTCAAACTTATTTTAATACCATGGTTTTCCCCCCTTCCTGTTGACTGATTGTTCTGATATTTTGGTACACACCTTTAGATAGGACAATAATACAATTTTATATATATATATATATATATATATATATATATATATATATATATATATATATATATATATAAAATTTGTATTATTTATTGTATATACAATATGGATACGACATATAGGCAATAATTGAAACCATATACTTGGTACCCCCTAAGCTTCAAGCAGGAAAAGTTTGAACAAAATTGGTCCAGTATTAAGGGCAGAAACTAGAGTTTTAATTTTATAGAATTTGAACAACTTTGAGCACTCTGTAGAATCGAGTCGAAGACGTTTGGGACACAAATTCTACGGACACTGTGTCCCTAAGTGTACTTTCAAATTTATTTATTTTTTCAAAGACGTTACGGACACCAATATAAAAGGATAGTTTTGTACAGTCGGATGGAAAACTTATTCAATATTGGATAGGTTGTACAAAAGAAAGTGTTAATATGTTGTTGGAGGAAGTGCCTGGAATAAGGGAAATTCGGAGGGGCCCATTGGGCTTCTGGTGGTTTTATTAAAACTAAGGACAGGTGATTCTGATGAAAGAATATCTACATTAGTTAATGTGCCTAGGCGAACTTTAGAAGTTCTTTTACAGGATTTTGTGCCAGCCCAGCTTGGGATTAGCCATATTGCAGTGATGCCAATTTAGGTGTTTTCCTCCTAAATTTAGGGGGAAAGAACATGTCTAGGGGATTTTCTAGGGGGTAAATTTATTTAGGGGAATTTTTAGGGGTAGATTATTCAAGGATTATCGTTGTTTTTTCTAAGTGTCCGCCACTGGTGCTTTACTATTAATTTGTTTAATCATCCAAATAATGTTATGACGTATCTTAGGGGCTGTCCATTAATCACGTGAGACTTAACTGGTCTGTAAAAAATCACGAAATCTAACCAGGGGGGAGGTATAATAAGATATCACGTGTATTTATTTCTTCTTATAACGCGCGATTTTTAGGATAGATAGATAGATAGATAGATAACACTTTATTGTACACCAATAGATGTACAGTAGAGACAAGTAGGTATCATGTATACAGCTAGATTCGATTTTTATCATGTTTCTTAATTATCTAGCATTCAAAAAATTATTACAAAATATACATGATTTTGGGTAAGGGATGGGGGGGGGGGGGGGTAGTCTAAAACCTCACCAGGTATCACCATGGGGGAGGGAGGGTTAAAAAATTTGTAAAAAAGTTTAGGGGTTTGTAATCGATATTTAGAAGAATTTTGTAAGTTGGTTCTAGGGGGGAACATTCCGAAGGAGTTGGCATCACTGACCATATTGCCAGGGAACAATTAATCAATCGTACTTTGTTAATACCTAATGGGATGTATGGTAAAAGACATAATAGTATTGTTATCTGTGATGGCAGATATATTAATATTAATAAAAGCGCAAACTACATATATGTTTCAAAAACAAACATTATTTCTCTCTCCAATCGCTACAATCATGAATGGTTTTAATAGGTTTCTGTACTTATGCAAGTACAGAAACAGGGGTTTTTACCCCTAAACTTTTTTACCAATTTTTTAACCCTCCCTCCCCCATGGTGATACCTGGTGAGGTTTTAGACTACCCCCTTCCCCCTATCCCTTACCCAAGATCATGTGTATTTTGTAATATTTTTTTGAATGCTAGATAATTAAGAAACATGATAAAAATCGAATCTAGCTGTATACATGATACCTACTTGTCTCTACTGTACATCTATTGGTGTACAATAAAGTGTTATCCTAAAAATCGCGCGTTATAAGATGAAATAAATACACGTGATATCTTATTATACCTCCCCCCTGGATAGATTTCGTGATTTTTTACGGACCAGTTGTGTCTCACGTGATTAATGCACAGCCCCTAAGATACGTCACAACATTATTTGGATGATTAAACAAATTAATAGTAAAGCACCAATGACGGACACTTAAAAAAAACAACGATAATCCTTGAATAATCTACCTCTAAAAATTCCCCTAAATAAATTTATCCCCTAGAAAATCCCCTAGACATGTTCTTTCCACCTAAATTTAGGAGGAAAACCCCTAAGTTGGCATCACTGTAATATGGCTAATCCCAAGCTGGGCTGGCACAAAATCCTGTAAAAGAACTTCTAAAGTTCGTCTAGGCACATTAACTAATGTAGATATTCTTTCATCAGAATCACCTGTCCTTAGTTTTAATAAAACCACCAGAAGCCCAATGGGCCCCTCCGAATTCCCCTTATTCCAGGCACTTCCTCCAACAACATATTAACACTTTCTTTTGTACAACCTATCCAATATTGAATAAGTTTTCCATCCGACTGTACAAAACTATCGTTTTATATTTTGGTGTCCGTAACGTCTTCGAAAAAATAAATAAATTTGAAAGTACACTTAGGGACACAGTGTCCGTAGAATTTGTGTCCCAAACGTCTTCGACTCGTAGAATCGCATGTTGCCGCTTAGTTGTTCAAGTAAGTTACCTACTATGCCTATTGTTGTGTGTGTGTGTGTGAAGGTGTGTGCGTATTTATTAATGACTTATGTATGACACAGTCAATGACTTTAAAGCAATGGATGAAACTATTTAATGACTTATACAAGTGGTTGCATTTTCTACATTTATTTTAATAATTATTTTGTTAGAAAATTTCGGATTTTATAAATCAGGGAATTTAAGTTTAAATTTAATTTGGTTCTATTCCTACGGACCAGGATGCTTCGCGGTTTCAGTATTTGCACATATGTCGTATCCATATTGTATAGATATAAAATTATATATAGGTATACAATAAATAATACAGTTAGATTTTCTCTTAATACCTTGGTATATCATTTTGAGACTTTGCAGTCAAGATCGTTTTGAAACTGACTGTACATTACAGAACAGATGCATACATACATACATATACTCACGCTTGTAAATCCCCGAAGGGGTAGGCAGATGTGGTAGGTCTTAAATTCACACAAGTGTTATTGATAGCATTCCTAGATTTATATTTATAGCTATTATAGCTATGATTCTACCCATGTATACATATAACCTGTAAAAATTAATTGATAGAATGCGTTAGACCGAATCCTTCACGATTGGGTGCTATAGCGCATATTGGGATAGACCTATATCCCAATATGCGCTATAGCACCCAATCAATCAATCAATCAATCAAAATATATCATGAATAATTGGTGATTGATTCATGATATATTTTATTGATTTTCTTTTATATGATTTCATTGATTACTACGATTTAAAAGCTACACTTATTATTTAAAAAATACTAAATATAACGTTACCTGCGACAAGACTGCGGGGCGACGGGCCAGCTGCGGCGCGACCGCAGTACGAGGCCCACACGCGGCATGGAGCCGTGGACGTTACTCATTTGCGGTGCCGATGTGCGCTTGCGACTCCAGCCGCGACGATTGTTGTTAGCTCCCCACAAATGTGATGTTCCGTATTCTGTAAGAGGTAACCAAGTTTTTTATAACAATCTCTGGCATTTTAAAGAGACTGTTGTGTCTCACTTCATTTGGCTTAGTATGTGCAATAACAACATCAACATCAACAAGTGCTCATTGCATAATAGGGAGCGATAGACATTCAATATTAGTTTGTTACAATCCAATATCGCAATTCAGTATCGTGGTGCAAAAATATAAGCACGAATCGCTTCATCAATCATAATATGTGTACCTAAATTTTATCAATACCCTTAAATACCTATATTAGGTATAATTATATAAAGTCTATATACCTATAGGTATTGAGGCCAGGATCGCGGTATTGTATTATATTGACTATAAAGTTACATCAATCAACATCAACAATCTTTCAGGTAATTTTATTACATAAACATTGAGATTAAAATAACATAAGGTCGTCATTATTTTTGGTTTAAGAAATAACTATTAGACCCGTATTCTAAAACATAATTATCTCAATTTCAATTTAACTGAGGACAGATTAACAGATTTAACAGATTGTTTACACAATCTGTCAAACAAATGGAGATTCAGAACTTAGTACCATTGTAGAATACGGGCCATAATGATGTTTTTGTAATGACAATGGATAATTCACGATTTATTCACCATCGATATTATTAGGTACTATTACCAGATCAATACGTAACATGATTCAATCATCATACTACATCATACAGATGAGACTTTAGCGCAGGCTTTCCTCTCAGGGTTGGAAGTTCAAATGATGATGATGCAACTATATGAATCATAATAAACATATACATCGAAGCGACTACAATACGGGGTTCTTCAAGAAGCATAAGAAGAGCATTAGAAGCAGAAGGTTCCTACAGGGTCGGCAGCGCGAGTGTGACGCCCCTAGTGTTGCACACGTCTATAGGCCACAGTAACCACTTTCACCTAACTGGCATAAAAATCATATAACTATTATTGTGTAAAAAGAAAAATATATTTACAAAAATCGCACTGGTAAGTTTCATTTGGAAGCAGGCAGTTATTGCCTTCAGCTTCCAGTTCCGGTGTAGGTAATCGCGTGATTTTGATGTTAGCAAATTTTCGGATGTTGACCTATCAACAACCTGTCTCGGCACTAAAGACCTCACCAAAGAAAGTAATAGAAACTCTGGTTAATTGTACTGGTCTGTCGTGATACACCAACGAAATTGCGTCTCTTAATTTCGCTGGGACACGCTAAGTACTCTACAGCTAAATACCTATAGTAAGTGAAGTGATGCATCTTCTCGTGCGCGATATTTCGATATTAAAATTATTATTAAAATATTAGGAGCGCATTTTTCGATATTAAAATGCTTTACGACTGTATTAAAAGAGAATTAAAGTACTTTAAATTTAATTTCAGTGTGAATCCTATTTATACATATAGGCGATTAGGCTTTTTTTTTAATTTGATAGTATAAAAGTGCATAATCTATCCAGTTATTTTTAATCTTACCTAACGTAGGTGACATACCTATTAAAATGAAAGTAACTAGGTATACCCTAAGATATCATCTGAAAATAAAATGACCACCAATATACTTAACTTCTTCATCCTAGCCTAGCGTTAATTCCCAGTCGCATCCGAAGCTTTCACCTCGGAGTCTGGGGTCCGCTTTACCAGTCTTAACTAGGGATTTGGCTCCACAACCCAATGGTAACAGTAGGCGATATCGAAGCTTTTTTGCAGCTAGACCGTTGTTTTTAGACTTTTTAGGCCTCCAACTACCCGTAACGACTGCCATAGATGTTCTTATGGCAACCGGGACCGACGGCTTAACGTGCTTTTCGAGACATGACCAGACCAATGCAAATACCCATATTTCATGCACACAAATATTTGCACTGAGCGGGGATCGAACCCGCTCCTTCTGCGTAGCGGCCGCATTCACTACCGCTACTCCACGGAGTGTCCACCAATTTACCTAACGTAGTGCTAAATTAGAGAATTATTATTTAGATCCATCATAGCCAGATCGATAATTAATAGCATGAACTGACAATCAATTAAGTATGTCGATGCTGATATGATAGTACCTACTATACTAAACTAATATAAGACAAGTAAATAGTTACTTGTCTTATATTAGTTTTCAATCACTTAAAAGTGATATAGACTTCACAAAACACAAAACAACAATTAAACCTTAAACAACCATTTATACGAAAACGTGCATTACAAGAAGAAAAAAAATTGTCATGTCAATAAGAAAAATAAATAAAAAAGAAAGTGTGTGTATTTTTATTAAAAATGTGCAAAATAATAAATGTGACATCAGTGTATTTTAAAAAAACTCACGAAAATTTAACGTAGGATGTGGCCCCTGCTCGGAGCAGGCGCGTCGTCCTCGCGCGCTCAAAAGCACCTCCTTGCGCGCGGGCCGTTCGGGCACCTCATCGCGGTCGAAACTCGACCCGGGATCTGCGCACGCGCCGCCGCCCTCCTCCCTACCTTCTTCCACCACACACGCGGACATCTCTATATTTGTTGGGCAATTACGTCACTTATATATCGCTTTTGGAACGTTAAGTACCGTAGAACGAAATTCGCGTATATTTAACACAAGAGTCAACTTAACTTTTATCCTGTGGATGTGTTATTTTTTCTAATATTTATATTCACTTTTTTGCACTGTAAATAATTGTATTTTACTCTTATTTGGAACTAATCTTTTGAAAAGAAGACTTATATTATCACATGTTCACTTTTAGTTCTAGTTCAGTGATGATTAAATTCACTGTCATTGCTTTAAGTTACACAAAGAAGTAAGTACCTCTTTTTACACTCAAATGGTTATAAAAAGGGACATTGTCTGCAATAAGTATTTATAAATCACTATTTGATAAATAATTTGATGATGAATCTGAAACAAAACAAATTATTTGTGATTTTGTGATGACAAGAAAGTTGAATGTTAAAATAATTCAGGATTCATATAGAAATTAGCATTAATTTATAGAATTAGGTAGATAGTACCTACTCGTATGCGTATAATAATTTAATGTGTAAAAGAGGAAAACCAGTTCTCTTTCCACCTGATGTTCAAAGTTACAGAGATGAGACTACTTATGTTCCACATTTAAAATTTTAATTAAAAGCAGATACCAGTAGATCCTCTTAAAATTCAATTACATTTTTAGTTTACGGGAGGTTTTACTTTCTTCACGGGAAGAAATATACCGTGCAAATTGTGTAGCGAGGAGTGTGGGAATAGCTTCGAGAGAAAAGCAACGGGATTGAAGTAATATTATAATTCAACGGTACAATCTGGATCAACTGTATTAAATGGCCATTGATATAACAATATTTGAGAGTAAATAAAGCGAATTCTCAACTATCATGTTCATGATAGTAGCCTACTCGATTACTTAATTGCATTAACCATCAGTTAAGTAACCTGTAAACAAAGAAAAGCAAGCTAACTCAGAGTTGAGAGTCAATATTTAAAAATATAGTTTAATAACGGTATTCCGACTAAATAGAGACTACGTGTTCAAGTTCAGTATTTCATGTTGACTTTTTTTTTACTTTGTAAATATACAGAAAATATAAAAAAGTTTAAATTCAATCATAATTTTACAACTGAATCAAAATCACCATAAAAATTTCTAAGTTTCAGTCACGCTCGAAAATTATTCACGGTTCCATTTTCAGCTATGTTTTCGACTTTCATTAACTTTGTTTTTAAAGCCCGAACTCTTCTAATTCTGTATATCAAACAAAATTAGGAGGAATCGCCTACGGTCAGACAAGAATGACTTTTCAAAATGTTTCTTTATTCTGCAAAAACAAATTTATTAGATCGAGCCAAGCTCAACATTTTCTCACCTCTCAGTCTGCCAATCGATAGCCTTGCAAAGCTAACTTCATTACTATAATAGAATTTTCACTTGGAACCTAGGACCAAACATCGTCACTACATGAAATTAAATTTATGTAAAGACTAGCTTTTGCCCGCGGCTCCGCCCGCGTGGATGTCGGTTATCGCGACCAAACATAGCCTATGTCCTTTCTCAAGGTCTAACCTACCTCTATACCAAATTTCATCAAAATCGGTTCAGCGGTTTATTCGTAAAAGTGAGACAGACAGACAGACAGACAGACAGACAGAGTTACTTTCGCATTTATAATATTAGTAGGGATCACATATCTAAATGCCCATTCAAACATCAGCGTGAACATACAAGCACTGAAAATTGCATCGAAGCATTTGACATCTATTTCTATTAGTCAATTTGTGAATAAATAAATGTATAAAATGTGGTGGTGATGCTGGTGTTGCTCTCGTCTATAGGCCACGGTAATCACTATCCATCAGGTGGACCGTGTGCTTGTCTGCCACCTAAGTGGTATAAAAAACGTTAATACCACTATAAGAAAAAAATACAATTCTGTAAACATTGTTAAAGAAGAAACGTTAAACCAATATAGTAGTAACTTTCATGTCAAAGTTTCATACACCTTCATCAAATGACACAGCCAAACGAAAATCTTCGCGTTTCGTTTCCTTTATTGACATTTGATATACTCAAATTTCCCTGTGTTATTCGTAGGTACAAGAAAAAATATGTAGCTACCTAAACTAGAGACGCAGAAAATGATACGGAACCAATCACTCAAAGGTTGAACCGTTGTCGTGAAATTTATCGTTCACCAAATTCGAATGCTGTAATGAAATCGTGTTTAAGTGTATGAATATGAGTATGATAGATACTTAATTATCATTTCCTCATAGCGATTGCCCAGTTGCGTTCAAAATTTGCACTTTGTCCGAGATCCGATTACTGCTTTTGATTGGAATGTCGGCTTCTCCGGGAACGACTATCGTCTGTCCTCCCAGCCTTCGTCATTTAGCACGTGCACCGATAGCAAGTGAGGTTAGCTTAAGCCCCATATATATTATATTGTGAGAACCTGGGCCCATACCATGAACTCTTAAAACCGGTCAATAATTGAACTGCTGTCAGTCTACCAACTGCAAATGTCACTTTGTAATCCCTTTGTAATCCTATATATTTATATGACATTACAAAGTGACATTTGCAGTTGATAGAATGACAGCAGTTCAATTATTGACATGTTTTAAGGTTTATGGTAAGGCCGCTGTACACTGTACTGTCCACTGTGTCACTGAAATCTTAATAAAGAGGTTTCAGTTCAGTTATTCAGTGTACAATCAGGTTATTCCCCCTTCCTGTTAACTGATTGTTTTGATATTTGGTGAACAACTTTAGTTTGAAGGATATTACAATTTAAATCAATAAAACAGTTTGACTTACTCTTAATACCTACCTTGATATTAAGATCATTTTTAGATAATAGACATATTATAGTCAAAATGAGAAAAGAGTCTGATGCTGACTGTACAACGTTCAGATATTTCATAAGTATGTAATACCATTATTAATAAAGAAAACACTTAAATGCGCGCTAAGCGGCTTTATTGCAAAGAACGATCTAATCCATACAACCATAAAAAGGACAAAAACAAATGGCACAGATAAGCACAAAACAAAGAAAGGTGTTATTTCAACAGTAAAGACATTTTTAGGATAACAATCTTTTTCTAGAAATCTTCATAAATAATTACAACATATTTATGAAGATTTCGAGAAAAAGGACGTACATTCAACGACAAAAGTAACTTTGACTGTTACACATAATACACAATATTAAATAAATTTGTTCCAAAATAAAACCACGTCAAATCTACTCTTAGTTTGATATGTCGCCACAAATTGTGTTTGTCGTCGAGTATAAGGCGTTGACTACCTTTGTTCCCCTTTTCCTATTGTAGAAAAAAGTATTTCGTCGCCCAGCCACTACAATGACAATAAAGTTTAGTCTGGCATAACGATCTTTGTGTGTAAGCTCATACGAAACATACCTACGTTATCTGCGGCTGTTTCTACAGAATACCACAAAATGTGGTCACGGGATGATAAGGATTTCGAACCACCTTTGATGTTATATAAAGTTAGATCCCTGAAGTATCCCCTGAATATAGATCCCTGCATAGGTATTACATCATAATTGTAAAGTGGTCGTGACTCGTGACTCGTGTCTGTAGGTACATCGGACAAAAAAACTAATTGGAACATCGACGCCCCCAAGGAATAAACCTGTATTGTACTATTACTGGGTTATTACTGTTATTGCATTTTCGGTATCTATGGGTCGGAATACACCTTTGCAATTTTTTTCATATTTTTCCTGCGATAATATCCAACTATTTACCTTATGACACTTTTGTTCTTCGGAAAAAATGTCAAGTTTTATGTACGAGAAGAATATCATAATACATTATTACAGATTTATTTGTGTGACTACATTTCGGTAAAGTATCATTACTGCAAAATATTTTCTATTCATTTCTGGTTAAAGCGATTACAGGTTTATTCTTGTGATTCATGAAATATACATTTTCGGTAATACTCTGTTACAGTAATAATTTGGGAGTGTGATATACGTATTGGCCTTAACTGCTTCGCACTCGACGAATCAGGAACGCGTTTCTCTATGTAATGCATTTTACTTACACTGGTTTAAATACACGGCGCACGCAGTTATCAGTTTTTGCGATTATTTGTTTACGCGAATCACGAAAATAAGTAACTAACTTTCGTGGTCCACCATGAAATCGAAATCCACTACGAAATATGTAAGGAACTTCATCCCACGCACACTCAAGCTGTGGAATGAACTCCCCTCAGTGGTTTTCCCAAGCGACTACAATATGGGGCACTTCATTCTATGGGGCATTAGAAGGTTTCTTCAGGGTTGGCAGCACGAGTGTAACGCCCCTGGTGTTGCACGCGTCTATAGGCCACGGTAACCACTTTCCATAAGGTGGGCCGTGTGCTTGTCTGCCACCTAAGTGGTAAAAAAATGTATATAATAATATGGTCTAAGACAATCAGTGGGTCCCACGTAAAGCTATATCTAGGCATACTAGGTTTCAGTCTAAACGCACCCTTTAGTAATCGTTCTATACGATCGTCAGTACCAAAATTATTTATGCTAAAAAGTAAAGAACGGTGATTATTTAGGGCACCCAATGACATTTCATAACTTCTTTTTATATTCTTTTTTTCTTCTTTCAAAATTCAAAATTCTTTTTATATAATATCTTTGAGGGCACCGTAGGAACAACCAGCAGAAAACTGAGCAGTTAAAAGCAATGAGTGACCATCAGGTCCAGCGGCCCTACCGGCAGAGGATCACCGCCGCCCGCAAAGCTTCGCGGCACCCAGGGTAAGCTGCCTGTACAGTGAGTGACGTTGTCTTTCACTAGTATTGAAAAACAACATTTTAGAAACCGATAGCTTTTTAGTACAGGGTACCAGGGCTGTGATGGCCAGTAGGGGAACACGACCAACCCCGTTGCTTGATCGTCGATAATTTTCCTCATGCATTTTAATAATAATGCGAATGGAGGAAATGCATAAAAATAATAGTCGTGCCAATTTATTGTAAATGCATCGACTGTCATTGCTTCCGGGTCTTGCCTCCAATGTGGTATCGATCACATTTGGTATTAGTGCAAGACGCAAACATAATTATCTATTTGAGGTTCACCAAAGGTACGAATAATATTTTGAAACGCGTTATCACAGAGTTCCCATTCTATGTCGGGATTTATCCTCCGGGACTCTTCATCAGCTGTCGATGCAAACAACGAAAAGTTACGGGTCTCGCACCATTGCCAAATCTGACGAGCCACACTGTTCATGTGTGGATACTGGATACCACCCTGGCAATTGACATAGCTGATTGCTGTGATATTATCGACCGTAGCTATATTGCACAGTTAGCATCGTCTTTTACAATACTTTTTATGCCAAAAAGTACAGCTAATAGCTGTACTTTTTGGCATTAAAAAACTCAATCAGTTAATATCTTACTGCTGGACAGGCAGTAAAAACAACTTCGAGAAAGAAATACCCAAAAGGATCCAACAGGGATGGGCAGCATTTGCCAAATTACGTCGGGTTTTCTCCTCGCCCCTACCGCAATGCCTCAAAACAAAGGTTTTCGACCAGTGCGTCCTACCTGTTATGACTTACGGTGCCGAAACGTGGCCACTGAAGGTGGGGATAGTCCACGACCTAAAAGTCGCGCAGCGGGCTATGGAGCGAGCTATGCTTGGTGTTTCTTCAAAGGATAAAATTCACAACCAGATCATCCGACATAAAACTAAAGTTACCGACATAGCTCGCAAAATAAGCAGGCTGAAGTGGCAGTGGGCTGGCCATATCTGTCGAAGGACTGATGGCCGGTGGAGCAGACGAGTCCTAGAGTGGAGACCGCGAGAAGGAAAACGCGGGGTGGGACACCCCCAAGCCAGGTGGACTGACGACATACGAATGGTGGCTGGGATGGAATGGATGCGGAAGGCGGAGGTTCGGCAAACGTGGCACGTATTGGGAGAGGCCTATGTCGAGCAGTGGACTGCAATAGGTTAATTGATGATGAATTGATGAAGTGTATAGAACATTTATATCAAACGATACGACGCGGGCGAAAACTTAAAACAGTTTTTTTGGTTGAGGCTGATATTGTATTGGAACGTGTGTATCATCAACCTCGTCCTATAACCAAGGGGTTAATCAGTGTATTGCCCAACTAAATGTTCGCTCACTTTCTTGTTTTATAGTATTTTTTATGTTATACCAGAATATCTCCTATTTATATTTCACTATCTTATTGTTATAAACATATAGGAAAGGTACAGCACTCCAGACAAGCTCAAGTAGCTTATGGTTTGCTTTCTATGTACGCAAATTGTATTTGTGAATGGTAATAAATAAATAAAAAAATAAAAAAAAAAATAATATTATTTTTATGTAACAGTAGAGCAATTCCACAGTATTACCACCCATTTTGTTTCTTTAGTTTCTGTAGAAAATAGTGATCAAGATAATAATGATGATAACAATGAAAATAGTATTAAGAAAGGTTTTTATTTCTTTATATTTTTTTATATTATAATTGTGGTCTCATTAAGGACTTTTTACCCATTAAAAACAATGTTATGAAAATTTTTATGATTTTCCTTAATTTTCCCTTAGAGATACCGATAATAAAATTATTTACATAATCTGTTAAAACAATTACATTAAAATATGTTTACCAGAAAGATCTATAATATTCCAGTTACTATACTTTACCATTATAAGGTTATGAAAATGTTTACCGTAATCAGTCGGTAACGGAACATTACATTTATCTACTAATGAAAGAATACATCGTTGGAGAACTCAGTAAAGTAGTGTTATGTCTATGATTTTTAAGAAATTATTTTTATATTACAAGAATAATTCGGTAAGTAGACGTTGCTGGAATATTATTGATAGTTCATGATGGTAATATATCAATACCCTAAAAACTGTTAGAAATTATTTTCGGTAATTTGAACTTTGGCGAATATCTAATTCTGTGTTTAATCAATAGTCACATGGCTAACTATGATCTGTTTGGGCAAAAATTAGCTTTCCTGTCGTATTAAAATGTTGTCATAATTATCTTTTATAGAAAAGTTAGAACCGAAAAACACTAAATCTTTTCTCCTGTAAAATTTGATTTTTGCGATTACCGGTTTATTCCTCGGGGGCGTCGACATGTTATATATCGATACTGAACACATTTTTTTTTTTCGAATTTTTGGCTTTGTCTGTTTTTTTTTTTCGCGAACGCGATCGAAGCAAAAATACAGAATGGATTTTTATGCGTATTTTTTTTTTAAAGGTCTTGGTCAGACTTCAAATCTTACGTTAGTTTGATCGCAATCAGTTGAGTAGAACCGGAGTTAATAATATGGCCTAAAAACGGGCAAACCGAGATCCACGCGAGCGGACTATAATTTTATAATTAACTATTTTCTTGTTTCAATACTTACTAGAAACAAGAAAATAGTTTCTAGTATGTACCTATTGAAATTAATTAATATATATACTTAGACTAGCCTTATAATAAACAAACTATTTATAATGAACAAACGAAAGTGCCTAATGTCATCGAGTGATTGATTTGATGGAGAATACATTAATTAGTTATGCCCAACGCTCCTGTTTGTAAATGAACAACAACGCAATATACCTATTGTAATGGTTTCGAGTATTCTGTCAGTGACTATTTCAATAATGTAAATTATACTTAGCTCACCGCGTATTACGTAGGACCGAATACAATGATTGGTAAAATGTGGGTGTTAATATTCACCTCTGTCAAACCCTTGGGGGATAAAGGCTTAATTATATATTGGTATTTATGTTAGTGATTGTGACGCAGACAATAGTGGTTACGGGTAGCTAGAGTCCTCGAAAGTCCGACTAGTCAAACTACAGATCTTCGGTATCGCCAATTGGTTGTAGAGGTCAGACGGTAGTATCACGGAAAATGTCGAAGTTCAGCCGCAACACAGTTAGACTGGCAAACAAACAAACAAACAAACAAACAACTGAGTTGGAAAAAGTTTCAGGGAATGATGATGTAACGAAGACAATAATACTCTCAACAATAACAATAATACAAATCTCGCTGTTCTTACAAGGTCGGCAGCACGAGTGTGACTCCCCTGGTGCAGCACTCGTCCATAGGCCACGGTAACCACATTCCATCAGCCGTTTGCTTACCGTATGCTTGTCTCACCACCGAAGTGGTAAAAAAAATGACATACTTTATACTTTGTACGTATGTACTTTTAATACATATTGTGTTCCACGAACTGCGTGTATTGATGTCCTCCAAGTCCTCTGAGGTTCATAAACGTCGAGTCATCCCGATGAGGGTATATAATTTTTATTACGATCAACGTAGGAGTGGCAGTCAGTCGCATGTTTAAAATTTAGCCCATGAGCACTCTTAACCTGCTTAACGAGCTATGGGAACATATTAATACTTATCCTAGGAGTGCCTAAGTTTATTAGGCTGTTTAGCTTTTCTATTATTTGTTAACTTTTTCTGGTATAGGTAGGTGTGTTTTTGTGTTCTAAGATAACGTCCACAATTAAAGACGGGCATTTTAACTTAGTTACCTAAACTGATCCAGTCCTTTTAACCCAGTAGAGTAATCCCCTAGCTGGGAAGTGGGAACCCAGGGTTCATGACCCCTACTGCAAGTTGACTTTTCCAATTTACCTTACTGTGATATAATACCTACCTAATTATGCTGATATTCTTACTTTTTAGAACCTAAAGTATTCATAGCTATGAGTGTAGTAATAATTTCGTCTTGATGCAAAAAATTCGGTGGATGAAATAAGTAAGTAGATAGGTATAACTATAGCAGTTTTATAAAAATGTTCAATATTAATTTTATTATTCATAGGCACCAAAATTGATATTAATATTCGGGGGAAATCGTCCATCTCCTCGGGTCATTTATTTTAGAACAAAGTTATAAGTCTTTATTGGGTTTCTTTTTCTTAAATATCAGACAGGCTAAGTTAACATACAATTGGCTTTTACTATAATTCGATTAGTAAATTATTTTTCTTTCATATATTAACACAACTTTGTCCATGAATATATGCGCTCATATCATTCAATGCTACAGCACGTTCACTGGATTATCCAACGGTATTTCACAGCTGCCATGAAAGATGGATAGTCAGAGAGAAGAGTAGAATTTTTACCCACATCAAGTGGGTAAAAATTCTACTCTTCGGGTGCCTAAATAACTAAAAATCCTACGAGTATTTATTACTTACTAGCTGTTGCCCGCGGCTCCGCCCGCGTGGATGTCGGTTACCGCGACCAACCACGACCTTTCTCAAGGTCTAATCTAACCCTATACCAAATTCCATCAAAATCGGTTCAGTGCCAGCGTGAAAGTGTAACAGACAGACACAGTTACTTCTGCATTTATAATATTAGTATGGAAGTATGGATCTACCCTGTCATTACATTTACCCTTACCTATCTATTTATTTAACTTAAACGCCGATTCACTTTTTACCTTAGGTATAGTTCGGTTCGGGTTTTGCACCTCAGGTGATCCAAGTAGACGCAAAAATAAGAAATATAAACTAAAAAAAAAATAAGTCACTCAAAATACGAGATAGCCAGCCCGGGCATTACTTATTTTTTTTAGTTTAATAATAATAAATACGGGATACGGGAAAACACTGCAGGTTTGGTTGAGGGGGCATAAAGACATGATCCTCCTGACTAAAAATTGATTAAGTATTTTTTGACGAGTATGTATTTCCAATACCGTACCAATACTTTATTATGTATAATTATAATTACAACCTACACGCAATAATATCAAATCAAATTCTTTAGTTATTATCGATACTGCCCCACTAATTGGGTCGCGCGGGTCAATAGGCCAGTTACTTCGTAGATTCCACGAGATTCCAAGGACCGGAGATATTCGGTTACGGTCCTGACTGACTCTTAAGAGAAGACTCTACGAATACTGAGTTTTATCGAGTTTTCTTTATTTATATTATTCGAACCTTATCATACTGATATTGCGTACATTTTTACAGTACACTAATAAAGAATATTGTACATCAATCTTTGGTTCAACTATTTTTGATTGATTTGATTTTAATCATATTTCAGAAGTTCGCATCCGAAACTATTTTTGTTCTTGCTTCGAACATGTTGTAGCTTTTCCAATATTAATAAATACGCTTGTACTATCTTTTTTCTCCACGTTATCAATCAATTAGCGAATTGCAGTCTACTGCTGGACATAGGCCTCTCCCAATGCGCGTCTTTGCTCCCGTTCGTCCTTCAGGTCGTCCGTCCATCTGACTAGAGGGCGTCCCACATTCCGTTTGCCTTCTCGCGGTTTCGACTCTAGAAGTCATTTGCTCCAACAGCCATCAATCCTTCGACAGATACTTATCAACTTGCCATTATGTGTAAATTACGCTTGCCGACCTTGCTATTAGGTTTTAGATTTTGAAAAACTTCAAGTATACAGTATTAACAATAATTATTTACTTCAGGCCGCTATGAAGCTAAGGTTCGAGAATTCAACATTCAAACTGATACAAGATAATAAATAACACGGTCACGATACAACGTAAACGTCTTTTTATCACGCAATAGAAAAAACATCTTTATTTCCTTAACTAAATTTTTCAGCATTACCTGAACTTCAGAACATTAATTCTGATCATAACAAGAAGGGCATATTTGTTGGTCATGTAACACATAATCATAATAAGCACATACGAAACAAGCATTCAGCTAAAGGTGCTGATAAACTTGTAATGAGCATTCTTGCGAATGTTACATTACAGAAAAATACGAAAACATTTTAGCGAGCATTCTATCGAGCATTCTGGCGAGCATTCTAGCGAGCATTCTGGCGAGCATTCTAGCGAGCATTCTGGCGAGCATTCTAGCGAGCATTCTGGCGAGCACGCTTACAAAACGACTATAAATTTGCTTCGACTAGAGCGTTCACTAGAAAGATCGTGTAAATGTTCGTAGCATTGTTTGGCTCTACGCTTGGCTCGGCTCGTTGTTCGGTTCGACAAATTTAAAAACGGCGAATGCTTGACGTTCTGTTACAATTGAATGCTCAAGTTTATCAGCACCTTAAGAAGAAACAGCAGCCCCGTAACACAAGTGGCAATTTGTTAACCGGCTTATTGTAGAATAGAATGATGAATGTATGGGATTTGACGTATATGACACGTTTTTGACGTTTATGACATATGTTGAAGACTGTCATATACCTACGTCAAATCCTATACATTCATCCATCTATTCTTCAATACAATGCCAACGAATTGCTACTTGTCTAGGGGGGCTGATTAGATAATCTGAACCGTCTATCTTTAAAAGTTTTAGGGCGGATTATAGATATCGCTATCTGAAACAATTTTTATTTACGATATATTGTACGACCATTAATAATATTTTTTTATTTTTTCATGACAATATGACAGTAATATTTTTTTATCATCATATAGTTCTACTATCTACGTGCTGGCTTTATAATATGTTTGAACACATTATGAATTCAATTATTCATGTATGACATTTTACAATCTTGTAACATTTTCGTCGTGAAACTCGTATACTTGGATCTCTCAAGAAAGCTACTCAGAGTTCTTATTTATCTTAAGTACTTATTCACTTATTCACACTGATGGCTCTCGTGTAAAAATGAAAGAGACGTTTTATTGTCACAATAATTTACCTTATCTTGAAAGCGGGTGACACCTCTGTGATACCCCAGACATTTTATTATTGACGTCCTCCAGCTCCATAGGGACGCCAATAGTGTCTGCGGCATTTAGAAGTTTCTAAAAAGGGTAATAAGGTTACGTATTGTGGCTACAATGTGCATGCAAGGGGTTAAAAGCCGAGGGCATCGACCGTCGCATCGAGCCTTAGTGTTGCCAACCGAGGCCAATATGTTGTCCTCATTGCGCCATTAATTTCTCACATAACATATTGTATGTAAATTATTTTCCACAGTACATTTTATATTATCACCTTGTTTCTATATTATTAGTTTAATAATGTATTTAAAGTACGTAAATCATCCAAAAATATAGTTAGGAGCCATAAAAGAAGCCACATTTTTAATTTTCCATTTTAATTTTTCCAACAAAAAAGTGACTTATCACGTTATTCAGCAGCCTCATAAGTAAAGTATACGTTCCCATAATAAATAGGTATACACATAAAATATACATGTGTACGAGTGAAAACTACTGTCAAAATACTATACTTAATCATATTATGATGTATTCACAAATGTAGGTAGGTATGTAGTAAAAAATAAGTTCAGCAATTCAAACATGGAAAATTCTAGTATCGATAAGTTGTACATCTATAAATTTTGATGTTAGCATCCCTAGCATGATACACGTAAAGTTCGATACCCGACCCACTTCCAACAAAGAAGTAAATACTTCCTCTATTATACAATCCGTTTTCATAGTTACCAGCTTAGACAAAGGTAATGAAAAATTCTTAGACAAGGTACCAAACCCAAAAAGATTTTTCTTTTAAACTGCCTAAGATTAAGTTAACTTTTAAAAGCCTGTCATTTGAGAACGTAATAGCTGTGTTATTTAATAGAACCTCGATTAAGTGAATAAATTATTCTGGAATTTAAATTAAAGAGACGTTGTGATATTCTGTGGAGCGTAATACAAGCACATTGCATGCCTTAGATTGTCGTGGCTCTGAATAAAGCAGAAAAATAAATGATTCTGTTCTCGCGTTTGATACATTATCATAAAATATTACTCAAAATATACATAAGATTGTAGTTTTGTGCGACTATTATACTCTATTGAGTAAAATAGTAAAAAAGTACATACGTAAAATAATTTAGGTGTTAATAGTAGGTAATCATTTTCTTGAACGAACGTTTCGAGTAATATTTTAGGGAAAATTTAAGCAGTGATTAAGGCCGACCCTTAACATTGGACCCAGGTTGGAATCCTGACTTTACCGACACCGTGAACCCATTCCTAACCTAAGCAAATTGGCTTAACTGAAGGACCCCTTCCGTCAGTATTTTAGAATTTGGGTTACTAATATTCTTTAAAAAAACTACAATACAGCACTATACGGAGAGACTTATACATAAACCTACTATAGGTTTACACACTGTACACTGCTGCAAAATGTGTGTTTCATACATTCATCATAATATTTTCAAGATCATTATGATGACCTTATTGGAACGTCCGATAACGTATTTATCACATTAAGTTATGATCTGAAATCTGTGATACAATACATTAGTCATTAATGGATAACATATTTATTTTAGGATCAACTATCACGATAACTTGCACAAGTGTTTGACTTGTCGTACCTACTTTTTACCTGACTGCCAATATGGGTTATTAAATAGTTCAGCCTACTTACAAGAGCTTGACTCTAACATAATCTAACATAACAACCACTAAAAATAAATGCTTTTGGGTAAATTTCGCATTCAACTACCGATCCATTTTTTTCGACCGAGATATGTATTGATACTTCATGATTGAGCAAGCTCCGAAGTTATGTCATAGTTAACTCCTCTAGGTAAGCGATATAAAACTTTCTTACAATACGATATTAAATCGCTATATTTTAGACAACACTTAAGTCTTGATATTTTTTATATTGATATCATTTATTAGGACCTAGTTATATAGATATTAATCTACCATATCATAGTACGAAATCATGGTCTGGAATATAAAAAGCTCTTAAGAGAAATAATCCCATGTTGTGCGTTGCGGACAGCGGTACTTATCAACTTCAAATTACAGGTCGACATTTCGACAAGAGTAAAATAAAGAACCCCCACTTGCCCACATCAGGGCAGTGTCAGGTCAAGCCCTATACCGTGATTCAGGTTGAACAAGTACCCTAGAAAATATAAAATTATTCATTCCAATCCATATGTTCTTGATATTTATACTAGACAAAAGTGACAAAAAAGACTTAGATTGTAACGAATACATACATATATTATGCTAAAAAATTATCTTCATTCCCTTTTGATATCAGAATCTCAAAGGCCTAATTTACAAAATCATCTCTTGAAAAATGTCCTTTGTCTGGTACTCGATGCCTCGAGTCATTCACCATCTCGCGATCGTCAAATTCGCGAGCGCGCGCGAGTTGGCAATTTTTGATTTCGAATTATTTTTTCGTCATCATCTCGCGCGCATGCTAAAATACAGTCAGATAAAAAAGGGTCAAAGAAAACATGAAAAGGAAACTAATGTATACTCGCGTCTTTACCTGCATTGGTTGATGCGCTGCGAATGTTTTTTTTTTTCATCTTAGATTTCGATATAGACTTGCGAAGTGAGACTACGCCACTAGGGGGACACGGCCGATATTAGATTTTTTTTTTTGCTTATCTTTTACTTTAGGCTGTATTTAAGATAAATTTCATAATGTTTCACATATTAAACTAGTTAAAATATTTACAAGAATAAAAAAAGTATTTATTGCAATTTTTATTTCATTACATATTTATTTTTTATGATATTTGTAATTCATTTTAAATTAGTATAGTGTTTTAATGTATATATCTATATATATAAAAATTAAACCCGTTTTCCGTTGTCACGACATAGCATGAAAACGGCTGGACCAATTTCGATAATTCTTTTTTTAGAATATTCCTTGAGGTACGAGGATGGTTCTTACGGAGAGAAAAATTGAAAAAAAAAAAGAATTGACTGTTAGGCGGTACGAAGTTCGCGGGGTCAGCTAGTTTATTATAAAAATATTAAATAAAGCTATTATTTTTGTTGGAATAAAAAATGGATAAATAGTTGGGGTAAGTAGTTCGGGTATCGAATAATTCCTCCTCATCGATTTTTACTGGTAAAGTGCCCAAAAGACGGGCGGCATTGCGCCGTCGGATGGTAAGCTTTTTTTTATGCCAAACTAATTTCGTATCTTTTTCAAGGATCGTATATTTTCCACAACCTTTTTTTTATTAGACAGTTTTTATTATTATTTAAGCATCGTGTTGTAAAATATAATTCAAGAATAAAATATACCTAATCGATTACTATAAAAAACGATTATTTATTTCCCACGCTTCCCCAAAAGCGATTTCAGGAGTATTTTTTACTGTGAATCCCTTAAAGTAGGTATATATGTTACGGGCAACTTGAGAAATCTGGTCCCTATGAATAGTGACCGGCCTGTATACATAATGCCCTTCTCACATGGGCAATTTGATAAAATTTCATTTCTAATTACTTTTCCAGGTCAGTATGAATCCTCAATATTATGCCCTTGCCTTGGGCAAAATGATAAAAAAATTAAATGAAGCGTTTTTGTTTATTAACGTTAAAAAAATACCTAACCTAACCTGGGGTGTGGGATATATACCAGAACAGTGCAGTAAAATTTTATGCATTTAAGTAAAGATTACCGTTTAGTAAAAATGTGGCAGCCTTTTGTGTTTTTTATGTATTGTGGAGGTAAGTTTTACATTTAGCTTAGGTATAAAAGCTATACAAATAAAAAAAATTGAATGTCTGTAACTTTAAAATAACAGCTTTTTAACTGAAATTGTAACACACAAAAAGATGGATAGCCAGAGTTACTTTTATTTATATTATTAGTATGTATACGAGATACCTACCTATAACAAAATAGTTTTTTTTTTTAATTTTGTGATCTGTCTACGGATTGTTGGCTACGGATAGTCTCCAAAGTGGCTGAACCGATTCTGGAAGGATGTCTCGTAATATATTATCTCGTAGTATTTATAACATATATACAGGGTGTCCCAAAATTCAAGGATAAGCCGGCAATAGGGGGTGGCCCTACTTATGGCTGCTCAGGAACAAAATAAGAAAAAAAAAATATCTCTATTTTTTTTTTAATTACTCGAACTTTTTTAAAATCCCTTGAAATTCGGTACCCTTAATGATATTTTCAACTACCAGGTCCACAATTTTGCAAATATTTTTGAACTCTTTTCTGTATTAGCAAGCTAAAAAGCATGGCTATCCATAACCACCCTGAAAAATTATAGGATATTTGCAGTTATTTTACAAAAATAAGTCAAAATATTTTTTTGTCGTCAAATTTTCATACATTTTTACTTTCGCCCCACTTTATCTTATCTCGGTGAAAAAAAAAAGTACGGACACCACTATGGCATTCTTTTTCAAAAATTGGCGCAACTATCCAAGATTTCAAAATGGTATAATTTGGGTATGATACTATATTGAAATACAAAAAAAAAAAAAATTTTTTGTAAATAAGAATCACATTTATTACATTGCTCTTATTGAAAATCACCAGATTTACTTTGTACACAATGCATTCATCCTCAATAAAAAATCATTGACGGGACTTGTGACAAAGTGGTAACTGAGTAGGTTATCACATTACGAGGTTAAGCAACATAAGCCAGGGTGGTTTTCGGATGGATGACCATTCTTAAGACATTGAGACACCTCCATTCCTCAGAAAGTACGTTAGGCCGTCGATCGTAGTGGCCATACGAGCATCTATGACAGTTGTTACGGGTAGTCGGAGCCCTAAAAGTCCAACAACTGGACGCACTACATAACTTTGATATCGCCAATGGGTTATGGAGGTCAGGTGGCAGTCGCTTCAAAGAAAATTTCGCGGTTCTGCTGTTTCACAGTTAACCATAAAATCCGACTCTGTATTTTGTAAAGGTTCAGGGGATGAAAATCCATACTGCTAAAATATTAAACAAACATAATGGTATAATTTTATAATTGTTGCATTATTGTTAATATTTTTTTTTATTTTTACATTTTTAATTGTTTCCCACCGGCATTAATACATTTTATTTTTCGTGCATTTCTTTTGTCAGAAATATAATCCGTAGCCGCATTCATATTTGAATGAAACTAGTCCAGCGTTGCAATTGCTTTCGGAAACCTAATTGTTCTTAAAACAATTCTAATAAAACTCTGAGCATCGGATTTCCCGGCTAGCTGTGAAACAGCAGAAATGCGAAATTTGCCGTGAAGCGACTGCCACCTGACCTTCACAACCCACTGGCTATATCAAAGTTATGTAGTGAGTCCAGTTGTTGGACTTTTAGGGGTCCGACTAACTGTCATAGATACTCATATGGCCACCGGGATCTACGACCTAACGTACTCTCTGAGAAACAGAGGACGGAGGTGTCTTAATGTCTTAAGAATGGTCATCCATCCGAAAACCACCCTGGCTCATGTTGCTTAACCTCGTAATGTGATAACCTACAGGTAAATTAGCTTGGAGAAATTTTTGCGTTTGTAGTAGTGTATGGTCAGCAAATAAAAAAAAAACAACATTTTATTTTTAGTTTTTATTTTTTTAAAGGTACTATACTTTTGTGGCTGGAGCACACCAAATGCGTACACGTCTACGCATACGCACTACGTACTAATACGGACGTGAAAATGTGTATCCACTGCATTGTAATCTATGGAACTGTATGAGGCAGACAAGCCAGTTCCAAACATTACAAGCAGTGAATGCCGGTTTTCACTTCAGTGAAGACGTGTATGAATTAGGTGTTCTCCGGCCATAAATGTTTTATTCTAATAATTCATCAACCCCAGGCATATCACAAGCATCCCCATCCTCGCTTTCATCAGATGAATTATTTAAATTAATTATGATTCGTTCTGATATTGTGTCTGAAGCTGCGTCTCTACCCTGATATTTGTTTTCCTCCTCAATAGCATGCAAACTTTTCTCCATTCCTCTACAGATAAGGCGTTCATTTTTTCTTCAGCATTTTAACCTTCATATTCATTGCGACATTCTTTTTTGCGACATATGTTTTCACTATCCCCCATATATTTTCTATAGGATTAAACTCCGGATGGTATGGTGGTAAACGCAGCATAGTATGACCGTGCTGTCGTAATATTTCGTCTATCTTGTACTCTATAAATCTCGCCTTGTTTTGCAGAATCAGTTCATATAATTGAGGCTTGAGCAACGTGGATGAATGCTCAATGTTTCGAAATGTCAGCCAGTCAATCATTTGCTGTTTTCTAGAATTACTATTCGGTGCAGGATTTTGTATTGAGTTATAATATGGTGCGTTGTCAACAACAACAACACTATTTGGTTGTAAGTTGGGTATTAATTGAGTTTGAATCCACCTTGAATAGTTGTCATAGTTCATATTGTCGTGGTAATCTCCACTTTTTTGGTTGGCTTTAAACATAAGCAATGCATTTGGTATAAAGCCATCCATACCACCGGCATGAACAATGATTAAGCGGTTGCCTTTCGACATATGTTGCTTCAAACCTGAAGTGCTTCCATCTGACCAAGATTTCGAGAGGGTATGTGATGTATGTATATAATTATGTTTCGTCGGTGTAAACAATTGGTCGGCGTTGTTCACGATATTCAGCAATTTTCATCAAATAATTAATTCGCAAGTATCTAATTTCGTGTTTTTCCATAAGAAGTTTCCGGTTATCTTCTGTTTGCTTCCAATTAAAACCTAATGACATGACGTGTTTTCGTAACGTGCTGACACAACCTTTATAATCGATATCTTCTTTCAATTTTGCGTGCAAAGTTTCCAAAGTGGGAACTTCTTTATTTGTGATGTGGAAGTCATGAATTGTTCTTCTGATAACTTGCTGATCAAAGTCATCGATTACTATTGTAGGTTTACGATTCGGTTTCTTTTTAGGAGATTTAAATGTTACTTCCTGATCTGAAGGACGACATTTGCTTTCTGATACTACCTTTCTGACGGATGCTATTGAAATTCCTGTTGATTTAGCAACTAATTGAGTGGGGGTCATAATACTGCTCGGGTTGTTATTACACTCATTTTCGAAATATTTGTACAAACAGTACAAAACTTCTTTAGTTTGAGAAGTCAAAGGCTTGCCTCGACCATGTTTTAACACTGGAGCCATTTTGAATTAACAATATAAAGTTACAACACTTACACACACACTTTAACAAATATTATAACAATAATAACAAACAATAACAACAATCAACAAATACAAAATTTAATAATTAAACTACGTAATAATTATAATTTTTGAATGAAATGTGTGCTTTATGTTCTAACGGTACCAAGCGACTGACGCCGGACTGCACGTGGCACCTGCGGACAGCGTAAACTGGTTTATTCTGGTTTTGTGCGTGTTTCCACTTTCCTCTATCAAGTGACGAATTATTTTTATTTGTTTTGTTTCGTAATTATTATGGTCAAAACTTTTTACCTATAGCTAAACTACTATCATCTAAAGAACGACACGATATTTAATTGTTTCACGGTAGTCGCCTTGTCGTTTGCTCAAGGACGTGAAATTGAATGAAATTTTTTTTTTTTATAAAGTCAAAACCTTTTTCTTTAAAATAAAAACTTGTTTTTATTGAAAACAAAAATCAGAGTGTTGCTAGGGATAAGTATAAAATTAAATAGTAATGTTAGGATATCGAAACATTTTTGTATAGGCCAGAACGATATAGTGGAAACGCGCTCTAAGATCTGAGTAATATTACACACCACTACATATGCAAAAATTTCTCGAGACTAATTTCACTGTACTCGGTTACCACTTTGTCACAAGTCCCGTCTATGATTTTTTATTGAGGATGAATGCATTGTGTACAAAGTAAATCTGGTGATTTTCAATAAGAGCAATGTATTAAATGTGATTCTTATTTATAAAAAAAATTTTTTTTTTAGTATTTCATTATAGTATCATACCCAAATTATACCATTTTGAAATCTTGGATAGTTGCGCCAATTTTTGAAAAAGAATGCCATAGTGGTGTCCGTACTTTTTTTTTTCACCGAGATAAGATAAAGTGGGTCGAAAGTAAAAATGTATGAAAATTTGACGACAAAAAAATATGTTGACTTATTTTTGTAAAATAACTACAAATATTCAATAATTTTTCAAGGTGTTGGTGGATAGTCATGCTTCTTAGCTTGCTAATACAGAAAAGAGTTCAGAAATATTTGCAAAATTGTGAACCTGGTAGTTGAAAATATCATTAGGGGTACCGAATTTCCAAAGATTTAAAAAAAGTTTAAATAATTTAAAAAAAATAGAGATAAATTTTTTTTCTTATTTTTTCCGGAGCAGCCATAAGGAGGGCCACCCTCTGTTACCGGCTTATCCTTGAATTTTGGGACACCCTGTATATACATTTCTTTATAACATACCTAATAATAGCTTCTTCCACGTCCATTTTCTAAGCTCTGCCGAAACAAACTGACAAACACTCGCAAAACGCGGTAGCGCTTATACCTCGGGATCGGGACCCGTATCTTAGACCTGAATCACGAGACTAACGAGGTCCTGGCTCCCGCCGTAGCACCTCATGCTATCCTCAAAAGACACATTTTAGGTGCAAGATATAATGTTCCGAGTAACCACTGACCTCCGTTAACGCGCGTTACATGTGAAGCTAGCCTAAAATATCCTGTACATTAGGTAGGTACCTAATTTAATCTATTACAACGTTTTTGTAGCTGACTGTACACAAATACGTCATATTTTCACAAACGCGCGAGTTGATGACACAAAAATAATTCAAAATCGAAACTTGCCAACTCGCGCGCGCTCGCGAATTTGACGATCGCGAGATGGTGAATGACTCGATGCCTCGAATCTTTTCATCTTTCACAAATACAAAGTTACGAGTATTAGCGTTAATAGTAACAATCAAAACTTTGTTGTTTAGTTTATTATGATAAGTGCGAATATGAGTAAAATAATTTGTATTATTATGCTACATATTTATATATTGTGTTTTATATACAATGCATGCATCCCGACTCGGATGTTATCCTAAAAAGACAATTTTAGGTTCCATAATGAATAATATAGTCAAAGGTATAACCAACACTGACATGATGATGATGAAGAGGTATTATGTAGCCATGGTAACCGTTGGGATAGGAAAAAGAGAAAATACTCAGGCAGGACTTGAACCCGCGATCAGTCCCTTACAGGAGGATTGCTCTGACCATTGAGCTCCCAAGTCACTTGTATTTGAATAATTAGTACCTATACTGCTTTAAAATTTCATTCAACCGTTAGAATAGCCGGATAGCCCTATTCAGTATCAGTAAAGAAATAAATTAATTATTAGGATACCTATTGCGTGTGTCCATTCCTATGTCACCTTTAATGACTGTGCGATCTGATATGCTACTAAATAACGCTAAAGTCAACATAAAAGAAAAAATGCCTCGTTAACGTAACATTAAACGTTCATTAGACTTTATTATGAACATGAGAATTATATTTTGTATCTTTGTGAAAAACCACCATGTATCCGCGCGGGAGCGAGCGAAGCGAGTTCCTGGATACCGCGCGCCGCGACACGGATATATTAGATAAGTAGATTAGAAAAGCAGGCGGAGGTATCGCAGAGAACTCTGCCGCACTCTTTGTTGGTTTCCTTGTGATAATGCACGAAGAAATATGAGCCCTGCGAATCTGTCCAATTCTAGAATCTGTCGTATAGCGACCAATCCTTCCACGGGTAAATATGGTCCATAACATTAGTTATTGATCTCTATTTAAACACAAGTTTTGTTCATATGTACACCCACAACGTAAATTGCTAATCAGAAACTTTAGTGTAAACGCCTGAATTTCTCGAAATAATCACACACGAGTTGTCTTCACAATTACCTAATATTAGACCTTACCTTTACAAGTTTTTGACACAGGGATAGCGAATTGTATAGCGTGCAGCACGCAGCTTCACAGCGGACGTGAGTTGATATTTCCAACTGGGTTCAACACGTCCTTTCTCTAAGTAAAGTTTTCTCATTATAGTTCTGTTTACTAATAGATCTGACGCAAGCAGACGTCCGTATACCAGGTTTTATGACCGAAGCGAAAATTATTAAGAATCATGAGCGGAAACATTCCCTACTACCAACAGAAATGAAACATTTCGCAATGCATGGATCTTGGCTGGTAGCTTTTTAAGTGTTGTTTTCTTTACTAAACGGATATCCTAGCGTTAATCTCAGTCGCATCCGATGCTTTCACCTCGGGAGTCCCAGATCCGCTTTTTCCAGTCTAACTGCGCAACGGCTGAAATTCGATATTTTTCGTGAAGCGACTGCCATCTGACCTTATCAACCTATTGGCGATATAGAAGCATTGCAGTTACACTAGTTGTTTGACTTTATAGGGCTCCAACTCCAACAGTCGTTAGGGGTTAACGACTGCCATAGATGTCCATAATATATGGCAACCGGAACCGACATACAGCTTAAATGAAACATGTTAATAAAAAGGCACATCAAGATTGTTTACGTTTAGTTAAGTAGGTAGGTACCTATCAAAATAGAGTAGGTATGGGTCTCTTCATCAGAATTACATTACCTACAAGGAAGTAGGAACACTTATCAAACTTTTTTCATTATTATGTTTTTATATTAAGAGCAAGAGTGCTTGTGTTTAGGAAAAGTTTTCAAGAATAGCCGTAGCCAACATACACAAAGGTTCACACAACAATCAACATCATTACTATAATACCTACAGCCATTTGAAAAAGGTACGTCAGTTTTATTTTCATCATCATCATTTAAAAAAATGTGACTGTCAGATTATATCTCATGAATGTCTTACAGTTTCATTTGAGTGCTTTTTAATCTGTGGACACTTTGTGGCAACCCCGAAAGGTCCTTAAAAGTCTTTAAAGGTCTTTAAAGAGCTTAAATAACACAAGTGCAATTTATATTGTAAAACATGACAAAGTAAATTTCATTGAAATCCCTACTAATATTATAAATACGAAAGTAACTCTGTCTGTCTGTCTGTCTGTCTCGCTTTCACGACTAAACCGCTGAACCGATTTTAATGAAATTTGGTATAGGGGTAGATTAGACCTTGAGAAAGGACATAGGCTATGTTTGGTCGCGATAACCGACATCCACGCGGGCGGAGCCGCGGGCAAAAGCTAGTAAACCATACTTTATCATTTGCCTTTTAATTTATGCAAAACACTACAAATAATGCAACCTATATCTAACTTAGGCTGTATTTCACCAGTCAAAATCTGGTTAACAAAACTGAGTCAAAGGTTATACAACGTGTTACAGAAAGGTGTGGTCATATTTAAGGGTCGTTACACATGTCTGATAAGGAGCTCCTGTGCACCGACTAAAGTACAAATAGTAATAAAGTGATGGCATCGTTATTCATCGTACAAAATTTTAAAATTCCTTAAATTAATCGATACATTAGTAAACGGGGTAGGTGACATCACTATTGTATTTTGTCCTTTTGCGATAAGTTCACTCAGCTGTTCGCCTGGTAGCCGAACAGTAGTTTGGCTATCAGGCGAACAGCTGCGTAGAGGTGTAGTGTAGGTACCTACAATGGAGCTTACGAATACATCGGAGATATTTTGATTATCACATACCGGGGTCTACTTTCAGCGAAGCGCTGATATACCTAATCAGGTAAGTGTACATACAACCACAGGAATGCACTAATTTATCACTTCACGAGCACGAATCAAGGAGTTTTAACTATCACTCACAAACACAAGTACTGAAAAGTTCATGACGCCACAGCATGCTTAAAACTCCACGGCATGCGGCATACGTTTTTAAAATGACATACTATGTTTGCTATTTATTCAGATAGAATAGTTATGTTTACCCTTTTTTTCGTAATATTTTTATAAACTTTAGATACACTGACTAAACAACGTGGTTGCTAAGAAACCACGTCCAAAAAGGTGAATCTTACCAGGATTGCAGAAAAAGTTTTTATTATCAATTATTTTAGGGTACCGTAGCATTTGTTATTTCAAAAACTTTGACGAAATCGCTCTTACATGTTATGTTATCCTGGTATTTGAATGTGCTTTTTGTTCTATTTTTGCGTAACATTTTGCAAAAAAAACGTAAATAATGGATGCAAAAAATTTAAATTGGGTACAGAACCAATTTTAAATAGTATAATATTAATGGGCGTGGCTGGAAATTCGGTGGTCCACGGCTCCTGGTATTGAATGTAGGTTAACCTTAAGTAAAGGCAGCGTTTGAGACAGTCTCACATTCAGCATGAATGATTTCAGACACATAAAAATGTTTTCTTATTAATTAAGTGAATTTTATTATCATTTTGAGACTATTTAATAAGTTAGAAGCTGCTCCAGAATTTTTTTGCCCGATAACATCATAAAATTAACTTACCTGGAAATCGAGTAGGACGATATTGAGACTGTCTCACCAATTCAGATCGTTTGGTAAACCTACTCGGGTTCAAATGGTAGTTTATTTGTAAACAGCTCTTAACAGCGTGCTGTAGCCCCGGTTATTTTGTAGTGCGGTACGTTTATCGGCAATTTTCACCAGTTTACAAATGGTCGATAAAAAAGAAAAGCATTTTTCTACGTCATAGCAAGTAAATCGGATTTGTGCCCCACGCCAATATGTTATATACATGACACTTAATGCGTCCCCCGAATATGACCACACCTTTCTGTAACACGTTGTAGACTGAATTTCAAAAGCGAAAGTCTGTTGAATGATCCGACTATCGTCTATCTGCTTATCGAATTTCAGCCAGATTTATTTAGCCGTTTGAGTGTGATTTAATAAATGAACATCCCATAATTAATTTGTAAATATTATGAACATGAAATGTAAAAGTATTTTGTTAAGTGTTTTATTGTGTGTGACACAGGGAATCCTAGTGTGAAGACCAGTGTCATATTTTTTTAAGAATCATGTAAACTGAATTTCAAAATCTAAAGTTTAAAAGTTATCTTCACAAACCTTCATATTTAAATAATAATATTCAGTGCGATTACGAAACACTGCATTCAAACTCAACATCAAAAGATATCGAGGGAACAGGTGCATAATATTGATTCGAAAACTAATTACTGGATTCCAGTTAAACAGTGAAATGTCGCGTTGCACGAATGTAATAACTATAACGCAAAGGTTAACGTTCGAGGTATGACACCGTGCTCATAAAAGTCACAATCTAATAAGGCTGCCCGTCCACCAGAGATGTGCTGTGCAGCTATACTACGAAGATGTAAAAGCTAAGCTATGAAACTATTTTGGTGGAATGGGGTTCATATAAGCTATGGTTTTTATGTAGAAAGATGCATGCTATTGATGTGTGCTATGGATGTGAGCTGTGGATGCGTACCTACTGTGTATGGATGAGAATAGGTAGATTCGAATTTTGAACTTTTGTAGGAAGTTATCCTTCTGTAGGGTTATGTGATTGATGCATCCCATAGCTCGAGCTGCGCATTTTCTAGGCACATCTTATTCGCTACGCTACATACTCGTAGTGTAGCACGTGTGTGGAAACGGTCATCAGCCTCGGCTCCCCTTCCACTAGAGATGTGCTATGCAGGTATGCTACGAGGATGTAAAAGTTAAGCTATGATACTATGTCACCGTTACCACTGTGCTATGCTAGTGGCGTAGCGAGTGAGATGTGTTAAGTAAGAAGATGCTGATGATGATGATGATGAGCTATACGATGTATCAATCATATAAAATTAATAAATTAACCGTACAGAATGAAAACTTCCTACAAATGTTCAAAACTCGAATCTATTTTCATAAAGCTGTCACTGTCACAAAGTCACAACACGCATCCATAGTAGGTATGCATCCACAGCACGCATCCACAGCACACATCCATAGCACACATCCATAGCATGCATCTTTCTATATAATGCTTCGTTTACATACTCGCGGCAGAGCGAGGGAAGTGGCGAGAGAAGTGGGCAGGGACGTGGTGTGAATGGTATATTCGTCATACCGCGAGTACTGCCGCGTATGTTGCTGCGAGTGTCGGCTTGGCGGCGCGAGAAGGAGCGGCAATACTAGCGCGATGAAGCATTCACATACTCGCGTCGCGCACACTTCGCATCGAGCGCTCGTTGTGTACGCGCGTGTCACAGTCACAGGATTACTTCGAATTTATTATCATGACAATGACGCAACCAATCGAATGGTCCAACGAAAAATCAATAGAATTTATTGAAATGCTTGCTACGGATCTAATTAAATAATATAGGTAATACATATGTATATAAAAGATAGGTAGGTAGGTACCTACCTACCAAACTAGAATACCAAATTAAAATAGGTAGGTAGGTAGGTAGTACCTACCAAATTAGCCTGATTACCTACCAAATAGGTAGGTAGGTAGGTACCTACCAAATTAGAATAGGTAGGTAGGTAGGTACCTACCTACCAAACTAGAATAGGTAGGTAGGTACCTACCAAATTAGAATAGGTAGGTAGGTAGGTACCTACCTACCAAACTAGAATAGGTAGGTACCTACCTACCAACCTATTTGGTAGGTAATCAGGCTAATTTGGTAGGTACTACCTACCTACCTACCTATTTTAATTTGGTAGGTAATTAGGCTAATTTGGTAGGTAGGTACCTACCTACCTACCTATTCTAATTTGGTAGGTAACCTACCTACCAAATTAGCCTAATTACCTACCTACCTATTTTAATTTGGTAGGTAGGTAGGTACCTCTACCTACTAAATTAGAATAGGTAGGTAGGTAGGTACCTACCTACCAAATTAGCCTAAGTATACCGACCAAACAGGTAGCTAGGGTACCTACCAAATTAGAATAGGTAGGTAGGTAGGTACCTACCTACCAAATTAGCCTAAGTATACCTACCAAACAGGTAGCTAGGGTACCTACCAAATTAGAATAGGTAGGTAGGTAGGTACCTACCTACCAAACTAGAATAGGTAGGTAGGTAGGTACCTACCTACCAAATTAGCCTAATTACCTACCAAATTAAAATAGGTAGGTAGGTAGGTACCTACCTACCTACCAAATTAGCCTGATTACCTACTAGCTAAGTATCTAAGTAGATAGCCTAGCCTAATAAAATGCCTATACTGCATTCGGTTAGGTGTCCACTTAACTAAAGTCGTCCATCTCCATCGCAAGGCGAATACTGTATGCGGGGCAACGCGATGAACATCGCGATGATGCGAGTGTTGGGCAACGCGATGAACATCGCGATGATGCGAGTGTTTGAATGCTAGGGCATTATTCGCGTGAATATTGCCGGCAAGGCGATGAGCAATGCGAGCGGCAGTATGTAAACGCGGGGTAAAAACATAGCTTGGCTGATTCCGTCTCCACCAGTGCTATGCTATGAGGACCAATGAATATGATTGGTGGATATCAAACGCATTGGTAGCTACGTAGCATAGCACATCTCTGGTAGTAAGGCAGCCTAATGCTAGTTAATTTATTATATCCATTAGAACATTACAGAATAACTTTCATAATTTTTATAGGCACTAACAAGTAGGTACATTTATTTAATATTATGGTCCTGTTGATGATGGAGACTGTTTTTGTGTCACCTTCTTATACCTTTTTTGAAGAACCCCATACTATAGTCGCTTGGGAAAACACCATGTTATTAATAGTAGTAATAGTTGTTTCATAAAATTTAACAAAACAAAACTTAACTCATCAATATTTTTCTATTTAGAAACTTATTTGAAAGACCAAAAATCTAAATCCAACCACTTGTTAGCCAGTTAGTCTAGTTTATTTGTTATACGTGTTTTAATAAAAGTCGCTACAAGATTGTTTACCTTTAGTGAAGTACCTAATCAAGAGAAGTAAAGTAAAATTTATTGGTAGACTGAATCGAGTGTTCATACAGTTTACAAGCTAACTACTCCATATCAAAACTTTCTTATGTTATTGATTAACTGTAACGAGAGCCGTATCTATTTTATTACCACAGTATTTTATTTCATTTATCTTAGTACACGTGATAGATTAAATTACAAATGGACAATTGTTTCCGGTACCGGTCTTATTGTACTGCAAAACGTGGCAACTGCGCTGGCTCTCAGCAAGATTGCACGTGCCAGGGAATAATATAACAAAACGACAATGAAAAGACAGTTCGCCAACGGTCCCTGAGTTTCCGGACACACCATGTGAAATACACGAGTTCACTGACTACGTAGCTACGTAGGTAGTAACTACATAATAGATATAGCATGTGCGCTCATTTCGTCAAGCGTCTAATGAACATGGAGTGTAGCGCTGTTTTATATCTATCCACATTGTATGGTAAATTTTGGTTGTAATTTTAAAGGTGTTATCTTTTCTAGTTGAAAATATCTATGTAAATTGTATTGTATATTTGGGAAAGTTATGTAAAGCTGTTGCCCGATTTTAAGAAGTTCACAAATATACCTTTAAAATATAAAAGGTATGAAGTATAATAATTATGTGACTTAGCACTCTTTACACGAATTTTTAACAACGCCCTAGTGAGAAACAAATGAGAATTATTATTTGTTTTTTCGAGGCTGTCCTCGTTCAAGTATTCAATTCCGTGTATAGTACGAGAAAATTAGGATTTGACACAGGAATAATTCCTAGTAGCAATTTTCTTTCGGAATTCATAGAGGGAGGTTACTGGTAGTCTAAATTTCGATTTGCATGGTATTCGGTTCGTTGCGTTCTCCGCCATCTTGAATTTCAGGGTACATTTTTGTTTACTAAATAAGTCGTTTATTTTTAATTTTACAGGAAAAATGATTACTACAAAGTTGTTTAGAATTAAATTTTTTACAATTTTGGTGTTCATAACTTTTTCCTAGGATCGATATTTTTGACTTAAGGCAAATGCCTAATAGCAATTTTCTTTCAGAATTCATTAAGGGAGGTTACTAGCAGTCTACATTTGGTTTTGCGTGGTATTCGGTTTATTGCGTTATCGGCCATCTTGAATTTAAGAGTAAATTTTTGTTTGCCGAATAAGTCGTTTAGTTTTATTTTTACACGAAAAATATTTACTACAAAGTTGTTAAGAATTAAATTTACTACCGTTTAAAATACATAATTTTCTCCTAGGATCAATATTTTTCGATGTATACCCCAATAAGGTGGGGAAATTGTATTCGATTTTTTGACAAAGGAAAAACTCCTAGTAGTTATTTTCTTTGGAAATTCGTTAAAGCAGGTCACTGGCAGTCTACATTTCAATTTGCGTGGTATTCGGTTCACTGCATTCTTCACCATTTTGAATTTAAGTGTGAAATTTCAGTTACTGAATAAGTCGTCGTAAGGAATTTTTCATAACTCAAAAAAGTCAAACAAAGATTTACCACTTTTTGGGGCATAAATCAAAAAATATCGATCCTAGAAAAAATTAAGAAGAGTTAGACTGTTGAAAATTTAATTCTAAACAACTTTGTAGTAACAACTTTTTGTGTAAAATTAGAACTAAACGATTTATTCAGTAAACAAAAATGTATCCTTAAATTCAAGATCACGGAGAACGCAACGAACCGAATACCACGCAAATCCAAACTTAGACTACCAGGGACCCCCCTCAACGAATTCAGAAAGAAAATTGCTACTAGGAATTATTTCTAGGTTTGCCCCTTAATTGAGCTAAATCGGTTGTACAGTAAGCGTCAGAGAAAACAGACCCCCTCATGCTTTCATATCATTAACAAGGGGGGTCCCTTTTCTCTGCAGCTTACTGTACTAGTAGTTAAATTTTATTGAATTAGAAATTACACAATATTGTCACAGTGTATAGGAAAAAAATTGGGTTCAAGTATTAAATTGTTTTAAGGTTGCCGTGTTGGTTCCCGGTGGAGTAGAATAAGTGCCACATCATCTCTTCCTGTGGGTGTCGTAAAAGGCGACCAAGGGATAGGGCTGTTCTCTATTCCACAGTAAATATACAGCCCATGACAAAGCGCTCGCTAGACTGCAATAGACTCACCACTTATTACGTGGGACCAAAAATCATAGTTAGCAAAATGTCCGTGTTAATACACCTCTGCCTACCCCTTCGGGAATTTACAGGCGTGAGTATATGTATGTTTTAAAATTTAAAATTTGTTTGAACTGGCAACTTTGGTCACTATAAAAGTAACCATTTACTTTTGCAGGACTTAGCGACTCGTCGACATGTGACATGTCATTGTATCACAAGCTTCAATGAGCACACTATCCAACCTTAGTAATAGAAAGCAAGCAAACTTGATTTAAACATACAGAATATTATGTAAATAAATGCTAACCTAGCGAAACCAAAAACCACCCAAGAAAGCAATAAAGTACTTCACCGCTTCAGACGAATAATTTTGTGGCTTACCACGCTATACGCGCCTGAAGTTGCCATAAATACGTAATCTAAATTTTATCCCCCTGAACTTCTCTCACGCAAAAAGGTTACGAATGGTGAAAATAAACATAGCAAGGAAATTGACAAAATGTCCTCGTGATTTATCTACAATGTTGTTGTGGTTGAGGATTTATCAGTGATTTCGTTTGTTACGTCTTTAAATATGAAGTTTATTTTCCAAATATAAGTATGTAGTAGCAAATACTGTACTGTACCGTGGGACATGACGGTATTCCCGTCCCAATCGAGCAGTCGGACTGGGGAAGTACCTCCGCCCTACAGAATACCACGACTCTCGCCTCACTCTCTCTCACTCTCTCGACTCTCTCTCAAAACTCGTTTTGAGTTCCCGGCGGTGAGTAGGGTAGCCAGAGCTCACTGGAGAGGTTTTGTGCTGTCAGTGGGAAGTCCAAAGGCTTGTCCTACTTATCTTCTCGATGACGGCGCAGAATTTCTCTGTTCTTATAGGGTCAGCAGCACGAGTGTGACTCCTCTGGTATTGCACTCGTCCATAGGCAACGATACCTAATCACTTTCCATGAAGTGGGCCGTTTGCTTGTCTGCGACCTCAGTAGTATAAAAAAAATACTGGCGAGTAAGTTGTTCCTATGGTTACCAAGCTGTGGCGAGTGGTCCTTGTAGTCCGATTCCTGCCGGCAGGTAAGTTTTTTTTCTACCAGTTTCTCTTTTGACAATTTTCACCCTTCACCGCTGTTACAAGACTTTTTAAACGCGGGTCAGTCTCATGCTGGTACCAGATTACCGTAACTTATTGAGAAATATCATCCCGCTATCTAACTCTTGAAGGGTACGGAAACGAAACAGCAGTAGGATGCTTTGTTGCGATTGCTATAATTAAGCCTCCGAGCCTTATTTGTGCCATATCCGTATCGTATCTGTATAATTCACACTTAAGAGTGCGCATAAAGCTAGAAAAAAATCAGATTTCACCCGCACCCCTCGCACGTCCCGCTCTCGCCTGTCGTCGCTCCGGCAAGTCCGCCACCTATTTTGTGTGGCAGCGACCCGCCATGTATAGTTTGAAGACGCACAGTATACCCAAAATACTCAGATAAAATTGTCAAAATACGAGTTGCATCATTAACTATCTACTTTGGAAACACAATAAATTTCTTTTTGGTAAAAAAAATATTTCTGATAAAATGAAAAGGTAAGTAAGTAAGTAAAGGAATATGTCGTCGTTGCGCTTGCCAAAACCTCTATGTGTTTTTGGTCAAGTTTTCAGGAGAGACATTAAACTGTTTTATTACATAATTGATGAGCGTATCAAAAAACTAAAAATGTAGTATGATGCCAAAAAATATTTTGCATGAACTGAGATATAAGTGAAAATTATAAACGGTACTATCCATCCACAATATTTTTTTTTCCATTTTGATACACATATCAGAATTATCTTCCTAGCGCCATTTCTTACAAGTGAAAAATATATACATATCAGATTTGTTATGGACCTCAATAGGATTTATATAAGGGATAAATACTGACAGATGGCAAGGTACATAACATACGAAGTAAATAAATACCCACTATAAACTTTATTAAGGCATACAAGTAAAAAAAATAAAAGTAGTACAACTGTTCCGTGTACAGGGTCCTACTAACACCTTTGAGACCCAAGCCAACCTCACTTGCTAGTCGGTGCACATGTTAAACAACGGACGAGGTTCTGGTGCCGATTTTCCTCTCGGAGTTGGGAACTAATTGCTGATCGTTCCTGGAATAGCCGATAATACGATAATCAGAAAAGAAGAGCAAATCTCCGAGTTCCGAGGTGCACATTATGCTGCCAATTAGTTATAAACTTTAGTTGCATCTGAGCCCTTCCCCTCGGCGTCCGGGGTGCGCTTTTCCAGTCTTTTTTTAAATATAGGACAGGTCAAATTGACTTCACCTCGCCTGATGGTAAGCAAAGTCTCTGCAAAGAGGGTCACCATTACAGACATGTACCATGTTACAATGATGGCACTCAGCTTGACGGCCTCATCAGATACTTTTTCACGCCCCGCTTAAAGGACCCGGGACTATAGGAGGAGGGAAACACGTGAACTGGTAAGGAATTCCAAGACTTAATAGTGCGGCAGAAGAAGGAGTCGCCGAACCGCTTGGTTCTTGATGGAATATTCTGCACCGTATGCGGGAGGCGTCTAAGTCCTGCACGTGTTGTCCTATATAGGAAAGGAGAGGGTGGGATTAGTTGGAAGAGCTCATCAGAACATTCACCATGGTAGAGACGGTAAAATACCGCCAAAGATGCCATATCTCTACGCAACTGCAAAGGCTCGAGGGTGTTGGTGACCTCAGGATTCCCAATAATATGGACCGCACGTCGCTGCAGCCTGTCGAGAGCATCTAGTAAGTACTTTGCGGAGCCATCCCAGAGATGAGAGCAGTATTCCACGCAAGAGCGAATTTGTGTCTTATAGAGAAGGCACCGCTGCTCCGGCGTGAAAAAACGTCTCACTCTGTTCAGGACACCGAGTTTACGCGAGGCTGTTTTGATGATACTCTCAATGTAGTTTTTGTTGTTCAGTTTGCAGCGAACATCCATACCTAGGATATTGAGATTGTCCTGTAGTGGCAGTGGCGTGCTCTGAAGAGTTGGAAGGGGAAGGAAAGAAGATACCTTTGCTGTGAACGCGCATGCCTGCGTCTTCCTGGCGTTGAACTCGACCAGGGTTTCCGAGCCCCATTGAGAAACGTGGCTCAGGGTCCGGTCTTCTTTTTTCCGCGATATCAGACTGCTTGGCCGCAGGATGTCCGTGATAGCCTCCGTGTAAGGTGCTATCGTCTGCATAGCATAGCGCCGCAAGTTTCTAGACACACCGTTTAACATCTTTTCGAGTATAGGGAGCTATCGCTATCGTCAGCGACGATCACCGCCGTAGTCACTTGGAAGACTAAGTCAAGCTGGTATCAAAGAAACAAGGTAGTACATCACTGCGGGGCAAATACTCCTTCTTTAAAACGCTCCCGTTCTGCCCCACATGGAGTACTGCTGTCACAGTTTTGCCTGGGCTAGCTAGACCTCTTCGACTTGGTGCAAAGACGGGCGCTGAGGATCGTCGACCATCCCATACTCACAGGCGGGGTAGTAGTCCCTCTCAACCTCAGAAGGTACTTGCTGTGGTTGTTTTACCGCCTGTATGATGGTTTGTATTCAGAAGAATTGTTTGATATAATGCCTAGAATATTTTTACTTTATATCGCCGCTCCGCTTGCCATAGACAGTGAATTCACTCTCACACAAATGGTGTAAAAACGTCTCACTTTATTCAGGACTTCGTCCTTACGTGAGGCTGTTTTGATTTAATCATCTGTCTCGTTTTGTTTACTATTATAAGATTATTTACGTTGTTACAAAGGTAGAACACCAATTTTACAACCAACAAACCGAAGAAAAACAAGCTGTGAAATTGTCTATGTGCAAACCAATTCTGACATGTGCAACATGAGGATGAAAAACTCTTGATGTGAACACATAACCAATTTTGCAGTGTCAGAATTGCACATGTATATTTTGTCAAATCTATTTCTAGAAGGAATTAACACTTGGTTGTTTTTTCAGTTGATGCGCATTTTTTTAAGGCCATCTAGCGAATAAAAAAAAAATAGAAAAAATGCACATAACGACTTTGGCAGGCGCACCGACGATTTGACGATTTGGGAAAAACAATGCTTTTACTTTAATTTAACATCTAGCGATGTTCGTCAACTATATGTGATAAATTACCCAAATATTTTTTTTTTTGCGAATTCAATTAATTTAATACTAATCCTGAGTCGGGTCATCCAAATAGTCCAAATAGTGGTTCAATATTACTGATGAACATTGTGTATAATATGGTTGCCCTATTTTATCATTACGTATAAGAAGCTAGGGCCCTGACATATTGAATCAAGGCTGGCTAAAATATACCGCTCATTCCACTCTGGTGCAAAATTTCCATCACAATTTGGATCTAGTTCTCTCAAAACTTCAACTTTCTCTAAATGTTTAATGGGAGATCTGTAAAAATAATTGCAAATTAATGACAAATCAATCACATAAGCATTGCACTGCTATTTTAATCTACTTGTAGATAATTGATATAAATGCTAAATAAGTACATAATGAAAAAAATCAAACCCACAATAGGACTTGAATGCCAGGGTCGCGAACCTTGGCGTTCCAGCGCTCTTACTCTGAGCTATCCTTCCACGGGCAGTCATCCGCTTTCCGTGTGGTAAATTTTTTTTATTAAAATCACCGGGATACTCGTATTTACCATGCCGTTTGAATGTGTGAACATTCGGTACTAATGTGAATGACCATGTTAATCTCAAATCATAATCATTCTACTAGTTCATGTTCATATTAATTTGCATATTTTACTGAAATGTTTTCTGAATGTGAGAAAAAACAATTGCAATAAGCTTACAAAGTTGACGAAAGTTTTTTACTAAGCGATTCGACCGGATCGGATTCATCAGCTTGTGTGATATTACGAGCTGAAGCAACTCTGAAATGCATTAAAATTGATAATACAATGTATAAATACTTTCGCAATATATTTAATAATTATATTAGTGCTATATAAATAATATTATACAATAAACACGCGAGTAGTCAAAAACATCTATTTGATTTGCATATACTATACCCGAGCCGACGTTACTCCAGAGTTACCTAGCAACGGTGGATATTTGGTAACAAACTAAAGAAAGTAAAATAATATAGATACATTACCTTCGAAAATTAGCCATGAGTTGAATTCTTAGTTTCTTATATTCTCTTTTAGAGTGTTTCTTTTATATTTTTTTAATTGGCTCATTTTTAACGATCTTTCTTGACACGGAAAACAGAAATACAGTCCTCCCGTCTCAACGGGGCGAGCCCGACTAAATGATGAAACAACAGATGGCCGACACCTCGGGTCAGGTGCGATAGAAAGAGAGCGTTATGCGCGGAATAAGACCGTCGTAAGCGCCAAATTCATTTTTTTTAATTACTCGTAAAATCCATACAATTTTTTCAAAGTGAAAATAGAGTCACTGGGTTACATAATTTTACACTTGGTATTCAAATATTGACTCAGTTGTGTGCATAATATTGGAGATAAATTGATTTTAGTAGTAAATAAGGCATAACTTTGTGATTTTATTCTATCGAAAAAATATTATTATTTTATGTTTTCACCATGAGCAGTCCCTTACAAATATAACGTATTTTCTATTTAAAAAAAACCCAGCTCATTTGTGGCTTACTTTCGGGTATAAACATCAAATCTACGATCGGCAATTTAGCTTTATACCCCCTCTTAACATTGAGTAGTTGTATGTTGGATTTGATTTGATTTTTGAGAGTGCTCGTGGAATATCAATATCTACCTTTCTTTTTCCTATTCTCCTATTTCCATTCTCTACAGTAAAAAATTGAGAAAAAATATCTGTTTATTTCACCAGACGCATAACAAAGTTTTTAATACTGCTATTATACCTGAATGTCCTGCATAATCCCTTGCGAGCATTAAATTGCTTTCTTTTTAATTGAAAAACGAACAATGTAAAGATTGTACCAATAGCATTTTAATAGACTTTCAATCTTCTTCCAATAATCCACTCGATTATAGATTCTTTCGTAAATAGTTTAGTAGGTAGTTTTCATTTTATAATCTGTACACATCAGCCTGTCAGGACAAGTAATTATTTTTATATAGATACCAAGCCATGTCTGGGTGGTCTAAAATTTAAGGGGGGCTTTGTGCAGTACCCACCCTGCTTTAAAAAATTAAAGTAGCTGAAGCTACGCCTTATAACATTAGCTATCTTTTTTTTTTTTTTATCGTGCGAAAAATCCCTACGGATACCTCCCCCGCCGGGGTCGGAGGAGGAGGTTATGTCGGACTCGAACCGACTAAAACGCACGCCTTCTGTGGGCCGTCAGTTGCCGGAGGTGAGATTGTCATAGCCATATCCCTCGCACCCCGGCCGACCCAGGGCCATATCTCTCGATCTGGGATCTGGCCCTCTTCCGGTGTGGGGACCACGGAGTCCCCAACTCGCCCCCGGGTATGGGGGGGCACGCAATGCGTGCCACCGCCGTGGCCTGCTTCTGCTAGGTATAACATTAGCTATCTGCCAGTGAAAGGCCTATCAAAATCGGCCAAAGTTGTTTTAACATCACAAATGAACACTTCATTAGTATTTATTTGTGTAGACATAGATGTCCCTCCTGCGTGGAATACGGTTCAAATCTCTGGGATGGCTTAGTACAAGACCTGTTTGACGTTCTCGACAGATTGCAGCGACGTGCAGTTCGTATCATTGGTGATCCTGAGCTTACTAACACCTTGGAACCTCTGCAGTTGCGTAGAGACGTCTCTATGGTCGTGTTCTGCCGCCTCTACCACGGCGAGTGTTCTGAGGAGCTATTTTAACTGATCCCACCCTCTCCCTTCCTATCCAGAACAACTCCTGCTGGCCTGCGGTGTCACCCATATACTATGGAATCTATTCCGTATCGCACCAAACGGTTTGGCACGATAAAGAGCTGGAATACTCTGCGTACGTGTTTCCCTCTTTCTACAGTTCCGGGTCCTTCAAGCGGGGCGTGAAAAAATATCTATCAAGGCCGTCAAGTTAGGGATAGATAGATAGATAGATAATACTTTATTGTACACCAATAGATTTACAGTGGAGACAAGTTTACCATTTTAAGGCAAATAGATTACCATTTATCCCCGCTCAGTGCAAATCTTTGTGTGCATTAAATATGGGTATTTGCATTGGTCTGGTCGTGCCTCGGAGAGCACGTTAAGCCGTCGGTCCCGGTTGCCATAAGAACATCTATGGCAGTCGTTACGGGTAGTTGGTGCCCTAAAAAGTCCAAAAACAACGGTCTAGCTGCAAAGCTTCGATATCGCCTAATGTTAACATTGGGTCGTGGAGGTCAGATGGCAATCGCTTCACGGAAAATATCGAGGTCTAGCCAAATCTGTAGCTATGACTGATAAAAGCGGACCCCAGACTCCGAGCTGAAAGCTTCGGATGCGACTGGGAATTAACGCTAGGAGGAAGAAGATTACCATTTAGTGGAGGGCAGTCAATTAACGGACTTTTCTTACAATACAATACACTCTACCAAACCCTCGTTTTATTTCATCAAATATTTGGCATAGACTTAAAGTTCATAATAAAATATTCGACGTAAACTAGTTTGAAATTGAATATTTAGATTTGACTATTTGTTCAGGTTGGAAAACTTGTGGTTTGTCAATATAGGCAAGTTAGTTATGAGTTACGACTGAAAGATACGCGTTTCTCCAAATTTTGAACAATAGTCTTTGTGTACACTACGAAGCTGTTTGGTCTGGTGTTCATGAAGTAATACGAGTACTGCGGTATCTGATATTACGTGTTATAAAATATCCTTAGAGAAAGGCAGGGTCTCAAAGTACTCGTGGCAAAGTAAACATTGCAGAGTTATCAGTTTTAGAATAGGTTATTCATATAGAGATCTCTTTGACTCTACTTGGAGCCCTGAAAAGTCTGACAACTGGTCTAACTACCGAATTTCTATATCACCAGTGGATTGTGGAGGTCAGATGGTAGTCGCTTTACGTCAAATTTCAGCCGCTACGTAACAACGTAGCGTAATCACGTAAAACTTCGACGGGTTTTCAGTCTAACTAAACTGAAAAGTCGTCTTGGGGTCGGAAAAGGCTCGCAGGCAGAAAGGTATGAAAGAAAACCTCTTCAGTTAGCATATTTTTTTTATCAAATTTTGCGTCAAGATCGGCTTAGTTATTTATAAAATCTCGAAAAAGCACAATGTACTAAAATAAGATAAATGAAGGAGGAAAGGTTGAGCTTAAAGTGAAACTGACAGCATTTTTCGCCTCATTCGTACTTAAGGGCCATTCCCTAGGGAAACACAGTGTCAACTGTATATCTACTTACGGTACACTCCATTAGGTACTGTAAAACAATGAGACTTTATATTTTATTTTATTTTATTCTTTCAGAAAAACTTACAGCTAGACTACATAATAGAAACGAATTGCAACATAAAATGGCCAATTACAAGTTTTTGCATATAGTAGATAAATATTGTTGTATATAAGTAGATAGATAGCAGTGCAAATAGCAGGAATATTATATAAATTTAAATAGAAAATATAATATTGACGGTACGATATAAAATACAGAAGGCAGTGAAAAAATACACAGGCAGTTAAAAAAAACAAAAAAAAAAACATGTTAATCAGAGAATCACGCTTGGTACGCTTGGTCAAAGAATGTCTTACTTAGTATTACTTTAAGTTGCTTAACGCTGGTGAAAAATAAATCTAAATCGTACGCATGGCATAATGAATTGTACGCTCGACACACCCTAACTATGTAAGAATTTTGTCTGTAGGTGCAAGTTGTTCGTGGCACGTATAGTAGTTTAGGTTTCCTCAGGTGCGAAGATGGCACACACAATCTAATCCTAGCCAACAGCTCAGAACAGTCAATAGAGTGATTCGCTAGTTTGAACAGAAGAGTCAGATCAGCTATATTTCTACGTTCACGTAATGGGAGAATGTGAAATTTCCTACATCTACTTAAATAATCGGGTAGATAGGTATACGATCTGAACTGGATATAGCGTAAAAATTTTCTTTGAATTGCTTCCAGTCTATCAACGTAAGTGTCGTAAACAGGATTCCATACCTGCGAGCAATATTCGAGGTGACTGCGAACGAAAGAACAATAGAGAATTTTAATTGTTTTGATATTCTTGAAGTCGACTGAGATTCTGCGAATAAATCCCAGAGCTTTGGCGGCCTTTCTGACAATACTTTCCACATGGTCATTGAATACTAGTTTAGAATCAAAAACTACACCCAAGTCCCTAATGACATTTACTCTTGTTAGAGAAGTATTAGCCAAGGTGTAGTCAAAGTAAATAGGGCTTTGTTTGCGGGTAAAGGTGCAAAGGTAGCATTTAGGAATATTTAGGTCCAATTTGTTGTTTATACAATAATTATAAAAACGGTTAAGGTCAGTTTGTAAATTAAACGCATCCTCTAAATTTCTAATTTGGGACATAATCTTCATGTCATCTGCAAATAAAAGTATTTTAGAGTAGCTGAAACATGAAGATATGTCATTCACAAAAATATTAAATAATAAAGGTCCTAGCAACGAACCTTGAGGAATTCCAGAGGGAATACTCCTGGCACGGGAGGAATACCCATTAAGGACTATTGTTTGACACCTATTTTCAACATAAGAGGAAAACCACCTGTATAGATTCCCTCGAATCCCTATACCTCGGATCTTACGGAGAAGCAACGAGTGATCCAGGCGATCAAAACACTTGCTAAAATCAGTGTAAATAGTATCCACCTGACTGGGCTCCGACATAGACTCTGTCAAGAAATCACTAAATAGGATAAGGTTGGTAGTACATGAGCGCCCTTTCATGAACCCGTGTTGTTGTTCACTTATATGGGGTCTTAGAGAAACATAAAGCTGCTTATGTACAATTTTCTCCAGCATTTTAGCAAAAAGACAAAGTTTGGATATGGGTCTGTAATTCTCGACCGAGTCTCGTGGTCCCTTCTTATGAACAGGTGTAATAAATGCGGTCTTCCAGATATCAGGCACTAAACCCTCATTCAAGGATCGCCGGAATAGAATTGTAAGTGGGGTGACAAGGCTTTTGGCGCATTTTAGTATTAGCACTGGTGGTATATCGTCCGGACCCGCGGATTTATTTAAGTTGATTCTCTCGAGTAAATTAAGGACATCTTCCTCGCATACCTCTATAGAACCTAAGTCAGTTAACGCTTCCACAGTATCACCTGTATGCTCAGAGCCAAAAAAGGAGGGTGTTGGTCATCCTGACGTTCCAAGAAATTAGCGTAAAAGTAGTCACTGAACATGTTACACACGTCGCCACCATCAGTGGCAGAACGCTGACCGTACCTTAATTGCGATGGGTAGGTATTAGCTTGCCTCTTAGATTTCACATACGACCAGAAGGCTTGAGGTGATTTAGTTATGCCTTCCTCTACTCTAACAATATACTGGTTGTACATCTCAACTTCAACCTCCTTGGCACGCTGACGGAGAAGAATAAAAGAATTGTAGTCCGATATATTCCCATACTTCTTAAACTTTTTATGGAATTTAGCTTTTTCGCGTAATATTTTAATAAGCGGTTTCTTGTACCATAAAGGGTATTTAGTGCATGGTGGAGAAGTTTTTAATGGAATATGACTTGTTCTAAGATCTTTAATTACACTATAAAAAAAGAGGGTAGCATCATCAAGCGTTCTTTTATGTAGTTCTTGATACCAAGAAATACAATTTAATGCACCATTAATAGCGTCATAATCCCCCGCTTGATACAGATACTTGGTGTGCGGTTGAATAGGCAAGGTGCGGGGCTCATTAAGGTCCGCGGATATACAGATAGCCACATGATGAGAGTTCTTCCATTTTATAGATACTATTATACTTTTTCATTTTTGGTAAACATATAAAATTAAGATGTCAATTACAATCAGTATAATATCTCAAGTGGCCAGCCAAGCTTTTGTCATGTAATTAAACTGTTATACTATATTTTATAGACTTATACCATATTTCCAATAGGACCGGTTGGAAGCGGCTCGCATCCAGCGCGTTCCCGCGGCCTTAATGAGGTCGTCTGTCCACCTTGTGGGTGGATGTCCCACGCTGCGCTTGCCGATACGTGGCCTCCACTCGAGGACTTTTCTACAGGGGAGGCCTATGTCCAGCAGTGGACTTCCTATGGCTGAAATGATGATGATGATGATGATACCATATTTTATAGATTTTATTGGATGGAAACCTACAGTTATTTTTAGGGTCGCTTAGGTAACACAGAACTATAATTTCACTGTGTGTGTTTTACCTAGAGGTCCATTCATAATAGTGAGAGGATGGTGAAATTTTGATTTTTAGGGTCGCTTAGGTAACACAGAACTATAATTTCACTGTGTGTGTTTTACCTAGAGGTCCATTCATAATAGTGAGAGGATGGTGAAATTTTGACTTCAGTGTGTATCTGTACTTCTGCCTTTATGCTAATCTGTCCTTCTGCTAATCTGGGATTTTGCTATTCCGGGATTTTGCGTATCTGTCCTTCTGCTACAGAGGGGTGAATCCCTATTGAACCACTCCGCTACAAAGACCGTACCTAATTGAATTCGTCAACCAAACAAGTACATTTTTGGTTCGTCAAAATCGATTGAAAATATCTGCTTCAAAATCTAGTTGCAAGATTTAGGTACCCCGAACAAATTACACACAAAACAAGTTAATATAACGCTTGAAATATAAAATTGGTTAGAAGAGAGACGAATTCAATTAAAACATAAGAAAACGCGATTAAAACTCTTTTAGCGTAAACTCTGAATAATCTTTGGAAATTAAATTAATCAATTTAACTACAGCTGTACTTTACTTCGTTGTCATAAATGAGTTAGCATTTCATCTTTGTTGTTAAAAGTAGCTTTCGCTTTGTTGCCCGTATTATAAAAAAGGTTTTTGTTATCGGAAGAAATCAGCATTTTTGTTACAACGCAACATAAAAAGCTTTTTGCTTTCGTTATTTTCAATCAATAACAGATTATAACGGGAAGAAAGACCGGTGGAAATCTTTAAAGTATTACCCTATTGGGATGAATTTTCGATTATACTAAATGATATTTACCTACTAATCCTGGCAATGTAGATTTTGTATAGAAGGACAACCAAAGCTCGTAACTCTAGTTGACATTGCAGATAAGGATTTGAGATTTTTTGGGTGCTGTGAGTGACGTGTGTACATTGTAAATGTTATTTGACGTTGAGTAATGTCATCGTTTTCTCTCTTCTTGCGCTTCCCATTTTTGTATTACAATATAAAATGGAAAATAATATAATGTCTATAAATTTCAGCACACGTTACTAATTAGCTCCATTATATTTTAAATTATAACTAACAGTGAATCAAGAGGATAAGAGGAATTTCAGATATTATAATTTAAGAATAATTTTCACAACTACAATCGTGGACATAGATTTCAATCAAGTTAATTAACAGTGTAACGTGTGCTGAAATTTCCGATCATTAGTTAGTTACGTTTTTGATTTCAAATCTTACAGTTACTTTCAATCTTTTTTTTTTGCTACCCAACCGAACTTAAATTCATTATTTAATACTAAGTTGGATAATAAATGTAACACCGGACAATATTGTTGGATAACGAGTAATAAAAATAGACCAGACTTAGGTATTGATTTAGAATCCAAATATTACCTAACTACAATACGCTACTGATGGGTTATTCATTGATAGCGCCTGTGTCAATCACTTGACATGAAATCAAATCTCGCTAGGCGAACCCATCAGAAAATTGAAATTTTCCAGAAATTTTCTAATGAGTTTACGTTCGAACTTGACCACTTTAAAAATACAACAAGCCACGGTCTAATACTTTTATTCATTCACGCCCGCCTCACTCAAGAACCTTGAAACAATATTTTTTCAGTTTTTCTAGTCTAGTTGTATAGAGCATAGAGCCTACACTGCCTACATAGAGTTATTGTTAAAATATTCTCATTTTTAAACTCCATGGCATTTGACATTATTTAAAAATGCATGGCTGTATGTAAGTACTTAATAGGTACTTATGTAGTGAAGTAGTTTAGGGTTCAATAAAGTAATTTCAATTCTCCAAGTCCATATGACGGAGTGGCTCTAATAAGGGTTTGTGCATGACACAAAAGGAAATGACGTCGAATAAACTCATTAACAGCAATTTGTACAGTTAGTATACCTACCTATACCTGTACGAGTAGGTACTTTCCGATAGCATGTGTGTCGGATAGTAAAACGTGATGACAAAACACGTGTCTTGGTAATGAATGCTTGTAGAGCAAGCTAGGTAAAAATGTTGTGAGTATATTTTTTATTATTTTTTCAATAATTTCAGTTTGCAAATGTCAGCTGTAAGCAATGACATTTCATAACATAGACATGTCATATGCTTACAAATCAACGTAGAAAAATGTGCCGAACTCACACACACATATTTTTAATTCATCTACACTTTTGGTGTATTAACTTTAGAGTAATAGTTCGTGCAGTGTCTATAAACATACGTTGGCATTTTCGTTATTTTTTTAAGTCACTGATGCTTCCGCTCAACGTCCGACCGGCGCCGCTCGGCACGCGGTACTAGAGGCAAACGTTCCAATTGACTCGTTTTCGGATCTTCACGATTTTCGCGCAATAACATATCTACTTCTTTTTATATAATATCTTTGGCTGTAAGTAACAGCTGAATTTTGCAAATCGAAATTAATTGAAAAAATGAAAATTATAAAGAGAAAAACCGCCTTCATTTACTTTAATTTGGAAAAAGCAAGCTTTAAGCGGGACGTGAAAAAGGATCTGATGAGGCCGTCGAGCCGAGTGCCACCATTGTAACATGGTACGTATCTGTAATGGTGACCCTCTTTGGAAAAACTTGACTTTGCGTTCAGCGAGCAGGCGAGGCGAAGTCACATTGACGTCACAGTGACGACCACATTATTCACATCTCACAGTTATATACTAATATTATAAAGCTGAAGAGTTTGTTTGTTTGTTTGAACAAGTTAATCAAGAGCAAGTTTATGGTTTGGGAATACATACTACTTTTAACTAAATTATTACTACTGTCTACTCATGACTTATACTAACTGTATCTTACATCAGTGTCACAATTTTTTTACCTAATTTACCTATCTACCTATAAGAATACTGATCAAAGAGAGTAGAATATTACATAGGTACTGAATATTTATTAAAGAGTACTTTAACAACCCGTGACCACAGCCAGTGCAAATTGATCGAAACTTCCCACAATTTAACGGTATTACACATTTTATTAGGTCAGTACGCGATCATGGTAAAAGTATAATACTCCTGTATCATGATCGCGTTAATTTCCATTAATGTCCAGGACATTTTCCGACATCAGACAATAAACAAATTGGATAATGTTCATTAGTCGAGTAGTCATTAAAATTATCGGTTTGTGCTACAATGATACAAGGGTCAATGGAGTTATTGATTACAGACGCTCGACGTATTAGTATGGTATGGCTTTTCGTCGTCGGTGAATGACAGTATACTAAAATATGATACGCATACTGTACTTATACAATCAGCAGTCAGCCAGTAAAGATCGATATGATACTGACTATACTTAGAGATCCGATTCTCAGCACTCCATGGATTCACCGTGCGGTCGCCGGGTCCATAGCGTGATACAGGGAGGAACACCGTGACGGCGACTGGGACTTGCGACTTAGATGTAGGTTTAGGGTGGCGACCTTGTGATGCATCAGCGCTCACCTCCACCGTCAGTAGGGTCCTCCTCCTCCCTGCCTATGTGATATTAAATTTCGAAAACAAATCTTAATTATAAAAAATCATATATAAAAATGCGTGTTGCTCGGTTTCATTCAGTTTAAGAAAACGCAACTTACACTTTTGTTAGATTTTTTTTTTATTATTGTTAATTCAAAACCCCGAGGTGAACCCCGCGTAAACGAAAGCACATTATGAAAGCTCGTATGCGATTGTAAATAACGCTAGGATGATGAAGAAGAAGTTTGTTAAATATTCAAAACATTTATTTCTTATAGTTTCAATTTTGCTTTGTTTTTTGGTGGTCCACACACGTACATGTTGTGGTCTGGAGGAAATTTAATCTTCACGTTCTACGTCATCACATTTTTGAAATTCTCTTCCAACTCTCTAATACTATTTGGTCCTTATTTGTAATTTAGACAAATTTTTCCTTCATTGTCCTCGATTGTACTTTGGGTCCCTCGGTCATGAAAGCCTCTTATAAAAGGCATTTGTGGTAATTGGTAGTGTCCTACTCCTAGTTAACAAATCAGTTAGTCTTATACAATAGTCGTACAGGCATTTAAAAAACAACAATTATTTACACAAATAAAAGACTTATACCTGTACAATATGAAGATTGACAAAATGACAAAATTTGTAAATACGTGGAAGTTTACTGCGATTTTTTGTAACCAATAACGATATTACATTTCCCGGATATCGGAAGTCATTTACTTTTTATTAATAATAACAAGTAAGTCTCCTGAAAGGTTTTTCAATATTTATAAACTCTGTATTACCAAAAATTACCCACATTCATTCCTGTTTAAGGAAATTTTTATCAAGTGATACGGTGTTTTATAAAGCAGGCATATTTTTCATATGTTTGAAGTTGATAACATTTTATTTATATTTGGCATGTTTCTTGGTTCATAATGGTGCGTAAATATCTTGATTTTTTCGAATGATACTTGAAATAATATTACCTGCTCGTTACAAGATATAAGTCCCTGTATTTTAGTATATGTAATTTAAGTTTTGTTTTGATGTTTTATAGAAAATTTCACATAATATTATTTAGTACTCGAAATCCGCGGGCTTGCTTTAAAGGATAAATGACAGTAGAAGAAGGTCGTGAAGTATGTAAGGATAGAGTCAAATGGAGGGCTGTTGTATCTGCCTACCTCGGAAGGAAATAGACGTGAGCATATGCATGTACGTATGTAGGTATATTTTGATCAATGAATCACAAAATCTCAATTTTCAATTTCGTAAGTAGATTTTTGCAGTTCACTGTCTCATTGTAGCTTTTTAGTTTATAAAATACTAATACTTTAATATATTTATTTTTACATCAACCATCATACATATCACATTGTGACATACTGGGTATAATAGATAAATAGTTACACAGGCTCTCACCAAAATCCTTGAGGCATAAGTCAACCACATCTGCAGTCAGATGACCGACGAAATTCAAAGTAATAGCGCCTACAATGGAAACACAGTCTAACGAACTTTTGACTCGTTATACCACAGAACAGATAATAGTACTAGCGTAGTTATACTGTAATGGAAATTCATGCGCATTCATAGTGTTCGCAATCAAATTATGTCAGTACCAGAAGGTACCTTTTTTTATCATACGAAAAATCTCCACGGATACCCCTCCGCCGGAGCCGGTGGAGGAGGTTATGTCGGACTTGAACCGACTGAAACGCACGCCGTCTGTGGGCCGGAGGTGAGGTAGTCGACACGTCACACGTCACTGTCGGTCACACGTCACGTCGGTACATATCTCTATTATACCAGTAGGTACCTATATTATTAGGGCGAGTGACAGCTCACAGATAACCACTAAATTAAATTAAGATAGACTATTCTCCTCAATTTACTTTTCCAACCCGGCACATGACGACGTAGGAAATGAAGGTGTAATCAAATTTAATTTAATTTCAACAAACCTGTTTTCTTAAGGGTTAATATAAATGCTAATGGCCCGCGTCTCGCCTGCCTTCCTTCTCTTTTGACACGCCAAACAAGACGCAGAGGGTTCGATTTATTTCCACATTGTTACCGGCTTAACTTAAATAACCCGATAATCCTGGGGTTTATCGCGACAGCTAAATACAACTTTATTAATAAAAATACTATAAGTCACTTAGCAAAACTTTTTTTTTATGTAGGACACGTCAATTTGACTTCACCTCATGGTAAGCTAAAGGCAAAGTCTCAGGAAAGAGGGTCACGTCGCCCCAAGACTTATGTACCTATAGATAAATTTGGATCAAGTTCGGGCAAAGCTCGGTGGCTCAGTGGTCAGAGTATTCCCCCTTTATGGGCAAGATCGCGGGTTCAAGTCCCGCCTGACCTTGATTTCGCTTTTTCCTATCTGAATCAACAGGGTCACTATTACCCTTCAGCCACTTTGGTAACTATATGGTGCATAACCAGCTAAGTGACAAGTACCTACCATGTAGCAATGGTGGCACTCAGTATGAAGGCCTCATCAGATGCTTTTTCACACCCGCTTAAAGAGATTGTAAGAAGAAGGAAACACGTGAATAATGAATTTCCGGTCATAATGGGGCGGCAAACTATTGAGGTTAATATAATGTAATGGGACCTTAAAGAAGTTACGCACAACTCCTATTGAAAACGCTTCAATTCCAATTAGATATTATCAGTAAGGTATAAAATATAGATATAAGTAATGGGATTAATACTAAACGGATTATAACGGTTAATATGCGAAATAGAGTTGATTTTAGATCACTAGCATACTCATTTTACTATGTCAATGTTGGTATTTACACTGTAAATATAGCTGAAGCGTCGGTTCGGCCATACGATTAAAAGGTTCCGGGTTCGATTCCTGGCCATTACACTACCAACGTGAACCCACTCCTAACACAAGTGATTTAGCTTAGCTAGAGGGGTTAGAGGGAACATTAGCAGTAATTCCAGTAACTAATATTATTTTTTAAAAATCAGGACACGTGCTTTCATAATAAGATTCCTATAAACATTATGATTTACCCAAAATTTAGAGCTGGGTCCACATTTGTAGCATTCACCCGATCGGATCGGCGACGCGAATCATAATCGCGTACGTGGACGGGTGATGATACGCGTATCGCTGATATATACATTGTGATCATGATACGCGTCGCCGATACGGATACGGTGATCGGATCGGGCAAATGATACAAATGTGAAGCCAGCTTAAGTTGTTTTAAAGACATTCTCACTGAAATGTGATTACTTGAGGTCATTGGTCGGGTCGTTCCTTTTTCCTCAGTTATTATTGCCAGATTCTTATCTCACAAGCTCTGCCGCCTTGCGTATTTAACTGAAAATGGAAAATTTTAATAAGCGTTACTTTTTGAACGAATGGAAACATGAATTTAATTTCGAAATAAACTTACTTCCGTCTCAAACTGTAGAATGCCGTGAATTTGTCAATTAAATTAAAAAGAGAGTGTGGTGGTAGAACGGTGACCTATTCTCATATCTATGTTTACAAAGCGAACATTAAAATCGGTGGAGCCGTTTCGGAGGAGTGTAGCCACAAATACCGAGGCACAATTATTTTATATACCTATGTATTACATACATAGATTTTACAAGTGTAAATGTATGATTTGAGATTGACATGCTCATATAAACAAATAGTAAAACACTCACCGGGATATTTATGGAATATCAGATACTCGACAATTAAAAATACATAGGAAATATCCCAGTGACTGTTATATATAAGGGTAAATGTTTTCATTATTTTCATCCATCCAATTCAACCACGAAGCAACGCCATAAGAAACAGGGAAGCACAACGATCACAAATAATATCTAGGATACGTACATAAGGGCTATAATTGTAAATCTAATACTAAGGCTTATACCACAGAACAGATAAGTTCCACCATACTAACTGCTAAATTAAGAGGTTTACGTCAAATTTAACATTAAGGCCCGTATTCTAGAATGCCACACAAAAAAAAAAAAAAAAACTCGATTTACCTGAGGTAAGATTGTATGCATAGATTCCTCAGATTTGACAGTCTGTCAGACACATTGTCAATAGTTCTATAAAATCTTTCCTCAGGTAAATCGAGTTTGAGTTGAGCGTCATTCTAAAATACGGGCCTAAAGAGTAACACTGACTCTAACGGTTTCTGCTAAATGTGTTGCACCAGTGTATTTAGTAGCTCGGTTAAAGTTATCAGAGTTAGGTACAAGTCAAATGAGACATCATTTACCTCAAATTCCTTATGGGATTTTTTGTATGTGATAATACATACTAGCCGTAAGCTGTCGTTTGCAGTCAGTTATTGTCTTGTTAGTCAGTTGGGATGACAATTGATGAGGACACTAATTTAACGTTAACAATAACTATAACCGACCGAACGTGGCCGGTTACAGTTAGCGTCAAGCTTTAAAGTCATTTTGACAGTTGTCAAATGGTGCAACCTATTTTATACTTGACCGGCACTTTAACTGTAGTGTTAATGTTAAAGTAAGATGGTGCAACCTAGCCTTAATACTCACATAATCGTTTAAATATACGGAAACTCACCCTTAATGGCGCAAGATCCGCACAGTACCGCTTCAATTGGCAGTAATCGTAAGTTACAGTAACTAATGACCAACAGGTGGGCCAAGCATGGTCGTTTGCTAATTCAGTAGGTACTATAATTCAAAAACTGTTTACCTAAATGGTTTCACCTCGAAAGAGATTGAGGTGAGTGCTCAAAATTGTTTACTAAGAAAACACCATTTAACTATGTTGTCTTAACTTTGTGTTTTCTGAAAGATACCTGTATTATGCCTATACCTACTCGTATAATTGGTTACCGGCAGGGTAGAATTTGGGCCACCCCGTCTCTTTCCATGCGGTGTCGTACTAAGGGATAGGGCTGTTTAACATCAGACAGTATATACTGTATATACAGCTCAGACTCAGCCATAGATGAATGGCTCGAGTCAACTATAGTGTCAGGAAATCCTGGAATTGGGCAATAGATATAGACTCACCCCTATTACGTGGGACCGAATACAATTATTGATTAAATGTGGATGTTCATTTACCTCTGTCTAACCCACCGGAAATAAATAAAATCAAAAGACTAAACCATAAATTACTAGGTACTATACTTGTTCATAATAAAATCAGAACTTTATTACCTGATACCATTAGACAAAACATAGGTCATGATGCCTATTTGCGTGACCAAGACCATTCGTTAGAATGCCGCCCGGTAAAATCGATAAACTCGTCATTTATTTCATACAATACAAACAGAATTGGCAACGTTCATTTCTTCATAATAATGAGTCACAATACTCGCCAATCGAATGCCAACAGCTTAATCACTACTGCATCAGAACCCAATATCTTGTTAATGCGTAATACATCTCAACATATGTTACAGTTCATTACTTAGTTTGTTGTGGAGATCATTTCTCATTGTATGAGTTGGGGATTATAGCACACACCTTCTGTTTCAGTGAAATAGGACTTATAGACACAGAAGCGTAAGCCTACGTGAACCCATTAATAGTCATTGATACTTCAATCGTATTGATATAACAAAACCAACTGGGACTAACTGGGTCTATTGAGGTGTAACCGTACAATGAAATCGGGTCGTACAATCAACGGAACGAGTCCATTGTGACAACCCGGTATTACCATTTCTATTCGATGCATTGAATTCAACAAATTCGTTTCGAAGTATTCTAATTGAAAAATAATAACAAACCTCTTTTATGATGATAGTTGTATCTGTAGGCTTCTTTTTAACTGTACAGTAGTTAGCTCTCAGTCAATTATTTAGCCTATCGCAGTCCACTGCAGGAGATAAGGCTCTCCCAATTTTGGGAGGCTTTCTGGCTAGACGGGTTGGCACAGGGTTTTATTTCGAGTTTTCCTTCTCTAGCAGGATATCGTCTGCATATTTTTCCGTTAGTCGCACCTTACGACACCCTTCGAATGAGATGGGGTAACACCGGATACTTTTATTATTTATCCGTCACCACACAAATCTATAAGCAGTGGAACGTAAATATACATAACTTAGTTGCCGTTTATAAAACCAAGTACAATTCGAGTAGCTTTTATGTTGTGTTCCGGAATGCTGTCCTGAAACCCGCAACGATTTTAATAGAAACCAATTAGAAAGAAACAACCTCGTGACCGTCGTGAAAAAATTCTTTATTCTTTTCCTCCAAGCGAGTTTGCAAAGGTTCGAGTAACTTTATGTACACGTAGACATGAAGTAAATCTATTTCGCAATCATTAACATCGTCAACAATTTAGCGTCGAAAGTCTTAGCACCCCAACTACTGAAATCGGATTTTTTTCTTAGTAGAACCACAGTATTACTATCTTGGTAGAACTGTCATAGCATCTCTGCTGAGTTAGGAAAAATTATACCGGCATAGTCATTTAGAAAGTTCAGGATTAAAGATGTTGCGAATTTCTCTTGTGTAAATAGTAACTCCAGAAATGAAACATAGTTCGAAAACTAGGAGAAAACTTTGTAGGTACCTACTTACTTGAAAACATGAGGTAGGTACACGCCTATGTAGGTATAGTCAGGTTTAGTTAGATAACATTATATATGTGCGAACTTGAAATATTATTGTTAGTAATTCCTTATTACCACCCTGTTTGAGAAAGCATTCCAGTCTATCTAAGCCTGCTCGGCAGAAATTGTGTTTAGCGATAAGGCTACCCGTTAATATAATGTACTTAACATTTAACAATTTAACATTGTAGCAACTTTGTTAATAAATAAATGTACCACATGTACCTACGATAGAATCAGGAAAAAAAAAACAATTAATTATTTTACAACACACCTGCTCATAACAGTGATATTATTTTACCGCAATTAAGCACGGAATGACACCTATTATAAAACTGTGACTTTTTCATTACTATTATTCACAAAAGTGAGTTATAGGTTCTTTTTTAAATTTTATAGGAAGTGTCTATAATTGTCTATGTTCTTAAAAAAGTTTTGATACAAAAAATAACGTGTTTAATAGTACGAATAAATTAATACGCCTATTGTATGGTCATTTAATGACATTATATTATGGTCATTCGTATTTAAATAAATAATTTCAACTTGTAATACTTGTGTAATAAACAAAATTTTCGCTCAAATTTGACTTTTTTTTTTTTCTCTAAGTACAGAAAAAAAACAGAGTAAAAAAAAGTTAAGTTCAAACCTCATTTTTTTTTAAATATGGTCGACCGCCATTGTTAAATGCGCGCGCATAGGAAAACGAATTAATTTGTAGTATTGTTTATTTAGTATTTGTAGTATTATTTTATTCGCAAATGTGTTGTAAAACGTCGTATGGCACGTGTGAGCATGATGATTACCGTCCTCGGCTGTCTTAAGACCCTCGCCTTGCGGCTCGGGTCTCAATGGCGCCTCGGCGGTAATCACCAACGTTGCTCACTTGTACCATAATGTACTATTACCTTAATCTTTCGACACCTTACTCAGTATTGTTTGTAGGTGTAATAAATGTTACATAATGTAAACGTGAAATATAATAAAATTATAACGTGTTTACTTCATTTAATAAAAAGTCAAACATTTTTATAGCAGGCATAAAGCAAATTTATTGTGTGTAGCGTGACCAATGAATTGTAATTATTCATTGCTGTACCTCGACACTACATTTTCATTGGATTATAATTTTTAATCTTATATGAAAAATCGCTTTTACGGGGTTTATTTTATATATCCTACCTAGGATGTGTTACATGTCTTAAAATTTAACTCATTTATGCGGGACTTTCAATCAGTTATGCAGTCAGAATACGGTAGTCAAATAGAAGACTGTGATTACCATAATAATGTGTACATTAACTTTTACAACTTCTTCCGAACCTTTTTGAGTTAAAGTCAGTCAGAATAGAAGTGTTTTCTTATTGATAAGAAGATTTTCAGCCCTCCTTGACAATGACAAGTGACAATTCGTTGGCCGGCGTGTTGTAGGGGTCCATTATACGCTTATGCTAGCGTCATTCCATCATGCCATCATGCCGTCTTCAATCATGAATGTTATTGGTCGATCGGCTATTAGACGATGTATGTTATTGGTCAAAAGCCGATTGACCAATAGCAATCATGATTGACGGCATGATGGCATGACGCTTGCATAAACGTGTAATGGACCCCGTAGAATAGAATGATGAATGTATGAGATTTGACGTATGTGACAGTTGTCAACGCATGTTACAAACGAATTGCCACTTGTTTAGAGGAGCAAATCTGTGTTGGAGTATCTGAGATTAATCATCTTAATATCAACTCAATCTGTAAGCACTACTTTCTGACTTCGAATTTAAAAAAGACTTTCTAATTGAGATATTTTTTCTAATGAACTATTCGTCAAAATTGTATTAAGAAGGTGTTATAATGTGACTTCTTTTCGTCTGAGTTCTGGCCGTTACCAAACTATTGACTGATATTACAATTGGGAGTTTTCCCCAACATATTAGCAACCTCGTGTAAGTCCAGATCTCAGACTAAAAGAATAATATAGACGGAACGTATAGAACCAGCGTGTGAAGCCAAATAAAGTGATACTAAAGTAGCACCATTTCGCTCGCACTCGTGCGTGCACACAAAGAGTCTGAGGTCCAACGGATAGCCCTCTTTGTAGGAGGGGCTTCGTGGCCGAGGAAACGGTTGACCACGTAGTACTGGAATGCGAGGCAGTAGCCCCCCAACGTTCTCAAATCCTCGGCACAGTGAGATCGCTCCGCGAAGCCTGTGAAGCCCCCAGTAAACTTCTGCGCTTCTGGGCGGAGTTAGGCTGGCTGCTATAGCCAGCACTCTCCACGCACAATGGCCCAAAAAGGAGGCTAAGTGCGGAAAAAAGAGTCCCCTTTCCATTCCATTCCATTCCATAGTCTGAGGTCCAGATGTCACTGTGAATCATACAGTCCTACTCATATTATAAATGTCTAAAGTGTTTGTGTGATGTTATTCATTCACGCACTAACGGCTAAACGGATCTGGCTGAAATTTTGCACAGGGATAGATTATAGTCTGGAATAACACATAGGCTATTTTTATCGGTGAAGTCGACATCGGCTAGTAGGTACCTAAGGCCCTAATTCTAGAAAGCCGTAGATAAAAACACAGGATGCCTAGGCATTTCTAGAGCGGGAAATCGTTTCCTTACGTATTCGAGTCTCGGATGGAGAATGGAGAAAAACAACAGCAGATTACTGTTCTAATGTGAGGGCCGATTCACAACGGAGAGTTGCTCAAGAATAAGACTCGATTAAGGCGATTGATGACCATGATTTTAGGCAAGTTTTAGAATACAATCTGTCCTCAGTTCTAATAAATCGAGATTCAGGACTGAGGCCTAAAATTCCTTTACAAGTAGGTATGTAGTTAAAGAGGGCGGTTAAAGCAGCCTAACCTAATATTTGTTAAAGAACATGTTATCTCGCCTTTAAATTAAAGCAAATAATGGGTATTTACATAACATATTATCATAATCTTAAAACATCTTATCTCTACATATTATTTGTTTTGGAGTAGGTAAGTACATACATGGTTCTTACAACATTTCGATGACATACATGCATTGTAACATATTCTAAAGAACTGCTTACACGATTTTGACTGAGCAGTTCTTCGTTTGATTTGAACGGTTCACTGATCCTTTTTTCGTTGCACGATAAAGAAGTGGAATGCCCCGGATATGTTTCCTTTTATATATAATCCCGGGTACAACAATCGGAGCGTAAAGAAGCATCTGCTGACGCCATTGAACTAAGAACCACTATTTTACATTGATGGCAGTGTGGAAAATTATGCGCAGTTAGACGGTCTTGAACCGTTGCAACAGTTTTTCACCAGTAATCCGCAGTTTGACAAAGTTACTAACGTACTGTTTTCCGATACCCGCCCTTCTTGGGAAGAGAAATAAGGGCGTTGGACAAATGAGATACGGTTTCACTTTTTCATATAAAGTTGTATGTAAAGATGCAACCGTATCTGCTTTGTCGACTGTACCTATGACTGAGTGTGACTCAAGCGTTTATAATAAGATCGGCCAAGTGCGAGTCGGACTCCCCCATGAAGGGTTCCGTAGTAGCAAAGGTGAAAATTGCGGTTTATGACGTATTAAAAAAAAACTACTGACTGGATCTCGTTCGAACCAATTTTTAGTGGAAGTTTGCATGGCAATTTACATCTTATATCTTTTTTAGATTTATCATTCTCTTATTTTAGAAGAATCCTCTCGCGCAAACTATTCAGTTTAGAAAAAAAATATGTTAGAAACCTCAATAGCATTTTTAAAGACCTATCTATTAGATACCCCACACGTATGGGTATAATTAAATAAAAAAAATGTTGAGTTTCAGTTCTAAGTATGGGGACCCCCAAAATTTAATGCTTTTTTTTTATTTTTGTGTGAAATTCTTAATGCGGTTCACAGAATACATCTTCTTACCAAGTTAAAACATCATAGGCCTTATAGTTTCGGAGAAAAGTGGCTGTGACATACGGACGGATAGACAGACAGACAGACGGACGGACAGACATGATGAATCTATAAGGGTTCCGTTTTTTGCCATTTGGCTACGGAACCCTAAAAATGGGTAACCCCGTTTTTATCATGTTTGTACTTGTAGATGACAAAAAAATGAGCAATTTTTGATTAGTGTCATATAGATACCCTATGTTGTAAACTCATAATTAACGTAAATCGAGTTTCAATGTTGTTCTGCTAGGTGACCTGTTTTGTCGAAAGATAAAAGATATGAAACATGTTAACTATCCTATCGTGCTATCATGAATTAGTAAACAAATATGAATACCTATACATCGTGTTCATACAATTAACGGTGTCAATGCAGTAAAACATGTATTGTTACAGAAGTCAGAAAATTGCGTGTGTCGTGCCTCGGAAAGCAGTGCGTGCCTCGTCTGTCCCGGTTGCCATACAACCACCTATAACAGTCAAGTAAGTTAACAGAAGTCTAATAACTGACCTAGCTGCAATGCTTCGATATCACCCAATATCTTTATAGGTTGTAGAGGTCATATGGCAGTCTCTTCACGAAAAATATCTAAGTCTAGCCAAATCCGCAGTTAGACTGGTAAAGCGGACCCCAGACACGGAGGTGAAACCCAAAAGCATCGGATGCGACTGGGATTAGCACTGGGAACTGAATCCCACGAAAGCAGAACAACCGACAAGTAGTAGCTTCTATTCTAAATCGAGAGCTAAGGGCTCTAGTTCGACCGGGGTGCGAGGGATAATATGTCTACGATAATCTCACCTCCGGCAACCGACGACGGTCCACACACGGCGTGCGTTTTTAGTCGGTTCGGATTCGACATAACAGAGGGCTCCGACCGGGGAGATGTGTGTCCGGGGAGGTGGCTGAGTATTAAGGTCAGTTGACTAACACCCGTATTCACAAACAACACTGTGAGGTCTCATAGTGTGCTCGAGCGCATAGGGCTGGTCAAATTAATTCACAAACATCACGGAGCAGTATCTAACGCAGTGCGTTCCCTCAACGAAGTATTAATTAAGTGTTCTCTATGACTAAAAAGGCTTGCCAAAACGAACGCACTGAGAATTTGTCGCTCTTTGCACAATTTTCGTAGTACGCATAGCGAAGTATTGTTTGTGAATACGAGTGTAAATCTCAATTTGACTTTATTCACATTATAATTTCCGAGACATTTAATTTTTTTTAGTTTAATACTTATTTTGTATTGAGGTCAAGTGAAATTGGCGCTTTTCTATTCGTATTTGAGGAAAACCGAAGTAAGTAACGCAAGTGGACTAAGTAATAAATATTTAATCTTTCATATTTTATTCAGAATTGAGTCGAGAGAGACATGAAAACCGCTTTCCACGACAAAAATCTGAAATTTTATGAACAAATGTACTCACATTTATAATATTAGTAAGTAGGCTTCACGTGTTGTATGTAACCTTATATTTATTTGTTATCAAAAACTTTCCTCTCAATATTTCTCGCGTGTCTGGCTAAAGTTCGTAAAACCGTCAATCTTAGAATCTCGAATATCTGTGTAAATATTTATGGAAAGTCAGTTTCTACAAATACATAATATTATGTGAAGGTTTGACTGACGGACGGCTAGTAGAGATTTATCATATTTCCGTATTTCATCCATATATCATCGAATTTGTAATGTATGTATGTCTATTGTGTACAAATTGTATTAAATAAGGTAAATGTGTATAAATCTTAATAGTAATTCATCTTTTGTCTGCACCTACCTCAATGTATCTCTGCATCACCCTAAGGTTGACTGGTAGATAATGCCTTTGGCATTAAGTCCGCCTTTGTACAATTTTTATGTGCATAAAGTTTAAAAATAAATAAATAAATAAATATACTTTGTTAACATTTCTCCTACACATATACATATACATATAATTATATCTTATACTTCCTCAACCTAGCGTTAAGCCCAGTCGCATCCGGAGCTTTCACGTCGGAGTCTGGGATCCGCTTTACCAATCTAACTGCGGATTTAGCTGGGCTTTGATATTTTCCATGAAGCGACTGCCATCTGACCTTCACAACCCATTGGCGATATTGGGCGATATCGAACCGATACCGATATTGCAGCTCGACCAGTTATTGGACTTTTTAGGGCTCCAACTACCCGTAACGAGTAACGACTGCCATAGATTTTCTTATGGCAACCGAGATCTACGGCTTAACACGCTCTGTAATGGTATGCTGAGGTGACGGGAAACAGTACTGAGTAACTACGCGGGCATGCCGGGGTCAACCTCGCGAAATATACAGTAACCAAATTAATCATGTAGGCAATTAAAAAATCAAGTCAAATTGACGTGTCCTACATAAAAATAATAATAAAAGGTATTTGAGCATGTAAAGAAAGAAACAAACGCCCGCTGGAATCTAATGTTAGTAAAACTATACCTCTATCTAAATTTTAAACATGTACCTACACTTCTCAAAGTTCTCTGAGCAATCGAACAGAGTTTAATTACTCAATGTTTGCTCCTAAGATTTTACACGATAATTTTGATTGCTCCCCATTGTTGACTCTATTCAAATTACGTGTTCGTACCTACAAGATTTTCGCACAGACCCTCTGCTCTGCCGTATTCACTAGTTCGTGAGCTGTTCTCCTGTCAATTTTATTTATTCTACATTGTACCTACAAGATGAAAAATAGCTGCAGCGACGTATTTGATATTTTATTTCGATCTTAACTTCGATTCCTTTTAATAAAAAAGCTTTCAATTTGTCTTGCAAGTCTCTTTTAAGTCTAGAGGCAGTTTAATTATCCTTCGGTGCAGTCGTACGAAAAATATACAGGGCGTCCCACGGCGATGCCACATGGAGGGAAAGTACCTTAAATCCTTAAGTTAGCTCATTTTGTTTAAAGGAGACATCATTTTATTTTTAAAAAGAAACAAAACTGCATCAAAGATTTTTAAAAATTCGCTTGCCACACCCGGTAATCGAACCGACTAAAATCCGAAAAAGTAACATCCTGTATTTTTATGGCATCAATCGATAGTGTCAATCATAAGGATCAAATCTCTCTAAGAAACATGGTAAATTAAACGAAAGGAAGTCCTTGAAATCTAAAATTATAAATTCAATTTGGCAAAATAAAACACTTTAACTCAAAGTTCATCCATCCATCTGATACCATATTAACAATAAAATTCCATATTTAAACTGCTTTTATTTTTTTATCGTGCTGACACCGCTGCTGGTCAGCAGTAGTATTTAGGTATGTCGAACTCAAACCGACTAAAACCGCACGCCGTCTAAATTAACAGGTTATAAGTTGATCCATAGGGCAATTCTCTTGCCATTTTCGTTGCACAGGGTACACCGCGTGCAGGTTTCAAATCAAAGATATCTCTAGTGTTGATACCTTGTAAGAATTTCTTACAAGGTATCAACACATCAAAGATATCTCTAGTGTTGAGACCTTGTAAGAATTTCTCACAAGGTATCAACACTAGAGATATCTTTGATGAAATTTATTTAGTAAAATGAGTACTAAATGAATGAACTTTGTTACCTGTTTAGAATGTAACTTTATTGGGTAACTGCATGAGGTATGTGTAGGTAGGGTAGGTAGTTATTTTTGGGTGCTTGATTAGAAACCTGCACGCGGTGTACCTATCCTGTGCAACGAAAATGGTAAGAGAATTGCCCTATGGATCAACTTATAACCTGTTAATTTAGATGGCGTGCGGTTTTAGTCGGTTTGAGTTCGACATACCTAAATACTACTACTGACCAGCAGCAGTGTCAGCACGATAAAAAAAGAAAAGTAGTTTAAATATGGAATTTTATTGTTAATATGGTATCAGATGGAAGGATGAACTTTGGATTAAAGTGTTTTATTTTGCCAAATTGAATTTATAATGTTAGATTTCAAGGACTTCCTTTCATTTAATTTACCATGTTTCTTAGAGAGATTTGATCCTTATGATTGACACTATCGATTGATGCCATAAAAATACAGGGTGTTACTTTTTCGGATTTTAGTCGGTTCGATTACCGGGTGTGGCAAGCGAATTTTTAAAAATCTTTGAATGCAGTTTTGTTTCTTTTTAAAAATAAAATGATGTCTCCTTTAAGTAAAATGAGCTAACTTAAGGATTTAAGGTACTTTCCCTCCATGTGGCATCGCCGTGGGACGCCCTGTATAGTACATACATTTCGGCGATTCATTTGTATTTATTTAGATTTTTTACTATTTTATGGGTACGTAGTAGTAGTTATATGAAAAGTCTTCATTTTATATATTCAAAAGTATTCAAAAGTAAGTTGAAGAGTGCGAGAGTTTAAAACTTTGATTGAAAAGTAGTCGTGGCGCAGTACGCCGACACACCTTATTATATTATTCAGGTATCCATTACCAATCGCAAGTTTAGAACTTCAACGACTTATGTACTTAGTTGTTACGAATTTCAATTTTCCAAGTACAAGTAGGAGGCGTTACCGTTATCTTTCAATGTTGAATATTATTTTTAAAAAGCAAACGCCAACTTTTTACACATAAATGTATCGAATATTTACGAAATTTTCTTTCTCGAAGTCAAAATACATATATTATTATTCACCGTTCGAAATTCCAGAGCATGGACTCTCTGAAACAATGAATATGAAACTTTTCTATCACCATTGTGGAAAAACTTTCATACTTTTACCGCACCATTAGGACCTGGAATTCCATGCCAGCCTACGTGTTTCCCACTTCATACTTCAAGGTGCAGTCAAATTGACGTGTCCTTTATATAAAAAACTTATTTTTGGGGGCTTTATAATTCTATCTGTCAAACCAGGTAACAAATTTTCATTTAAGCGTTATTGTTGTTGCTCACGAAATTAATTTAATATCTGTTATAAACGGTTCCAAGTTGTGTTGGTCTTAATTTATTGCCTCCGCGGCATGTTGGCTTCATTTTTTTATTCGCTGGAAAGGTGAGTTAGAATTTATGAACTCATCTATCATTATTATTATTATGCATATAAATAAAAATTAATCCCTGTTTCTCTTGGTCACGTCATAACTAGAGAACAACGTATTAACTTTTTCTAATAGGTACGGTAGTCAGCGGTCAGCGGCAACAGTATAGCTGACTGAAAATAGAATGTCTAACCTGAATGATATTTGTAGCAACTTTCGCTTATACTTTAAGAAAATTACACAGCAAGTTAAAACTTTAAACTATTTCAGTATTTCACACGGGTGGGCTGCTGATAACAGTTAATTTATATATAGTAATATGAAAGTGACAATGTGGTTTGAGAACACTTCAAAAAAATGTGCATCGATTGAGCTCAATTTCGAATTTTATTAAACAATTGGATTTATGAATGTATTCCGGTGCGAAACGTGACCCGGACCACTAATTTTCTCTAAAAATACTTCATAAATAAATAAATTGCTGAACACTATAGAACAAGGCTTGCGAAGCACCCTAACACCGAGGCAGTTGTTTTAACCAGGTCCCAGACCCAGACACAAGCAAAGACTGAAACTGCTTTCAATAGTGGACCTTTCAAGCTAGACATGGTCATAGTCTAGCATAAAACAAGAGAATTCTTAATGAAGAAATTACTGTGTAAAGCCTCGTGTACCTATACAATGCTTTACAGAGTAATTGGTGTGGAGTGTGGGAGTGTGGAGTAAGGTGGTGTATACCACAACTGCTCATAGTTTTACCGATTGATCGCACAGCAAATATTTTATATTAAAAAATTGGTCAGACTCTCAGTTTCACTCTGTACCTTGTATTTAATATTCACACACACACTACCTGTAAATACAGTCAAGAGGCCGTAAATTGATCAAAAAATTACAAAAAAATATAAAATTATTTAGTAAAAGTATATATTTTGACACCGAATGTATCAAAAATAGTCAAAGATTTTAGAGTGCGAGATTTTTTTTGTAATAAAAAATAACATAAATAAATTTGGTTACGAGGAAACTCGTTTAACAGTGAACTCTAATGCTCTGTGAAAGGTGTCTTTCACCTGAATAAAATCGGTCATATAATTTTAACGACTTGACTTGAAGTTGAGATATACCACATAACAGAGACTTGAAATAAGGGTACCTTATAATTTTATTAATATACTAGCTATCCCAGCAAACGTTATACGTTATTGCCGCAGGGGTTGGCAGTAGAAGGATGAAAACTTAGGGTTGTATGTATTTTTCAATGCCAAATCATAACAAAATATGTAGAAATAAATTAAATTACCAAAAAAAATTTTGGGTACGCCTTATAACTTAAAAGGAGTTTAAAAAATAGTTCACGATTGATTCTCTCCTCCAAAACCGCTTTTGCAGACAGACACGAGAGTTTTATATATTAAATACTTTATATTATTAGATGTATTGAGATACCTGGCCTGGCATTACGTATGCCAGGTATTGCAATACAGTAAACCTATCGTATGGTGTTTCATGATCAGTGCGCCTTGAATTCCAATATTATTTTAGCATACGCTCACATGGATATAAGCAGATATATGGAGTAAATATTTACCGTCTCCACAATTAGAACATGCGAGATAAGTGAATACGTAAGCGTGAAATCATGAATCATTTACGTTGCGTACACTGAATAGTAACATTAAATTAGATATCTGATATTAATACGACCCTACAAAATTATTGAACGTCTACAGAATACTTTTTTACCCTGAAAAACTTAAGTAAACATATTTGTAAAAAAAATTGACAAAAATGTAACCATATATACACTTAATTCATTACTAGAAATATTACACTAAAAATAGGGTAATATATACAGGGTGTCCCAAAATTCAAGGATAAGCCGGCAACAGAGGGTGGCCCTACTTATGGCTGCTCTGGAAAAAATAAGAAAAAAAACATATCTCTATTTTTTTTTTTAATTATTTAAACTTTTTTAAAATCTTTGGAAATTCGGTACCCCTAATGATATTTTCAACTACCAGGTCCACAATTTTGCAAATATTTCTGAACTCTTTTCTGTATTAGCAAGCTAAGAAGCATGACTATCCATCACCACCCTGAAAAATTATAGAATATTTGTAGTTATTTTACAAAAATGAGTCAAAATATTTTTTTGTCGTCAAATTTTCATACATTTTTACTTTCGACCCACTTTATCTTTATCTCGGTGACAAAAAAAGTATGGACACGACTATGGCATCCTTTTTCAAAAATTGGCGCAACTATCCAAGATTTCAAAATGGTATGATTTGGGTATGATACTATAATGAAATACTAAAAAAAAATTTTTTTGTAAATAAGAATCATATTTCATACATTGCTTTTATTGAAAATCACCAGATTTACTTTGTACACAATGCATTCATCCTCAATAAAAAATCATTGACGGGACTTTTGACTAAGTGGTAACCGAGTAGGTTATCACATTACGAGGTTAAGCAACACAAGCCAGGGTGGTTTTCGGATGGATGACCATTCTTAAGACATTGAGGTACCTCCGTTCCTCAGAGAGTACTTTAGGCCGTCGATCCCGGTGGCCATATGAGTATCTATGACAGTTGTTACGGGTAGTCGGAGCGCTTAAAGGCGAAAAACTAGACTCACTACATAACTTTGATATCGCCAGTGGATTGTGGAGGTCAGGTGGCAGTCGCTTCACGGCAAATTTCACATTTCTGCTGTTTCATAGTTAGCCGGGAAATCAGAGGCTTAGAGTTTTATTGGAATTTTCTTAAGAACAATAGGTCTCCGAAAACAATTGCAACGCTGGACTATCAATGCGGTTGCGGATTATATTTCTGGCAAAAGATATGCACGAAAAATAATGTATTAATGCCAGTGGCAAATAATTAAAACATGTAAAATAAAAAAAATATTAATAATGCAATAATTATAAAATTATACCATTTTATGTTTGTTTAATTTTTTAACAGTATGGATGTTCAACACTCATCATCCTCTTATCAGGGTGGTGATGGATAGTCATGCTTCTTAGCTTGCTAATACAGAAAAGAGTTCAAAAATATTTGCAAAATTGTGGGCCTGGTAGTTGAAAATATCATTAGGGGTACCGAATTTCGAAGGATTTTAAAAAAGTTTAAATAATTAAAAAAAAAATAGAGATTTTTTTTTTTTCTTATTTTTTCCAGAGCAGCCATAAGTAGGGCCACCCTCTGTTGCCGGCTTATCCTTGAATTTTGGGACACCCTGTATACTATTAGGAACAATTCATGTATGCCCATAATATGAATTGTTCTTAATAGTACCTATTGACTTTTTGTTCTAATATTTAGTACATACCTTTAGTTAGAACCATAAATAATATAATTCAAATCAATAAAACAGTTTGATTAGCTCTTAATGCCTAGGTATTATGATTCTTTTGGACTTGGATCGTTCTGACGCTGACTGTACTTATAAGTCGCCAATATTTACTTTCTTAAATAATTATATGTTTTGCCTATAAAATCAACACAAATAAAATATTTGTAAACTTGTTGTGATTGCATAAAATATTGTATCTACATGATAATAATTAATATTTTTATACCTACCTAATCACAACGGAATGTATAAAATAGAACAATAAACCTCCAATTAGGTACTGTTTACACTTTTGAAATACCAAGAGCAGTTTGTTATAATAAATATGCAAATGTATGGCAGTGAGCACAAATCCTGAAACGAAAAAAATATTTCAGAATTAGCGAACGTAGAGATAAAAAATATGTTAACAACTGGATTTCCCTTCAATTTGTCGAGTACTCTGAATACATAATCGTTTTCCGATCTAGTATCCGCTTACTTTATTTGAGATATTGGAAAATTTCCTTTAACTTCGCTTGTTGATAATTGGGGTCAAATCTCGTTAGAGTCCGCTACTGTATTTATTATAAGTTGGCATGAAAATATATGTTTTATAAGCCCAATCCACTTAAATTAACAGTATTGTGAATTTTTATATCTACAGAGCACTTGCACGCGTTATTACTTTGTACATGATATAGAAAATATTTTAAATAATTTAATTTAATAAAAACAAAATCTAAAAGAGGGATGATGTTATGAAAAAAATAATATGCAGGACTATCCTGTTTATATCTCATGAACTTAAGTTACAAGTTAATTAAGTATTTCAACCTCTATTATTTTTGTGAAATTTCTTCACACCGGTAAGAAGTGTATTTGGGTGGAGAACACCATATTTTTTGTTTGAAATATATCTACTTATATTTTTGTCATTTTATTTTCGTTAATATAAGACGAATCTTAAACTATTATCCAAAACAGATCGTTTTATACATGTTAGTTTGATCCTATCCTAGCCATATTACATAATACTCGTATCATAATTTCCAAAAGAACTCTCTCTGCCTCCGCCTGCCTGTCTAGTCATGTAGAACCAATTTTGTTATTTCCCATAGATATACCTGAATATATACCTGAAGAACTACTATAACTGAGCTATGTATTTGCTTAAAATTTTACAAACAGATTGAGTACCAACATACGACTGGCAATAGGACATAGACTAAGTACTTTTTAATCCGGAAATAGATTCCTGAAGGAGCGGGATCTGCACTCGGCAAGGCTGCAGATATAGACATGCCAATACAACATCATATATATTACTGCAATATTATAAATGTGAAAGTAGGTACTAAGTAAAGATCTGTCTAAGATAACTTATAACCAGACTAGCTGACCCGGCGAACTTCGTACCGCCATATTTTCTGATCCCGTTCCCGCTGCATATCTCTAAATTTATCAGTGTTTCTCTACAATATTATGCATTTATTATACATATAAACCTTCATCTTGAACCACTCTATCTATATAAAAAAAACCGCTTCAAAATCCGTTGCGTAGTTTTGAAGATTTATGCATACATAGGGACGGACAGACAGTGACAGCGACTTTGTTTTATAATAATTATGTAGTGAAGAAGGAAGTATGATGCTTTTTATTTCGAAAAAAAAAACTTTATTTCGTGATTATACGTTTTCTATGTGGCCAACAATTTGGAGAGTCGGTCACAATAATTCCAATTAACTGTACAATAAACTTCATTCTGCTAAATAAAGCAGTCTTCAGTTGGGGTCAAGTTTTCAGTCTTGAAGGTTCGATTACGAGGTCGTAATGTAATATTAATTTATTTGCTTGTATTTCTATGAAATACGTACCTTCCGTAGCTAGATAATTCTTCGGGCCGTATTTCATAGATATATAAAGAAATCAGTGACGTGACGTCATGTCGACTGGCTGCTGCTGTAAGCAGTCGTCTACAATGAAGTGGTCAAACTTCGATATTTTCTGTGGCAGTGACTGCCAATTACCTCCAATATGACACACTGGGATATGTGCTGTCTCGATGAGAATTGCCTTCTGCATCAAAACTTAGCCCAGACGTTGGAACAACAATATTATAGTCAAATGAACACTCCACATGACGACATCGTCATGAGCCAAATCCAATTATTACAATTGTTATGTTCGGTTTTATCTAGGCAAAGTTAGATGCCAAATGGACTTTATTTCCTTCCTTGAATAAATATTGTTTCAGCCTTTCCGCAATAAAATTGTATTAGATCTGTAAGCACAGATTAGTGGGTTCAGACAAATACCTAGTGTGTTTATAGGTACTCGGTCAGACTGAATTCTTTCTTTATTTATAAGAAGATCTATTCATATACCTACTGAATAAGATACGAATCTTTTTTACAGCATTACACAGCCTGGATCGTTTATAATCATTTGTGTTATTTTTCTTCTTCGTCTAATCATTAATCCCAGTCGCATTCGAAGCTTTTACCTCGAGTCTGGGGTCTGCTTTACCAGTCTAACTGCGGATTTGGCTGAACTTCAATATTTCTGTGAAGCTACAGTCATCTGACCTCCATAAATAATGGCGATATTGAAGTATTGCAGGTAGACCAGTCGTTGGACTTTTACCCGTAACGACTGCCATAGATTTTCTAATGCCAACCGGGACCGATGGTATAACGTGCTCTTCTGCGCAACCCATGATCAGACCAATGCAAATACCCAAATATTCATGCATACAAATATTTGCACTGAGCGGGGATCGCCGCGTTCACTACCGCCACGCCACATAGGCTATCCAGTTATGTTATTTTTATCAGGCTACAGTTTTGTAAAAGTTTTTTTTTAACAACCTCTATTGTTCCGAGTAAGAGCGAATACAAGAAAACTAGACTAAATTGGCGTTCCATTTCTTTTTGTCTATAGCGTGTAATAAGAGGAAAGTATAATTAACAGTAGGTATATACCTATGTGGGTAGGTTGACCTATTCAAAGTGATCCACTTTATGTGCCTGACTCAGTCACTTTCAATGGATTTCCCTGAGCAATTACACTACCCATGACAATTAACTACTATATAAGGGTGACTGCTTTTTAGAGTTCGGTAGGTTGGGTATGTCCGCTGAAATCATTAATTCTAAAATCCTGTAATTTGACATATAAGGATAGTTACGCCGTCTATCCCATGGTGTGGAAGGTCCTCGATCTTTTAATTCTTTAATTTTTTGCCCACTTGGGTGGCAGACAAGCACACGGCCTCCCTGATGTAAAGTAGGATCTGTGCCCTTTATGTCAGTAGTACCATTGATGGTACTACTGACATACTTATACGTTACTAGTACCATTTGCAACATGTGCCTTTGGACATGTGCAACACCAGGGAATTCGCACTCGTACTGCCGACTCTGTAAGAAACGAGATTTTCTGTGCCGTCTGTGCAGAAGACAAAGCAGGATGAGCCTTTAGTCTTACCACTGACAGCACAAAAAAAAGTCTGTTTCTCAGTTGTCACCGGGGAGAGGGGAAGGGGGGGGGGGGGACAATTGCCTTCCCAGAAAAAATATAGGTACATAGAAAAAAAAACAAATAACACTTTCAAAATAACGTATATTTTACTTCAAAGTAAAAACTTCTTTTTAAAAATACTCTTCTGTAAAATTAGTCTTTATTCTTTTAAAAAGAAATCACTGACATTAGGTATTATAGGGCTTGATTCCAGAGAATATTTCAGTATCCGGTGATTTTCCTCCGGTTATTTTTTAAACTGACGATACAATACTAGGTTATTATAGCCGCAGTATCCTGTAGGGCGAGCTAAGCGCGAGGCTTTACAGATGCGTAGAAATGTTGTATCCTTGGCAGTGTTTTACCGTTTCTCCCATGGTGAATGTTCTGATGAGCTCTCCCAATTAGTCCCACCCTCTGCTTTCCTACACAGGACAACGCTTGCAGGACTTAAATGTAAGGTGTAGAATATTCCATCAAGAACCAAGTGCTTTTTACAATATTTTTGTATTCCAAACTATGTCTCTAGTCTCTAGACATTTAGCAACCAAGAAGACATTTTAGACATTTATTATATCATATTCAACTTGATGAAATTTGAACAATCACGTTTAAATTAGTAACTCTGACGTTGACAAGTTGTGAAGTTTACTTTACCCTGTTATGTTTGTAACGCGGGTAACACCAGATTAAAGACTTATAAGTTAAGGGCTGCCACAAAACATACAGAGATATAATTTGATATCACTGAAGGATTATGTAGAGTAACATAACTCTATATAATCCTTAACAGTTTGCTGTATATTTTTTTATCCTATCAGGAATGTAGGAGAATGTGTGTGTGTGTATGTGTGTCTTTTAGTCTTCAATAATCATTCATTCAAAATCATCATTAATTCAAAATCGGGCTCGCCAAGTACCTATCAAATCCGTTGTTTTAAAAGAATTGCACTTTATTACACCTTTTGTTAGATAGTGCCGTTAATAAGGAAAGAATCCTGGTAAGTAATAACATACGGCAATCTTAAGAAAAAATCTCAATTTATAAAAAAAAATATACTTTTTTGGAAGTCTTCAGAATTCTGGTGAAAGTTGTTGTAAGTAAGAATCGGCATTGAAAATTGAAGTAAAGTAAGTACGATTTTTACCTGTCTTTATCACCTGATAGCTGACAAATTGCTACCTGGAAGAGCTAGCACAGGTAGGCATGCACTCAGCATTACATAATATATTATTTATTTCTTAGAAAATAAATAATTTCTGGCGTTCCTGCGATCTTGGACTACAAAATCACTATGTAGCTCACTTCTTATGGTACCTATCCCTTTGCTGTCATGACGTCATAATCTAATCTCCATTTTGAAACATCAAAGCCTAACCTAGCCGTAATTTTAGGTAGAAACGCTGCCACAATCCTCTTTGGTTTCTTCATTAGCAACTTTCTACTCCGGGAGGCCTCGAGATTCGTGTTGTAAGTGGTTAGAGTTGTCAGTGAATGTACAATATTGGCCATGTATGTCGCTGTAAGTTCATGGTCAACAACATGAAAAAATAACGAACTGCTTAAGTAATTCGTAGTCCAGTTTTAAAATTGTACGAACTTTTTACCATATATAAAAATTGTTGAGAAATACCCGTAAGTAAACTGTGGCATTGCGCCAGATTGATTGATAGATTAAAAAATAATCAGTTTTTTAGGCTGCCTACCTTATAATCTCTATCTACTTCATAAAATATGTCATGTCTATGTCTATTTATCATTTTTTATCATTCTGCATCCAGTTTCTAGTAAAAAAATTTTTTTTTTCGTCTCCAGTTAGTCATTATTAAAAAAGAACGCCACAATATAGAAAAGTTTACATTTACAGTCCAACTAACTACCTATCTACTATTTCTACTAACTACTATCCTTATTTTGACAGTTTTGAAGATGTTTGGATATTTCTTCATAAATCACGCTCAAACGGCTGATTGAATGTCACTGAAATTTTGAACAGGGGTATATTATGGTCAGGAATAACACATTTATATGCTTATAGATTCTTTCGTGTTACGGGAAGAGTATTAGAAGGCTACACCTACTCGTAGTATTATATAGACAATGTAGGTGAACCAAGAGTCAGGTAGGAAAAGAAATAGAGACCTTTTTTATCATAATGCATGGGTAAAAATATTTTTTCTCTATCCCTACTAATATTATAAATGTGAAAGTAACTCTGTCTGTCTGTCTGTCTGTCTGTCTCGCTTTCACGCCCAAACCACTGAACCGATTTTGATGAAATTTGGTATAGGGGTAGATTAGACCTTGAGAAAGGACATAGGCTATATTTGGTCGCGATAACCGACATCCACGCGGGCGGAGCCGCGGGCAAAAGCTAGTATAATATATTTATGGAGCAGTTCAATCCAACTGCCGTACATATCTGAAGTTGTACCTATAAGTGCCGTGCCATCTATTATCTATAAGAGCTACAGAAAAGAAGGCAAGAAAAAGGATCAAAGAACAGACATACAGACAAAAGAGTTTAATGATCGAATTCTGTACATCTTCAACATCGAATCCAATTTACAAAAGCTTTGTAGAAATAAAGATGTAAAGGTGCCCATAAAAGCTGAAAATCATAAAGCCATTCAAATTGAGTTTTCATACTTACACATAATTCAACACTTTGGCTAATGACGGTACAACGTGCGTTAATGTTCCCCCAATTAATGCCGTTAATTCCATTACTACCTTAATTGCGTTATGTGCCCATTTTGGATGAAAACAGATTAAACAACTTCGGTGCTCCTTTTAGCACAGATTAAAATATATGGAACCAGGGCTCAAAGTTAGTTCTTGAACATTTATGCGTTGTAAGTTCTCGGCTATCTGCGCCCATATAAACTCCCTTAGTGGTTTTGACAGAAATATTTTATAATTAAATGTGATGGCTGTTAATAATAAGGAGGTACATTTCACATCCATTACCTAGAATTTATTTGGTTGCATTGAGGATTCAGAATACATTATTCTTGTTAGATACAATCGTCCTCAGAAGTTGCTGAACACTAAAAAACCGGCAAAATGCGAGTCGGACTCGCGCACTGAGGGTTCCGTACAAAATTGAATTTAGGGACGAACTTACGTACAATGTACATAAACGGTCATATCTTTTTATTGTGTTGACCTAGAAGTTTGTTTTTTTTTCACAGCTGTAAGAGGTTGCAGACTTAAGTAGGTATTTGGTATAAATTTCAACTTGTACCGTCCACACATTCCCGAGAAAAAGGTCTTGACAGACAGATGGACAGATAGACAGACAGACGAACGACGAAGTGATCCTACAACGTTACGTTTTTTTTCCTTTTGAGGAACGGAACCATGAAAACTGATTTTTACGTTTTTTTTTTATTCAAAGAACAATATTTTAGAATTTTTGTTTATTATTTTATGCAGTTTGATCGCTAACTTAGAATCTATTAAGCTAATACCGATGCCCAATAATGTACAATTACGAAGTAACATAGTACAGTCAGCGTCAGAGAAAACAGACCCCCTTTCACTACGATGTCATTATCAAGGGGGGTCCCTTTTCTCTGAAGCTTACTGTACATATAGTACAGTCAGCGTCAGAGAAAACAGACCCCCTCATGCTTTCATATCATTAACAAGGGGGTCCCTTTTCTCTGAAGCTTACTGTACAACTAATAAAGGATTTGACATAGGAAAAATTCCTAGTAGCAATTTTCTTTTAGGATTCGTTGACGGAGGTCACTAGTAGTCTTAATTTCGATTTGCGTGGTATTCGGTTCGTTGCGTTCTCCGCCATCTTGAATTTAAGGGTACAATATTGTTTACCGAATAAGTCGTTTACTTTTAATTTTACACGGAAAATTGTTACTACAAAGTTGTTTAGAATTAAATTTTCTACAATTTTGGTATTTATCATTTTTTCGTAGGATCGGTATTTTTTGATTTATTCACCGAAAGATGGAGAATCTTTGTTTGATTTTTTAGTCGTAGGAAAAACTCCTAGTAGCTATTTTCTTTGGGAATTCGTTAAATAAGGTCACTGGTAGTCTACGTTTCGATTTGCGTGGTATTCGACTCATTGCATTCTCCGCCATCTTGAATTTAAGGGTGAAATGTTAGTTACTGAATAAGTTATCTTTTTTTAAATTTTACTCGAAAAATAATTACTACAAAGTTGTTAAGAATTAAATTTCCTACATTTTAGTATGAATAATTTTCCCCTAAAATCGATATTTTTCCATGTTCTATACCCCAAAAAAGTTGGTGAAACTTTATTCGAATTTTTTGACAAAGAAAAGCCTCCTAGGAGCTAGTTTCTTTGGGAATTCATTAAATAAGGTCACTGGCAGTCTACATTTCGATTTGCGTGGTATTTGGTTGATTACATTCTCCCTTAAATTCAAGATGGCGGAGAATGCAATGAATCGAATACCACGCAAATCGAAATGTAGACTGCCAGTGACCTTATTTAACGAATTCCCAAAGAAAATAGCTACTAGGAGTATTTCCTATGTCAAAAAAATCGAACAAAGTTTCACCACGTTTTTGGGGTATACATCGAAAAATATTTATCCTAGGGAATAGTTATAATTTCTAAACTGTAGGAAATTTAATTCTTAATAACTTTGTAGTAAATATTTCTCGAGTAAAATAAAAATTAAACGACTTACTTGGTAAACAAATATGTACCCTTAAATTCAAGATGGCGGAGAATGTAATGACTCGAATACCACGCAAATCGAAATGTAGACTGCCAGTGACCTTATTTAACGAATTCCCAAAGAAAATAGCTACTAGCAGTTTTTCCTATGTCAAAAAAATCGAACAAAGTTTCACCACTTTTTTGGGGTATACATCGAAAAATATTTATCCTAGGGAATAGTTATAATTTCTAAACTGTAGGAAATTTAATTCTTAATAACTTTGTAGTAAATATTTCTCGAGTAAAATAAAAATTAAACGACTTACTTGGTAAACAAAAATGTACCCTTAAATTCAAGATGGCGGAGAATGCAATCAACCAAATACCACGCAAATCGAAATGTAGACTACCAGTGACCTTATTTAATGAATTCCCAAAGAAAATAAAATAGCTACTAGGAGTTTATCCTAAGTCAAAAAAATCAAACAAAGATTCTCCATCTTTTGGTGAATAAATCGAAAAATACCGATCCTAAGAAAAAATGATGAACACCAAAATTGTAGAAAATTTAATTCTAAACAACTTTGTAGTAACAATTTTTCATGTAAAATTAAAACTAAACGACTTATTCGGTAAACAAAAATATACCTTTAACTTTAAGATGGCGGAGAACGCAACGAACCGAATACCACGCAAATCGAAATTAAGACTACTAGTGACCTCCCTCAACGAATTCCGAAAGAAAATTGCTACTAGGAATTTTTTCTATGTTTGCCTCTTAATTGAGCTAAATCAGTTGTAGTAATAGGCATAGACAGAACATGTTCGTAGTCTTTAGGGAATTTTATTTTATTACTGGTCATACATTTATTGGAGAGACCACGCGAATATTTTATACCGCATCTCAATAAATTTCTCATCTTATTTCTTACGTCTTAATAAATACGATACTACTGTGATCGTATTTGTATACATACTCATCTAGGAACAGCAGCAATTACAAACAAGATGCACCTATAGTCGAACTTTTAATTAGCTGCAGTAAAATGACGTTTTGTGGGATACCATTGATTTATTCTATTATTAAAAGATCAATTCTTTATCATATGTTATTACATATGATAAAGAATTGATCTTTTAATAATAGAATAAAAAAACTTAATATTGAATCTTTAAAACAAAACCAAAGATCATTCATTTATTGAATGATTCACTTACTCACTTAGTCACATCCCTATTTATTTTTCTTCAAAAAGTGGTATCCCACAAAACGTCATTTTACTGCAGCTAATTAAAAGTTCGACTATAGGTGCATCTTGTTTGTAATTGCTGCTGTTCCTAGATGAGTATGTATACAAATACGATCACAGTAGTATCGTATTTATTAAGACGTAAGAAATAAGATGAGAAATTTATTGAGATGCGGTATAAAATATTCGCGTGGTCTCTCCAATAAATGTATGACCAGTAATAAAATAAAATTCCCTAAAGACTACGAACATGTTCTGTCTATGCCTATTACTACAACTGATTTAGCTCAATTAAGAGGCAAACATAGAAAAAATTCCTAGTAGCAATTTTCTTTCGGAATTCGTTGAGGGAGGTCACTAGTAGTCTTAATTTCGATTTGCGTGGTATTCGGTTCGTTGCGTTCTCCGCCATCTTAAAGTTAAAGGTATATTTTTGTTTACCGAATAAGTCGTTTAGTTTTAATTTTACATGAAAAATTGTTACTACAAAGTTGTTTAGAATTAAATTTTCTACAATTTTGGTGTTCATCATTTTTTCTTAGGATCGGTATTTTTCGATTTATTCACCAAAAGATGGAGAATCTTTGTTTGATTTTTTTGACTTAGGATAAACTCCTAGTAGCTATTTTATTTTCTTTGGGAATTCATTAAATAAGGTCACTGGTAGTCTACATTTCGATTTGCGTGGTATTTGGTTGATTGCATTCTCCGCCATCTTGAATTTAAGGGTGAAATGTTAGTTACTGAATAAGTTATCTTTTTTTAAATTTTACTCGAAAAATAATTACTACAAAGTTGTTAAGAATTAAATTTCCTACATTTTAGTATGAATAATTTTCCCCTAAAATCGATATTTTTCCATGTTCTATACCCCAAAAAAGTTGGTGAAACTTTATTCGAATTTTTTGACAAAGAAAAGCCTCCTAGGAGCTAGTTTCTCATACTCATACTCATCTAGGAACAGCAGCAATTACAAACAAGATGCACCTATAGTCGAACTTTTAATTAGCTGCAGTAAAATGACGTTTTGTGGGATACCACTTTTTGAAGAAAAATAAATAGGGATGTGACTAAGTGAGTAAGTGAATCATTCAATAAATGAATGATCTTTGGTTTTGTTTTAAAGATTCAATATTAAGTTTTTTTATTCTATTATTAAAAGATCAATTCTTTATCATATGTAATAACATATGATAAAGAATTGATCTTTTTCAGTGAAAGTATAGGAATGTACATTCAAAACGATTAAAAAATGTCATAATAATGCTATATAATCGATATTTTTCGGAATCACTGTCACTGTCGCTTTCGGTCACACTAATGACAAATCTGTCTGTCTATTCATCATCTAATATGATCGAGGTGGTACATATTGTGTTCCTCTTTTATAGTATGAGACACAAAAGTCACTCCACTTATCCGGTGTCACATTGTTGATTACTTCTTGGAAAAAAGTTTTCACTTCTAGCATTTCATACGTCTTATTAATTTATCTGCGATGTGCCCCTTTGCCTGAGACCAAAAAAACTCATCGGTTTAATTCACAGTGATAAAGGGGCAGTCTTAAAAGTCTGATACCTTTATGTGCAGCCATCTCGAATGGCCTTCACCATATTTGGTTCAAATGCAATATTTTTATATCGAGAGTGATAGAGCGCGTTGATAATATAATTGAGCGTTGCGAATAATTACATCATGTAAACTAAGCTGAATACTTATAGAAGTGTCTCAAACTGACCCGAAGAAATGTTGACCGCCGTGGCACCCACACAAAACACAACTATTAAGTTCGAAACTTATTTGATACTAGCACTTTTGGAATAGCTGTCATTGTCATGTAATAGTTATTTGTTATACAAGAGTGCAAAGTTGCTTTTTAACCGCGTGCTCAGTTTTGATGACCGAGCAAGCGAAAGATTCTAAATTTGAATCACGAGCATAGCGAGTGATTCATAAATTAGAATCTTGAGCGTTAGCGAGGGAATCAAAAGAGCACAAGGTGTAAAATCTTTGCACTCGAGTGCAACACGTAACTTTTCATCCCACCTCAGCGAGGAAATAATGAAATGCTTCTTCTTCCTAGCGTTAATTCCCAGTCGCATCCGAAGCTCTCACCTCGGAGTTCGGGGTCCGCTTTACCAGTCTTAACTGCGGATTTGGCTGGACCTCGATATTTTTCGTAAAGCGACTGCCATGTGACCTCCACAACCCAATGGTGACATTAGGCGATATCGAAGCATTGCAGCTAGACCGTTGTTGTTGAACTTTTTATGCATACAAATATTTGCACTGAGCGGGGATCGGACCCGCGCCTCCTGCGTTGCGGCCACGTTCACTACCACTACGCCACGGAGGCTGTATAATAATTATGTGTAATAATACTAATAATAAAATATCAACAAATAAAATTCAACAACAATGTTCAACCATAGGACGTGAAAAAAAAAATTATGCGCGCAAAGCAAATTTAAAAAAAAAAGTAGGTACACCAAGGAGGTTCCGAGTTGAGTTTTTCATAAATTAAAAAAAAGTTGTATGATAAATCGGCACCATAGAGGTAGAAGTAAATATGTTTAATGATGTTTTGAGTTCACAAACCTAGTACACACGATGTTCTAAATTCAAATTTACTTTCCACTCTAGAGGATAAAAGCGACTTTTACACTCAGATATCGAAGAAAAAAAGTACTCTTTCCGAGATGGTGGGATGAAAACGTTATTTTTCCATACAAGAAGTGAAAAAAATCCTCGTGAAATAAATAGACCGTTTTATCCGTGTCAAAACCGACATGTCCGGAAGATACCACTTTATTACATTTTATTTGAGATTAAACTATATTTAAACTGCACAAGACTCGAATTAGAAACTTAGGACGCTGCTAGGTCTCTAAGATATCTTTCAAATGGGACCTACAACTCATGCTAACCTAGTACAAAAAACTCAGTATCACTTCAATCTACATAAATTCGATAACTTGAGTCCACGCCAAAAACTGATGTCTCGGTGTATAAAAATCATCACAATTGAAATATTACGGCAAATAGGGTAAAATAATGACTGGATTTAACTACTTTAGATTATGTTTATATTTTTTAAATATTAAAATAATTACCCAGATACATAATATGAATATCTTTTTTCTTATTGAAATTCAAACACAGGGGCTCAAAAGTGGAGGGTAGGTACACTTTTTTTTTTGGAAAACGCTCAATTACGACTACTGCTACTGCATTCGGCTTGAGTTTGGGTAAAATGCCGGTGAACCATAGCTCGAAACACTCAAAAAGGAAATGTGTAAAAGGATCAACGTTTATCCAGCCTTTTATTTATATGAATAATAAATAGAATTAAGTATGATCATTATGAGTAAGTTATGGAACGATTAGAATGATCTTCTATGAACTGAATCACATCCCTATTGAGATTAGGCTGTAAACATTATTTTACGCAATGACATTTTGAAACGTCATTTTACTGCATCTAAATAAAAGTCGAAGTATAGGTACCTATGTCTAAATTATCGACATGATATTCATACGGCTTATAGTTCGATTACATTCATGAGCGAGCCTATTGTCAGACCTTTATCGCAAGATACCATTCATATTAACATCTGCTTAAGTTAATACGCTTTAGTAATATGTATTAACAGGCGCTTACTTGATTGCCTTTAAACAGTATTTTTTTGCGACACACGTACTATTAATTAATTAAAGTTATGCCTGCGGCGATCGCCATTGAAGTAATAAATGAATTGCAAAATTAAAAAATACTGTAAATTACGTTTTTTGGTCATATGAAAAATTTAAACCGCGTTTGTAAGCTTCTCGTTTTAATAAAATACTGAAAATATTTAAATTCAATTGGTGCACTATTAATTGGTGTTCAACAAAGTCGAGTATCTTACATAAATGATCGTTAAAATAGGTTCTTTAGAAGCAAGAAAACTACTTTCAATAACAAAACAAATGCTCGTTGATTTAAATTATGTAATAGGTAAGATAAATAATAATACTCGTAATTACATACGCATAGGGAGAAGCATCCTTCGTAAAAAAAAACATAATTAGGGCTAGGGCAAGTTTGATAAAAAAAAACAGTCCTAGACTCCAGTGATGTGTTAAATTAGGTCTTATTCTTACACGCTTGGCCAAAAAAAATTAATCCGTCGGGTTTTCTACTTATCCAGCATAATGCCATTTTTTGCAGTGTTTGTGGGTATGACAGTGGTTTTGCTTGAGCAGAATCGCTTGCCAGGCGCTATGGCGTAGATTTGAAGAAGTCTTTGTTTAGGCGTGAATTGTCATAGACTAATTAATTAATACGCTCGTAAAATACATGCTACTTATATACCTCACCATTATTGTAAGCACCTGATAGCAATATAATAAGTTGAAGTAGACTAATGACTTAGGTGTCAGAGAATGAAAACACAATGTTCCATACATTACTGGACTCTTTTATTTAGAATAGCTAGAGAATTTAACGAGAATGATATCGATTTGAAACACCTCACAAACTAAATAAATAATGTGTACGGGTAACCTACTTCTTGAAGTTAGGTTATAGGTGACCAACACTACAGATTAATAAATAGTATTCTTTTTATACACTACCTACACCATACTAATAAGAATAAGATACAAAAAAAATTAGCGTATGCCCAGGTGCATAAAACTCGCGATTACCTATATTGTATTTATTTATTTCTGAAACAATATTACATTGTATTGAAATCATAATATTACAGTAATCAAGCTAAAACAAGATAAAAAACATACAATTTATAAGTATTTATTACTACAGCAGCTGTACTATTAACAAATAGACCGGGAAAGATTTTAAAAAAAATATTACAACGAACTGAGAACCTGCGTGCTGTGGTACTACGCATAGTGCTGCTGAGATTTTTTGCTCGTGGTCTTGTCATGAAGTACCACGGAAAATTTACCATCACCCCTGGTGCTAATTACCAACGCAATGAAAGCGCTCTACGTTATTTAAAAGGAGATGATTTATTTTCGGCCCATCGCCTCAATACGGCTTAGGCCTCGCTCGCCCCGTGGATCTTGCCCCCGACTGCTTTAATGTTGCAACTCGCCCCCTTGAACATTAGATACCCCAAATCGCCCCCGATTGTTAGTAAGTTAAAAGTACTGTCAGCAATAAAGAGTTTTACAACACACCTGCTCATAACATTGCTATTATTTCACCGCAATTAGGTACGTAATGACACCTATTATCAAACTGTGACTTTTTCATTGCTATTATTCACAAGTGAGTTATAGATTCTTTTTTAAATTTTATAGGTTAAGTTTCTATGTTTATAAAAAAGTTTCGATACAAAAAATAACGTGTTTAAAAGTACGAATAAATTAATATGCCTATTGTATGGTCATTTGATGCATTTTCGTATTTAAATAAATATTTTCAACTTGTAATACTTGTATATTAAACAAAATTTTCACTCAAATTTAACTTTTTTTTTCTCTAAGTACAGAAAAAAAACCAGAGTAAAACAAACCTCATTCTTTTAAATATGGCCGATACGAATTCATTTGTAGTATTGTTTATCCTTTTTTTAACGTCACGTTTTTCAACGTTAACATTATTTCAATCTATCAATACCAACAAGATACTATTGTTTTAGTAGGCAGAATACGATTTAGTTTGCCGACTAAAGAAGTATTTAAGTCAAAATTTCGAATATTCATTTGTGAATAAAGCGGCAAGCGATATTAAAACGAATACTAAATAAAAGCCAAACAAAAAGTAAAGAAACTATTTTGCAAATTTAATTTACATAAAATATCATAATACAATTGTAATACCTACAAACTTACCTGACTTTCAATCCAAAATTTATATATGTTATAGGCAATGTGTATAATCCGGCATTGTATAGAATGCCTAGGCATTCTATACATTGCCTAAAACGTTCAGGCAATGTGTATAATACGATTAATTTCATACATTGCCTAGGTGTTGTATTAAATGCCCGAAGCGCATCAGGCAATGTGTATAATGGACGGGTTGTTGTAAATTCGTCTCTTTAAAATGATATTTCATGTGCGAAAATTCGTCTCACCTTGATAAATAAGTACTGTTAGCAAACAAAGTAATAGATTAACAAAGCGTCATTTATTTGCGATCCTTTAAGAAGCCCTCTATGGATTTGAAAAATGGATATTACTGCTGAAAGAAAATGTTCATTCCGACTTGGATAGATTAGGTTAGAAGGCGAAGTGGTGCTCCAGCATTAGCCTTCGTGATTATTTTTTTTTTAACCATGCAGAACTTCTATAGGCCACGGTAACAACTCTCTTTCCATCAGGTTAGGTGGCTGTCAAGCACAGGGATGATGGTAAGAGAGTGGTTGCCGTGGCCAATAGAAATTCACTGCTATGTGAGAAACATTCTACGCAAAAAAACACGTAGGTACTTAGGCATACCTACCAATAGAACACAAATGTCTTATCAGCACTGCCTGCTGGTGGAAGTTGAAATTAGGATTAGTTCTCAAAAGATTAGTACCTATCTAGGTATCTAATTAAATCATAGAGAAGAAAAATAGATTACATACATTACCTATGCTTCGACCGGCATTCTATACAATGCCTAGGTATTCTATACATTTCCTAGGCAAAGTGTAAAATAGTTTAAACATTGAATATCATTTCATACATTGCCTGAACGACCCTAGCATTCTATACATTTCCTAGGTATTGTATAATAATGCCTGCATTATACACATTGCCTAATAACATATACACAATATCACAATACTCTTAAATATTGTGCATATTCTGTTGCACTTAGATGTCACTAATCACTACTATAGTCTGTTTTTTAATCTCAGATACTAATTTGACATTACCTGTGTTGTCGGTTTTTTGCAATTAAAAAATAGTCATGTGCCACCAGTATCGAAATTTATCGATAAATTAAATTTAGTACAAATATTTGTAGGTTAATCTATAAAATTTATAAAATACTAATTTAAATTCGGTATGCAAGTTACCTAAATGAAACAAAACTTAAATAGGTATATTGTCATTGAAACAAAATGGCGTCCATTTTGCGTCACTTGGGTTGTCATTGTAAAAATCTAACTTACATTTAATCGATCTGCAGAGACTATCGATAAAGATGACGCTATACTAGTCTTAGAATCTGAAAATTGTAGGTATGTAAATTACGGTATTTTAAATTTTTTGGTACTCTAATTTAAATTTAAAATCAAAATAAAAACAAGAATTCGACTGATACTAAAAAGATCAACACAAGTTTCAATAATTTATTTTATTTAAAACTTTTTAGTTATAATTTTTGTAATCGTTTTCAATTTTCTTCCATACAGTCATGCGAAGTTTTCGTCTTTTCATCGTAAATTTCTACTGTCTAAATTAATATGTTAATTAATAGTTGACACCATCCGAGACATGTTCTACGATTCCGGTTCCGTGGTTCGGACTGCTGCAGCTACAGCTGTTGGTGACTCGAGAGCCTTCCCCATCACCGTCGGGGTACACCAAGGATCCGCACTTAGTCCTTACCTGTTCAGCGTGGTATTAGATGTTTTGTCGGACAGCATTAGAAACTCACATGAGCAGCCTCCGTGGTTGCTCATGTATGCTGATGATATTGCGCTGATGGACGCGGACAGGAGCAGATTGGTGCGACGCGTGAAAGGATGGAAAGAAGCGCTTGAGAACGGTGGTCTGAAGGTAAATGTAGCGAAGACAGAATACTTAGCGTTAAACTCCACAGATCCTACACCCGTCCGCATAGGCGATGATTTGGTCGAGCGCACGGACCAGGTTAAGTACCTGGGATCTGTACTTCATGTGACCGGTGAGATCGACCACGACGTCAAGGCACGCATTGCTGCCGCGTGGGCCAAGTGGCGAGAAATGACTGGCGTCACTTGTGATCCCAAAATGCCAGTCAGGTTGAAGGGGCAGGTCTATAAGACGATCATTAGGCCTGTCCTCTTGCATGGTTGTGAGGCGTGGCCGCTGCTCGAGCGACACAAGCAAGAGCTGCGTGTCACGCAGATGAAAATGTTGCGGTGGATGTGCGGCGTTACGCGTAAAGATCGCGTACGGAGCTCTCGCGTCCGCGGGAGCGCAGCTCCATGTCCGTGACATCGGGGATAAAATGCAAGAGAGCCGCCTTCACTGGTGCGGCCACGGCTTGCGGCAACCGCCAGGCTACGTGGGGAACAAATGCCTGGCAGTGGTACCCCCGCCGGGTCCAGGTAAAAGGGGTAGGCCAAAGAAGTCCTGGCTTGACGTCGTGGAGGGTGATATGCGTGCTAATGGTCTCACTACCATGGACGCCCAAGATCGTGCGAAGTAGAGAAGGAAGAGCCGGAAGACGGACCCTGAGCTTCGAGGTCATCTTGGCCACGGATGGAATCAAGAGAATACGTCTATATGCAGATGATGATGATGAGTTGTAGCGCAACTTTAAATCGATATAGATCTTAAACGGTAAGTCAAATCGAAAAATGGTGAGAAAAAACTGAAATGATTTTTAAATACCTATTCAACGATACCCCACTTGACATAGTTTGTTGACTTTAATTTTTTTTGATTTTCACAATAAGGCGTCCAGTATAGTCGCCATATTGAATTTTCACTAACGTCATGTCTTTAGTGACACTCACCGGACTAAGAGGAATCGCAATCGATGCCTCTTAGTCCGGTGAGTGAATGTGTGAATCTTAAAAATCGGGCCAGGCGTTTGGTATGTATAGAGTTTAATAAAGGAACATACAAATAAACACATTACTATTCCTTTGCGTCGCGCAGTCGGATAAAAAACTTATAAACATTTTATATTTAACTTTTCTCTTAAAATACAGTATAGCCAAACCACCTGTATCTAGGCAGCAAACATTGTCGATAGTTTCGACTTTCGAGTACACCACTAAATACAAAGCTGGTATCATTATTTCACAATTTGACATTTGCACTTGTCAATTTAGTATCTAAGATAAAAAAAAACAGACTATAAACCACTACGCAAATATCGCAAAACACATACCTTCCACATTATAATACGAACTTAGAAAGAGAAAGCATTATATATATGACTCTCTCCGACCTATTTTAACAAAGCTTTTGTTTATTGGACCCTTGAAAACGTTCCTTTTGTTCTACCTAATAGGTAAGCCAGGTAGCAAAAACTTAGTGTACGTAGTTGGTGATAATAATATTACAGACATCAAACATGGTAATTTTCATTTAAGTGTACATTTTTCTGTCTGACTGTACCATTTCACGGCTTATTTCAAAAGAAATACCTCAAGGGGCGATTCACAGCACCAGAATATTTATTTAAATGTCAATTTTTAACTCGCCCCGTGGCAAGGGGCGAGTCACTACACCAAAATAATAAAAAAAGGGGCGAGTGAAGCATTTTAATCGCAAGGGTCGAGATTCAGGGGGCGAGCGAGGCCTAAGCCATCAATACAACGACTTTTAAGTTTTTGTTTCTTATGTAAAACATCAAAGCGAGAGTGAGAGAAGAGAGAGACAACAGAGAATAGGGTATGAACAGTCATTGTACAATATGCACAAAATACGAATCCATTTATTATCATAATTGGACGAAGAATGTTCCAAAGTCTAACCGATTCACGATAACTTATTAAAGAGTGTTTTTTTCATTTATTGTATTTGTGAAAATTCTTAATATTTCACATGACAAGATGTTAAAATGTTGCCAGACATCTTCTTTACCATAGACTCAAATCGATTAAGAATGCGATTGTATTCGATGAAACTTCAGGCACATAGGTATAGGTTTTTTCTTCAAATCTTCAATCTTACAATTCTCATTCCATATGACATTATCGAAAGTTTTTGCTATAAAGTAACGTTTTCAGTTACTTTATGTGTTTGTGTTTTTCGTTAAAAAGAATATTAGCAACCGAAACTACTCCTCCAACTAAGCTAAATTGCTTGTGCTAGGAGTGGGTTCACGTCGGTAGTGTAATGGCCAGGATTCGAACCCGGGACCTCTCGATCGTAAGGCCGACTCCTTAACCACTAAGCTACCGACTTAGTGGTTAAGGAGTCGGCCTTACGTTACTTTATTATATACCTACTGTCATCATCATATTATACTCATTTATCCCCGGAGGATTAGGCAGAGTGAATTAACATCCACATTTTACCAATCATTGTATTAGGTCCCACTTAATAGACTGTAATAGAATCCGTTTAAATATTTTTATTTCAATGATGTTATAATACAACAGTCCATATTATTTACACTATGCCTGTCTAAAAGTAAACACTCTAAACTATAATATTCTCAGGTTATAGCTTTACGAATACAAAAACGTTAGGTTGGGCATTGCACTCTTTACCTACTTGGTTGTCGTCATCATTATCTTGGCTTTACCTTGGAGTCCCGGGTGCACCTCTTCCAGTCATCTGACCTCCACAACCCGTTAATGAAGATTATTTTAATTTAAAACTGATGTTTTATTTTTATTTTAAAGTATCAATCGAGGAATCGATTCCATGTGGTAAAAATTGTTAGCGATTACGATTTCATTATTTCGAATGGCAATACAATCCCAAAAGTGCCAAAAATTGTTTGACAGTTATTTTGTGATTATTTTGAGTGATTGATTAGTGAATTTTCTTGTTGTTCGATGTTCATTGTAAAAAAATAGTATTATATAATACAGATGTTACACAGGCAGCTGCTATATAAATCAATGGCTAGTATTTAATAATATGGACGAGTGGAGTATTACAGTGTCTATAAGTGATGTAGTCAAACAATTCTAATAATAATATACCAGCCGTGCCGCCAACCATCTTATTTCAGATGCATTACTGCAAATCAGTAAACTAAACAATTATGTAGGTACTAACATAAACCAAGGTATTAGGAGAATGTATGTTATTTACATTAATTGAGTTTTCTTTCTGCTCATTTACTACAATCACTAAAGTAATCGCTATGTAAAAAGCCCGTTTGGACATTTCAAGTCCATGAAGTTCTCAATTTTGAGAACGTAAAACAATGATATTTTTCAAACGTAGAATGACATTTTTCATTGATGGGTACCGCCCACTCCGCTCAGTGCTGTCCATAACGAGTTTTTTATACTCTCCACAGACTATTAATAAATTGGTTATGGTAAAAATAAATCGATTAAGATATTTTTTTTAATTTTATCATAAAAATGTCTAAGACAAAGTTAAAGATCGTACACTTATCTGTAAAAATCCGGTCAAGTGCAAAACGTGTGTTAATGCGCAAACACGACTCGTGTTTGCGCATTAAAGATTCCTCACGAAACTGAATTGTGGTGCGAACTAATGCTACATGACCGGCAATATGCTACATGGCCGGCAATATACTACAAGACCGGCAATACTTTGATTGCGTTGAATTAGAAGTTTGATTTTAGGGTAGGTACTCCTCGTTGAGCGAGAATCCTGAAATGTGAGACGAAGCAAGGTCATAGAGCACAAATAAAAGGAAGCGTTTGAAAATCCGTGATATATATAATATATATATATATTCGAATATATATATATTCTTCACGGAAGCGACTGCCATCTAATGATCTCCACAACCCAATGGCGATATTGGGCGATATCGAAGCACTGCAGCTAGACTAGATTGTACTTATAGGGTTCCAACTGGGAGCCCCTTGTTTCGCAGACAGAAATTTCATAGAATTTCGTTTCCCAGAAAATGTTTCACATAATATTTGGTACTTATATTTTTATTTCGAATATTATTGTTCGAATAATATTATTGACAGAGATGTCAAAATTGACAATATAATTGAAAATAAATTAATTATAAATACGGGGGACGATAGTTCAACAGACGATTTTGGCTCATCATCAGAAGAACGTGATTGAAATAAAACCATTTTTAACGGATTCTATCGCGATTAATTCTTTATTACTTTAACCCGAAGTTTCGGCTAACTTTCAGCAACCGTGGTCGCGGAGTGACTAAACATCAGCGACTATTTACGTAGAATGAGCTCGCGGTTTCGTTAAGTCTGACTGTTTTTTGCTGTTTTCTAGGTCTTTTTTAAATTTTAGGCTTGTAGACTTCAAGATTTGTAGGTTTAATTATGTCTAGAAGCCTGGAAGCCTAGAAACCTAGCCCTGGACCCCCAGAACTATTACCCAGTCTTCTTTAGTAATTTTGGCACAAGCTTCATTCAGCAATGTCATCATTTTCTTAGTGGAGAATGACCGCTTTGTATTGTGGCGTGCTGCATATCCTTTCATTTGAGCCCAGATCAGCTCAATAGCATTGTACTGACAATGGTATGACGGCGTTCTTGTCACTTTATGTCCATGCTGAAGTGCCCATTCATCAATTTAATTTTTTAATTTTGCAGGTTTAATTTTTTTACCAGTTACAGCAATTCAGCTCTTAACTATTTCGTATCAGCTTCAACGCCTGATCTTTGTATCCATGCTACTAAATCGGCCTTTTTGTTTGCTTGAGTAGGTGCTTTATTTATTTGAACTGAGTGGTCACGGTGCATTGTACACAATAATTTTATTATGCACTGTTCAGAGAGGTTTGCTAACAGGTTACTAAACCACTCTGTGATATTATTTTGTACTTTTAGACTCAAATGCGAGCAAGGTATCATTCACAAAACCACCACTAGCTGACCCGACGACGTGGCAGATGATTAAGCGTCCACCTTTTCCTATTGGCACTTTTGAGCAAGAGGCCTTGGTATCATCTGTCCATGACTGCGGCACGGTATGATTCGAGTTCAGCCAAGTCTCATCGACAAATATGACATTATCCCAATTTGTGACTTTGTTGTGTTTGCTGTTATCTAGGTTTTTTTATTCCTAGGCTTCAAATATCATCTTAAGTCACCCCGGGACCAGGGCTGCTAGAAAGTAGCCGACGTAGGGTTAAAAGTGAATAGTGACAGATAAATCGCGATAGAAGCCGTTAAAAAGTGGTTTCATTTCAATAAGTGATATAAGCGTAAACTTCAGACAGTAGGTATCAAGAAAATGATTTACTAAAGATTCATTTTCATGCGATTTCTATTGGTTATTATTGAGTGAATATTATTGTAATAAAAATGTTAAATGAAAGAAAATTGACTTTTCGCAGTATTGTATTGTTTAAAAATACCTACAATATCAAAGTTTAGATTAAATTTTCTAATTAGAACTTTAAGCCAATGAACTTTACACTACAATACAATACATATTCTAATCGATCAAATACGCATACAAACTTGAATCGATTTATCTTGAGTATCGTGTACCGAGTGGTGTGGTTACATCCCTAGTTACGTCCAAATGACAAATGTCATAGTGGGCCTCTTACGTTGAGACTACTTTATGATTTGTATGCTTTTTGGACGACATACCTATCAACAATTTCCAAGAAACGTTTTATATACCTGTGTAAAAAATAAATATTAATATAATATGGTTTTGTTTGTTTTTATTTCATTGGATACCTACTTTCATTTCATGGTGTAAGTATAATATGAATCATCATCTTAGGAATTGTAGGTCGCTTGTTCCTTCTCTTTTATTCGATTTGGAAACATGCCTTTTATGGCAGCGGCTGCCCTCTGACCGCCCAACTAGTAAGGATAATCCTGCTTTTCTACATCCGAAAAACATATAGACTGTGAAAAACGGCTCATGCGGGTTTTGTCAGTTCGAGTCCGACATAACCACCTTCACTGGCTCCGGCGGATTTGAGTGGATTTCCACTTGTTAAAAAGAAGGTTATTGCCCTATCCATCTTCTATTTATTCAATACATTGCATAGGACATGATTTTAATGACCTCTATTATATCATACTAAATAATCAATAAAATTATAATTTTCTGAGATTGGCGCCATGACAGTTTCACATAGATTTTAGTATCAGTTTTGATTTGGTTTATATCAATGTTCCGGTTAGACTAGCTAAGAAGCAATGTACCATTGTAATCCCGATAAAATTACAAATAAATCAATACTCGTTTCATTATTGTTCTCCAAAATTTGTAGGTGGCCGAAAGCTCTAACATAAAAAATCGTCTCCTTTACTTATATTATAATAATAGCTGTAACTGTAAAGTAAGTATGTATGTTATTGCTGTGTAGTTTGGTATTGCAGATTAAAGTCTATCCCGGTACTTCAGCCAGACCCGTTCGGCGTTCAACCGTTTGAGAATGGTTGAATATCTAATATCCAGAAACCCAAAACTCGAAACTTCTTCCCAAATACACAAACATCGAGATATTTTATATTATGTTGTACCTACTTATTAGTAGGATAAGCTAGCACACCTACTGCGCTATTTTTTTTAGTGTGATATAGGTACCTATGTATAAAGGGTTTTATAGTAAGTGCGTAACCTACCAAGACTTTAAAGTAAATAGCATCCATTACCGAGTAAACGAGGCAATTTTAAAATATATAAAACTATAACAAGATTCCTTTCATGTCGCGTAATTGTGATCATAATATTCCTATCATCATAAAAAACTCTAAAGCAGTTTGTTTACAATCAATAAGTAGGTACGAAAGTATCTTGGTGACTCAGCCTGAACGTCAAATGTACGTCAGAGATAGTACAAAAGACGCTCAGTTACCCTTTAATTGCTATTTGGACATTCGGACATTAAACATTGCAATGTAAATGTGAATAATACGTTAGCGTATTGAATAAAGCACTTGTCCTTTTCCACAATTATAACTGTGGAAAAGTACAAGTGCTTTATTCAATATGTGTAGCAAGTTCTACCAAGCGCCATCAATCTCCAATTCTCCACTCTCCAGTATAAAAAAAAATATGTACAGGAATTTTGTAAAGTCTTGCAGTTACACATGCAACATATAGTTTGACAAAGTGCCCGCTAAACGGCAATAGGCTCGCCCCCTATTACGTGGGGGCGAAAATCATAGTTGGTGAAACGTGGGTGTTAATATACCTCTGCATAGCCCCTCGGGGATTTACAGGCTTGAGTATATATTGTATGTACCTATATATGCATTTAGTTTGAATGGAAGAGATTACACACAGAGAAATCGGGATTTTTTATGGGATAAGGTTTTGGTGATAGAGAAATAGGTAATAGACCTATTTCTCTATCACCAAAACCTTACGATCAGTGTAAATAACAAAATATCGCCTAATCGCTATATAGTCCATTTAAAATAGTTAAAAAAATTGGTTTTAAATTGTTTAACCCATCTAGTTCGATTACAGTCCTACCTATTGAATCAAATATTAATATCTGCTAAAAGCTTAGTAACTATTGTAACCAAAGATATTATATAAAAAGAAGTAGATATGTTATTGCGCGAAAATCGTGAAGATCCGAAAACGAGTCAATTGTAACGTTTGCCTCTAGTACCGCGTGCCAAACGGCGCCGGTCTGACGTTGAGCGGAAGGATCAGTGACTTAAAAAAATAACGAAAATGCCATCGTATGTTTATAGACACTGCACGAATTATTACTCTAAAGTTAATACACCAAAAGTGTAGATGAATTAAAAATGTGTGTGTGTGAGTTCGGCACATTTTTCTACGTTGATTTGTAAGCATATGACATGTCTATGTTATGAAATGTCATTGATTGTAACTGTCACTTACAACTATTGAAATTTATTATTAATAATTATATTTTAATATATTATATTAAAATATATACATATGTATGATAATATTCAATACAAAAGGAATATGATTATTTTCATCTATTTTGTATGGTGGAAAGTTTATGCAAATACCTACTACTTATTTTAATAAGATTCATTTTAACGGATATTAATGCGACTAGAAAAATTCTACTACTACTAGAGTTGTCACTTCTATATAGCGCATCTAATATCCATTTATCCCTTCATTTCCTTCATTTACCTTCATTTCCTTTATTTACCTTCATTTACTTCCTTTGTCGCACGACGAACAACTGAAATACTTCGCCGCACACTTCCTCTTTCTATAATCCCAAGTTTAAAAGCTGGTTGTGAAAAATCATCTGTCAAGACTATTAAACCACCATTTTAAAATTGAAAGCATCTGTAATGATAGGTAAAAAATGACTCCATGGATAGGTACATGGATTATTAAAAGTGTTATTTTAGACAATCTGGCGTAATGCCTTTCATTTACTGAATGTCACGTGTAATCCAAAGGTAATTTTCTGTAATTGAAAGCTATCAAAGAAAATCAACGTGAGTGTTTGATAAATCAAACTGAGCCCTTAGCTAATTTGCTTTTTCATTCGAAAATATTGGAGGATTGTTAAACTCAAAATAGTGAGTGATTAAATCGTGTTACATTTTGGCGTTTTCGTAATCGCGATACGAGATTAAACTTTTAAACATATAGGTACATGTTTTTGTTTACATGAAACATGAAAAACTCAGACTGACAATAACTATGAGCTAATAGTTTTTATGTTTCGGGACTTATCGCGATTAATTATTATTTGGAACTTACTTGTGCCGACGTTTCGGGTGCGTTGCAGCACCCGTGGTCACGACTTGACTGGTCTGCGAGCGTCGAGAGGTGCGCGGGATTAATTTGTGTGCCTACCCTCCACTACTTATTTGTGAATGGTAAGGCTGGCGACACACAACACTCACTACGTCAGTTTTTAATGGCACTGTGTTTTTGGGTTTGAGTAATTTAATCACTGGATTCCACGTCCCAGACAGCCTGAATCCATCTTCCCTATTGAAATTTTTGTATTTTTTGATTTCAATAGCTTCACGCACAATCCGTGGATAATAGTGGCGATCAGTGGAGAGGACTCTAGGCTGATGAAACTCAATCCAGTGATTGGCCCCCGACTCAAGATGTTCTGCTACTGCCGATTTATTGTGCTGACGGTTTTTCACAGCCGCGATATGTTCTCTGACCCTTTCTGCAATAGTTCGCTTCGTTTGGCCTATGTAGGAACTACCGCAGCTGCAATCCACTTTGTAGACACCTGGTGTTTGTAGAGGTATGACGTCCTTCGATGTTCGCACATATTTCGCTACTTTGGCGCACGGTTTGAAGATAGTCTTAATGGAAAACTTCCGTAAGCAGGATCCGATCTTGTCCGTTATACCTTTCACATATGGCATGTACGCCGGTTGGCGGTCAACACCCGGTAACATCTTCCTCGGTACACGTCGCGGCTTTCTAGAACTCGTAACATACCCGTTCACTTGAAGAACCTCCTGAACATGATCTAACTCCTGCTGCAGGTGTTCAGGGTCACACAGGTCATTTGCTCGCTTGATGAGCGTCGAGCTTACTGATTTCAAATGAAGTGGGTGATGATGCGAGGAGGCGTGCAGGTATCTGTCTGTGTGAGTGGGTTTACGGTGCATAGTGTGGGCCAAAGAGCCATCGGTTCGCACCATTAGCTTGATGTCCAGGAAAGACAATGTCCTGTTGTTCTCAATCTCATACGTAAACTGTGTCTTCACATGTAATGAGTTGAGATACTCAGTAAAGCGAACCACTTGCTCACTGTTGCCTTTAAAGATGCAGAAAACATCATCTACATACCTTTTCCATAGCCTGATCTGGGTGTGGGCGTTCTGACACACCTCCTCTTCAATATGTTCCATCCAAATATTTGCCACGACTGGTGCCAAAGGGCTGCCCATGGCGACGCCGTTTATCTGGAGGTAGTGTTGGCCATGGTAAAGGAAGTAGTTCCCTTCGAGGCAACTCTGCAGTAGTTTTGCATAACTATCCGGTAGACCATTATCCTTCAGCTTGGTTTCGATAATCCGTAGACAATCTTGCAATGGAACATTGGTAAATAACGACTCCACGTCAAAACTTACCAAAAGCTCATCTGGTTCCAACTTAATGTCTTTGATTATGTCCACAAAATGGCGCGAATCTTTGACAAAGGACGGTGTTTTTCCCACTAATGGCTGCAGTGCTTTAGCAATGTGTTTCGCTAGATCGTAGGTAGGCGAGTCAATTTGACTTACGATTGGTCGCAGTGGCACATTGGGTTTATGCACTTTGGGCAAGCCATACAGTTTTGGTGGTTGTGTGATTTTAGGTCGGTGCAATTTTTCGAACTCGTCCTTTGTGAAATCCTCTTCGTGCTCCTTAATCAAACTGCGTATTTTACGTGTTACTCTTGACGTGGGATCATATTTAACACTCTTGTAACGGGTGGCGCAAAAGTAAAGACCCTATTTGGTTCGGCTATAACATTTTTTCTAAATTAGAAAACTAGATTTAGGTTTTTTAAAATGTATATTTGTACCATTAAATTTCGTACCATTAGGATTTAAAGATGATGTCTTTTAAATGGTGACCTCCAGAGTTGATACATTTGAGCCCTATTTATGACATTTTGCATAACTTGCCGTAACACTACCTGCGATATGTTCGTTATTTCTTGACGAATGTTTTCTTTTAGAGCTGCGAGAGTCTGTGGCTTGTTCACATACACCCGAGATTTCAAAAAACCCCAAAGAAAGAAGTCTGGACTGGTCAGATCGGGTGATCTTGCAGGCCAAGGCAAATCGCCAAAACGAGAGATAACTCGGCCTGGAAAAGCGTTTGACACAATTATTCCACGTTCTTGGGGAGTAAAACGGTCCATGTTTATTTTCAGTGTATTTTACATTTGTTCACTACACAATTTTCAACAACAGAATGACAGAAAATTTCATATAAAAAAAATAAAGGTATTTTCTTTGGTGCCACTACTTTTGCGCCACCCAGTATGTGTGGGTGTCCTCGAGTAAGGTGCCTATTTTTGCCTCATAATCCGTAGTTTTCATTATTACTGTGGCATTCCCCTTGTCGGCTTTCAATACCAGAACCTCTTTGTTGTTCCGCAACTCAACCAAAGCCTCCCGCTCTTCGGCGGTAGCATTACTTTTCGGAAGGCGGGCCTTCCGTAAGACATGGGCGACATCTTGTCGTAAAGTGTCAGCGTCACAAACTGGTATCTTATTTCGGGCTATTGCCTCCTCTACACTACAGATGATGTTTTCATATGGCACAGTTTTCGGTGTAAGAGCGTAATTCAATCCCTTTTGTAATATACTTAAGGTTGGCCGGTCTAAGTCTACTTTTGACAAATTGATCACAGTATTGCTCAGTGTGTCACCAGCCTTATTTTGAACATATGTACCTTTACCTTGGCGAGCAGCTAATTTGAGAAATTTCCCATCATCATAAAGTTTAACTATGAGCTAAATCTTGCAGTCTGAGATTTTCCAGAAGCGGGCATAAAAGTTGCATATAGATATGTTAGGTAATATTAGGTATATAATTTATGCACTGACGGCACCGAAACTCTTTGTTCTTACAGGGTCGGCAGCACGAGTGTGACTCCCCTGGTGCACACGTTCGTAGGCCACGGTAACCACTTTCCATCAGGTGGGCCATGTGCTTGTTCATCACCTAAGTAATATAAAAAATTAGCTCAGCATATAGTGTGCAGAATACAGACAAAAAGTTTTAGAATGATTATCTGTATTTTATAGTCCGCTAAAAGCTCTGCTCATTTTATCTAATCTGCCAAAAACTAAACGCATCCGCGACCCGGGACTAGTAACACCCGTATTCACAAACAATACTTCGCTATGCGTACTACCAAAACTGTGCAAAGAACGACAAATTCTCATTGCGTTCGTTTTGGCAAGCCCTTTTATTCATTGATAACACTTAAGTAAAGTTAAGTAATACTTCGTTGAGGGAACGCACTGCGTTAGATACTGCTCCGTGATGTTTGTGAATTAAATTTACCAGCACTATGCGCTCGAGCACACTATGATACCTCACAGTGTTGTTTGTGAATACGGGTGTAAGCCTATTTCCATCACAGTACATTAAAATACCTGCTGTATATTGCTCGGGACATATATCTTGGACCTAAAATGTGAAATGTCAGCAGTATACGTTTTTTATGTTTCTTTTGTGAATAGCACGGGATGCTAAAACGGTGGGCGAGCTCTAATTCACCCAGCATAGATTATTACAAAACAATCCGGGAACGCTAGGATCTCTTTTGTCTCGCAATTTAGGTCCAAGATACGTGTCCCGAGGTATACCAATATTTCACCTAAAGTGAGTGGATCTTCAGAACTTTAATACGACATCGGGGGCCCAATCATCGGAGGTTCGTAAAGTGAGGTGCGAATTCCATCTAGTAAACCCAACCCATTCAACTACCCTTTGCATTTCGCGTCCTTCCAAACTTTTAGGTATTCATCGATTACAGGTTAATAGCTTAATAAGATACCCAAACAAAGAACCGTTGGTCCGTCGACTTAATGGCTTTAATTCTTTTTGTACTTCGGAACGACCTTAATAACGATCTTGGCCTAAGTCGTTATTAAATGAATATCTTACATATTAATAACCTGAAATGCAATCATGATGGTGAGTTTATGGAGTTCTTTTTATATAAGATAATTTGTCTTCACCTCGCCTGATGGTAAGCTGATGGCAAAGTCTCAGGCAGTTTTAAATTGGTCTACTTAAATCTCAAAGTGGGGTTTGAGAAGCCCTACCGAAATCGTCGAGTTGAATCGAGTTCAAGCCTAACTTACCTGTTAATCGGTAAGTATGGCCGAGACAATCTTTAGTAGGTTGCAACTAAGTTTTATACCGAACCTCGGAAACGGAGAGAGCGGACCCGTACTTGGAGTAGAAGCTTCGGATGCCATCGGGATTAACATTCAGATGATGACGTATTTTTAACCCACTTCTAAAACTTAAAAAAAAAAAAAAGAAAAAAAAGGAGAAGGTTCTCAATTCGGATGTTTAATAACATAATTATACCTAACTAGCTGTTTCCTGCGACTCCGCTCGTATTGGTGTCGTTTATCGCGACCAAATATAGCCTATGTCCTTTCCCAAGATTTAATCTATCTGTGGTTTCATTAGGTTATCTCCAAATATGACGAACTTTCATACAAACTTTCACCCCTATTTGTATACCTTTAATAACCCTTTTTTTTGTGATCAAATGTAGCTCTAGTCCATCTTTGTAGCAAATTTCATCAAGATCGGTTCTGTGGTTTAACGCATACGACAACGACAGCCGCATGCAGCAAATTCAGTGTACCCATTAGCCGCAATGAATTACGCGCATGTGCTGCGTGCGTCGGCAGTTGTCTGTATGCCTGTTGCTGTATGCTGTCGGCTACGGAATCCTAACTGCGTGAAATCGTAACAGATAAAGTTACTTTCGCATTCATAATACGCGTATGGATTATATTAATGATCAGTACATATTTTTACTTGATTTAATTAATCACTTATCTTTTATCTCCAGATTATTAGGTCCGGAACATTAAAAGCTGATGATATTTGAAGAACATCAAACGATGATGGGCAAACTCTGAGAACCACCCTGTGTCCGCGAGTCAATCGATCGAAGAATATTGTGCTCAGGAAACGGTTAATAATACCTTCATAGACTGTTGACTTCAGATCCCCAGGGGCCTTTCACAAAGCCGTAAATGATCGTCCCTCGAGAAGGTACAAATATAATAGACAATGCGAATAGATTTTTGGTGTTTTGATCTTGACATAAAAATACGTAGGAAACTTACAATAGGAAAATCATATCCCTCTAAAAATGTATTTACGTAAAACAACGCAAAGACCACATGTTATACGATCTTATAGAGAGACACATCAGTGCCTGTATATAGAATGTATGTATTTAGTATGTATGAGAGTCAATCTTCTAACTCTTCACGCCCAAACCTGCCTTCAACTCCCATCATAGCGTACCTATAGCAACTGCGTGAATCCTAGTTTTAAATTCTCTACAAATTCGGTTTCCATCAAAGCAGAGAGCAGAGGAGAAGAGCTGCGAAACTGGCGGGTATTTTCCATAAAAGCGGAGAGGAGATGCGTAGCAGATAAGAGATGTGCGTTGTGTGTACCGTAGATGGCAGCTGTGTGAGCTCGAAACCAATCAAGTGCTGTCTACGAATGGAAGGCGTCATGTTGTTACAAAAGCGCAAGTGCGCCCGGCTACACACTTCTTCGCTCTGCCACGCCACTTGCCCGGTCGCGGCACAAAATTCTATAGAAAAATTAGACATCTCCTCTCCTATACGCTTGATCCGTTTCTACCGAAGGCGAGCGGAGAGGAGAAGTGGAAATAACAAAATCTGATTGGTTATTCAAAATTCATCTCTTCTCGTCTCCTCTCCTCTCCGGCGGTCTCTCTTTGGTGGAAACCGAGCCTAAGTCTGGCCAATAGGTCACTCTTACGAAAATAATTATAATATTCACATTATATACTCTTGTGGAACAATCTCAAGTAGAAATTTAAACTTAAATAACCCTAGTTATTACAATTTTACATTCTATTACAATTTTACAGTACAATAATTTACACTCTAGTGAGTAAGGTTAACTTAAGTGACTCATAAAACAGTGGGTGTCATAATCAACGCGTTTATTGTCTTTACCCGTATTATAAATTAACCTATCACGCTGTGTGATGGATCGAGTTTTCTTATTGGATTTAATAAGAACAAGTAGAAGCCCCGAGATAAATTGATATACAATATTATTAGGCCTACTTTACCGCTCTCAATGTTGCCCACTTCATCATCAGTATCAGTTTATATTAGTTATTGATGTTCTTTTAGGAAGGATACTTTCAATAGGTATTATTATGAAAAGTTCAGGTATTGTCAGAGTTTACGTATAGGTATGTTATTTTATTATTTGCACTGACTCCGATGTTTTGGTTGCCTTTTAGCCGGCATAGTTAAAGTCATAACTAGAATTAGCAAGTGTAAATCGATAGAATCCGTCAAAATATTTGTAAAAATTAGAGAATTATCACTAGTTTTTTTTTGTAGGTTCCTTAATATTAGTTGTAGAACTTGTAAATATAATAATGTTATAAACAGTATACTTCAGGACACATATGTGTGGCCCTAGCGGATTTTTTATAGTCATTTATACTTGGTGAATTTGAGCTCTTCCACCGCCGTAGCACCCCGTGTTATCCTCAAAAGACACCCAAGAAACGCGTACTATGCGTATAGAGCACATGTTGAGTACATTTTAGGTTCAAGATTTATGTCCCGATATACATCACAGTGGGTATAGCTGAGGCCCAAACCAAGCTCACCAAAAAGTTAGTACACCTACCGATCGACAGACGATGCTCTGACGCAGGGGGTACTCTCAGAGTAGATGGGAGTTGGCTGTCATTCTCATAAAACCGAGTAAGCGAACCCCAGAAGGAGAAAGTCTCGATGCAACGGGCACAAATGTTACGATAATGAAACTGGGTACGTAAATTTGGGTCTACACTTTTTATTTTCTCAATATGTTTTCGTAGTCCTGAAGCATGAAGCCTTTTTTATAACCACAGATAAGAATATAAACTGCAACAAGTATGTACATACAGTACAATCAAAGAACCTAGTTGATTACATTGAATAATGAATGCCATTCCAGCCCTACTATTCTGAAAATTAAATAATTGGTTTCGAATTTTCTAAATTCTTCTATGCAGGGAATTTCCTGAGGGTCAATAGCCTCATTAGGTTTATTTATACAAAGTAAAAATTGGTAAATAAACAAAGTACTCACCTACAAACCAACTATTTAGCTAAACACAATTATTCTACACACACAGGTCGTCACCAACACATACTTGTAGATCCAATAGAGGACCTTAAATTTACTTAAGTACTTATCACCACACCGATATTATGGTACAGTTCACACTTAAATTTCAAACGACAACCTCACTTCAACATGAATTTACACATTCCGTAGCTACACAATGAAGATTTTTAATTAGCTAATAACTAGACTAGCTTCTAGTTCACACATGTGGACTTAGATTCCGTACTACAAGTGACCGGTACGTGCTACGGTGACGTAGCTCGTCGTAGCGGGAATCGGCCGCGCGTCGGGCGTGGAGGCACGAGGACATTCGAAACACGACTGGCTTGCAACCACGAACGATGACTGAAAACATCGCTGTACTTATCTATAGGCCATACACACCTCTATAACTGTGTATTGCTTTTCGCGTCTGTAAACACTACCGTACCGCACCATAGCGTGTCGACTTATCACAACCATCGCTGATAACTATTCTGTATTACTGCATAATAACTACGGCTTTGTGTCGTTGCGGTTGGATACGCTCCTGAACCTAATATTGTCTACACGTATTGTAGTTGTACCTATTTCTAGTAATTATGTGTAACAATAGGTATATAATAATGTCCTTAATTTTCGAAGAACATTTTTGTTGATAATATCATTATCATCATCCAAGGTATCTCTTGAAACCTAAATGTGGCCTTCTTAGACGTCTTGATCTCGATCTGATAGAGATGCCTAATAGGTAGAGTGTAGATCTAATTCTAGGGTATATGAAGTTAACTCACATCCCAAAAACAGTACACTAACAACGTCTGAAAAGAAATCATACAATTCGAAATCTTTTTATACTCTTGGAACGCCGTATTAGACTCATTAGATGAATGGAAAAAGCTGAGTATGAAGAGAAAAAAGATATAACGTCTAACGATGAGCAATATTGTTTTGATACGTGGTTTATGAATTTTTTTATCCTGAATATTCATTCATTTGCCGAAATCTTTCAAAAAATGTCATGCGAAAAATTTAAAGATTCCTTTTTACACCCGATTTTCCGTCAATTTATATCTTTTTATTATGCAGAACATCAGCTGCGGCTATGTTGAGATATCCATCAACACTAAGGTTTTTATTTTAGAATACTAGACGAGGCTCGCGACTCCGCTCGCGTTGATGTCGCGTCGCTTATCGCGAATTTTGGTCATAATCTCCAGTTCTACTCAACTAATTGCAAACGTAGATTTTAAGCATGTACAAAACCTTCCTAAAAACGGCATAAAAAATCCGTTTGAAGACACAAGTTATACCAAAAATATTTTTTGCGTTCAGGATCATTAATGTGTAACATAATTCTTGACGCGTATTGGGAGAGGCCTATGTCCACCAGTGGACTGCAATAGGCTAATTGATTGATTGATTGATAACTCTTAGTGTCTAAACACACTATGCCGAAGTTACGCGACCGAAGTTCGGCACAATTACGCCTGCAATGCTATTTGAATTACTGACGACACACTATGCCGAAATTGCGTCGCGTCATAGCGTACAGCGTAACTTCGGTCGGGCGTAAGTTCAGCGGCGCAACTTATCCTGAGAGCACACATTATACGCGACCGAAGTTCGGTTCGATTGCCGACGAAGATCCGGGGGCGGGGAGCAGCGCAAATTTTTTAGAAACCAACTTCTACCGATTTTTGTTGATAAATCAGAAGAAAGTAAATTTTCTTCTTTTTTTAATAAATTATCTTCTTTTTTAACCGACTTTGAAAAAGGAGGTTCTCAATTCGTACCCTATATTTTTTTTTTTGTATGTTTGTTACGCGATTGTGAAGCCAATTCTAGACGAATTTTGAAAGTTCTTTTTTGTTCGTAAGTAGATTATTCCGAAATGGTCCCATTCAAATTTCGTAAAGATCTGATGATGGGTTTCCGAGATTAGATCAAGGAACTCTTCAAAAAGTACCAGGAAATCAACCGCGATAGCTGCAATCGCATATTATTGCAATGTTTCTGCTATAACAAATCATAACATCACGCCTGAGTCCTTTGAAGGGGTACGCAGAAGTGTTCAGAATATTCAGCTATATTTCTGGTGTATATGCATTGATTTTAAAAATTCTTTTTGTATTCGCTTTGGCATACTTTTGAGGTAGTCAAATCGAATCGTGGTCGATTTAAATACACTGTATTGTGCAACAGATAATGACGCGCGTCGCCGGTTCGATCTACAGTGCAGCGTCAGCAGCGCATGTACAGTCAGGTCAATATACATGCGATGTACAGTCGTGAGACTGTACAAACTCACTAAAAAGAGCAAAATAAATTAATTTTAACAAAAAAGTTTAACCGACTTCAAGAAACGAAAAGGAGGCACTGAAAAGCGAAAAATAACTGAATTTACAGACTTACTGATTTATTAGAAGTCGGTGCCAGCCAACTTTGTTTGTTGTGTCTGAACTACTATGATGCAATCAATTGAAATATGGCCTCTTGGGCTAAGCACCGACTTCTAATAAATCAGTAAGTCTGTAAATTCAGTTATTTTTCGCTTTTCAGTGCCTCCTTTTCGTTTCTTGAAGTCGGTTAAACTTTTTTGTTAAAATTAATTTAAAATTTACATTACTTATTTAAAAAAAAAATCAGCCGCCGAACTTCGGTCGCGTAACTTCGGCATAAGTTCGGCACTTATGGTGTGTCATATCAGCCGAATACGTCGGAACGTAAATTCAGCCGCCGAACTTCGGTCGCGTAACTTCGGCATAGTGTGTTTAGACACTTAGTCTTCGAGTGCTACGTGCGTCATTAAGAAAAAACCGAATCCTTATAGGATCACTTCGTTGTCCGTCAATCAGTCTGTGAAAACCTTTTTTCCATGAATACTGTGGTTTCCTCGAACGACTACAATATGGGGTTTTTCAAGAAGGGTATTAGAAGGTTTATTCAGGGTCTGCAGCACGAGTGTAACGCCGATACGTCGATAGACCACGGTTAGCACTACCCATCAGGTGGGCCATGTGTTTACCTAAGTGATAGGTATAAAACATGCGTGGTTGAAAAATAACAAGTTGCTTGTTCATATTCATACCAAATTCTCAGGTCTGCAATGCCTTGAAGCTGTAAAAGAAACTAATATTTATGTATTCTAACAGACTACAATCAGGCATATCAAAACGAACGTCTTATAAAATACAGCCATGTATAAAATTCAATAGCCACATAGATATGATATACGATACACCGTATATGATTACATTTTATTTAGGTCATCCCGTCACCCATTCCCCAAAGATACCATTTAAATATGTCACCTGGATGTTTTATATTCACTACCGATAGGTACAGCCCGAGGCTTCGTGATCTTATGTATACCTACCTAACTTGGTTGGTGATCAAAAAGCGTGATATTACACTAGTAATATGCTTCGTTTATTTCATTTGTGTTATGTTATAATGGTGGACAGACGACCTCATTAAGGCCGCGGGAACGCGCTGGATGCGAGCCGCTTCCAACCGGTCCTATTGGAGATCTATAGGGGAGGTCTATGTCCAGCAGTGGACTTCCTATGGCTGAAATGATGATGATGATGATAATGTTATTCAAAATGTTGCAATATTAAACATAAAAATTACATTTCGTTATTCATAAATGGTATAATTTGAATAGATGAATTATTTTTGTTCCTCAATCACCCTAAAATGGAATAATATGGCTGAAAGTATTAACGGAAAGACAAAATTTCAGAGCATAATGTAAAATATGTACAAAGGCGATCTCAACGCTATAAGAGTTCTCTACCAGCAAATATTTTCCTCTAAATCCTGGGTGTCGAGGTATAGACATCTCAAATGACGTTCAACTATGACTGCAAGGTTAAACATACGTCGAAAAACTCGAGGTACTACTTCACTTTGCAAAATAGTAGGTAGATACTTCATTGCAGAGCAAAGGTTGCTTATTCAGAAGTTGCAAATCCGGCTTGATATACCGTCATCAATAGGCAGTTACAAATGTTAGTTCGAAGTCATTCTTTAGAATTGTAAGGTTTGTGGTTAGTATGCAATTACTTAGTGACGTCATCTGTATGGTGACGTAGAAAGAATACAAGTATCACCAGCCCACTTATCCGAAGGGTGTCGTAAGAGGCGACTAATAGAAAATACGCAAGCGATGTCACAGCGAGAGAAAGAAAACTCGAAATAAAACCCTAAACCAACCCATAATATGATAACAGTAGGCCAAAGCCTCGCAATATCAAGAGAGGACTGCGATAGGCTAATTGATTGATTGATTGTGATGTAAACTCAATGCAGTTATCCATCCCAGCACACTTCGGAGCTTTCACCTCGGAGTCTGGGGTCCGCTTTACCAGTTTTAACTGCGGATTTGGCTAGACCTCAATATTTTCCGTGAAGCGACTGCCATCTGACCTCCTCAACGCAATGGTGACATTAGGAGATATCGAAGCATTGCAGCTAGACGGTTGTTGTTGGACTTTTTAGGGCTCCAATTACCCGTAACGACTGCCATAGATGTTCGTATAGCAACCGGGACCGACGACGGCTTGCTCTCCGAGGCACGACCAGACCAATACCCATATTCATGCATACAAATATTTGCACTGAGCGGGGATCGAACCCGCGCCTCCTGCGTAGCAGCCGCGTTCACTACCGCTACGCCACAGAGGCTGTCTCAGCACACTAGATGGAACATTAATATATCCATAGAGTGTGCTGGGTATCGGAGTCTGAAGAGGTCAGAAACGTCCTATTTTATAACATGGTGTGTTATATTCGCCATGTGGTAAATTTGATTTGATTTGATTTGATTTGGTGGCCGTGGTAAAATCTGCACATAGGCCTCATCCTTCAATCAACACTTGCAAGGACTTAGCCCCAAAGGACTTCTGGGTTCCCGAAACAGCCGGTCTACTATCATAACATTGACTTATTTCTTGACTTTATTATTTCTACATACCTCTGTATACTGAAGGGGTAAGCAAATAAATACAATGGTACTAGACATAATTTTTATCGATCGTCCATGAGTCATGAGTTCATGACACTGTGCTTTATGCTGTACTGAGAATTTTCCGACCGAACAACTGAACAACCTTACATATAAACCCAGAAATCAAATGCAACAACACGTTTTTTACTTCTTCTTATTCTTCTTTACTTAGTTTATATTTCTAGCTTTGCATTTTATTTATAAAATTGGTTATCCCAACCAAACATAGCCCATGTCCTTTCCCAAGATCTAATCTATCTCTGCAATAATTTCATCAATATCGGTTCAGTGGTTTAGGCGTGAAAGCGTAACAGACAGACAGAAAGACAGACAAATAGAGTTACTTTTGTATTTATAATATTAGTATGGATTGTAAAAGTATATAAAAAAGAATCTAGATAACCTTAGAATAAGCACAAAGTCATTGGACTGAGTACATGGTGCCTAATGCCTATTGTCCTTAAGATAATTTGACAAGACAATACTAACCTGTACAATGTACATGCTATAGCATAGAATCGACTTAGGTATTATAACAGCGACTTATTCGCGTCTATTGTGGCAAGTCTGCCTTTGTAATATGCCTATCTCTGAACGAAACCAGTATTATAATGGCTTATAAGAGCTATAGATTCTATTGTCTAATACAAACAATTGGCTTACTATATTGTACGTGAAATGACGATGAGTTTGTTCAACCAGAAGATTCACTCAACGACACTTCGCACTGAGTTTGTAAACAACGGACAATGAATGAAGACTCAGCGATGTAGTAGCAATCGTAAAACAGTTAATAATATTCTTTATCACAATATTAAAAAGCCTAGTTCAATTTTTTAAATAAGTACTTGACAGACAATTAAATAACTTGTAGGTATTTTTGTCACCAAAACCCTCGGGCCTTTGCAGTAGCGTAGAGATATGGCATCTTTGGCGGTATTTTACCGTCTCTACCATGGTGAATGTTCCGATGAGCTTTTCCAATTAATCCCACCCTCTCCTTTCCTATATAGATAGGACAACACGTGCAGGGCTTAGATGCCACCCGCATACGGTGCAGAATATTCCAACATGAACCAAGCAATTCGGCGACTCCTTCTTCTGCCGCACCATAAAGTCTTGGTTCCAGTTCCCGTGTTTCCCTCCTCCTACAGTCCCGGGTCCTTTAAGCGGGGCGTGAAAAAGCATTTGATGAGGCCGTCAAGCTGAGTGCCACCATTGTAACATGATACGTGTCTGTAATGGTGACCCTCTTTTCAGAGACTTTGCCTTCAGCTTACCATCAGGCGAGGCGAAGTCAAATTGACGTGTCCTATATAAAAAAAGGTATAATTTTTGGTGTAGAGCATAGGTTTGGTTAATAGAAACGATAATAGTCATTATCGTTTACCGTGCTAGTCAGACTTGTCGCGTTCGTTGTAGGTAGGTATAGACAATTTTGTCTGTTAGACGTCTTGTTCCAAGTGTGTGCAGCTCCATACATTTAGTAGAGTGATAGTCTGTCCTAAGACTGTCTTGTCTCAAATGTGCGCTCAGCCGAAGGCTGAAATTCCATCTCTCTTACTCGTAAAGTATACAGATTTATCCATGGGCCACGGTAACCATTTTCCATAAGGTGGGCCGTGTGCTTGTCTGCCACCTAAGTGGTATAAAAAAGTCATACAAATCGCATCCAAACCATCATAGAAATGTTTCAAACCTTCACAGCAATATTCAGCTCCATTAGATTTAAACCGTTAAACTATAGACTACTATAGAGCAAAAGTCTAACAAAGAGCTAAATCAGAGTGCACGTCTCTGTAATAATGTAATACAAGTCGATGGCACGGTACCAAAGGGGGATATAAGTACGTCCACAGATCTAATTTTACTATAACATCGTTGAGCAAGCCGAGCATTCGATTTCAAGCACTCAACTTGTACGGTACGTCAGTACCTACCTACTATCTATTCTGTGCAACTGCCATGCTACAGGGGGTGGTCATGTTTTTTTTTTATATTACTGCCACCTAGGCAGACAAATACACGTCCCATTTGACGGAATGTGGTGACAGCCTCCGTGGCGTAGCGGTAGTGAACTGGCCGCGACTGGTAAAGAGGACCCCAGACTCCGAGGTGAAAGCTTCGGATGCGAATGGGAATTAACGCTAGGATGAAGAAGAAGTGGTTACCGTAGCCTATGGACGTATTATAATAATAACTTGAAGCTCATCATTCTCTGAAACTTTTCCTAATGCAGTTGGGGTCGGCTTTCCAATCTTTGGACCGCCACAACCGATTGGCGATTACGAAGTTCTCGGGACTATATGAAGAAGGAACCATGTGTGAAGAAGCAAAGACATGTGAAGAAGACGAAGATATTAACGTAGATTTCCTTCTTCATATTTCTTTCCTTCTTAAGCTATGATGTCAGTCTTACTAACTTCTTCTTCTGGCTTCTGGGCCAGTTTTTAAAAGCAGAAATCTAATTTCTTTAATTAAAATATCAACAAGAATGAAAAACATAAAGAACACGAATATTTTATAATAAACTGATTTGCAGATTGAAAGTATTTAATTAACTTCCGGATTAATTAAACATTCAGGTATAGAATTCGTTTGAATACGAGCCCTTGCGGGTGGCATGTTTTGGTATAATAAACTTACAAGAATTTTGGTTGAAAAACATAAATTTACAAATAATGTCTGGGTATTGCCTGTTTTTACCCGACTGCGCCAGCGAGAGGGTAATGTGTTTCGCGCGTATGTATGTATGTATGTGTCTAATGTGTGTATGTAGTTTTCTTTGTTCCCCTCTACAGGCCTAACGCCTGGACGGATTTTGATGAATAGGGTCTCAAATGAAAGGTATTCATCTCCCGAGTGTCATAGGGTACATAAAATTCCAACAAAAACTATACGGTAGATTTTTGATGCTAAAATATCTGTTGGCAAAATTTTTTTTTCATTCAAATTTATCGAGTAGGGTATCAAAATGAAGAGAATTAAAAGGAGATTACAAAAATATATAGATGTCATATCCTAACTAAAAAGGTTAAAATAAAATTAATTATTAAAAAATAAAAAAAACCCGACTGCTGTCTAAAAGATTGAAACAAGCTTTCGGGTTTTTTTATTTTTTAATAATTAATTTTATAAATGTCTTAAATTAGAATTTATCTTAATCGAATAGGTACCTACTATCTATTTGCTTTTTATTTACGTAGAATAGAATGAATATTTCAAACAAATTCACTTCGTTATGAAGTTATAAATTTTCACAAAAAAGAGAGTTTTCACTGTTACCAGCATTGATTAAAATGGTTACTTAATTAATCTCATTGTTTACCAGCTAAATATATGTCTGGTTCTCATACCAATGTTATACATACTTATTAAGAGTGAGAGTCATGTACACGACTGTTTGGTCATTGGGTGGACCACTTGGACCAGCCCCCTTAGACAAATGGCAATTCGTAGGCTAGAATAGAATGATGGCTGCCACTTAAGTGGTATCCAGTGTTTACGAGTGAAGGATTTTACAGACTGATCGATGAGACATACCCATGTCACCCATGTGTGTTTATAGAATATACTCGTATATCATTGACCGAAAAGAAACGAAGAGATATGTCTTATTCACTTTGATCTCTGATTCAAGTACGGTCCTGCCCCTCGATTCTGCTTAAGTAAAACCACTGTCATACCACAAACACTGTAAAAGAATTCCATATAATTTTAGACTTTCAAGTAATGCTGTTAAAGTTTAAAATTAAAGTAGGTACCTTACAGAGTGAATGAAAAAGTGTTATGAAACTCTTTTCATTTAATTTTGGACTTTAAACCTAAAACAATAAAGTCTAAAATACTGTACCATTTTTGCTATCTGTGGTATGACAGTGATTTTGCTTTAGTAGAATTGAGGCCCTGGATGTTAACTCATTCCGATTTTTTTAAACGTTAGCTTCACAGTGATTAAGTGCCTAAATCTCATACAAGAACTACATTACATTTCTTACTCCATCTACCTATGTGAAAACGTTCCGAATCGATATCTTATCTAAATATAGAAATTAAGAAAAAAAATAGTTTTGAACACATTTATTTTGTCAACCATGATATTATAAGAAGTCTTTAATAACTCACAAATAGAGACACGTACCAGTTATGACAATTACCATACAAGTGTTTATTGGAAGAAATAACCAACACAGAATGGGCCTCTTCTGATGGTATCAGATGGACACTTTTTCATACGAACACCACTTAAGGTTTTTACTTCCGTTAACGCGGCTATAGGCACTACAACAGGCTGATCCTCCTCTATCCACGTCAGGGACTTGTTATCATCCGCCTGGCTGACAAACTGCTCTTGTTTAGCAACCTTAGTATTCACAGACTTTAATATACCAGCGTCGATCTCATAGACCAGCGCCACCCAGATGATGATCCACACACCCAAGTTAACAAACATGGTATTCCTAGCACTACAGATATGTTCACAGACTGCTGGTGAAATGAGAACTATATACGAATTAATTTACACAATGTTTTTATACTAATTTTCAGTTGCTGCTCAATAGAAAATGATTACGCTAGTAGATGTGTGACTTCCCACGTAAGTACCTAGACAATATTGTGAAAGGAAATAGCCCAATCTTAGATCTACAAACAATTCATTATGTTCGAAGATCCCAGGGCTGCCAGACATTTTACTACTCTACTACTATAATTTATACTCTATCTATAGCTACTCTATCAGATAGAGGTATTAGTAGGTAGGTATTCAGTTACCTGATTCCCACGGCTCCGCCCTAACGGAATATCGATCCCGTTACTGCAGCCCATGAGATCCTATTCCGGGAATAAAAGATAAAATCTAACCCTGTTCCAAATTTCATCCAGGTCCGTTCAGGTTCAGCGGTTATCAGGGACTGATCAAGAGTTCTGACCGCCCTAGGCTAATTTTGAAGACGCGCCCCCATCAAGTGTCTACCGTTACGGTCAGCTTAAAGAGTAGTATAGCAGTTTTGACTTTGTTTACAAGTGTGAAAATTTTAACATGGTTCATATTCAGTTCTTAAGATCCCGAGTTAGTGGAGGCTGAGTAATACCAGTTTTCAAAGGCAAGGGATTGGCGCAGGAGTATGGCAGCTATCGCGTTTTAAAGGTAATGTTTCATAGCATGAAACTCTACCAGAGGATAATCGACTCCTGGATCTGACAGGAGAGTGCACTCACGGAGTGAAATACAAGGCGAAGAATACGCCTCCACATTGCCTATTCCTCGTGCGATGACTGCGGTCTAAAGGCGTTCCAGAGGCTTACATTGACACCATTCGAGACATATACCACGATTCCGGTTACGTGGTTCGGATCGGATCCCTGTCGGCGACATGAAAACCGGATCCATCACTGTCGTGGTACACCAAGGATCCTTCCTTAATCCTTACTTACTACTTCACTCTGACTTCACTCTGAAGAGTGAAGTAGTAAGTAATGCGTAACGCTTGATGCTGAAGCATCAGGATGCTCATGTATCCTCAATGGTGATGATATCGCGCTGATGGACAGGGACAGGAGCAGATTGCTGCAACGTGTGAAAGTGTGGAAGGAAGCGCTTGAGAACGGCAGTCTGAAGCTATATGTGGAGAAGACATAATACTTGCTGGAGCGACATAAGCAGGAGCTACGTATCACGGACATGAAAATGCTGCGGTCGATGTGCGGAGACACGCGTAAAGATTGTGAGAGGAACTCTCGCATCCACTGCAGCCCTCATGTCTGTGACATGGTAGATAACTGGCAAGAAAGTCGCCTTTGCTAGTGCGGTCACGTTCCGTCATCTACCCAAGTACGACCGGTGTCGGTCGGAGAGAGATGTCGAGTGCATCACTGCGACGCGAGCGAGGACTCGGCGCTGCACACGCTCACCGAGTGTCCGGCGTGGGAGACGCCGAGACAGGAGCTGGTAGTGACCCTGGGAGTGAGAGTTCTCTCTGGGATGCGTGGGCTGCCGGCGCCTCCTTCTGCGAGCAACTAATGCTCGTGAAGGAGGCGGCGGTGGAGCGGGAGCGAAGGAGAATCGCAGACCTTGCGGCCCGCGACAAGCGGAGAAGAATCGCAAACCTCACGGCCCGCGATGAGCAGCGGCAACTCGGGCGTCGGAGGTCGCAGAATGACCTCTGTCCCCCATGAGCGCGGGCCTGGGGTGATGGGAGCCGAGGGATATCCGTGGGGGTTTATCACACGATAAAAAAAAAGTGCGGTCACGTTTTACGAAAACCGCCAGGCTAATGGCAAGGCGCCCCAACCGGGTCCAGATAGATGGGGTAGGCCCAAGAAGTCCTGGATTGGCGTCGTGGAAGGTGAAATGCGCGTGCGAATAGTCTCACTACTATTACGCACAACACCGTGCGAAGTGGAGGAAGAAGAGCCAGTAGACAAACGAAGCGTCCGAAAAATGGTTTGCTTATTTTGAACGGACAACTTGCCTAAAAATGGGTACATGCAACATTTTGCCAGGGGGAATTCAAAAGTCAGCTCAGATGGCCCCGTTTATAAGCAGTATTATAGTGATTAACGCGAGTCATACATCTTCTGCCAGAATTCCAGGGGGGGCGGCTGCCATAGAAAGTGATTTTTTACATAACATAACATAAACTCACGCCTTTATCCCCGAAGGGGTAGGCAGAGGTGCTAGCACCCACATTTCGCCGTTTATGTTTAGGTCCCGATGTAATAGATGGCGAGCCTATTGCCATTAACCGGGCACTTATAAACCTGCGATAAATACACACATAACTTCGAAAAGCATCGAGAAGTCATTGGTGTGTGCCATGGTAAAACCTGGGATCGAACCCGAGACCTCGTCTCAGCAGTCCATTAGTAATGGACCTAGTGGCCTAGTAGCCTAGTGGTATGGGTAATGGACCATTACCCATACCACTAGGCTACCGCGGTGATTTTTTGCAAACTATTTAATTCGAGTCGGTGTTGGTTTTGTGCGCACATTTTAATATTTCTTAAAATCAGGGACTCACAAAATTAATCAGTTCATAGCGCATTTAGTATAAGTGTCTATTTGAAATATTTTGGGTGGATGCAATGATGTTAGGTGAATAGTGCGTGCGAAGACACGATTTCAGCGCGCGCGCCCCCGATCCTGCGCCCCGCCCCAATTCTCGCGCCCCCCCGGTCCTCGCGCCCTAGGCTACAGCCTAATTAGCCTAAGGGTTAATCAGGCCCTGGCGGTTATAGAGCGTGATCGATTATCAAACATCACAAATTTTCACATCCTACTTCATACAGTTCATACTAATCTAATTGTAAGAAGTAGGATACCTATATGCCTATCGAGGACTTGCTTGACCGTGTACCGATGCGACGGCCAATTTACAGGTATGTATCAGCTGCTAAAGAGACTTACATAAGTATAAACAATGGCTTCAATGTACCTACTTTGACCACTCATTTGATATCGCCAGACGGCACTATCGACCAGCAAGCAAGTGAAAAGTGGAGAACATGTTCAATGTTCACTGCCTCCAAGGAAATTTTCGAAAGTTCCAATCCTGGTTGATCCGGATCCGGAAGCTGAACATCAAATAGGTACCTACTTCAACAAATTCCAAGATATACCTAATTTTATTTGACCTTTCATGGAGTAGGTAAGTACTACTATCTATGTAGGTACTTTAAAAATAAAACGTGGAATGAGCAAGTTTTATTTCTCTCATCAGTTTAGAGAAGGATTTCTATACCATTTAATACCGGTTTGTTTTTATAACTTCTTTACGGCGTAGTAAAAAGCTAAACCATAGACCATAGTAAATTGGTGCGTAAATGCTGACGAACATTGGTGTGGTGAAAGTCTTTCCGCTCCTAATCGTTGTTTCAGGGAATTAAATTAGATTATGTTATATTTATTATACACCAGCTTTCGCCCGCGGCTCCGCCCGCGAGAATGTCGGTTATCGCGACCAAACATAGCCTATGTCCTTTCTCAAGGTCTAATCTACCCCTATACCAAATTTCATCAAAATCGGTTTAGTGCTTTAGGCGTAAAAGCGTAACAGACAGACAGACAGACAGAGTTACTTTCACATTTTTAGTATTAGTAAGTATGGATGGATATGGATGGAGGAAGTATGGATATACGTTCATTTAGGTACCTACCTACTACAAACGTATTTGAACTAAGTTTTTGTACCTATATCCATGGGCGTTGCCGGGGGGAGGGGGGGCACGGGGTGGCTGGATTCCTTTCAGAAGATATATGAGTATGACTTGCACTAATCACTACAATATGCATAATCAACGTATAAACGGGACTCTTTATACCTACTGTTGATTGATGGCGCTTGGTGGAACTTGTTGTTACACATACCTACATATTATATTCTTCTTCTTCTGTCGAATCCAAAGACATTTCATAACATCTTTTTCAACATCAACATTCTTTTTATATATAATATCTTTGGTCGAATCGATATCGCTTCTACTCTCAAATTCCATTTTCCCAATATGCTACATTGCTACTACCTGGATCGCGTTCTCGGAGGCACTCACTAGGTCCTCCGGTGAACAGGTAGATGGGCATGCAGCACACGTTAGCAGATGGGCCATGGTCTGTGGAGCTACTCTACACTCACACGGCACACCCCAGGTCCGCGTCATCTGAAAAACCCCACCTAGGCTGATTCTCCTTGCTTCGGCCGACTTGTGTTCGAAATCTATTTAGGAACTTCCACCTGATCCAGGGAAGGTCATGTCCGGGGGGAAAACTGAAGACTCTCTGACAACGGGACGAAAGGGGTTGGTGGCGGGATCCGCGTTTTCAAGAGTTTTACTCTGGCCCTGGTGGGATCGCTATCAGCGGGAGCAACGCATGCCCAGAAACTTTTTTGGCACGTGATGATGGCCGTGTATGGGATGTCGTTGATCTAGCTCCAGCTTGGGAGGTGCTATGCCGGCTAGTGGATATAGCATCCGTACCGGTGTCGCCTTGAGACATCCAGTTATTATCCGGGAGGTCTCTTTTAGTGCTACATGCACCAGCCCAGCATGTGCGGAACGATCCCATACGGGACAGGCATATTCATCCGCAGAATAACATAGAGCTAGTCCTGTTGTTCGCAGCACTTGCGGTGCGGCCCCCCATGTTGTGCTTGTCAGCCTTTTTAGAAGGTTGATGCGGGCCGAGACCTTCTGATTAAGCTTCTCGCAATTCCTTCCAAAAGTGAGGAACCTGTCCAGGGTAACGCCGAGATACTTTGGGGTATGAACAATGCTCTATCCCAACACCGCGCCACTGTTTCAGCGTTACACATATTGAGAACACACTTGTACTTTTCCATAATATTTATTACTGACCTAACCGTCTTCGCCATATGGCATTCTCAAAGGTTTACATTAACAGATATGTCAGTCAGAGACAGAGACTGTCAATGTGAACCTTTATCAATATCGGGAATAAACGGGACCATCCGCGCTAAATAAACCCAGGGGCGTATTTAAAGATTTGGCGCCCCTTTAAGTGACGTTCGCGTTCACCGTTAGCCTGCGCCCAAGGGGCTGACCCCAAAATACTTTCAAGCCTGATTCGTGAGATCTCTATCTTATAGTGCGAGGGAAGTGACTCCCATCGATCTCCTCACTAACCCGGGCTCCTAACCAGAATCCCTTCAAGGGGACATATATTTGCATTCCATTCCAATAAATTCCATCATTCCATCCTATGTAGAAGATGGTATGGCAACCAAAAATCACTTGAGTACAGCAATAGCTTGTGAAGGAGATGTTTTATGGCTCAAAGGCAACAGCAAAAGCACCGCTTTGGGACCTGGCAGCACTCTAGGCTCTAAAGGCACTCGGATCCTGTTTTGCAGGGCTCTTTAGCGTATGCATCAAGTAGAGACGGATTCCGAAAATTTGAAAGACAGGAAAACTGGTCCTCTTCTGCAAAGTTACCGTCCGCCTACCGGCTCATTGTATTGATCGACAAGGTGTGCAGTCATGCAGGTGTTTTAAACGAATTATTCCTCGTGAAGTGCCACATGGAGCGCCTTACAGGAGTGAGGCCGAATTTGGTAGACAATCAATTTGGTTATTAGTCGGGATGCAACGTGTAGGCATCGTGGATGCCAACACGCACTTGAGGGCCCTGGTGAATATTTGTTTCAATTTGCATATGTATAATTATGTCTATTTAACTTGATATTTAATGTAACAAAAAATATATATTTTTAAACTTTTTTATAACTAAAGTTAGGCTTTAAGGACTTGTATCCACATACATAGACATAAGTATTAAAAAATCTGTCAAGTAACTGTCAATGTCAAATTAAATGGACGCCGACGCTGCGCTAGAGAAAAACGGAAAAGATATTTTTAATAAGAATAACTAGGATTTTATTGTTTCAGTGGTTATACAGTATTTAAAAACTTAATCACAATGGTTAAACTAACAACAGAGTTAATTCAAAACTCGATGCAGTACATGAATCCGTGTCGCGATCGAGAATTAGATCTAAGAGGTTAGTATTTTTCTCAAAACGTATGTATTTTACTATTTTACAAAAGATAACGATCAAAATATGAGATTATTACTATCGAATAGTTATAACAATAATTCGAACAATCGTGTCCATTTGATAATAAAATGTTTAATTACAATCAGTGTATTATACCTACTATATATTGATTTATAAAACGCTCCCGCTTATCTTCGTTTATAGGTTACAAAATACCGCAAATTGAGAACATGGGGGCTACATTGGACCAGTTCGACACAATCGACTTCTCAGATAATGATATCAGGAAATTAGATGGATTTCCATTACTGAAAAGGTTAAAATGCTTGTTACTCAATGGTAACCGGATTGTGTAAGTACTGCAATATTTTTTAGTTTTAACCCTCTTGTTAAAGGTATTCCAATGCTCTTCCTGTATGAGAATAAATCAATATTGTTGGGTTTGTCCCAACAACATCCAAAAAGCTTACCAAAAATTGTTATTGAAGTAATCCCAAACTGAACCTTGCAAATTAATTAAAAATGTTGTTAACTCTTAACCAAAGTATAAAATGATTTTGAATCATAAAATGATTGCCTGGAAGAAATTGCGTAAAGCAATAAGGCTGCCCTTTGTACTTATCCGGTCTTCTTAATTTCTGTATCAAAAATATTGTAATTTGGCGTACAATAAAGTATAAAATAAATAAATAAAAATATGTGTCTGATCGTTACAGGAGACTTGGTGAGAATTTGGAGCAATACCTCCCAAATTTGGAATCCATAATATTGACAAATAACAACATTCAAGAACTTGGTGACTTGGACCCATTAACAACACTACCAAAGCTGAAAACATTATCACTTTTGCACAATCCAGTTGCAAATAAACCACATTATAGGTAATAAATATATTAATTATTCAGTAATTATAACACCTAGACAATTTTTAGCAGCCAAAAATTAAGACTTTTGCCTCTAGTAAGACTTTTCAGATGTTGGTGTTTAATTTCGGAAAGGTGATCTACAAACTGGGTGAGAAATAGTGGTAACTTCCTCTATCTCCACTGATGTTATGCAGTCTAAAGTTTTATGATAAAATTATTAGAATTGCTAAAGTATATTGTAACTAAAATGCAGCACATGGAACATGTTTGGAGTGAAAATTTACCAAACTGTAATCGAGATACAACTGGGAAAGTGCTATGTGGATGATGGTGATAATACACTGATAGAGACTGTACCTGTATTCCCTGAACACGGGCTATCTAATAGTCTACTTAGTAGTATTCTATACATCTCTTTATTGTAAAATATGTTCAATATACAGGGTGTCCCAAAATTCAAGGATAAGCCGGTAACAGAGGGTGGCCCTACTTATGGCTGCTCTGGAAAAAATAAGAAAAAAAATGTATCTCTATTTTTTTTTTAATTATTTAAACTTTTTAAAATCTTTGGAAATTCGGTACCCCTAATGATATTTTCAACTACCAGGTCCACAATTTTGCAAATATTTATGAACTCTTTTCTGTATTAGCAAGCTAAGAAGCATGACTATCCACCAACACCGTGAAAAATTATAGAATATTTGAAGTTATTTTACAAAAAAAGTCAAAATATTTTTTTGTCGTCAAATTTTCATACATTTTTACTTTCGACCCACTTTATCTTAACTCGGTGAAAAAAAAAAGTATAAACACCACTATGGCATTCTTTTTCAAAAATTGGCGCAACTATCCAAGATTTCAAAATGGTATAATTTGGGTATGATACTATAATGAAATACTAAAAAACTTTTTTTTTATAAATAAGAATAACATTTAATACATTGCTCTTATTGAAAATCACCAGATTTACTTTGTACACAATTCATTCATCCTCAATAAAAAATCATTGACGGGACTTGTGACAAAGTGGTAACCGAGTAGGTTATCACATTACGAGGTTAAGCAACATAAGCCAGGGTGGTTTTCGGATGGATGACCATTCTTAAGACATTAAGACACCTCCGTCCTCTGTTTCTCAGAGAGTACGTTAGGTCGTAAATCCCAGTGGCCATATGAGTATCTATGACAGTTAGTTGGACCCCTAAAAGTCCAACAACTGGACTCACTACATAACTTTGATATAATATAGCCAGTGGGTTGTGAAGGTCAGGTGGCAGTCGCTTCACGGCAAATTTCGCATTTCTGCTGTTTCACAGTTAGCCGGGAAATGCAAGGCTCAGAATTGGAATTGTTTTAAGAACAATTAGGTTTCCGAAAGCAATTGCAACGCTGGACTAGTTTCATTCAAATATCAATGCGGCTACGGATTATATTTATGACAAAAGAAATGCACGAAAACTAAAATGTATTAATGCCGGTGGCAAACAATTAAAAATGTAAAAATAAAAAAAATATTAACAATAATGCAATAATTATAAAATTATACCATTATGTTTGTTTAATATTTTAACAGTATGGATTTTCATCCTCTGAACCTTTACAAAATACAGAGTCGGATTTTATGGTTAACTGTGAAACAGCAGAACCGCGAACTTTTCTTTGAAGCGACTGCCACCTGACCTCCACAACCCATTGGCGATATCAAAGTTATGTAGTGCGTCCAGTTGTTGGACTTTTAGGGCTTCGACTACCCGTAACAACTGTCATAGATGCTCGTATGGCCACTACGATCGACGGCCTAACGTACTTTCTGAGGAATGGAGGTGTCTCAATGTCTTAAGAATGGTCATCCATCCGAAAACCACCCTGGCTTATGTTGCTTAACCTCGTAATGTGATAACCTACTCGGTTACCACTTTGTCACAAGTCCCGTCAATGATTTTTTATTGAGGATGAATGCATTGTGTACAAAGTAAATCTGGTGATTTTCAATAAGAGTAATGTATTAAATGTGATTCTTATTTAAAAACAATTTTTTTTTTTAGTATTTCAATATAGTATCATACCCAAATTATACCATTTTGAAATCTTGGATAGTTGCGCCAATTTTTGAAAAAAATGCCATAGTGGTGTCCGTACTCTTTTTTTTCACCGAGATAAGATAAAGTGGGTCGAAAGTAAAAATGTATGAAAATTTGACGACAAAAAAATATTTTGACTTATTTTTGTAAAATAACTACAAATATCCTATTATTTTTTCAGGGTGGTGATGGATAGCCATACTTCTTAGCTTGCTAATACAGAAAAGAGTTCAAAAATATTTGCAAAATTGTGGACCTGGTAGTTGAAAATATCATTAAGGGTACCGAATTTCGAGGGATTTTAAAAAAGTTCGAATAATTAAAAAAAAAATAGAGATATATTTTTTTTCTTATTTTTTCCTGAGCAGCCATAAGTAGGGCCACCACCTGTTGCCGGCTTATCCTTGAATTTTGGGACACCCTGTATAATGTAAACAAAATCTTATCTCTACTAATAATATTATAAAGAGGGAAGATTTGTATTTTAGTATGTAATAAATAAACCCAAAAACTATGTACTGTAACAATTTCAAAAATTCTTTACCATTAGAAAGTTCAATCAATATAGACCATATATTATATTATTATCATCACCCTATTATCAGTGATGAACAGGATCAGACTTTCACATGAGTGAAAGCTAGTCAAGTAATAACAGATCAGATATAAGAGGTTATGTTTATGTCTATGAATTATAGAATAAAGATTATTATTTATTACCTTCAAAGATGGACAGACTAGCAACCATCATTCAATGATCTTCTAGGCTTTGAAGCCATGTTTACCCTAACAGTTGTTGATTAGCTACAGGACCCTTCTCTCTAGTAACTGAAGGGTCTCAACATGATTCCTACCGATCTATCTCATCATCCATCCAAGGTGAGAGCAGTACCATACAGGATTGGACTGAGTGCCAGGTAAAAGATCAGCTGTCCATTTGGACTTGATATATGGACCAAGATTCTGAGTTAGGGTCAGATGGATATGTCTATACATATCATTCAAATTATTAAGCCAACTAATGCTATCCAATTCTTACCTTACATTGTTTTTTATTGAAAATTTCAGGGCATATGTTGCATTTAAATTCCCTGAGCTACGATTGTTGGACTTTAGAAAAATTAAACAGAAGGAAAGAGATGAGGCAAATACTTTGTTTAAAAGTAAGAAAGGCAAAGAAATGCAGAAGGAAATATCTAGGAAGGCTAAAACATTTGTACCTGGAGGAAATATGCCAGATCCTAAAGTTACAAGTGAGCATTCATATTTTTTTCTTGTTTATTCAAATAGTATGTAAATGGAAGTAAAGCCACATGGTATGTATACAATACGTCGTGCCTTAGGCGCGGCGCAAACGGCGGAGCGGGCAGGGCCGGTCAATTTCGCCGCGAACGATATCCCAAAGAGAATCCTGTACTACCAACGCACATGAAGGCAAAAAGACCGCGCCGCAGGTGCCCGCCGGGCAATGGCGGCGCGACGCGGCATGTCCGTGACGCTTTGTGTTCGCGGCGAGGACAGTCGCGGGCATCGCCGGGCAGACGCAGTCTTTATTACTTCGCGGTCAAAAAGACCGGCCCGCCCCGCTGTCTGCGCCGCGACTTAAAGTAGCAATCGATGTCGCCAATCGCATGAAGCACAGGTACCAGATGCTTAACCTGGGCCATGCTCTTGACCACATCATCACCTATGCAAATGGGTGTCTGATCAGCAGAGTTTACCACCAAATCAGGCTTGCAACTTACTTATTTTGCTTGCAACAATGCAACTTTATGCACAATGGCCCAAAAAGGAGGCTAAGTGCTGACAAAAGTCCCCTTTCCATTACAACATATGCAATTATTAAGCCTATTGCAGTCCTGAGTATATTATATTTACAGACATAGTCCCAAGGCACCGTTGTACCCAATCCTCCGCCAACCAACAGATACTTAAATACAACTTTTTTTCCAGACCTCACTCCTCAAGAGATCCACAAGATACGAGAAGCTATCAAGAATGCATCTTCTCTACAAGAAGTGGAAAGGCTAACTAGAATGCTGCAGTCAGGCCAGATCCCTGGGCAAAAACCTATACAAACACAACTACCATCCAATGGCAACCGTAAGAAATTTAACAATCATGACTTTCAATTTATTAATGCAATAATATAACTACTAGGACTAGGTACAGTCGCCGTCAGAAGCTTATTTAATTTAAATTTTCGGAATATTTGTTGATTATTTTTATGTAAAGTTTATAGCTAAAATAGCTTGTAATTGTTACGCAAATACTAGTGGCGACTGTACCTAGTCAGAAGTCATTTCTTGAATAGGTATTTATGCAGCTAATGACTCTGAGGCTTGACAAGGAGTCTCAAGTTACACAGAAACTAATTACCTAATACTCCAATCTCAATTAACCTAGCTCTCGGGGTATGTATAGAAAACTAACTGTTGCCCGCGGCTCGGCCCGCGTGGATGTCGGTTATCGCGACCAAACATAGCCCACTCCACATAGGAACAGGTTCATATTTATTTGGGCATCTGTAGTGAATACCAACGTCCTAACTGCACAACAGACAGACGACAGGCTATCCGGCCGAAAGCTGAGAGACGATTCGTCCACCACGCCACCATGTCCTTCCCCAAGCTCTATTTGTACAAAATTTCATCAAAATCGGCAATTCATTTAGCGAAACAGACTGACGAGAGTTACTTCCCGCATTTATAATAATATATTACTATACGTTTTAAAATCCCATTTTTATTATTTCAGAAGAGGATGATGAAGAAATGGAGACTGACCAAGCCAATGGACAGTAAAGAGGTTACCAATGAAAAAAAAAATCTCTATTTTAGCTGCAAGAACAGATATTACAGTCATATGGCTGCAAGAACAGATATTACAGCCAGTCATATGGATGTTGTCTTACTACTTTCGTTTTTAATCTTATAATAGTGAATATGTTAAGCTGATAAGAACAGTTTTTATTTCACCTGATTTTGCAATAGAAGCAGATACTACACATTTAAGGTATTACGCAAAAGAACAGATACACTCAAATCATTATTAGTATATCGTATACAAAATTTAACTATGAGAATAATGAATAATATGAGTTTTTATAGAATATTGTTGATAATAATTTTTATAATTCCTACTTTAATTGAAAAACAATGCCACAACTATGCTATTCTGCTGAAGAGATGTCATAACGTAGAAGCTTTTTAGTTTTTTTAATTCATTAAATAGATGAGTTGTTATAATCGTAGTATATTAACAACTCACACTTCAATCGCTCTATTTGATAAAACTAACACTTACTATGCATTAAGGGTCAATCCCTACTGAAAAAGCAGCGGCCGGTAGCTGTTTTTTGAGGCAAAATATTACAAACCATTTTGAATCTTATCTACGGGAGAATAAGATAATATTCATTTGAAGGCGGAAAGGCGATCTCGCGAGTCTTCATCATTTGTAATGCAAAGAATCTGTAGGATGAAAACGGGCATTTGCGGGCTAGGAGGTGTTGATTGATATATTGAATTGTCCACACACGTATTATGTGCACTTCATTGCATTCTATATTCAAATGATTTATTATTCTTATGGTTAAACCTTTATGATGTTATACTAATATTATAATGGTGATAATTACACAGATATTATATCTGAAAAGAACTGCATACCTACTATACTACTAAATCCATATTTTATTCAATAAAATGGTGGTTTCATTTCATATCGCAATTGTTTTATTCAATTCAATTATTAACATACATAGTCCAAAAAATCTTTCGCATTTAAATATAATAGGTCTTCGTTTCCAGCGTCCAAAAATACAGTATAAATAGTTGACAAGAGGAAAATACGCCCCATAAGTTCTTTTATAGTCGGCCTTTTTTCGGGTAGAATTGATAACATGGAGTCAACAAGGTCTTGCATGCTTCTTTCATAAGTTGTCAAATCAATTGGATGAACACTGCCATCAGTAATCGCCTTCACTAAACCCACTAATGTCTGGAGAGACGAAAGATATTTTTGAAGTCACATTATCAGGAATAAATTTAATAGATTCTTATATGGTAGGTTACCAACCAACAATTCGGAGAACAGTAGGTAGGTAGGTAGGTAGTGTTTATTCCATGGATTGCCAACCTTGTGAACCAACTAATAAATACAAAATGAATGACGCTCGAAAGGCTTGGCGTACTGTAGAATAGAATGTATGGGATTAACACGTATTTTGACGTCAATGACAGTCCTCAACCTATGTCAATCTCATACATTAATCATTATATTCTACCAACGTATTACCACTTGTCCAAAAGGCCAGAACTGGTATCGCCGTTCTTGCTATTACTGTTACTTAATTTTTAGTTTATGTCAATCTTACCTCTGCTTCGAAAGCTCTTTTATGCGTACACATCTCATATAGTAGACAACCAAGAGCCCAAACATCACTCTTGCAGTCGTAAGGTTTGCCTTCACACAATTCAGGGGCCAAGTAGTAAGGAGTGCCGATGACCGTAGAAGTCTTCTTAGCGCTGAAATAGAATATTAGGGTTCGTCCATTTTCGTAACTTAAACACACATAAGTGCACTATAATGCCTTGATACCGAATAATCTCTTTCTACTTAAAGTAAAATGCCTACTTACCTGGCCAACATCTTGGAAATACCGAAATCACCTATTTTAACAATCAGTCCACATTTTCCAGTCAAGAGGATATTCTCTGCTTTTAAATCTCTATGAATAATGTTTTTACTGTGAATATAATTAACTCCTAATAAGACTTGACAAAAGTAGAAAAGGATTTCCTGAAAAAAATAATACATTTAGCTGGTGGTGCAAGCTTACGTTCCTAGCCATCTGTATGGGTAGGTATCTAACCTCCCATACCTATGGTTATATCAAACTTAACCGACTTAGAAAAAGGACACCGTCTGTATTAAAAAGATACCTGCTGATGCAGCAATTTTGGGCATCGTTGGTACATGTATTCTGCTAAATTCCCATTAGTGGCATATTCCATAGATATCATAACATGATTGCCGGTGCAGTAATGTGTATAAAACTTTATAATATTTGAATGATCTAACGATGCTAAAATATGAATTTCATTATTTATGTCCTGTAACAAATGGGAGATTTTAAAAAATGCATATCAACATTCTGCATTCACCCCCTCACGCATTCATCTTCCCAACTCGGTGGAGGTCGGTTTTCCAGTATTAACTGTAATGTCTGTAATGCGACTGAACTTCGATATTTTCCGGGAAGCGACTGCCATCTGACCTCAGCAACCATTGGCGATATGAAACTTCTGTAGTTAGACTAGTTGAACTTTTTAAGGCTGCAATTACCCGTAACGACTGGCTTAGATGTTCGTATATCAACAGGGACCGACGGTACAGAAATACTCACGCCAATGCAAATAGATACATTCATTCATACAAATATTTGCGCTGAGCGAGAATCGAACCCGCGGCCCCTGCCGTAGCAGCAGTCGCGTTCACCGCCGCCCACGCTACTGAGGCTGTTGACACCCATATCGACATCCATATTATTTTATAATTGTTATTTATGCTAAGCAAAAGCATTTGCCAAGGCAGGCTTGCAGGAACCCCAAAATGGTCCCATCTATTCGGGGTTCTCATATGGAATGGTGGCTTCACCTTAGGTTCTTGCCAACCAGCGAGGTGTAGTTAATTGACGGGCTGGATAAATTAAAAAAACATTTTATTGTAACATACTTGTTTATGATCTTGCAGTTTTATGTTTAGTTCTATATCCTTTACTATTGTCAATGATGCATTGTCTCTACGCTCGCATAAATAAACATCCCTGCAACAAACAAGTCTTACCTAAGTATTCTTACATAATAAATCAACCTAAAGACTCACTTATCGTGAATGGGTCATGGGTACAGTCAGCGTCAAGAATAAATTATTATTGCACAGCGAGAATCGAACCCATGACTTCTGACTCCAGCAGTCGTACTCTACGCTCGGCCGTTACGGTTACGTTACGTCACATGAATGTACTTAATTCTGAATGAAATTGACTAATTATTATGTGCGTTATTTAATCTAAATTAAGTAGTTAAACAGTACTTTCACAAATTACTTAGCTTAAAACTAATTTATAGGTCTATATGAAATATGAGAATTATGTAGTAGGTACCTACTAGTTACTACTGATGCTGTCTATAGCACAGTACCACCAGTAGCACCTGTGGTGCTTGGCTGGGAATCTCTACGCGGTGCGCCCTAAGCAACAGAGCAGAGCTTAGAGTATCTATCAACAGAGACTACAGCGCTTCTCTCCCAAGACCGGGGGAGACGCTGCCGCCTACGGTCAACTCCGATGGGCGGGAGCGGTCTATTGAGGATTGATACCTAGGTACAGTCAGCGTGATGATAATTTTCATATTAAAAAAAATTGTCGATGTGCAAAGTTATTTCTATTTCTTGGGTAAAAATACTGTTCAACTATTTAGTGGGTACCTAGGTACCTATTATACATTTTTAAATGATATTTTTTTTAAATACACGTAGCTAATAATTTTCATTCACATTTTAATTTTGAAATCTGTGCATCTACTTTATATGCTGACTGTACATCTAGGTACCTTCCTAAAGAAACTTCCTACTACATCATCGTCAGCATCATAAAGATGCATTTTCCTGATTGCATCCGTGGTCAAGATAACCTCGGAGCTCAGGGTCCGCCTTCCGGTTCTTCCTCCTCCACTTTGCACGATCTTGGGCGTCCATGGTCCATGGGAGTGACCATTTGCACGCATGTCATCTTCCACGACGTCAAGCCAGGACTTCTTAGGCCTACCCTATCCTGGTTCCTACTACATTTTACTTCAACCGATAGTTGTAACGAGTGTGTCTGACTGAACTCTGAAGTAAATAGGTACTGAGACAGTTTTCTTGATAAGCTGATAGTTGGAGTCAGACTATAATATTCGTTAGACATGCAGAACAACATAGGTACCTCAAAACCTCGAACACAAACCGATATTGCTCAACTGCGACAAAAAATCCATATATAAATACATACCCATATGTACCTTTCCCGACAGTTTTTAAAATCTTTAAATTGTGACTTTTAAATCTTTTAGGTATATCCATTTTACTCTACTTTTCACAATTTCATTATAACGAAATTTATTTTTATTAACATTTAACAAATTAACCTCATAGTTATTGTTTTCTACACACTTTAATCTGACTACCCACATAAATAGCAGTTTCTAAGACGTGTTTACTAACTTGGTAGGTAGGTAACCATAAATAGTTTCTATGTATTCCCAATTTCCCATGCATTCCCATCCAAATAAATTATTTCTTACTAGCTGTTGCCCGCGGCTCCGCCGCCCTCGTGAAATTCTGATATACCTTTTTTTTTTTTAATTTATTTATCATTTTAAACAGTTATAACAAAAAGATACTATGCATTTAAGAAAACCTATGTGGTTTGTAGTCAATGCTTAAGGCGTTAAATTAAATCAATCAAAGTAACAAATTAAATCAATCAAAGTAACAAATTAAATCAATGAATTAGCAACCTATAGCTGATAATCTGATGTACCTACCTACTTATATGCTATAATGACTGTACTGTAAAGTTTCAATAGATCCATTCAGTAGTTTTTACGTGAAAGAGTATCAAACATCCTCACGTACTTTTTTTGTCATACCACTTAGGTGGTAGACAAGCACACGGCCCACCTGATGGAAAGTGGTTACCGTGGCTTATGGACGTATACAACACCGAAGCGTCATACTCGTGCTACCGACCGATTTCTACACATTATTTGAAGTATGTCACGATCACGAGCGAAGCCGAGGAGGGTCAGCTGAATAGAGAATGAAGAGGGAACGGGATCCGAGTACGTAGTAGAACCTCCATGCGATCCAATCTGGGCAACAGCGGCGCGCGGCGGCAGCGCCTTTCTTCCAGGGGAGACGCTACCGTTTACGGCAAATACCGGCCGCAACGGGAGCTGCCCTATCCTTCTGACTACCAGGGGACACAGTAGAGTGCAGACAAGGAGCGGGTTGGTTGCCGAGCGTAGGCTTGGGCGTTACAGGTGCGTCCGCCTATTATCCCGTCACCCCATCCCCTCCTTTCCAGGATTCGATAGGGACACCGTGTTTCCCACTCCTGAGGGAGCCATCTTATAACTGTAGATGGCCCAGGGTTAGCTAGGGAGCGCGGGATATGCTTTATGTAGGCAATTTTACATCGCTGCATCTGAAGACTCGATCGACGGTGTGCGTTTTTTATCAGTCCGAGTCCGACTTAACCACCCCTGATGGCTGACGGGGGTGGTATCAGCACGGGAAAAGGAAGCTGAAACACAATTATTCCGCAACAGCTATAAAGAATAATTTAAGTAGCGATAAAAAAAAATGTTTTAACAATTTAATCCATTTAATAATCTCAATCAAAATACAAAAATAAATGGTATACAATAAAAGAAATTCGAATCCTGGAAATGTGGTTTACCGGGTCCGGGTAGTTTTAGAACGAGTTTTATTTTTAGTACTTGGCAACACAAACACAACATATTTGACAATTTTGTCATTTTTTTGACATTTGACATTGACATCATCCATCACTTGACTGCATCTGACAGTGACTCCATCCATCACTAAAGTAAAAATAAAAAAATAAAAAATCTGTGCATGCAGCTCAGCTGGGCCACTGGGCCATAATACTAGAAAGTAAAAAACCAAAAAACTACATCTCAATTAGTTACACTTCTTGGTAAATTAACCATATAAAGTTGTAGTCATGGGTCAAGTGATGGGGTCGTATGGTGCAAAGAATGTAGATCTATACATGGATGATAATCCTACATTTGACCACCAAGCTGGATTTTCTATTGAAAGAAAACAAAGAGGTAACGACGTTGAATACAAGCTTTTTATACCTATTTATCCAACTTCTTACCAACAAGAAAATTTGGGTTGTATATTTTGTAAACAAAAACTAAAGTTACATAATTTATGTTTAGGTTAGAATAAATCTGCACAGTATTTGAATGTAACAAATAATTTACAAATTAAGTCATTAGATGCGCATTAATTTATGAATGATGTCATATTTCAGAAATGATTGCTAATGAGGCTGATCTTGTATCAGCCAAGATCCCTATCAAGTACCGTGACTACTGTGCTCATCATCTACTGGAATATCAATCGTGTCGCTATAAAAATATGCCATTGCTGTACAAGTGTGCACATGAGAGACATGCTTACTTGACCTGCGAAAAAGATGAGTATGTGTTTTATTTAAATTTCAGTTTGTAACAGTGTGTTTCCTGTACATTAAAGTTTGCTTTGTTTACTAAAAGGTAGTACTATAAATCCATTATAAATACTTTTTAAACAACTTTGAACATATATATGTATATGGAGAGTAACATACCATAAATACAACCAGTTCTGTATGAGGATCTTTTAGTCTTTCATGGCAGACAATTTGTGATAGAAGAACATAAATTTTTTTCTTGGTACACAGCCAATAAAGGAAAATCACTGTCATCTGTTTTAAAATTTGCCTCTATCCAACCAATCCTTGACCCAATGTTAGATAGTTCTTGCGTTTCAACTTTCCTCAGGGAGTTCTGGCGAAATAAATCTTAATTATTATCACAATTTATCAAATTTCTTTTGATTGATAAAAAAAAACATCTATTTTAAAAATTGGGTTTTTTTCTTTTCAGTTATGTTCTACGCATGAAGGAATTTGAACGTGAACGTCGTCTAAGGCTACGTGAACAACGCGTTGCAGGAGTTGCTTAGAATGATTATGTGGTTCAGTCATGAAATTAGGTTGCAATCAAATAAACATGTAAATAGAATAAACAACATCTAAGTATACTTTTCATTTTTTTTTGTTTAATCAATGATGAAGTTCTTCAGAGAGTTGTTAAAAGCACACATTAAATTGCATATTTAAGAAGCAGTAGCTGAATTTGTTACTAGAAATACTGGAATACCTTCTCCAGTATTTGTTGCTAGAAATACTGTAGAAGGTTTGTGCAACCTCAGTGGCATATTGAAGCAATCTCACTGCGAGCTTTGACTTCAAATGACTATGAATTTTTCTCACTTAAATAAGATTCAAAATGGTTTGTAATATTTAACTCAAAAGCCACTGCTGGCCACTGCCCCTGATCCTGTCCCCAATGAGGAAAAAGGATCCTACTTCTGGAATTATGAAATATATTAGTAGCTAATTTTGTGTGAATCACACCAAGGCATATTTTGTTTTATACTTTTGAACTCCATTGCAGACAACAAAAAAAAGTATTTAATTTAAAGTTTATTTAAAACTATTTTATAGTAGATCAAATCAGAATAAAAAAATTTAAAAGGAAGTGTTTTACTGTTTATTATAAAATTTATTTTATTTGTATATCACCTCAGCGAGGTACCTTGAGGGGAGCTACACCTATTCCCTCAGTTGGTAAATTACAAAATATGGGAGGCAGAGGGTCTCCCTGGGTATTCCCATAATAACCAGTTGAAGTTGACAGTTCAGATCTATATTTGCATGCAGCAGTTGATCACGTGGACAAGGAGTTAGATTGTTGATTTCCTAGGAAGAGAGTCTGCCCCAAGCACAACAATTAGAGCAGGGCCACACGATGCGTTGCGGCGCCCGCAACGCATCGTGTGCACCGCAGAAATTTCGGCCAATCGGCGGCCACACGAGCGGGGCGGGGCCGCTCGTATGGCCGCCGATTGACCGAATTTTTTGCTGTGCGGCGCCGCAACGCACCGTGTGCCCCGCACTTAGGGTTATCTATGCCATCTGTGGTGGTATGGGTACAAGGAATGACAGTTGGAGTGGAGTCCGATGAATCTGACCACGAGCCGATGGGGGGCTATACATGGTGATGTCAGACAAAGGGACACCTGGCCGTGGCCAGTACCTATTTGCCGTAAGTGGCAGCGTCACCCTTAGGAGAGAGACGCGCTGGCCGCTGTCGTCTCCTTTGCGCAGGATGCATCGTATGGAGAGTCCGGAGTTCCGGACCACGCACCCCAATAATTTTATTATAGTGTAAACCTATTTTTTTATTGGTAATGTTAATATTATCATCATCTCATTAAATTATTATGCCCAAGTATTGTTTTACAATTAAAAGTTATTCCAAAGTATCAATAATATTCCTGAACCGAAAGCGAGCTTTCTGAACAGCAATAAATGTTAAAAGCTTACCTCCGAACGCCTCTTTTTAGGAAACGAAATACAGACTTTATTGAAAATCTTATGAATGATTATAAAATCTTATGTATTATTTTCCGTCTAGTTTATTCACAGTATTGTTATATTTGTATAGTATTTATTTGTATGTAGAAAAGAAACTACAAAGCATAAACAGTGTCATAGACTAAAAAAATACATGTCAACCCTGTGTAGAAAATCAATAATGTTGCCATGAATTAAAAACATTTGCTGTAACAATTTATAACGCATTGTTTTGATACAACAAGGATGTATTTTCAATGGCAAGTTTGAGATAATTTTATGAGATTTACACGAATGATTGTTAAATGACAATCTGCAATTAAATACTTTAATGGCGATTGCTAATAAAGTCTTGGTGACATTTTGTGACGCAGTCGCCCGTCTACAATTTTTGTAAACACGCTTGTCGAATACACAAATTCTATACGAATAGTTGAATAGGCTATTTATTGCGGAAGTAATGGCTTCCTAAATTTTAATTGCAGACATTATTTTATTATCAATAATTAAAATCAAATATGTTGATTTGTTATATTTTTTGATCTGATCGGATGCGCTATGTGAATAATTGTGTCATCCGGCTTATTTCCATTGCATTCTAATGCCGCGTCCTGTAAAAGTGCTACAAAGGATTATCCTGAAAATATTGTTTGTGTCGTGAGAAAATTCACATTTCTGTCTATGAAGCGAACATGTGTTTATAACAACAAACGAGTGTATTTTAAATTTCATTCAAGGAATCAATCGTCAAGATGATGACTTGCGTTGGCCAATAGTATATTTGAGATATTATAGAAATTACTTTTGGTCATGGGTGATGCCGCCGGCACAAGTTCAGTGAGCAATAAAATGAAAGGGAAGGTTCAAGAAGAGGAGGAGGAAGAATCTGAGGAAGAGGTAATGGACAGTGAAGACGATGACGATACGATAGCCAGGATACAGCGAGCTCATTTTGCACAGGCGGCTGCTATGAGCTCTCGGAGGCGCTCTGCTCCGAAGCCAAAACCGATGAGCCACAAGAGGAAGATGGAAGCGGTAAAAAGTTTCCATGATTTCACCAAGAAACTCAAAAAGGACACAGGTATTACAATTCGCAGCTTAGTTGGTAACAACATATTAGAATTAAGTGACTTTACAAGTGAAGATAGTAAATCAGAGAGTGATGGACTTTCAGAGGAAGAATTTGTGGTTAACCCCAATGCAGTACAAGAACTCAATGATGAAAATGAGAGCTACATCGATCCTGAAACTGGAGACATAATGGAGGCAAAACGGGACACTCAAAGCAATTGTGAACCTTCAACAGACACTCCTGCTCCCTTAGTTTGTCCGTCAGAACCAGAAATCAAACAGGAACAGGAAGAGGAACCTAAAACACTTTCAATTAGCGACATTATTGATGAGGGTGATTTAGACACCAAAAATGTAGAAATTTCTGAAGTGGAGGAAAGTGAATTGTGTCCAGAAAAAGCTGAAGAATTATTAGACATAAAACAAGAGGAAAATAGCCAAGATTTTGATATTACTGAGAAGTTAAAAGAAATGGGTGAGATTAGTGTAAAACCAATTAATAAGAAGGAAAATGACATTGGGGAACCACCGCCAGACGGAGAAAATAAATCTGAAGGAGATGAAGAGGTGAGCATAAAATATTTTAATTTTTTTTTCTATTTGTAGTCTATAATTGACTAATTCGCTTGCGTTACACCATTCTGGATGACCACTGACAGAGTAATACATAAAGTGATCAGCTAACCTTCAGGATTGAAAAGGTATATAGAGAGAGATTGACTACTATTCATCTTTAAATGTGTATGAAATAGAAACCAGCATCCCCATAATCATTGAATTAGACAATAATTTAAAAAATCAGGAAAAAATAAACTGTCAAGAATCTCTCATGATTTTTATGATATGATTATTAATTATTATATGATTTTAAATACTCATATATTGTTCAGCAAAGGTCTTTGCATATTTAAAGATTATTATAAAATGGATTTGACTACATTACATTTGGTGATTCTAAACAGGAAAAATGTTAGTACTGGTAATTTATTCAATTCTTGTTATTATAGGGCATGTGACCCAATGAAATGATTCTGATAAGAACTAATATGAATCTTATATTATTAGTTTGGGAATTTTAATGATGTAATTATTAAATACATCAACATAGTTCTATACTATCCATAGCTCTTACTATATGCATTCTATATATATATCATTGTTTACTTCATAATATAATTTTGCACTTTATGTAAATTAATTTATATTAATGTAATTAATGCAAATTTAGAGATAATACCACGCAGGCGGAAAATATGGCGGTACGAAGTTCGCCGGGTCAGCTAGTTAGAAATAACCAACACCTTTTTAAAGATACAGCATATTGAAATAAAATTTTAACAGTATTTTATGCTTGGTATATGTTCAGTTTATGTTGTGTGTAGGTATGTTTAGTTACATTTTATACTATATATATGTAGTACTTATCATTTTAATTTTATTTTATATTTTTGTTGATTTAAATATTGAAAAAGTACTTAATAAACAACTATTTATTTTCAGATTTCTCATAGTATAAGTAATACTAATACAACTGCCTGACTCATTGGGAGAATACAGGCTTGATATTATGTTTTTGTTATTATATATTGTAATCTATGCTTTATGAATGAAACCTTCAATTTTTTACTGAAATGTTACAGAAAAAATCACTGAATCCTAATGCTGTGAATGTCCGCCGAAACATCAGAGAAGTGATGGATGAAAAGAATCTGGATGCATCGACTCTTGCTGCTCAGCGACAGGAGTCAGAAAGATTGGCAAGGGTTCAAGAACAACAAAGGATTATCAGAGAAGTAATAAAGCTATTTTAATATTACGAGCTTTATAAAGCAGAACTGAATGTCGGAAAACTGTTACACATATCTGTTTTTTTTTCCCATCTGTTATACAGTATACTGTTACATTGAAGGTTAGAGAAAGAGAATTGATATATACTGAAAGTGTAAACAGACACTGGTCTCTCCAGGGGCTCTTACTCTTATTGACTGACCATCATTATGTACATTTTAGTTGGTTTAGTTTTGCACAAGCTCTATCTTCTATGTTAACTAATTTGAATATACTGTCAACTCAAGTTAGGATTGTGATTAAAACTCATTGTCAAGCAGAATAATACCCCTGATGGAGCAGTTAGTTTTTTATTTTATTTATTTAGCATAAACAATTTGAAGGCAAATTGAAGTTATCTTCCAGTGAATTGTTGTAAGTTGTATTATTAAATTGGGAAGGATATATTATTAGTACTTTATATATATATTTTATTTTATTAACAGGTCCAAAGACAGATAGCATTGAATCGTCAAAACAAAATTCACCAGAAAACTTTATCACTGTTACAAGGAGGATCATCAATTTTGAAAAAATCTCTTCCTGGGCACAAATTAAAGTATGTAGATTTATTTTGAAACAAGTATTCAATAAATCTGTAACATTGTAAAATAAAAAATAATATTTGCTTTTAGTTTACCAAACACAGTGCTAGTAAAATTACCATCAGGTGAAACAAAAAAGACCACCATGAAAGCGGGTCAAGTGGAAGTGACAAAATTGCCTAAAGCTACAACATCTGGAGCACAGAAATCAGGGAAACCTGATCAGAAGACTGAGAGAAAAGAGGTCTGTAACATTTTGAACAAAAGAGTTTGCTTTTGTCAATTCTTACAATTTTTTAAGATTATTACTATACACATTGTTTACTAGACCTAAATCATACCTGTCATAGTTATCGGCTTATATTTTGACCACAAACATTTCACAAAATGTATTCTTTATGAGCAGTACCCGTTTTTTGGGTGCCTTTTGAGGATAGTATGGTGTACTACGGCGGCGGAGGAGCTCAAATTCACTAATCATGGATTATATCAAACCATTCCGCGTGCGCTAAGGCACGAGGCACTTCTATCTTGAGACTTGTGGTCAAGATATAAGCCGTAGTTATGTTTAGTAATTGTTGAAATATGTAACAAAATATAATATTTAATTTTGCTGTGTGTAGGTTGTAGAAATAGTTGATAGCAGCAGTGGAGAGGAGTCTTCGTCTTCGTCATCTGATTCTGATGATTGCATAATGCTGTCAGATTCAGAAGTGCCGCCTAGTCCTGAAGCCGAAGAAGATCCTAGCAACTCAGGTAAGAATTAATGTAAATATGCTTCATATTGTGTACCTACTAGACTAGCTGTGCCCGTGACGTCGCCCGCGTGAAAATCGATCTCGGTTTTTTTTTTGCGCGGTACCCTAATATTATTTCTTAAATAAAAGTAACATATGCCTTATAAAATCTGCTGCTTGATGAATGTAGTTAAATCCCCGAACTACGCCTCGTCGGCTAAGTGTTCATTGTGAAGGGTTCACTTTTATATATTAAAATCTTGCAAAAAAGAGCTCACCCATGTTCTTCCATCTTCACTACCGTTATTTAAAACAGTATTATTACTTTCTATATTTACCTTTCTATATTATGCTTATTACTATTATTACAAATTTAAACAAACAAACAGGAAATGCAAACCAAAATATCACTATGTAAAAGCACCCAATTATTTTTAACACCTCTTCTTCCTCCTAGCGTTAATTCCCAGTTGCATCCGAGCTTTTTTCAGCTATATCTTTAACACCTATCTAACTAATTTTATTATTTAACACTTTTATAAATGCTTATGTAAATTGCGTATAATTATTAATTGCGTATAATTATTATAAATTGAGAAAAATAAAAAAAAATATGACGAATTTCGTTTTCATTTCAAGGCCTCCATGTGAATGATACATATAACATCCCAGATGAACAAGGTCGTGTATTGATCAATATTGGACATCCCGAAAATGAGGAGGACATATTCTTAGCACCACAAATTGCGAGGGTTATAAAACCTCACCAGGTAAAACTTTTTAACACTTTTCCTACTCTGTAATTTTTTGCAATGTAATTTTAGAAAAAGTTACTATTATATAGGAAGAAAGAAATTACTCTGAAATATTTCACATGTCACAATCTAGACGCCAATTGAGCATAGCTTGTAATATGGGTTCTAAAAAGAAGATAGTCATATGCATATAGGTACTGTTTTTGTAATTACTTACTGTACATAGAAACAACCAGACCAACGCAAATAGAAATATTCATGCATACAACTACTGAGCATAACAACGCTGAGCGGGCATCGAACCTGCACCCATAAAAATCGTAAAACTCGCAGACTCGTCGCGGTAACCAGTAACCATGATGCGGCCAGCTTTCGATGATAAACTTATTAATGGTGAATTCCAGTTTTACGCTCACACTATGTTACACAATGGTAGGTAGCTGCAAATTAAGCAGCATAGTGCAAATAGCAACTGTCCATCATTTAGGGTACGACATAGATATTACCTTTACACTTTTGCATTCGGTCAGCTACAATATTGCGGACAACCATAGCGTCTATGAGCCCTTAAAAATGTTTAAAATCAATTTATGCGTTATAATTTACATGTTCTTATGTTTGTATTGCAGATTGGTGGCGTCAGATTCTTATTTGACAACATAATAGAATCTGTTGAACGATTTTCCACTTCCACTGGCTTTGGATGTATATTGGCACATTCAATGGGTCTTGGCAAGACATTGCAAATCGTATGCTTTTGTGATATCTTTCTCCGACATACGACATCTAAGACTGTGTTATGTATTATGCCAATAAACACGCTTCAGAACTGGGTATGTATGTATATGTCGCCGCCAACTCTTAATCAGCTGTTCAATTAACTACCTAGGCTGTTAAATAATCGTTAATTAATGGCCTGAATGATATTCAGCCATTTAATGAAACAGCTAAGCAAATGACTTGTTTCTGCATGGCTATAAAAAAAATAACCATGAAGGCTAAATTTCAAAATAGGTTCAAGTTTTCCTGAAGTAGAAATATCCCGTTAATGCTTTTATTTGTGTTTAGGTGGCGGAGTTTAACATGTGGTTGCCAGTAGACGCTACGACCAGTCCTCTGTCTGCCCACGGTGAAGTGCGACCCAGAAACTTCCCAATCTATGTACTTAACGACAGCCACAAGACATTACAGATGCGTGCTAAAGTTGTGAAGGTAGGTTATTTTCACGAGTGTGAGTAAGAAACGTCTAAATATTATCTCAAATTTTCACATTTAGTGTCTTTTTCTACTGAAAGAGCAGCGGCCGACAGCGGTCGGAATTTGTTACTAGAAATACTTACCAAGTGGCTCACGCAATCTCGCGGCGCCGCAACAAAACTTTATTTATATTCAGTTAATTCCTTTCTTACAGGATTGGACTACCACTGGTGGCGTTTTAATGATAGGGTACGAGCTCTACAGACTTCTTTGTATGAAAAAAGACAAGAAACCTCGTAAGAAAAAAAAAGCAGACGCCAAAGCTGAAGCTGAAAAAGAAAAAGAGGAGAAAAAATCTGAACATGGACCTGAAGATGCCCAGGTAATTACCATCCACTGCACACTAGTGAATAAACATTTAACATTTCCTAAAAAGTCTAACAACTGGTCTAGCTGCAACGCTTCGATATCGTCCAATGCGATATTGGGTTTATACTTCACGTAAAAATATCGAAGTCCAGTCAAATCCGCGGTTAGACTGGTAAAGCGGACCTCAGATTCCGAGGTGAAAGCTTCGGATGCGACTGGGATTAATACTAGGATGAAGAAGATGAAGAAGATTTTTATAGTAAGGCAAAAGAGATCTAATCTTTTAATTTCATCTATTTTTTCAGGTATCTGAAGAGTCAAAGTTAGACAAGGAAGATGGAGACCCTTCAAAGGCTGATGAAAACAAAGATAACTTAAAAATAGAAGAGAAAAAAGAAGATACTCCTAATGATGAAGACAAGAAGATGTTAGATGGTGTGTATTGAAAAAAAAAGCATTATTTTTTTTTAAAAAGCTTTCATTGCACAAAACACATTGATCAGTAGATACAATATGAATATACTGAGGAAAGTATAGTCTGATTGTTAACAAAATGCTAGAAAACCCTGTCCCTTAAACTACTATACTGTACGGGGTTTTGCATAACCCTTTACAGCCACGCCATACCAAGCCAGTATTTTGTAGTAACACTGTGTATTTTATTTTTCGACAAGTATTGGCGTAAAAAAAATGTTCTAACAATGATAATTGATTGCAGAAATGTACGAAGCGTTAGTGAAACCTGGCCCAGATCTGGTGATATGCGACGAGGGACATCGAATTAAGAATTCTCATTCTAATATTTCATATGCATTGAAACAAATGCGTACTAAACGTAGAATTGTATTAACTGGTAAGTAGTAAAACTTAATATTCAATACATCTGGAATCTACATCTAAGAAATATAAAATTAAAATTGAAATAGCTTTTTCTATAAATTTAAATTAGAAAAAGTCAACATCCAGGACAGCAATTGAATGCACGACCCGACTTGGTGGAATAAATATTCTGACCAGCTGACCTACACGGTCTTGGAAAGCCGAAATCCTTCTATATACGTCACGGAGTGACGCTGAAGCTATGGATCTCCTAAAAGGCAACCGGTCGCGAATTGAAGTCCCGTCTCAGATGTTGAATGTTTCCGTTTTAAATTTGTATAAAAGGACATGCCCTTAAATCTTATCCCTTAGAAAATACCCTGAAGAATTTTAAAGTGCCATTCCTTTTGTATGATATTGATAAGGGGTTTGAAAAAAAAATCTATCTCAGCATTTTCTGTGTACAGGTTACCCTCTACAAAATAACTTGTTAGAGTACTGGTGCATGGTTGACTTCGTGCGACCGAATTACCTGGGTAGTAAAACGGAGTTCTGCAATATGTTCGAGCGACCCATTCAGAACGGACAGTGCATCGATTCAACTCCTCAAGACATCAGACTCATGAGATATAGAGCTCATGTGTTGCATTCGCTACTAGTGGGTTTTGTGCAAAGGTAAGATATGAATCTCATGCATATACTCACGTCTATATTCCCGAAGGAGTCAGCTGTGGCAGAACATAAGCCTACGGTTCGCCAGTCACATTAGGTGCCACGTAATAGGGTGTGAGCCTATTGCCGTGATGGGACGGGAGGTAAGTATCCGATGACAGCATTTATTGTAAATGCCCATAATACATATAGCTTGTAATCGTTCCAATCCATTCTGAGGTTAAGAAGGTATGTAGGTATAAAGTTGAATTTTGCGAGGTATGCGTCGTGGTAAAGCGTGTGTCAGTATGGATGTATCTTTGTCTCTCTCCGATATGTCTCTGTCTCTCTCCGATATGTCTCTGTCTCTCTCCGGCATGTCTCTGTCTCTCTCCGATATGTCTCTGTCTCTCTCCGACATGTCTCTGTCTCCAATGTGTCTCTGTCTCTCCAATATATCTGTCTCCATTCGATATGTATCCATCTCTTTCCGATGTATCTGTCTCTCTCCGATGTGTCTCTGTTACGGCTGGCTAACTTTGCCAGCCTCCTCGCTATATATTTTCGCATGCGTCAACATTTCACCCCGCAAACTTCGTAAAATTCGTACAAGAGTAAAAAAAAAACAAACTAAAGAAATTGTGGTGAAAATATTATATTAATGTTTCTAGGCGATCACATGCTGTCTTGCAGTCAACTTTACCCCAAAAAGAAGAATATGTGCTACTCATACGTATGACTCCATTGCAACGAAAACTGTACAACAGGTTTATGAATGAAGTCGTACGCTCCACCTCAGTGCCAAATCCATTGAAAGCTTTCGCAATTTGTTGTAAGGTATGATATCAAAATTACTATTCTCTCTATATGCAAAATCCGTATATTTCAAAACTCAAAAAGTAGTATATGGATTGATATTTTGAAAGGTTTTTGCGTTTTTATCCAAGTATGTTTATTAATACTTTTTTTCCCGAAGTTCCCACGGGAACAAGATTAGGCATAATCACAATGAAGTGTGGTCGTGTTTTCTTAGTTTATGAACTATCATGTTCTTTTTATTAGAAATCTGCAAACATAAACTCTTTTATTTATATAAAAGACTTTTTTCTGCTAAAAGGGTATTGTTCAAGCTTTCCCTCATTTTTTAACGCTGTAAAGCTTCTAATATTTCAATATTTTTATTTCAGATATGGAATCACCCAGATGTCCTATACAACTTTCTTAGAAAGCGTAGTGAAATAAGCGCCGCTATTGAAGAAGATTTAGATTTAGAGGAAATCGGTGGTATTACTAAAAAGGGCCGCGCGAGACGTAATGCGGCTCTGCCTAAACGTGCGGCTGCACCACGGGTAAGCAAACAGCATGATAGCTAATTTCAGTAAGCCCTCTTATATTAGAGTAGCTAACTAACGATATTAGAGTAGTTGCATTATAAATTGCGGTTGGCAATTCTCTTTTCAAATATGTAATTTGTCTTTTGAGGATGTTTGTTTGCCAATACATAAAATTCATGATAGTATGTAGACAGATTTTTTTTTCTGACTCCAGGGTTCGTCCAAGAAGCCAGCCGCTACCATTCCGCCTAATACAACCACTGGTGCAGTGGTGCCACGTTCAGAATCTGGTGCCTATGGTAATGCTCCATACCCTCCAAATGCACCATATGGGGGACCACCAAATTCGTTTAGACCAGACCAGTCTGGCTCATACCCCCCATATCACAACTATCAGAATCCTGCTCCAGGATACTACCCTCCAAACCAAGGATACAATCAAAACTATGACAATAACTATTACCCACAACCACCATACGGCAATAACTATCCAAATCAGTATGGCCAAAATAGCGCCGAAAATGGACAAGGTTATAGCCAAAATTATTGGGGCAATGGCAATTATTATGGCAATACAGGATACTATAATAATCCTCAATATCAAAATAATCAACCGCCGCAAGATTTTCAAGGCAATCCTCCCCTGGAGTACAATAATTCTCAGCATTTCCCACCTAATTACAATGCACCTCCAGAACAGAAACAACCCTATCCAGGCAATGCGATACAACCTTATACAAATAACCAAGAAGGTTTTAATAACCAACCAATACCACCATACCAAGGATATAACAATCAACCTGAATTCCCAGAGTATAACAATACTAATGCGCCACAGAGTGGTTATCCTAACAACCCGCCACCTCAGGGCTATCCCAACCAACCGTTTCCCCCACCATATAACGCAAATACTTCCTCTTATGGTAATAATTCAACATCTTACAACCAATATGACAATCAACCGCCTAATTATCCGGGTTACTCTAACAACGTGCCTCCAAACCAAACTTCGGATCCTAATGTGCCAAACCAACCAGCTATTAAAAACGAACCTAACTATTCCGGGGATATCAAACCGGAACCGAATTTACCTCAACCAGCACAGAATACAACGGCTGTGCCATATGGCAATCCCCCTTATGGTTATCCTCCAAATCCACCTTCGTATCCTGAACAAACTGAAGCGAACTCAAATGGCAATTATCCATGCAGTTACCAAAACTTTCCACCTCACCTTGTGACCAAAACGCCTTTAAGCAGTACTGGCTCAGGCAGCCCAGTGACATCATGGCCTATAACAGAAATCAAGACTGAAATCGATAAATTAAAAGCTGAAGAAAAAGTCGAAATGAAATCTGAATCGGATGGTGAGGTAAAGATAGAAGATTTGGATACGAAAAAAATTGTCAAGGACGAAACAAAAAAACCACCGAAATGCGAGCCTTTATTATTGAAGGACCAGAAAACAGATAAGAAAAAAGAAAAAGGGGAAGGGGCAGAAACTGAGGGATCTGAATCTGAAGAGCAACCACAGAAAAAAGGTAAAAGAGGTCGCGCTAAAGATAATAAAAAAGGAGATAAACCTAAGCCTAGAGGAAGGCCTAAAGCCAAGGGTAGAAACGATAGGAAAACATCGAAAGAAAAGAATAATGATGACTCTGAATCTGAGGAAAGTGAAAAAGATGAGAAAAAGAGTAGAGAAGAAGAATTAGCAATTATGAAAAAAGCAGAAGAAATGACATATGACTGGGCAACTGAGTTACTAAAAGATTACATTCCTGGTATTATAGAAAATTCTGCTAAAATGGAACTGTTCTTCTATTTATTGAACGAGAGTATTAAGATGGGAGATAGGTTACTATTGTTCAGTCAGAGTTTGTTCACACTGAATCTCATTGAAGACTTTTTAGAAAAGAATTACATTCCTGGCACAAATTGTCTTTGGGAAAGGAATACAAATTACTACCGTGAGTACCAATTCCAATATGAATTCTTAATTTACGAATTATTATTTATTATGTACAGTCGACAAAAGAGATACGGTTGTAATTTTTCGTATATAGTTGTATGTAAAGATGCAATTATTGTCGACTGTAGTTTGCGAATTACGAAATTAGTTATTTTTTTAGGACGTCACGAATAATTACATCAGTTTACTAATTTATTTGTATGGATTATGTCCACAGGTCTGGACGGATCAACGCATGCCTTAGAACGAGAGAAACTAATAAACGAGTTCAATGCCAACCCAAACATTCACCTATTCCTTGTGTCTACTCGTGCGGGGTCCCTTGGCATCAATTTGGTTGGAGCAAACAGAGTGATCGTGTTTGACGCCAGTTGGAATCCGTGTCATGATACTCAAGCTGTTTGCCGCGTTTACAGGCAAGTATCGAATAAAATCGTCGGCATAGCATCGGTAGCTCAGTGGTTAAGGAGTCAGACTTACGATCGAGAGGTCCTGGGTGCGAATCCTGGCCATTACACTACCGACGTGAACCCGCTCTTAACACTAGCAATTTAGCTTAGCTGGAGTGTTAAGAGGGAATATTAGTAATCTCGGTTGCTGATATTCTTTTTAAAAAAATAAAAAAAAAATTATGACACTGGAATACATATTTCAAATTACTAATAATTTAATCGTTAATCTTACAATGTGGTAACCTACTTGATTACAACTTAGACACAAGTCCCTCAAAAACGCCATATTCATATACATATTGTGTAAATCATAAAATACAATAATTTATTATTTTAGATATGGACAAAAGAAACCATGTTTTGTGTACCGATTCGTAATGGACTGCTGTCTGGAAAAGAAGATCTATGACCGTCAGATCAATAAACAAGGCATGGCGGACCGTGTCGTAGACGAATGTAACCCTGATGCAGTGTTATCTATGAAGGAGATAACAAATCTGTGCTTCGATAATGACGAAAAGGTAAGCACAGCATGTAATAAAAGGCGTTCCTGGATAATGATTGTGATTGGTGACATCGTAGAGCACATTCTTGATATTTATTGTGATTGGTAACATCGTATAGCACATCCTTGATATTGATTGTGATTGGCGACATCGTAGAGCACATTCTTGATATTGATTGTGATTGGTAACATCGTAGAGCACATCCTTGATATTGATTGTGATTGGCGACTTCGTAGAGCACATCCTTGATATTGATTGTGATTGGTCAATTCTCTTGTATGTGCCCGTCGACGAGCACATCGTAGAACTAAGGTTAGAGAATTGCACTGCAGATCTCTCTTTCAGAGTATGATCTAGATGAGCTTATAATTTCAATAAATAAAAATATTCTAGAACGGCACTCGCAGTCAGTAATGAATCTCGACTACGAAAATTAATATTAGTAGACCTACCATGAAACAAGCACTGTTGCGGACTGAAGTTTTAAAAGCCATTTTTAATAAGGAAGTCCAAAGTCTTATCAGTATTGCTTCTATTTCATATTTTAAAATGTTTGCAGGAATCTGAAATAAAAGATCTTTCTGAGCACAAGGATAAATACATTGACGTTCTTATGCAAGGTATCATACTATATCACGCCCAATTACTGAACAAGGAACCGTTTCAACACGAGTCGTTGTTAGTTGACAGAAAAGAAAAGAAATTGTCTAGTGCTGAAAAGAGACTAGCACAAAGGGGGTAAGTTCTACATTTAATGAAAAAGTCTTCTCACATCAGTCACATCCTGACCAATATAGCTCCAAAATATTACTATTTACAAAAGATGAACTGAAGATTACAAAAATTCAGATTTATTTAAATGTAAAGATAATTTTTTGAATTTGTAGTTCAGCAATTTATAACCCCTCGTTTTCCTCAAAAAATAAATTGTAAACTTGTTTGATACATAACTTGTAGAAGACTTGTCAAAACACAATTACTTGTTTTACGTAGTTGTGATTGTCTCAAATATTTTTTTTTGTTCACACTAATTCTTGTGTTCACATTGAATTGTCATGCCGCAATTTGTCAAATAAATATTAAACCTTATTGAAAACGAGGGGAAAGGGCGCCTGTACTTTTTATTACTAAACAACTAATATCTGACTAGTTCATTAATATGCCTTGCAGATACGAACTTGAAAAGAAGGCGGCACTGGCCCCTAAGCCAACGACGGCATACCGAACAGTACGGACAGCTGACGGTAGTCTTGTACAAAGACCTGTCGCGTCTGTGAGGCCGATGCAGCATGGCGCGAGATGGATACCGGCGGACGTGTGGCGGAGACAGGGCATGACGGCGCAGGAAATGACTTTACCACTCGGTAAGACTTTCAACTGTTGAAGTATGTTATTTTTTTCTGACATTATGTAGCATTACCACCGTAGCATGGAGGTTGTAAATTTTACACTATACGGTGCGTGGCCGCTATGTCGTAACCAGGATTTTATCGTTGAATTTTATCGGTTCAATGCAACCGTCTTGAGACGAAAAGACGATATTTTTGACGCGACCACAAGACGTTTTTCAGAAAAAAAATTCGTGGTTGACATTTTCTCGTTAACTAACTACTTACCATCAGGTGGGCCGTGTGCTTGTCTGCCACCTAAGTGGTATGAAAAAAAGTTATTTTCTTGTACTTGATATCCATTGTTAACTTTACTATCAATGGTTTTCAGATGTCGTAATACCTACAAATTCAGCTGAAAAGACTAACATAGTCTTAAAAGCAGGACAACGGGTCATGGTACTGAAATCACCCAAAGGAATATATATGCAGCTGGAGTCTGGCAAGATAATAGCAATCAAAACATCGTTCAAAGGTTTGGGTCAAAAAGGCGAGAATAAAGATAATAGTCCAATTGGAAAGAAAGGTAACGTGTGTGTAATTAGATGAAATATATATCAATGTTATAAATTTGTTATGACTTATATATTTTATTTTCAGTTTTAGGTAGTCGTCCTACGTCATCGAATATACCAGGTTCTCTGAAGAATAATTCTGCGATCACAATAACATCAAAAGCCGGCCCTCGGCCGGGTTTTCATAGAGTAATTAGACCATCCATAATAGGTCATAATAAATTGGCGAGGCCGATGTTACCGGGACAGAAAATAGCTGACATTAGAAATCGACTCGGTGAACTTAGATCGTATTCGGCCATGCGTGCAAAATCTCCTATGCAAGCTAGATTATTGCGACCCAGTCTACCTGGATCTGTTAGTATAACGAAAATTCCGAAGGATTCAAAGAAATCTGAAACTGAAAGTGGTGAAACCAGTATTCCTAGTAGATCAGAAGTGACTTCAGAGGAGGATACTCATGTACTTGATAGTGATGAGGAAGATGGTAGCAATAAGCGAAGAGGCACGAAGGCCTCTTCTTCTAGTAGTCATGCAAATGAAGAAATGTCATCGGACGCTCCAGAAAGTTCTAAACATCTTGAGACGGACTCACGAAGTAGAATGCCTGAAAGAGAACCTAGATCCGAGATAGAACCCGTTGTTTTAACTACAGATGAAAAACTTCCATCAGAGGATGCTTTAGAAAATAGAACTTCAGAAGTCACTGAAAGATATAACCAACCAGAAACATCTAGAATAGAAATGGCAGATATGTCTCGCAACGCTGAAGCAGTCGAGAGAAAGATAAACCCTTTGAAAAATTATAGACATCAGCGGCCAGGCGGTCGACCATCTCTCGAATCCAGTTTGCTCCAATTAGAAAGAACGGCTAGCGTTTTAAACAAAGAGGGAATGCCAGATTTCCGCAAAAATTTGGACGATATTACACAGTCGTATTCACCGACAGGAGAAGAGAAACCGGGGGCTAGACCTAAAAAGAAAAAATCTCCAACTAAGCCGGACGGTGTAGCTGAATCTCAGCCACCAGCAAGTTCGGGCATGTCTCATAGCGTATCGAGTTTATTAGGGCCGGCAGCGACAACTCCACGGCCACGAAAGCCGCAAATTAGTCCACAGAGTACAGCACCGGTGGCTCCTATCGAGAATTGTAATACGCAGTCTAGGCTGATGAGCAGACCGTCCCTTGAGCCGCCAGTAGGTCACTCACCTTTGGCGCTGCCGCATCCAAATCATTTGCAGAAGCCCGCATCGGGATCTATTAGTATGGCCCACTCTGCTATGATGAGTGGAGGCACGGCTTCGCCAGCTCTTGACTCCTCTAAGTCTCAAGTGCCGAGCTCTCTGCCTCCAGGACCCGGTCATATGTTCCCCGGAGGTAACCCGCCACCGGAAGGACAATACGGCCAGTACCCAGGTAGGATGCGTGTATAATATTTTACATTTATATTTCTTTAAAAGTTTAATTGGTGCAATAACCATACTTGCCTCATCAACCAAGTTTTATAAAAAGTGCTATTTTATAAGCCGCAGTGGACGGTTAGTATACCTGCAATTAAAAAATGCAAATTGTTATTTAACTTGAGGGATTCCAGCCAATTTTCCTTCGTTTATTTCTCTCCCTACTCTGCACTGTACATTTGATACACCACTGTCAAAACATTTGGCGCGCTCTGGATTAGCGATGTCTTTTGCATAAGACGGGTTCGTTTCTGCGTGGAATACTATTCCCGTCTCATCACGTTCTTCTAGATTAGACACTGTCGAGATATTACAGTGGCGTTCTCTAAGCGTTGGTTACTAATCTGTTTCTTTTTCAATTTCGAGGTCAAATTGGAAGCCCTTATTTTATTATTATTGACACCTATATTCTAATGATCGTATCAGTGCGTGTTTTTAAATAGGGTACTTACTACTTACTAACAAAAATTACTAGTTTATTAGTATAGTAGTTATCCCCTTCAGCTAAAATAAATTGCTTGTAGTAGGTTCACATTTTCTGAAATCTGAATGAAGCTTATAATACATCATGGTACAAGCGTGTAGGACGGTAATCACCATACACGCGAGTGGCATACGACTATTTTCAACACACTTGCGAATAAAATAATACTAAAAATACTACATAACACAATCAAAACACAATAGTAAAAATCTATTTGTTTTCATATGCGCGCGCATCTAACATTTTTTTATTTGTTTCTTTCGGAACAGGCTAAGGTACTATCACCATGCTGCCTTGTCATCTACCTACTTATTTGAATTATGATGTTTTTTTCTCTGTAAATACTCACAGAGAAAAAAAAATACACTTTAGTGAAAGTTTTGTTTATTAAACACGTACTACAAGTTGAAATTGATGAAATGAGCAAGCAATAGGTATATTAATTCGTTTGTAATATTGGACACGATCTTTTTTGGAAACTTTTTTAAGAACAAAGCAACTTAATCAATGAAATTAAAAAAAAGTAGTCTATAACTCACTTGTGAATAATAGTAATGAAAAAGAAACAGTTTTATAATAGGTGTCATTCCGTGCTTAATTGCGGTAAAATAAAAGCCTGTTTATAAGAAGTGTGTTGAAAAATATGTAACAAATGATCTTCTTTCAAGGATACGGGATGGGTTACGGTGCTTACCCAAACCCAGCGTTCTACGGTGGATACGGCGCCGGCGCGTACTACCCGCCGTACGGCGCGGCGGGCCCCGCGGGGCACGTGGGGCCCGCGCCGCCGTACGCGGGGCCCCCTCCCGCGCCCTACGCGCCCGACGGCTACCTCCCGCCTAACCCTCAGTGGTGAACAGGAAAGACTGTTAGTGTATCGAGTGAGTTCTCGTGTGTCCATTCGATGGTCGGTGTGTACGCGGACCGACTGTTGACTTATCGGTCGAGTGAGTAGTGTTGCTTTAAATTCTTACCTTCATCCTCCCTGTAAAGCTCTTCGAGTTATTATATGATGTTAATACATATTTATTTCCCTTTTTATATTGATTTTGTGCTAGTTTAACAATTTACATTAACTGAATTCGTGACTGGATACGTGATTTGATGGTAAAATTTTCACATGTGGCACATTTTAAGTTTAGCTTTACTATTAGGAAAAGTTGTTAAACTGTTTTATTATAAATGAAACAGTAATAGTAACAAAGTTTGCTATTTTTGAATAGCATTGGTTTGACTCATACCAGTCCCCAGTGGTTCATGAATCTCCTATAATTGCGTGAGTCATTTCCCAAAAGTATTATACAGTGCAATTTTACAGACAAAGATAACTATTATCGCATTAATTTAAAATTTGACTACGGTTAAAGAACGCTTATTATTAATTAATATTCACATATATTTGTATACTAATATACCACTTGTATTTTGTAAATGAGTATATAAATACAAATGTTATTTTAGCCACAAATGTGAAACTTTCAGTGTGCCCATGTATTTATCATTCACTCGTTAACGAATGTTTTGAATGTAAAAGTGATTGATATGTATTTGCGTAGTTTTTAGGCAATCAGAACATTATACCATGCCATACAATACAAATAGGCAGTATGCCCAACTATCTGATACAGGTAATATTAAAATAATTGTTAACAGTTACGTACGGGCATTGATATAATTTACAGTACCCGGCTTTTAAGGTCGCATATCGAAATGGAGAGTTCGGCTAAGTTCGGCTTCCTTCGGTTTCGTAATGCGTTCTCTATCGCACAGAGCGCACCTACGATTTGACATCTTTATAGAGCAGTTAAATCGTTTATATTTATAAAAAAACTAGGTGAAAGAATTTAAACATAAGTATAATTTCTTTAATTTTAATATCCCCGCGTTTAACCACTGTTACACTTGATTGCAGTGTTGATTTATCCGTCGTTGGAGCACGCACGCCTTGGAATAACCTATTCGCTTTTGAAGACTTAAAATACAAAAATAATAATTTAAATTGGTCGAGCCGTTTCAACACGTCCTTTTAAGATAGAATAATTCTATAGCTTCGAGTAATTAGATACAAGTGGTTTTAACTGCTCTTTAAAGATATCAAAGGTACGATAGAGGACGCTTTACAAAATCAAAGCAAGCTGATCTTAACCAGATTCTCTGGCTCTCTCTCTCTCTCCCTCTCCCTCTGTTTTCTAGAATAAGAGTGAGAGAGCACTGTATTATACTACTTCAAGTCTATAAACTATATTGAGATTTCACATGCCTGTTACTGTACCTATTTGTTAACATAATGGGCGTCTTCGATGATACGTGTATTGTTTAATACAAAGCCTACAGTACAAATGCCACTTGTCGTGCGTTGGAGCCAAGCTTTGAACAGTATTTTCGTCACAAACTCATATCGTTTCACCCATAAAAAAATTCCAAATTGTAGATACTTTTAATTTATGTATGTTTACAAAGTATGGTAGTCATTTATCGTTAAAAACATTTTCTTGTCAAATTTGTGGAGTTACATTTGATAAAGTGTAATTATTCTTAAGTACTTACTATGAAACATGATGTAATATATAAACACTATTAGTATGATCAGCGGTAAACGGTTTTCGAATGAATAACTATTATAATTATCGTAATGAATGCATGAACTTTTGAATTTCTCCAAGCTAATACCTACTTATTACGCTGTGAGTGTAGAATTTTCAAGTACATATTCAATCCCACATATAGTTAAGTGTGGTCGGTTGTCAGTAAATGTTTTATTACTGTGGCTATGGATCGATAAATGTATGTGATATGTTGCTACATAGTCTTAAGTCGAATATAGCTTGTACGGAGTATTTATCAATTGTAATGTTTAGATAGGCGCCCCTAGTGTATTAGAAACGTTAGTTTCTCATTTAACCTACAGGTCCGTGATATGTTTTACATAGTAGTTATGTATGCAAATGCTGTACGCATAGAGAACTATTTATCTAATTTTAAATGTGTTCTAAACTAAATGATCTGAGTGCGAAATCGGTTACAACTTCCTTTTTAAATTTACTACTATTTTTTTTCTGGTGTGCTGGGATATCGATTTTTTTTGTTAACTGCAATGTATGACTTCCTATAAACGTGTATGTAAGGTGTGTGTATGTGTCTAAAGGGATTTGTACGCAACAACATAACAATATCTAAATTATACTTTTATACAATGGTACAATGGATTACAAAAATATTGTTCACTACAATCGTGACGGAACTTGAATTGGCGAAGAAATCGTGATCATTTAACATTCTTGAGTCACATTCTTAATAAATAACATTGTTTTGAAATTTTTTTTGTATAAGTTATTTAGTTGGTTTCAATATTCCTTCAGATTGTATTAAAAAAAAAATACTTTGAAGATATCAAAATAATATTAGTCTTGTTACGTCGACTTTGCAGAATATGTCCTATATTTTGCTACGCCTAAAATTCCAGATTTAGGCTTTGCATTGCAGAGCAGGGGATAAGTTGTACACGAAGCAAACATCATAGTTAGTCTAAATATAAGATTAATTTTTAGCTTAGCTTGTTCTTACTGGCATTTTTTATTATGGCCTCAAAGTTGAGGGACCACTTCCCTCGGTTTCAAGATTTATTATATTTTATGCAAAAACGTTTCTCGTCGGTTAGTAGTGGGCGCAGATAGCTAAATCATTAACTATTAGATAATGACAAAAAATAGTGAAAAGAGTTTCGGGCCCGATTTTGAAGAAAACTATAATTGCAATCATTGAATTTCGACAAAATATTTCACCGAACAATCTTAAATCGATTAACATTACATCGGACCCGTCCCTCTACAGAAGCGGCAATTCTTTGGCCGGCGTATTGTAGAATAGAATGACATGTATGGAATTTGACGTATATGACAGTCGTCATAGGTTGTCATAAACGTCAAATCCCATACATTCGTCATTCTATTCTACAATACGCCGGCCAAAGAATTGCCGATTGTCTAAGGGGGCTGTTGTTTCCTCATAGTTTCGAATCTGGCCATCCAAATTTGCAACCATTGGCCAATTTTTTAAGTGGACGGGCTACTTAAAAAAAATACCCGATATACATAATTCAGTTAAAATTATAATGCAGTTGGATAAGCAATTAATATTGAATGTGTTGAAGAAGTATAGAAATCATAGAAATATGTTTGTTTTTGAAGATAATATAATAGCAATTAACATAATGCTTACAGAAACAGACGCTATTTATTTAGGCCTACATTAGTAACAGAATATTGCAAAATATACATGGTAATGTAATTATTTAAAAATAACGTCTATCCTTATTTAGTTTGATATACAAATTAAACCAAATTTACATATTGATCTGCAGCATAGTGCAATTAAAATTTCCAGCAAAAGTATTATTAATAATAATAGGTAAAACAGTTCGCACTATTATTATCTATAGCAGTATTATTTGTGTATGAACGTGAATGATTTAAATTTATAGAATAAGGTCTAAAAATTATAATATGCTTCATACATCGCAATTTAATGCAAGACTTGATAGTCTTATAAATTATACTTCTTCACACCAGGAAAAAGATAGGAATAAACCTGTGTATTATTTAAAAAATAAGCCTCTAATTTGTGTATGTTGTCCTGTGTACAAATAGTGTTCAGAAGTACCTACTATTGGAAGTGATACAATAGTAGACATTGCATTTTAAATTGGTCAATAGTTATAGTACCGACGATATCTAATAAAGAAACCAGTAAACAGTACATATAATGATTTTTATTTTATTTATTTACTAGCTGTTGTACCGGCTCCGCCCGCGTTGATGTCGATCATTGCGACCAAACCTCCTTGTCTTATCTATCTCTATTGTACCTACCAAATTTCATCAAAATCAGTTTAGTGGTTTAGACTTGAAAACGTAGCAAGCAGACAGAGTTACTTTCGCATTTCTTATATTAGTATGGATATGAATTTGTGAAAAGGTGTGCCCCTATAATGTCAAATCTTGTAAATCATTTTGTAATAATTACATACATATCAACCGATGTTTATAACCGCCACATTTGTTTTATCATTCCAAAGTAAATTGTTTTAGTATCACTAGGGAGTTCGTTATTTACTACCTACAATTAAGTTTTAGTATTTTTAAAGTGATTACCTGATTACAATTGTTTTGTATACTGATATTAGATGTGCATTTTTTTAATTAATAATGAGATGAGTAAGAAAATATTTGAAAGATTCGATTACATACAAACAGTTCCATCTCTTTTTGTTGGCGAAGCCAGGAGAAGAGATATTTCTACTTGCTACGATATACCTTTCACTTCTTTACTTTCATAATAGGTATTGTTTTCATACATGCTTGATTGATTCAGTTACAAAACTAAACAATTAAAAAATACAAAGACCAAATTAAAAAATAGAAGTAGATACGTCTGTGCGATAGTTCGTCGCTCTTCGCTCATAATTTCAAAATCTAGAATCTACTTCAGAAATTATGATTTTAGTACACAAGGAAAAAAAAGTTAGTGATGAAACTGCGAGGATGTAATACCTGTCTTTACTGACCTTGCATCTGTTCGTTACTAACAAAAAAATGTTTTGCGCCATCCACGGGCTATTGTGAAAAGTCAATCTATTTTAAAACGATGCTAACGATTACAATTGCGTGACGGCTTTTTATTGGTGTCTATCGAATTCTGTGATTCAATGTCTTTAAAGATAAAGGTATCGCTCGGGACTCGGGACATATATCTTGGACCTAAACGGTCTTATTACAAAACACGGACTAAGTCTGGTTTAAACCCGAGTTCAGGCTTAACTTTAGACCATGGTTTAAATTTCTCCTTACGAAAGCTGAAAAACCCGTAGAGTACCATAATTTGAAGGAAGGAAGATACTTAACATCATCATGGCCGTTTTTTGACCCACCTCCGTTATGTAACGAACGGTCACCCATCCAAAAACTGACCCAGTCAATATTGGTTAACCTCGTAATGAAAAGAACGGTCACCCATCCAAAACCCGACCCAGCTAATGTTGCAACCCAGAAGTTATGTGATGCTAACCGGCTTACCTCAAAAAAATGGCAAGTTTTACATGATATAATTATTAATATTGTGATTTACACTTTAGAGTTTAGACCAACGTTAAACTAGGGGTCACGCAGGTTTATCTTTAGACCAGAGATAGTCCTTGGTTCAGTACTAAAATGCTTTTTTTAATCCAATTTTCCATAAACCATGGTCTAAATACGAAGAAGTTAGTCCGTGTTTTGTAATAAGACCGAAAATGTACTATAATAGAGTACATTTTAGGTCCACTGTACTGTAGGTACTGTACACTTTTCTTGGTTGTTTTTTGACGATAGCACGGGGTGCTACTGTGGTGGACAAGCTCAAAGTCACCAAGCATAGATTATAACAAAAAATCCGCGAGCGCCAGGGCCTCGTCTGTCTTGCGATTTAGGTCCAAGATACGTGTTCCGAGGTATAGATGGGTACGTCATTTCATTATGCGTAGCCTTGTATTATTCAATTTTATACACTGCGCCTTAATTAGCAGTCGTTACATCTGCGGAAGATGCACACGATCAGAATAATAATATTTAACTACCTAAGTATAGGTAGGTATGCCTACCTATGTGCGTTGATAATAATCGATCACGAAGTATCTAATTAAATGATAAACTTGTTTCTTTGTTGTATTGTATAATGATCCTGGTTTTTATAAAACCATCGTGTTTATTTGGATATAAATATACCTAGGTATTATCAAGGTCATCTAATGTTGATGTCTACTGATACCTATAGGTAAAAACATACAAATATAAATACCAATTTATTTATCTAATGATTTTAAAGTCTTCAGATAGTGCAATTACCCATACTATTTCAAATAGATTAATTTCACCAAAATTGGGAAAAAAGGAGTTATAATCTACCTATCTATAGAAATGAATATTGAAATGTCTGTTTTAATCTATATGTATAAATATAGATTAAAACGCAGTTATTTAAGCAAATATTATATATGCGAAAGTGATTCTGTCAGTCTGTCTGGTACGCTTTCACCTCCTTAACCACTCAACCGATTTTTATGAAATTTGGTACAGGGGTGGATTACCTATATTAAAACCCACATCCAAATCTACTCGGACAGTATTGTGGCCACAACTAGTCTCAAATAGATCTTTCTAGGTAGTGGTTCTATGTCCATCCATAGTGAATAGTGTAAATTTTTTTTTTTTTAATTTTGAATCAAAATAAAAAGTTTCGACGAAAAGAATGATCCGAGTCTATACCTATTCACTTACCCTTATACGAAACCCTACACGTCACACGTGGCCCTTGGTAGTGTTGGTAGGTAGGTTTCGACCCATGACTTGTGTTGTGACTTGTGACCATCCACCGAACAAAGACGTGGCGACATAGGTAGGTACATTAGCGACAAACAGCCTGGCTGTGTTCTGGTACGATGCTCGAAGCAGTTACTCAGGAGGAAGGGTCGAAATAGCTGTTCCTGCTTCATCTTAGTTAGACCATATCTTACACATGGATGCGGCAAGAAAGTTTTCGAAAATATTTGAATGCAGTTTTGTTTCTTTTTAAAAATAAGGGAATGCTTTCATTGAGTGAAATTAGCTATCTCAGTCTTATGAGTACTTTCCCTCCAGGTAAGGTTGAAATCTTCTACCCTGTATATCCATAGATTCATAGATGTGATATAGGTACAGAGATCTCAGAGATATATCCGTAAGAGTCAGTACCCACATAGGCAGGCAGGTATATTGTTAAGTTCAAAACGTTGACACTTGTTCAACACAATGGACTCGTACCTAACTACATTGTAGTTGTAAACAGCATAATAAGCATTAACATCGTTACCTATGATATTGATGGACAAAAGAAATAGAATAAGTATCCTGCACGAGCACGAATTTGTGAAGAGAATTAATCGCATTCACTTCACTATTTTGAGTCTAATTTATCAAAGCACCGAAGAGGGCGATGACCAAGGCAACCGACAATTCGTCTTTGAATGTCTCTATTTGGTGATAAATTGTAGGACGATTTAGAGAGAATAATGACCGCGAATAGACAAATTTGGTATCTTGCACTTGCCTTGAACTGAAAAAGGCAAATAATAATTTTATTTAAATTTTATAATAAGGTGAAGGTAAAGGCACAGAATGACCGAAATGACGCCGTATTAAATTGTATTGCAACGTCTAATTATGTTTTTATTGATTACGTTTTATTTATTTTAAAAGGAATGCCATATTATTTGCCTTAAGCCTTAACCTGATATTGCCAGTATTGCCAGTATTGCGAATCATGTCAGTATGTAAGTGTAGTGATGTCAAAACTTTAATTCAGGGGTTTTATCCGATCTTGCACCTTCTGATGACCATTTATTAATAACACTTAAGTTGCAGATAAGCACACGGCCCACCTGACGGAAAGTATCTATAGATGGATACCGTGGCCTATTGACGTGTTCATCCCCAGGAGAGTCACACTCGTGCAGTCGTGCTGACGAACCTGTAAGAACAGATAATTTCTATGCCGTCAGTACGGAAGATCAACCTTTCAGCATTTGTGATAAAATAAACATATTACGAGGTGAGATGAGTAGGTATAGATATTTAGTTACCTACGGTAGGGTACCGTCAGTATCACAATGCGCAGTTTAAGAGGCCAAGACATCAAGTAGGTAGCTGAAGAGCTGAGCACGAAATAACAGGCTTCATCTGTGACGACTATGAGATAAATCATAAATGTAACCTACCTGTCAACTTGAACAGATCGCATAGACAGGTCTTCACGACCATAATAAGTTAGAACTGTCCTAAAGTAGGTAGGTACGGCAAAGAATGTCGGTCCTGTCCTGTCCTATCGAATGCGCTATGTAGCTCTACGGTTGACCGACGGAAATGTGCGACGTAACAAAGTTACGTAAGAGCAAGCGCATGTGAGGAAGCTTGGGAGTATAAACAAACAAACGATAAAATATATTCTAGGGCATTCTACACAGCGCTATCTAGAGTACCTAATATTAGATTAACTAACTGTTATGGGTTCTGCAATGCGGATAAGCATATTTATCTACCTTTTTTGTGAATACGCGCATATTACTATATTACATAGAAACATTCAGATCTAATATAGGTACCTACGTATTCATCATGTACCTATATAAATATTTGCACTGAGCAGGAATCGAACCTACAACTCTGATTAGCAGTCTAATGCTCTAGCTACCGCTAGGCTTTCAGTTTGTAATATTCATACCTATAGTAGTGAAGGGTAAGAAGAAGGGTCAAATACTGGCAGATGTCACCTGCATACGATGCTGAACCTTCCATCAAGAACCAAGCGGTTCGTGACTTTTCTTTGCCGCACGATATAATCCTGGAATTCTTTACCAGCACGTGCTTCCTTCTTCTTACAGTCCCGGGTCCTTTAAGCGGGGTGTGAAAAATCATCTGATGAGGATGAGGACGTCAAGCTAAGGGCAACCATTGTAACATGCTTGGTATCTTTAATGGTGACCCTCTTTCTTGAGATTTGAGGTGAAGTCATATGAACTACACGACGTAGACATATGTGTTGAGCAGAAATAATAGGAGGGTGCTACAGGCACTAGAGCCCTACCAACATCCACCCAACACCTGCTGAACAATTGACGAGGCTCTTGCTAAGGCTTCCCTCTCAGAGTAAGGAGTTGGAGTCCGAAACCTCACCACCTTAGAGTATACATTGCTATAGAGCGCGCCTTACAAGTATGAACTGCTATCACGGGTATGAACAGTACCGAGGCTCCTGGCTCAACCTCAATCAGTAGCAAAACTATATAATTCGATATGTTAAATCAAAATTTTATACAACATCGTACCTATATTTGTAGTAATAATGACGTAAAAATACCGCAAAATGACGCCATTTTTTTTTGTATTTTGGCTTTAATTTTATCCATGCATATCAAATCGAACAAAACACTTCATAACAACAAACTACATTAATAAGTGCATCTATTGATGTTTTCGGTAATGCATTAAACGTCCCTATAGGTGCGCTATACCATCGCAAAGTATCTGCTAACACTCGGCGCCAAAGACCTGAGTGATAGGCGCGCTCTATATTTATACTGTATACTCTAAGCTCACCACGTATCACCATGAGTGAGGGGGGGTTAAAAAATTGCTAAAAAAACATCAACAACGTGATTAATGGACAGCCCCTAAGTGTAGGAAGCAACTGGGAAATCTTGCTATAGAAAATGAAGATATAACACAAGACGAGACGGAGGATAAATAATTGTTCTAAACTAGGTATAACCCGCGCCACCTATCATGGACCTAAAATGTGCTCAAAACGTGCCCTATACGCGCAGTACCTACCTACACATTTCTTGGGTGTCTTTTGAGGATAGCACGGGATGCTACTGCGGTAGACGAACTCAAATCACTGAGCTTAGACTATTACAAGGCAATCCGCGGGTACCAGAGCCTCGTATGTCTTACGATTTAGGTCCAAGATACGTGGCGCGGGTTATAGACAGGTGACCAGAGAACTCTGGACAGTTTTTGTGCTATCAGTGGGATAACTCAAGGCTTGTCCAGCTTTGTCTTCCGCACTGACGACACAGAAACTTTCTTACAGAGTCGGCAAGATTGTGACCCTGGTGTCGCACACGTCCATATCTCGTGGTAACCACTTTTCATCAGGCGGGCCGTGTGCTTGTCTGCCACCTGTAGTATAAAAAAATTAACGTTTATAACTAGTCGGGCTTTTAACGCAGCGGGCTTTGGAGCGAGCTATGCTTGGAGTTTCTTTGAAGGATAGAATTCGTAACGAGGTTATCCGACAAAGAACTAAAGTTACCGACATAGCTCGCAGAATAAGCAAGCTGAAGTGGCAGTGAGCTGGCCACATCTGCCGAAGGACTGATGGCCGTTGGAGCAAACGAATCCTAGAGTGGAGACCGAGCGTAGGAAAACGGAGGGTAGGACATCCCCTAGCCAGATGGACCGACGACCTGCGAAAGGTGGCTGGGACGGACTGGATGCGGAAGCCGGAGGATCGGCAAACGTGGCGCACATTGGGGGAGGCCTATGTCCAGCAGTGGACTGCAGTAGGCTAATTGATTGATTGAACTAGTCGGGAACTAAATAACTAGAATTAATTAGTTTGTTTTGTTTTGTTTTCGTATAAAAAGTTAAAAACCCGTTTCCTATCCGGCGCCGGCGATATGTTTATGTCGAAGCCGGTCAAAACCATAATGTCTCTGACATCAGGCTTTTTGCTGGTCGCTGTATGCTTTGCCCACAGAATGAAATATCCAAAAGTTTTCAGCAGGCCCTTTACTTAGTTCTTTTCTTAGAGACTGGTCGATGTTATGTTTATCATATCATGTCATGACTTCATGAGCCAATATGCGATCGAGACTGATAAATTTAAGAATATCGGAGACGCCAAAGTATCGGGGATGCTTTAAATTGTTATACTAAGTACCTAGCTCTAGGTATATTTTTTTAATTCATGTGATTTTATCTACCTACCCCTAACTAACCCCCATAATTTTTTCCAATCAGGATCTAATATGAAAACTGAAAACGAACTTACTGGTAAAATAAGAGATACCTAAAGAATATTTCTATTTGCATTGATCTGAGTGTTTCCATGGCTGGGAGAGCAAGTTAAGCCGTCTTCGGTCCCGTCCCGGTTGACATACGAACATCTATGGATATTGTTAGATACGGGTAATAAGAGCCCTCAAAAGTCCGAGTAGGTACCTAGTCTAACTATAGAACTTCAATATCAAAACTTAAACTTCACATCTTCACAGAAATTATCGAAGTTCAGCTGTAGGTATCATAGTGCGACTGGAAAAGCGACTCGTAGTAACTATTTATTAATCTGTACCCCAACTGAGTTGGGAAAACTCAGATAATGTTGAAATGCTGAGAAGGTCCAATCTACCACCACCAATCAACTGGTTTTGGAAATTTGGTTTTCTGGTCCATACCTACTCGTTATGTCATCAATTCATTATCGTTATGTGTTGTGATTTTAATGGTATAGGACAACGCAAGGAAAACTCTTTTTCTCATGCATGAAGTACGAATATTAATAATACTTTATGTAGATAGTACTGGTACCTACCAATATATAGGTAAAGCATAGAAATATGTACCCTAGACGTAGTCTTAGACAAAATGATCATTATTACCGGTGTGATATAACATTATCCGGTAGTAAGTCAGTTATCTTTAGAAAAAGTCCAAATAAATTGCGGTTGTGGTTCTAACGCAGGTCACTGAATCAGTTTGGCTTACTTTCTGCGATTAGATATGCATTTTTCGTCCGTGAACTCGACAATACATAACTAACGGACGACTTTTTACGCACACTTGTTGGGATGGTTGTAAAACATGCAACAATTAGGACTTTAGTTTAACAATCCGAGAGTGGATAATTTCACGGTTGAATAATTGTGTAAATTATGATAGAGCCGTTTAGATAACTTGTGTAAAACAAAAGTACAAAACGAGTTGATTTAAGTTAAATTATACGTTGTGCAGCGTCCGATTGGCGATGTTATATAAAATGCAAGCTCGGTGGCCGTTCGGCTCCATTATTATGAACGGTAAGGGGGGCGCGAGCGCAGTACTGGGCGGAAAATTGTAACGCAAACTTGGCCATTAGGTTTATACAAGTGTTGTGCAGTATTCTTTTCAATATAACGGACCACTGAGCGTTGAACTAATAGTGAAGTAGACAAAGTTGCTGAACATCAAAATGTGGCGCCGGCTCTTGTTTGTAAGTACTATAGAGTTATTTTATTTATTAAGTAGATAACTTCAATTATTTATTTATTTTCAGGAAATTTATTATTTATTATATGTAGGTTCCTATTTTTTTCTTTAGCTAGATACTGTTAAGTATTTTTATTCTATCCCCACCTATATGAATAGATACTATTATTAATTGTTCTATAATTAAATATTAACTAATAGAAAATTGTGTTAAGTACATAACAATTTTATTACGATCGATACTTCTCAATGAAGTAGCTGTACTGCCTTAATTAATTAATAAGTAGTTTAAATAGATATCTAAGTAATATCAGATCATCCAGGTGCTTAGTTTGAATAAAATGTTGTGTAATTAACGTATACCTAGCTATTAGACACTCTTGATGTCTTGATCAGACTACTACGTCTTCTCGACGTTATTATGTCACGGGTTCGATTTCCGTTCAGTAGGATAGTAACTTTATTGTACACAAATATATTACAGTGCCTACCTACAAATATTTATGTTTTTGTAAATTATTTCTATTCATCTGGATGTGTAGGTAACCTGGACTGTATAATGTGTTGTGTCTAAGTAGGTATGTTTACCTATTTATCCGCATTCTAGAGCCTACAATACAAACACTGCTATACCTAAGTGTCCTACAATATTTTTCGTTATTTATTTAAAGTGCCTATACCAAAATCTATTTCTAGTACCTACCTACCTTAAGAAAGCGCTGGCTGGTCTTTTGGTACCTAACAGATTGCATTGTGGGAACTCTTCGATTTGTTAAAAATATCTGGGCACGATTTAAAAGGGATTTCCACTGCAGATAGCTGTACCTAACCTAAGCAAGTTTTACTTTAGAATAAAATATTAGAGCTCCTCGCAAAAAGTTATATTCCAGATCCAAGGCAACGCGGGTGAAACCGCGGGCATTTGTTAGTCTATTATATACTTTTATATAATTTTAGAGTAGCTATGTCTGTACTTTGAAAATATTTAGAAAAATACTTGGGTTAAGTAGGTAGGTATGTTATAAGTATTAACGATACTGAACATTTTTTTTTATGGAATTGTTGTTTGTTTGTTCGCAATGGACGCAAAACCAACTGAAAGAATTTTGATACGGTTTCTGAATTGAAAGGTCTTGGTCAGACTTAAAATCGTATACATGTTTCATTTCATTACAATCGGTTAAGTAGAACCGGAGATACGGTCACAAACGCGAAATCTGTCGTCCACGCGGGCGTAGCCGAAGGCATGGGCATAGGCTAGTTTTAATGGTAGAAGATGGAATCAACAGCGTTATTGCCAATTGAAAGTAACTTATTACTTATGGTAGGTAAGTTACAGTTCCTATAAAATTTTCACTGCGATTTATTCAACGGTCGCATCTTATTAGTTTCACTTTCATTTTCAATAACATCTTTCACTCCGTAACCCAACCCAGCTCATTAAAACTGGATTGATTTGTTATACGCTGGCCATGATCTACACGGTTTGTAACAGTAGGTACCTACCTACCTATTCTGTTTAATTTATAGCAATATAATCAAATCAAGTCGAATCAAACGGTTCCCGGAGCAAAGCTGCCTATGATGCTGACAGCGTTGCCTCATTGAATCGCAATGGCAATTCCAGGAAAGAGCCGGAGCGGAAGTCACCACCTTGCTCTTAGACAACTGGACAAGGCGACCGATTTCCGCTATCAGACCCTTTGCCTACGATCCTCAACTGACCAAAGTCTCCAGTTGCTACCCATTGTAATCCTTTACTACTCGCCGCGTAAATACCTTTCATTATCAACCTCATAGCGATTTCTCAGTTACATCCAACCAAATATAGCCCGGGTACACCTGTCATATTATTTTTGATTCATACCTACTACTTTTCCGGGAGCGACTGCGGTCGTCTGATCTGACTGGAAAGAAGGTCGAGTGAAAAGCCTGCATATCGTAGTGTGAGGTTAGATTTAGAGATAATAGCACAGGCTTTAATATAATGAAGTACTCGCATCTTTTAAACAAACTAACGATAGTCAAGCCGCGAAGGTATCGCTTACAATCGGCAGTTACTGAATCCCCAACGGCTTTCTATCGAGATCGACCTAGAAAATTGATAGGTGGGTAATGTAACACTAGATTTATTACTCTCTTGACTTTAACATAGTATAAATAGGTAGCATTGTTGAATTAGATACAATGCTTAGACCATGTACTTTATACCTAGACACAGCATCATCAAAAACACAAGTCCTATCTGATAATGTAGGACTTATAGCAAAAAACAGCTTGAAAAACGCGATAAGTGCGAGTAAGCTAATGTCATAATAGACTAAACTGTTAATGTGTGCATGTTATGGGATGCATGTACCTAGGGGCTGTCCATGAATCACGTGAGGCTCAACAAGGAGGGGGGGTTCGGAAAACATCACGAAAAATCACCAGGGGGGAGGGAGGGGGGGGGGTATATTGGCATATCACGTCAAATCACGTGTATTTATTTTTTCTTATAATTTTTGTCACGATTCTTAGTTTTCTAGCATTAAACAATAAATAAAAAAAATACACGTGATCTTGGCTTGGGGGGGGGGGGGAGGGTAGTCTAAAACCTCACCACATATCACCATGGGGGAGAGGGGGTCAGAAAAATGCTTAAAAAAACATCACGTGATTAATGGACAACCCCGTATCGTATGAACTATGATGTAGAGTCATTGCTCCCTTTCTCTGCTGTACTGTAAGATTTTTCATTCTTCTAGATTGATAAGAACGGAGGTTTTAAAAGTACCAAATTACCAAATATCGTGGTGCAGCGCCGGCTCTAGCCCTAGATCAGGGTAGAGCGAGATCAATTTATTACTTTGTAGAGCACAAACTTCAAGTAGCGCCATGACTGACCTTGGATCCCAAGGTGCTACAAAAGGCTTCTATACAGTAACCTTCTACCTACCATTTCCATAAATATTAACCTAAATTTCATAACAATAGGCCCAGGTGGTACGCACGTACAAACTGATTCGCGGTACCTACTTCAATAAGATTAGTTCTACGGCTTTGAGTATGTACCTATCATGTAAAGCACGATGCCTTCATTGCTACGCCTAGTTAGTGCTCCATTAGAATAATATACCGTAGCAGTGATAACGAACGTGTCTGATTAGGTGCCATTGCCACCTGATAAATTATAGGGGACGTCGTCGTAGGTAATGAAATGACATTGACATTCTGTGCCTCCAGCCTCCAGCACAAAAATCAATAAATTATTTGAATTTGAAAAAAAAAAAAATACATCCGAATTGGTAACATAAACGAAAGTTACGTTTTGATAAGAAACATTCTTCCTGTTTGACTTCGACATGACTATTCTCTGAAAAGGCTGGGCTGCTTTTTATGAGATTTTTACTGGCAGAGAGCTGATGTTATAACGCATAAGTAACTTAGGCTATTTACATTTAAAAAAGTATTAGGGTATGCGTATAAAAATTCGAACATAAATTTAGCCAATGCAGACGAAGTCGCGGGTATAGCTAGTATTGAAATGAAACCTGAGACAAATAATAAAACTGTTTGTTATTATAAAATATTCTATGCCTGAGACATTCTCACGAATTCTCCTAAATCATCAGTCAAAAATTGAATTAAATTGAAGTACTCTTAGGTAAAAAAAACCTATTCGAAATCCAGCAAAATTAAATAATATTAGTTTTATTTTATTAGGATACCTACTCAGACTAAAAGAACTATTCTTTTAGTCTAAGGATACCTATTAAATTTTCATAGTAGACCGGTAGGTAGGTACTTACCTAGGTAAGTTGTGTGATGTTGATGCCTATCTAGACATGTGCTTTGTCATCTCGTCAGGAAGAAACTATCAGGAAGATCATACGTCTCCTTCCTTTAGATTTCTAATCATCAACGTTAATGACCACATGCCAAGAATAAGCGATTGAGGATATCCTGGAACACTGCCATACTTCTTCATTGTAATAAATGAATGCAAAAGTAGCTAGGTTCCCATCTAAACCTACGTTATAACTTTGTACATTCTACATTCTTCAGTCTAATTAGGTACCTACTGAGCCTGTACCATGAACTCTTAAAACAGATCATATTGTCATACTACCAACTGCGTTAATAACTTTGTAATTTCTTAAAAAATAAATAGAATCACAAAGTTATAACTATGTATCTCTACCCTTTTTATATATTTACACCTATGTATATAAAATTCTAGAGCTGTGTTTGGAAAATTTGTCAAGAAGATGAATAAAAATAAGATGAAAGAATAAAACGTTCAAAAATGAATAAAAAGTGGTGAAATGGTGAACCTTTATGATTTAGTTTAGAATATCCACTAAATCTACCTAAAGTTGATGTAGAGTTTTTATTCGACGGATAGTCCTCTACCGACTGTCAAGTGTAATCAATGATATTAAAATAAATATCATTGAGTGTAGTGTAGTGTGTAGTGTCAAAGAAGAAGATTGAAAAATAAGACAACTGTGATATGTACTTATAGAATTTAACTCCGCGGAGCGGATAAAAGCAATTTTTTGATACTTATTAAATTATTGGTCAAAAGCGGATTACTTCCTAAATAAGCATATTTATTTGAGGTTAGCTACAGCCTTCAGCTACCCACATAGAACCTTAAAATGTGGCTAAAGGTGTGAGAAAAAGATTGATATTAATGTTGACAGATATTTAGAGACGTTTCAAGGCAATTGCATAATATTTAATTAATCAACTATCTTTAGGGCAAATGTTAATTAAGTAATAATATTACAATTAAGTAATAAATTTGCATATTCTATTGTAGCAGTCTATCTGTCGCGTGTGAACCTCTCCTTGGGTGTAAGCCGGATGCGAACTTGATAAAGTTTTGATAGTTAGTTGATTTGTCAAGTTCAGGCTTCGTTCGCACGCTACAATTACCAATTACTTACTTACCTACTACATTGGGGTGAATAAGTTAATTGTCTCACACAAAACATTATTATTGTTTGCAACTGTGCGAAATATTACATTTATTATACATTATTTAATATACCTACCTACATTTATTGGCATACCTATATGTTACCCACCAACGGAAGGTAGGTATTACTCGGGCGGGATATATATCTTGGACCTAAAATGTGCTCGCAGTACCTACACTACGTTTCTTGGGTGTGTTTTGAGGATAGCACGGGGTGCTACGACTGTAGACGAGCTCAAATTCACCAAACATAGATTATTACAAAACAATCCGCGGACCGCGCTCGCCAGGGCCTCGTTTGTCTTGCGATTTAGGTCCAAGATACGTGTCCCGAGGTATACCTACAGACTTCATTACTTGTTTGTTTATGTTGGTTGAATTTGGAAATTTCATTCTGTGAAAATGCGAGGCGCATTCGACGATTTGCGAGATTAAGCTCTTCTTTCTTCTTCATCCTTGCGTAAATCCCGGTCGCATTTGAAGCTTTCATTACAGTCAGAGTCCAGGGTCCGAAGGCAGAGCGTTGTAATGCGGAATTTTTGGTCGCCTACACCACGTCCCCAGTGTCAACAGGGCAGTCACGTGCCCATCACGTCCACGTCCCGTCCGGGGTTTTATCCCGTTACGTATGCCACGACCTTTACACCCGTATTCACAAACGATACTGTGAGGTCTCATAGTGTGCTCGAGCGCATAGGGCTGGTAAAATTAATTCACAAACATCACGGAGCAGTATCTAACGCAGTGCGTTCCCTCAACGAAGTATTAAAAAAAAAAAAAAAAAAGTGTTATCAATGAATAAAAAGGCTTGCCAAAACGAACGCACTTAGAATTTGTTGTTCTCTGCACAGTTTTGGTAGTACGCATAGCGAAGTATTTTTTGTGAATACGGGTGTTAGTCCAGTACGTAGTACCTAAGTAAACACGTAGTTTTGTCATTATCAACCTATGTATACCTAATCATTGTATAATAATAAACAAATAAAACATAATTACTAACTCATCGTTCCATACAATAGGTACCGATTTATAACCCAGGTCTTGAATAAGTATTATGCGAGTATTCATCAGTTGCTTCCTAATTAATAAATTATTGTAAACTTAATAACAGTCTCTGTCTTCATATACGAGGAGTTAACTATCTATTATTAGTTTTGTACGCGATTCCTGCTCAATTAAGTATGAAGGTCTGTGGTCTGTGTACCTATTAGGCACAATATCTAATAAGTAGGCAGTGAATATCTCATAGTAGTAATTTTGAACACAATATGACGTATCTTTCCGAAGCCGACCGCAGACCGCAGCAGCAGAAGCATAAAGCATAGCGTACCGTGCAATAGACTTGAATATGATAATTTGTTCAATGTTTTAATTCATTGCGGCTGCTCAATGGACACCTTTATCCGTATCGAAGTTTAACACGTGATGTATGCGAAGAGATGACACGTCATCCGACCATAGAAACAAAGCCAAATTCGTAGTTAAGACTGGTAAAGCGGACCCCAGACTCCGAGCTGAAAGCTTCGGATGCGACTGGGATTTAACGCTAGGAGGAAGTACAAGAAACAAAAGAAAGCCAGTCCCGTAATCCGTTCATTTGTCTAGAACTATTGGAATCCGGAATGGGATCCATTCACCTTCTGCCTTTTTTCGTTTATAAATATTAACTTTCATGCAAGCGACTACCGTGTGTTCGTACAAGCTCAAGGGAACTGCATTAATCAGCAGCTTCACCGCTTTCAGGTGAGGTTGGCGCTATTGGTTCTTGGTGAGGCTCCATATCTACCTTGGCTTTATACTGTTGTGAGTTATGAAAGTGACAAGTACCATAATAAAAATAGTAGATAAGTATGTTGTTGTTACGCATGTGTATCATAATTTTTTATACATATACGAGTATGTAGGATTTTGGTGTGCGCAGTGTCCTTGCTGCGATGGCGGCTACATTTGGATACGCACCGTGATGTGAATGAATGTTTTAGAATTTAAGATGAGATTCATAAGTCTCTCATTGTTTCCTTTGTGCGTATGCGTACCTAGATACCATAAATAAAAATGTTTTTATTTATTTTTTCATTGTTTTACATAGTCAAGGCTTTGGTCTAGTGTAACTTGTAGACTAGCTGTGGCTTCGGGTCTTGCTTGTCTTCGTGTTGCTATGCCTGTTTCTGTGACTCTCATAGTTATTCGATTTGTTCCTAAGTAGGTATCTAGTACATTTAGATATCTTTATTTTTTTTTAAACTTGGAATTATAAATTAAACTTACATAACATAAACTCACGCCTATATATATCTCCGAAGGGGTAGGCAGAGGTGCTAGCATTAAGTATTAAGTATAATGTAGGTATAATTGTCAATTTTGGAATAGTGGTTAAGTACCGTGGTTTATGGACGTGGGCGCGTATAACACCAGCTGCGTCACTTTCGTGCTGCAGACCCTGTCGGAACCTTCTGATGCCATGCCTTTCTTGAAGAACCTAATATACTGTAGCCGCTTGGAAAATCATAGCAGGGAGATTGATGGATTAAAATCGGTTTCTAATCTTTTTTTATATACCGCCTATACTTATAGTTACTTATCCACCTGTTTAGGACCTAGTGACCTAAACATGTACCTACCTAAGTATAGGCGGTAAATACTCCAAAGTATCTTTCGTTTTCGTATCTTTCAAGTAAATATTTGTTATTGGTCATAATATAGTTCAACACTTTCATAACACTAAAGAAAGTAAAAATTAGTTTCCGTCCACGGTTCATTAATTTCTCGACCGCCATCACACTTTTTGTTGTTCGTAGACAAGTTCACTGTATCATTGCATTGCACAAGTCATTGCCTATTTCCTTTTTGTAAGTTTATTTTTACTTTGTACTAGAATTTGATTTTGGTGTCATTATCTAACCTTCGTTTCCTGAGACGATAGGTAGATACGTAAAGAAAAACAATAGTTTAACATACTTACATAAACACTACCTAACTATGTATTATTTTTCTTACAATGATGTAATATTTAATAATAAGCAGTTGGTACCGTACCTATAGCTTTAATTACCTGTAAATAATAATACAATAGATATAGCCCATATCATAGCTTTTTAAACAGCCCGGACTCAGCCTCAGATGCATGGGTCGAGTCAACAATAGAGCCCGGAACACGGCAATTGGCTTCTCCTCGACTCGACCTCGTGGGAATAAATCCCTATTACGTGGGAACTAATACAATGGTTGGTGAAATGTGGGTATTAATTCACCTCTGCCTAATCCTCCGGCGATAGATAAAGGCGTGATTACACCTATGTATGTGTTTGTATTAAGTAGCTACACACAACTATTCCATGCGTCTAATAAACATTAGATAATTATTATGCAATGTTACAAGGTACTTGCAGTCTATGTTTTGGAATACTTAGCTGTTGCCCAAGACTTTGACCCTCCGGAATCAGGAATTTTCATCTCGTATATTTCAAACTGTAGGTACTCTGTCCCTGTACCAAATTTCAGCCAGATCAAAGTTCAGATGTTACAGCGTGATTGAATAACAAACATCCAAAAATCTTCACAAACTTTCTTATTTATAGGTCCTAACTATCTAATATTAAATAGGATAAAAACATTGTATGAATGAATGCAATGAATAGGAAATGTGACTGGGAGTCTTAAGGTACCGGCTTACCTACCCAATTGCGTAACTGGTAGTAAGTTGCACCTGGACCATCTAGAAATAAGTAGCTCTATGTTACGGGAAGTACTAATAAGGTAGGTATTGGAAATGGCTTCAATATCCAGATGAACGTAAGTTCCTGATCTGTTTCGAACCAGTTTATATGTAATACAGGTAAGTATCCTACATACCTATATAGATGCTTACTGGTTTCTTGCTTATCTATGAGGTAGGTTTTTATTAGTGCACCTTTTTATTCGTACGAAAATTCCCACGGATATCTACTTACCCCTTCACCGGCCGGCGCGGCGGCGGGGTGATTATTCGGTCTCAATTCTCAAACCGACCAAAACAGCACGAGATATGATCAAAAATATAATCAATTTTAAAGCATTTAGTATGCTAACTTTCATCAGCTTTATTCAAATCGATTAAGATTGGAAAAAGTGAAATGCTCAGACGGGATTTGAACCCGCGACCAGTCCCTTACAGGGGAATGCTCTGACCACTGAGCTACCGAGTCACGTCTTGAGCATTCTAAATTCTCCTATACCTACAAGTCTCGTTCAAGCCCTGTCTGAGCATTTCACTTTTTCCAATCTTAATCGAAAAAAATATAATCACGGCGGGTATAATATTTCTGATGCTGTCAGCAAATCATCATCATTAATATCCTGCATCCAAAGCTTGCATTCCCTATGATGAGATGATTTAGTTTATTTTGCTCTTTCCGGGAGCGACTACCGTGTGAGTCTTCATCCCCAAGAGGAAAGCCTGCGCTAGAGCCTCAAAGTTCTCGCTGAGGCCCCAAACACCCATCTAATATAGGTATGTCTAATATAATGTAATACGAAATAGCAATTTATTTCATGTAGGTACCGTAAGTAATAGGATTCATGAGGCGGAAGTTCGAGTGCAAATACGTTCATTGACACTACGAATTGAAAAGAAACAACAAAGTGATGCAATAGTCATGGTCTAATAAATATCTTGACACCAAATTCAGAGAGTACGTACGTTTATAGGTACCTACAGTCTACGCGCAAGCTCCAAGAAAACGGGCCTGAGGAAAAAATGAGGACCTGGATCTCCAAGGCAAGGCTTTAGATGCAATCAGGATCTATCGCAAGGATGAGGATGATGATGAAATATCGAGAGCGTTGCTTTAGTCGCGTCTCTATTTTTTCCACAGCTCCCGATTTTCCACAGCTCACGCGGACTATACATTATGCTGTAGTTAATTCCAGAGTTGACGTAAGAAGACATTGATGAAGATGTAAAATTTTCCTCTTCTTCATCGGGTCAATGTAATTAATATTTTTGGCCAGCCACAGGGTTAGGTATAAATCTATTGCCCTACACAGGTTCTAGCTTGATAGTAGGTACAGGTGGAATGGCACAGTGGGCAAGAGAGAAAAGCAAAATACCTTTGAATAGTCCATAGAAAGCAGTGTGATTATTTCGGTAGTCCTATCACGGCGACCTCGACGGATGGTTTTTCACATCATTGATGGAATAAGGAAACACGTGTGCGGGTAGGCTCTACCCGGTAGAGCATTCCAGTTTTAAATAAAGCAATGAAGTCCTGAACAGCTGGTTTGGTAGATTTTATAAGTTAGACTTAGATTTCTACATACATACATAATATGTATAAAGGGATCCAGGGATAAAGGCGTAATTATATTATAATTGCGCCTTTATCCCTGGAGAGTTAGGCAGAGGTGAATTTCACCAACCAGTGCAGTGTATTAGGTCCTACGTAATAGGGGGTGAGCCTATTGGCGTTTGGCATATACCAGGCACTATTGTTGACTGGAGCCATGCATCTGAAGTCGAGTTTTCTACATGAGACAATATAAGGATGAGATCATAGCTACCTTTATATCTAATGTTTTTAATTCTACAAGATACATCGGACTTCCATTACTAGGTACTTACCTGTAGGTACTTATTACATATACCTACCTATTATGTAGTTAATGACTACAGTATTAAGTTATCTGTAGTTAATGAAAACTCATAAACTGATTTCTTGGATAACCCATACTCACAGATTTGTCTATTATTGTGAGTATTGTGAGTTGTGAGTGTTGTGACACAGTGGTCTATAATTGAATGTTACGCAAACTGATTTTTAGATACAATAAAATTACTTTTTTTGTTATTTACTTCTTTCTTTTGAGTGCGATGATTGGTCGCGTAATGCTTTCGATTGTTGTGAAACACGCCATTAGGTTATTTCAGTAATAGTGCGTAGGTTCGTATAGGTACGGTGCGGTTGCGTCGGACTGGATCCGACTAAAACCGCACGACCCGTCTCGGGTATTCAGAAATTTCAGAATCCACAAACGAGCAATTTTTCGAGGCGTCATAAATTACATATTAATTTTATATTTATTATTCTGTACATGCATCTGTTGTCATTCATTGTGCATTTGGTGACTTAGGCAGGCCTATTTGGTGTAGCGCTCGACTAAGTCAGAGGTAGGTAGCGGATTCGATTCCCGCTCAGTCCAAATCTTTGTATGCATGAATATAATATCTATTTGCATTGTTCTGTTGTTGCATGTTTCTATGTATAAATTAATGTACTTACCCACTTATGTATGTATCTATTACTAAAATAGTTTCTAAACGTACGTTTCTACCTAATAATATCTATCAATAATTACAAGCCCTAGGCTTCAAAGCAATATCTAGATTCAAAGTTACCATAACACCTATATTATTGTAACTTTGAATCAAGATATTGCTGTATACCTACAATTTACTTATTTAATCATTATTGATAAATTATTTGATTATGCACCTACCCTTATTATTTTTATATTGTATGCAGCTATTAGGTATTTTGCTTATCTGTTTGTATTATCTATTATTTCAGTTGCTGCCGATAATATTATCAGCATCATCTATAAAAGTACCAGTCGATAAAGTAGATAATACTGATGACCGATCTACAAATGCTCAAGAGGAACACAGCACACCTGTTTTTTATATTAAAGAAGGTTCAGACGTCGACAGCTACCTAGTCCCTCCTGATCCTAACAAACCCGAAACAGATTTCTCTGACATCTTAGCAACTCCTGCAACATATCTGCTACCACCTGCCAAAGAACAACGGTCGGAATTCTACGCACCCATAGGAATCAGTGCCCAAAGTGACTGGTTGCCCATTCCCCAAGTGCAGCCCCTTAATCAACGGAATGCCAGATTTCAAAGACCACTTATAGAACCAATACCGATTTTATTAAACGATGCTACGCACCAACGAGATGGAAGTCAATTTACCATACCGATTCCTATACCATCGACTCAACTTTTACCACCTTCAGTTGACGCCGTCAACGAATACTTCACATCTGAAGATGAACAAAATCAACCAATCCAGGTTCCTAATTTGCCCATTTATAAGGACGACAGTAATCGTCCGGCTGTACTTCCACAACTAGAACCCGTAGAACCAACCCTCGCTTTACATTTAATACCTCCAAAACTACAAAAACCGTTGAAGTTCCCCACAAAACTGTATCCTAAAAAGTTTTCTAACGATTTCAAGCCCGTTCCGATACCTTTAACTCAGTTTTCTCTTGATAACGAACCCCAAGTTCCTCATGCAAAACCTGCGAAGTTCTTCAAACCGCAACCCAGTGACGAAGTTGAAGATTTTACGCCCCTCGATGAGAAGAATTTGTATCATTATAAGAAAGCAGAACATAAACGGAAACTAAAAGGGGAAGATGACACTACGAAGGTTAGTTTAATTTATTTTAAAGTTATGTACAAAAGGCAGTCAGGTATTAGAATGAAAACCGAACTTGCCCGGTATTTTCTATAATACCTGCGTCACCTGTTCCACCTGTTTTTTTTTACTATTTTTAATTTATAAAAGGAACAAAATTAATCACCTATTTTTTTAAATAAGGACCGTTGTCATATTCTTCCTAATATCGTCTTTAGTATTGTCGATAGAGTCACAGTTTACCTAATTTTAATGATTTAGGTATGTAGAATGTCTACTTTTATTTATAAAACAATTAAATGTAGGTACCTAGCAGGAGTTCATAGTTCCATGTCAATATCTATAGGATTTAAAAAATCCGTTATGCTGTCCAATGGTAGATAACAACTGTGTCCTAATTCCTAAGAGCAAAAGGTACCTTACTCAGAGTACTTACTTAAACATAAATTTAATGTGATGGTAGCTTAAAAACTTGTGTTGTTTCCAGCAACATTATGACGAAGCGGCGGCGGAAACACATGGCGAGCCTACTTCAACTGAACAAGAAACTTCGGAAACTAACTTCAGATACCCCGGACGTACGTGTAATACAACTTAATGATAACATAACAATTATTGTTTGAAGTGGGTTGAGAATAAATCAAAAACTTATTAGAAGGCAAAGTTGAAAGTTACCGTATATAATGTCAATAGATTATATTATACGATCCTCTAACAGTCCTCCAAACAAAACTATAAGTATGAAATAATATTATTGTTAATGGCTATTATCTATTTTGTGGTTAAATACATAAATAGGTAAAAGCATGTGCAGTTAACTTTTGTGAACTTGGGTCTCGACAAGTTTTGTTAACAGATTTCGATTTATCTATTTTGATGATGCCTAACTTTATCAATAACTACAATACTCGTATACATACGAGTACTTATGTGATTGACTCATCAACAGCTAAACAGTTAAAGCTATTTTAAATTGTTTGCGGTTGATGTCTGTTATGTTGTAAGTATGCACAAAGGCGGTTCTTTAAGGGTTTTCAGAAATTTTACACTACCGGGGCAAAATATGTCCATAATTTTGTACGTCAGTACATGGGACAAGGCAGATGATGATTGATTATTTTTAAAACCTATTTTAGGAAATGTTTATCCTGCTCCATTGCGTCAGGCACCGCCATCGGTTCCACCCCGCGATGCCAGCTCTGCGGCAGCACCCGCCCCCGACGGCAGAACTGAGTTCAGGATGCATGGCATGAAGGGACCTCACAGCTATCAGTTCGGTTACGACACCGGCAAAGGGTGAATATGTTTTATAGTTTATCAGTGTACAGTGGTGAAGGGGGAAAATTTTCAAAAGGGAAGCCGGTGGAAATTATTTTACCTTTTATAGAACGAAATTTAAATCTCTTCCACGGCTTCCCTTTGCAGAGCAAGCTGTCAGGAATCGGTTTATAGGGCCCCTTCGCCACTGCAGTGTACGCATGCCTACGCAATTGTCACAGGAAATTGTCTAGGTACAATCGATCAATAATTAATTAGACTATTGCCGTCGATGGCTGGACATATACCTCCCTCAATGTACGCCAATGCTCCCGATCTTCCTCTTTCCGCATCCAGTCCGTCCCAGCCGCCTTTTTCAGTTTATCATTCCATCTGTCTGGACTGGACTAGTATGCTCTAAAGGTCAACAGTCTTTTGACAGTGATGTGTCCAGCCCACTGCCACTTCAGCCACAGAATAAATAATAGTACTGCTTCAGCTTGCTTATTCTGTGAACTATGTCGGTAACTTTAGTTCTTTATCAGATAACCTCGTTGTGAATTCTGTCCTTCAAAGAGACTCCAAGCATAGCTCGCTCCAATTTCCGCTACGCGACTTTTAGGTCGTGGAATAGCCCTGCTATCAGTGTTCACGTTTCGACACCGTAGGTCATAAAAGTTAGGGACGCTGGACCTTGTTTTCATTGCGGTAGGAGTGAGGAGGAGACCAGACATTTGTCTATAATATTCTATTTTTGTTTATTTTTCAGAAAAAATCGGCAGTTTCGCTACGAAGAACGCGACAATGAGGGCTTAGTTCACGGCCATTATGGCTACATGGACAAGTTAGGGAAACTCCGTGTTGTCAACTATAGCGCACATCCTGAACACGGGTTCCGAGCTGAGGAACCTGTTGAAAAAGAACAGTAACTAACTAATATAAGAGCTTCGTATGTGTGTTCGGATTCGGGTACTTTATCTGGATAGTGTACAAGCCAAGTGAACTGACATTTTGGCCAAAATTTCATTATGTGCATTTTAGCTGTAAGAAACACAATATCTACCTATAAACCTGCGTCAGTGCTATCGGGTTAAGGAGTCGGCCTTACGATCGAAAGTTCTCGAGTTTGAATCCTGGTCATACCACTACCAACGTGAACCTACTTCTAACACAAGCAATTAGCCTAACTGGAAGGGTTAGAAAGAATACCTATTAGTGATTTCGGTTACCTACTAATATTCTTTAAAAACCTACCCACATAGTTAAACCAGAAGTCCGATATTGCTACTTGATGATGGTGGTGAAGGTCATATGGCAGTCACTTCACGGAAAATATCGAAGTTAAGCCGTTTCGTAGTTAAACTGAGAGCCGATCCCTTCTGATTTGGGAAACGGCAAAGATGGAAGGATCTGGGAACAGCCAAAACTCATGAAACAATATGGACGTAATAAGTAAAATGCGTAACACCATATCTCTAAATTTATAAATAGTCAGTTGGATCAATTGGCTTCTACACTATCCAAAGAAGTCATCTTATCAATATGACCTCTGACTCGCCATGATGGATATGTTGTAAGAGGTACATATAGCTGGTTTGTAAATAGATATTTAATCATTGATGACTTGTATATTTGCTCACAAATAATTTAAATTTACCGAAAATAAGGGTAAATTGTGAAAATTTGTAAGTATTTAAAAGGTATATCGACAAAGCTTAGGTAGGTAGGTATATCTTGATTAGATATTCAATAATGGTAGCTAATTATGAAGTAGTCAATACTCAATGTTTTCTTGTTTTGTCGTCTATCGTTGAATTAAAATTCGTTGTTCTGTCGAAATATATTTTACATTCTGGTCTAGGTATGTATATTATACTTTGTAATTCGTAGTAAGTACGGTCTAGAGTACATTTTTGTATAAATATTGATATATATATAGCAACATCCAGATCAAGGTACCTAAACCTAAATAAATAGTCTATTTTATACTAGGCGAAGTCAAACTTGCGACCTCAGACTTCGCTACAGATGTTACAACACAACTCAGCAGTTATTTTTTTTTAATTGTTACAGAGCATTTTCTTCAATATTACTTAATAATCGCTTGTCATGATAAAGTTGTGAAAACGAACTACCTAAGCTTTGTTTGTTACCAAATCGGGGTTTCATACTGAGTTGGTATTCTATTGGTAAGCTGCAATAACTTATTATGTATACTAGACAAGTTGTTCAGAACAATGATATAAATACGTATTTGGATGGTTCAGAAGGAAAATTGTGTACAGGGTCCTCTACATGTAGACAACTTCATCTGCGGATGTTAGCGGCGGACGCGTCCGCCGACGTGTGGACGGGGTCGCTTCGTCTGCTCGTCAGCAAACGCGTCCACCGATTACATCTGCGGAAGAATCGGTCTACGTGTAGAGGAGTCATCATAGTTCCTGGGTGAGGCGGGAATTAATTTTGAATTTGGAACGGGATGTAGAAACTAAACTTCGGTCGCAGAGCAGAAAGAATTTCGTACGTTGCCTTCTAGACCTACTGACAGTGGCCACCAACCTTTTTGTATCAAGTGAAAATTTCATCAGTCCTTGCGTTAGTCCGAACCCTTCAGCTCGTAGTCCGGGGTCCGTTTAAAAATGATGTGGCCTGTTTTTTTTCTAACCTCCCAACCTGAGCTGACAGTGTAGTTCAGGTTATTTGTCTGGGTGTTTCTATGTATATTATGTATGTATTTACAAAAAAAAAAAGTATTTAAGTATGTATATCCGCATTCTAGATTCCATAACACAAGCTAATTAAGTTTACCATGGGTCTAGATAGCGTTGTGTAGAATGTTGTAGAATATTTATTATTATTATTATTATTATCCATCAGCTTTCTACTCCGCGACCATGCTTTAGATAGAGTTTATGAATTTGATAGACGCCTTTTTGTAATTTGGTCTTTCGCGATAAGTACCAGTTTTTAACCGACTTCAAAAAGGAGGAGGTTCTCAATTCGATGGGTATTTTTTGTCTTTCTTGTTCTGTACAACCAGTTTAGTACCACTAGGAGTAATTGAGTAAGCCATTGTAGATTCGTTACCGTAAGTGTCATATAGTGGATAAGGTGTATTAAATAATTTATATTCTAAAATAAAAACACTTTGTAATAAAAATAAAGATTATTTATATAAAAATATTTTTCATTTATAGAATAATGATATATAAAACTTCTCTAAAATATAAGTAAGTATACCTTGTAGTCCGTTTTACCATACATATTGTTAGATACTGTATAGTGCAACTTACAGAAATTCACACATTTAGAGCTTTCGTATTAAAATACGACTTAATGATCGGGTACCTACGGCTACGTAGGTACAGCTAGTGACAAAAGAAAGTGGATAATGATTACACATATTTCAAATTTAAGTATCTGAATAATCCGTCAACTAGCCTACTGCAGTCCACTGTTGGACATAGGCGTCTCCCAATGTGCGCCATAGCACCCGATAATAGAATAACGATTCTATACATACATGCCGTCCAAATTAATTAAAAAGGCTTAAACTGCTAGTAAATGCTGTTTTTATGAAGTACTCTGTATCTACTAAATATTGGTAAAAGTACAGCAAATAGTTCTCAATTTACTTACCTTTTACTCTTTATATTTAAAATATTTACCATTTACTCATTATTTGTTATACTTAAAAGTTATGTAAACGACCATGTAATGCAAAATCATATACAGTAAATGCCGTTTCCAAAGAATAACATTATAAACTTTATAATCTAAACACTAAATAATGGCAAAAGACACGATTTCTTATCAGACTAGAATAAAATCACAAATTAGACCTGAAGTTTCTCAACAATTTGGTCCAGTAAGCTGGAAGCACCGATGCGGAATAGCTGTGGTGTGAGCCATTCTGGACCCAACTCTGTGTGCACTAGGATTAACCAGTTGACGGCATCACGGGCCGTCTTAATGCCCCCAGCAGGCTTTAGCCCCACCTGTGGAAGAGGTAAAGTATTTGACTGAACTAAGAACACAACTAGTAGGGTAAAACCTTCTATCATTGGCCTGCCGAACGAGTTGGTGGTATATAACCATCAATCTATATTATCGTCTATAGAAGGATTAGAAGATCGTCATTGTTTTTTGTTTCTTCTACTACACAGAACAGAACGTATAATACATATTTTCATGTATCAAGTGGGCCAATTCTCGTCATAAATTGCCATGTTAGAGTGTAGACAACGTATCTATAGTTTATAATATATATCATTGATTCTCGTAAGTAGGGTTGCCACCTTTTTTTGAAGAAAATATAGTATTTTTCTTCTTCAAGTCATAAAAATATAGTACTTTTGAGAAATTTAGGGAAAAATATGCCTACACATTTATTCGTCATCTATTTTTTCATATTTTATTTATTTTCCATGCGTTTATTCGGTCATCGAAATGAACGAGAAATGAACGATCTGAACACTTTTTTTAAAGTAGAATGTTCGAAATGACTAAAATGCACGCCGTCTGTCAGTGGGTCGTAGGTTGCCGGAGATGACATTACCGGAGACATAATATCTCTCGCACCCCGGTCGACCCAGGGCCATCTCTCTCGAGCTGTTGGACGGTGTCCCCATATAGCCCTCGGGTATGGGGAGGCACACATTACGCCGCCGCCTCTGCCTGCTTCTCCTAAGGTGACAGGCGGCTCCATCCGTCACCCTCAGAACCGCTCTCATGGGGGACGGAGATCGTTCTGCGACCGACACCTGACTTGCTTTAAACATTTGATTCACGTACATTCCGTGATCGTATCGAGGGAAACCTTTGTGTATGCCTTCAGCCTAGCCAAATTAAAGAAGTATCTTTCTATCTGATATTACCTTTAATTTTGTTCGAAAAGAAATCGCGACATTTGATTTAGCCATGAAAATATAGTACATTTGCGTACTATATTATTTTTATATAGTATATAGTACAACGGGCTCAAATATAGTACAATACTATATAATATAGTACAGGTGGCAACCCTACTCGTAAGACAATTTCGAAGAGAGATTAGATTGAGATTTATTACAAGAATTAGCCCTCAGCTGTCCAAATGCCCATGTGCCTGAGAAAGGTAATGTCATGGGTTCAAGTTCCATCCTGGTTCTTGAATTTTTGGTATTTAAATTTATAGGAAAACTCGGCTTCAAAATTTCATTCATTCTAACCTTAACACCAGTCATTTGGTAGTATCTCCGAATTGCTCTGCACATAATTAAGCCAACAGGCAGAGTGGCATTCACTGCTTCCATTCCAGTTGATGTCTTTATAAAGTCTGCGCCAGCCATCATTGACACCATTGAAGCTTTGTAAACCTGTTTCAAAGAGGGATATGTTTAAGTGATCACGCCTCAAGCACTGCACACTTCAAATTCGTCACGTAAATGTATCGAGAGAACGGAGCATTACGATTGGCCGACCGGCTACTGCGAACCTGTGTGTGTGTGTGTGCGTGTGTGTGTGCGTGTGCGTGTGTGTGTGTGTGAAAAGCCTTCCGATCTCAATTCTCTGTTCTTTCGATACATTTACGTTACGAATTGGAATATTTTTTCTTGGGGCACAAATATTGTAAAATATAACGACAAGACAAGACCATGTTGACTACTCCAAACAGATCCAGAGTTGGTGTTACTGATCTTGTTGTTACCTAAACCTACGTGTTTGGTGTTTTTAGTAATAAAGAACCTAAAATTTGGGTTAAGTAGACCTTTATTTACAGAACTTACATTTTCATAAGATCCCAGTTGCCCAACACCAAGTATGACCTTGAGGTGAGCATGACCACAAGCTTCCTTCATTGCTTTTACTTGATCATACAATGTCTCCCACTGGCCAGTTAAAACTAAACTGCGGTCAAGTACAACATCAATTTCATTTGCACCGCTAAAAACTGCATATTCCACCTCTTTCAATCTTGTTTCTAGACCATAAAGGCCGGAGGGAAACCCTGTAGCAACTAGAAAAATAAAATTGGTTTCAGTCAATAATCAATAATATTGTGTTCATACATGCATTCTGGTTGTGACTAATTGTGATCTGGCCTTTCCTTAAAGTTTTCCGATCAGATAGAAGTATGCATTCCTCAATCTTTACTGGGTTGCCCATGCACCCTTACCTCATCAACATTTTTGGCAATAATAATAATAATGCTACCTTTTCTGAAAAAAAAGTACCGAAGTCTTGCTTATGGTGAATTTAATTCAGTCCCCTTTCAGATAAAAGCCTACTCCATTTTTCTCCAGCTGTCCCTGTCCTGGCCATCCATTCATTCTTTTCCTGCAATCTTAACCATATCCTCTAAATACCGGTCACTATAACATGCATTTTATAATGATAGATTACCAGCGGCAATATTAACTTCATTGAGCATGTCCATTTTTCTGAGTGCTTCATGTGCATCTTTCACTCTGCTGGGGTATACACAAACTGCAGCTGTTCTAATTTCATTTTGAAGTTGTAGTTTTGTTGAGACGTTTGGTGGTAATGGATTTACTGCCTGAAATAAGAACAGTTTCATGTTAGGGCACTGGGATTATGTTTAGTAAAATATTGTATTATTTACAACTAATAGTAGAAATACTAGTGTGTGTGAATGTTTTTACCGTGTATCACTATTCCAATATTATACTGACTTTAGTAAACCTGATTATATTAGTAGTAAGGATTACATAGGCGCAAACAATATTATGTATATTGTTGGCCTGTGGGTTCTGAAGGCCAGATGGCTATTGCATCATGGAAAATATAGAGGTTCGCTACTTTGTAGTGAGACTGCAAACAAGGCAAAAGGTTGATGAAGAGTAGCGCTGGTCTTACTCTTGGTATATGCCACAAATGCATCTACATCTACTAAGTGAGGTAAGGGTTCTCATTGGCAATGGATTCAAACAAAGGCTCTTCAACTACTGAGTAAAGCCTTATGTTGGTAAATTAAAGTTGGATATACACAAACCTTATAGCATAGTCGAAATACATTAGATCTTGTATCATCTCCGGCGAGGGTGGTAAGGTCAATGTGTGTGATAGCCTTTAGGAGCCATGGAGTGAGATTATCAGGTGATGTTACAAGATGTGTAGCTAATATAGTTTTGATCTGTGCCTCAACGCTTGTTTTGTTGATGTAAACATTCTTCAAGTGACTGGTATCTAAGTAGATAAAAGACATAATTATAAATCAAGTTAAATTAAACATCACAATAGATGTTACATGGGTTATAGAAACTTATTTTTGAATTTAGAATTGATTATAATATTGTAACTAAATAGATACCTATGTAGGTAAAATGTAGGTACGTAATTTGCGTATAAGAATAATATGAATTATGAGCAGATAAAAACACATTTAGGTATTTATCATTATCACTATGTACAGTAGATATATAAAAGAATATATTAAAATATTGTTATCTTACCTAACCCTTTAGACATTGTTTCAACTATATTTAACGGAGATGTGAAGCAAAGCGATTAATTGATTACCACTGGCTGACACTAGTTATAAGTACTTTATAAAGATCACAAAGTTTTTAAAACTAAATTCCAGAATTTTGAAATGCAAAAGGAACACAACACACACAATCTCAGCCTCAGCTGACACCTGACAAGTGACAGACACTGACACAACAAGTGACACTGTTGTCTTGACAGCTGTCAGTGCTGTCACAGCACTTTAGGGATGGAAGTAAAAAAATATCGATACCGGTATTCAAAATCAAATTCAACGATATTACATAATAAACATCATCTGTATTTTTTATATTAATTATACAGTGTGTACCACAATTCAAGGCTAAGCGTGCACGAGAGGATGGCTACCCGAGAAAAAATATTGATGTAAAAATAGTGATTCGTGCTTTCATGTTGCAACATGAAAGCACGTATCATATCACTTCCGGTTGCAACCGGAAGTGATATGATACACAGTGAGGTATGAAAGGGGTTTTGTTTCCACGGATGCTCAGGCAGGCTGGGGTATGATCCCGAAGAGTGAAATTTGACTATGTACTTAGTCCGTAAGTGTGATCTGCCCTAGAATTTTTTAAAACATTGTCTACACTAGAAAAAAAAAATTGTAAGTTTTCAAATTGAGTTTTGGCGTGAACGCGTTGAAGGATGCATCACGGTATTATTTTATTTTCCGAAATTGATGTGAGTTCGAGTTACGTAGGTAAATATATGTAAAAATGGTGGATTTTTAGATTTAACGTAGGTAAGTACTTAAGAGTAAGAAAGAAGCCTTTAGTAAAGTTTCCACTACTTTACTGAGGCAGTAATCATCATCATATCGTCATCATCATCATCAACTCACCATCATCATCATCATCATCCATCCCTCCATCCACCCATCCAAATAAGTAAACTAGGTACTTGATAATGGCTAATGCTAAGTTAAGCTAAGAAGCCATTAAAAAACAAAAAACAAGTAGGTATTCAAATTTAAATTTAAAAAAAAAGATTGTGAAAAGCGGCAATGTTTACTAAGATTTAATTTTCCGTCCAAGTAAAACTGAATAATAATATGTTTGTAGTGTTCTTCAAAATAATCCCTACTAATATTATAAATGCGAAAGTAACTCTGTCCGTCTGTCTGTCTGTCTGTCTCACTTTTACGACTAAACCGCTGAACCGATTTTGATGAAATTTGGTATAGAGGTAGGTTAGACCTTGAGAAAGGACATAGGCTATGTTTGGTCGCGATAATCGACATCCACGCGGGCGGAGCCGCGGGCAAAAGCTAGTATTTAATAAATTAAATTTAAATCTTATGCGTATTCTGGCGCCATGTAACGACGACCGACGAGGGAAATTCCGCAAGAAATAACAGTACCTAGGTACCTAGAGTACCTAGGTACATTAAGTTTAACTTACCTACTGATGAAAGAAACTCATTGTGATCTAATTATAAACAACAAAAATAGATTGTTGGCAGTTTCCAGTTCCACTATATCGGTGACTAGGTATATAGTATACCTATCTAATAGATTTTATTGTGTAATTGATAATATATTGTACTTACCTAACATAAATCAATGGCATCTATTCATCTACATTTACCTACTTACCCCTAATTTTCTTCCCGATTTTGTACCTATCTTAATTTTTAATCTTGCATCTTGATATTTCAGTTAGCTCTTGCAATGTTTACATTTTATTTTGTAAAATCTTGAATGGTTAATGCTGAACAGTCTCTTAGCCAATTTATTTTATCCCGAGAAGACAGTTTAAGATTAGGACGAGTACATTTTTATACAGCGACAAAAAATTAAAAGCCTTGTGTTAGTTAATTGCTGGCTCAGGTTTCTCTTTAGAGGATCGTACCCGAGAAATACAACATTTTATCTAACTTATAGTTTTGTTTCCGTGTTTAGCTATTTATCGAGTTGTGTACACATTCGGTGAATGGAGGCGCTAATCAAAGAATAAATCTCGATAGGTAGGTACACGAGACGATTTATTGCGATCTGAGATTTGTTTCTTACTCGTAGAACGCGAAGCGGGCGCTATAAACATTTCAACGTACCATTACAGTAGTCCCACCAAGAAAATACAGCCTTAGTTCTTGCTTGCAAAGTTTTAAAGGAATTAAATGTTTTCTTTTGTCCTACCTTTCGACACAAATAAGCTAGATCCAGTAGGACTAAGGCAACTTAGTTAGTTTTCTTTATTTTGAGAAGAGTACTAAGTAAGCCAAAGCTAGCTAAGCCAAATTGCTTGCATTAGGAGTGGATTCATATCGGTGTAATGGCCAAGATTCGAACCCAGGACCGTTCAATCATAAGGCTTAACCACTAAACTGCCGACGATTTTATCACCTTCTTTTTCTTAGCGTTAATCCCAGTCGCATCCGAAGCTTTCACCTCGGAGCCTGGGATTCGCTTTAGCAGTCTAACTGCGGATTTTGCTGAATTCGATGATCTCTAATTCGGAAATATCGTGTTGATTGTTATGTACTAAATTTTGTACCCCGTTCTCTGTTGATTTCCTTTATGTTAGTTAACCATGAGGTTAACGGTAGGATGTAAATTATTCCAACTCTATTTCCCACGTTGTTGTTACATTAGCGAATTTAGCGATGTTCTTATACTTAATACGGAGGAGGCTAGCAAATAGAATGACTCCCTTGATACCTATTAACCGTAGCTAGTTAATACGGAAATATACAAATTTTAACTGCGCTCTTTTGTAGGGAAGAAGTACTTTACCCGTAAAGGGCTCTATAAGACTTCAATTTACCTAATTAAAAATTTCGGCTCTACTACCTAGGTATTTAGTTTATGCAAATAAATAGAGTTGAAGAATGTCTATTTGTAATATTGAAATAACAGTTTTTTAATTAATCTTAGGTATACCTACCTAACAAAATACATTGATTGTAAAAATGTTGTCTGTCTTGCAGTTCGTTTGTCCCGGATAATTTCTGAAGTGGCTGGGCTGATTATGATGAGATTTTTATTGCAAACAGCTGATATTGTAAGGCGTAACTACATATTACTTTTAATAAAAGTAATATTTACCCTTAGTTACCTATGCCAAATGTTTTTTTTTAATTTTTGAAAAAGTAAAAGAAAATTAAAATCTTACCCCGTGTTTACATACTGCCACTCGCATTGCTCATCGTGTTGCCGGAAATATTCGCGCGATTAATGCCCTAGCGGTCACACACGCGCATCATCGTGTTGGTTCGCATTACAGTATTCGCCCTGCAATGGAAACAGACGTAAACGTATGGAGGACAACGCTGTAGCAGTGTACGCATTATGCTTTTACAGCATAATAAATAGATTATTAATAAAAACTATAACTTTCAACTACTATACACTTTCCGTAGATAGATATAAATATTTTTAAAAGTAAATATTCGAAGAGCAATAACGAAAGCCGTGTTTACTGATTAGCGCCATCTAGCGGTCTCGTATAGTTCATCGCGCTTGTATTGCCGCTCCTTTGACTCGCGCCGCCAAGCCGACATTCACAGCAACATACGCGGCAGTACAGTACCTCGCGGCATGACAAATATACCATTCACACCACGTCTCTGCCCACTTCTCTCGCCACTTCCCTCGCTCTGCCGCGAGTATGTAAACGCAGCTTTAGTCGTGGTAAAGTCATTCAATTAACTCGGCTACTAAGAACGTTTAATATAAGGTAGCAGATTTCAAAGTTATATATAATAACTTGTAAATAGTTATGTATGTATGTAGTGTAACATACATAACTATTTATATAAGACAATTCAGCCATGCCCTTATGCCATTAGAGGCTGTAATCCTAAAATACCGGTGGGTTCCAAATTGTGTGCAAAAATATTTACAGATTTGCAGCTATTGGATACCCGGGTCGTAAGCTCTATGAAATTAGACCGTATCATCATCATTCTAACGTTGATCCCGATTGGTCCGGTTGAATCCGGGTTTTTATTTTTAAACTAGCTGACCCGCCTCGGCTTTGACAGTCGCATATTTTGAAATCCCTTACCATCCCATTGAGCCCGTTAATTTTTAGTCTTCAAATAATGCATGGAAATTGCGGGATTTGTTGACATTCATGATCACTGCTCCGCTACCTGTAGTAGGACCTAGTAGCGTGATATTTGTATAGATTAGGATTCTGAAAAAGAATGTAGGTTTGTGAGTGAGATACCAGCTACTGTCAGGCAGGCCCCAACCAATTTGTTCAGAGGAGATTACCTAACGAGGCGACCTATGTGCCGATGACGATCAGAATAAATAGTCCTGAAATCATCGTCGGATGGTCAAGTGCACCTATTTATGTACCTAGGAAAGGGATTCGAAACCCTGTTTGATAAGTATAAGTTCGGTTTGAAATGTGGTTCAGAACCGAATGTGGTAATCCAGTTTAGATCGTGGTTACAAATACAGCTCAGAGTCACGTAGTTAGGTACCTGAGCTATAATTAAATGCGTTTTCAAAATGCACGTACCGACCTACCTACCTAATCGGTACTATCGTTATTGAACAAAAAGTAAGGTTCGAAACTTTTGAGTGTTCCCGAATCAGATCTATGTCACATGCCAGAAAATAATTATTTTCAGCTGCACGTACCTAATCGTTATTCAACAAAAAGTAGGTAAAATTTGAAAGTTTGAGTGATCCTGAATCAGATGCATTTTCAGATGCACGTAATCATTATTGAACAAAAAGTAAGATTCCAAACTTTGATTGTCTTGTTTGGTTACGCTTAATAAGCTATTGTGTTACGTGTTGATGTAGTCGGACATGTCACACTCTGATTGGCAATAAATCTGGCCGAGTTACGATGCGACCAAATGAAAAGCAGACTAAATAAAAGTAATAATTAAATGGGTCATTAAACAACGCGTGACACTTTCAAATTTGATTCCCACCTGCGAGTATAAAATAACATAGGTACAATGTTAATGACTGTTCTCACCATGTTGTTAAAATGTAGACATCAAAATTGAGATTAATTTTACATCGCTTACGCCAAAATTCATTTTCAAAGTTATGTCAAGACATTATTGTTTTATGAGGTCTATAACTTTCGCCTTCTAATGGTTTTGTTTCATTGTGACCGTTTAGTTGCGGCTGTTTTTTACATGTCTATTATACATTGATTACTCAAGGCTATAGGTATTCCTGAAAAGGTAGGCAGAGGTGTAGGTATTAATACACCCACAATCATTTAGCCATGTGGTTTAGAAAGTTAAAGTGATCCTACGGAAGCCTAAAACATAGGTACCTAGGTACTAGGTATAAGTAATTTATGAGCTCTACTAAAACTCAAGTTTTGAGTTTGCGTTTTCAAAATGCACGTACTGACCTACCTAGTACCTACTACGTCGGTACCGAGTCCGACGTCGTTACTATCGTTATTGAACAAAAAGTAAGGTTCGAAACTTTTGAGTGTTCCCGAATAAGATCTAAGTCCTATGACCTATAAGACCTATGAGTGAAAAGCGGACTCTTTTGAGCGTTTGACTGACGGTCTCTCCATACAATTTCCTCTGTTCAAAGTTCAAAGTTCTTTATTTGTTGAATATGGTACAACTGATGGATGGATGGAATGGAATATGGGGGGTCTTGACGAAAAGGGAAAAAGTTATAAGTTGCTCATTTACCTACATACATTATAAATTCAATAATACAAATTTCGTTTGTTCATTGTATATTCGATGCTCGCAGAAAAATGTAGTAAAAAAAGAATAATTTTCATGCTGCAAACGTGACTAATAAAAAGGGTAAGTTGGGTGGCTCAATAAATCCTCAGTCTACGGAGTTGGAGATTTATATTTCTATTAGAGGTCGTCTTACGAAAGATTTCTAAGATAGCTATATAATAAAGTTGCAGAAAGATGCCGGAGATGTTGTAATATCGTGAACTGGGAAATAGGTACAAGTAAAAACTACGATATTGCACGAGGAGGAAAATAAGATAAGTAATTAGAGATATAATAAGACAAGTAAAGCTATCTATATTTTGTAATGCTACTTAAAGACCTATATAAGTTGAAATTCGTGTTTGTTTGAGTAGGTCCCTGGATAGTTTAGTTAGATAGTGGTGCTGTAATCGGGTCTTTGTTATTTTTATAAAGCACTTACTGCAAACTTTTTGAATGAAGTAAATTGAAATTCGATAAAAATAATATCAAGGGCGGGACTTGAACCCGTGACAATATCTTGCCAGAACTCTACCAATTGAGCTGCCGGAATTGTCTAGGATAATTGAAATTATCATCTACATAGGTACGTATAAGGGCGCCATCGAGTTCATACGAACTACGAAACAATACCTAACATAATGAAAATCATGGCTACTTCAATGCAAAAGGTACCTACCTACGAGAGTACGTTTTTCTATACAACGACGCGACGGTTTAAACGGGGCGTGTAAAAGGATCTACCCCCCTAGACAAGTGGCAATTCGTTGCTCGGTGTATCATGGAATAGAATGACGAATGTATAGAATTTGACGTTTTTGACATTCGTTGACGCCTGTCATATACGTCAAATCCCATACATTTGGCATTCTATTCTACAAAACGCTGGCCGACGAATTGCCACTTGTCTAAAGGGGCTGATGAGACCGTCATATATTATGTGGGCCACTATTATAACATTGTTGGTGTCTGTAATATTGACCCTCTTTCTTGAGACTTTACATTCAGCTTACCAATAAGTGAAGTTATGTTGAGGTGTCCAATACAAAAAATGTATACATGAATTGTAACAATCTCATTTAACATTCGTTCACATCGACCAACACATAACACGCCGCAATGGATTAAAAGTGCAGTCAATTTTAATACATATGTACAGCAGGTATTTACCACACGACCTATTAAAATTAATTGGATGAATACTGAATTTTACCAACACTAGATTCATCAAAACGACCGTTGTTCATACCATCACGTAAAGTAAATTCTTTCATATTACATACATAATATAAAGATCCCACCATTGTTTTTAATTTCTTTACAAAATTCTATACTTACCTACTACTCAAAACAAAATAAGAGCCAATAAGGTTTTTTTCATCCCACCATCTCGGAAAGACTATTTTTGCTCTTCGATAACTGAGCGTAAAAGTCGTTTTTATCCTCTAGAGAGGTAAAGTAAATTTGAATTTAGAACATCGTGTGTACTAGGTTTGTGGACTCAAAACATCATTAAACCTTAGAGTATCAGATACTCTAAGCATTAAACCTATTTACTTCTACCCTTAGAGTATCTATAGATCTATAGATACTCCTAAGCTTCTACCTCTATGGTGCCGAATTTATCATACAACTTTTTTTTAATTCATGAAAAACTCAGACTCGTAACCTCCTTGGTGTACTTTTTTTTTTAATTTGCTTTGCGCGCATCAATTTTTTTCACGTCATATTGTTGACATTGTTGTTGAATTTTTATTTTGTTGTATTTTATTGGGATTGGTACTCAATCTCAACAGTCATAAAATCAACAATTAAAACATCAACACCGTAAGACCAACAATTCAAAATCTCTACGATTCAAAATCTCAACGATTCAAAATCTCAACACTTTAGAATATCAACAGCTTAGAAGGTCAATAGTTCACAAGATCAAAGTTTAAATACTCAACATGGAATTTTTTTTATATATACTTAGTGGAAGTGATACAGATTACATATTTTGCTATTATATACATAGGTAAATAAAATTCATGTTTAGTTATCTAGATATTAATAGGCTAGATAGCGGTGTATGTATAAAATAAGCAGTCAGTAAATCTATCACTATATTTTCGATATTAAAATGCTTCTACATAGGTTTGAATCAATCTACAGGAAACATTAATTACACAGAATATTATGGTACACGAGGTGACTAGGATACCAAGAAGGTCGGGCCTAGCACCCTCTCTTCTAGACTTTCTGCTGACTAGTCACCCAGACCAGTACAGTGTTTCGGTGCGAGCCGCTTTAGGCAACTTCAAGCTGCCCCCGTTGTGCAACCCTGATGGATCCCTGGCCCATGAGCCCCAAGAGAAAGCAAATTTTGCTGGTTAATCTCTTTGCGGCCAACTCCCGAATCGATGATTGCATTGCAGTAAGCGGCCACCGATACAGCTCCTTTGTGACCACGCAATGCCTGAGATCCGTATCAGGCAGCGGGATATCCGTGCTGTGCTGCAGTCACTCCATGTCCGAAAAGCCAGCAGACCGGATGGAATTCCAGCGGTGGTTCTTCAAAAATGTGCATCGGAGTTGTCTCCAATGCTTACGCGATCGACCGGATGTCGTACAACTCGGGTACAGTGCCATCGGCTTGGAAGGAGGCGAATATACAGCCGATCCCCGAGAAGGGGGATCGCTCAGACCCGGACAACTATCGGCCCTTAGCCGTCACCTCAGTGCTGTGCAAGGTGTTTGAGCACATAATAAACAACCAGCTCATGTGTCACCTAGAGGATCACTCCTTAATTAATGACCGGCAATACGGTTTTAGACCGAAGCGGTCAACGGGTGATATTCTGGCGTACGTTACCCATCTTTGGGGTGAGGTTATGGACAAGCATGGCGAGTCACTAGCAATTAGTCTTGACATCGCCAAAGCATTCGATAGAGTCTGGTACAAGTCGCTTCTTTCCAAGTTACCAGCCTTTGGTCTATATTTTTATTTGATATGAAAATTACCTGTATTTTTGGATTTTTTTAATATATATAGGACACGTCAATTTGATTTCGCCTCGCCTGATGGTAAGCTGAAGGCAAAGTCTCTGAAAAGAGGGTCACCATTACAGACACGTACCATGTTACAATGGTGGCACTCAGCTTGACAGCCTCATCAGATGCTTTTTCACGCCCCGCTTAAAGGACCTGAGACTGTAGGAGGAGAGAAACACGTGAACTGGTAAGGAATTCCAAGTCTGCCGCTTGTCAACCGCTTGGTTCTTGATGGAATATTCTGCACCGTATGCGGGTGGCACCTAAGTCCTGCGCGTGTTGTATATAGGAAAGGAGAGGGTGGGATTAATTGGAAGAACATTCATCATGGCAGAGACGGTAAAATACCGCCAAAGATGCTACATCTCTACGCAACTGCAAAGGCTCGATTCCCAATAATGCGGACCGCACGTCACTGCAATCTGTCGAGAGCATTTAGTAAGTACTTTGCGGAGCCATACCAGAGATGCGAGCAGTATTCCACGTAAGAGCGAATTTGTGTTTTGTAGAGAAGGCATCGCTGCTCCGGCGTGAAAAAACGTCTCACTTTGTTCAGGACTCCGAGTTCCGAGTTTACGCGAGGCTGTTTTGATGATACTATAAATGTAGTTTTTGTAGCAGCGAACATCCATACTAAGGATATTGAGATTGTCCTGTAGTGGCAGTGGCGTGCTCTTAAGAGTTGGAAGGGGAAAGAAAGAAGATACCTTTAGTTGCTGTAAACGCGCATGCCTGCGTCTTCTTGGCATTGAATTCGACCAGGTTTTCAAAGCCCCATTGAGAAACGTCGTTCAGGGTCCGGTCAAGTTCACTGACGAGAAGCTGCCTTTTTTCAGCGATATCAGACTGCTTGGTCGCAGGTTGTCCGTGATAACTCCCGTGTAAGGTGCTAATCGTCTGCATAGCAATAAACTAGACAGCATGTCATTGATATGCAGAAGAGAGTGGGTGATAAGACGGACCCCTGCGGCACACCAGCATTTACCTGCAGGAACTCCGAAGTTCGTCCATCACAGAGGACGCGAATACGGCGCCCCTGCAGGAAGCTAGCCACCCAGTCGCGCAGTCTGGGAGGCAGAACCAAGGCTGGTAACTTGGAAAGAAGCGACTTGTACCAGACTCTATCGAATGCTTTGGCGGTGTCAAGACTAATTGCTAGTGACTCGCCATGCTTATCCATAACCTCACCCCAAAGATGGGTAACGTACGCCAGAATATCACCCGTTGACCGCTTCGGTCTAAAACCGTATTGCCGGTCATTAATTAAGGAGTGATCCTCTAGGTGACACATGAGCTGGTTGTTTATTATGTGCTCAAACACCTTGCACAGCACTGAGGTGACGGCTAAGGGCCGATAGTTGTCCGGGTCTGAGCGATCCCCCTTCTCGGGGATCGGCTGTATATTCGCCTCCTTCCAAGCCGATGGCACTGTACCCGAGTTGTACGACATCCGGTCGATCGCGGAAGCATTGGAGACAACTCCGATGCACATTTTTGAAGAACCGCCGCTGGAATTCCATCCGGTCTGCTGGCTTTTCGGACATGGAGTGACTGCAGCACAGCACGGATATCCCGCTGCCTGATACGGATCTCAGGCATTGCGTGGTCACAAAGGAGCTGTATCGGTGGCCGCTTACTGCAATGCAATCATCGATTCGGGAGTTGGCCGCAAAGAGATTAACCAGCAAAATTTGCTTTCTCTTGGGGCTCATGGGCCAGGGATCCATCAGGGTTGCACAACGGGGGCAGCTTGAAGTTGCCTAAAGCGGCTCGCACCGAAACACTGTACTGTTCTGGGTGACTAGTCAGCAGAAAGTCTAGAAGAGAGGGTGCTAGGCCCGACCTTCTTGGTATCCTAGTCACCTCGTGTACCATAATATTCTGTGTAATTAATGTTTCCTGTAGATTGATTCAAACCTATGTAGAAGCATTTTAATATCGAAAATATAGTGATAGATTTACTGACTGCTTATTTTATACATACACCGCTATCTAGCCTATTAATATCTAGATAACTAAACATGAATTTTATTTACCTATGTATATAATAGCAAAATATGTAATCTGTATCACTTCCACTAAGTATATATAAAAAAAATTCCATGTTGAGTATTTAAACTTTGATCTTGTGAACTATTGACCTTCTAAGCTGTTGATATTCTAAAGTGTTGAGATTTTGAATCGTTGAGATTTTGAATCGTAGAGATTTTGAATTGTTGGTCTTACGGTGTTGATGTTTTAATTGTTGATTTTATGACTGTTGAGATTGAGTACCAATCCCGATGGCAGTCGCTTCACGGCAAATATCGAGGTCCAGCCAAATCCGCAGTTAAGACTGGTAAAGCGGACCCCGGACTCCGAGGTGAAAGCTTCGGATGCTGACTGGGAATTAACGCTAGGAAGGAGAAGCATTTCATTATTTCCTCGCTGAGGTGGGATGAAAAGTTACGTGTTGCACTCGAGTGCAAAGATTTTTCACCTTGTGCTCTTTTGATTCCCTCGCTAACGCTCAAGATTCTAATTTAGAATCTTTCGCTTGCTCGGTCATCAAAAATGAGCACGCGGTTAAAAAGCAACTTTGCACTCTTGTATAACAAATAACTATTACTGTTTACTATAAAATAATATTCTCGTGAGGCTGTTTCAAAACAACAATCTAACTTTGAAATTTTATCTATAATGAAATTAGCAATTTATATCTATAGATAAAATAAACAAAAAATACTAGGTAATTCCGCTTCGGCCGTCTAGGAAACCGAAGTTTGGTAACCGGTTTCCTTGAAATCTTTTTTAATACGTCTACGTAACTGGTTTCCTTGAAGGCTTTTTTAATACGTCTACGTAACTGGTTTCCATGAAGTATTTTTTCATACTTCTACGTAACTGGTTCCCATGAAGGATTTATTTGTACGTCTATATCGTCCCATATGAGCCAAACGAGCGTATCACCAAAATATAGTTTTTTTTTTATTTCAGAAATACGTTGTCTATTTGGTCCTACACCATCTGCCAAAAGGACGTATTTGTATAGTTAATAGTTTCAGAGTTCCATTGTAACGTATCAGAAAAAAGTATATTTTCTTTACGACGATAACAACTTAACTTTTGATTGGTGTATGCCAATGTTATCCGTTTCATTTTTCGTTAGTTCCAAATGAACGTATTTGTTTACGAGTTTATTTGATACTGAAATTTTCCATAATTGACAAAATTTCTAAGCAACCATAAAAACGTAACAACTCATACGTTCCTATAGTATAAAAAAATAAGCGAATTTGAAGTTATAATTATGAGCCATTTGAACGTATAAAAGTTTACGTTTGAACTTAATTTTAATTGAATATCTCTTATTTAACTGATTGCCAATACCACGTTAAATCAATTACATTACAGTATACAGTATGCAGTATACTCGTAGAATGACAACAGAAACTAGGTACCTACCATTTTTTTTTCGCTTTCTTCTTTCTTAGTTACATAGGCGGCTTATGAAAAATTGGATAAATACTTCTTCGAAACCGGTTACGTAGAAGTATGAAAAAATACTTCATGGAAACCAGTAACGTAGACGTATTAAAAAAGCCTTCAAGGAAACCGGTTACGAAACTCCAGTTTCCTAGACGGCCGAAGCGGGTAATTCATTGTATAAACACGGGTTACATAGAGATAGATGTTGTTACACTGCTATACTATAATATTACCTATATCTACTGTATTTTTATATATTCCTTATGTATGTTCGAATTTTTGTATGTAACGAATAAACTGGAAAACTACTGGACCAATTTCAAAAATTCTTTCGCCATTAAAACTCTACATTATCAGGTACCAAAATAAGCTATACTTATATCATCACGCTACTACTCGTATCAGCGATGAACGACTTCAGAAGTTTGATCAATAATCAAGAGTTTGTATTGTTTCTTCTCTTCTTTCAGTAAACTAAAGCGTAGGTAGGTACTTAAATAAGTACTAATAAACTTGGTTCCCAGTCGCATCCGAAGCTTTCAGCTCGGAGTCTGGAGTCCGCTTTCACCAGTCTTAACTACGGATTGGCTAGACCTCGATATTTTCCGTGAAGCGATTGTCATCTGACCTCCACAACCCAATGTTAACATTAGGCGATATCGAAGCTCTGCAGTTAGACCGTTGTTTTTGGAATTTTTTAGGGCTCCAACTACCCGTAACGATTGCCATAGATGTTCTTATGGCAACCGGGACCGACGGCTTAACGTGCTCTCCGAGGCACGACCAGACCAATGCAAATACTCATATTTCATGCACACAAATATTTGCACTGAGCGGGGATCGAATCCGCGCCTCCTGCGTAGCGGCCGCGTTCACTACCGCTACGCCATGGAGGCTGTCCATAACATAAACTATCAATATATTGCAATAGATAGTTCATGTTTTCATCTGTAAATCAGAACGTGTTAAGCTATTTTTGTCGTTTTATATGCCACTTAGGTAGCAATGCAGACAAGCACACGGCCCACCTGATGAAAAGTGGTTACTGTGTCCTACGGACGTACAACACTAGGCGTCACACTCGGACTTTATAGATGACTAGTTGTCCCGGCGAACTTCGTACCGCCATATTTTTTTCCATGCCCGCTGCACCTATTTTCTCATCCTTTAAACCTTCCCTGGACACCCACGAATATTTCAAGACTGAAATTAGTCAAATCGGTTCAGCCGTTCTTGAGTTATAAAATAACAACGAAAAGTGGCATTGATTTTTATATATTAAGAGAAGAAGATAAACAAAATGAGACATCATAGTAAAGAAAACAATGTTATAAATTGTATACATCTACTTGTCTATTATTTATTTGTATAAAAGCACTTTTGATATAAATAATTTAATTTAACTTTGTTAACAATCCCTGACACTTCAGCTGCGACTGTGCTAAGTTCTAAAGAAAGGAATTTACTTCTGTATAATTTATGCCTAAAAATTTTGAGGTTAGATATTTATTCAAAATGTCGGCTTTCTTTGGACGCAAGCCTTCTTACTTGTGTATGCTATTAGCTATTCTATATACTTGACCACTAAATTATTGTAGCTATCATATAAACGACATATATTTTTTTTTTTTTTTTTTATCGTGCGCAAAATCCCCACGGATACCTCCCCCACCGTAGCCGGAGGAGGAGGTTATGTCGGACTCGAACCGACTAAAACGCACGCCGTCTGTGGGCCGTCAGTTGCCGGAGGTGAGATTGTCGTAGCCATATCCCTCGCACCCCGGCCGACCCAGGACCATATCTCTCGATCTGGCCCTCTTCCGGTGAACCCGCCCCCGGGTATGGGGAGGCACGCAATGCGTGCCGCCGCCGCGGCCTGCTTCTGCTAGGGTGACAGGCGGCTCTACCCGTCACCCCCAGGCCCGCGCTCATGGGGGACGGAGGTCATTCTGCGACCTCCGACGCCCGAGTTACCGCTGCTCGTTGCGGGCCGCGCGGTTTGCGATTCTCCTTCGTTCCTCGCGCTCCCGCTCCGCCGCCTAAACGACATATACCTACGAATATTGTTTAAAGGTGTCAAAATTTATTAACGCTCATTTATTTAGTTCTTGCATCTTGTTCCAAATTCGAAATACATTTTTTTTCCACCTTACCCTGGAATTTTGTTCAAGATAAATGGTTCGTATAGTATCCAGTATCAGCAGTAGGTAGTCATGTCATATACAGGGTGGAAAAATAAGTTGGGCCCTGAAGGGAAACTCCCTTAAATCCTTAAGTTGGCTCATTTTACTTAATTCACTTAAACATTCCTTTATTTTTAAGAAACAAAACTGCATTCAAAGATTTTTGAAAACTCGCTGTATAGTCATCGACAAAAAGCAATGTAAAGCCCGACCAGTAAAATAAAAAACCTCAACATATTGCGGTAAACTATTGGAACTAATTTCTTCATATGGTAACAATCTATACAATGTCATTATGGTCATCTGTCAGTGTGGTGTCAATTGTGCGTGTTGTTGAGTTTGAGAGCGCTACAAAACTACAAAACTATAGTAATATGCCGAAAACTATTAAAAGCCAGTTAAGAAAAGTAATTTATAATATAACAAAGTATTTGTCGGATAAAAAGTAGGAAGGATTGGACTCTGTTCCTCTAAATAACATCACGGACCTTGTTGTCAACATGACGGGTAGGACATCATAGAGTACGTGCAACTGAAATTGGCCTAATCTACTGATTTTACTGTGACTAATTATTATTCACATTTTTAGGTATATCCCGATCTTCTGTAATAAAAATACGAAGAGAAGGTCAAACGTCAAATGTATTTTCTACGCCTAAGAAAAATAAGCCTAACGCAAAAAAGAAAATCATGCTCGATTATTTTGATCTCTGTGCTGTTAGGCATAAAATACAAGAATTTTATGCAGTCCGAAAAACAATATCGCGTGGTCCCTGTTCTATACATGGTGTAACTGTATGTCTAACTTGTATTTACCATTCCAAGCAGTAAACTATTATACGGATACTACTGTGTTGTGATTTGTGCCCAGTCCTTGTAACCAGTATAACACGCCGCGTCTATTTTTCTATTTTAACCAGAAAACTTAACAGAGAAAAACTTAACTTTTTAACAGAGAAAAAAAATACATTTTAGTGAAAGTTTTGTATATTAAACACGTACTACAAGTTCTTTCTTTTTCTTTTCTTTCTATATTAATTCGTTTGTAATATTGGACACGATCTTTTTTGTATCGAAACTTAAGAACAAAGCAACTTAATGAAATTAAAAAAAAGAAGTCTATAACTCACTTTTGTGAATAATAGCAATGAAAAACATGACAGCCTCCGTGGCGTAGCGGTAGTGAACGCGGCCGCTACGCAGGAGGCGCGGGTTCGATCCCCGCTCAGTGCAAATATTTGTGTGCATTAAATATGGGTATTTGCATTGGTCTGGTCGTGCCTCGGAGAGCACGTTAAGCCGTCGGTCCCGGTTGCCATAAGGACATCTATGGCAGTCGTTACGGGTAGTTGGTGCCCTAAAAAGTCCAAAAACAACGGTCTAGCTGCAAAGTTTCGATATCGCCTAATGTTAACATTGGGTCGTGGAGGTCAGGTGGCAATCGCTTCACGGAAAATATCGAGGTCTAGCCAAATCTGTAGCTATGACTGGTAAAAGCGGACCCCAGACTCCAAGCTGAAAGCTTCGGATGCGACTGGGAATAACGCTAGGAGGAAGAAGAAGCAATGAAAAAGTCACAGTTTTATATTAGGTGTCATTCCGTGCTTAATTGTGGGGAAATAAAAGCCTGTTCATAAGCAAGTGTGTTGAAAAATATTGGCATTTTACATGTGTATCACTATACTTGGTGTTGTCATAATCATAGATGTTTTTGGCGCCCCCAGTACGGGTTTTTTATTTTATTGGTCGGACTTTAGTTTACTATATGGACACAGTTTTCCCGCGAAAAGAACGAGTTCCGGTTGCATCAGTTCATCAATCATCGTATTTTCGGTTGACATGAACTGAACCGATGTTGACAGCAGGGAGTAAAACAAATAAGCATTCGCAAACCGAATGATGCATATTTCGGAGCGAAGGAATTTCTTTGAGTCAAAGTTACAAGTTTCAGAAAAATATTTATCTGGATCAACGTTTTAAACGGTCTTTAATGTTGAAGAATGAAACTTGAGTTTGAAATTTTGTAAATGTTGATACATACAATATATACCTACATATATTCAAACCTGTAAATCTCCGAAGGGGTAGGCAGAGGTGTGTAAATATCTACATTTCGCCAATTTTATTAACATCTACAACATATAATAATTTTCAGTCTCAAGTAATAGGAAGCGCTTAGCGCAGAAGACAATCTAAACAAAATGATAAGATAAATACAAAATAGAAAATTCTTCAAGTACAAATAATCCCGGAAATCACTATAATATAAAAGATTGAAACTTGAAGCTTCTTGAAGGTTTTGAATCGTGGATTCAAAATCTAAAACCCAATAATCCTCTTCTTAAGTAGATCGCATTATTCCACGAGCATCAAGAATGTGAAAATTATGTTTATATTTTAAATTTTACTTAGCCTTACCTAAATGAGGGCTTAGGTATATTTTCGTAAACCTTACCACAATGTACAGTGGCTCTACATTGCCGCTAATGAAAAACACTCACTTTTCTACAGTCATTTACCCGTTTCGAATAAGATTTGGACGATGATTATATTTCGATAAGTGATGATTTTAACGAAGAACTATGTTTATTGGAACTATGAGTATTTATGTTATGGTAAAGCTATTCAACGCGTGGTTTATAGAGCATTCTCATTTATATGGGTTCTGGTGGACGTTAAGTATGTATATTCATGTTCCTGGTTATTTCATCGTGCCTTTTGTGCGTATCCTTGCCATGCTATACGCGAGTACCTATTGTAATTTGTAATATTTAATATAGGCAGGCATAAGTAAAGGCAAGGAAGAAAAATATCATCCCGAGCGAGTGTTAATTTAAGGTTAAGTAATTCATTGGTACCTATACATAAATTTTAAAGGTGTGCAGGGTTTTCCAAAAACCGCCGAATGTTTTCACATACGTTTACAATTTCACACTCCGCTGGTTCTCTTAATTAACCTGTTCGGCGTATTTTAAATGAGTTGGGAGTTACACGCAAAATTGCCCTAATTTGAAACTTGCGTCGTCTTGAACTAAAATCGTTTACTTGATCCAAATTATATTGTTATTTAAATTAAATTAGTTTACAATTAAATACTTTAAATTGTTTATCTTATGGTATTGCATAACAAAACATCGAGGCCTCAGCAAACTTTACCTGATAGTCCTACTGATTAACTAACGAGGCTTCTAGCGCAGGCTTCCCTCGCAAGGTTGGGGAAAATCAAGATCCGAAGCTATCGGTGTGCCAAAATGCTCAACATATTAAATATCGCAAAATATCATTTGCTTTTAGGGTTGGTCTCTGTTTCATCTCGAAACCGGGGATAGCCCAGGGTCTGCTGGGGTGCAAAGGAAATGCCATATTGCGTCCACCTCACACTACTACATTTGGGACCCGACCCGATAATCGTCCCGCCAGCCTGCGGGGGGAGGAGCATCCGTGGTGATTTCCGCTTGGAAAAAAGGGTTTCTCTCTATTGATGACATTAGCAGAGACATAGGTAGGTATCTCTTGCACCCCGGCCGACGCAGGGTTGTCTCTTTCGAACTGGCTCTCTTCGGGTGTGGGGGCCGCGGAATCCCTATTGTGTAGTATATCATAAAATGTTATATTTTATTTCATACGCCTTTGTTACAAGTGTTACAACATTCAAGTTTCACACTCCGCCGGTGTTAAAAAGTTTTAAGTTATGCCTAGAAGCTGAATCTACGTGACTTTAAAAGAGCGGAAGTCAACTGTAGTATAACATTAAGTTTCGGTTAACGCGAGTCTAATTAAGGAAGTTTTCGCGAGTTTGCTAATATTATAAATGAAGAGGAAAGAGGCCAAATTCACGCTCGCCTCTGGCGGTAATGACATTTCTTATTGCATTTGAATTGAGTTCATGTTTTGTGCAAACCTCTCTTACCCTCTTTAAATTGTATTTGTACCAGCAACATGGTAGAATTTCTTAAATAGTTTGTACCTAATAAAGAAATGTTCGTACTAGAATTTCTACGGAATGCAATGATGTCTATGACGTAGCAATAGAGCGTTCGAGTCTGAGGCCGCAGGTTCGATCCCACTCAGTTCAAATGAATGAATTCTAACATTCATGAATGTGTTTTGCACTGTTCTGGGTGTTTTTATATTTTAAAAAACATGTACCTATGTATATTTATTCGCATTCTAGCCAGTTATACTATGCTTACTTTGGGAGTAGATTGCGCTATGTAGAATGTCTTAGAATACTCAAACTAGACCAGTTTACTGTTCCATAATAACGAAACAACATTAATTTAGCTTATTGTTAACAAATTGCCTTATTTGGAATTTATAAATAATACCGCGTTAGCGGAAAGCAACAAATATATATGAAAATCTATAACTGGTATATTAGATTATGTCAAACTTTTATTGATAAACTGCAATGGCGGAAATCGTCCATACTGTTTTAAAATTACTCTACATGTTTACCTAACTTGACATCATTATAAGTTAAAAAATGTTTGGAAACTTGAGGATTTTTTGTCGTGTATTATGTCAACTTTTCATCAACGTAAAAGGTATAGAATGGAGCAAGGTTATTGCGTTATTTAACTCTATATATGAAGTTTATCTTCGTTGCGTTAGTCCCAGTCGCACTTTGGAGGGCACCGCTTTTTCCAGTCTAACTTCGATATTTGCCGTGAAGCGACTGCCACTGATCTCTACAACCCATTGGCTATATCTAAGTTCTGTAGTTAGACAAGTTGTCGGACTTTTTAGGGCCCCAACTACCCGTAAAAACTGCTAGGTATAGAAGTTCTTATGGCAACCGGAACCGGCTTAACGTGCTCTGAGACACGGAGTAGTCTCTCTGTTTTTCTTAATAAACTCTATACACGAAGTTAAAATATGTATACGGGTCTCTACCAAGTCTTCAGGACCAAGCCAAGTAAGCTAACCTCACTTGCAAGCTGTATCTGCTAATTAATAGACAAGATTCTGGTGCAGGTTTTTCTCGCGGGGTCGCTGATTCAGACGAAAGTCGCTCTCAAGAGGCTTTTCCAAATCAAAACTTACCTGCTCTTTACATTCAAAGATAGTACTATGAATAGTACTCCAAAACCTACTGTGCTGGATGTAACCTACATTGATGCTGATCACAGCTGTAGTATTTCTCTGTAGCATTTTAACCAAATCATATTCTGCGATGTGTGATAAATATAATATGGTTAAAATATGTTAGGAGAAATATTGTTATGGTCTGCACGAAACAAACCCTTATCATTTTGTCAACATTTTTTAACAATACAATTTTCAAGATCGAACATTGACATCGTGATCTTTTATAGACTGAATTCTAATACATATTTATTACGGGAATTGACCCTTAGGTCAAGTTATATTGTAGATACCGCTTTTGTCAATTTCCCTTATAAGTAATAACGATTCATCGATTCACGATGTCATCATTCTCAATATATAGGTATTTTCATTCATAAATCAGGTCAGAACCGGTCGTTGAACGCCCCGAGTGTCCCCATTGTGCCATTCTATTAATATAAATAGGTGTCTGAATATTATCTTTTCGAGTCTAAGATGTGTGATAACAGGAGTATTATCATGCTTGCAAACGACTTTTAATCACAATCGTACTGTGATTAATTTGTGGATTTAATTGTTCCATAACTTAGAGGTTGTGGCGTAAAACAAAACTAACTTAAATATGTCAGTTAAGACTCGCGTGTTCAACAGTAACTTGATGCCTTAGAACGACAATACATGTTAGTACATTAAGTACATATTTTACAGCATTACTGATTTCCCCTTTGTATTAAAATAAGCCATCAACCGGCTAGTCATCAACCCGTATAAAATAATCCACCTACTCAATAATTTACCAAGAAACTCTCAAGAAAATATTTTTTCAGATGTCAATATTCTCCAAATATCACAAATATCGCGTAGAGGTGGCCACCTCTTCGTTATCTTCATTCATTGTGGCATTTTTATTACGTAATAAGACGGAATTCAAATGGATAATCTCGAGCCGTAAACGAGGTTGGAGAACATGAGCGGCATGTTTAATTTTCCATACAAATAAAAATGGTTGAAGGAATGAGAAAGGCATAAAGAATTATTATTGCTGGGAATTCGGTTAATATCTACTTGAAATAATGTGCTTCTTTTTGATTATTTGAAACGTTTGTAGATACAGATTATACCTACCATGACGTGATAAGCGTTCCTTTTCAGGGCGAGTAAGAGGAATGTAGCTATATATAGAGAGCTCTAGCCCTCTCTCTCTTTTCAGGTTTATGTTTACCTACATAATAGGTAAGTATAGGTATTTTTCTTGAAACACACTAGGTAGGTACTATAGATCCTTTGGTAAGGTATCATATTGCACAGACCTCTACAGCAGGTACCTATTACTTGGTACATATATTATCAGTATTACCTATACTTTGGATTTACTCTAGATTTAGAATATTAGTAACCTGCTGAAATTACTAATATTTCCTCTAACCCCTCCAGTTAAGCTAAATTGGTTTTATGTTAGGAGTTAGTAGTTTTATGATTTATTCAGCTCGAAGTGATTCTTTCAATAAAGTGTCTTTTATTAAACAATAAAATTATGCGCTTTGACAAGAAGAAAACTATTTACTTATTTATGAAAACAATAAAATTGTTTACTGGTACTGCGGACATGAAGGTACTTCAGCATAAAATTTCGTTCTGCTTACAAATACTTACTTTCAATTTATTTTCATAGTGTTTTCGCAGTTTCAAATTTCTTACATCCGATGTTATGGACCTAATTTTCGGGCACTTGGTACCGTAGACAGACACATACCTAATCGTAAACGCAATCAACTGATTTTGAAGCACCACGAAACGCAGCTAGGTTTTGTTGTGCCAATCATAGTGAACATAAAAAAGCTTTTTGCTTTTCTTTCTTATCGAAACGAAATCAAATGTTTCGAAAACGTGGTGTAACCTAATCGGGCCCCTGATCAAAAAATATAGCACCTTATCTTAAGCGATAGCCGACCTCACATAGTTTCGTAAGATAATGTTTGTCTAATGTCAAGTCCTCTAAAATGTAGATAAACGGAGCGTCCCTTTACATCAGCATTTGGAATACCTATCATCATTCAGTTAAGATCAAAGGAGACTTCATAACTTCAACTATCTATGTACAGTCGCCCTCAGAAGTTGTTCAAAATTACCAAATGATCTTTACATTGTAATATTAATCAATAGGTAATTGATGTATATTAAAAAAAATTGTAATCATTGTTTGTTACCGTATTTTTCATTCGTTTTTTGATGCGAAAACTTCTTTAAGCGCGTTCGTCTTTTACCGTAGAACATTGATTGAACTCGCGACATCGTTATCGTTACCGACTCTTCTTGTGACAGATTATGACAATTCTCTTTTGTCACAGAATCAATAATGATAGTGCCTCTGTTTAGGTATCTACTTTATATTGACCAAGTTTTCACTTCTGCGGGCAGTCCCCGAGTGCCCTGTGCCACTGTTTTTTTTTATTTTGTGTAAAGTTTTATACCTCAGGTAGTTGATAACTAAAATGTGTTAAACTAATACCGATAGTGACTGTACTTGTACTACATACTTCGGTAAAGTGACAAGCACATTTATTAGTAGTTTGACAACTTTTAGTACCGATCAAATGGCCGCTGTTTATATTTACTTATATTTCAGTAGAGTTTACATACAGGCAAAGTTTCAACCTACAATGTTGACGAAACAAACTATGTATAATATATACGCACACCACAATCTGACCTTCAATTTATTGTAGAAAATACAAAGCCAACGTTGTACCTTTGTGTGTCCAGTTGTCAATACTTTATGATTCATGAGTTGCGTGGAATTTGGTAATTCCACTTCGGGCGGTATGTACGTTGCGGTGGCATGGTAAGTTGTAGCTGAATAACGTTTTGTCCTTTCACAATATCTTGTATTCTCAAGGTATAATACAGGTCACTGAAAGAACAATTAGATGCTATGCTAGTATGTATGTATTATATTTTGGACCTAAAATGTGCTCAGAATGTGCTCTATACGCACAGTAGTGAGGATACCTCCGTGGTATTGGTGGTGCTACTGCGGTAGATGATTATTATAAAACAATCCGCGCGCGCCAAGGACTCGTTTGTCTCGCGATTTAAGAACAAGATACAAGGTCCTGAGACAAGGCATATATATTTCTATATTTTTATAAAGCGTCACAATCATCACTGATTTCACACAATTCATCCTTGCCGATGATATTTCACGTACCAATATGGATATGAATTACCCACAGCAACTCACTATCAGCTCAACGTTGTTCTCGGTTGTATTTCAGGTTTTCACCTCGGAGGCCCGGGGTTCGAGCCCAGTGAAGTCTAGCGTCTCTTGTTATCACGTCCTACGGATCTCGCTAGCTTGCATTATCTATATATATAAAAATGAAACCCGTTTTCCGTTGTCACGACATAGCATGAAAACGGCTGGACCAATTTCGCTAATTCTTTTTTTAGAATATTCCTTGAGGTACGGGGATGGTTCTTATGGAGAAAAAAATTGAAAAAAAAAAAGAATTGACTGTTAGGCGGTACGAAGTTCGCGGGGTCAGCTAGTTATTGTATAATATGCTTCTGCCATAGATAACGTGATTTCTTAGCTTATAACATTATTATTCACTAGCGACCGATTTCGAATGCGTGGAGGTCGTTTTACCCTCTTAGTGGTGGAGTTTCATGAAATCCGTTCTTAGCGGATATCTACACCCTATAAAGAACCTTCCAAATTTCAAGTTTGCAGGTGATAAAGTTTCTAAGATTTAATGATTAATTACTGAGTGGTATTTCGCTAATATATATGTACATAGATTATACATTCTAATTTCCTTGTAGAAATCACGTTTCTGCCTACCTGCCAATATGATGATGATGACAATAATCGTCTAGAGTCTTCCGAAAATTAGATAATATTTAACTATTGGGTGTATTTTTGAAACGGGGCAGTAAGGGCAAGTACCTTAACCGTTGTAGTTACAGCAAAACGTTCTTAGGAGACCTTCCCTAACTTTTTGAGAAATTTTGAACTGCATTTACAGATTTTGCAAAAATCTTACAGTTCGATTAAGAAAGGGAAAAAGAATCGACCTCGGACGGGACTCGAACCCGCGATCTTTCCCCCTGTAAGGGAATCGATTTGAACAGTTAGCATAGTAAATGCTTCAAAATTTCATCTTACAGTTAGCGAAAAAAATGCAAAAAGTTCAATTTTTTTTTTTAGTGCCATTCGATTCTATTTCATGTGGGGATCAAAAGACTCTAAGGGACCATTTTAGCTTTGAGTACTAGGAAAGACAGAATTCGCCAAAAACGTTTCCCATACATTTCGGCGAGAGAATAAAATTTCTACAATGGTCAAACTTTTTGTTTAGGACAGGCAGTCCGTAGGGTTGACTACAAAGTTAATAAAAAGAATTATTACCCATAAATTTAGAATTTGATTCGAATTTCTTATGTCATTTTTAGTTTCAGCGGAGAAAATTCGAATGAGTTAATAATAAAGAATGTTGGCTAAAATGTCTCCCAATCGTGAAAAAAATCACTTAATAGAAGCTTATTTTGTCAATAATCGATCGTAGACCCGATCTAATGCCACTCGACTTTTTTGTGGGAGTTCGTATCCCCGAGATCGGGGCTATGAACGATTATTGACAAAATAGACTTCTAATAAGTCATTTTTTTACGATTGGAAGACATTTTAGCCTAAATTCTTCATTATTAACTTATACGAATTTTTTTAGCTGAAACTAAAAATGACACAAGAAATTCGAATCAAATTTAGGAATTTATGGGTAATAATTCTTTTTATTTACTTTATAGTCAACCCGGTACTTGCCCTTACTGCCCCGTTTCAAAAATACACCCTGTATAGTTCACTTTATACCTTCTTATAATTTTCCTAAAAAAAGGCGCGTTCTTTACATCGCAGTAAAAATAGTTATAACTCACCTTGTAAAGAATCCATAATACATTTGCAAGGTTTAATGCTAAAAGGTCTGTTTTGTGAACTTGGAACGTATGTAATATTTAATAAGGGTGGCATACATTAGGGAGAACCAACAGTCAACACAAATAACAACAACCTGTGTGGCGTAGCGGTATCGTAGCACGCGTGCTACGTCAGGTGTAGCGGGTTCGATTTTAGCTTTAGATGTTTCTACGCATGGTTATGACGACCAGTGAGGACTAATTTGCATTGGGTGTAGGTGTTTCTATGTAAAAGAATATAATTTTTACGTTTATCCGTTTTCTTTTTTTTATGTTGGCAGAATATTAATATTTATTTTCATTTAACATTAATATAGGGTTATAGTCTAAATATATACAAAATATATCCGTTCTAAATATATCCGTTTTCTAGATTGTATATCCTAAGCTATACTAGTTTGGACCAACTATTAAGTAATCTGTGGTACGGTTCTTGATGGAGCTGTGTAATATATCCTAGAGAATTTATTAAATAAAATCATCTTTATGATTTACTGCAAGTTCACTTTTTCCAATTGTAACTAGTAGGAAAAACGGCATTCTAATTACTTAAAAAAATATTAATTAATTAATTCAATAACTATTTTATTATATTAAATCGACCATAAGTGGCTATGTTATTAATGAATATTATAGATTAACATAAACCGACTGTGTTCCTAACAAAATTACAAGTTAAAATAACTAATTCTACTACCCGCCTGGTCCCACCCGGGAGAGAACTTGCATCCGCCTGCTGGCCCCACCCGCCTTGAATTTGAAGAATAGAAATATTTCCTAAAGTTAATTTCCTCTCTCTGTTACTCCGATGATGTCTTATTGTGCTATCTCCTGAAGCACGATAAGACTTCATCGTACTCTCAGCGTATAATATGGTAGCTATCTGGAGGTCCCAATATGAGAAAAAAGAATATTTTTTTAAATTAAAAACTAGCTGTTGCGCGCGACTCCACCCGCGTGTAATTCTGATCCCGTTCATCGCTGATATATAGCCTATTTGTTATTCTGATGTATGTATACGCTATATTATTGTAAAGTTTTATTAAAATCCTTCTTCATCCTAGCGTTAATTCCCAGTCGCATCCGTAGTTTTTCAGCTCGGAGTCTGGGATCCGCTTTACCAGTCTTAACTACAGAGTTGGCTAGACCTCGATATTTTCCGTGAAGCGATTGCCATCTGACCTCCACGACCCAATGGTAACATTAGGAGATATCGAAGCTTTGCAGCTAGACCGTTGTTTTTTTTTTGGACTTTATAGGGCTCCAACTACCCGTAACGACTGCCATAGATGTTCTTGTGTCAACCGGGACCGACGGCTTAACGTGCTCTCCGAGGCACGACCAGACCAATGCAAATACCCATATTTTATGAACACAAATATTTGCACTGAGCGGGGATCGAACCCGCGCCTCCTGCGTAGCGGCCGCGTTCACTACCGCTACGCCACGGAGGCTGTCAAATATTAAAATCCATTCAGTAGTTTTTACGTAAAAGATTAACAAACATCCATACCTCCATCTATCCATACTTACAAACTTTCACGTTTATTATATTACGAGGATGAATAGATTTCAAATCATAATCGTGGTTCAGTTACCATTCTCTCCCTTTTTTGAAATTCGTTAAAAAAATATTTTAATTAAACTTAATTACCATTTTATGTAAGAAATGGAACAATATGCAATTTATAAAGCAAATAGAACACCAACAAAATTATCTTTAATCTAATATGAAAAGTGGTTCGTCGATAAAACTTTTGTTCGCTTTAACAACATTTAAAGTTCACAATTTTCGAGATTGCGCGATCGTAGAACATGATAATAAAACCTAACTTGTACATTAGATGAATATAAATAATGAATGAGTACCTGAAATGTAGAATTTATGAAGGTAAACTTAAATGGTGATGTCTTTAGGGGCCGTCTTCGAGAAAAAATAACGATTTGAAATAAAAACAAAAAGGACATATCACCTAGATTTGGGGCTTTATTCCCCGTGACACTACCAGTAGTGTCAAGTGTAGGTATTTGACACTACTGGTAGGGTCATAGGGAATATTTTTCCCCTTAACACTACCGGTAGTACCATGAGGAAAGAATTTTACCCTTGACACTACCAGTAGTGCCATTGGGTAGTGCCACGGGGCAGTCACTCTAGGCGTATCCTCCCCGAGGAAGAAATGCATGCTAAAATTTAAATGTGAAAGTAAATCTGTCTGTTATGCTGTCACATATGAACCACCGACAGATTTTGATGAAATTTGAAACAGAAATAGAGTAAAAATTGGGAAAGAATATGTGCTTTAACAGTCTATGGGCTGTTTGGCCGCGATAACCGACCTCTACGCGTTCGGATGTACCGACATCCCCGCGGATGTAGGCGATGCGATAACCGTATCGCATCGCCTACATCCGCGGTACACACGGGTAAAAATTAGTTACAAAATACGTGAAACGTTGTGAAGATCTTGAGTAGGTCTTGTATATATAACAAACATCAAATGTTTGTTACTCAATCATGCTCAAATGGCAGAACGGCTCTAGCTGAGTTCAGGGATAGATCTAATCTGGAATAGTGTTCCATTAGTTGCGAGAACGGAATCAGAGTTACGTGGGCCTCGTCACAGAATAGATAAATAATATAATAGTAGCGACGTCTATCCACACTCCATACTAATATTATAAATCTCTTTTGCTTCTATCCAAAGGTTGCCTGGAAGAAATAGCTGTTAGCGATAAGGCCGCCTATTGTGCATATTATATATTAACATTTTTAAATCGATATCTTGCAATACTTTTATGGTGTACAATTAAAGAATATCTTATCTTATCCTATCTGTCTGTTACGCTTTCACGCCTAAACCACTGAATTGATTTTGATGGAATTTGGTACAGGGGTAGATTAAACCTTGGGAAAGCACATACTAGGCTTTGTTTGGTCGCAATAACCGACATCCACGCGGGAAGAGCGGGCAACAGCTAGTTTATTATAAATAAAGTTCTGTCAATGCATAAATATAAAAGTTATCGTAGTTTAGTTCACTAACATTTATAACAATATGCTCTCCTAGTCTATTATGTTGCAGCACTATGAAGATATAATAGAAGGAACTCTAGTAAAGGGGTGGGCTACATTAGTGAGCCAAGCAAAAGCTTTAGTAACTGTAATATTGTTTTCAACAATAGGTCGGTGCCCACATTACCTTAATGTTTCATACAATATAAATTAATGAATAAGGAACCTAGACTCAAAGAAGCGTAATGATTCGTTTCTCATATGTACACTAAGGCTTCTAACATTGAGTTGAAACTGTAGTGTGTATAAATTAATCCCTCCCCTTTCATTCTCGATTTACGAGGCCGCGCCGCCCGCGTCGCCTCGCCTCCGCCATGCAATGACTTGCGATCTTGTTCGACTTGCTAATGAGTTCTCGATTTAGCTCGAGACCGACATTTGCAAGTTCCATGTATTTTCCTTCTCATTACTTATGACGTCTTTTGACATTAACTGTCAAAACTTCGATGTGCTAAGGAGAATAACGGTTTTCTCACTTATCAATTCCTTTTATTTCAAATTCAATTAAGGGAAAATTTATATCAAAGTCTGTGCCAACATCAGTTTCAGTACGAGTTCATATTGTAACTATATTGTTATACAAGGTTTATCATTTGGCTTAAAAGTCATGAAAATTATATTTATGAAATAAACGCCGTTAAGGCAGATAAGCATTGTTTCAGAGAAAAATACATACCTGCATACATACATATATAACATAACATAACCTCACGCCTATATCCCCGAAGGGGTAGGCAGAGGTGCTAGCACCCACATTTCGCCGTTTAGGTCCCAATGTAATGGGTGGCGAGCCTGTTGCCATTAACCGGGCACTTATAAACTTGCGATAAATACACACATATCTTCGAAAAGCATCGAAAAGTCATTGGTGTATGCCATAGTAAGACCTGGGATCGAACCCGAGACCTCGTCTCAGCAGTCCATTACCCATACCACTAGGCTACCGCGGTTTTTTTTTTACATACAATCACGCCTTTATGTTCAGTGGGTTAAGCAAAGGTGAATTAACACACACAGAGAAAAATGCTTATCCAATATACATACACAAACGTTTATACTTCGATAAACTTGTGATTATGGTCAATAGAGTTTTATTGTTGAGGATATAAGGATTTTATATCGTCACCCAAGGAAGAAATCGCATTTTCCGCTTTAGGGTTGATATTCTCTTATAACAATACCAGCCAGACCTTGTGGATATCGACTTAAACATATTGACATTGTTTGTTGTGTGCTTTGTGCGGAAGGCTTTTGTTATGATGTTGCGGTACAATTAGGGGCCATTAAGTTCACAGTTCACACATGGTTATGATCCTTCTCTATAGCGATAACAATATTCGAACAATACCGGTTCCAAACCGGGTAAGTTTTGGATGCATTTAATATTAAGTTAGGTTTGTTTCTCATTCCACTGCACCGAGCATACTAGTAATAGGTACGTAGTTCTGGTAGACAAATATTAAACCAAACTTGGTTATATCTTATATGTAGTTACGTGATTCTCTTGAACAGTACCTACCTTTAGTAGGTAAGTACTTAGTAGGTACTTATTTTAAATCTTACTTGCAATTCAAATTCAATGAATTTGAATTTGAATTTACTTGCAATATATTTATAGTTTTCAAAAAAGAATATACTTAGTTTTCTATAATAAAATTAATTGAGTTTGATACTGTCTGTTTTAAAATTTTCAACACATGGTGTCGGCGCTTCATGTTTTCGTACTCGTATCTCTCTATAGGGCGTATCGTATCCTCTCTGTTGCGTAGCGGTAGTGAACGATTGCTACGTAGAGGGCGCGAATTCGATGCCGGTTCAGTGCAAATATTTGTACATATGAATATGTCTATTTGCATTTGTCTGGGCATTTTCGTACCTTGGAGAGAAAATGTCAAAGTTCAGCCCAACACGCAGTTAGACTGAAAAAAAAGCAGTCCTCGGATACCAAGGTCAAAGCTTCAGATGCGACCGGGATTAACGCAAGGATGAAGATATTATATCGCTTTAATATTATTATACCTCCATCATCAACCGACCGTGGAACTGCAGGATGGAAGGATCTCAATATCTTTTTTCAGTTTTGATTTCATTTATATAATCAATGTTCCGGATAGACCAGACAAGAAGTAATGTAGCAGTGTAATGGTTCTCTATTTTTATTCCTACAATTTTATGTCATAATTTAACATTGCATAATGTTAGTTGTCCTAACATTATTTACGCATAATACTCATTTGCCATAACTTTTTAATCATAATTTTTTTAATCCTATTTACTATAAGCATAATATTTTATAAGCATACTGTCCCAAAGCATAAGTTTACTTAAGCATAACGACGCGTAACCATAACTATTTTAAGCCAGAATGTTCATTTGACTAAATAAAGTTCTACATGGTTATAGAAAAAAATAACCACGAAGGCCTAATGCGGGAGCTTCGCTTCGCTCCGCTCCCGCATTAGCCTTCTAACCTAATCTATCCAAGTCGGAATCAGGGGCTTTCTCAATAAATCTGCCAAATAACTATTAGACAAATAAACAATATGCTTTACAACTTTATGCATATCAAAGTTATGAATAAAAACATTAGGATATACAATATTTATGCTTAATAACATAGTATGCTAAAAACCAATTATGGCACACTATTATTATGACAAAGAAAATTATGCCTAACTTGTTATGACAATTTAAATTAGGACAAAAACCATTATGCGAAAAAATGGAATCCCCAGTGTAATCCATAAAATTTACGAATAAATCAATACTCGTTGCATTATTGAACGCCAAATGTCGTAGCGGACTCAAAGCTTCTAAACAAGAGAAATCTCTCTGTTGAAACAAACAAACCACACTCTCTTTCTCTGAGACCATAGAGTGCCTTGCGCAACTTATAAACCTTATTGTCTCCAGTTTCCTTCGATTGATATACAAACACTTCCGACTGTCAAGTCATTTACAATATATTAATCTTTGGTCATTTATGATCATATTGGATCATATAAAAATGCTGTCTCAACATCCATTTGTTCTATGAATAAGTTATTTTTACAGCTGTATGACAGTAAAATCAATAATGTTTGCATTTTTCTTACTGGTGAGTAAAATATGTTCAATATTTAGGTTCCTTTTGCTGGAAACCTCTGACAGCTTTCTAGCTTTATAAACATTACTCTCAGAATACAGAACTGTATTCTGAGACATTACTATAAACCTGTTTGACTTCAAGAAGCCTTTTATCTTTTGACCGATCAACAATTTGCCATGTAATATTTTTATTTCTGCTTTGCTTATAGTGCAAAAATTCTTGTACATAATTATAGATACTAAATTCATTGTTAAATGTTAACTAGTATTTTTCATCAACATAACATGTTTTAGGTACCATGTGGGCTATTTAAATCAGTATGAATCAATTAAGTAATTTCAGTAGTTTTAGTTCTATTATTTTCAAAAGTTACATTAGGTACCCATCTTACTTCCAATACAATTAGAACTTAATTATTATTATAATATGCTTTCAATTACTACTTTATTATTGTTTATCAACATACTTCGGCACTGAAAATTTACATAACCAAGTGCCAATGCCCTATGTCATTTGGCACAAACTTTTAATATGAGTACAATACAAATTGTCTCTTTTACATTGGAGTAGAATAAAGTATACATTGGTGACAACATATATTACCTCTTGTAAAGATCCTACCATAGTTAGCGTTACGTCTCCTACTGCCGTAATCGATATTACACATGTTAGTCAATTCTTTAGATGCTAGTGAAGGCAACCCGATGTCTCCACACGCGGAAGAGGCAGATCACCTCTTTTGTGGTTTTCGTGATGATATTATTCGCGGTTCGTTACACTTACCGAGAGAACAGCAGTCTTCATAGAGAAGTCGACTTGAACATGACTAGGAGGTAAGCATCTTACGAGTAAGTAATAAAGACTTCAGGAAAGTATAGACAGAGCCTCGTCACTCGCCCGAAATCGTGCAACAAATCCGTCACGGCTAACGTTATTCGACACCATGGTAGGAACTAGGGAGGCAGCACACTTGTCAAAATCTCCGCGCGGTTCGTATAACCTATGGAAACCTGTTCCCGGAAAAAGCAGACTATATTATTCCAGACTAAAATCTATCCCTGTTGCAAATCGCCTGCAAATTGCCACCCAGCATTGTTTGCACCAGCCAGCATGTGAGGTTGGCTCGGGCCTCACCTCAAGGGAAGGTGTAGGGATCTATATATACATCTTGTAAACTCACATTGTGCCTCATTCTATTCGTCTAGAATCATAGAACGAAAACTGGCAGACACGTTGAAGGAGGAGAAAGGCTCAGGATGCAACATCCCTCGCTTGGACCCATTGGCTTCAGAAGTCGCCAAGCTTGATAAGAAGGTGCCAAAAATTAAATGTGACGGCCAGGATTGGGTCAAGTGCTATGTAAGTAGGACGTTCTGAGGGCCAATTCCCATAATAACAATCTGTTTAAAGCATCTAAATGCCCTGGGGATCGTATTGGAAGTAGTTTTCGATCCCCTGGGGGATTGGAATAGGGGATCCTAATGAAACATGCGCAAAATTCAGTATCGATCTAATCTCAGTTTCCCAAATTTCTAAAACGGTATTCTCGTAACACAATTTACAAGATCGAACATTGCCATCATGATTATTTTTGTCATTTGGTATGTTGAGCCTTGAGGCTTGATTTTGAACAGATTTTTCTTACGAGTATTAGCTCTCTGTGCTCTGCACCTGAGCACCAGTCTTAATTTTATGCAAAAATTGCACTTTGGAACCCGAGGCTTACTCTCCCACTCTTCCACTTCAACTTTCCACAATTTGGGTTACGGCAGAGATCTAATCCCCCAACTGCAGTAGGAAAGTCTACGCTAGAGCTTCGTCCGTTAATCAGCAGGGGTAACAGCTCACAGGTGAGGTTCACTTGTGCCTCTACTCTGCTCTCTAAAATGAGGGTGTTAACCAAACCGATTGCAACCACCTCTAGTGGAGCTGATGTGGTCACTGGTGCTGGTTATTTTATTGTCAGCCATAGTGGTTAGGTAGGTACAGGAGAAATAGAAGAGGGTACTCCAGGTTCCTAAGTGCAAGCTTTGGATGCAACTGGAATTAGCGCTTCAAGGAAGAAGTCCCTTAACTTACAAAAATATTCCGTGATAGATCCTTCTACGTTTTGTTCTTCCAGATCTTCTCCATCCTAGCGTGAATTCCCAGTCGCATCCGAAGCTTGCAGCTCGGAGTCTGGGGTCCGCTTTACCAGTCTTAACTACGGTTTTTTCTAGACGTTTTGTTCTTCCAGATATCAGAATGTAAAGTAGTACCAGAGATATTGGCGGTGACTAAAGACATAGAGTGCATCTACAATGACATAATCCACGAAAGTGACACGAAGTATCATTTGGATCCACCCACCGTGGTTCTGGAAGACAACAGGTACATCTTGACGAAGAGTGACCACGTCAAGATTATGTGCACTGGAAGACACATTTCGAGGTAATATTACCAATGTAAGTAATCTTTGAATGGGACTTATCTCACCCACATTCCCATTACTGTAACTCCTGTGCAACAGCAGTGAGAGTGACCCACGAACACACTGAGTGATGATACTTGGGAATTCCTAGGGAAAGTTGAAGCTGTTTTGGAATCTGCAATGAAATGAATACAAGATAATTGAAGGAGTTAAAAATTAACGTCACCCCACCTCTCACTAGGTGGGGTGACGTTGCGTGTGTACGACGCGTCATCCACTGTACCACAACGTTGCCTTATCACGTTTTCTTATCAACGATGCCTTATCAACGTTGCCTTATCACGACGTAGTGAACAAGATAGAGAAAGGGATTCGGATTAGATGATTCGGACACGTTGAGAGGATGGACGAAAGAATATTGACATAAAAGATTAATTATCAGCCGAGGTTGAATGGACAACTCGGTAAGGATCAACCTACTAGGTGTACCTAGCCTACGTAAATCCATTGATTGAGAGCATTTTTTGGGTGAAACATCACAAAAATGACTCCTTACAGGTTGTTGTAAAAAAAAGTATTACAGAGTATTTACAGAAATACTAGTAAATAAACGGCTAGTCAAGAGTACCCTGGGAACCAGAAGAAGTGAAAGTATTTCAAACTTATATATTTTACCTTTATAGAGTTATAATTTCTTTATATTTGGTGGGTCGCAATATTTCCAGCTTCTTAAGGTCTAAATGGAAAGGCCACGCTACTGGTTTCCGTACAACAGTGGAAAGGAAGCCAGTGCCTCTAGGGAGGGAGAACAGCCTCAACGTCCTTATGTTTGGTTTCGACTCCACCTCCAAGAACGGCTTCATCCGAGGGATGCCTAAGAGTTATAAGTACTTCACTAAGAACATTAAAGGGACTATCTTGAATGGGTGAGACAGACTGTTTTAACTAGCCATGGTTGTATTAAGTAGTTCGCATACAACCTAATTTGGTGAACCAGCCTTTTCCATAAGGAATGCAAACTTTGCGAATGGAAAGTTACCGGACCGGAGTCTTAGTGCCAGTTTCACATACTTTCTACTTAGGGCGGTAGTTGGAGCTCTAAAAAGTCCGACAATTTAACCACTTCACAGTTAGGATGGAAAGCCGATGAGAAAAGACTCACAGCATGATGTTTATTTATGAAGTTCCCTCCCACTCTATTCTCAAGGGCTCAGCAGATTTCGATGAAATATCGTGCGCAGGTTCCTATAACTATTCAGTAGAACAAAAATATTCCGTCTTACGTACACAGGTATAATATCGTGGGTGATGGCACCCCTGCGGCCCTGTTTCCGCTGTTGACTGGTAAGACCGAGCTGGAGTTACCAGACGTCAGGAAAAACATGGACAACAACAATACATTTGACGTCAAGGAGTTGATATTTTATAAGCTCAAGAATGTTGGGTAAGATAGATTCTAACTAATATCTTAACGGAATTTATAATAATAATTATAATATATTATCCATCAGCAACTTGCTCTTACATTAGTAGTCAATAAATGAAACCATTATGACGAATATCTTTACCCTATTTTAACTGTTTCTTTTCACGCACAATGACCCAAAAAGGACGCTAAGTGCGGACAAAAGAGTCCTCTTTCCAACTCTTTCTTTAAAATGTATTGCACTACAATTTATTAAGTGTAATATTGAGATTCTTAACTTATGATTGCATCATTGTCCATGTAGAATAAAAAGTTTTTCTTTCTTCTTTTTTTTCCGCTCAATGCATATTATTGGAGATTTTAAATTAATGAAATGTCTCCGTCGCCCATGGTGCCCGTATGTGTGGCGCTTCGGCCGTGTACGTAATTGTAGTTTCGTAATTGATTTCGAAGTAAGAATAATTATTCTTTGTACGAAATTGACTTCGAACAGAGAAGTATTATTCCGTATTTGTAATCGCGGTTTTTAGTTTTTTAGTTTCGTAATTGATTTCAAAGTAATAATTATTATTCTTTGGACGAAATTGAAAGAGAAACAAAAAATCTGTTGTTTTGTCAATTATAATTGAATATAACAGACAAAATAAAATTACAAAATAAAACAAACAATCCTATTCTGAACTTAAAATACAAACTTAAAATTAAATTAAAATTTAAATGAAAATGGGGAAATTATTTCTAGGCAATGCCCTAATGTGATTTTTTTGTCTTTTAAATCTTTAATGGCACCATCAATTTCAGAGTCAATCTCTAAATAATTTTGACTTTTTTTAGTTTGCTTTTTGAAAATATCAATCACTTTAGTTTCTTTGACCAAAGTATCGAGTAGCTGGGCTAAAGTGGGATTTCTACGTCCAACAAATCGGTTGATCCTACTGTGCCAGCCTTCAAGATTATTAGTCGTGCGGATTTTTTCTTTTTCGCAACAACATACTTTTGTAAAATCAGTTTTTTCCATCCACTGTTCAGTGAAATACTTATTAAATTTTTTTACATTATTGCCATTAGGACTTCTGTTCATAATATACTTGTACCCTCTTTGAACGTATTCTTTAGGTAATCGAGCCAATCCTGCACACCTTGCCACGTGCCTTCGTTTTACTGTTGTGTTCATCTTTAATAACTTTGCTTTTCGTATTAGACATCTGTTGTAATGAAAAAAACAACCTTTTACGGTAATGTTCGGAAAAACTCTTTTGATACCTTTCATTGCAGCCAACTCAAAATCTATAGTCACTTTTACTGGTCGCCAGTTCGGGAAAAGTGATTCAATCAGTCTAAAAAGTGTTTCATAAGTTTTTGCACTTTTATTGGGTAGAAAACAATAAATTAAGGGATAAACTGCCGATGTTGTATCGTCAAATCCGTGAATTGTATACAATTGATTAAATGAACACGGGCAAGACGAAAATGTCCCATCGCATAAAATATGCTTGAATCCTGCTACTAATTTTTTAGCCTTTTTGTTGCAAAATAGAATTATTCTTGTATCATTCTCTTCATCATTAAAATCAGCTAAAAGGAAATCTTGAAACTTTCCAGGGATAACAACTGAAGATGCCGATGTGTATCGTAGCTTTGGAGCACCTAATACTTTATTACGTGCATTATATAGGCCAGTTTTTATATTGTTAAATTGGGGAATTTGTTGAACGAAGTTAAAACCAACACTTTCAAGATTAAAAACCATTGCTTCATATTGCTTCTGGATAGATTCGAAGTTGGTACTGGTCTTGGTTTTTAAAGAGTCAAGTTCCCTTAGTATATTGTTTTGTGCAAAATCTTGTTTGCAAGTTGAATCGTGTGATTTGCTTTTCACTATTACATTTCTTTCGTTTAATGTAATACTTCCTTTACAACCACATCTGGTATTATTGTAGCACAGCCAAAATGTATTTTTATTTTTATAAATATTTTTTCGATGATATCGCCGACCATCGCACAACACAGAAACCCCTCCACGACGAGTATCTACAAAAGCCATTTCCGTCGCACTCATTTTCGGAAAATAATCAAATATTAAATCAATTTAAAATTCAAAGAGCATATAATAACTACGTTTTTAAAATTAAATCTGATAAATTATGATGACAACCTAGTGCCAGAATCAAAGAGAATACAAAATCCTTGTACAATATACTTGGTAAGAATGAGAAAACAAAACACTCTGACAATTTAATACATTAAATGGCTATTTGACTGAAGTGTTTCATGAAGGTTTCATATCAAGCATTCAGTCTTTTTCAACAAGTACATACTTCGTTATATAGTTACGTGTAAAGAATAGAAATTCCGCTTTCGAAATTATGTACTTCAGCAAAAGTTTTTTCCTGCTACGAAACCGCGATTACAAATACGGAAAAATACTTCTCTGTTCGAAATCAGTTTCGTACAAAGAATAATTATTCTTACTTCGAAATCAATTACGAAACTACAATTACGTACACGGCCGAAGCGGTGCTGCGTCCCTATTGCCTACTGCGGTGTCGGAAAATGCCCGCCTAGCCGTGAAATACTCGTATTTGTCGCGCGATTTCGAGCCAGTAACGAGGCCCTGTCCAAATTACGGGTTTTAGATTCAATCGGGATTGGGGCTCGGATAAAAAAGAACATGCAGGATGTCTTACCTACTAATTAGAGTTATCGGTATATTTACCAACTCAAAACAATACGTTTTGAGTTCCCGATACCTATACAGAATGCCTATAACAATAAAGTAGGTTTCTTTCCTCCGCAGCTATCGCACCGCATTCTTCGAAGACTGCCCTTCAATAGGCACGTTCCAGTATCGCTACAACGGCTTCAGTCAGCAGCCGACCGACCACTATTTGTTTTCGTTCCTCGTGGAGATGGCCAAGTGCGACAGAGGCAGGTGGCACATAACGCCCGGCGACTACGACCATTGTCTTGGAGACACGCCACAGTTTCAGTTGCTCATGAATTTAACTGATCAGGTCAGAAAAATATACATTCATGCATCGTGACCCTAAGAGATTTGGAAACCTAGCCAACTGAGCCGGTACACCTGTAGATTGACGGACGGAACGGGCCGAATGACATGAACAGGAGTTGTGTGTCACAGAGATGATTATGCTGCGGAGGGAGTAACTGTCGTCTTATACTTTATCGCCGAGAAATAAGTACCTATTTATACGTGTGAAAAAATCTGTGAAGTAACTTGTATTGCCATTTTTTATTCTGCTTAGGTGGCAGACAAAGTACACGGCCTCCTGATGAAAAGTGATTATCATGGCCTATGGACGCATGCAACACCAGGGGAGTTACATTCGTACTGCCGACCCTGAAGAAACCTTCTAATGCTCTTCATGAAGAACCCCATATTGTTACAGCCCCATATTCTTACAGTTTATGCAGTTAGACGGCAAAAAATTCATTTTCACGTTCATCGTCGACATCACTCACAACAAGAACAAAATATCTTGTGCTGATGATGCCATGCTGGAGTGGCTTCAGACCCTGGTAAAGAGGCGGGTGCTAGAGGACACACTGGTCATTATAATGGGGGACCACGGACCTAGGTAACATTTATTTGTACTAATATCATTATGAAGAGGTAAAGTTTCTGAGTTTGTAAGGGGGCCAACGAAAAGCCACATTATTTGTGAGTGTCACAGGCTATATATTATCATACTACTGTCCAAAGGAGCGAAGCAGTAATCTTAAATGTCAATAAAACCAATAAATATACGTATATGGGTATCATCATTCTCTGAGCCATTTCCCACTCTGTAGTTAGACAGCTCCAATTACCCGTAAGGACTGCCATTGATGTTGGTATGGCAACCGGGGTCAACGGTTTAACGTGCTTTCCGAGGCACGAAACCAGACCAATGCAAATGCAAATATTCATGCGTACAAATATTTGCTCTGAGCGGGAATTGAACCGATGACCCCAGCGTAGCGTAGCATCGTATCGATTTGATAAATAACAGTTCTAAACTCACAGGTACGGGGACATTCGGAACACTTTCCAAGGCAAGTTGGAAGGCAGGTTACCGTTAATGGGCATCCTCCTGCCTGAGGCGTTGAAACGAAGACGTCCAGGTGTACAGTCAGCGCTGGAACAGAATGTGAATGTGCTGACGACTCCTCACGATATACACGCGACTATACTCGACGTGTTGGACTTGAAACATCTCGGCAACTCTTACAGGGTTGAAGGAGCTGATGTGCCGAGAGCCATGACTTTGTTGAAGCCGGTAAGAGTCATCATTAAACGGTCTGCATCGGAACGGATTTCACAATCTTTAAACGAAAGTATCTACTTTCGTTTAAAGATACTATCTAGTATATAAAGTCAATTATGTTAAGGACAGGGTACCCGAGATAATCCAGTCAAAATAGACGAACAACTTCTACCAATTTTGAAATCGTGATGTCTCCGAAATGGGTAACCGTACAAAAAAAAGTATGGAACTAATTTGGTAGATAATATAATTGCATGATCTATAACTTCTTCTTACTTATCATCATGCGTCGGTTGTGGTGTTGTCCAAACTTTTTACTATGGAGCACAAGCTTTGTTCTCCTACGGTTCCTACTTCTATTGTGGGCTATCTTGGCTTTACAAAGTAGGAAAATAGACCAATTTCTTGCTTTCCTACTCCACCTCCACCTGCACTGATGTCGGTTATCGTAACTTTAAGTCATATCACTGGTTCTACTCAACTGATTGTGATAAAGCTCATGTAAGATAGCCCGTGTTATGTTGTATTGTAACCATTCCTAATTATTTATTGTACACTGAAAATATTACATTAAGAATCCTAACTGATACATTTTGATGTACAAAGGCGAGCTTAACTCAGTATTGAGATTTCTCCCTGCAAACCTGTGGGTGATAGAGGAAAAAACAAGTGTACAAATTGTAGAGAACATACATATACAGAATACAGTATGATCCATGATCCATGAACCATCCAAGAACCAATAGCCTCGGTAGCTTAGTGGTTAAGGAGTGAGCCTTACGATCGCAAGGTCCCGGGTTCGAATCTTGGCGACGTGAAGCCACTCCTAACACAAGCAATTTAGCTTAGCTGGAGGGGTTGGAGGGAATATTAGTAATTTCGGTTGCTAATATTCTTATAAAAAAAAACTATAAAAAAAAACTATAACTATGATCCCAGATCCCCCGCAACCGCTCCTGCAGTGAAGCCGGCATAGAACCGCACTGGTGTTCGTGCCTCTCTTGGCGCAACGTCTCCGAGGACCAGCCTGTCTACTGGAAGGCGGCGGATGCGTTCGTCAACTATATTAACGTGTTAACTGAGGAGTTTAGGTCAGTATTACCGTTCAAACTTCATATTAATTATATGCCTCGGTTAATCAACCAATCAATCTATTAGCCTATTGCAGTCCACTGCTGGACATAGGCTTCTCCCAATATGCGCCATATTTACCTCGGCATGTGTAATTATCAGGATGTTTTTATCGCCAGTGAGTTTGTGAAAAACCTCTCCACACGATCGAGAGGTCCCGGGTTAGAATCACGTCACACACTATGTGCACTTACTGCTGCCGCTAATACGTGCATTTTATTGAAATAAAACTTTTTAACGTATTCTATCCCGATTTATTTGTTATTAATGTCTTTTAGTTCAATTAGTGACATTCGCGTAAACTTCAGACGATATCACGAGCATTTTTGCTCAGCTGTCCCTCTAGACAAGTGGCAATTCGTTGACCAGCGTATTATTTTAATTACTAGAATGTCGGTTACTAATATTCTTCAATGATCAAAAAAATCTTGACCTGATTAATTTTAGTCTATATGAGATCAGCTATCGTCTACAATCGACTTAACTACTTGTTTCATTGCCAGGTCACAATGCGCCCTCCGAACCCTGGTAGAAGTCAAGTGGGTAGTACGCCAGACGGCGAATGAACGCCTGCTGACGTGGACAGGGGGCAGAGACGTGGATGGGTTCTTCGGAACTTTCGACGGGAAGCATGTCTTGTCCGACAGCGAGGATTATCAAATCAAGGTATCCACTGTGGTTGGGAGGTACTCTAGTATTTTGGGTGAATCGGTGCATCACTCCGGCGGGAGAAAGACCATCTCCGTTGACTAAGGTGCAATAAGGGGGAAGTTCTAGATCAAGCACACTCCCATTACAGTTATTATAGTAAAGTACATACTTAAAGCTAATAAATGTGTTACCGTCAATCTGTATAATGCAGGCATTTTATACAATGCCTAGGCAATGTATGCTGTTATACCTGCTATTCCACCGGCAATGGCAACGGCAAAATAAAGAGATTTTGGTCTATATTTTGTTGTGTCAATCTGTGAAATAAATAGATTTTGGTCTATTTATTACACTTTGCGGGAATTCTATTTCTAATTAGTTATAAATAAAATAACCTAATCTATCCAAGTCAAATTGCGCGGTGTGCACATTGGATAGATATAGGTTAGAAGGCTAAGGCGGAAGCGGTCTTGGTTGTTTTTTTTAACCACTATTTGTTTCTTGAAAACATTTCATACATTACCGGCTGCGCACTCGATATTCTATACATTGCCTAGGCATTGTATAATACCGGATTATACACATTGACGGTAACAGTTATACTTAAGAAACTATACCTAAGTATGTTGTACTGCCACTAATATATCATTGTTGTTTTCTTTTGTATTTTCATATGGTGTACAATAAAGAATATTGTATTGTATTGTATTGTATTGTAAATTGTTTGGTCACAGGTGATCGTGGCCCCCGGCCGTGCGGCGTATGAGGCCACCTTGAAGTACATCATCAAAGATGACAAATTCGTCATCAACAGCCGCGATATATCCAGAACTAATGCGTAAGTACTACGTGCAGTAGATACCTGGCTTCTAGCACCTTGTGAAGAATAGCGAGATTCCGGATTGGCTTGCTTCAGTTTTTGTTTACAATATTAAAAAATATGTCAGAGGAATGACGGCACTTTCTCCCGCCTTTTTAGGGTTCCGTACCCGTTCCGTAGGGAAAAAGTGGGACGTTATTACTAAAACTCCACTGTCCGTCTGTCTGTCTGTCTGTAACCAGGCTGTAAATATTTCATGAACAGTTGAAATTTTCACAGATAATGTATTTCTGTTGCGGCTATAACAAACAAGGCGTTTTCACTTTGCACTCGTCCATAGGCTACGGGAACCACTTTACATCAGGTGGGCCGAGTGCCTGTCTGCGACCTAAGTGGTATTAAAAAGTGATACTAAAACAGAATAAAATAAGTATTTAAGAGAGCTGCCACACGACAAACATGATTTTTTTACCGTTTTTTGATTGATATTAATAACGACAACAGCGGTAGACGTAGACGCATAAAATTTCATAAAAATTTTGTTGTGCATCCACTTCAAAAATAAACAATTAGTTAAGTAAGGGTGTGCTGATGTTGTATAGGTAAAGGCACGGAACTCTTCGAGCACAACCCGCACTTATTACCAGTATTTTTAAATTTTTAGTTTTCCTCATTTGAGATGTTCTCATAAACTATTCATCAAAGCGTTGCCAGAAGTGATAAATAAAGCATTGAACTTTGTTTAGGTACGGAGAAGAGCCAGGATGTGTGAGCGGCAAACTGCCCCATCTGAACCCGTACTGCTATTGCAAGGACTATATGGATACAAACTAATTCCACAGGGTATCCTAGCGGACGGACACATTAAATATGTGAAAGTTTATGTAGATGTTTGCAACTCAGCGTTCAAATGGCAGAACGAATCTCGCTGAAATTTAGTTCAAAGATAGATAATACTTAGTTAGGATATAGTTAACGGCATATATCTGGACACCAAGTCGCGATAGAATCGAGGCCCTAGAGCACGTGTATTGGTTTAATATAATCTATGATTGCTGAATTTGAGCACCTCCATCGTAGTAACCGTAACGGGTACTGCGCATATAAAGTACATTTTGTGGCGTCATGGGGTCAAGATATAATTCGATGGGTCATGTATAAGGCCAAAATGCAAAGTGACAACTTTACAGGAGAGTCTTCCAAATCATTTTAGATTTATAAAACAGAAATATTACGATGTTCCATACTCATATTTACATTTATATCTTTATTATATTACCTAAATTAATCTATACCCCTGTAAATATCACGACTGAACAGTCTTTGGTGTTTTGTCATAGTATGAAGTGGTATAATTTCATTATGATATTAGTGTTATTGCTTGTTTGTTTGTTTAGTGTTTGTGATTTAAAATGACATTAAAATAAAAGCATAATTACGATGTAATTAGATATTGACCCTATATTTCATTTATTCTCATGTAAGTTATGATTCCAAAGGCGACCGCATACGATGACCGCACCGCACATAAGTTTTGCGACGGTAGAGTAATGGCCATGATTCAAACTTCGGACCTCTCGTTCGTAAGGCGACTCCTTAAGTTACAGACACTTCCAAAATTGGGCAGTAGTTGTGTCGCAACCGCCACCTCCTTGAGCTTGAACGTTAGACTTGGAGTTTGTCGAGTATGAGCCCAGGCAACTCATCGAGAGCTTCATGGCGATGCGTATATCTCATTTTCTTCTTCATTTTAGCGTTAATCCCAGTCGTATCCGCAGCTTTTAATTCGGAGCCTGGAGCTTCCGTTTAACAATCTAATTGCGTATATCTCATATGAAAAGAATTGGAGCCTCCTACTTTTGGAGTGCCACGTGGAGACTCAGCTCCCAAATACGTCCAACGTCTCCATTCCAAGCTCAATCATTGTTGTTGCAACGTTGCGTATTAGTAGGTACTGTATATAATATAATTATTTTCATTTTTCTGTACCAGTAATCCAACTGTCACTTCTGTCTCCTCGTACTGTCCTACTGTCACTTGAATGGAAACAGCATGTATCATTCAAGAGCCAGATGAAGAAAGGAATGCATAAATCCAGGTGGTTGTTTCCCATAATGATTAACCTATTCCCGGTGTTCAAACTATAGTGCACTAGCGAGCTGGGTGCTTCGTTAAAGTCTAAAGTTAAATGGCTTTTTATAAACTAAATGAAAAAGTGTAATGAAACTATACAACGTGTTACAGAAAGGTGTGGTCATATTTAAGGGTCGTTACACATGTCTGATAAGGAACTCCTGTGCACCGACTAAAGTACAAATAGTAATAAAGTGATGGCATCGTTATTCATCGTACAAAATTTTAAAATTCCTTAAATTAATCGATACATTAGTAAACGGGGTAGGTGACATCACTATTGTATTTTGTCCTTTTGCGATAAGTTCACTCAGCTGTTCGCCTGGTAGCCGAACAGTAGTTAGGCTATCAGGCGAACAGCTGCGTAGAGGTATAGTGTAGGTACCTACAATGGAGCTTACGAATACATCGGAGATATTTTGATTATCACATACCGGGGTCTACTTTCAGCGAAGCGGTGATATACCTAATCAAGTAAGTGTACAACCACAGGAATGCACTAATTTATCACTTCACGAGCACGAATCAAGGAGTTTTAACTATCACTCACAAACACAAGAACTGAAGAGTTCATGACGCCACAGCATGCTTAAAACTCCACGGCATGCGGCATACGTTTTTAAAATGACATACTATGTTTGCTATTTATTCAGATAGAATATGTAGCTATGTTTACCCTTTTTTTTTCGTAATATTTTTATAAACTTTAGATACACTGACTAAACAACGTGGTTGCTAAGAAACCACGTCCAAAAAGGTAAATCTTACAAGGATTGCAGAAAAAGTTTTTATTATCAATTATTTTAGGGTACCGTAGCATTTGTTATTTCAAAAACTTTGACGAAACCGCTCTTACATGTTATGTTATCCTGGTATTTGAATATGCTTTTTGTTCTATTTTTGCGTAACATTTTGCAAAAAAAACGTAAATAATGGATGCAAAAAATTTAAATTGGGTACAGAACCAATTTTAAATAGTATAATATTAATGGGCGTGGCTGGAAATTCGGTGGTCCACGGCTCCTGGTATTGAATGTAGGTTAACCTTAAGTAAAGGCAGCGTTTGAGACAGTCTCACATTCAGCATGAATGATTTCAGAAACATAAAAATGTTTTCTTCTTAATTAAGTGAATTTTATCATCATTTTGAGACTATTTAATAAGTTAGAAGCTGCTCCAGAATTTTTTTGCCCGATAACATCATAAAATTAACTTACCTGGAAATCGAGTAGGACGATATTGAGACTGTCTCACCAATTCAGATCGTTTGGTAAACCTACTCGGGTTCAAATCGTAGTTCATTTTGTAAACAGCTGGTAATAGCGTACTGCAGCCCCGCTTATTTTTTAGTGCGGTACGTTTATCGGCAATTTTCACCAGTTTACAAATGGTCGATAAAAAAGAAAAGCATTTTTCTACGTCATAGCAAGTAAATCGCATTTGTGCCCCACGCCAATATGTTATTTATATGACACTTAATGCGTCCCCCGAATATGACCACACCTTTCTGTAACACGTTGTATACAGGGCGTCCCACGGCGATGCCACATGGAGGGCAAGTACCTTAAATCCTTAAGTTGGCTCATTTTACTTAAAGGAGACATCATTTTATTTTTAAAAAGAAACAAAACTGCATTCAAAGATTTTTAAAAATTCGCTTGCCACACCCGGTAATCGAACCGACTAAAATCCGAAAAAGTAACATCCTGTATTTTTATGACATCAATCGATAGTGTCAATCAAAAGGATCAAATCTCTCTAAGAAACATGGTAAATTAAATGAAAGGAAGTCCTTGAAACCTAAACTTATAAATTCAATTTAGCAAAATAAAACACTTTAACTCAAAGTTCATCCATCCAATGAAATTCCATATTTAAATCACTTTTCTTTTTTTATCATGTGGAGACCGCTGCATCAATCGATAGTGTCAATCAAAAGGATCAAATTTCTCTAAAAAACATGGTAAATTAAATGAAAGGAAGTTCATAAAATCTTAACTTATAAATTCAATGCAAACAGACACAGCACTTTTACTCCAGGAACCATCAGATAAGGTATCTTATAAGGTCAACACTAGAGATATCTTTGATGAAATTTATTTAGTAAAATAAGTACATACTGAATGAATGAACTTCGTTACCTGTTTAGAATGTAACTTTATTGGGTAACTGCATGAGGTTATGCAGGTAGGGTAGGTAGTAATTTTTAGGTGCTTGATTAGAAACCTGCACGCGGTGTACCCTGGGCAACGAAGATGGCGAGTGAATTGCCTTATTGGATCAACTTATAACCTGTCAATTGAGACGGCGCAGCGTGCGGTTTTAGTCGGTTTGAGTTCGAGATACCTAAATACTATAGCTGACCAGCAGCGGTCTCCACACGATAGAAAAAGAAAAGTGATTTAAATATGGAATTCCATTGTTAATATGGTATCAGATGGATGGATGAACTTTGAGTTAAAGTGTTTTATTTTGCCAAATTGAATTTATAAGTTTAGGTTTCAAGGACTTCCTTTCATTTAATTTACCAAGTGTTTTAGAGAGATTTGATCCTTTTGATTGACACTATCGATTGATGCCATAAAAATACAGGATGTTACTTTTTCGGATTTTAGTCGGTTCGATTACCGGGTGTGACAAGCGAATTTTTAAAAATCTTTGAATGCAGTTTTGTTTCTTTTTAAAAATAAAATGATGTCTCCTTTAAGTAAAATGAGCCAACTTAAGGATTTAAGGTACTTGCCCTCCATGTGGCATCGTCGTGGGACGCCCTGTATATTTAATTTTGGAATTTTAAGTTTGTGGTATGACAGTGGTTTGTCATTCGCGGAATGGAGCGCTTGCAATGGCGTTAACCGAAAATAAATCGACTCTACTATCACTCACTCAGCCTATTGCAGTACACTTTTTTAAAATATAAACTGTTGACAGATCCAAAGTGATTGTAAAGGTATGATTCCGAAGCCGACCGCATACGACAACTGCCGACGCATGCAGCAGATGCAGCGTCCCGATTACTTGTTAAACTCCAATACGAATATAGGGTACCGTTGAGAAGCCGCAATGATCTACGCGCATCTGCTGCGTGCGTTGGCAGTTGTCGTATGCGGTCGGCTACGGAATCATAGCTTACGTCTCGTTTAATATAAACAACTATTAATTTGAAATCTTTCTTGAGAAAACTACTTATAATATGAGAATTAGGTCAAAAATAAATAATTTATTTTCATCTAGAGACGAGATGTAATTTAATCAAGAATAGTTTGTTACTGTCTGTTTTTAATTTTGCAATGTTAATTTGTCTGGTTAGTTCGCAAGATTTTATAATATGAAATAAGAGCAATATAAAAAACCTGGTTTATGATTTGCAAATGATTTGTAATCGCCTTTTAATTTCATTCATTTTGATAACCAAATCGATAAGTTAGAGTGAAAATATTTTTTTAACAATATACCTACCTAAGTTGTGGCGCCAAAAACCCTCATAATATACTTAGCTTTTGTTCACATTTTATGTGCCTACTTTAAAATACTTGGGAGAAGAAATCCTTTCATTGGAGTGGTTCATTCAAGAATATTACAAGCATAGATACTTACATGTATACAAGATACGTGCGAAAATACCCTTCTTGTCGGGTAAAAAGACAACATGGATGGGAATGATAGTCGTTTATTACTATTTTTACATTCAATATAAATTAATTTAGTTTTTTTGCGAATTCAAAATAAGTATCGATTAAGACTGAAAAAAGTGAAATGGTCAGACGGGACTGGAACCCGCGACCAGTGCCTCACAGGGGGAATGCTCTGACCACTGAGCTTCAAGTCCTATTATAATTGATTTGAATAGTAATTACTTTAAAATTTCATCAAAATAAGTAATTATAATTAATGAATTATGTACGGTATGGTGAACAACACATACGTTTACCTAGCTGCCTATTTTAATAGCAGTAAACAAAACTACTAAACAAGGCTTTATCTCCGACAAAGGCCACAAACAATAAATATGAACATAACTAACTTTGCTCTCCAGAACCTACATCGGGTTCTTAGTGATTTTAACAACGTCCATTTATTACTATCAGTTTCCTGGCTGGGCGCTTTGCGCTACGTTCGGGTGCTAGTTACGACACTCTTGTGGTTTCGTAACTACGATCTCTAAGAATCGTGTGATTTACGTTCTGGGAACTTTTGCTGCTACCCAAAAACAGAATTGTTATATTACGAAGATTTGTTGAACACGTATACCTATATAGTAATTTAATAAGTAGGTAGGTAGGAGTCTTCCCCCCGGACATGACCTCCCCTGGATCAGGTGGAAGTCCCTAAATAGACTTCGAACACAAGTCGGCCGAAGCAGGGAGAATCGGTCTAGGTGGGGTTACTCAGATGACGTGGACCTGGGGTGTGAGTGTGGAGTAGCTCCACAGACCATGGCCCACCTGCTGACGTGTGCTGCATGTCCATCTACCTGTACTCCGGAGGACCTAATGAGTGCCTCCGAGAATGCGATTCAGGTAGCAGCATACTGGGAAGATAGAATTTGAGAGTAGAAGCACCATCGATTCGACTGAATGAATAAGTATATGTTTCAATTGCTGATAGGTGCCTACTAGAATCTTGATATAAATACGGTATATGTACGTTAATTACAGCACCTACCGCTTGCTTATATAATAAAATCTTGCTTGCTTAATATCATAAAAGGCTATAGACTTAGGTACCTCCTCCGTTTTTGAGAAATAATAAATGAGTATTACGTAAGCTTTGGATTCTTTGTTAATTAAATTATTTAAATGACTTGACTCTCTCAAAGTGCACGCTACTAAATTATTTGACAGAATTAAGTCCGTTGAAGCCTTTTTGGCCTTCAAGAGAGACTTTTAGTAGTCAGAGTAATTAGAACGATAAGGTTTCCTTCTGTTGCTCAACCTGAAAGGGGTAGCTAAGGAAATATATAGTACAGTTACAATTTTTTTGCCTTCAAGAAATTAGAAAGGAATAAATTTTACTAGTTTTATTTTTTCTTTGTTATCTTAAACCTAAGATATAAAATTAAAATTAATGAAACTTTTGGGTTTCAAATCTTAATTAAAAGAAAAAACGATTGTTAATAAAATCAAACATCAAAGTGGAAAAGTTATTCAAATTGAAGATGTGTCGTACTGTTCCAATACTTAAACACAGTTCATTCGCTTGCTATTGACGTAAGTCTTGAAGCAAGTATTGGAAACTCTTATTGGTTTTTAATTTAACTTGGATTAACTTTTTATGTGCTAAGGTCATATTTTGTTAAACTAACTGGTAAACTGGGAGTCAACCATAAAACAGAAGGTACCAAGTAGTGTTATAACCTCGTGAACCCCTCCATTGATTTAACTAGACCTCGCCCCAACGATTTAAAGTGTATCGTTAAATCGATTATGATTTCAATTCATTTTTAACCGACTTCAAAAAGGAGGAGGTTCTCAATTCGATGGGTTTTTTTAATTTTATTTTTTTATGTATGTACACCGATTACTCCTAGCTTTATGATGCGATTTCCGTGATTCTTTTTTTATCCGATGCGAAATAGTTGTCCAGTAGTTTTCGTTTTATGATGTTTTTTGTGTTTTCTTATTTCAAATTTTTACCCAACTTCTTATATATGTTGTCCCATATTTCTGTCGTTTATGAACTGGTTTCGAAAAATCTTTTTGCGTTGGGTTCGGTATTAGTCACAGGTAGTTCCATATTAATTTCATGGGTACTGGACCTTGAACTCCGGAGATACACCAGAGAAATCCTCGAAATCAAATAGGTGATAAGAAATTAGCTAGTTTTATGACGATCCTGTGACACGGTGTCTATGTCACCTCATTACGATGGTCAAGGGCGTGCTAAAATTACCTAGTCTACGTCGGGCTAAATGTCATCATTCATCATCATCATCTTCATGGAGACGTATTTTCCTGATTACATCAGAAGCTCATATGAGTTTATGAGGAGAACTCATTTGATGTATAGCATGAATGTCTCGTTTAAGTTATTGACAAGTTTAAGTCAATACTATGGTAAGTAGGTATCATTGAAGATATATTGGACTGAATTAGACCACTAAAGGGGATTGGGTAATCTAGTATGGACAGTGGCGTCCTTAATTTTTTCAGCGGCCATCAATAATTTTGATACCACTTCATTGTACTGTGTTAAACACACGTACAAATGTCATTATTTTCGTTGTAAGTAATATCGGAGCTGCGATATACAGGGTGCAACATTTGGACTTTACCTTGAAGGAAAGTACCCTCATACTAAAGATAGCGAATTTTACATAAAGGAAACATTACTTTATTTTTAAAAAGAAACAAAACTGCATTCAAAGACTTTTGAAAATGCCACACCCGGTAGTCGAACCAACTAATATCTTATAAAACCTTCTCTTTCATGGATTTCCTTTTATTTAATTTACCATGTTTTTAGAGAGATTTGATCCTTATGATCGACCCTATCGATTGATGCAATAAAAATACAGGGGATTTATTTTTTCGAATTGTAGTCGGTTCGATTATAAGGCGTGGCAAATAATTTTTCAGCATTCCTTAAATGCAGTGCTGTTTCTTTTTTTAAAACACACTAAACTGTATTCAAAGTTTTCTGAAAATGTCACACCCGGTAGTCGAACCGACTAAAATCTTTCTAAATCTTCTATTTCATGGATTTCCTTTTATTTAATTTACCAAGTTTGTTAAAGACATTTGATCGTTGTGATTGACTCTATCGATTGATGCAATAAAAATATAGGGTGTTATTTTTTATAATTTTAGTCGGTTCGATTACAGGGCGTGGCAAGCGATTTTTCGAAATTCCTTAAATGCAGCTTTGTGTTTTTTTAAATAAGAGAGTGTTTCCCTTGAATGAAATTAACTATTTCCGGTAGTAAGAGTAGGTACTTTTCCTACATATTAACATCCAAGAAGTAATTATTGTGATCAATTCAAAGGAAATGTTTCCTTATTTAAAAAAAGAAACAGAACTGCATTTAAGGAATGCCGAAAAATCGCTTGCCACACCCTGTAATCGAACCGACTAAAATACAAAAAAATAACACCCTATATTTTTATTGCATCAATCGATAGGGTCGATCATAAGGATCAAATCTCTCTAACAAACTTGGTAAATTAAATAAAAAGAAATCCATGAAATAGAAGGTTTAGGAAGATTTTAGTCGGTTCGACTACCAGGTGTGGTATTTTCAGAAAACTTTGAATGCAGTTTTGTTTCTTTTAAAAAATAAGGGAATGTTTCCTTTCAGTGGAATTCGCTATCTCCAGTATTTAGAGTACTTCCATCTAAGTAAAGTTGAAAAATACCACCCTGTATAGCTAAGTCCCGATATAGTTTAGAGAAGTTTGTCCATAGTAACTTTTGATCACTTTTTACTGTACTTTCATATTATACCAATTTCATTGATGGCCGCTAAATTCCGACACGACGCCAACATTACCCAACCCCCATTCTGCACCTTTCGAAGGCCTACCCATAGCTACTAAAAAAAACAACGAAATGTTATAGACTACCCGTAGCAATCCTACTGTAGCTTACAGAATAGCCTATTATAGACACTCAAAAAGGAAAAAAAAAAAAACTACGTTTAAAAAAACCGACTTCAAAAACCTATGGTTTGGTTTGGTGTCAACCAAGGTAGGTTTCTAACTTCTCACGGCACCGACTCCAAAACTGACAATAATTTGTAATAAAGTTTTTGAGGAATACACAATTATTTTCAACTTTTTAGTGCATTTTATTTTTATTGGAATAGGTTTTTGAAGTCTGTTTTTTTAAACGTAGTTTTTTTTTAATAATAATTATGTTATGGTAGAAAGGCATCTTAAAAACTATCCAGCGTTAGCAAATCGAACCTCTACGGAACTAACGATCCTACATTGCAAAATGAAAGATTGACATAAAAATTTATATAATATTATGCAACATGTTCAACCATTTATCATTTATTTATTTATCAACTATTTATAATCATTATGATTTTTTGACCCGCCACGTCATAAATTCCGTGAAAAGTATAACCAGTTGGTTCCAGCAGTCTTGATGAGATTTGTGACGATGTGACATTTTGGAGCTAGCATGGCGGACAGACGAAGTCCTGATCCTAATATTGATATTACGAAAACTTCACAGGGTTCTTCGCTAACTGTAATTCTTTGCTATATTAATTTATCTACTTTTTATTTTCACTTAAATTTAGATTTCTCTTGATGGTAGTGTGGGTGCGAGGGCTGGGGCATTGTAATTAACCAATCATATACCTAGACTGGATCAAATCAAAATATGGAATACCAGCTGTCCCGGCGAACTTCGTATCGCCATATTCTTTTCAACCCACGTGAATTTTTGATCCCGTTCCCGCTGCACCTATTTTCTCATCTTTAAACCTTCTCTGAACATCTACGAATATTTCAAGACTAAAATTAGCCAAATCGGTTCAGCCGTTCTTGAGTTATAAACTAACAACGAAGAGTGGCATTGATTTTTATATATAGAGATTTGGTTCGTCCATAGTATATCTAGCATACGTGAACTTTCCGACTTTTGTTCAAGTTGTTTGCTGGCACTTATACGAGTACGCAGTAACATACGTTGACCAAAATCGTGTTAATTCAGTTAAACATAGTTAAATGTATAGTATCTAATGCTAAAGTTAAAGTTAAGAATAACAAATTTGGGCATGTTACAGTCGATAATTTTGCGTGTGCCGGATTACGGACGTACAGTTTTGTTCGCACAACAGACTAAATTGTTAGACAAAACTCTTCTCACGCGAACAAAGAGCACGCTTAAGATAGATAGATAATTCTTTATTGTACACCAATAGATTTACAGTAGGTATGACAAGTACCTAGGTAGAATGTACAGTTTATTGTACAATAGGCGGCCATATTGCTGGAAGCGATTTCTTCCAGGCAACCTTGATTCGTTTAGCATTAATTCGTTTAGTATCTAGCTGATAGGTACTAAACGAACGGCTTCACCCGTGTGACACTTGATCCCGTTCCCGCTATCCATGGGAACATATTTCCGAGATAAAAAGTAGCCTGTGTGTTATTCCAGACTATATTCTAATACTGTTCCGTTTCAGATCCGTTCAGCTGTTAGAGCGTGATTGAATTACAAACAAACATCCAAACATCTTCACTTTCACGTTTATTCCGCAGCCGACCGCATACGACAAATTGTCGACCCACGCAGCAAATGCGCGTAATTTATTGCGGCTTCTCAATGATCGCCTTTATCCGTATCGGAGTTTAAGAAGTAATGGATACCCTGTATCTGCTGCATGCGTCTGTCGTTGTCTTATGCGGTCGGCCTCGGAATCATACCTTTTTTTATATATATATATATAGGACACGTCAATTTGACTTCGCCTCCCCTGATGGTAAGCTAAAGACAAAGTCTCTGAAAAGAGCGTCACCATTACAGACACGTATCATGTTACAATGGTGGCACTCAGCTTGACAGCCTCATCAGATGCTTTTTCACGCCCCGCTTAAAGGACCCGGGACTGTAGGAGGAGGGAAACACGTGAACTGGTAAGGAATTCCAAGACTTCAATCTTTCCTTTCCTTTCGTAGACTCAATAGGTACCTATAGTATTATAGTAGGATAGAAGGGCTTCTAGTTTACCAATATTATAAGATCATGATAACATTGATAACCTTCTATTAAAGTAAATGATTCCAATATTTGCTTGAACGTTGTTTTATTCATTTTAAATTGTATGGATGGTACAATACAAACAGTGATTTAATTAACTGTGTGTTTGTTCGCCACCTATTACATTGGGACCTAAACATAAACGGCGAAATGTGGGTGCTAGCACCTCTGCCTACCCCTTCGGGGATACAGGCGTGAGTTTATGTTATGTTATGTTATGTATGTGTGTTTGTTTCATACCGCATGGTTACTCGTCATTGAATTATATAAAATATGTTTTATTTGAGTTCATCTTGGCACTCACGTTTCTCTCGTAATTATTTGCCCGTAACGTTCGCTTGGGGCATCATAGAATCCCCGGCCAGCGTGCGACGCAATTGGTCACGCCATCACGCATGAACGGCTGGACCGATTTCGCTAATTCTTTTTTTAGAAAATTCCTTAAAGTACGGGGATGTTTCTTACGGAGAGAAAAAATTAAAAAAAAAAAGGAATTGACTCTTAGGCGGTACGAAGTTCGCGGGGTCAGCTAGTATTTTATAATTATTCATTTCTATTGAATGAAATTTTAAAACAATTAGTATCCTAACTATTCAAATCGATTAAGGTAGCCTCGTCACCCCAAAATGGTTGTATAGGAGAATTTGGAGCAATGGAGGCGTATCTTTGTAGCTCAGTGGTCAGAGCATTCCCCCTGTAAGTGGTTGGTCGCGGGTTCAAGTCCCGCCTCAGTAGTTTTTATTTTTCCTACCTTAATCGCCTTTGCTCGCGACTCCGCACGCGTGGATGTCGCTTATCGCATGTAGTATTGTAAATTTTAACACTGAGTATCGTGGATGTAGCTCAGTCGCTATTTTTGAGCATTCAACGCGCAAGTGTATTCGAATCTCTACTTGACTCTCTACTTGCCTGCCTGTCTACTTGAATTTGTATTCCACTCTCTACTCTATTCACTACTCGCCTCTACACTCGCCTTTCGGTTCGCCACCCTACTTGACTATCTACTCGATTCTCTCCCCCCCTCTTTTCCCCCAACCGTTCTTTTGCCCCTCACACTTTCCAAATTTTTACCAAATTTGTCTAGATCGATGCAGTGGTTTAGGCGTGACGAGAAAGCGTAACAGATAGACAGGAATTACTTTCGCGTTTATAACATTGGTAAAAATTAACCAGTGAGGTTAAAAGGAAGTATGTGAACCAAATTCACCAACACCGATATTTATTTACCTGCGTTGAGTATCACCACTGGTGTAGAATAATAAGTAGCTAACTAATATTGTATGTTCTGATTGCCTGAATTAGCTCTGGTATCTCTAATTGTACAGGGTATACGAGTACGCACACGTACTAAGCTAATCTCATTACGTCAATCACATTGTCAATCAATGATTATAATATTATTGGATTTGCTAATAGCTAAGTGTTATTATAACTATTAATTTATTTATTTATTGATCATTCGTGAAACAAATACCATATCATCACACACTATAATAATAGGGTAGTGTCCTGAGTCATCGGATTCTTACCAATACTGCTTGAGGTGATTACATACGCGAATGACTTTGACCATACAAATGCTCAAGGTCATTCGCTCATATTTGAACCGAAAAATCAGTAAAACCAATTTTAATAGATAACTTTATAGGCGACGATTACTTACTAAGAAGATCACGTCATGCTAATACACTAATTTAACTTATATGTGAAATTTTAGATTATCTGGATGCATATTGTAGATAATATTTGGTTTCATAAGAAAGAGTAGAGTGATTTTCGGAGACTCTTTTTAACTATTTCCTCCTTTTTTATTTAATTTATGAAAAGAAGAAGTTATTCTCTATATCCTGTAGTAGGTATGCAGGCATGTAAATTCCATATCTGTAGGTTTTATAGATAATAAGAAAAACGGTTTCGAAAATACCAATTATTCGATGCTGACCTGATTCGGGGCTTTAATGTCTTAGCCGTGTCGTACACGTGTAAATGCAATGTGCACCCAGGTAAATGCGATAATATTTTCTTGTAGGTACCTACTCTATACATTTGCACTACGCGCCAGCACCATCTTATTATTTCCACCACGGACAATATTAATTTAAAATTCACAGTAAAATTAAAAAAAAATATTGCTTCATCATAACCTCAGTTGCAAAACTAGAGTAACGCCAAATGTAACATTATTTTATTATAATATTATGTAGATACCAATTTATGTCCAACAGTTTGAGTTTTATAAAAATAACTGGGTAGTATGTAGACTGAACTCACGAAAACATTCACAGTGTTGATGTTTTGGCGGAAGGCTTCAGCCCGCTCTACAGCGGAATTGTGACGTCAGAGTCTACTTCGTTCATAGAACGACGAACGTTTGCGGTCCCGGTACACGCATCCGGGACTTGAAATCTAGGGCACAACTAACAATGAATAACTACACTGCAAACTGCTGAGCAAAATTCCAAAACATCGCAAAAGTATACTTAACTAGCTGATGCCTGGGGCTCTGTGGGTGAAAATGTTGGTATCTCTTGTTCTGCTTAACCAATTGCGATCAAACAAACATAAGATTTTAAGTTTGACCACGACCCGCAAAACAGCAAAACCACATCAAAATCTGTTCGGTAATTTCATAACGAATCAAAGAATCAATTTCATTTATTCAATTTAGGCACATAAAGAGCACATATGAACGTCAAAACGAACAGACAAGCATTACAAAAAAAATATTTTGGTGTTCAGGATCGTTAATGTAATGTTGTATTAAACAAACTAGTTTACTGCAGTGAATGTATATCCTACTAATATTTGTTGTTTAAGTTTGCACAAATGTTTAGAGGTTTGGTTTTTGAACCAACAAATTTTTTCAACACCTTAATACAAACGAACAACAAATTTAATTATATAAAATAGGGACTATGATGTCTCTACTTTTATTCCGTAAATAAAGTAAAAATCAGAAAATCCGAAGATTCAATCTGAACAGGAAAGAATTAAGTAAAAACAGGATACAGATTAATTGGACTAGTGAGACAGAAGGAGGTTCAACCTTTTAGTCAAGGGATTGATTAGACGTCGTTGGCAGGGTAATTAATTAGACGTATCCAGCGAGTTCTATATCACTTTTTGTTTCTGTGGGATTGATTGTATTTTTCACTTGGTAATGAACAGCTTAGGCGTAGCTAGCAATAAACCTTTGCTTCAAATTAACTTCTAAGTCCATTAATATAATGAAAACAAGAAAATCCCTACTAGTTCCCTACTAATATTATAAATGCGAAAGTAACTCTGTCTGTCTGTCTGTCTGCCTGTCTGTCTGTCTGTCTGTCTGTCTGTCTGTCTGTCTCGCTTTTACGACTAAACCGCTGAACCGATTTTGATGAAATTTGGTATAGGGGTAGATTAGACCTTGAGAAAGGACATAGGCTATGTTTGGTCGCGATAACCGACATCCACGCGGGCGGAGCCGCGGGCAAAAGCTAGTGATTCTATATATAGGTGGAAGGTGGTGGTGGTATGGAAGGTATACCGCTAAATTGCTAACTAATTTTCTAAAAGTTATTTAATTACTTGCTGGATATTATTATTGTCATAAAAATTTTATAGGTACATGACAGAAGACAATACTGTTGTTTGTTGTTATTCATCACAAAACAAATTATTTTCTAGTAATAAAGTTACTGCGTTTTATAAGATCTAGATTACCTACATACAAAATCCAAACAGTCAGTGTACCCGTACTCATATTGTATGTTAGAAAAAGCAAATATGTATTACTCTAACCTGAATTGCGAATTTCATTCTCTGGTCTTAATTGCACGTATATTTCCCAAATGAATAGTTTTGTTAAATTTTAATGAATTTATGTGTACCTACCCGTTCGTCCGGACATAATTTTGTATAATTTAGACGCATAAACTAATTAATTTCACATACATACCTACCAGCTATCAAATGAGAAACCACTTCGGACTTGAAAATCGGACAATTTAACTTTTTACCTGATTAATCCATATAACGTTATACTTTAATAAGGATTTGCAGAGGATAAATGTACGGTACAACTAAAAGTATAATTAGGGCATCTAGCCATACCACTGATTTTGGTTTCAAAGCTTAAAGCTGCGTATGTACTAACTGGGGCTCCAGGGTAACAGAGATAGTAGCGCCTCTGTCCCAAGTCAAGGAAGACCCGTATTTGAGGAAAAATTGTAGGTGCTTAAGTACTTTTTATTACTTGTAAGTTGATATTTTCATGGCAGTTCCTATTTCTTCAACACTTTTGATTATTTTAAAATGAGTTTTTCTTATTTAAAATTGTTTTTTCACTTTTTTTTAGAATAATAAACAAAACGTTATCAACAAAATCAATAGTGACAATAGAATTCAAATCAAGCCTTTTCTAATAGGGACCATCATTAAGATATGATTCCGTAGCCGACCGCATACGACAACTGCCGAAGCACGCAGTACATGCGCGTAATTCATTGCGGTTTTTCAATGGTCTCCTTTATCCGTATCGGAGTTTGACAAGTAATGGGTACGCTGTATGTGCTGCAAGCGTCGGCAGTTGTCGTATGCGGTAGGCTTCGGAATCATACCTTTAGCGTCGAGTTATATCGCGACGCCGCACACTGGTCCGGATTTAAAAAAAGGTGGACATTCGATCTAAGATGTCAAATGCTATCAGGAAAAAATTGTTTTGGATAGGAAATATGGTACTGATTAACATTTACTTCTACAACTTTTCTATAAAATGACTCCTTCATGCCTAAAAAAAATAATGAAAAAAAAAAATGTATGGGAGAAAATTTATTTTGTTCAATTTCTCCGTTCAGTATCAAAGTGTAAAGGTCTAACCTTATATTCCGAAAAGTAAATATGGTCCTTAATACGACAACATGACAATTTTGCGCGTAACCCTGCGGTCTTGGGGTCCACAATGCTTCAAAGTTCGAGTTTTTAATATTGATTTTTTCTCGATCTAAGATGTCAAATGCTATTAGGAAAAAATTGTTTTGGATAGGAAATATGGTACTGATTAACATTTAGTTCTACAACTTTTCTATAAAATGACTCCTTCATGCCTAAAAAAAATTATGAAAAAAAGAGAAAATTTATTTTGTTCAATTTCTCCGTTCAGTATCAAAGTGTAAAGGTCTAACCTTACATTCTGATAAGTAACTATGGTCCTTAGTACGACAACATCACAATTTTGCGCGTATCCCTGCGGTCTTAGGGTCCACAATGCTTCAAAGTTCAAATTTTTAATGTTGATTTTTTCCCATATATTACGAGTTTTTCTATTGAATTCAATTTAAAATGTTATATTTCAATATTAAAAATATTACATTTTACTCAATTACTCACTTAGAATGTATATTTTGTATCATATTAATTAATATAAATAATCTTATTTCGTTACTTCTAAGCACGTGACAAACACAAACAAGCACGTTCACTACTTTAAATTGACTGAGAGTACGCCTGCAACAAAATAATCATTTACGTGGGGGTAAATGATTATTTTGAAACGTCCCTGAAACGTGGACGACACTGAGTGACTGTTGGAGTTTTTTCACTTTGCCGCTACTTGCGAGCGAAATCATGCTATACAAATATAGATAGCGGTACAAAAAAATACAGTTTATTCGCAAACCTTGAAGAAACAACTTGAAGCAACCTTGAAGAAGAAACTTGAAGTAACAAGCGCATCGTTGAAATTTCCTGAATATTGTCATGGTTGCATTTGTCACGAACTTGGATATTTTCATGTTTCTTCGTGAAAGCATGGGCACGACTTTATGAAGTTATTATACAACATACCTCTGGCGAAATATGTTCGGAAGATTTAGAAATAATTAAGTCATTTGCGAAGACATAATAATATATCAGCAACTTAAGTCGCAAATGGGCAAGTGCCACCCGGAATCAGACGACTTTTTTGATCAAAAATTCAGAATGGTTCAATCGAATATCAACTGGCCACATTGCAGTACAGTAAACTTAACTGAGGTTTTTCAAGCTCAAGAAGTTCTCGAAAACATATCATCAGACTGCTTTAGATACTGATTTTGCGTCAATATCAAGCACAGTAACTGTATCTATAGAGGTACAAACTAGGATCAGGAAGCCCTTTGTTGACCTTAGTAATAAACAAAAGAAAAGACGTTCTTCTAGAGTATTCATTAGAAGAACTTAGTTTCGCATTGGTTTCAAAACTAAGAATGAAACAGAAAAATTATATAGCTCGTGTTATAGAGCATATCATGAAGAACTCTGATAGCGTACCAAAAGTTCGAAACATACTATTTGGTGAGGAGGATAAGGCACAGCCATTTGACGAAGACCATGCTCTAAGCCTTTACACATCTTTGAACCTATCGAAGTGAAAGTACTTAAGTTTAAGGAAGGCGCTCATAGATTATGCAGATCTAGTTTTGCTATCATATCACAAGCCCCTTGAAGCTATAAGGAAATGCTACCCAAATGATTTGGAAATTAATAATGAAAGAGGAGCAAGAGTGAAGCTAAGGAGCAAGCTAAGGCTTGACCTTATTGGATATCACAGTACAGAAAATACTTCAAATTACTGGTACTCTGGTGGATTCATCATCTTCACCTGACAAAAGCTTGAAATTAATTAGTAAATGGGGTTTCGATGGAGCTGAATATCAAACAGGCTGCATTTGTCACAAACTTGGATATTTTTATATTCATCTTGTTGAGGAGATAAAGCATGGGTGCGACTTTATGAAGCTATTATACAACATAACTCTGCCAGCTGTAGTAACAAGTTGATGACATCTTTTTCGAGAAAGCTCCAACAACCAATCAGTGTCGTCCACGTTTCAGGGGTGGGGGTAAATGATTATTTTGTTGCAGGCGTACTCTCAGTCAATTTAAAGTAGTGAACGTGCTTGGTTGTGTTCGTCACGTGCTTAGAAGTACCGAAATAAGATTATTTATATTAATTAATAATGATTCAAGATTATGCATTCTAAGTGAGTAATTGACTAAAATTTAATATTTTAAATATTGAAATATAACATTTTAAATTGAATTCAATAGAAAAACTCGTAATATATGGGAAAAAATTAACATCAAAAATTTGAACTTTGAAGCATTGTGGACCCCAAGACCGCAGGGATACGCGCAAAATTGTCATGTTGTCAAACTAAGGACCATAGTTACTTATCAGAATGTAAGGTTAGACCTTTACACTTTGATACTGAACGGAGAAATTGAACAAAATAAATTTTCTCTTTTTTTCATTATTTTTTTTAGGCATGAAGGAGTCATTCTATAGAAAAATTGTAGAACTAAATGTTAATCAGTACCATATTTCCTATCCAAAACATTTTTTTTCTAACAGCATTTGACATCTTAGATCGAGAAAAAATCATTATTAAAAACTCGAACTTTGAAGCATTGTGGACCCCAAGACCGCAGGGATACGTGCAAAATTGTCATGTTGTCGTATTAGGGACCATAGTTACTTTTCGGAATATAAGGTTAGACCTTTACACTTTGATACTGAACGGAGAAATTGAACAAAATAAATTTTCTCCCATACATTTTTTTTTTCATTATTTTTTTTAGGAATGAAGGAGTCATTTTATAGAAAAGTTGTAGAACTAAATGTTAATCAGTACCATATTTCCTATCCAAAACAATTTTTTCTTGATAGCATTTGACATCTTAGATCGAATGTCCACCTTTTTTTAAATCCGGACCAGTGTGCGCCGCAGTATTTGACAGTTATGGGGTTGAGATGAATGATTGTAGCTGAGTAGAGGAGACAATATACCTTTTAATGTTTTTCAATAATTTTTGGTTATATTTATATCTACAACTTTATAGCGAGTTTACCACTGGTGACCGAAATTCATTTGATCATTTGACGTGTGTCCGATAAAACATTAGGCCATTCTACTACTGATCGAATGAACAATTGAACAATTGAGCAACGGAAGGTGCAGCCAATGTCGCCGAGTCTAGTAACGTATAAGTGTGTCAGTAGTACCATCAATGGTACTGATCAATGGTACTACTGACATAAAGGGGTTTTGGACTGGGCATATCCAATTTTTATTTTATATTGCTGCCATTGACACGAAGAAGAATTCTTAAAAACGCCATACAACACTGCTGTGGTAAGTTTTGTTGATGTGAAGATGCTTTATGGGAACACGTGGACCAATTTTATCAAAAAGTGAATTTTAGATTAATTCATACAGCTATGAATAGGACAACAAGCTAGGACAAAAATAAGAATCGATATAATCAATAGATGAATAGGCCTATGTCATTACAATATTTAATGCTTCAAATGATCCATTTTTTCACTAGGATCGCCGTTATTCTGTTATTCGTACTTTACGCAGTGTTGTCGCCATTGTGTGGATACTTTTCGTATAATAGTTAATCCAGGTTATTTAACTTCAAATGATTTGTAAACATTTATACACGCGCTCTATATTTTTATTATCTATTCCCATTAATGCTCCCGTCAAGATCTTTGCGATCAAATATTTTCAAAGAAATGTTTTCAGCTGTCTCTTTTACTTTTGCACGATGCACTTTTCCCGATGGTGTAACAGGAAAAGAATCGATGAAGAAGAATCCCGTGCTTAATTTTCTTCCAACAGTGAAGTTCTCTGAAAGTAAGAAGGTAACACATTAGCCTCTATCTTCCAGAGCTTTTTATTTGATGGAATGGAGTCACTTGATGAAGATAAAACATAGGATTTTATATTTCATTTACGTGTTATGTACTAACTGCCTGTTGAAAAATATAGGCCAGTGAAATTTTTGATGTTTTTTTCTTTCGAATCTCTTGTATACATTCGCCCATTGACAATATCTTACTCGACACGCATTTTTCTGAATTATTCGTTAATCAACCATCAGTCCTCTATCGTTCTGCGTCCTATGTTTCTCTGCGATAACCGTCAGGGCAAACGGATTATCCTTTCGTAAAGCTACATTGTGTGGAATAGTATCTTTATACCGCTTATTATACAGGGCGTCCCACGGCGATGCCACATGGAGGGCAAGTACCTTAAATCCTTAAGTTGGCGCATTTTACTTAAAGGAGACATCATTTTATTTTTAAAAAGAAATAAAACTGCATTCAAAGATTTTTAAAAATTCGCTTGCAACACCCGGTAATCGAACCGACTAAAATCCGAAAAAGTAACATCCTGTATTTTTATAGCATCAATCGATAGTGTCAATCATAAGGATCAAATCTCTCTAAGAAACATGGTAAATTAAATGAAAGGAAGTCCTTGAAACCTAAACTTATAAATTCAATTTGGCAAAATAAAACACTTTAACTCAAAGTTCATCCATCCATCTGATACCATATTAACAATGAAATTCCATATTTAAATCACTTTTCTTTTTTTATTGTGTGGAGACCGCTGCTAGTAGTAGTATTGCTGTCAGCAGTAGTATTTAGGTATGTCGAACTCAAACCGACTAAAACCGCACGCCGCGCCGTCTCAATTGACAGGTTTTAAGTTGATCCAATAGGGCAATTCACTCGCCATCTTCGTTGCCCAGGGTACACCGCGTGCAGGTTTCTAATCAAGCACCTAAAAATTACTACCTACCCTACCTACATAACCTCATGCAGTTACCCAATAAAGTTACATTCTAAACAGGTAACAAAGTTAATTCATTCAGTATGTACTTATTTTACTAAATAAAGGAGAACGGGCACTTTTGTATGAGCTGCGTCCCAACCCTTGTAACAAGTTGCGACTAGTGTAAACATGTTCATTTAGTCTATTTATGTGTAAAAATGAAAGATTTTTATCAGAAATTCGTGCAGGTCCAAAGTTATAAGGGTGTAAGTAAAAAATATTTTTTGTGCAATTAGGCTTTGCAGTATAGTTCTACGGTTTTGTATCATTTCGCCGACGGTCATTACAACTACGGTTGACTCAACTAGGGTTAATTCACCTACTGGTTGACATGGTTCATGGTTGTACCGATCATATATTTTTAACAAAAAAAGAGGGGTGTTATAAGTTTGACGTGTGAGTGTGTGTGTGTGTGTGTGTGTGTGTGTGTATGTGTGTGCGTGTGTGTCAGTCTGTCTGTAGCATCGTAGCTCCCAAACGGCTGAACCGAATTCAATTCTGTTTCTTTTGATCGAAAGATGGTTTAGTCGAGAGTATTCTTAGCTATGTTTCATAAAAATCGGTTCAACCATTTGAAATATATTATGAGGAATGAAAATCAATCCAAAATCTAATCTATTTTCAAATATACCCGTATTGGGTATCAAATGAAAGGTCATAATTTATACATCACGATACAGCAGGTTTTATGGAAATCGGTTCAGCGGTGGTAACCGCTGAACCGATTTCCATAAAACCTGCTATTATTATAGGTATATAAAAAGCATGAAACAAAAAAAATTAAAGCAGAAACCAATATTTTAATTTTCTCTTTCTAAATCGATTTGAATAGTTAGCATAATAAATGCTTCAAAAGACCATTATTCACGCTGCATACATTTTTGGTCCAAAATTGAAAGTGCTGGCCAAATACGATATTTCGTTAGAACTTGTTCTTATTGGGGCGTCAAAGTTGAGGGACCACTTCCTTCGGTTTTATTTGAGTTCGAAAATCTTGAAAACATACATTTTTTATGACACAAGCTATTGAAAATGGATAAAAAATGTGCTACATTGGAAGAATAGTTAATAAAACTAATCCCTACTAATATTATAAATGCGAAAGTAACTCTGTCTGTCTGTCTGTCTGTCTGTCTCACTTTTACGACTAAACCGCTGAACCGATTTTCATGAAATTTGGTATAGAGGTAGGTTAGACCTTGAGAAAGGACATAGGCTATGTTTGGTCGCGATAACCGACATCCACGCGGGCGGAGCCGCGGGCAAAAGCTAGTAAAAAATAAATCCCATACTGCACACCGTTGTTTTTCGTCTATTTATTTAGGTGCTAAATTGAAAATAAGTAGCGGCCAAAGAATACAAATATGACATTCCGTTAGTCGGGCAGTGGACCCTCAGCTTTGACGCCATAATAAAAAATGCTAATGAGGACAAGCTCTAACAGAATATCATACTCGTATTCTTTGGCCGGCACTTTCAATTTTGGACCTAAATAAATGGGTGAAAAACAACGGCGTACCGGAGTCTCAAGCCGACTCCGGTACGCATGCTGTATCTACTGGCTGGTATTGCACCACCCAGTGTGCGTAGAGAGGTGGCTTCATCCATCGAAATGTGCAAACTCCAGATGGATCAACGACACCCCATGCATAGTCACTCTGGTGTGACGCAGAGGCTGAAAAGTCGCAGGAGCTTCTTCGCGTGCGTTGCTCCTATTACCAGCGAACCCTCTTCAGCCAGAGTTAATCTGTGGGGAGCACAGAGCCCATCATCCCCCTTTGTCCCACTAGCAGAGAATCTCCCCCCCGGACGGGACCTTGCCTGGACCACCTGGAAGTCCTTAAATAGACTTCGGACACAGGTTAGTCGAAGTAAGGAAAACCGTATTAGGTGGGGTCATTCAGACGAGATGGATCCACGGTGTGAGTGCGGAGTTACGCCACAGACTATGTCCCACCTGTTAACTTGTGCTGCCTGTCCAAGCACGTGCACTCCGGAGGAACTTATGAGTGCCTCTGAGAACGCTATCCGAGTGGCTACATACTGGGCAAACAAAATATGACATGATATGCCGTCGACTCGACAGAAGAAGAAAAACGGTGTGCAGAATGGGGTTTATTTATTATTGATTTTATTGACTATTCTTCCAATATAGAACAATGATTTTTATTCGTTTTTAATCATTCATATCAAAAAAATGTATGGTTCCAAGATATTTGAACTCAAATAAAACTGAGAGCAGTGGTCCCTCAGCTTTGACGCCATAGTAAAAAATGCTAACGAGGACAAGCTCTAACGGAATTTCATATTTGTATAGGTACTTTGGCCAGCACTTTCCATTATGGACCTAAATAAATGGACGAAATACAACGATGTGCAATATGGGGTTATTTTTTATTGCTTTTATTAACTATTGTTCCAATATAGAATAAAGTTTTTCATTTATTCTTAATAATTCGTATCATAAAAAATGTATGTTTCCAAGATTTTTAAATTCAAATAAAACCAAGCGCAGTGGTCCCTCAACTTTGACGTGGTAATAGAAAATGCTAGCGAGGACAAGTTCTAACGGAATATCGTATTTATTTTCTTTGGCCGGCACTTTCAATTTTGGACTAAAATGGGTGATGTCCTTTCATTCAAAAATCCCAATAATTTATACATATTTGAAATGTACTAATTAAGGCCTTTAATTTGATATCAAACACGGTATATTTACCTCAATTTTATTTTTTAACGCAGTACTTTATGACCGCTAGAGGGCGCCACATTAAATTCAGTGACACATTATATAGCCTATAATAAGTGGACGATCAAGACACTTCTAACAATACCTTACTTGTCCAGTTCTAATTAGTAGTTGAAGAGCTATGAGGGAATTAGTGAATATACATACATAGTTCATACATACATACATAGCCTGTCAAAATCATAATCATCCTTTGGCTTTAACATAGTCGGGTAAAAATAGCATAAATAAATAAGTATTTTGTCATAAAAACACTAATTATTTAAAATAAATTAAATACTTTCTTAGTAACTGAAACCCCCACAACTTTTACCCTGCACGAAATACAGATTTATGTCCATACAAAAAAATAATACACTCATTGAGACCTTTCATTTGATATAGGTCAAAAAGTGTTACACCATATGGGACGAAACGCCCATTCGCCTTTCATCAAAGATATCTCTAATGTTGACCTTATAAGATACCTTATCTGATGATTTCTGGAGTAAAAGTGGTGTCTGTTTGCATTGATTTATAAGTTAAGATTTTGTGAACTTCCTTTCATTTAATTTACCATGTTTTTTAGAAAGATTTGATCTTTTTGATTGACACTATCGATTGATGCAGCGGTCTCCACACAATAAAAAAAGAAAAGTAATTTAAATATGGAATTTCATTGTTAATATGGTATCAGATGGATGGATGAACTTTGAGTTAAAGTGTTTTATTTTGCCAAATTGAATTTATAAGTTTAGGTTTCAAGGACTTCCTTTCATTTAATTTACCATGTTTCTTAGAGAGATTTGATCCTTTTGATTGACACTATCGATTGATGCCATAAAAATACAGGATGTTACTTTTTCGGATTTTAGTCGGTTCGATTACCGGGTGTGGCAAGCGAATTTTTAAAAATCTTTAAATGCAGTTTTGTTTCTTTTTAAAAATAAAATGATGTCTCCTTTAAGTAAAATGCGCCAACTTAAGGATTTAAGGTACTTGCCCTCCATGTGGCATCGCCGTGGGACGCCCTGTATAGTAAATAGTAAGAATACTTTACTCAATGAATACACACTATCAAGTAAGTCAAAGAGCTCTTGGAAGTCTACATCTTCTTCGTTTTTCTTAAGGATTGCAGCCACAGGAAGTTCCATATACTGAGTAATAGGCAGACCTATTACACAAGCTTCTGCTACACCAGGGTGACGTTTGAGTATTTCCTCCATATGCAAAGGTGAAAGCTACAGGGTAAAGAAAAATCTACAATGTAATATACATTTAATTTTACGATTTGACTGCACGAAACACGTTTTATTTTGAGAAATAAAATCAGTCATTTCCATCAACAGGACACTATTCAGTATTCAGTAATGGTTATAATGGAATACTTGCTTCGCATTAACCAAACTGTGAAGAAAATAAATCATAAAATATTTATGCAGATTGATGCTGTGCTTTACGTTTTATAAATAAATATTGATATCATATAAATAGTTACATCATCGTTTCATTCATCATTTAATTGAAAAAATAATAATAGAAGTGCTATGGGGAAGTGTTAAGTTCAATAAATCATAAAAATACTATTGGTACCTGATTTCCATAGAGCTTGATTATGAGCTTTTTTCGTTCTACAAAGTAATAATAGTCTTGGTCATCTTTGTAGAACATATCTCCTGTCGCTACCCACCCATCTTCTTTTAATATAAGTTTCGTCTCCTCTGGATTATTCCTATAACCCTAAATCATATGAAATCATTCAATTTAAAATGAAAGTTGAATATCTCGTTGAATTCAACTTTTATGTCATTATAAAGAGGAATAAAATTATTATAATAGATATACAATTTAGCTACTCTTTACGCCGAAATTTAATCGACCGGATAAACAAGGTTTTGCAGTGCTATTCTGACGATTTTTTTCCTACCTTCCAGACGAAAGAAAGCATCATAAAACACGCAGTCATAACCAATGTTCCAGAGGACCGGCCCAATCTCGAACCCTGCGGAATACCTACTATGCTATCTCTGACCAAGCGAGCCCTGACCTACTTGGGTCTTGGGTGGGATCTCTATAATTCCGCCATTTACGTTGGACGTAGAGGGGCAGCCCATAATAAACAATTTGAGGGAGTTAGCAATGTTTTTTTAACCTTAAAATATCTAGTTTACCTATAATTTTAGTACTCTGACTTACCTTAAAGAAAGTGTTGCTTTTGACCCATAGTTCACCAGTTTGATAAGAATTTTTTAAAGTCTCACCATCAATACCAATTAGCTGCAACCAAATATTTTTGTCACTATCTTTATTTAGATATTGAAATAAAATAATATTGATATTTGACAGGGCAAAGCTTAGCCAAATACAATGAGACAATTTTAGGCCATTAAAATAGGAATTTTTACGTGTGTCCACTATAGGAATTTATACGTGTGTGTATCCACTATATTAGATAAGTTAAACTGAAACTTATAAAATTATTTCTTTTTTCTCATTTGTTTATAGTTAAGGAGCGGAAGTTGAACGTATTTAAAACATGTACCTTATACTCATATTTATCATGCATTGGTTTTCCAGATGAACCAAATGGTGTGTCCATACTAAAATTGAAAACAGGAACCAAGAGCTCAGACATTCCATAAATAAGTCTTATTTCAGCATTACACACTTTCTGAAACCACAAGTAGGTACCATTACAATAACGCAAGAGATAACAAAGAGGTAACTAATTTGAGGCAAAAACTTACTTTGCATTTGTCTAACAATGACTTGTCGATAGCACTGCCGCCAATGAGAATTATTTTGAAGCACGATAGATCACAAATGCTTCCTGCTGCCTCAATAAATCTGCTTAGTAGAAACGGAGTCCAGCCACTGACGCATGGCTAGAAATATTTTTTATTTAAAATAAATGATAAATTATGATTGGTTTCGAAGGGTATATTAGTAGGCTGAATTCAAAATTCAATAATAATCTCACTGGAACTTCCAGCTTATGCTAATGTTTGCCTTAGAAATGAGGTCACGTTGATAGTGAAGGCACCAACTAGACAAAATTTCAACCGATGAGTAGTACTAGCAGCTTGACTTGCAAGTATGAAATACATCATTCATTTTAATTAGGTATCTATTTACTGAATTCACTTGGCAGTATCAAAAGTAAAGTTTTGAAAGGTAGTACCTACACCAAAATTCGTAGTATTTAAGTAATTTTTATTTAGCCTTAATCATGAGTATGATTAAATAGTGTAGAAGAATAAAACGGTTTCACGATTTAGAAAGCATTTGCTTCAGATGATTTTTTAACGGAGAAAATGTATAATTTATGTTATTTAGTTGGTTTTTTTTATAATATTTCCCATTTTTCCGTTTTCTTGGATGAAATTAAGTTTTTTTTAGGAATGTATTAACTAAGGAAGTGTTTATGTTTACCTTATATTTGTTGATAACTCCAATAAATGCTTGCGGTGTTGGTGGGCCTGAGGATTGAACCCTGGTATAGCCTCTTAGGGGGCCAGAAATGCAAAATATTAGTCCTGACATCCATTGTAAAGTTGCCGGTGACCAGCATATATCGACTGGTCGTTTTGTGGGTTCCCTAAGAATTCAAAATTAAGATCATTATACTTACACGACCCTTTGACCCAGCTTGAAAGACATTCACCACGATCATTCTGTTTTAGGAAACCATAAAATCGAACTGACTAAATCCGCACCACAGACATCTCTACTACGGCAGTGATTTTTCCTGCCAATCACATTCTTTTAGAGGATAAATTCCGAACAATATATTTATGTATTGTTATGTTTTTAAAGAGGGCTGTTCCCAAAAAGCTTCTGTTCTTGAAGTCGACCAGGGCTACCTATAGGTTGTATAGACTGTGTCTACTGTATTTAAATAAATTCATAAATGATCTTTTACTAGAGTAGTGATTTTCTAAAATAAGCAAATGTACTGAAAATACTCACCACCAGCATTCAACAACATTTAGTACAGTGTCAAATGTTTGTATTGCAGCTTTCGGCATGCCTGTTGTGCCGCTCGTCATTATTAGCCATCCTGTAGTTTTTAATGGGTCAAACATGATTGGCCTAAAATATAATAAAAATGTGAAATCCCCTGTACAAAAAGGAAAATTTCTGTAATGTATTTTTACCTCTTTTTACCTGTAATCGACTTCAGAACCCTTGTATTTCCTAATAAATTCTTTTAAGTCGGCTTTATCATCATCAAACACAATTATTTCACATTTTGCTAAGTTAATTTCGAAAGCTTCTTTAACTTTTTCTACGCAGTGTTTTTGGCAGAATATCATATTGGGTTCAACGTACGGCCATAAGCTTATTAAATCAGCTGTAAAAATACCAATTTATATTTATTATATTTTTGGTTTACATTCAAAGCTTAATCATTGTTGCTGCAAGGTTGCAACGTTGTGTACTGATGCTTCATAAACAAATAAATAATTGAATGAAATTTTTAAGCATTTACTATGCTAACTGTTCAAATCGATTAAGAAAGGGAAAAAGAATCGACCTCGGACGGGACTCGAACCCGCGATGTTCGAGTCCCGTCCGAGGTCGATTCTTTTTCCCTTTCTTAATCGAAATAAATAATTATTTTCATTTACCTGCACCAGTAGGATCAATGGCGCACATGCTGTACCCATTCAAGTGACAGGCAAAGAAAGGAATGCACAAATCCAGGTGGTTGTTTCCCATAATGATGACTCTATCCCCGGTGTTCAAACCATATTTCGCCATTGCACTAGCGAGCTGGGTGCTGCGAGTTGCTACAGATAAGTTAGTTTCTTTTTGATCTGTAGTGGCGTCAATCTAAAAGAAATCTATTTTAGTATGAATCAGCCTATTGCAGTACACTGCTGGATATATACCTCTCTCAATGTGCTCCATAGCACCCGATCCTACTCTCCAAAGTTTTGTCACGTACCTGCTCTATGTACCTACTGTACCGTCTTTCTTACAATCTTACCTGGCAAACAAGCATTGGCTCCTGTAACATTGCTTGTAGTATTAAGTGTCCAATATGACAATCTTTCTCGGCAATATTCCATCTTGCAGCTGCATTTTTATTTAGTGTCTCCAAACGTTCATGAATGAGTTGAAACATTTTAGTTTAAACAAAATCACTAGTGTTCATAAATGATGAATACCCCGTTGGGACTAATTATGTCAATTAATAATTGAGAAGTGAGTCAATTAATATCTACATAAAAACATTCTACTGAATAATCGTAATCGAGTTTGTGTAATCATAATGTAAACAATTTACATATCGTCCCTACAAGTCTATGTGACCCAATCTGTCTGTTTATGTTATTTTCACATTTCATGTAAATAAATTCATTATATTTAAGGATATAGGTACCTATTTTGTAACATAAACTAATAATGCAAAATAACTATAATAGAGATACACCGGGGAAGATACGAAAAGTTGGAAATTAATTATTAATAGCATGAGACCAGTTATAAACGAAAAGGAATATGGTAAAAACAATAGGAAAAATAAATTAAACTCGCTATGAAGTACGCGGGTGAAATGGCGTGCAATTTAAGCGTGAAAAATGATAATCCTCGTTTTGCAGCTAAACTAAACCTCGTATCGAAAAAAGTTAAATACAAAAGTTGTAGACGAAGAAGAGATAAGTTCTACAACTTTTGCAAGAACGGTTTTTCATATCACCTTACAGTTTTTGAGAAAAATCTATATTTTAGTTTTTTGTTCTTATCTGCCACAAAAAAGTATTTTTTTTTAACAAATTATTAGTGAAATTGTACCTCTTTATGCTTCAAACACGATTACATAGCTTTTTATTCAGTATATGTATTTATATTTACGTCTTACTTTGACGATTAAACAAAAAAGAGACCTCATTTTCAAACGAAAATGCCCAAGTTTATAAATGCGAAAAAAAAAAATTCATTTATATTTATTGAATAGTCTATTTTTATATGTTGAGAAGAAAAATTACATTTCTGTGGGGAATTTTTCCAGAAAATGCAATGACCTGAAAATATTAAATTTTAAAAGTCACATTAAAATATAATCTACTCGAACAAAGCAGTGGTGCCAGCTAGTTTACTGATAAAACAATGTGTGACTATTTTCTATTAATCTTGATAGTAGATTACTAGGTACATGGTTAACCTTCGTGGTTTTTGGTGTGTTATTTTGTATTATTTGTGTTTTTTATGATAAAATAGATAAATCTAAAAAAAAAGATAATATAGATAATAGAATAAATCCGTCGTAGTTTCTCTACGTGTTTATTGTTTGGATGACTGAAGAGATTAATCGGTTCAAATACACATACAGATACTTTTATTCATCTGTATGACCTACTATGTAGATCAACTTATAGTTTATTAATGTTTTTGGCTTAATTATGACATATGATTCTAATTCGTAGACCAGCTATCCTCTTAAGCTAAGTTTATGAGTATGTTCAACACTCCTAGCACAAGCTAAATAGCTTAGTTGGGGAGGTTAACGGGAATAGGTAGGTAGTGATTTTGGTTACTAGCACCTTAGAAGTAGAAAATATTAATTTCAGTTTAAGAACTAATGAAAAGTCAAAAGTTATTTTTTTATTGATTCTAAAATACATATATAAATTATATGTTATGATTTACAACTAAATAACGCATAAATGTTGTGAAATTTATATCTATTCACCCAAACGTATTCATCAGGCTGACAACATTTCCCCTTTGCATGGTCAGGGAAAACTTTTGACCGAAATATTGGCCATATATAATCGAAACTATGATACATCGATATTATAGAATTATCGACATTTCGGACGTTCGATGACTTCGATGAACCCATCGGGCAAATGACATTCGGAGTCATGTAGTAAACTCTAAATTTCCAGTAGTAGAATGCGTGTAAAGTGCCTGATAGTGTTGTGTAGAAACTCCTAGAATATTTCTAAGTAGTACCTAGCAATGAAATAGCTTATCATCCGCCCAAATTATTAATAATGTGGTAGTATTATTCTTTTATCAATCATGATATTAACTCCACAAGTGGCAGCGAAATAACAACGGCAGTGTGTACCTACGTAGCGGGCCGGCGTTGAACATAAAACTTTAATGAGTTTTGCCTCTTCTTGTTATCTTATTCCAGGTTTAACAAAGTTTCACGTTGTTCTGTTTATTGAACAGAACTCAGTTGGCCCACAGCTCAATGTGAAATTATGTTTAAGTTTTAATTAACGGTCAGAACACTGGAAACTGTTTTGGTTACGGTGGTATAAACTACCACTTGAGTAGGTACATTCTCGTAAGTTATAGCTTCACTTACTACGCAACTCGTTTGAGGTGATATCTTCACACAACTACACGTGTGAAACCATACTCAATATTATAAATGTAAAAGTAACTTCGTCTGTCTATCTGTTGCTCTTTTAAGCCTAAACCACTGAACCAATCTTGATGAAATTTGGTACCGAGTTGGACTAGAACTTGGGCTAGGACATAAGCTACCTTTTATTCTGAAGGGGTTAAAGGGGTTCAAAAGGGGCTGAAAGTTTGTATGAAAGTGCGTCATTTTCGAAGATAGCATGATCAAATTTGGTACAAGGATAGATCACAATGATCACTAATATCCACACGGGTAGATCCTCAGGCAACATTTCAGTGTTTTAATAAAATCTATAGGAGTAACTTTGAGTTTGAGATATAGCTACCGATATCTAAAATTGTGAAACTATTTACTTTGTAACGCTAAAACATCAAATAATCTTCCCTAAGTAGGTCATCATAATTTATTAAAATGTTGCGTACATAGATTTAATCACAAATCCTATCTGTTCGTCTCTATTTAGTTATAGTTTTAGATCTATATCTTATCGAAGCTATGCGTGTTATTTATATTTCACCTCTGTTATTGCGATGTACTCGTATTCCGATCCTGTACCATTTTTCTAATACCACGTGGTATTTCTTTTTTATCGTATTTATATTCTATTCCGAACGAATACCAGTTTTGAAATTATTCTATAAATAATAATAATAATTATATTTCGAACGAATACCAAAGTACTATCAGCAGAAAAGACATGTTTGTAGTTAAGCGATGACTGATGACACTGATGACTGAGTAGGTTAACACACTACAAAGTTAAGCAATACTAGCCAAGGCAGAATTAGATTTTTGATCGGTTTTGGTGGTTAAAAAAATAACTTCTAACGTAATCTAGCCAAGTCGGATGTTTTAATACGTAACCATTAGTTAAGAATGATCAGTATGATCACCCATCCTAGGACGGACCTGGCTAGTATTCCTTAATTTTGTAATGCACTAACTTACTTCAGTCATGAACCATGTAAGCAATAGTTTTATTTGTGTACTCACCTAATTCTGTGACAAACTCGTTTTGGTTTTATCAGTGGTATTCGTTCGGAAGAGAATATTAATTTGATAAAAAAGAAATACCACGTGGTATTAGAAAAATGGTAGGTACTGGATCGGAAGAACCCATTATTGCTATATTACGAAATATTTTATTAAGAAATATTTTTTCCAAAAAGAATTTTTTCAATTCGAACGGTGTAGTTCCTGAAATCAGCGCGTTCAATCAAACCGAGAAACAAAGAATTTCAAAGAAACTCTTCAGCTTTATAATATAGCTCGTAGTACGAGTATATACTCGTAGTATAGATACGAAAAAGAAATTGATTTAATTATAGTACCATTCCTGCCTAACACATAGGCGCTAGTTTTATAGCCTCAAAGTTGTACGCTGGCATGAATACGTTCGTGCTTTCTCCGCAGAATATTAACGAGCCACTTAGAGTAACTGTTCAAAAAACTCTTCTAAGTTACGTATGTATAATGGCGTAATATACGTACGATACATGTGTATTACAATTTTATGTAGGTTCATCCTCGTGTACAATTCACAAAACAGACAAATATTGATCACACTATTCTATGCGCTCTGCAACACTGCCTCGACATAAACTCGACAACCCACAATGTTATGAATAGGAAGGAATTGAATGATCGCCTTAGGCCGTCTGCTGTGTTGACTGTGCGACAGTCGTAGGTGTACGTGCCATGTTCGCATCATGCCAGGCCATGATATCGCGAGACTGGGGATCCGCCTAACAGATCAAGAGTCCGTGACGATCACTCTTCGTTATTTATAAAAGCTGAAAGTTATGTAGATTTATGTTCTCAATACAGATAAGAACGATTACTGCCTATGAAAAAATGATGGTTGGTGGTTGCGTTAGAAGACTTTGTACATTCCTTAACATCATTTTCGTTCATTCGCAGAAATTAACGTGATCACGGTATGTCTACGTGTGTACAGTACAGCTTTAAACTGCTTGATGTTTCAAGTATAGACCGACCACGAACGCAGTACTCCAGTACCATGGTACGCGCGGTGTGGCGGGGGACGAGGCAAAAAAAGAGAAAGAAAGAGCTTGAGTCTAGAGCGAGCGAGATATCACGGGAGCGCTACAGTACCTACAGCACTTATAGTTTCTAACTCAGGTGTGGATCTAAGGCCATCAGATCTACTTCGATAATAGGTATTGCCAATGATTTTGAAATACTATAAAACACTGAAAAATAGGTTCCATAATTATTTATGTCTGTAATCGATACGACCAAATTATTCTGGTTCAATAATATTATATTTCCTCATTCAAAGATTTTATTGTCGTCGTTAAACGATAAGGCATGATTTTGGTTATAAATTATGAAAGTTTCACCTGTGCTTCGTTGCTACATTAGAACAAAGCGGAGACACTTGCCCCTAAATATACCGTTCCGGAAAGTTACAGTCAGCTCCAACTGCTATTTTCAATTTCAAATCTACCTCTCCAACGACAATAGAATTCCACCATTTTTCTGTGAATTTTTTTTGCGATCTGAGCTTATTCAGGGCATTGGAATTGTAAAACATTCATATTATATTTATCTAAACGAGTACCTTTGTCGTAATGTTATGTATAAAGCTAAATGTCAAGCCTTATTTGAAAGTGTACTGTACACCCTGTACTTTATGGAGTTATAATGGTGTATATACCATTCTTATTTAAAGTATTTTATTTTCACAGCTCCCAAAGTGTGAGTAGATAATGTGTATTTACCTTTTTTAGGAAGACCTCCACGGATACACCCCCCCCCCCCTTCTAACCTGCCTGCGAGAGTGGTTATGTGGGACTCAAACCGACTAAAACCGCATGCCGTCTCCGGTCTAGTTTACCGGGTTGTAAGGTAGCCCAATAAGGCAGTTTCCTCGCTCCCCAGCTGACTAGGCCATCTAGTGCTTTTGAAAGGACCTAATGTGGGGACAACTGTGTCCCCATTTTGCCCCGGAAAGGAGGGACTTGAGGGAGAACTAAATGAGTCCTATCCCAATGTAATTTCTGAGTTTCTCTCGTTGTGCAAAGTCTCACGCAGCTCTTCGAGCGATGTAATCACCCACTTTAAAGGAAAATTCACGTTCGCAACTAACAACAAAAGTTTATTTTAATTCCTAACAAACGCGTGCTTAATTTTGGCGAATGTGTGTTGTATAAATTCAAAAGATTAAAATTGTCTACACAAAGATTATGTGATATTTTGAACAGATTAATGTAAAATGATAATTGTTATGGACGTTAATAAATAGACCGAAAACTAAACGATAGTTATATTTTTTTATAAGTAAAATTTACGGTAGTACCTGAAAGCTTTTTACTCGCGATTCGGACTCGTGTTCCGAGGGTTCCGTACAAAATTGGTTTCAGTGACACCACAATATACTTTAATCGCGTTGACTTAGAAACTTAATTTTTGCACAGTTTCAAGACGTTAGCTCAGGCCGGTAACGACATAGAACACAAGGTTATATCCTAAATTACCTAATAGATGCTATAGTACCTATATCTGATTTCTCAAACTACTACAACTAAGTAAGCAAAGCTTAACTAGACATTTTTCTCAGGAATACGTGGAGGTAACAAATTGTAATTCATATGACATACTTTTCTCAAGAATGCGTGAAGGTAACAAGTTGTAATTCATATGACATACTTTTCTCAGTAATGCGTGGAGGTAACAAGTTGTAATTAATATGACATACTTTTCTCAGGAATGCGTGGAGGTAACAAGTTGTAATTCATACCACAAACTTCCTCCACACATTCCTGAGAAAAATGTCTTGATAGACAGACGGAAAGAGAGAGACGGACAACGAAGTGCTCTTATAAGGGTTCGGTTTTTGTTGCTCTTGAGGTACGGAACCCCGAAAATGGTTTTGTTACGTTAAGTGGCATCCTCTTGCTCATCCGAGCGCAAATCTCGTTTCCATACAAAGCTTGCAGTTTTGAACCATCTATTTGCTCCTTCACTCCTCCGTAAGTAGAATTTTTTAACCTTTTACGGGAGTGACTGTCATCTGTCTCCTCAGAGTTACGTCCGTCAATTAGCAGGTGAGCTTGGAAGTACCGAAGATCTTGATGGGGGCCTGTAGATGTACTGTCATCTCAATGTGGACGCATTTTCCTGATTGCATCCTAGGCCAAAATGACCTCGTAGCTCTGGGTCCGCCAACGTACTGTATCTAATAGTAAAGATCATATACTTTTCCATTATTCACAGCTAAAGACACATTATTCTTTTCGAGGCAGATAAAAATACCTCATATAGGTACCTACTGCAATCTTATTGATTGATCCTCCGAGAAAATGTAAATGTTGAGAGGTTAAAAGTGGTTGGCGTTTCAGGAGGTAGAGAAAATTGACTTATGATTAACATAATTGAGTTGGCGACGATCGTTTCACAGCCGCCTGATTATATTTAATATTAGTAAATAATCTTTAATTGAAATAACTAGGTGTACACAAAAAAGTTAACCATACGTTCAGATGGACTGATTTTGACTTATGATATTTTTGCAGAGGTATGTAGAGGTGTATTAACTTAACACCTACATTCATAACATAACATAACATAAACTCACGCCTATATCCCCGAAGGGGTAGGCAGAGGTGCTAGCACCCACATTTCGCCGTTTATGTTTCGGTCCCAATGTAATAGGTGGCGAGCCTATTGCCATTAACCGGGCACTTATAAACCTGCGATAAATACACACATAACTTCGAAAAGCATCGAAAAGTCATTGGTGTGTGCCATGGTAAACCTGGGATCGAACCCGAGACCTCGTCTCAGCAGTCCATTACCCATACCACTAGGCTACCGCGGTGATTTCCATTCAGCCAACTAGTAATTAGTAATTTAATTTTAATTTCGGTTGTTAATATTCTTTAAAAAAAAAAACTATGATTTTCAGTCCCACGTAATAGGGGGCGAGCCTATTGCCGTCTAGCGGGCACTTTGTCATGGGCTGTATATTTGCTGTCGGATGGAGATCAGCGCATATCCCTATGATATTTTTAAAATATTGTTTATATGACTCATAGAACAATCCTTGTGTTTTTAGTCTTCCTCCTGGCGTTAATTCCCAGTCGCATCCGAAGCTTTCAGCTCGGAGTCTGGGGTCCGCTTTTACCAGTCATAGCTACAGATTTGGCTAGACCTCGATATTTTCCTTGAAGCGATTGCCATCTGACCTCCACGACCCAATGTTAACATTAGGCGATATCGAAGCTTTGCAGCTAGACCGTTGTTTTTGGACTTTTTAGGGCACCAACTACCCGTAACGACTGCCATAGATGTTCTTATAGCAACCGGGACCGACGGCTTAACGTGCTCTCCGAGGCAAGACCAGACCAATGCAAATACCCATATTTCTTGAACACAAATATTTGCACTGAGCGGGGATCGAACCCGCGCCTCCTGCGTAGCGGCCACGTTCACTACCGCTACGCCACGGAGGCTGTCGGCTGTCGGCCTTGTGTTTTTAGTATTACACAGATTACCTAATAGTGGAATATTAGGATATCTAATTTCACAAACTACTAATACAAAATAAGCATAGCTTAACTAGCCTGTGTTATGGAATCTAGAATGCGGAAACATTTTTTTGTAAATTTTACATTTTGTCGAACGCTTTACCGCTACGCCAAGCCACACAACAGAGATCATCATATTGAGCGAGAAATGAATCTACGATCCTTATGTAACAGTCGGAAGCTATATCCCAACGAAATTCATGTCGACTTAGTTTGTGCGGTTTGGTAAAGATTACCTACTTTACCTACTTTACCTAGGGTACCTACTTTAATGGTAAGTACGCCGGAACGTACTTACCCTTAAAGCAGGTAATGTCCCTACAAGAAGTTGAAATATATACTAACATAATAATATAACAATAACAAACCCAAACAACATACTTAATCGGTTCAAGTTTTTATCATTATGAATAACGATTTCGTGATTAACCACAATTACTTCCTAATCTAATCTTGTAAACGCTGTTTTTGTTTTTAAATATTCATAGTTTAGTAACCACAATGGAAGTTTCTAAATGAAATGTAAATTATTGTTTAATGAAAACATTCATTTGTTTTTTAGATCGTAATAACGATAAATCGCAATCGTATGACCTGAGTCTGAGTTTTTTCAATTATGTAGTTGCTTACTTATGTTTCATTTTATGTAACAAAATGAGCATATAAAAATAGATGGTTTAATTTAGAAATCAAAATAGGTATGTTCACCTTATAAAACATAGACATCTTATAAATATTATCTAAAATAAACCGTCATGAATGCTTCATTACATAATGTAATTTGCACGAATCTGTAACCCCGCGTTTACATACTGCCGCTCGCATTGCTCATCGTGTTGCCGGAAATATTCACGCGATTAATGCCCTAGTGTTCACACACTCCCATCATCGCGTTGGTCCGCATTACAGTATTCGCCCTGCAATGGAGACGGACGTAAACGTATGGAGGACAACGCTGTAGCAGTGTACGCATTATGCTTTTACAGCATAGCGAATTAATTAAATAGATTATTAATAAAAACTATCACTTTCAACTACTATACACTTTTCGTAGATCGATATAAATATTTTTAAAAGTAAATATTCGATGAGCAATAACGAAAGCCGTGTTTACTGATTAGCGCCATCTAGCGGTCTCGTATAAGTCATCGCGCTAGTATTGCCGCTCCTTTGACTCGCGCCGCCAAGCCGACATTCGCAGCAACATACGCGGCAGTACTCGCGGCATGACGAATATACCATTCACACCACGTCTCTGCCCACTTCTCTCGCCACTTCCCTCGCTCTGCCGCGAGTATGTAAACGCAGCATAATAGCTACAAGATTAATTTTAAAATGTATATGTTGCAGTCAACTAGCTTAATAGGCCGTTCAATTAACTGCCTAGGCTGTTAACTAAACGACACCGTTCAATTAACGACTTTGAATAATATTCAGCCGTACCTGTCGTTTGTTACAACATTTAACAAACTGGCTGGCTAATGCTCAGGCCAGTCGTACCCTATCGGTACCACCCAGAAATAAGAAAGAAAGTTAGTGATAGTTTTATTGAGAAAAGCGGTGCGTTTTTTATAATCATGCAGAAACAAGAGATTGGCCTAGCTGGTTAATCAAATGGCTAGGTAAGTAATTAAGCGTTATCAATCCAAGCCACCTGCTTAGCTGTTTGATCAAATGGCTGAATGCCACAACAGGCTAGGTGGTTAATTAAATACCTGATTAAGTAAGTTGGCGGCGACGTACCTATATACAATATCATTTTACAATACCTTAGATTACAGTTTTGAAAAGAAACTTAATTAATGACTTCCAAACTAAGTAGGTATAAAACACAGTTCTAAAATTAGGTATCAATAGTATCTAAGATTTACAAGGTCTGAAGAAATTCGAATCGTAATTTGCCTACGCTCTAATATAGGTGGTTCTCCCTTGTTTGGTATAACAACGTTTGGTCGAATATCACTTGAACTAATTTCAGTTACAATAAAGTCATTTCACATAATTATTCATTTGACCGAATATTTAATTGGTAGAATTTTATTTAGCATAATTATTTACTTGGAATAATATCATTTCACCGAATTTTCATTTGCACTAATTTTATTTAAACTAATGCTTCATTAGACTAATAATGATTTAGTCGAGAGATCATACCGAATCACTCGGCGGCCGCTGCTGCGGCACGCTCGCTTCGCTCGCTCGCCTCGTGCTTGTTGTGGTCACAGTTCTAACCTAACCTAACCCTGCCGATTGCACTGAGAGTTTTTCAATTTTACTTGTATTGTTTTTCATGAAACATAGGTACTCTTAGTGGTTTTCTTACATCACGGAAATCGGCAGGGTTAGGTTAGGTTAGAACTGTGACCACAACAAGCACGAGGCGAACGAGCGAAGCGAGCGTGCCGCGGCAGCGGCCGCCGAGGGCCAGATAAATAAATTTCTACACTACATTAACATTATACCAATTGAATATTCGATGAAATACATAATAATATCAACTGAACATTACATGAAATGAGCATTATTCTTTTTGATCAATAGCGCAAAGGTTGTTATCGCAAATAAATATTCGATGAAATGAAAATTATGTCAATCGATATTATGCAAAGCAATTATTTTCTCAAACGTTGTTCGAATTAGTAACATTCGACCAAACGTTGTTATACCAAACAAGGGAGAACCCTATTAGGTACTACTACGCCTCGAAAGAGACTAGTTATAGAAATATTCAAAAGTCTACGCAGATCATGATACATGTCAAGGAAGGTTTATTTATATTCGAAGTGCGTTCATTGGGTACGTGCTTTGCTTGATAATGTGGTTGCTAAATAAACTCCACTTTCAATTACTGTATTTGGTTATGCACGATGCTATGGTATGTTGATGGTATGATTCGTAAAATATGAACGTGAAAATTGAATCTGCAAACATGAAAAAACATACAGTATGGACGAATTATTAAAATTAATCTGCATGGTCGTAGCATAAGGTAAACGTCCCAATATACGACACATTTCGCACTAAACCGAGTTTGCCGAACTCCTATTCAAAAAGTATTCACCTTAGAAGAAAAAGAAAAATACTAGGTTGTTAAGAATTTAATAGGCTTTTGGAAAATAATATATTTGATAACTAATGAAATCTGGAATAATTTATACAAAATTAATTGTAAAAAATGACCATTTGCTCCTATTTCCGACACTTTTGCCGCAGTAATCGTCATTTTGTCCCAGTAGTCGTCAATTTGTCAGGCTAACATGAACTCTTTGTCCATAAACATAAAGCTCAAAATAAACGATATTTTTTATGAACTCAGTACACGGAAAGAAAAATACAGGGCTTTAGTAATAAAAAAATACATTTATTTCAATGCAATAACATGTAAGTAATATATTAATAATAATAGAGTTATCATTGCCTATAAATTAAGTACGTTTTATTTAAATCGATTTGCATAATTAACATAACAAATGCTTCAAAATTTCATTCAAACGTTTTATTTAATCAACATTAGGTAATTAGATATCAGATGGTAGTCGCTCCCGCGAAAGTTAAATAAAAATATAATAAGGACTTGTAAATATATGCCATGGACACTATGGACAGGGCGGAGCCTCAGGAGCTTCATCTGACTCCTGTCACAATTGGGCAAGGGCTAGCGAGTCTCGAATGGGATAAGCATATCAAACTACGCCTAAGATGGATAACACTAAAAATCCTCGTCGCTACCTAGATTGGCAAGCTGACCAGTCGCGCATGAGATGTAGCTGATATACTCTCCAAGCGGAGAGTGGACGTGGCGTTCTTGCAGGAGACTTAGTTAAGGCAGCAAATGCCGGTTTATTGGATATGGCTAAAAACTCATAAATATAGCCTTGGGATTCAGAGCGACCTCCGTGGCGTATTGGTAGTGTGTTAGACTACTATGTGTAACGAATTTTCAAAGATGTTTTTTTTAATACCAAATAAGTCGCAGACGAGCACACGGGCCACCTAATGGAAAGTGGTTATCGTGGCCTGTGGAGATGTGCATCACCGAGCGCGTCACCTCCTTGGTATTTTAAATATAGGAAAATTATTTGGGTGGTGAGTGGTGACCTGAATAGTCCTATCGGATGAGTTTATCCTTCCAACGTGTCCGGCTGTCCATTTTGCCTTCGTGAACTCGTTCAAAAAGAAATCAGAACAACTGTCGCAAAGTGACCAACTGGAAGATGATACCCGGAGAAAGTCACAAGTCACAATATTGTCTCCTGGTAATGGATCTCTGTGTGAAGTAAAGAAACGATAATATTAAGTGCTACAAACGCCAAATCGGATAGTGACTGCTTGATAACGTCTTAAAAGTGCTTCTCAGCTTTTGGTCCTAGTGCTGATGCTGAAAGTGAACTGTTTGGACAAGTTTCAGGCAACTATCCTTGAAGCGGTGAAGGTTGTGCTAGGCATGTCTAAGAGAAGGAAGTGTGACAAGAACACTTGGTAATGTAATCACACAGTCCAGAAGGAGCAGGTGCGAAGAACATGTGCAGAGTACAGAGTGCAGAGGCGTATTCTCCGCCACAATCCTTAAGGCGAACGCCGGATCTATGGTTTCGGGCCCGGGACGAAACTCATCGGGAATCGATTATCCTCTGGTAGAGCTTCATGGTGTTAGACATTACCTTTATACCGCGGTAACTGCCTCAGTCCTGCCCCGATTCCTTGCCTTCGTATAACAGATTGCCCCCAGGGTCTTTAATGCAGCGACACTTGGATAGAGCCTGCTCCGCTTTGGCCCTGGAACGCGCCAATTTAAAGATTCTTCGGGAGATTGGGACGCTTGCCACTTTTTAAAGAGGACTTTCTTACGCCTTGATCTTTACCTGAGGGGTAGAAAGTTATAATTGGCGTATTCCAGGGTCAAACTGACACAGTATATATTCCGCTGTGTTTAAATCCCTGTGTTGTAACCTGTTACACAACCACCACCAGGTGTACCACCAGTTTGAAGGCGAGCACGAGCTGTTGAACAAGCGAAGTCCATATCGTGAACCCAGCATTGCCGCTGGTGGCGCCTGCAGTGCAGACCAGATGCATAAGGAATTAGAAAGCCGTCGTAGCCATCTCTTCATCTACCTTCTCCTCACTGGGAACATCCCAGTCCAATGTAGACTGAGTATCCTAACTCCAATCTTCAAGGGCAACGGGTTGGTGCAGGAGTGTCTGACTGACTGCTTATCAAGACCGGCTGGTCTTGACAAGCAGGCTTAACGAACCCAAATACAACTCAATCTACTAATCAACTATTCTATCTTGTTTAGTTCAGAAATTCCCATGACCCCTACCGCCATTTTTATTTTCAAACCCTGAATATCATGTATTACTAAAAGAGTTTGTTAAGACAAAACAAATGAGCCCAAACTCGATAGGTTTATCTTGTTTATTTTAGGAGTTCCTATGGCCACCTCCTGACTCCATCTTCAGACCCTGGATAGCATGTAATACCAAAGATTATGTAATGACAAAACAAATGAACCAATACTCGATAGGTTTATCTTGTTAAGTTTAGGAGTTCCCATGGCCACCTCCTAACTCCGTCTACAAACCCTGAATACCATGTAATACAAGAGAGTATGTTAAGAAAAAACAAATGAACCCAGACTCGATAAGTTTGTCTTGTTTAGTTTAAGAGTTCATATGGCCACCTTCTAACTCCATCTTCAGAGAACAAGAGCAAGCGAACCTCGGGTTCCGAGGTGAAAGCCTCAGTTGTAACCGAGATTTAACGATGAATACAGGAAGGGTAGAGCTGCCTGTTGCCCTAGTAGAAGTAATCCTGAGAACACGGGCGCCTTTCTAAACAGAGGGGGAGGTAACCTCCACACTCGTCCGTGTGACCGCTTGCTGTGTGGTAGGTAACCAATTTCTACCAAGGTTTCTTGGGGAGCCTACAATACCATTTGGGTTTATTAGACACAATAATTAATTAGACACTACATAATTACACGAAAAAAAATGCCGAAAAAAAACTCTTTTTCTATTTTAACAGTAACATAATTATCAAATGTTTGAATAGAACCAAAAACACTAGTATAATCTATAGGATGACGGATTTAGGTGCGTGTCCCAGAATTCGTCAAATTTTTGACGGGTATTGGGGCAAGTTGGTTTTACGATGAACCAATAAATGTCACAGGAAAAAATAATAACATAAACGTTAAATTAACCACAAATAATAGGTTATTTTGGTAGATAATTTATCGGTCTTCAATATCAAATAACTAAACTTACTGTATTATCTCCAAATTCGGCATACTACAATAAGTTGTTTGACTACACAGTGTACCGATTCAGCTACTGAATTTGGCCGATTTTGAAATTTTGCAAAGAGCACAACTTTGCAGTCGGATATCTCTATTGTTATGATCTTTCGTAATTACTGTTGTTGTTTATTTTATACATAATGCTATCGAAAATACATGACTACTAGAAAAATGCACCATAATGTTCATATAAAAAATATATTAAGGTTTTAAAAAAAAAATGACGAGTTCTCGGACACTGTCGGAATTACGGACGTTTACCTTAACTCGTAATGGAATGCATTAACGTCAAAAGGGTAGTACCTACACTGGCTCCCAAAGAGCACTTTGTAACAACTCGTTTCGAGCAAAAAGCGTAACGTAGACACGAATATATCCTCTTGCACGACCTTAAGTGCTACTTCATGTCGGCCACTCAAATGTACATCTATACTATTATAAAATTGTAAATTAGTTGTGTCTGTACATTAGAGATACGATAAAACTTAGGTTAAGTATGTTAAACAAACGATTCTGAACCCAATTTGGTTTTTCGGAGGTCTTCTCTGTTGGTACCTACTCCACATACAATGGCCCGCCTGCTAACGTGTGCTACATGCCTATATATACACATACACACAGGAGGATGGATGCATGCATCTGCAAGCATGTGCCTCCGAGAGCGCCATCCAGGTTCCAGCAGCACACTGGGAGAACACAATTTGAGAGTCGACGCGCCATCGCCACGATAGTAGAAAAAGAAGTCGAATGTTTGAACATAATAATTGGTTGAATAGAACTGGACACATGGCGATAATCAACATCCACACCTACCTAAGTAGGTAGGTAGATATATTATTGTTGAAGTTAATTCAAAAGCTAAAAGTAAAGTATCAATAGATGTCAGAGCCAGATAATTAAAATGTCGTAACAGTACTACAATTTCTATTACTATTGGCGTCATTAACAGGTAAGTAGGTCTCTTACAAAAAAGTAGGTAGGTGTAGATATAGTGTATGTGCCTTGAACAATGGACGTTCGCAATTATTATCTGAAATGCAATGAGCAAGTACATGAGAAAATGTTTCCGTTCATTGTGCAGTTGAATTGTTTCTATGAATGACCTACTCCAGTTAAATGTAGTACTTTAGTATCAATACAGTCCTGCCTAATAATTCAACTTTAATGTGTTCTCAGCCTCTGTTTATCTACGTTGAGCTTTTTTTTGCAGTTCGAGTGTGACATACCTAGCTAATTCTGTTTAGTAAAAAATAATAGCTAGATTCGTTTAATTGTACTCTTAATCTAATTTTTTTCAAATAAATGGTGGGCTTTGTAAAATACAATTTATTTCCTGGGCATTAGACTCTATACAAACTCTATTTTTACAATGCATTTTGTTAGCACTACTGTGTCTATACCGTATTTGGTCAGTCCCAGGTACAAGAACAGTTGTCAGAAGTGGTAATTAAATCTTTAGCACTGATTGATGTTGTGGTCTAGTAACACTGGAAGCCAATGCAACTTTTTATTCCTATCCAGGGACACTAACACCCGTATTCACAAACGATACTTCGCTATGCGTACTACCAAAACTGTGCAAAGAACGACAAATTCTCAGTGCGTTCGTTTTGGCAAGCCTTTTTATTCATTGATAACACTTAAGTAATACTCCGTTGAGGGAACGCACTGCGTTAGATACTGCTCGAGCACACTATGAGACCTCACAGTATTGTTTGTGAATACGGGTGTAAAATTTGGCCGTGTTACTGATTGGAAAAAAGTAGCCAATGAGTAACAGTGATACACGGTGGGATTTTTTTCCTGCTAGTGAAAACAACATGGACTAAACGAACATAGAGCTAGAGCTAGAACAAGAGCATTCTTTCTCAATATTTTAGTGTAAACGCAACCTCGTTTTCAGCGTTTACATAAGAAAGAACAACGAACGAACGTTCTGTCACTGTTTACACTAGAATTTGACTTATATAGAGGGATAGATGGAGCATTCACTCGTCTGATGTAAATCAACCATAAGGCAATAAACGTCTTTGCCATACCTATCATTTAAACCACTGCACCATGCGTCCATGCTTAAGCAATCACTAGCAGTATTTATGCATGCACTGTATTGCAATGTAGTAATCTATCACTAAAATAGCTTAGTTAAAATTATTTCTTCAATAAAGACATTGTCGTTGTCACTCCAAGGTGTCGTGACAAAATATAAAGTCTCAATAATCTGAGTAGACAGAGATTGAGCGGACACATCTATCACTTTCGGCCCCCTGCTAGCGGATTATGTGATAGCTACTAAAATAAATACTTGTTAATTTGATCCGTGTATCTTGTTATCGTAGACCTCTAGTTATTGGCGTCATCAATAAAACCAAGAGTTTTCAGCATTTGAATTGACAACCTTAGCTATATTATGTATTATTTGAACTTGGAGGAAGGTGGGCTTCCTATTAGAGTAAACATAATTATTTACCTATGTTAAGATGGAGAAGCTCGTGGCTAAGTGATAACTAAGTAGGTTAACACATTGCAGGCGTAGTTGGCAGTCATTTCTTGCACAGATGGCAGTCGCTTCACGGAAAACATGGAAGTTCAGGCGCTTCACAGTTAAACTGAAAAATCCAACCCCATGGCTTGAGAAAAGGCTCAGTGGATGATGATAATTTTCTTCGATCTCGAACGACGATGAACGATGAAAAATCGAAAAAAAAAGTTCTTTGCATTCTTTTAGTCTAAAATGTTTCGAATTTAGAGAGTAGCTTCAGTTGAATCTGCTGCGCTTGTAAATAACCTTGAACAGAACATGCCAGAATATCGTCTCTTGTAGATAAATTCGGCTCTTCAACGTTTGCGATAAATAAACTTAGGACAGTTATAACAGTACAGGAATAGTTATTTGTTATACAAGAGTGCAAAGTTGCTTTTTAACCGCGTGCTCATTTTTGATGACCGAGCAAGCGAAAGATTCTAAATTTGAATCACGAGCGTAGCGAGTGATTCACAAATTAGAATCTTGAGCGTTAGCGAGGGAATCAAAAGAGCACAAGGTGAAAAATCTTTGCACTCGAGTGCAACACGTAACTTTTCATCCCACCTCAGCGAGGAAATAATGAAATGCTTCTCCTTCCTAGCGTTAATTCCCAGTCAGCATCCGAAGCTTTCACCTCGGAGTCCGGGGTCCGCTTTACCAGTCTTAACTGCGGATTTGGCTGGACCTCGATATTTGCCGTGAAGCGACTGCCATCTGACCTCCACAACCCAATGATGACATTAGGCGATATCGAAGCATTGCAGCCAGACCGTTGTTGTTGAACTTTTTAGGGCTCCAACTACCCGTAACGACTGCCATAGATGTTCGTATGGCATCCGTGACCGACGGCTTAACGTGCTCTCCAAGGCACGACCAGACCAATGCAAATACCCATTTTCATGCATAAAAAATATTTGCACTGAGCGGGGATCGAACCCGTGCCTCCTGCGTAGCGGCCGCGTTCAATACCACTACGCCATGGAGGCTGTATAATATGTGTATTAATACTAGTAATAAAATACAACAAAATAAAAATTCAACAACAATGTCAACAATATGACGTGAAAAAAATTGATGCGCGCAAAGCAAATTAAAAAAAAAGTACACCAAGGAGGTTACGAGTCTGAGTTTTTCATGAATTAAAAAAAAGTTGTATGATAAATTCGGCACCATAGAGGTAGAAGTAAATAGGTTTAATGATGTTTTGAGTCCACAAACCTATATAGTACACACGATGTTCTAAATTCAAATTTACTTTACCTCTCTAGAGGATAAAAACGACTTTTACGCTCAGTTATCGAAGAGCAAAAATAGTCTTTCCGAGATGGTGGGATGAAAATCAAATGAATAGGGCGCTGCATAACTTCATTAGCAGTCAGACTGTGTCTCAAAAGGCATGATTGGCTATACATATATAGCTTCTTAAATTAAACCTGATACTTTGCGCTAAAAATGAAGTTTCTTGGTCTTATATAGAATAGGAAATAAGGTTTATAACAAAACGTAATAAGCACTTTATATTACGTGGTAGGTTTGGATGGTGTAACGACATTACTCAAAACGAGAACAATTTGAGAAAATGGTTATTATTTTAATGATCAATCAATCATACCAGAGTTGCAACACCTGCCTATGTAGCCATCGATTCATCAATATTGTTGAACGGAAATCTGACATCATCAATTGTTACGTTGAAAATGAATAAAATAAAAGGTCCGTTTTACAATTCAGTCTGACGATGGCATGTAAATACACGCAAAATTAATTTCAATCATGCGATGTAAATATTGTTTTACATTCATACAACTTTACAATCGAATTTGATTCATATTATTCATTATTCATCAGTATTGGCGTTATTGCACCTATTCAAACAAATATTTTAATAACATCGTAATAATGAAAGTCAACACCGCTTTGAACGGAAAAAGTTTATTTTAATTACATTGTTTGAACAAAGCCAATTGAGGCCAACCGTAAGTGGCAATGTAAAATTCAAGTGTCAGCCCGAGGTTCTATTTTCTTAGCTCTTATTTAAAAAAGCAGCCCCTCAGTGACTTTTGTGCACATATTTTATTGTAACATTTAGAATTTGGGTTTGCAAACGTTTCCATCATTTTAATCATAATAATGAAGAATGCAATTTTCTAAGAGCTTTGTTATGATGATGCTCAATATTTTTTATTTCTCGATATACCTAGTAGAGGTAATGTATAATATCTGATTGATATTAATTCTAATTTAACACAGATCAGTAAGTCTAAAAAGGTCACTTTATTGCAATCGTACTAGGATACCTAGTATTTTGTCATGCGATGATATTTACACGAAATTGGAATCAGCTGAGTAAATGAATTATTGTGATTCTGCTCATACGACTAACTAATTTTATAGCAATTTATTGAGATCTAATGGGAATTCATAAAGTTACTCGTTGTTAGCGGAATCGCTCAATGTGGCCTTTTTAGACTCCCATGTTACTTTTTTAAGAATTAGTCATAGTTTCACCAAATTGATTAATAAATTCATAATTCGGCGGTAATGTGTTGCATAATTGTTCGCCAATGATACACGCGGCACTTTCACCGTTCACGAAGGTTATTGAGGGTCGGCTGTCCCACTCGCAGTCTCCACACGCGGCGTAACGTGATTAACCCTCCCACCCCAGCTCTCGCGACCACCCGCGCTGTCGCCGGCTACCGCTGTTGCCCGTCCCCGGGGCGAGAATCCAATTTACCAACTTGTACCCCGTTATTGTGTCCGCCTCTGTTTGTGTTCCCATAAGAAAAGTTTTCTTTATAATAAATAACCTGCGGTTGACGCGTATTGTTGATAATCCTAATGCGACGCACTTATATGACGCCATACTACGGATTTATCAAGTATCAAATCCGGTTATAATCTCATTTATTTGTACCGTTATCATTGAAGTGAATAATATTTTCTATTTCAAGGGAACTAATAGGTAAATATATTTTTTTGATTAAATGCACACCTGGCCAAATCTAAGTATGGTTTGGCATATCTAGTAGGTATTTTGCATAACTACAAGCATTACCAATAGTGACGTACGTGTTGATTAGTCTTAAGATAACATCAAATAGCATTATGACAATTATGAGCGACGTACTGAATATATATAATGCAATCATTGATTTATTAGGTATATTGTTATTCAATATAATTTAAGTAAGAAGTAGGCGATAAATCATAATAAATGGATTATTAGTGTCATGCAGTAACATCCTTTATTTTTAAATATTATCTATCAAACAGGATAAAAATACTAGCGATATAATTGAAAATTGAAAAAAGTTTATTTCACAAAAAATTACATTACAGTTTCCAATATAATGTATAGGTATACATATTTGTGTTGGTAAGACGGTGTCAATTTAAATATTGATCAACTTGATCGCTAAATTATAATGAGTCTCTGCCTCTTAAACTAAGTAGAACTTGTATCTTAAGAGACAAGACAAGAAAATACATACACATACATATATACATATAATTACACCTATATCCCCGAAGGCTAGGCAGAGGTGAATTAACACCCACATTTCACCAATCATTGTATTCGGTCCCACGTAATAGGGGATGAGCCTACTATTGTCGTATTCTGGAGACTATTGTTACGCTGAGTCTAGCCTATATATATCTGTCTGGTGTTAAACAGTCCTATCCCTTAGTCACCTTGTACGACACCGCATGGGGGGAGATGGGGTGGCCCAAATTCTACTCTGCCGGGAACCACGCGGCCGATAATAAATAATAAGGTGTTTTCCTGAACTTTGAATATGATTGCAACGTCTCTAGTCTAAATGAAATGGAGAAAACAATTACGACCAGAGACTCTCTGGTCGTAATTGTTTTCTTTTTCATTTAGACTGTCATCGGTACTTCAACGTTATCTGTACACTGTCTTAAGGCATCTAATAGTGACACGTGTTGATAATGAAAAAAAAAAATCTTAAAGAAAATGATTATAATAAATTGGTTAACATTGAAAGTGACGTGTTGTAATGGTGGCCCTCTTTTCAGAGACTTTGCCTTCAGCTTACCATCAGGCGAGGCGAAGTCAAATTGACGTGTCCTATATAAAAAAAAAAAAAAAAATACTTTAATTTTACATCATTCGGACATCGGTTTTGTTAGTGTGAGTTTGTGTTACCTATACCAAAATACTCTGGAGGATGCGGCTTAAAATTAGGCTCTTTACCGACCCCAATTTTGACCTCAACATTAGGGTTGGTAAAGACCCTTTTTTTATACCACTTAAGTGGCAGGCTAGCACACGACCTACCTGATGGAAAGTGGTTACTGTGGCCTATGGACGTATGCAACACCAGGGGCGCTACAAACATGCAGTGAACCCTAGTTTTTACCACGTTATTCACGTAATACGTTCGCGTAATACGTTCGTTATACTCTATTAAAATAAACTCACTCCAATAAAACCTTTATTACGAGCATTTCCACGTATTATCTACATTAACTTGAGTAAATATTTTGAGAAAATTCGTACGGGGTCGCGGCACAGCTTTAAGTAGACACCCGTATCAAAAGTCACGTAAATAAGGTAAGCAATAAATATAGACAGTTAACCTGTCCCTTCGGATAGAAATAAGCAAACGTTAAGTTGACATGAAGTGATTTGTATTTCTTTTATTTTGTTACATATGGTATTGATTTTGAGACGGTGGTTTACCATTTACCTACTGTTTTCTATTTAAATATACAGATTTGTTTCAGTAAGGTTTTGATCTTTTCTCTCATTGTTATCATAGTTCTATCCGAAGTTTGCACTTTGGAAACCGAGGTCTACTTATGGTCTTTGATTAGAGTAGGTATCGGTTTTTGGTGGAGCGACCCTGAAAGAAAACCTGCGCCTGAACCGCGTCCGCTGTTTAGCAGGGCACCGACTTGCAGGTGATGTTGGTTTGAACTTCGAAGATGTTGGCAGAGCCTACAGCTTACTTAGAGCGGGGGCATACGATGCGTTGCGGCGCCGCACTGCAGAAATTCCAGCCAATCGGCGGCCATAAGAGCGGCGCCGCACCGCTCGTGTGGCCGCTGATTGGCCGAAATTTCTGCGGTGCGGCGCCGCAACGCATCGTGTGCCCCCACTCTTACCCGAAATTGATTAATCCAGGCAGCACAGGGTGTACTGGTCTACACAGTAGTAGCATGAAAAAGATACATGTTGGCTAGTTTTATTAGAAACATGCTGTATCACTTAGAGAACTTTAAGAATTTCAACTTTAATAATAAACTCATGTTATTGCCCGAAGATCAAGCGACTCGTTGTTTATTATATCCTTTTTAAGGCAGAGGCAGCTGTCGGCGACATTTTGTGCCCGTATTTATGAGCAAAACTTAGTTAGTAACCCAAACTAAGTTCATCATTCTAACGAGATTATCTTATCTTCCACTGTCGTGTCATTTAGTCAAAGAAAGTATACTTAATGATCTAATTTTACTCGCCCCGTTGAATATTCAATAACGCAACACATGAAGTATTTCCAACTATACAGTTGACTTGACTAACTACTACTTAATTGATTACCATTATATTTCGCCGCTTCATTCTCGATATAATTAACCAGGTAGTCCCTTATATCTACTAGGCAACGTCGCACATTTTTAAGAGATATGAATATGACTAAAAATTTTACAAGTACCTACGGAGCTGTGCTCTTGACAGATACTCATTCTTTATTTGTGCGTGGCAACGCGAGCACGTCTTCAGCAATGTGAAAACGCAGCGCCGAAGAAAAAATAAATCAAAAAGTGAAAGTTATCGTCGTATATAGATATAAAAGTTAAAAACTTATTATAAAAATACAAGTGAAAAAGTGAAAGTTATCGTCGTATATAGTTATTTCCTTACCACCATCGTGGTACTGGTATATACAATAAATACCTCACATGTACATCGGGGTTGACCGAGGGTCTCCAACGATGATACTTATTTTACGTAAATCGTAAAACAATCTTTATCATATCGTGCATTACGATATTGCTACAGGTACGGATTGACTGCGAGTCAATATCTGCCTCACATGTACATCGGGGTTGACTGCGGGTCTCCAACGATGATACTTATTTTACGTAAATCGTAAAACAATCTTTATCATATCGTACATTACGATATTGCTACAGGTACGGATTGACTGCGAGTCAATATCTGCCTCACATGTACATCGGGGTTGACCGAGGGTCTCCAACGATGATACTTATTTTACGTAAATCGTAAAACAATCTTTATCATATCGTGCATTACGATATTGCTACAGGTACGGATTGACTGCGAGTCAATATCTGCCTCACATGTACATCGGGGTTGACCGAGGGTCTCCAACGATGATACTTATTTTACGTAAATCGTAAAACAATCTTTATCATATCGTACATTACGATATTGCTACAGGTATGTACAATAAATACCTTTCATAAAATAATCATCGGGGTTCACTGCGTGCGTCCAACGATAATTACATAGTGAAACAGTAATATCAACCATTACTGTGCGGCAATGCATAAAACGAGTGTCGAAAATATTTTTATTTTTATACCCTCATTTATACATAATAGCGGCATACTATTAAATACAAGAGAGCAATGCAGTTTTATATCATTTTAGGTCAAAAAGACCAAATGATTGAGAGCTCAGCTCCAACACTTATCGATAATTTTGTCTCAATCGGAAAACAAGAAATCACCGACTTAACTACAACACCTAGCGTTAATCCTGAACCGTTGACATTGGGCGACCCAGGTCGCGACCCAAAACTGTTATCAGCACTGGGCGAATCCACCCCTGAGCCACCAGACTATGGCGAAAAAATCCTTTATGGCTACCACTTCTAAAGAAGGGTATGCCCATAGAAAATAAATAAAAATTGTTTTAGGAGTATTAATCCTAGACAATTGTAGATTATTGCAAGCACCTAAACTTAATTTTGCGGAGATTGCAGCCGCCATACCCGACAGGGTTAGAAATAAAGACAAAAATACCCTTTCTACCCAGTAACAACTCAGTTCAGGAATTACGGCCATAAATAAGGTCATGGACCTTTTCTTATTAGGTGAACATAAAATTCAGGCAATAAAGCCCCTAAGCTATGGGTGCTGTTTACTAATACTTACGAACTCAAACTGCAAGCGCCTCCCAACAGGTAGGCCTCTATCCCTATCCACACCAGGGAAACTGGCAAGCTCCTCGCTTCCCATCGAACAAGAAGGGGGGGGGGGGGGAGCGTGGAGGGAACCGTCGCCAGGCGCCAACTGCGAGTTCGCGCCGCGACAACCAGTGTGTTCCCAACACGAAGAGCAGGAGCATTTCTTCGAACAAGCCCCGTGCAACGACACAACCATAGTTCAAGTATACATACCGACCGTATGACCTACTTTCATAATTGTCGGCTTATGGTTACCCAAAATACAATAAAATTGCTCTCAAATGAATTTAAGAGTGGTTATTCAATTCCATTTTGCAAAGACTTTCGGCAAGTCACCGGCCCTAGTAATAATTTTTCAAAAAAAAAAAATAAATAAATAAATAAATAATCATATTAAGATTTCAATTCGAATCTGCCTCCAGGGTAAAAACCACCTAGGAGTTCACAGCTTTACCATAATATATGGGTTATCAGTGCAGTGACACCAAGAATCTTCACAAACATAATATGAAGCAGGTGTTATCTTATTTGTGAAACGGCAGCTTTAGGTCCGTGGTGTACCTACTCGTACAGTCGGACGACATATTGGGCATAAGAGATCACTATTCTGAGTGTCTTCTTCCTAAGATATAAACGAAACACTGTAGTTTTTAAAATACTTGGCCTCGTTATAAATTATATTGGGGTAAATTGCAAGTTAGCTGCGATCACAAAATTAACTTTGAACAAACATAAATACAATCTAAAATAGATAGACACGTACACTTTTTATTATCTGCGAGATAATAATGCATTACCCTTTTTTATTCAAATCCCGTCACGGTATACCTACACATGGGCTATTAACAAAAATGCCGCCTATATACACAAACATTATAGAACGATCTAAGTAAATTTCCTATGTTATCGAATAACGAAACCAAGATTAGACTCCCTTCAGAGTTATTGAAAGACCTTGATTGGCGGAGCAAGATAATATTCTCAAAATCTAATCATATGCCCCTTGCTCACTTTAAATTCGAGATTTACACGAATGCCTCCCGGATAAACTGGGCTGCAGTGTGTAATAACAGTCGAACTAACGGAATGTTGTCAACTTTTGAACGCGAAAAACACAAATTACTTAGTCCTTAAGTTTTTCTTGGATTAGAGACCTTAATACGGTTAGAGAATAACTGTGTAGTATTACTTCGCGTCGATAATACGACAACCATAAACTACGTAAATCGAATGTGTGGAATTCAATTCCCCCAGTTAAACGACCTGTCTCGGCTCATTTGGCAGTGGTGCGAGAAACGTAATATTTGGATCGTGACTTCAATTCATAAATAATAAATCCGGACACGGAATAAGAGCTATCAAATAAAGCATTCGAAATTATTACAAGACGTTTAGGTCACCCCGAAATCAACCTATCCGCTTCTCGCACCAGTACAAAATGCGACACGATCTAAACAACATCCTGATACCTTAGCATAAAAATGCATCAGAAAAGTGATTGACGACAAAGCTACTGGCCCTCACAGCCCTGATTTCCCATGTTGAAATAGTTGATAAATTCAGAAATACTTTACCTTTAATTCTGATTTAAACACCCTCTTCAATTTTTTTTTTTAGAGACCAACATCCCCTTCATCGGAACCTTACCCTGGCTGCAGCGAGGCCCTGTGGCAGGCCTTCATTAAGCGAGGGTCTCCTCCCGATGCACTAAATCTATTAATAGCTTCGTTAGCAGACAGTACTATTATGCAGTATAAGTATCTATTACTTTAAGGCTGTGGTGGCAATTGCCAACACAACCATTAATTTATTCAAACCTCCAATAGCGGCAGTACTATCATTTTTAAGTCAACAGTTTACTAACGGATGTTCATACAGTAGCTTAAATAGTCACCAATCAGCATTATCAATATTCCCTGGTGACAATATCGGCTCAGACGAAAGATGCATCTACTGTAAGATGCATTTAGGTCAATGCCTAAATATTTCCAATACTGACTTAGATTTAAAAAAAAAAAAAAACACTAGAAATAGTAATCTTTCCTGATCTATGTACAGCTCATTGTGTACAAACATTTTATCTCATTTAAAATCGAAAATATATATTTTTTTCAAACAAGGGTATTCACATCTCGATAACGATATGTCAAAGTCAAAGTCTTTGTTTCTCAAAATGGTGCAACACTGTTACAGCTTTTTAGACGTCAAAATGATAAAAACTACCGCTCCTGGACGTGACCAACCTATTCTGTTCCTACCTCATTTCGAGGATAACATACACGTATTTACCTGCCCTGCAACAGTCCTCAAGGAATATATTTTTGCTACAAAAATAAGAGAACTGCCAGTACGGGTCAATGAAATTGTTGTTAACATACAAAGCACCACACAGACCAGCTACCACACAATCAGTTGGTCGCTGGATAAAACAGGTGCTGACAGAGAGCGGCGTCGACACGTTCGTCTCTGGCGCACACTGCATGCGCCATGACGCCACATCCGCCGCGCACTCGCGCGGTCTTCCAGTCGAAGCTATTCTGTAAATTGCTGGCTGGACCAGCACATCCAATACACTCACAAAATCCTATAACCTAACGGTAATCAGTGACGAAAATTTTGCTAATTTAGTATAGGTACCTTACCTAGTATTAGGTAATAAGTACTTTGTTGGAATTTACTATTGCATTAGTAACTTATTTAAATAAATTAAATGGATAAGTAACTGTTTTTGCTCCCAATAATCATTAAGTTCATATTGAGAGTTCCACTGAATTAAAAACTTTCTGTGCTATCTCTGAAAGTCTACCTGGTTAATTATATCGAGAATGAAGCGGCGAAATATAATAGATGATCAAACGAACTTCTCGAATGAAGTTCGATCATTATTATATGAGCCGCTTCATTCGAAGATATAAACTCCCTCCCACCCATAGTAAACAAACAGTATTGTTAATAGGTTTGATACTGTACCCAAAGCAAGAAAGTTTTATGCGTTATACCTTTATCTCTAAAGAATGAGTATCTGTCAAGAGCACAGCTCCGTAGGTACTTGTAAAATTTTTAGTCATATTCATATCTCTTAAAAATGTGCGACGTTGCCTAGTAGATATAAGGGACTACCTGGTTAATTATATCTTCGAATGAAGCGGCTCATATAATAATGATCGAACTTCCTTCGAGAAGTTCGTTTGATCATCTATAGTTTGAGGTTTCAACAATGCTGAGTCATCATTGAGCGATACAACTCCATTATTAATTAATTCACTATTTGGTTACTTGAATGAATTTAAATTAAGTACATTGCATTGATTATTAAATTCTTCACTGAATCTCTGAATGATATACTAAGTTTATTGCATAATAAATACTTATTTCGGTTCAACTTTTATGCATTTGACACTCTATAATAGCAAGTTAAGCTTAGGGACTTTTTTGCCAAAATAATAGAAGTACCTACGTATTTCTCTCGAAATTTAATACAGAACATTTTGCTTGAATTAATTTTAGGGGTTTTTAAGTTACTATTTCCTGATCTCTTCCTACCTGCCTTTTCCTCCTTTGTAGCTAGAAACTTTTCATTGCAATCTCTGGCATTCTAAGCAGACATCTTTAAATGGGTGGGTGGTAGTAGCTACACACCCCAGTAACCAGACATCTTTAAATGGGTCATGGCCTAAAAGAATATCAAAAAATCCTTTTTCTAAAATAACTACGAAACGTTACTTGCCTTCATTCTAACACAATTGGAATTAGAATTAGAATATAGAATAAAACCATATAAAAATAAAACCATATTTCACAGATATGTTAATAACAACTTGCTGTCACTCACAGTTACGCACGAGTTCACATCCATTGAACCGAATTGGATTTTTATATGTGAAATATTCACTCAATTGCTTTACAATAATAGAGCTTTATTTCGTAGTAGTACCTACCAACTAAATAATGGTGAGGTTTGCGTTTGTGAAATAGTATTAAAAAAGACGTGTGGCACTCGGGGACTGCCGCGGTAAAGCTATTGCATAGCATTTTTTATGAACTTATGCAATTATAATTATTTATTTATTTTATTTATGTAGTATTTTTTTCCCGAATTCAAATTCAAATTCAGATTCAAATTCAAATCGATAGATGGCAAAACTAAAAAGTATCACCGCTAACCTAACACTCGACCGTGCCGGTCGGAGTGTTAGGTTAGGTTGGCTTAGGTTTTTTCGTTACGGAATTTCTGGATTCGGTCTTCACGCTCAAGGCCCGCGTTAGAAGCTATGCAATAGCTTAAAAAAACTGTATTTACTCTGATCGAAGCGAAACAAAACATTTTTTTTTTTTTTTTTATATAGGACATGTCAATTTGACTTCGCCTCGCCTGATGGTAAGCTGAAGGCAAAGTCTCTGAAAAGAGGGCCACCATTACAACACGTACCTTTTTTTAACCGACTTCAAAAAAGGAGGAGGTTCTCAATTCGGATGTTTATATTTTCAAGTTGAACATCGATACCGGAGAGTTCAATTATATTATTATTCATTTACACGTTATTAAGGTAATAAACAGACAAAGACAGCGTATAATGTAGGTACTGTAACCATGTTCAACGTGAATTTGGTTAATTAATCATAATAGAAAATATCTTTGAGGAGTCTGGAAGGCGAACCCTGAGCTGCGAGTTCACCGCCAGGCTCCGATGCTATCAGGAAAACACATCTCTATGATGATGATGTGTAGGTACTTACTCATTCATAAGTAAGCATATAGCTCTGAGAGTGGTTTAGCTTGAATTGTTCAAATTAACCTATCGCATTCAACTACTAGACATAGGTCTCTACCAATTTGCACTATAGCTCCCATCAGTCCAGTGAATATTTCACCACAAATACAAATGCTTCATTCTCTAGGCACCGAACAGCGGTTGCGTGCTTTGCTTGCGTGTATATTGCGTTGGTATTACTCCCAGCATCGCTCTTACTTTGCAATGCCAACAGAACTGAAAATTGTTGGTATTTCATGTCATTCATAATAGCCCTTTATCTATTGGATTTATTACTTTTTCTATAGAACTGACTGATATAGTTTTACAGTACATCATCATATCATTTTTACGAAAACGAATGGTACTAAGTAATCATCAAAATCACATACAACTTTTTTTGTCGACTGTACACTAGTTTTCTATAAACTCATATATATTTTTTTATACCACTTAGTTGGCAGACAAGCACACGGCCCACCTGATGGGAAGCGGTCACCGTGGCCTATGGACGTATGCAACACCAGGGGCGTCACACTCGCGCTGCCGACCCTGAAGAAACCTTTCTAATGGCCTTCTTGATTGCCCCATATTGTAGTCGCTTGGGAAAACTACCGCAGGGAGTTCATTCCACAGCTTGAGTGTGCGTGGGATGAAGTGCGTTTCAAACCGCACAGTGCGCACCATTTCCGGACGCAATGTGTGAGGGTGAATTCCCTGCCTGTGGCGAGAGGTGCGATGATAGAATGTAGCTGTTGGCATCATGTCAAATAGTTCTTCTGAGCACAAACCATAGTATAAACGGTAAAACACACACAGTGAGGCAAAGTCTCTTCTGAGACTGAGAGGTTCCACATCGCCTGCGAGTATGAGATTGCCGACGAGGCTAAACGCCCGTCTTTGTAATAAATATAATGTCCTTAAAGTGCCCGTGCTTATAATGTTTCTCAATAGATTAAGTTGTAATGCTTAATACTATTTAGGTAGTAAGGCCAAAGTTTTGGCGCAATTATCTGAATTTTTCAGGCACAATATCTTTTAACTCACATGCAATATATTTGAACCATTTAGTTACACTTAGCTTGATTGGAAGAAAAACAGATGTGGCCCCAGTTAACTATGATTAATATTCAAAAAGGATAAAATGGTTGTCGGTCCCACTTCTATATTAGTTTTCTGAAAGTTATTTCACCGCTGAAATATCACTTTTAACAAACTCCCATGTGACTTCAATCAACTAAATAGTATGACACAATTATTTTAGCAATTTAAAAAAAAAGCCTGATCCCTAGCAACTTATTAATGTAGGTACAAAATCTTAAAAAAAACATACTTTCGTTTTTAGAGCATACCTATTATGTTGTATACTATACAGTCATCTGAATAAGAATAGCTTGTGAATGTGACAAAAGTTACAAGTATCTTAATGCTAGGAAATATTTGTAGCTGAGTAACCCCGAAAAGGTTCAAAATGTAAATGGATTATGTGAAAAATAATTTCTCTCAGTAAAGCGTGGATTAAAAATTTGTCGGAAGGATTTTGTTTCAGTATAATGCTTTCGACTAATTTCTTTTTCCTTTTTACTTCCTTGCTTTTTACAGATTTGTCCTATGTACTTCTTCCTGGGCATTTGGCCAGCTCTCGTATTCAACAGGAAACAATTCTTCTTATCTATAAAAACTTCACTTCAATAGGTACTAGTACATGAGACTAAAACCACCACTTACACACTGCGGCCATTCCAAATAAACTTTCAACTTTGCTTTTAAGACCGTCCGTAGATTTATTTAAACAAAGACTACACTACCATCTCTTACTTTCAAAGTCCACACACGATACACTAACTAACGTAACCTATTCAGTCTACAAACTCACATTAATTTACCATTAACGACCCTGTTGGCGTCTCGCCGGCGCTGGTAACGATCCTCGACGCTGCGATTGCACCAGAGACCACCCTGAGACCAGGGCCTGGATTCTGCTAAAGCACAACCACTGTCACACCACAGAGACCGCGAGAAAAATCCATTTGATTTTAACCTTTAAAGTAATATGGTTAAAGTTTAAAGTTAAATGGCTTTTTGTAGAGTGAACGAAAGCGTGTAATGAAAACATTGTCATTTAATTTTGGACTTTAATTCCATAGAAATAAAGTCTAAAATTCAATGCCAAATTTTGCAGAGACTGTGGCACGACAGTGGTTTTGCTTTAGCAGAATCGAGGGCCAGATCTGGGGACTGCATCAGTGGACGCAGCAGCAGCCCGCAGTGGCACTTTCCAGACCAGTATATTCCCGGTGCTTGAGGTGATCGAAGTTGGGATATTACAGGGACAATCTATTACTATCGATATCGTTATTTCTACTACTATAGTTTCACAGGACAGCCTCCTTGGCTTAGCGGTAGTGAACGCGGCCGCTACGCAGGAGGCGCGGGTTCGATCCCCGCTCAGTGCAAATATTTGTGTTCATGAAATATGAGTATTTGCATTGGTCTGGTCGTGCCTTGGAGAGCACGTTAAGCCGTCGGTCCCGGTTGCCATAAGAACATCTATGGCAGTCGTTACGGGTAGTTGGAGCCCTAAAAAACAACGTTCTAGCTGCAAAGCTTCGATATACCTAATGTTACCATTGGGTCGTGGAGGTCAGATGGCAATCGCTTCACAGGAAAATATCAAGGTCTAGCCAAATCCGTAGTTAAGACTGGCAAAGCGGACCCCAGACTCTGAGCTGAAAAAAAAAAAAAAAACTTCGGATGCGATTGGGAATTAACGCTAGGAGGAAGAAGTTTCACTAATCAGCCGCTGCCTACCTCTATACGATCGAAGAGGTCACCAGTGGGTCAACTCACAAAACAAACTATTACACTTACATTCAATTTATGAATTCTTCGTTTCATATTGTCTAGTTTCTCGCTATTGAGCTCAGGTTAGTTAGGGAACAAAAACTTCCGTCATCAGTTCATTAAGCTTTCATTTTCACGAAACTGGGGAGAATAATCAATGGACAGACAGAATGAGGATTTTAGACCGTGATGGATTTCAACCAATCAATGCAACTGGGTAAATGAAAAGAGCTGACTAACGAAGGGCGCAAACAATACCGTCGGGCGGTGTAAGCCTTAGAGCGAAGTAACTAATTGTTATTGGTTTTACCGCAGAAATGTATTAGGATAAAACCGACAACATAGGCATGTTTACCTGCATGTCGCGCGTTTTTCACTGTAAATAAATACTAACGAGAGATAAGTAAAGTCACTATTTTTCAAATTTACTTTTCCATTTTTATTCTACGGTTGGAAATAGCACAATATGGCATAATAACGGGACCTATTTTAACGATGTTATCAGCTAGTCTTAATAGTACTGACTAAGCGCTCGAAAGTTCCTGTCTCATGGGGCAGGAATTGTCTAAAAAGTTGCCACGCGTTTCTCGCTCACACCTAGTTCACGCTAGCTTCTTTAAATGTCATAGGATGTATGTATACGACAACTTATACCGAGATAGTAGTTACGCTGCGTTGAAATGGAACTTACTGCGTTTACGTATAGAGTTTGTATACAGGCTAAGGAGATAACATATCTACGTCATTTGAGTTGAAGAACATTGGACAAACTAATATTGTATAATACATATAAGTAATATAATGTTGGCATCGCTTAAATGAAGAAGGTTTGGCTCATAAATATTGTTCGTTATAATTCAATAATCTCTCATTTTGCCAATAACTTACGAGCTCAGAAGTTCATTATTTTGTTATCTTTTATAAACAACTCCATATAAGTAAACATGACTAATACATCATCCTTGATTCGGAACTAAATAATCCATTTTCTCCGACAGTGTAAGTGCTCAATAAATGATTTTCTCCATAAGGATAATGGCTGGATTTTCTACTGTTTATTGTGGACTCGATCTTCTGGTATGATTGATTGTGGCTTAGGTGGAAATTCTTCAAAGGGAAATTACTTCGTTACTCTTCTTAAGTACCTACGACTGGCGAGAAACGCTACTATCAATATCTTATAAGTATAATATCATTTGTTTGATGTCCGTTTCGTAATGTATATCTGCTTCTGCAAGTATAAATATAGAGAGGTTCTTTATTAGAAGCAATCATCGAATATATACATTGTTGAATGAAACTCATTTTAGACAAAATCCAACATTCCGTTTATTCTATTTCATTCATAAACACTTATGTAGTGTATGATCTTATAATTATGTATTTACAAATATTTATTAACATGTTACTAGGCTCATTGACACATCTGAAATTTTTAAATTTCCTAGAAGTAATAAAATAAGCAGTGAAAAGTAGGTTTTGATAGATTTTTTATTTCCTTAGCTTTAACAAATTAGTAGACTTTACAATAAATTAATTTTATGTACACAGTAAATAATATATTTCTTTTCACTTTAAACGTCAGTCTTTGTCAAGGGATAAACGCCCCAAATTATAGAGAAATGAACGCCTGTTTATATCTACCATTAATATTTCACAGGAATGGAAGAGTAGCGCAGTGTCTGTTGTCATCGAGTTATACGCTATTTAAAATACAACAAATTTTCGAACTATACCTATTAGATCTGTTATAATAGGTAGGTACTATATTTACAATAACCTTAGCTGGCAACTTTAGATTCATGAAACGTCTATTACACAATTTATTTCGGACACAGTTTCGACTGTGGAGGTCTAATTACATTACTGTTACGGCTGTGTTCAGAATAATAAGCTATTTTTCATTAAAATTTACCCAAAAGTCATTAAATGATGCTTTTATAAACCGCCTCCTGTATATTTTTATTCGTTTAACTGAATAGGTATCATCGTTCTTGCTTTTTTGGCTGAAATATAATAACTTTATGTTTATTATAACATTCTTCTAATCTCTTAAATTGTGATTAACTTCATTTAACAACTATTTTTGGCCAGTCTGACCTATAGCTAAACATACCGTAAATAATCTCTTATAACAACAATAAATAGAGCACTTGATACGAAATTACGATTGTCGCAATTACACAAAAGGAAGTCATTGTGCAACAAATAAATATAAATTGGATATGCTTAATGAATTTGTACACAATGAGAATTATATGGATGTAAATTGAGAGCACTTAAAAATAAATTTGTACTTAATTAATTAATATTTCACTAATAAACTACCGGACACTGTACAACATTGGTACGAGCGCTGTTGTTATTCGCCAAAAACTGCGTGACGTTGACTCTGGAACAACATGTAAAGTTATTATTGAAACAAGTTTTATTAACAATATATTTAACAATAGTTTACTCGCGCTTATAGAATTCACTAACCGAGAATGCAAGCAAGCTCGTAGATGTATTGCAACTTAAAATTTTAATGTCATTAACATTACCCAAAGCGTAAAATGATTTAACGTCTATTGACTAATTCATTAGTATTAATATCAAACACAAACAAGCAAAATGTAGAACCAAAAGTTTAACAAGATCTTTAATCAAACACGAATGTAAGTACAACTTAGTTACAAGTTAGTGTCTTGCACTAAAAGCGTCTCACGTAGACACAACATAAGTATTGATTGCACTTACCAACTGCTCTATTACGGACACCTAGCACGGAGGCAACTTCTGGTTGCTCCATATCGAAAATTAGTTCGGCGCGTGCCGCGTACAGGTTATATATACTCGCTATGCAGGTCAGCCGGAGGCTGCCGCGCTCGAACGCCTCATTCCGAACTACAAATGACACCTCTCCTATTGAAGGCAGCCTATTATCCGGTCCTGTCCTCTCGAACGACAGCTTTGAACTCTCTTTCGAAGGCCTTCTAATTTCCTCTTTATGCAGATTTATGTAAGACTCGTCTAAATATTGTATGTTGCTCTCGTCGTGGAAAATATTAAAAACCATATCATCATCCGGTTGTTCTGTAGTTGTTGCATCGGCCTTAGGTGGTAAATCCCATTTGAACCACGACGGCATTTCGTGAGAAATAGATTCAATGTCGATCTGAGAACAAAAAAATATAATAAGTAGATAATAATATAACATAAATACGTTCGGTAGCTAAGCTTTAAATATTGTGGATATTACTTTGAGATAGATAGAGGAAGCTATAGAATAGCTCTGAGCTCTTTTGTGATTAATGAACTCGCCTACGCAGAGGCAGTGACGACGGCAAAAACAACGGTCGCGTCAATGTGAAGTAAGTAGGAACCGGTCCATTGTTCACAGTGGACATCGCGAACCCCTGTCTGTTGCTGTCTGGTAAGCGCTAATCTAACAAATTTTTAGAATGGCTATTTTTATGGAGCTGAGGAAAAACGTGGTGCGCTAAATCAAGATAAATTTGTAATATACGTTGATACTTATTTGTGGAAAGATTTGATATAATTACTTTACAGTTAACTACAAATGCCGTAGGTAAGAAGTTGGTGAAACGTACGTACCTAAATTTCGATATAATAATCTGAAATCGAAATCTAACAATCCAAAAGTAGGTCTCTTTTTTTGACTCGGTTGAATTAGCAAAATAGAATTCTTAATTAATCATAATCCTGCAAATCAAACGTTCAATCAAATGTTTCGTAGGAATATTTCGTACTAATTTACTGGCGTATTTAAATGTCCAGATTAGCAAATTGCTCTATACAAAATCCCCTAAGTAGCTCTATTTCACGTTATACCTCCAAACCCCAGTACCCTTATTTCAAGGCAACTTCTACGGTAACGAGTAGAAATTTCCGGTATATTATTGTTTAACCTGATTTTCGTGCTGGTATAAGCCGTTGGGTACCTACATTGGAAGTGTATCTTCATAAGATAAAGAGTTTATTGTAGGAAATGGAATACTTAAACTTCGCTCGACTAGCTTAGCTAGGTATATTGCGAATCTATTACATTATATCGGCAACCTAAGAATACCCATACTATTTTAGAAAAGAGCTTAAAATATCTGTGCTGCCTTGTTGTGAATATCTATAATGTTTTTGTTATGTATTTTTATTGAAAATAGATATTGTTCCACAGACAGAAGCTATTTTATAAGATCAATAGTTTTCGGTCCCACGCAGAATTATTATGGAAGGTAAATGATGTTAGGATAGAATAAGCCTATGTACGTAAGTACTTCGGCGTATATATCGTGTTTAGTAAATATACTTTATTTAAGAAGATATAGCTTGGTGAATTATTACATACCTATAGGTACTAACATACTATACTTACTTTTTATTAAAAAAAAATAGTAGATATACAAAAAGCTTTAATTTTTTTCATTGTGATACTTTTCTACAAATTAGCTTTACAATGTTTAGAATATTTAGCTGACATCCGTGTCCTTCTATACTTGCCTCACTAGGTACTTATAATCTATATTATGTCATTATGTTCGCTTTCATTAGGTCTAGGAAGACGCCTATGCCATTTATTTAGATTACGACATAGTGCTGATAAGTCATAGTCGTCTATTAGACGTCTATATACCTATTCGTTATACTAAGTGAACGCTTATGGGGCTTTCCTCGTGGCAGTCTCTCTGTATATCCGACTGCCACGGGCTATTTTCTCCAAATGAACTGAACACGAACGTCGATATTGCGTACATACTCGTATACTCGTGCGGAGTTAGGTAATCCAATCCGGTATGTGCGTATGTATATACCTATGGAGTGTATACTCGCGAATTTTCACTTTGGGAGTTTATTTTAAATTATACATTAATTAGTAACTGAAATAAAATATGTTGAAACATTAATATAACAATTTGAAGGATATTGTATTACAACCGCCTTCGGTGTAGCATCCAAAACTCAGCATTAAGTTTGCATTGTTGTATCCGTTGATTTTTGAATCAGGTTTGTTGATTAATCATTTTTATAAGTATCAAGATTTTGTCTGGTACTGTACAATATGATTAAAAAACGATATAACTTTAGCTCATGACTCTAAGAACCATAACAAGTCTCAGTTACTCGTATTATAATGATGCCCACGGCTACATTTTATCATCGCACTTCTAGCCACAGATACGAAATGCATGCAACAGTACGCACAATCAGGTATGAAAGGAATTTCATCCCCCGCACGCTTAAACTGTGGAATGAACTCCCTGCCGTGATTTTTCCAAGCGACTACAGTATGGGGTTATTCAAAACGAGCATCAAAAAGCTCTTACGGCGTCGGCAGCGCAAGTGTAACGCCCCTGGTGTTTCATACGTCCATAGGCCACGGTAAATAGTTTCCAGGTGGGCCGAATGCTTGTCTGCCGCCTAAGTAGTATAAAAAAATGTAAATGAGTGTATCTTACCTCTCTCCCATTGAGTGCAAAAGTCAGATTAGCTGGCGGATGAGCCGGTGGAGACGCGCAAGTAGCTCGTAAAGTTGAGCCCACGCCATACCAAGACCGGTCTGACACCAACTTAGGACCCCACTCTGGTGCCTCTGTAATAATAGCAATATGTTACGACCATGTCAGCTACGACAACGAATAACAGTTTCGTTCAAAGATGCTTACATAGAGAAACAGGAACTACGAATTATCAACTTTTTTGTTGCTGTGGAAACTTGTCGGTGCAGGTTGTTCTCTTTAACTGTAGATGTAGATTTCTCTTTAATTGTACCCGAATAATAGGTGTATGTACATGTGTGAGTGTGAAAAGTAGATATTCCTATTATTTCCAAGCAAAAAATAGAAATGAGTAGGTTGCGTTGTTTTCAGTTGCACCCAAGGTTTTCACCTCAGAGCTCGGGATCCGCTCACTCCTTCTCATTTGGCTTATACGACTTATGATAGTGACTACAGTGTGACCTTACAACCTTGAGAGGAAAACCTGTACCAGAGTCTTCTAAGTGAACTAGCACGTGAACCGGCTTGCAGACGAGACTGGTCTGCCACCAAAGGGCTGTTGGTACCCCATACACCCTTCATATACATATTTCACATGTGTTTTTACAATACAACATGGTATCACTAATGAGCTAAGTGCTAAAACTAAGGGTTATATACATAAAAGAATCAAGGCATTCAATCAGATCTCTCTGAATTAAGGGATGTATTTTACTTTATGAGTCTTCCCCTGCGTATAAATACCGCCGGACGTTTCCAGAATACGTAATGAGGCTAATCTTTGTTAAGACGTGAGAGTGTACTTGTAAATATCACGTTAATAGTGAGGCCAATATTGAATATGTGACGTTAATATCACGAAATCCTTCCAACCTAATTAATTCAGGTAGCAAGAAGACGTCACACAAAATGAGCTCGTCAGTCGTGATTCATGACAGAAAATCACGTCATGATGAGACAGGTAAAGCCCTATAATTTAAGGAGGTTCATGAACGAAGTTAACAACGATATAGAGTCTAAAGTTTACGTAATAAGGTGAGGAAGCACTGAGTTTTTGTTTACGTTAACACTAGTTTAGAGGTTATTTTTAGTATTAACTACTGCCTGCAGTTTCACCTTTGGAATACTGAAATATTTTTAATAAATTAGAATAAATTAAGTTTCCTCAAATTTTCCATGTGTCTCATAGGACCTTTTTACACAATATTAGGAAACTGAATACAGGCGATGAATGAGATTGATAAAATTGGTAAAGTCTAGTTAAGCCAAATCAAGAGAAAGGATCGAAGAGCGCAATCCATGGATGATTTTGAAACTCTTAATAGTTAATAAGTCGATTTTTATTTGCATAACTTTAATTCAATAGGTAGAAACTCGACTGGAAGTGCATCGACTTTTGCCAATGTTTTAATATATCAATAAACAAAAATCATTTAGGTATAAGACTGCGTTTTATTAGCTTTGAGAACTAGTTACAAGTTCTCACTAGTCTTTGAAAATGGATAGTGTTTCCGACTAACTTTTGAAACTGATAAACCGTATCGGTCCAATGATCAACGCGTTGTTCCTACTATTTATTCTCTAGAGAAGTAAGGTTCCTTTGTTATTACGAAATCTTTTACGTAACCGTGGACCTCCGTTTCTTTTCTTTGACGAGTTTGATACTAAGCTGTGAATAATACCAAATTGGATTTAGAAGTTTTCGAAAAGTAAGTGAAAACTTTAAAACTTAATTTTCACTTTGGCACATTGCTAATTCAATAAGGCTTGAAACTCAACGAAAACTATTTCTTTATCATTGATAGATTTGCGTTTTACCTCTATCTTACAAGCTGGTAAGTGATTATATGCTTGCAATGAAACACGTTTGTTTACCTAGAAGAAACATGTTGATTGCAAATTAATGGTAGGTACTACTATTTTTTAGGCAAGCCTATTTACTTCACGAATAACGGAATAGTCTTCACGCTATATCAAGTCTTTTCATTCCACAGAACCGCCGAGATTGCGATGGCTACCACAAGAAATATATCGATCACTACAAGTGTTTTCTACTAATATCATAGAAGCGAGAGTTTGTAAAGATTTTTACATGTTTTTACAGCACAGATCAGCAAATCTCCTACTTCTACTTTTTGAATTTCACAATCACCCTTAAACTGCTGAACGAATCTGTTTAAAGTTTGATTCAGGGATAAATTTGAGTCTGGCAGAACACACAAGCTGATATTTATCTTGGAATAAGTTTATAAGGATCAAAATTCCACGGGGGCGGAGCCTCGAGGAACAGTCAGTAGAACATAAAAAGTATTACTATTTCTCAGAAAATGTGTTAGTCATTTTCATTATTTGTATATTCTGTAAATTTGCATGCTATGAGTATGCAAATTTACAGTCCTACAACCTCTTATTAAAGTTATATTTTGCAACAGTGGACAGTGTTCTATGTAACGAGCATAAAATATCTGTTGTTTACACAGTTCACCTTTTTATTAAATTAGCACTACGGCGGAACACAAAACCTGTTGGTATACGAGCTTTACTCTTTTAATAATTTTATTAGGTCAACGCGTTTTATTCAAATGAACCAACTTTGTCATAACAAAATCGAGGGAAATATTTTATTTTGATAATATATAACATAATGTTTATTTTTATGTGGGAAATGTTGCAGAAATATGAGGTTTATGAATTATATATATTGTTGTTGTTGTTTTACCTCTGAGCATTTCTATACTAGGCTAGGCTTTCGTTATTGCTGTTTTATTAGTTTTTACAACACAAGTATTATCAAAAACCTGTATTACTTACCATAGTAACACAGGTTTTTGGTAATACTTGTGTGTGTTCCGACACAGAACAGATAATAGTACCTACTCAGATATCATTGTACAATTGTATATTATTTGAATTGAAAACTTCTTTAGGCTCGATGGGCATTTGTAGTAGAACATTTTAGAGATGGAATAAAACCATTGCACTAGCGACACCGTTACCGACACCTAGCGACTACTATGGTCATTGCCAATACCTCTTGCGACTGATTGTGAAAATGCACATGTGATACCTCTGTACCTATATAAGTATCTACATTCACACCCACATACCAACACACACAAACGCGCACGCACGTACGAACGCATGTGCACGCACGCACGCATGCACACACATACACACACACTCAAACAAATATTAGTAGAAATAGAGTGCTTATTATTTACCAACGACTTCTAAAGGCGCGGAGCGTATCTCAGTGTGGAAAGTGGGCGCATCAGCTGAAACCTCGCACCGAAACCGACCGGCCATCGCTGGTGTTGCCTGTTGCAGTACTACACGGCGAGCTCCAGACCTCGATATCTGTTGACAAAAAGAAGTTAAGAATATTACGTGCGGCCGAAAATCATAGTTGGCGGAATGTGGGTGTTTATACACCACTGCCTACCCCTTCGGGGATTTACAGGAGTATATGTATGTATGGTAATACAATTGAAATCAATAAAACACTTTGACTTGCTCTTAATACCTTGGTATTAAGATCATTTTGAGACTTTGCAGTCAAGATAGATCTAATGCTGACTATATCAAAAATTAAAAATAAAGAATTTTTCCGTCGCCTTCCAGAACCATTATGAAACTTGTAAGTATGATAAAGATTCTGTGAACTGTGTTCTGGTTCCAACCAGTGACCGGAATTGAGTTAAATGTTGCGGAACAATAGACAAGAGGTAGTTAGAGACAATGTCAAACGATCGCACAGGACAATTACTTGCAACGTTGTTACCCAGGATTGTCGTTACCAGTAAAATTGACGTGACGGACAGGAGAAAGAATTACTTTACTCGTGATAACGTACAAGCTTTTGACTATGAACAAAGGACTTATAGCCCTGAATCTTGATTGTTACAAGCTAAATTGATGGAACATGCAATCCATACTTCCATACTAATATTATAAATGCGAGAGTAACTCTGTTATTCTGTCTGCTACGCCTAAACAAATGAACCGATTTTGATAAAATTTGGTACAGAGATAGGTTAGACTTTGGGAAAGAACATAGATAGATAGATAGATAGATAATACTTTATTGTACACCAATAGATATGAACATAGACTATGTTTGGTCGCGATAACCGACATCCAAGCGGGTGGAGCAGCAGGCAACAGCTAATGCAAGATATTGAAATGACACTCAATCAATCAACCAATCAATTAGCCTACTGCAGTCCACTGCTGGACATAGGCCTCCCCCAATGTGCGCCACGTTTGCCGATCCTCCGACTTCCGAAATGACACTCAAATCATTAATTCATCGTAGTCATATTTAAATCCCCACCAATTTCTAGCTCTATGCGAAATTATGTAAGCTCAAATCTTTTTTGTGTGAATTATATAGGTACATAGTGAATTAATTACTTAAGTAATAGTACCTTTACGTATAAAGTACTTATAATTATGATAAAACAGTAGATATGTATATCCTGAATTGGGCCTTCTCTAGGAACTCTGCGAAAAACGTTTATTGAATTCTGGCCGCGATGTCACGATCTGTTTTGTATTCTAATATTACCCCACTTCTAGATAACAAATCAAAAGTAAGCAGTGGAATATTTTGGTTAACCTAGTTCCAAGAAAACAATTTGTAGTGTTCACATTGCATGTAGTATAGTGTGTATACTTGTAATGTAGTTTACATTGCATGTAGTGTACATGCATGTAGTGTAGGTACTTTACACTGCATGTACAAAAATTAATTAAAGTATAAGCGTATTACTCAACAATGTTTTGTACCTATTCCATTTCATACAAAAAATTAAAAAACAGTCGCTGTTATACATACCTATAAGAAGGAGAAATCTCTCTAGGCTTGTTGAACAAAATTACATTCTAATAGTGGAATCGCTTCAAACCGAATCGTTTTCTATTCGTTATCAATAAATCAGGTGACACTTCGATGATTATAGCAATAATTTATTCCTACTGGCGTTATCGCTAATAGAATGTCACTTTGTCTAGAGGCCCTAGAATAAGTTAGAGATCGGATATCGCTTGTGGGTGTAAGATAGCATTGGCCGCATCAATCGGCTCTGGTTAGGTATTCAGACATTCCATCCCAAAGTTCAGAAGTTACAACAATACCCTTTGTAAGCCGATATTATAGCTTCTAATTAGGAATCAAGACTTTAGTCTGAGAAAAAGTATCTACTGAACCACTAATTACGTAATTCGAACAAAAAATTATTAGACATTCGTTCTGATAGTACGTTTTATATGAGGCATTAAATGTGAGTCTAAGATTTTGCCGATTTATTCGTAGCTGTGTCTGAGAGACATTGTCTTTGATGGCTACATAAACCAATACGAGAGTGAATTATATTATCGTAAGTTTGGGGTGTTTGGTGAGAAGATGTCTTGATTCCTTACATTCTCTTGCCTTGCGAGATTCGGTGATACATTTGGTACAATCTACGTCTGTCAAAACCAATAAAGACAATTTTATATCTACCTTGTTTTGCATCCGGATAAGGCTGAAAACAGAGTGAAAGAAGATTGCTGACCAAACGACTTGAATCTATGATGCTAGGAATAATGTAATGAGAGAATTCGATAGATTTCAACACATTGGTTAAGCGTGTAATCTGTGACAATCATTCGGGTATCTGGATCACGCAGAATGACCTCCGTCCCCCATGAGCGCGGGCCTGCGGGTGACGGGTAGAGCCGCCTGTCACCCTAGCAGAAGCAGGCCGCGGCGGCGCCACGCAATGCGTGCCTCCCCATACCCGGGGGCGGGTTGGGGACTCTGTGGTCCCCTCACCGGAAGAGGGCCAGATCGAGTGATATGGTCCTGGGTCGGCCGGGGTGCGAGGGATATGGCTACGACAATCTCACCTCCGGCAACTGACGGCCCACAGACGGCGTGCGTTTTAGTCGGTTCGAGTCCGAAATAACTTCCTCCTCCGGCTACGGTGGGGGAGGTATCCGTGGGGATTTTGCGCACGATAAAAAAAAAAAAAAAAATAAGGTATCTGGATCACTACAAAATTGAATTTGCAGTCGCTTCACGGAAAACATCGAAGTAGGGCTGCTTCGTAGTCGACTGAAATGCTGAGTTGGGCAAATGCTAGGAGGATATACGTCAAGTTACTGTAACATCTGAACTCATCTGAATGATGCATCCGTAGTTTGATGAGGGGTAGTTTACAGTTTGAAGCGCTTTGTTGGTCTCAGAGGAAGGCTCTATGCGGTAGTTATAAGCATCTTACTAAACTAAGCTCTAAACTTTTCCGATAGAGAGCATATAATTTGATTTAGGTGAAATTAACATAGTTTACGTTGTAGGTATAATGTTACATTTTAATAATTGTTAGAGTAGTTTACTACCTAGTCCCATTATCTGGGAATTCATTCTCAGTTGCGTAACTTTAAACTTTTAAGTACTTCACTCGACGCTTTTGGTTGTGACATGCGATGATTTATGTGTGAGATGCTTGATATCAAATGTTACAAATATCTCATCGGTAACTATATTGAAACCAGTTATTATAAAATATTGTTAAAGGCATTTATGCTTTATAATAACGTTTTTGAATTTTTCCTACTTAAATCATATCAGAAATGATGCCTTTCAATATAGAAACTTACCTAGTGACCTAAAAGTTATTTTAAAAATATAATTTAGATATTTAATGACACTGACACACATTTCATGGCTGAATTCCTTATTTTAGCTTATACAGCTATAAGACCGCACCCGGCCATCAAAGTTACGGCAAATGACACGACTTCCAATATACCTACCTCCAACAATATCGTTTGTTGTTCTGTTATACGTTGGGTTTCGTCATGTCGCAGTGATTACGTCAATAATATTCCGTTTTAATAGTGCCTATAACTACCAGTACCTATAGCTTCCGATATCGAGTGGTTGTCGTCACTTATTGCTAAGTTATTTTAAGTTCAGATTATTTTCATGCTGTAATAATAGTGTGGTAAGAGAGTAGTCATAAACTTAATATATAGTTTATGGTGGTAGATGAGTAGGGTAGCCAGAGTTCATTATGTCAATCTCATACATTAATTGTTCTATTATATTCTACTAACGAATTGCTACTTGTATAGGGGGGCAGGGTATTAGGTCCAGTCATAGGAAAAAACACCTTTCTTCTTTGTTGTCATATTAGTTCTCAGTAGAAAAAATACTTGTGATGTGAATGTGAAAGAAAAAATAAATGAGGTGACAATACAGTCATCATGATATTTATTATCAATTCCTTCCCCTATTTGTTTGTACTTTTCACGCATCTTTGATTTTAATTGCGCGCTTCAAAACAATTGTATTTTATAATGGACATTAAATAAATCAAGCGTTATGGAGGAGCGATATTGCTTTTTACTGGATGGCAGTACTAAAGCTCTGTACGCAGCAGAATGGAAAAATTTGCTGGCCTTGCATCTATCTGACCTGCATCTACTGCTTGGATGGATCAATAAAGTTCTTGATATATTTCAAATTTGGCACAGGGATAGAATACTGCCTGAAATAATATATAGGCTTTCTTTATCCATGTAATAAGCTCAGAGATAGAATCATAATCAGGAATCAAAACACTATGCGGGGGGAATCGTGGATAACAGCATGGCAGCACCCATTCAAGCAGCCCCACTTGGATGGTACTTGCCCCACCCTGCTCTGCTCTGCCCGAAATTAAGAATTTTAATACATTTTAAAACACACGGGTTACCCAAGGATACGACGTGACTTTTGCCCCTGCCCTGGGTACCATTTATCATAAGAAATTAGCTGTTCTCCGCGTAGAGGTACGCAATACTCAATGTATACTGTAATATGTCAATTGAAGTTTATAATACACTACCAAAGCTGAAGACATTTCAATGTAAACTATTCCAAGTTCTTCTGAATACTATTCTTTGAAAGACTTCCTAAACAAATATTTTGAATCTAAACTTATTCCGTGAATCTTGACTTATACTCGTATAACTCATGAATTGACATCTTTTAATTATTACATAACTTTTAATGCCAGTAAGACTATTTAGTTTATACACGAGGAATAATAAAATTAATAAAATTGTATGCTGACATAATTTAAATTCACACTAAAACATTCTAATATTTGTACACCGTAAACATACAATATTCATGGACATCTATTTTTAACGACCTTTATACAATATTCTAACAAATAAATTAATCTAATCTTATCTTCATATCCGACCGCCGAACCTGATGTTGTTAATTTTCTTCTAAACAAACAATCTATGGATGTAGTCAACACAACACCAAAAAGAATTATCCAGTGCGGTCGTTCGAAAGTTTTGCGCATACATTTCAGCATATATTAGAGATATATCTATAAACGAAAGTAGTTTTACATTAATTCAACAGAGGTAATTCAACTACCAAGCAAATATTACTCTGCTGCTACAAAGACGAGTAAGATATTGAGAGACACAGTGAAAGTCGACACGCTGACATTTTTCTGCTCCATTAGTCATGTGACAATGGTTAGGCGATGTGAAGTCTGTTTTAAATGTTTCAGTTCAGCTCTTTTATGTCCTTTTAATCTTCATAAAAGGAGCTTGTTCCAGCTGAGTAACTGGTAAACCATTAATGCTGAGACATATCCGTTCATGCCATGCCATAATTTATAAATTAGGGGAGTTTGTACTTCTCACGATAAATGAGAAAATTTCCTAACGGAAACAGGGTGGTACATGATATGCAATACTAGCTTTTGCCCGCGGCTCCGCCCGCGTGGATGTCGGTTATCGCGACAAAACATAGCCTATGTCCTTTCTCAAGGCCTAACCTACCTCTATACCAAAAGTGAGACAGACAGACAGACAGACAGACAGAGTTACTTTCGCATTTATAATATTAGTAGGGATAGTAGGGATGTCACGAGTAGAAGCTGTGAGATTATTGATTTCCGAAGTGCGTAATAAATAAAAATTCACGAAGTCTTACGAAAAAAGAAACAATTTAGATTATATATCGGACAGTGGTGTTAGACAATATTGATACAAGTAAGATATACCTAAGTGAATTTTAATGAATATTCTAGAACATTCTTCATAAAGTAAGCTTATTAGATTGTGTTGTGAGTTCTAGAATGTGTGTATAAACGTGCTTAAATATATTTTCTTAAGATTTTTTTATACCACTTAGACAAGCACACGGTCCACCTGATGGAAAGTGGTTACCGTGGCCTATGGACGAGTGCAACACCAGGGAGACACACTCGTTCTGCCGACCCTTTAACAACAGAGAGTCGTGAAACAAACGAGACTCTGGCGCGCGCGGATTGTTTCGTAATAATGTATGCTTGGTTAATTTGAGCTCGTCCATAGCAGTAACATCCCGTCCTATGAAGAAACGTGTACTGCGCGTAAAAAAGCACATTTTGAGCATATTTTAAGTTCAATATATATTATGTCCCAAGTTATTACTTGGGACATATATATATATAGATATTTCTCTATTAAATTATGAATGTCAGATTGATTCCTTGATTCATGATAAGCAAGAGGTGCCATAAATCATTATAGGCCTCTTCTTTATTTTACATGTTTGGTAATACTTTGTGTACAAATCAGTTCTAATTCGATTTTACTGATAGATATCTATTGTTTGTGCGGTGTAATCTTCCGCAGTACGTTATTACAATTCATTGAAGTGTTAAGTCGCTAAGTAGCTTATCTGATTTATGATAGCGAATAAACTGACCATAACATGAGCTTATGAAACATGATAATTATATCTATTAATCCGTGATAATATACGACACCTAGTGCGCAGAATATCTAATCTACTTTACTCATAACAAGTAGCCAAAAACCCAGCAGATAAGGACTGGACATTACTTTGTTTTATCAACTAGCAGGCAGCTTTACAAGGCGAAAAATAAAAATATAGGGAAGTAGGATAGTCGCGCTTTCTAATATTTATACTTTTCCTAATCTTTTGTTGGAGATCGAGTCTGCTTCACCAGTGAAACAGAAACACCGAGATAGTAAAATGCCTCTCTGGTGCAACTTTGTCGGTCAAATGCATCAGCACCCCAAGATTTTAGTGGCATCTAAAGCTTTTGCTTCGGGGCCCGGTGACCGCTTTTCTTGCCTGCAATATAGTTTACAGAACTAAAATTATCTACCCGGGCGATAGCCCCGTCGTTGCTCAGGTAAAGACTACTTAAGAAATAAAAAAAGTACTTCATCCACCCTAGACAAGTGACAACTGACAACTCGTTGGCTGGCGTATTGTGAAAAAGAATGACGAATGTGTGAGATTTCACATAATATGTGGAGTCGTCAGCATCATTTTATTCTACGATATAGCGGCCAACGAATTGCTACTTGCCTAGGGGGGCAGGTAAGTATTTTTAGTATGTATGTACTATGTATGCAAATATTCTCAATATTATTGCGAGTGTGCGGTGTCCCTTAGACAGCAATTAACACTGGTCGTCGCACTTGACTTCTCCGATCCGAAGAATTACTTGAAAACCTTTAATGTTCCTATTGAGGCTTACATAGCAATTAAACGTTCTTAGTCTTGATCCCCTTCCAATGAAAATGGCCAGCTTTATTTTATGAACGATCTCAAGGTAACAGAATATAAAGCTGGTATTAAATCATCTTTGCTATTTCAATAAGTAGGTACCTTGTAATCATAACTTATTAAATGAAAATATCCCAAAATGTCTAAACGATGTATTAGGTATTCTAAACGTATGTACATAATCTCTTCAAGATTAAATTTCGTATCTTGAGCCGTTTGTAGTAACTACACAAAGAAAAAATAATTTAATACGAATTATCTGTACAAGGAGCAATGTAATAATTTGGAGTAAAAGTTATTTGTTTACCCTTTACTTTGGATCTTTATATAAAAACTTGGTATACGATGAAATCATATTAGGCCACGCATTAGAAAAATTACGTTGAAAAAATATTAAAATTAAACCAAACAAAAACATAAATTATTTGTATAACTAATTATCTAGATATTAACAAATCCATCATTAATCCATCAATTTTTGATTGGGGAGTTCATGGGAACTGGTAAATAGAAGTTTGATACTCTTGGTACACTGTTCTATGGATTTGAAGACTGGGGGTGCCACGGGTCCGAATCCAAGTACCCGTGGCACCCCCAGAGGTATCATCCAGGGGGGCCACGGGTCCGGAAGGGACTACATAGACTTACATATATTTTCCATAGAATTCTGTAACACTACGTGGTAGTAGGCTCTTCCGTTACGTTGAAACGGTATAAAACTTTTTATAGTTTTTATATAATATACATTTTTATATTTGTACACCTTATGTAGGTATAAAAATATATATCTCACTATGCAGCGACGTTCAGTCAATTGGCGCAGTCCGTCATATATAAAAATATTTTATTGTACCTACCATATTGTTTCACATAATTAAATTTTCTCCATCCTAGCAATATACTTTTCAAATAGGTATTAGATATATTTAGCGAAGAGCATAGGTACACTCCATTTTACAGCTTATTGCTACCTGTCCCACATGCTTGTCTCCGTAAATTGAGCTTTTAGTTTTATCTGTCCCCTTTATTGATTGACTGTACCCATTTTTAACTAAACAGCTATACAGGGAGGGTCGTTTAACAAGTTTGACCACGAGGAAACGTAATTCCTCATAGTCAAACCAGTTTGTCCAAAAAGTTTGACTACGAGGAAGCACCGATAATTTTAATTTGAAGACGGATGTAACTAAAAGTTAAATCTGTCCGCAAACTGAAATTACATTCCAGCTTACTCCTACACAAATTTAAAATTGTTATTGCCCCTCTGCCTAACCCCAAGCGATTATCGTGCAAGATTAACATTTTTTATCTGCTGTCCAAATTGACTTCATCTCGGTTAATAAAAAGCTATGAGTTAAGGCCAAGGGATATAACTCACCGGCTAAAAATACTATAATAGTGGTCTTTAGTTAGACGAGCTCGGGAAATGCCTTTTCACGCCTCACTTTATTTGATTGAAAACATAAAATTGGGTTTCTTTAGTCTTCATCGGAGTTTTTGCAAAAGAAAAGCTAAACGATTCTATGACCGATTCTCATTTGTTATTATAATAAATTACTGAAGGATTTGGACAATTTCTCCTTAGATAAAAAAGTACCAGAAGACTTGTAAACATAAAACAGTCTACTTCGAGTTTTGAATAAAGTATAATGTGTTCTATGCCCCGAGCACGAAATACTATAGTAAACGTAGCGTTAACGTATCGAGTGAACGTAGTATTGCGATTGGCCGCCTGCCTGCTGTAAACATGCGTGTGTGCGAAGCCTACCAATCGCAATGCTCTATTCTGTCGATACGTTTACGATAACTGTTCGTGCTGGGGGTACTGTGAGGTGAGCACGAACAACTATCGTAATCGTATCGTGAACGTAACGATAGCACGGAGCATTGCGATTGGCAGGCTTCAGGCAGGCGGCCAATCGCAATGCTCCGTGCTCTCGTTACGTTCACGATACGATTACGATAGTTGTTCGTACTCACCCCACTGATAACAATGTTACGTTAGACAATACGATGCAGCTTTCGCTATAATAAGTAAAAACGTTGTTTGACAAAGCGAGAGGGTTGTGGTGGCAGTCGCTTCATGCCCGAAGGATGACGAGCTTCCCTTCAATGCAAAGGACGTAATGGGACAAGTGTCATTCAATGTTTTATAGAATACACATAACACTTAAATGTGTCCATTTTCAAGAGAGGTAAATTTACTTGGGCTAAGCAAATATACCCAAATTTTCTACTTTACATTACGTTTACATTTTGAAAACTTGTACAATAGATCTAAATTTTAAAGTACCTAATATTTTCGTTGTAATAGTAGGGTACAGTCGCTCTCAGAAGTACTGAATATTAATAATTTGAAAAACGATCTTTGTCTCGAAATAAGAATATTAATATACTTACATCAACTTCGATCCCTGGCAGTGGAAATACCCTTGTGTGTGGTAACTCCTTTGGTATGTACCTGTAGAACTCCTCTCGTCCACGGTACCATTTCACACTGTATAAGGCTTCTTCATCTTCCAACTGCCAACTACATTCCAAGGTGACAGTTTCACCTACTAACACAGCATTGGGTACATTTATTTCCAAGTTATGAAGACCTCGAACACCTGTGAACAAAATAAGGGCGTCTTACTAAAAAAATACTTTTAGAACAAATCCGTACTATATTAATGCGAAAGTAACTCTCTATCTGTTTGTCTGTTACGCTTTCACGCCTAAACGATTGAACAGATCTTGATGTTGTTATAGAGATAAGTTAGACCTAGAGACAGGACATGCTTGGTAAAGGCTATGTTTGGTCGCGACAACCGACATCCCCGCGGACGGAGCCCCGTTTGTACAATAGAATGACGAATGTATGGAATTTGACATTTTTTTATTTTATTTTATTTTATTTTATTTGAGATAGCAACAGTCGTTTACAAAAATGACATTTATGACATACCTACATACGAGTATACGTTTAGTTTACGTTACCCCGCGTTTACATACTGCCGCTCGCATTGCTCATCGTGTTGCAGGAAATATTCGCGCGATTAATGCCCTAGCATTCACACACTCCCATCATCGCGTTGGTCCGCATTACAGTATTCGCCCTGCAACGGAGACGGACGTAAACGTTTGGAGGACAACGCTATAGCAGTGTACGCATTATGCTTTTACAGCATAGCGAATTAATTAAATAGATTATTAATTAAAACTATCACTTTCAACTACTATACACTTTCCGTAGATCGATATAAATATTTTTAAAAGTAAATATTCGAGGAGCAATAACGAAAGTCGTGTTTACTGATTAGCGCCATCTAGCGGTCTCGTATAGTTCATCGCGCTAGTATTGCCGCTCCTTTGACTCGCGCCGCCAAGCCGACATTCGCAGCAACATACGCGGCAGTACTCGCGGCATGACGAATATACCATTCACACTACGTCTCTGCCCACTTCTCTCGCCACTTCCCTCGCTCTGCCGCGAGTATGTAAACGCAGCTTTAGGTTTAGTTTACAAACACCTTATTTAATTACTTTGTTGCAGTAATGTATAACAGTGTGCAATGTTACGTGAACCATGAGGCCATTGTTATAGTTGTATGCTATTATTGTTTATGTGTACCTATGCTGTACCACACAATAATGCTACAACAAACAAGGCAGTATGGCTATTTTATTCAGAGCAATCGCAGAGTTTCCTCATACCGAGAATATGTACCGGGACCGACAGTATTACCAAGGTAGGTATTCCCTTCAAAAGTTTAACATCATCATCATCATCATCCTCCTGCCCTTATCCCAAGTTTATTTGGGGTCGGCGCAACATGTGTGCTTTTTCCATTCATCTCTATTTGCAGTCATATCAACATTCACTCCTTTCTTAATCATATCATCTTTTACACAGTCCATCCACCTCCTTTTAGGTCTTTCTGTCCCCTTGTAGCCATCCACTTCCATAGTTAATGCCTTCCTTACGATATCAGTACAAAGTTTTGGAAATACAACCTCTCGATTGCAAGAACTACACAGTATAATAAGCATCAGATCGGTCTTGACTAGCAAAGTACTCATAATGGTCTTAATACCTTCGTATTCCCCCTTCTCTGTTGACTGATTGTTCTGATATTTAGTACACACCTTTATTTCGGACGATAATACAATTTAAATTAATAGAACAGTTTGGTATTAACATCATTAGTGTAGGTACCATTTTAAGTCTTTGCTAATTGAGATCGATCTGATGCTGACTGTAGGTACCTATAGAAACCTTAACTTTGGAAGTATACCCTAGGGGCCAAACAAATCTACAAGTAACTTGCTTACATATTGGGTAAATCAATACCTGCTGATTAACGGCCATGGCTGTTGCGCAGACTTTTTTTTTGGGATTGTTGGGAGGTCAAAAAGTAGTGCCCATAGAAGCCCATAGAAGATAAGACTAAAGAAGTAAGTGGCCCGGGTGTTCAGAAGTGGAAGCCTTCGATGCAGTTGGGAGCCAAACTAAGAAGATGACGATTGTATTTATAATATTACTAGCCGACTCGCCCCGGCTGGTCCGTGGCATACTTCGAAACCCCATATCACCTTTAAGCAAAATACGCCCGGTTTTTTTTAGTATACAAATATGCATGGGAATCTGCCAAATTTGTTGAGATGTATTTTTTTATACTGCATATAACTATAGTTTATTATACTGTTCCGCACCCTTGAGTGGTAGCATAATGATAAAAAAACTTATAACATTCCTCGATAAACAGACTATTCAACACAAAAATATTATTTCAATTCGAACAAGTTCTTCCTGGGATTAGTCCCATCAACATAAAAAAAAAAAACAAAGCCTGCAGCTTTATAATACTCGTATTAGTAGGTATTATAGAATATAGTTTGGCATTGAGCATAGAGCACATACATAAGTGCTAAGAACTTCAGCTTGTAATCTGTCTCATAATGCGGAAGGAAATTTGAAATAATGTTGATTGAAGAAACATTGAGCGTGCGGATGATACCGATTTTACAATTTGCCGCTCAATTTTGATCAATTGATCTATTAACCTAAATAGGATACGCTTGATATCTTGAACACGTAGATAAGTACATTATATACTCACACCTGTCTATTCTCGTAGGGTTTTACACTCAATTACAACCGACTATCATGCTAGTAGCAAATAATAGGGGACAAGCATTTGCCGTAATCTGACACCTTTTTATACTCTACTAAATCAAGACATACTGCAATCAAAAAAAGATTTTCTTTTAATTTTGGAAATCCAATAACAGAGAGAATACAATCTTACTATCCAATAATAATATGAAAGCTTGGATGAACGGATGTTTGGTACTTAGTCACGCTAGAACGCCTAAACCGATCTGCCCCCCTAGAAAAGTGCCAATTCGTTGGTGGCCTATTGTAGAATAGAATGACGAATGTATGGGATGTGTCGTATATGACAGTCATCAACGTATGTCATGAACTACAAATCCCATACATTCGTCATTCTATTTTACAATACGCCGGCCAACAAATTGCCACTTTTCTAGGGGGGCTGGACTCAATCTGGCAAATGCTTAGAGTATACATTGCTATAGAGCGCGCCTTACAAGTATGAACTGCTATCACGGGTATGAACAGTACCGAGGCTCCTGGCTCAACCTCAATCAGTAGCAAAACAATACCCATCAAAATGACTTCGCAAGTAATATTTAATTCGATATGTTAAACCAAAATTTTATACAACATCGTATATTTGTAGTAATAATGACGCAAAAATACCGCAAAATGACGCCATTTTTTTGTATTTTGGCTTTAATTTTATCCATGCATATCAAATCGAACAATAAACTTCATAACATCAAACTACATTAATAAGTGCATCCATTGACATTTTCGGTAATGCATGAAACGTCACTATAGGTGCGCTATACCATCGCAAAGTATCTGCTAACACTCGGCGCCAAAGACCTGAGTGACAGACGCGCTCTATATTTATAATGTATACTCTAAGGGCAAATGTCTTGCGTATGGACACATGAGTCGCGAGAACCTCAATAGTATTTCATACGGACGGAGTCGCGGGTAACACAACATTATCAAGCCCTTTTCATGTAAATTAAATACTTACGCAATTTAATAGTTATTACAATGGTTTTAATGTCGGTACGCCGACCCTGGTCCGACAGGCGGCCAGGATCTGTCGAGGTTTCAGGAAATTTCCTTACTAAGGCCTCCGGCAATATAGACACTCGTGATGGAACACCGACTGGTTTTGTCAGTTTGATTCGGACATAGTCACTTCACTGTTTACGCCAATGAGGTTATAGCCGTGGGGGTTTCTCGAGTTTATATCTAAAAGGTTTTTAATGTCAGCGTCATTCGTTATTTTCATCTATTTATACGAGTTATTGTGTATATTATACGCATATATATACATACATAAGTACGTACATAACTTCTATGTATGTCTACTACCTACTAGACTGTCTTTACGAAACGAGAAAGTTGATATCACGAAAAACCGTAAATAAACCACCACTATTAAAATAAAACCACTTATTAACGGATTCAATCACGATTTAATTGTTTCTTTTGCCCGCGGCTCCGCCCGCGTGGATGTCGGTTATCGCAGCCAAACATAGCCTATGTCCTTTCCCAAGGTCTAATCTATCTCTGTACCAAATTTCATCAAAATCGGTTTAGTGGTTTGGGCGTGAAAGCGTAACAGACAGACAGACAGACAGAGTTACTTTTGCATTTATAATATTAGTATGGATTAGGGCATCGAGCCCGGGTTTACTCGACTCGAAAAAACCCGGGTTTTCCGGGTTTTCTTTAAAAAAACCCGGGTTTTCGGTGCGAAAAAAAAACCCGGGTTTTTTTAATCAAAACCCGGGTTTTTTCGGGTTTTTTTCTTTTCATTATTTGATAAGTAATTATGAGTATAGGACGCAAAGGCTTGGCCGAGTTGCTTTTTACCTACAAGATTGGGTAGGAGAAGACGACGGGGGCATCGCGAAAGAAGAGAAAAGCTCAAAAGGTCGGATGAGCAAGGGAGGAAGGGAGGTTTTGAAGGGCATCAAAGAGTTCGCTTATAGTAAAGGGTGGGTCATTATCATAATGACTCCCATCAAGATAATTACACATCCTTACTCGAGCGAACTCTTTGATGCCCTTCAAAAGTTCAATCCCAAGAATGCTCCGCAGGGGATGGCCTCACTGCACATATCTGCACCATTGAGGCCAACCGCTTGCTCTTCGTGAAGCTGCTGGATCAGTACCTTCACCACGGCTACTTTTCTAAGATGTAGGAGAAAGCTGTAGTGGTGGCACTGAGTAGCCAGGTAAGGATTTGTACACCGTCTCCATGGTCGATGGTCTATCGTTCGTCTTGGAGTAGGTGTACGAGAAGATGCTGGTGGCTCGTCTCAACTTTATCCGCTGTTGAAAACTAGCCCTCGCCAGATAAAGTTATTTCCACTTCTCTCGATCGGAGAAAACGGATCAAGCTGAAAGGAAAGCAGATATCTAATTTTACAGCGGCGCGGAAGAGTGGAGAAGTGTGTAGCCGGGCGGCCTGTGGCGGTTGGCTTTGCCCCGGTCGCAATCCCCGTTCCCCGCGCCTCGGTCACCAGAAGGCGTCATTTGATTGGTGGCCTATGTATGACTCACATGTCGTCTCCGCTACGCATTTCCTTTCCGCTTTGGTGAAAATCACCTGTCAGTTTCACAGCTCCTTTCTCTCCTCTCCGCTTTGGTGGAAACCGGGCCTGAGACTGGTGGAGGAAAAGTGCCCCACAAATTTCAGACGAGTTATACAAGGCTTCCTAAGCGACAGGAAGGTAAGGCTCTGAAGGTAAGGCCTCTGCATTCCACGACCACATATAGCGGTCGTGGAATGCAGAGGCTCTACGGAGTCCTGATGCGCCCAGGGTTCAATTGGCGGAACCAACTAGATGGTGGAATGGTGCACGTATAGTGGACGTGGATGATGTGGTGATTGTAATAGATAGAGATAGCGTCCTGGAGATTGAGAGATTTCTTTCGAGCACATTAGAAGTGACTTTTAATATTAAAACTGTTTTTTGTGAATTGGGAAGCACTGTTTAATTGTCCGAGCGAGCTAGTCTCCGTTTCGACAAGATGACCGATTTTGCTTTTATCGGTGTTAATGTCTGTGGTCAGCGACACCCCATGCATAATCATTCTGGTGTGACACAGAGGCTGAAAAGCCGCAAGAGCTTCAACGCGTACGTTGCTCCTATTATCTGCGAACCCTCTTCAGCCAGAGTTGATCTATGGGGAGCACAGAGGCCACCTATCATCTTCGTCCCGCTATCAGAGAATCTTCCCCACGGACGGGACCTTGCCTGGACCACTTGGAAGTCCTTAAATAGACTTCGGACGCAGGTCGGTCGAAGTAAGGAAAACCGTATTAGGTGAGGTCATTCAGACGAGATGGATCCACGGTGTGAATGCGGAGCTACTCCACAGACTATGACCCACCTGTTAACTTGTGCTGCCTGCCCAAGCACGTGCACTCCGGAGGAACTTATGAGTGCCTCTGACAACGCTATCGGAGTGGCTACATACTGGGCAAACAAAATATGACAAGATATGTCGTCGACTCGACAGAAGAAGAATGTCTGTGGCTTTTGTCAAGAGTTTTTTTTGATAGGAGGGAAAAAGGGGGAGAAAAGGGGGAAGTTTGCTGTCACGTTATGAAAGATACTTGATGATTTTTAGCTGAAACTTCAAGGAAATGATTGCACATAAGCTGTTGTGAAAAAAAATAATGCGTCGTAACGTTATAGGGGGTTCCCCCCGTTTACTATAGCACTTTTTTAAAGCTCGGATCGTCATTACTTTTTGGTGAAACATCCAAGATGTTTAAAATAAGAACGTATCGTTTTTTTTTTTGGTTAGTTCTGTGAACAGTAGACCTCGCGAGCAGCCTTTGCCACATTTTTCTGGTACCTTAGTCAAATCTGGTACCCTTAAAAAGAACTTAACCCGTCAGGGCCATAGCTTATAGCTTCTTTGTAATTCAAATAAAAAAAATAAAGAGGATGAAAAAGCTCGAAAAAAACCCGGGTAACCCGGGTTTTGATTAGGATAAAACCCGAAAACCCGGGTTTTCAAAATTGGCTCGGGTTTCGTATGCCCTAATATGGATAGATATGGAAGTATGGATATGAATATGGGTTCATTACTTTTAGCCCGACATTTCGGCTACTTTTCAGCAGCTATGGTCGTGGAGTGACTATATTTATTTCAAAGAGTGATATTCGAGTAAACTTCAAACAGTATTTTGACACCTATCTGTGCCTCGAGCACGAAAAACTATCGTAATCGTAACGTAAACGTATCGAGAGGATGGAGCATTGCCATTGGCAGGCATCACGCGCACACAGGTTCACAGTCAGCAGGCGGCCAATTACAATGCTCCGTTCTTTCGATACGCTTACGTTACGATTACGATAGTTTTTCGTGCTCGTGCACAAATAGGTGTCAAAAACCTGTACCATTTTCCAAATCTCTTTATTTATAATTGCAATTCTGTTAGTCTTGCTTAAAATTCGAAACCGGCTGAACCGATTTGGCTAATTTTAGTCTTGAAATATTCGTGGATTCGTCGAGATTCGTATTCGTGGAAGTTTAAACAGTGAGAAAATATGGAAAAAGGATCTTTATTCTACGCGGGCGGAAAAAATATAGCAGTACAAAGTTCGCCGGGACAGCTTGTTTTAAATACATCATCTTGATCCAGAAACTATGTCACAATTTTTGTTCTAAGTAGCTTGTTTAAAGACTAGAGTCAATGACAGAATTACGTTTAATTTAACTGGACTTAACTTAGTTGCAGTCTTTCCTTGAAGATCTAAGAACTTAACTTACTTATAACGAAACTTACGCAATGGCGAATATCATCTATTACCTAGAATAATTCGCTATTTGAAATCCTTTGCCCAAAAGCAATCGAATGGATAAATAGTCGAAAAATTTACCATCAAAATAATATAATATAGTATCTAACTACGTACCTATTATAGTAATATAATGTAAGTAATTATGTTATTCTATGTTCATGTTAGGTATAGATTTTTTTTATTAGATTAGTTATTAAACTTATTACTGATTGCAATCGTTTTTATTTTATTTTAACGTTCTATAAAATAAAAACTTCCCAACACTAGTAACTACTGATCCGTAGGTGCCATATGTGGAATAAAAATTTAATTTATAAATTGTTCCACTAATGGCACCTGCGAAAAATATCGGTAGGTGCCCAATGTGGAATACCTTAGGTGCCATTAACTCAGGTGCCATTAAAACGGGTGCCCAATATGGAATACTTCAATTAAAGAAGACTTACGAATACATTATCATATCCATAGGTACCATAATGAAAACAGAAATGTTTGACTTGCTATTTCCATTTATTTATCGCTCATTATTAAACACTATCTTTGTAAATTATGTACCTATCTATATTATAATTTTCGTTAAATAACAAAGGCAACAGGTCGAAACACTAACAATGGCACGCACCCGTGCTCGTTCTTAGGAACAAGGTGTGCCAAGATCTCAAGCCGGTGTAAAAGTACCCATCACGCTGGCTGCGTTGCCTCTTTGGATGGCGATGGCCAGCCTCTGCATCAGGTATGTTACAAAAAAATTTTACCATATAAAATGAACAGTTTCAACTGTTCACACCCTTCAATTTTCCCGAATCATCGTTAATATATTCAAACCTTCTTCTTCTTCTTCGAGTCAATGGCTGGATCTGGCATACAGTGTTTTTTAAATATTTAAATTTTGTCTGCCCTATACTCAGCCACAGCAACAGCACCCTCCCTGGGCCTCGATTCTGCTAAAGCACAACCACTGTCACACCACAGAGACTGCGAGAAAATTCCATTCGATTTTAGCCTTTAAAGTAATGTTCTTAACGTTTAAAATTAAATGGCTTTTTGTAGAGTGAACGAAAGCGTGTAATAAAAATGTTCTCATTTAATTTTGGACTTTAATTCTATAGCAATAAAGTCTTAAATTTAATGCCATTTTTTCCAGAGACTGTGGCACGACAGTGGTTATGCTTTAGCAGAATCGAGGGCCTGGTTGCAAGAAGGAGCCTCACTGCGGCGCAACTGGAAGCAGCTAGACCCGGTAACGCAGGGTCTAGGCTGATCAATCCCTTCACTACAATAGCTCGATCATTTGCTGGTAATGGTCATCTCCCAACTTCAAAACCTAAACCTAAACAGCTAAGATTGTGTAACCGATACTCTGAGAAATAAACTACCATGTCACTGATCAGAATATCCTCTTTAGTTTCTAAGAAACAATGGATGAGGTTAGAGCAAACAACGCTTTCGGAGAACTCACCTACATTCCCCTCGGGTAATGTCTAGTTCTCTAAAATGTTCGTAAACGTTAAGGTTTCTGAATAAATGAATACTGAACAAACTCACTAAGCCTTCTAAACATTGTACTTGCAAACAAACGAAATCCGTATATCATTAGCAAATATGTAATAAGGTCCTGTAATAAAAGAGAAATCCGAAACTCCAAGACGCTTTCGGTATAAAAATGTGGCAATAGCAAGTAAAAGAGCTCAAACAAACATATCTTCCTCGAAAGTTCATTTTCCTTGACTCGTTTAATCCGTATCAAATAACCCTTATGCTGTGTTCATATGGATATAATATTGCTTGGGTTTTTTTATATTATTCCATTTTACCTTGATGTTTATCTAGGTAAACTTTAAGTAAAGTTTAAATAACTTTAAATTATGGAGAACTGGGGAAGCACCACCGTCCTACAGAATACTACGGCTATAATAACCTCGTCTTGTGTTCCCGGCGGCTAATAGGGTAGCCAGTGCTGCAATTTTGTGCTGTCAGTGTGAAGACCAGTCTTCTGCGCTGACGGTAGAGAATCTCCCTGTTCTTACAGAATCGACAGCACGAGTGTGACTCCCCTGGTATTGCACTCGTCCATAGGCCACGGTAACCACTTTCCATCAGGTGGGCCGTGTGCTTGTCTGCGAATTAAGGAATATAAAAAACGTTGAAATTATAAGTCCTTCTTCTAGAATACATACTCTTCTAAAAACAAGAAATAGGTATTAAAACTTTAGTTTGTTTTAATACCTATTTCCTGATTTTTGAATAGTTAATATGCGTATAATCTTTAACAATACTTCTAAATGAATATCATCTGAGTCTTATTCAATCTTTGAACCCAAGCCGACCTCACCTGCCGGTCCATCTGACAGTCAAAACATTTTCTATTGTAAATACTACGTACCTACAGAAAGAAGCAAAATAGCAAATAGTCATTTTCACAAATGTTAGCACTGATTGGGAATAGACCCTGCGATCTACGACGTAGCAGCTGAACGCTCTACCGCTACGCCACAGAAGTAGTCGTCTACGATGCGTACATACATTTTGCTCGGGACATATTATATATCTTGGATCTAAAATGTGTTCAAAATGTGCTATATACGCGCAGTACACGTTTCTTGAGTGTCTTTTGAAGATAGCACGGGGTGTTACTGTGGTGGACGAGCTCAAATTCACTAAACATAGATTATTATAAAACAATCCGCGCCAGCACCTCATTCGTCTCGCGATTTTAGGTCCAAGATGCGTGTCCCGAGGTATTCATACCTACATATAGCGCGTTTCGTTTTTAGTACTGCAGCGCTTTTAGGATACTAATGGGGCTATCGGAGCATCGCAGTGCACTACTCTACAGCACTGACGGGCTCTACTCTACTTTACATAAAAATACAGTTGTGGGATCGCCTCGAAAGTTGGAACAACAGCATTATGAGAGAGATTGTTTTAATTTTCCCATAACTGCAACGATTCTGTATTACACAAACATTCGAATGTTTTCGCTGCGCCAAGTAAACATCGTACTAATGAATGTGGGTGGTTATACAAATAATTATGATTCTCATTTGTGTAATTCTTATTGTTATTATAAGTGTAGGCACTTATTACAAATGTGAAAGTTCGTAGATGTGAATGTTTGAATTTCATAACTTGCTGAATGGGCTGGTGCGTAAATATCGTGGAAAAGTACATGTGTGTTATCAATATGTGCATAATTCTGTTGTTACGTTAATTAACAGAAAATTAACAAATGTTATTTTGACTGAAACCATAAACGGCTGGTCTGTTGTGTTGCATTTAATTTATTTGATATGATAATCAGCTACGTGAGCATAATCACAGAACGCAAATACATTTTTAGTCAATTATAATAATAGGGGATGATACGTATTTAAATAGGGTAATTTTCGGAGTTTGGCATACCGGATAATAAAGGTACTGGGTAAATATTTTTTTAAAAGAATATTATTAGTATTCCCTCTTTTGTTAGTTTTACTTTATCCATTAACTGCCGCCCACGGTTTTGCCTACATGGGATTCTGAACCCGTTTGTAAAAACGAAGTTTAAGTCGAAATGTATTCCAAAAATTGTGTTACTCTGGAATATAGTCTAACCCTGTACCAAATTTCAGCGAGCTCTGTTTAGTCATAATCATCATAATCTTTATTTGCATAAAACATAGTATAGATAAAAGTTATAACAAATAGGTACATTTACAATATTGAGCATGCATGTTTTGCCAGTGGTGTACTAGCGCGCAAATATTATACATTTTTTTTTTGTATCAACACCTTTGTTCCAGAAATTTGTCAATGCTATAGAAGTTATGTTCATTTAACCATTTGTACAATTCTTTTTTAAATAGTCTAGTGTTTAAAAAAAAAGTTTGAGTGACAAACATCCAAACATTTCCACTAACTTTCCCATTTTTAGAATGTCTAAAGGAAAATTAAAGAGTAGGTAATTGATTTACTAGTAACATGTATTGACTAATGGTCCAAGAGCCCAGTCACTCTAATCGTACGTGATTTTAGGAAAGATGAAATTTTTAGGAGCGATAGTGTCGCAAAAACTTACAAAGGAAGGAATAGTCGATTAAGCTGAAAGCTGGGCCGTTTCATATGTAGGTATCAAAGGCGAAAAAAAACCTAGATAACTCACGTCCAAGTTGGAAGGCTGAATTTGATGGCCCTTGATACCTTCTGTAAAACGGAGCACCGGCAAACGTGGCGCATATTGGGAGAGGCCTATGTCCAGCAGTGGAATGCAATAGGCTAATTGATTGATTGATTGACCTTCTGTAGTTCCCGGTTCCCATTTTGACACCAAGTAGAGTGAGAGTGAGGCCCTGGTGTGCGCGGATTGTTTTGATTTATTCTATGATTGGTGATACTACCGATCCTAAAGAAAATATTTTCCTAAAATCACGTAAGTATGTGTGACAGGGATCTCATTTTATACCATTTATCTCAGCTCACTAAACTGAAAAACTGTCAGTCTAAGTAACCAATGTTGGATGTGTAATAATAATATTATATAGAAAAATACTGTAAAAATATATTTGTTTGTACAAATTGATGGGCCTTCTGGGAATAACAGTTATCCAACAAAAACACACAATATCCTTTTCCGAAACTCTGTAATTTGATAAGAACACAATACATAAATTGGATTTTAATTAATAGGTACATGATTTGAACAATAACACGCTGTTTCTTAACAACAACAACAAGGGAAGTATTTGCAATTTAATAACCTTTGGATGGGTAAATGTTCACGTAAAACACATTTAAGGCAATTTGATATGTTCCTAAACGGATGTGGAGAGAAATTCACTAAGTACATGTAGGAACAAGTTCCTCGAAGTGTTGGCAACTTGTGCAATTACGTACTTTACAAGTCGCGAGCTCACTTGCATCACAGATATGGACATGGTACGTAAATATACTATAGTGTTATAATGTGCAGTCTGCTGGCCTTTTGGAACACAACTTTGACACATAAACATAATGGGATGTATTAGCGGATCCTTGAATTTTATTTGTATAAAAATGCCTTCACAAAATATCTTCAATCAATCAATCAATTAGCCTACTGCAGTCCACTGCTGGACATAGGCCTCTCCCAATGTGCGCCACGTTTGCCGATCCTCCGCCTTCCGCATCCAGTCCGTCCCAGCCACCTTTCGCAGGTTGTCGAATCTTAGTTTTTTATTTATCACGATAAATACTTATAAAATAAGCTCGGGTTTGTATTTCTATATACCTAAGTGTCTTATAATGATTGGCACTTTAAATATGGCTAAAAAAAGATTGTAGCACCTTTTGCTGTTATATTTTTTCGAACTATCTTTAAAAACACGGTTTTTTGTTAGAAAGGTCTTATAATAAGTCTTAAAATCTTAAGTCTAAAATCAATCGGTTAAGTAGAACCGTAAATATGACCAAAAGTCGTGAAAACCTACATCTATGCATGCAGAGCAACGACATCAATAGTATATTGATAATACGATAAATATTATTAATGTAAGTTCTTATTTTGCAATAAACAGGCACGCAGATTGCTTAAAAGCGAAATAATGGCCGTAATATGTAAGTAAAAGGCTGAAAGGAAAAGCTTGCCGTCGATCAATCATGCGGACACTTTAGCCGAAGATATCAATGACTTTGGGTTCGGCGTTCGTCCTGTGTGTTATGTATAGTAAAATATACATAGCTACACCATTTCACAACACTGTTTGCTTCATTGAATTACATTGCAGGCGCCCTTACTAACCCAATATTGTGTAGCTGCCAAGATCACTTTACTAAGTAATTTGTTTCGTTAAGATTTAGGTATGTTTACTAATAATGTTGATGATAAAAGGGATCTTGTAATTAGTTTCGTTATGTTCGTATCCACAACTAAACCCTTGTGGTAGTTTACTGCGTATCGTATTGTCTAATTAGATGAGTAATTACATATCTACAATGTTTTTGTTCTTTTTTGGACTACGAAAACCACAAATAAATATTATGGTAAATATTTTGTAGCTTTATGTTAAAATAACACCGATTTTTTTTATTAATACAAAATTGATAATCTACAGAAATCCAATTATTTTATTGTTTTTATTTCTTGTTAAGAACACCTAATAATTTGTTTCTAGTGTTTAATATTGTTGAATTGCTTTTTATTTTAAATGGAAGCGAAACTAAATGAGCCATTTTTTTCATTTGTTTACATTTTATGCCAGCTAAGTATGTACACTCTTCTCATGAACCCACAAACCACAAAATAATCCTGGAGATTGAGTTTATATTTTGTAATCGTGTGTTAGGACCCTTATTTTGGTGCAGCCGGTAGACACACAGGACACACTGCACCTATGAAAACATTCCACTTATAATAAAGTGGTGTCTCACAGCTGCTGTGTATACTATGTATATAATACGTGGGGTATAAACGCTCATGTGTACTTAAATGATATGTAAGCACACCTGTGACACTCCCCAGAATCAAACTGATTTAAGTAGGTACTTAAATGAGTTTGGTGTAAGTACATACTATCGCACGTACATGTTATGGTGTGCGTCTGATTGTCGTAGGGCTGAGCTAAACTGACCGAGTGAGACAATATACTTCCCTATATAAAGTCTATATCGATGGCAGAAAACGTAATTGCTGTAAGTAGCAAAAGTCAAACTTTCAGGAGAGATGAATAACGAAAAAAGAAATCATAACTCCTAAACAAACAATCGACTAATCACCAATTAAAATTCGATAGGTAGGTTCCTTATAGGGTGTAAACATCCGCTAGGAACAGATTTTACAAAACTCAACCCTTAAGGGGGTAAAACGAGCTCCACGCGTACGAAGTCGCAGGTGATGGCTAGTATTTTTTTATATAATAGGATAGGATATTCAATTTATTGTTTAACAGTATACTCAGTATACGTAAGTTATCTTATGATTTTCCATTGTGCTTCATTGAATAATCAAAGAAAGACACAAAATTTGATACGCTAACATTCACGTTATATAATAGGATGTTGATTTTATTGTTTACTAGTAAAATGCTAGAAGTTATTTCCTTTGTGCTTTATTATATAAGCTAATAAAAATACAAAAAACTTCATACCCTAATAATGTCACGTAGGTACCATTAAAAAAATCAATCCAGAAAGTAATGGTAACTTGTAATAAAACTTTTTTATAAAGGAACATAAATAACAAAAAAACCCCTATACTCTTTATGCCTGTTCGCAATATAATGAGGTTCGTAGGCCCCTAAGTAAATATCAACTGAATAGGGCTGCGGTTATCAGCACCGATATTATGGAAAATTGTTTATGAAGCCCTGAAGCGTTGCTGTTATCAAAGTATCTATAACTAAACTTTGGAAACAACAACTATTCTCTACGTGAATATTGAAAATGAATTACCAAATTTCCTCTATCCAAGCATATATTCAAAGTTAGGAGAGACAACGGTAGGAGTAACTACTTCAATGTTCGCTAGAATAGTAGGTATAACTTTATTAAATATTCACGTATATTTAGAGTTATAGACAAGGTGGTATTAAATATCAATTTTGATGACATGACATTAATATTTTAGGTCCCGTAAATAACGTGGAGTCAATTCCCATCTATCCTAATAATATTATAAATGTGAAAGTTTGTGAAAATATTTAGATGTTTTTTATTTGATCACACTCTAACGGCTGAATGGATCTAGCTGAAATTTGGTAAGTACTGTAATTTATTACAGTTTGGCATAACATTTTTAACTTTTGAAACCGGGAATAGGTACCCACGGGTTGCGGGAACGGGATCAATATTTTACGGGGGCAGGCTAGATGTTTCCCGGTTACTTCTGAGAATTTCCAAACATTTTTTTTTATATAGGACGCGTCAATTTTACTCACTTCGCCTGATGGTAAGCTAAGGCAAAGTCTCGGAAAAAGGGATCACCATTATAGACACGTTCCATGTAACAATGGTGGCACTCAGCTTGACAGCCTCATCAAATACTTTTCACGCCCCGCTTAAAGGACGCGGGACTGTAGGAAGAAGGAAACACGTGTACTGGCAAGGGCTCAACCACATTTTTTACGCCCCGGGAATCAAAGCTGGCCATACCACGCAAACACATCCTTTTTTTATCGTGCGAAAAATCCCCACGTATATCTCCCCCGCCAGGGTCGGTGGAGGAGGTTATGTCGGACTCGAACTGACTAAAACGCACGCCGTCTGTGGGCCATCGGTTGTCGGAGGTGAGATTGTCGTAGCCATATCCCTCGCACCCCGGCCGACCCGGGGCCATATCTTTCGATCGGGCCCTCTTCCGGTGTGGGGACCACCGAGTCCCCAACTCGCCCCCGGGTATAGGGAAGCACGCAATGCGCGCCGCCACCGCGGCCTGCTTCTGCTAAGGCTCCACCCGTCACCCCCAGGCCCGCGCTCATGGGGGACATTGTCAAGGGCATTCTGCGACCTCCGCGCAAACACATCCTTGTATTTATTTCAAGTACCAACGAGACAGTCAAGACAGTCGCAACATATAATGAATTCAAGTAGCGTAGATAGAGTAAAATGTTGATATGAGTACAGCGCATTGTTTTATCAGATTCCGTTCTGTACTACAATATAACTGTTTGTTTGGTCTCAGTTGCAAGGTATAGTTGGCGGCATTTAACTTGGCAACAAACACGTCACAAAATGTACTCTTTATGCGCATTATGCGCATATTGAGTGTCTTTTGAGGATAGCTTGAGGTGTCGCGGCGGCGGAGGACCTCAAATCCACCAATCATAAATTATATTAAACCAATCCCCGCGCACCAGAGGCTTGTTTGTCTCGCGACTTGTTGCCATGTTAAATGCCGGGAACTATATGCTTAAAGGTATTATTCTGAAGGTGATCGCATACGAAAACTGCAGACAGACGCAGCAATGCTTCTCAATGGTCGCCTTTATCCGCAAGTAATGGGTTCGCTGTACCTTCTGCATGCGTCGGCAGCTGTCGTATGCTGTCAGCTTCGGAATCATACCTTTACTACGCTCGAACGTTTGCACATACATACAACATCTATTTAGGAGGAGGTAGAATAGGATACGAGAGTATTTCCGTCCCAATAGAGTGGTCTGACTGCGGAAATACCTCCACCCTACAGAATACCGTGCGTATATAACCTCGTGTTGTCATTCCGGCGATAAGTAGCCAAAGCTCACTATACAGGTTTTGTGCTATCGGTGGAAAGACCAAAAGATTGTCCTGCTTGTCATGTTCGCTGACGGTACAGAATCTCTCTGTCCTTAACGGGTAGTCAGCACGAGTGTGAGTGTGTGACTCTCCTGTTGTTGCACTCATCCATATGCCACGGTAACCAGTTTCCATCAAGTGGGCCGTGTGCTTGCTTGCGACCTAAGTGACATAAAATACATAGAAATTTGTACAGTAGTCCGCTTTTTCATTTATGATGTTCATTTGCTTGCTTTTGATATTAATTTTCTTCTCTAGAGCATAGAGAGAGTAAAGATATTCTACTGCTGGTTATGTTTTAGAGTAGTTGATACCGTAACTTAAGGTTTAAAATTTAAAGGCACACTCTATACATAATTGGTTTATTTTTACTTCTATGCGTAGGTAGAGCTTCGTCTGTTAATAGGAAGGTGTGAGGTTGACTTCAGTAATGAAGATCATGAGAAAGCCCTCATACACTTTTTTTACTGCATGCTCTATAAAGGTATTATATTGTCAAATCAATCCACGATAGAAAGAAAACTCTATAAAATCGAACTTTCCAAACCAAAAGACGGGTACTACCACAAAATAGATAACAGTACTGACGTAATACTAAACAAAAACGAGATACAATAATAATACAACCTATTACTGTGACAAATTCATCAGTAAGTAAAGGTATGATTCCGTAGCCAACCGCATACGATAACTGCCGACGCACGGCGTACATGCGCATAATTCATTGCGGCTTCTCAATGGTCACTTTTATCTGTATCGGAGTTTGACAAGTAATGGTTACGCTGTGCTGCATGCGTCTGTCGTTGTCGTATGCAGTTGGCTTCAGAATCCTACCTTAACCTTCCAGATTGTAGCAATATCCTTACAGGTATGTGCCTATATAGCATCTTGCCATTTTTAACCGACTTCAAAAAAGGAGGTTCTCAATTCGTACGCAATTTTTTTTTTTTAAGCTATTGCATAGCTTCTATCGCGGGCCTTGAGCGTGGAGACCGAATCCAGAAATTCCGTAACGAAAAATGGTAACACTCCAATTCCGAGCTCGCACGAATCTAGACGAGCTGCTCCGAAGTAGCTCCGCTTAACGTAAGTAATTATAATTGCATAAGTTGTTAGTTTTCAAATTCAAATTCAGACTCAGACTCAGACTCAGACTCGAACTCAGAACTCAGAACTCAGACTCAGAACTCAAATTCAAATTATTATTTATTATAATTACATAAGTTCATAAAAAATGCTATGCAATAGCTTTACCGCGGCAGTCCCCGAGTGCCACACGTCTTTTTTTGTATGTTTGTTACGCGATTGTGAAGCCAATTCTAGACGGATTTTGAAAATTATTTTTCTGTTCGTAAGTAGATTATTCCGAAGTGGTCCCATTTAAATTTCGTAAAGATCTGATGATGGGTTTCCGAGATTAGGACCAAGGAACTCTTCAAAAAGTACCAGGAAATCAGCCGCGATTGCTGCAATGGCATATTATTGCAATGTTTCTGCCATTACACATCATAACATCACGCCTGAGTCCTTTAAACGGGTACGCAGAAGTGTTCAGCATATTCAGCTATATTTCCGGTGTATATGCATTGATTTTAAAAATTATTTTTGAATAATGCTTTAATATTTTTTTTTATTTAGCGTGGCCGGTTCGATCTTTAGTGTAGCGTCAGCAGCGCATGTACAGTCGATGTACAAACTCACTAAAAAGAGAAAAATAAATTCATTTTTAACCGACTTCAAAAAAGGAGGTTCTCAATTCGTACCCTATTTTTTTTTTTTTTTATGTATGTTTGTTACGCGATTGTGAAGCCAATTCTAGACGGATTTTGAAAATTCTCCTTGTGTTCGTAAGTAGATTATTCCGAAGTGGTCCCATTTTAATTTCGTAAAGATCTGATGATAGGTTTCCGAGATTAGACCAAGGAACTCTTCAAAAAGTACCAGGAAATCAGCCGCGATTGCTGCAATGGCATATTATTGCAATGTTTCTGCCATTACACAATCATAACATCACGCCTGAGTCCTTTGAAGGGGTACGCAGAAGTGTTTAGAATATTCAGCTATATTTCCGGTGTAGGTATATGCATTGATTTTAAAAATTCTTTTTGAATAATGATTTAATTTTTTTTTGTAGCGTGGCCGGTTCGATCTGTATTGCAGCGTCAGCAGCGCATGTACAGTCAGGTCACTATACATGCGATGTACAGTCGTGAGACTGTACAAACTCACTAAAAAGAGAAAAATAAATTCATTTTTAACAAAAAAGTTTAACCGACTTCAAGAAACGAAAAAGAGGCACTGAAAAGCGAAAAATAACTTAATTTACAGACTTACTGATTTATTAGAAGTCGGTGCCTAGCCCAAGGGAGGCCATATTTCAATTGATTGCATCATAGTAATGTAGTTCAGACACAACAAACAAAGTTGGCTGGCACCGACTTCTAATAAATCAGTAAGTCTGTAAATTAAGTTATTTTTCGCTTTTCAGTGCCTCTTTTTCGTTTCTTGAAGTCGGTTAAACTTTTTTGTTAAAAATGAATTTATGTAGTTTAATGAGCTATGTTTTACGACATTTACGTAGAAAATTTTCTGCTCTGCTTTAATTAAATTTTACTTTTAAATACTTCTTTGCTATCATTTTCTTAGTATTCTATTCCCAGGTAAAAGGTGCTACTATTTTTATTACAAAAATGTAGGTCTTATTGGAGGAAAATGATTTTACGGGCTGTGATTCCATAAAGTATTAAGAATTTTCCTTTCACTGTGCTATTGTCAAAACCTTTATTTCATAGGCTTCTGGCTCGCTTGTAGGCCTTTCTATAGCTTACTGTTGTCACTACTAGCCAGATAGGTTAGTACAGTGTTGAATTTGAAGATTTCCTTCTATCAGGTCACTTCAACCACGACAGAATATCAGCTAGAAGCAGCAAAGCTTCAGACGAAGAAAGAAAAGTAGGGGTTGCAGGGTAACCCCTGGATGCACCACAAGAAGATTTTTTAGGTATTAGGACATAGACACACACGTACTCTCAAACATAAATAAATTATTAAGTATACTATTTCTGAGAAACGTGATGCAATCAATAGCAAGTCTCTAAAACTGACCGAGAGTCTAATGTCTATAATTGTATTGATGTTGTAGGTACGTATTGATCCATTGCTACCCAAAACGAAAATATAACACAAACCGAATTTAGTTTTCAAACTAGTTCACAGCCATTAATATAGTATCATTGAATATTAGCATATTATAGGTCAAATCGTGGATTTCATTGATTTCAATTGAACGGGAAGTACTTGAACCGGCAACAATATAGATTTCGTATGTAGATGTCTAATATATCGTTTTGTAGATATTTTCCTTAGGACCCTGATTGCCGATTGAAGGCATAAAAAAGATGCAACCGACATCCTACGTCCGAGTCGCAAACCAAACGGTCACTTTTACTATCCGAAGGAGAATAGATAACTGACTCTTAAGTAGCTGTCTACATCAGGACGAACCACGGGAATCCTTAGCACCTAGTGTAATATAATATGTAACTATTAATAGATTATACATTCCATATTTAAACTATGTACCCGACTATCTCTAAGCCCAAAATCCTCCTCATTAAGCCACAGGATTAATGTCAAGGAAACCATTTCCTGTAACTATTAAGTTGATTACATAACCTAGTTACGTATCAATTAAAATTTCAACAGTGTTGCTATTTCATAACTTAGTTTTTGAATTCAATCTATTTACCATTTATGTGTGTGCCATAACACAGTTTATGTCAGTTGGCTTTAAGTTTTGACCAAAATGAGACGTGTTTGTACAATTGGCACTGACTGAGATAGATTGGTAGTTTCCTGCCGGTGAGTGATACAAATGTCGTTTTAATGGCTCTTAGTGAGACAAGGGTTAATTTATTTGAAGACGACGACGCTGCGAATATAACTTCCTCTCTGCGACTAGAGAATAGCTGAATCCGCATTCGTATAACAGCTACTCTTGAGAATTAATTTGGAAGTAATTCTAATTTCTTACTCACAATAATTAACATTAATTAAAATGCAAATAATGGCGACACAATCTGGGAGTTTCTCTCTGCTGTTTCATTATGGAGGATCTAAAGAGGTAGATATAGCAATTAAAAGTTTGATTGGTCATTTCCATTTCGTTGTCTGTAGGTACTAATAGGCTTTCTTAGTGCCACAAGCCTCAACGCACTTGCGGCAAGCCGTGATGCGGCCAGCGAGTCTCTGTCCAAGCAGCTGCTGCAAGACGGACGCAGTTAACCCTGCTGGCTATATACGAACAATGGTGTATGGCACTAATACTCCAGCATATATAGGCATTATGGCATATCTTTAGAATTAGATATTCATTATTATTCTGTTCATCTTCGATTAAGATTGGAAAAAGTTGTCATGCTCAGACGGGACTTGAACTCGTGACCTTACCCATCCTTAGACCATCTGAGCATTTCAACTTTTTCCAATATGGATTGATTTGAATAATGAGCATACGAAATGCTTTAAAAAAATCATTAAATCTTTTATTGTGTAATTAAATCTGTTATTGTGGAAACCAAATATCTATATCTCTTTTAGGTATTAAATTAGCAATCGCTAGTCGAAAAACTGATATCCATTTACGACTTAAAATTTATTGTTTCAAGATCAGGTTTTCTATTTTAATTGTAATTTTTCAAACATCAACACCGTTGTCGATTCTTCATTAATCAAATCACTATGTATTTATTACGTAAATCTGACTGATTTAAGACACCCTCTGTGGCGTAGCGGCCGAATATTCGACTGCTACGCGGGCGGAGTGGGTTCCATTACCGTTTAGTGTAAATATTTTGTATTTATGAAATGTATATTGACATTGGGTCTAGGTGATTCTATGTATTTGTATAATAATACGTATTTACAACAAAAAATCTCTCTGCCTCTGTGGCGTAGCGATAGTGAACGCGGCCGCTACGCAGGAGGCGCGGGTTCTATCCCCGCTCAGTGCAAATATTTGTATGCATGAATATGAATACATATTTGCATTGGTCTGAGTGTTTCTATGTATAATATGTATGTATTTACGAAAAAAAAAATGTATCCAAGTATGTTTATCCGCATTCAAGAACCCGTAACACAAGCTAGATAAGCCATGCTTACTTTGGGTCTAGATGGCGTTATGTAGAATATCCAACAATATATAATTATTTATTATTTATATAAATATCTAAGTATGTTTATCAGCATACTAGATCCCATGCCACAAAACAAGCTAGTTAAACTATGGTTACTTTGGGTCTAGATATAGCGCTGCGTAGAATGTTGTGGAATATTTATTTATTAAACTTGAAGCAGAGTAGATATCTAGATAGAGTAAAAAATTAAATAGTTAGGTATTTTAATTTTGTTCTGTGCACGAATCAAACCAGCAATTCCTGGTGACGAACTCTCATCTGTATAAGCAATGTGTGGAACTCGAACCGTTATCTTCCTTCGGAATATTTGTGTACTGTGTCTTGTAAAGTTCGTAAATTAAACTAAATATACGTATATCTATAACCACTGCAGTAAAAGATACTAGGGTAGACTGGGTACGGTTGAAACGGTGGACGGTTGAAACAAACCAAATATCTCGTGAACAGTGCGTGATGGGGTGAGGGGTACAAGGGGAGTATGAAGCGGGTGACTAGTCGAAACACGAATTTTAGTTTTACGTCGGGCTTCGGGCGACGTGCTTGTCAATAGGAGGCCCCATTATGTTTTTTGACGGAAAAGTAAGTATTTTTGTACCTACATTTTTGCGATTATTAGGATTTTGTTTAAAGTTACAGTATTGAAAGTTTTATTTCGTTTTAATTAAAGCTTGTAGAATATGGCAGTATGAGTAGTTTTTATTTAAATTTATTATTATTTTTACTGTGAACCGTTTTATATCAAGAGGCGTATTGGGGACAGTTGAAACATTATTTGTGGGTACGGTTGAAACAATTTATATAATTAGTTTTCTTGTTTCTTAGATGCCAAGGGTACGCCAAAGAATCCAATATTCAAGCTAGCTTTCGCACAACTGGTATTGTTCCGTTTAATCAGCATTTGTTTACAGAACTCGGATTTTGGACCTGCGTTTGGCCTATCAGATAGGCCAAATTCAATCGAAGCAACTAATGGTCCTATGCAGAACAGCGCAAATGGATACAATGCACAGTATGTAAAATGCATGGGCACATGAAGAGTGCACAGAAGGTGGCCTTAGTTATGTTTGCCACAATTGTGACTCCGAATGAACTCGTAACCATGCAATTATGTATTTTTGTTTAAAATATTAATTGTTATGGAAATAATGTATTTAGTTTTATTAAATGTTATTAGATGATTATTAGAACATGATAATTGATTATATTTTGTACTATTTGCATGTGTTTCAACTGACCCCAGGCACTGTTTCAACCGACCCTGGCATGGGGACGGTTGAAACAAATTACAGATTTTTTTTTATATGATCTTACACAGAAAATATTACACACTGATCTCAAATAACATTGCCCATTAGTAGACAGATACAAGGTCTTTTATTTAATATATTTCCGTCATCGCTCACTTAACAAATCCCGATGCTATGCACGATAAACGTTAAAATGTTTCAACCGTACCCAGTCTACCCTACTTGACTCAGTCTGACCACATTTTTGGTGATCGTAGTAGCCCCCTGATTCAAAAATATAACATATTCCAATGTACGGTCTACCTATAAAGTTGTAGTGAGTACGTCCGGGATGTTCTGTCTCTGTGCAAATGTATTAAAGCTACCATAACTATAAGCCCCTATCTGCTGGAACACGTTAGGCCTGAGGCCTACATCACTCGAACTATCAAATATTCACTAAAATACTAGACGTTCGACTGAACGTTGCTAGTTACCTCGCAAGAGAATTTCAGCATTATCTCCAATGCCGAGACCCTAATATGTGTAGAATAATAATTATGAACATAATATACCTATTATTCTACAACATTCCCGCCAGCTTCGTTCTTGTGATAATTTATACAAGTAGCGAACAACTATATCAGTTGTTAGCATCTAACATTCATTTCATTTTAAAAAATGCTGTAAAATTTCCTTTTTTTACATCCACTGACACACTTCATCAAGCACAACGTAGTCCCGTAGGCACCATTAATAAAAGCGGAAGTGTCTCTCTCTTTGCAACAATTTAAAAGTTATCAGCGACAGTTTTTCATAATTTCCACCGTGTCTGGGCAAGCCGCAGGTTTTAAAATGGGTTTATTTCAATGATTTCTAGTTATGTACTCGTCAGTACTCTTATTGCTAGATTGACTGTTCAGAGTAAATAATCATTTTGTAGCTGTCATACAGATGATATTTTTTTGCCATTTTTATCACCTGTAATATATTATAGGTAATAAATAAAAATCGAAATTTTCCTCAATATATTTTGTAGTACAGGTAATAGGGGGCTGGATATAGTCTATTGCCTTTTAATGGAAATATTTTTAACCTTCGTGAGACCGAATAATGAATAGTTGATTATTACATAATTAAGATACTTAAAAATAAATATAATACAGAAATAAAATATATCATTACCATTTTTCTGACGCTAACATAAACAGTGTGTACATGTCATTGGTAGCATGTTATAAAATATAACAATAATAATAGCATTAGGTATTATTATGTAATAAACCCATAATCTCATAATCGCCTGAGCTTTTGACCATACGGTAAACCAAAAAATTGTTTGGTTATAATCATATTTTACATAAACACAAGCAATCCAATTTTATGTCATTTATATTTTATGCTTTTGCAGACCTTACGTAATGTGTTCGCCGTATGATACGAAAAGTTTAGATGTGAGCCGAACCGGCCGAACCCACATAATCTGCCTGTAACTTCGTTAGTTTTGACGAATTTATGGACATAACAAATCTGATCACTATCATAACAAATATATAACTTTTCTTGTTCGTTAATTGTGATGTAGGTAAGGTACATACCAGTCCTGTATAATAACGAAAATGTAATTAAATATTGTACGACGGTCTACGGTACAGTGCTATCTAGACCCAAAGTAAGCATAGCTTAACTAGCATGTTTGTGTTATGGAATCTGGAATGCGGTCAACCTAAGATACCAATATATTTTTTTGCGCCGACAATAAAATTGAATCCTAGATTAAATTTTAGAAGGTTCAATGGCTATATTAAGTTATCCGTAAGAAATAAATACGAGATATATATTAGGTTTTGCTTTTTTTTTTCTTCGCAAAAAATTAAAACCCGCTAATAAAAAAAAGTAAGTTCTTTTTCTACTTTCTGGGAAATATTTATACAACGTTGCTTAATCTTTGCTTGTCTAACTATCCAGCTGTTACATAGTCTTGGCATTTAATCAGTTTTAATATTTTCCAAAAACGCAAAAAATGTAAGGCAACAAATTTTATGATTCTCTGTTTTTCTTATATCTGATAAAGAAATTGAAAACTAAATTGTTATTTACTCAAAACATTAGAGAAAAACGGTCAAAGGACAATTGAATGAGCAACTAAGTAACTTAACACTGCAGTCAACTACTCGGTTAATCGGTTTAACAGTAGTTTTCAACTCGCATTTTCAACCCACGACCTTAATTAATAATAATAATTCCGTTTTGAACCACTGGTTCAACTTGATTATGTTTTCAACCCTGAAGATTAATTTATTTACATAACAATAGTGGGTAGAGATACATTTAGATTTAAGCAATGGATTTTGGTAAAAATATTTCTGGATTATGAGACTAGCTCTTCTTTTTTTCTTTTATAATAGAAAACAAGACATTATAATTGATTGAATTGATACTCCTTTCAAGTTTGAGCCAAATGTATTTCCACGAAAGACACAATTCATTCTGAAATATATTCTTAAAAATATCGCAGTTAAGTGCATAACATGATGTTATCCATTAATTCCATGTTCAAAGCGTAGTGATTGATTTGATGCACGATTTTACACTTTCAGTCTGGGCTGTGAGCAAGTAATCCCAATATTGCTATTACTTATACCCGTAGTAATAAATCACCGGGGAAAGTCAGCAATTTGCAAAAACATCTAGGTAACAGTGTAGTATAAATTTACATTTTTTAGACCCTGGAAGATCAAAAGAAATAACTATGTGGATGATGATAACTATGTTTTTTGTTTTCTTATAAACAAAATGTTTGGTTGAATTGCAATTATGAATAAAATTAATTACGCTTGTCTTCATATGTCATAGTAAGCGACCGCACCAGCCACCACGGCTTTAATAGAGAATGAAATCAGTCCAGCCAATGTGTAATACCTGAGTCAAGTCTTAGGGTGCTTACAAATAGTTTACCGATACAGGCAGCATCATGTCAATTCGTCGTTTGACAAAAAACTAGCAAAATATTGTGTTTTTTGACATAATGTGTTGTTAGAACTTAAACGACGAAACTATCATCATTTTCGTTGCTAGGGAGACTTGTCGGGACAGGTAGCCGGTACCGGTTACCGGCTTCTCTATGTAAATACCCTTATGGTTGAGGCGTTAAAGGTAGCAGCATCTCATAACCAATGCAACGAAACTATGAAGATACAAGGATACAAGATTTCCGATGCACCAAATGCACAACTTCCATGATACTGAAGAAATTCGATCATAATTCTTGCATGCAATATCAAAAGTTTCAAATAAGACTTATAACAAGAATAAAATAGATATAGTCACTAATTAAACATAATAAGTAGGTATGTTATGAAATACTGTCTGCGGAATTTAGTAGAGAGTCGACTACGTTATTGGAAATAGCTTTTGACAATAAGTTATAGTGAGACACCCAAATATTGTATTTTATAAGGAAACTTATGGAACTGTGGTTTTTGTAGTCAGTAAAGTTTTATATAACTTTAGTTTCTGGATGTAAAAACAGCCAGGCTAAGGAAAAAGGGAACATAACAAAAAATAAAGAATTTGCTGATTAATAACCGGTTTCCAAACCTTGGTTTCCAATCTGGCCGAAGGGTAATATTATTATAGGCATTTTCAATATGTGGCGGTGGAGGTAAAAGGAATGGGTTTTACAGACCCAATTTAGCCTAGATGGAGGGGTTAGGGGGAATAGTAGTAATTTCGATTACTAATATTCTTTAAAAAAACATAAGCTTAAAACGAAATACAGTACATACCTAAAACACAAGCTCTAAAAATTTTATATGAGCTAGATAAAATTTTTAGATAATGTTTCACTAATGTATAAAATATGACTATATTTTGAAATAAGTTAAAGGTCAAGCTTATTATTTCATGTATATAATTTGATTCGACACAGTGATGAAAACTGAGTCAACGAGGTTATCAGACAATTAAATAGTTATTACCGCCCAAGACTTATAACCACCATTTCATCGTAACATAAACAGCAATCAAATGTAAGTGCATATTTTCATAAAACCGAACGAAAAACACTTAATATACTCAAGTTGTTATAGGGAAAGCTCATCTCTTGCCGCCTATTTCCTGCAGTATCGTTTAGACATGATGTTATCATAAAGACGTATAAAAAACAGTAAAAGCGAAATATAGTAATTGATCTATAGAGAAGGTTTCGTTTCATTTCAAATACTCATAAATTGGTACCGGCTTTCATCATAAAGCCTTTTTACGAGGTATCTTGAGTCCTTGGGCCTTATCTATAGTATGTGTATAGTGTTTAAATATCATCAAATTTATAGCATTCATATGTTAAATGTTTTCGTATGATTAAAATTATACATTACTGCAACGAGAACTCAAGGATTTTGTATGACTCTATCATCAGGAATATTCTAATGATAGAGTCGTAAAAAATTTTTGAGAGTTTCCAATGTATGAAGTATGTATGAATGTATGAACTGTATGAAGTACCTTATATAAGGAGACTTTCTATCATTACTACCTGAGGTCCGCTTCTTGCTTTTGTTTGGTATCAAACTCGACTATTCCGGAAGCGACCCCAAAGTTCAAGGCGAAAGTCATTTATTATGTATAAAGCATTAAAACTGAAATTACAAAACGTCAAAATAAAAATAAATTGAAGAATAGTTTAGCAAATGGACCACCGTCGGTTCGAAACGCCCGAGCCTGCGAGAACTCCGGCAAGAAACTCAGCGGGCATTTTTGAGTAGAAATCAGAGCCTCTTCCGTTGTTTAGCAGGCAAACCAACTAGCAGGTGAGGTTAGTTTGAACCTCAAAGGTGTTGGTAAAGCCCTTTACATCCATTATCATTAAGTCAGGCATGTCTATTTAATGTTTGAGTAGAGATAACCCGTCAAGTCCAATGGAAGAGCCCACTACAATTCATTAATAAAACAAATTATAACTTCATTTCCAAATGAAACAATGCTTAACGTTGGGCTCAAAGGTTACTTTCAAGGGAAAGCGTAAAGCTATAACAACTTTATATAGTCAAAGTTCAAAGCATACTTAATTCACTTTCGACTTGACGTAGCGTAATAATTTATTTTGATTCAAAAGCAACACAGGTAAATTGAATTAAGTTTAACCACAGGCTGTATTAATGCACCATTAGGTTGAAGAAAACTAACATTGTTTTACGGTGAACTGTAATTAAACGTTCTAATTCCCAATCACTTGTTTACTCTATATCTGTAGCGAAAGGTGAACATTTTCAAAAGGAAAGGCGGTGGAAAATAATCTTATCCTTTTATAAGGACCATAGCAGTTTTGTATGGAAATAAAAAGCACCTCTACCATGGCTTCTCTTTGCAGAGCAGGACTTGCTCTCGTCACTACTCTTTATTATCCATATCCATACTAATATTATAAATGCGAAAGTAACTCTGTCAGTCTTTCTGTCTGTCTGTGTGTCTATCTGTCTGTCTGTCTGTTACGCTTTCACGCATAAATCACTGAAGCGATTTTGATGAAATTTGGTACAGAGAAATAAATCGAGATTTAAAACTGAGTACCATTCTAGAATATGGGTTTAAAAGCCTGTTAAAACCTAAGTGATGTTCTCCAACATCGGTGGTAGAGTAAACCGAGTGTGTGTTCAGTACCTAATAGTATTGTGGCGCGGACTATTCCTCTCTAGGTGCAGATCTTCATATTAAAGTACCTGAGCTCCGGTGCGAAACCCGCGCCAGCAATATGTACCTCTATCCAAAGTGGCAGCAATACCGCTCAGTTATGAATAAACCATAAGAATTGCTCAGTACGTAAAATCAAAACTACATGATGAACTATTAAATTTAAGTAACGTGCATAATAAGCGTGGTTCCCGGCAGAGTAGAATTTGGGCCATCCCGTCTCTAAAGGCATGATTCCGTAGCCGACCACATACGACAACTGCTGATGCACACAGCAGATGCGCGTTCATTGCGGTTTCTTAATGGTCCCCTTTATTCGTATCGGAGTTTAACTAGTAATGGGTACGCTGTATCTGCTGCATACGTCTGTCGTTGTCGTATGCGGTCGGCTTCGGAATCAAACCTTTAGCATGCGGTACCTATCGTACAAGGCGTCTAAAAGATACTGCTGTTTAACATCAGACAGATAAAAAATAATACGGCAACACCCTATATAATAACGGCTCACCCCCTATTACGTGGGACCGAATACAAGGATTGGTAAAATGTGGGTGTTAATTCACCTCTGCCTAACCCTCTGGGGAGAAAGGCGTAATTATATGTAATTACATCTATCTTCTTCTAATCTTCTAATATATAAAAATCAATTCCACTTTTCGTTGTTATTTTATAACTCAAGAACGGCTGAACCGATTTGGCTAATTTTAGTCTTGAAATATTCGTGGGTGTCCAGGGAAGGTTTAAAGGATGAGAAAATAGGTACAGCGGCTACGGGAAAAATATGGCGGTACGAAGTTCGCCGGGACAGCTAGTATATTTATAAATACGAGTATGATGTTCAATTACTTACCCATTCCCCAAAAGACTGTTGCAAAGAAAGCCACAAGGATGCGGCTCCCACTTGACGGTACCACCTCCATACTACTGAATATGCTACAAACACACCATAGCACAGTTCAGACACTTTTGTCTCACTAATCGTTATAGTATAATGAAGTCAATTTACTTTTACTCTCATTAGCATTTGTAGCGCACAATATAACTGTCATTAGTTCGCCACACAATCACATTCATTTTACGTCGACTTTTCACTGAACCTGTAAAGGAAGAATAATTATTCAAACTGCCTACAAGCAGTGACTTATAAAGGCAATTTAAGTTTATAGAAACACGCGTATTCTTAGACATTTTGTCATACGATATCTGATGAAGTTACGAACTTAGTTGAAACTAATTTTATTATTAAACAAACAATTTGTAACTTAGGTAATTTGAACAATAAAATTCACTGTCCGTTGTAAATTTGATTTTATCTCTAAACCATCTACGGTGAAGGTAACATGTTTTATGTACGTTTCAGATATTGCGGCGAAACAACTTCTATCCGCAATTCAAGTTTTTCTCCTGAAAGTTGTTAAAAGTTGCCGAGTGTTTTGATTATTTTTTGTTACGTATAATATTGTTGTCACAGAAACAAAGGCTAGTTATTTTTGTTGGGCACGTTCGCGTCTCAATGAAATTAAAAAAAAAAATATCTTATTCATCATCACTATCATCATCACTACATAATTATAAAACAAAGTCGCTGTCGCTGTCTATCCGTCCCTATGTATGCTTAAATCTTCAAAACTACGCAACGGATTTTGAAGCAGTTTTTTTAACCGACTTCAAAAAGGTTCGATGGGTTTTTTTTTTAATAGATAGAGTGATTCAAGAGGAAGGTTTAGTATAATACATGCATAATATTGTAGAGAAACACTGATAAATTTAGAGATAATACCACGCGGGCGGAAAATATGGCAGTACGAAGTTCGCCGGGTCAGCTAGTTATTTATAATTTACTTACTATGTACCCATATGAAATATTAATAAACAAAAGCAAATATATGTGTTAGGTATGTGAAACGACTGACAGCTATAAGCACACTCTTTATTGGCGGGGTCGCAGCCACCGCCCACATGCATAGTACACGTACACATACATAACAATTCCCCCCCTCAATTTACAATATTTCAGAAATAGGGTTTGTAGTCCACCCTAGGAATGTTCCGCAACAGTCTATCCGAACACCTTGATACAGGAACCGTTGTCTCAGTCGTGGGTTGAACATTTGACTCAACCCTTTCCTCTCCCACGGGAGCAAGTTCTTGAGCGATGCCAGTTAAATCACTGTGACTTCACAAGTCGTCAAGGTCACTATGTTGTGATTGTTGTGGAACATTACCTTTGTTACCTTTATATAATAATAATATTTGATTTTTATGTTTTTTCATATAACATGAAGAATTCAAATCCTGAACAAGATATAATACTTTACCCAATGTCTTTCTAATAATACCCTTGCACCAATTAAATTTTACATTGTTTATATGTTTTTTATATAACACTTCGTCTCCCGGCTTAAACACTTTTTTATTGTTTCCTCCACTACACTTAATTTGTGAGCACTGTTGACGATAAACATTAATAGCGGGAGTTGTAAGCGAGGTTGACGGGAGGTTTGGGTTGAGTAGATCTAAGCGTGATCTGAGTTTACGTCCAAATACTAATTCGGCCGGTGAGAAGCCCGTGACAGAGTGCATGGAGTTTCTATAATCGTAAAGATATTTTAACATTTTTAGTTTACAGTCACTTTTGTTACGTGAAGTTAAAATGCTAGATTTAATACCCTTTTTTATAATCTTAACAAAACTTTCAGCTTGACCATTACTCGCCGGGCAGTATGCTGGTGAAGTCAGATGGTTGATACCATTAAGAAGACAGAATTGTTTAAACTCAAAAGAAGTAAACGCTGTACCATTGTCACTGACGATCGTGTGTGGTAGGCCGTACTTAGACATGAAATCATACATTTTCTCTACGACGATTGTAGAAGTTGTAGACACGCTTACGTCATACACTTCTACCCATTTTGTGTAGGCATCTACCACAACTAGAAACATTTGATTATTAATGGGGCCTAGAAAATCTATATGTAGCCTATGAAATGGTGTAGGTGGGTATCGCCACGGGGACAGCGGAGCTCGCGCCGGCGACGCTCGCAACTGTTGACATATTCCACAGGCGTTAATCATCGCTTCTAGCGCGACATCTACACCTGGGAACCAAAACCGTGCCCTAGCCTCTGCCTTAGTTTTCACAATTCCTAAGTGCGAATTATGCAATTCGCGGATGACCTTACTGCGTAATGTTTCAGGAATTACAACCTTATGACCTCTCATTAGACATCCATTTTCTACTGATAATTGTGTCCTACATAGGTAATATGGTTTAATATGTAAATCCGATAACAATCGTCTAGGCCAACCATTAAGGACGCAATCAACAACTCGCGCTAATATTCGTGTCATTAGCGGTTTCTTTGCGTAGTTCGTCTAAAGTCACCGGTATAGCTCCTTCCACAACAAAGTTGACGTACGATGCGCGGTCGCTCGGGCCGGGCCCGGGCGCGGCGCGCGCGACGGCGGCCCCCTCGCCCCGCACCTCGATATGTTCCTGCGCTCCGAGTAGGCTCGCCCGCGACAAATAATCCGCGCTGTTATCAACACTCCGAACGTATTCGATCGTATAATTATATGCACTTAAAAACATTGCGTATCTTTGTAACCTGTTCGCTGTTATCTCTGGTATGCCCTTATATGGTCCAAATATCGATATCAGCGGTTTGTGATCCGTGCGTAAAATAAATGCTTCTGCCCTTCCATACAAATACTGATGAAAGCGCCTAACGCCGAAAATTATGGCCGTCGCCTCTTTTTGAATTTGCGAATAGCGCTTTTCGGCAGAATTTAGCGTACGGGATGCGAATGAAATTGGACGTTCAATCCCGTCCCCACCTACTTGCGATAAGATTGCACCGAGTCCCTGTGGAGAAGCATCTACCGTCAATATTATTTTTGATTGTGGACTAAAATGGGCTAAAACTTGGTCCGACGTCAAATATTTTTTTATAATATTGAACGAATCTTGGTGGATGGCGGTCCAATTCCACTTAATCCCCTTTTTTAATAAATCATATAACGGACTAAGTATGCTTGATGCTCGCGGAACGAAATTCCTGTAATAGTTAACTAATCCTAAAAACGATTGCAAAGTACCTACATTTGTTGGGACGGGAGCGTCCATTATTGCTCTTACTTTTGATGGATCTTTTTTTAAACCATTCTTGTTAATTACATAACCCAAGTAATTTATTTCGTCCTTAAAAAATTCACATTTACTTTTTTGTAACGTTAGTCCTGCATCTTGAAGCCTCTTGAGAACTATGTGCAGTTTTTTCATATGCATCTCGGCCGATTCCGCCGTGACTAATACGTCATCCAATAGACATAGCACCCCGTCTATCCCGGACAATACTGTTTCCATAGCCCGCTGAAAAACAGCTGGAGCCGGACTTAACCCAAAGACCAGGCGAGTAAAGGTAAACAAACCACGAGGCGTATTGATACATGTTATGTTTTGTGACTCATCGTCGAGTAGAAATTGATTATATGCATTTGACAAATCCAGTTTCGAAAACTGCTGACCACCATATAATTTTGAAAATAATTCGTGAACCGTTGGTAAGGGATATTGTTCAATTACTAATTGTTTATTAATGGTAGCAGAATAATCCGCACATATTCTAACCGAGCCATCGCGTTTGAGAACAGGCACAATAGGTGACGCATAGTCAGAATGTTTAACCGGTTTTATTATACCTAAGTCTAGTAAGCGTTCCAATTCTTTGTCGACTTTTTCGCGTAACGCAAATGCAATCGGTCGGGCTTTAAAATATATTGGTGTAGCATCATTTTTTAACTTTAACTTCACGCGATAATTCTTAAACGCGCCGAGCTTATCAGAAAATAAATCTGGGTACAGTGACTGCAACTGTTCGACTACACTTTGACTACCGTTCAAAAAATTTACAGCTGTCAACTTCAATTTAAAAGTAGATATAAAATCTCTGCCTAATAACGGTGGGCCGCCGTGACGTATAACAAATACGTTAAAGCTATGCGTGCGCTGCAAATAAGTTATAGGTAGTTGCAGGTACCCCACGCATTGTAATAAGTTGCCCGTATAACTATAAAAATTCCTAGTAGACTTTTGCAATGGTAAATTGTTAAATAGTTTTTTATACAAATCTTCAGAAATGACTGTCACAGCTGATCCACTATCAATTTGAAATTGCACTCGTTGACTATTTATCGTAACAGTCTCTGTCATAGGTTCCCCCCGAGCCGAAATAATATTAAATAGGCACTCACCATCGTCCTCCTCGGTTACCTCTCCCGCTACCACGTAGTTAATTTTGTTACACATTTTACGTAAATGTCCTACTGTGTTGCACTTGCTGCATTTGTAGTTCGCGAACCGACAATCAGCTGTTTTGTGGTTAGTACGACCGCAAACCGAACACTTCTTCATTCCGGTGTTAGTCTTAGCGTATTTTTGTCCTTTGGATATGTTGAGCACCTGTACCTGGTCTGCAGAGGTAGTAGCAGCCGTAGCAGCGCCTGCACGCGCGCATCTTACGCTTTCTGCCACTTCCACGGCCTTCGCCAAGGTCAAGGCCGTCAAATCCAACGCGAATAATTTTTCACGCTCCGGGCCTGCCTCCATCCCCATCACAAATCGATCGCGTAAAGCTTCTTCTACGCTGCTGAAACCGCAATGTGCGGTGAGTCCGCGCAGCCTAGCTGCCCACTGGGTGTATGTCTCACCTGGTTGCTGTGACGAGGAATAGAACTTGTGACGTTCACTGAACCCACACCGTTTTGGGGTAAAATGGTTATCCAATAACGTCACCAGCCCGTTATACGACACCTCCTGAACTTCCTTGGGCAGCGCCAAATCAGCTGCCAGCTTGTAGGTGCCGTCATTGAGTGCGCTGAGCAGTATAGCACGCCGCTTGGTTCCCTCTACATTAGTTTTCGCATCAATGCCATTCGCGATGAACCACTGAGTAATACGTCCTTTGTATGTCTTCCAGTCGCCAACGCTATGGTCAAAGGTTGATAAAATTCCGCAAAAAGCCATTTCTACGAAAAAAATGTTTTTTTTTTTCTAATTGTGGGTAATTCTCGTCGCCACTGTTAGGTATGTAGCAGGACAAGTGAAACGACTGACAGCTATAAGCACACTCTTTATTGGCGGGGTCGCAGCCACCGCCCACATGCATAGTACACGTACACATACATAACAATATGGAATGTTAACAAATGATGGGGTTCCTAAGCACCAGTTGACAAAAAGAGTATATGAGGATTAAGAACGGTCTGGTCAATCTATTTACCCTGGTTTCATCTATATCAATAATATAATTGTGAAGTAGTTATGTTTGTACATTGGAGTTATTTGAAAAAAAAAATTAGCTTAAAATAACGGTACTGAACACAAAAACATTTTGTTTGGAATTTTTTTCTGTTTTTTCGCGATGAACGCAAAAACTACTGAACGCATTTTGATGCGGTTTTTATTGTTTGAGTGTTGTATATTATATATCTTGATCAAAAGAAGTACGAATAGAAAGAACCTCATATGAACGCATAGTTAATGCGTTACGAGATATGATTTATGAGTTAAGGCACAGGTAATCAAGAGGTTGGGTTCGAAACTATTTCTGTACATTAATAATGAAAACCCAGGTATATAGCAATAGGTATAGGGTATACATATAGAGTTGTGGAATAGGGTATGAATGTTAGATACCGATAAACTTTTCTAGGGTAGGTATACTCGGGGGACTCAGGCTATTTCTTAGAATCCCTCGTAATAATAATTAACAGGAACGGAACAAGGTGTAGTTTTAGTCAGTTCGATTCCGTCCTAGCCACTTGATCGCTAGGCACGATAAGGTGATAATCGAGGGGGGTTCTGAAAGTAAAAAATTACAAAGAGGTAGATAGATAGATAATTCCTTAGAGTATACATTACTATAGAGCGCGCCTTACAAGTATGAACTGCTATCACGGGTATGAACAGTACCGAGGCTCCTGGCTCAACCTCAATCAGTAGCAAAATAATACCCATCAAAATGACTTCGCAAATAATATTTAATTCGATATACTGAATAAAAATTTTATACAACATCGTATATTTGTAGGAATAATGACGCAAAAATAACGCAAAATGACGCCATTTTTTTGTATTTTGGCTTTAATTTTATCCATGCATAATATCAAATCGAACAAAAAACTTCATAACAACAAACTACATTAATAAGTGCATCTATTGATATTTTCGATAATGCATGAAACGTCACTATAGGTGCGCTATACCATCGCAAATTATCTGCTAACACTCGGCGCCAAAGACCTGAGCGCGCTCTATATGTATATAAATGTATACTCTAAGGATAATTCTTTATTGTACACCAATAGATTTACTGTTGAGATAAATAGGTAGCATACATGCTAGATTATATGGTTAATTAAAAAGTAATAACCCAGTCGCGATGTAATGGGTATCAAAATGTATACCTACTCTACTAAATAAATTATTAAAACAAGTTTTTATTTAGAAATTTTCAAAGTAGTTTATTTCTAAAATAATAATTGTATTTTTCTCTTGCCATATAAAATGTTGTTTAAACAACATGCACCAGAACACCGTTTTAGAAATTTAAAAAGTTTTCTAATAACGATTTGGTGTAAACAAAGGCCAACAACGTTCATTTGAATTCGCAAAGTAAATGAGACCTTGTTTTTATTTTTAACGCAGTAAACATGCTAGTATAATTAAATTATTTCAGTGTCTATAATACAATATCACGATATACCTAGTATTTTTTCAGGGCTAAACGCATACGGCGTCACATTGCTGGGGGTCTGAGTGTATCTTAGAAAAGTAATCTCCAGCAACGCCAACAGAAATTGGCAGGTTGTCGAACAGACTTTGTCTTGAAGTGAACGCACTTTCCTGGTTCCGAGAATCAAGCTCAGTTCCGAGTCAGATAAAGTGGCATCTCTGAATGATTTCGGAGCAGTCAACATGCTCCGACACAGCCAAATCGTGACACCAACAAGGATAGATGGTTATAGACTTAATCGGCGCCCCTGCCTCTGCCAGACTGAGAAGCAAAAAACCTGTGTGTAAAAATTACCCTAAAGAATTGGTAGCATATAATTGGGTTGTGGATGTGCGGTTTCATGAGTAAGGATCGTGAGAGGAATTCTCACATCCGCGGCAGCCTTCATGTCCATGATATCGCAGTTAAAATGCAAGAGAGCAGCCTCCGCTAGTGCGGCCATGTCTGCCGGCAACCGCCAGGCTACGTGAGTAGCAAATACCTGGCAATGGGGTCGGGCCTGGCCGGGTCCAGGTAAAAGGGTAAGGCTCAAAAAGTCCTGACTTGACATCGTGGAGGGTAACATGCGTGCAAATATTCTCACTACCAAGGACGCCTAAGATCGTGCGAAGTGGAGGAGGAAGAGCCAGAAGGCGGACCCTGAACTCCGAGGTCACTTTGGCCTCGGATACAATCTGGAATATACGTCTCCATGAAGATGATGACGATGATAAATTGGGTCGTTTGCAATGGTGACCAAGACCTAACTCTGTGCAGGTAAATTGCCTCTATCGGCAAAATGTCTGACGTTGGAGCTGGTCTTAGTCGGTTTGATTCCAACATAATTGGGTTTTTGAAAAAAAAAAAATTATTGATTTTTTTTATGTATTTTAAAACTTTATTATTAATAATATTGATATTTAATGCAAGAAACTTCAAAAAAAATTTTTTTCAATTAATTATAAACAATTAAAAATTGATGAAATTTAAATAAAAATCACGTGACTATAAACGCGCCATGATTGGTCACCATAGTTGTGACGTCATAATGTTATAGCTAGGTATTTAATAACAGTACAGCGTTTACGGCTATTACACATGTCTAGACAATAATATTAAAAATTTATTGCTAAAATACGAGTTGTTAGTTGGTTTCGATTAGCTATGTGTGATAAAGGATTTATTAAGGCAAAGTCTGATAATATTCCTGATGTTGATATATTTATGATCACCGATTTTTTTAAAAATGACATTCGGTATAATTCTGCTGAAGTTCGAGGTGCCAAGGCATCAAGGTAAGTTTGTTAAAAAATAATATAATAAATGAAAATATTTAATTATTTAATAAAAATGGTATTAAGAAATACTTACATCGAAATGATCTTCACAACAAAAAAATTTCGATTTTGTTTGGGGATTATCACGGTGCACTGCTTGAAACCATTTATTTCGACGTTTGTCATCTTGGGGAACATTTAAAAACATTTTATCAGGAGTTGCCTTTGTAGTATTCGTACATAATGGTACAAAACAAGAACGATAACTTTTGAGGTTCGACATTTTTAATATAAATTTAAATATTTAATAATGACAACAAAATTAAATAGATCAAAACACTGTATTTATTATTTTTCTATTAACTGCAATGAGTGAAAACTAACATTATGACGTCACACGCGCTCGGGTTTGTTCGGGAGTTGTCGGCGTGTCTTCGGTACTGGATTCAAAATTTTTTTTTTATTTTGAAATAACTTTTGAATTATTGCGAAAAAAAAAAAAATAGTTTTGTTATAAAACTAATATATAATCTTTCCATTTATCACAAAAAAAATTTTTTTTCAAAAACCCAATTGCCTTATCGTGCCCCAATAAAATCACATAACTATTTGTAAATTTAAATTAGCCTTCAACAAACTAATCTATAGGCCTTAGTTGTTATTTTGCTGTCACTCACCTTGATTACAATCTTATGCTTAGTTATAGGTACAATGGCTAAATATAGGTACACAAGTCCATTAATTCTTCAAAACTTTGAAATGAAGAGTTCGCAGATTTGCTTATTTCCACTGCTCGTCAAGTTTTAAAGTTTCAAACCCCCTTAAAGAACAAAACATCAATCTATTGGTGTGTAAATTGATACTTGAATAATGTTTTATTCTATATATACTTAAACTTAATACTATAAAAATGGTCATAAATAATAATATGATGATGTGATTTGATTCATGTATGTTGTAGCATATGTAGGTACCTAAGCAATCATTTGCCTAACTCAATTATCAAATATGCGAATCTGGCAATATTGTTTCATGTTACATTGTATGCTAAATGAAATTAGTGCTTGCCTAAGAGAAAAAACTAGTCAGGGTAATCCTGTTTTAGTAACATAATATGTAGGTATAACAACTACTCAAGCGTAACCTTAGCAGCTGCATGAACAGAAGAAGTACATTAAAAAATCCCTAATTAGTAACAGGTCTATTATACAACTTATTGAGAAAAAAAAACTTCACAACACGCTATAGCGGGCATGTGGGTAGATCAGCGAACAAAAGAAGGCAACACAAAGAGCAATGGAACACATTTTGCTGAGCGCGTCGCGCCGTGTCCCATATTTCCTAACGAGATGATATGCCAACGTTTATTCTTCATGCTTCACATGAATTATACAACCGATGCATTTTGTTCGCTTAATATTTCACTCTGATATACAGCTTTTTAATTTTCCTGTCGTCAGCGTGAAAATAGTCAATTTTAATGAACCGATTCAAAATGATTGAGGGCGTCGAGCTTGTTCGAATATTCTACTTCTCGATTAAAATATTTTATGGTCGTTGTAATAATGGTTAGAAATAATTAATCTTAGTAACTCAGCCCTCGAAAATGACAGTGTAATTAAGATGGTCGAAAGAACTGCATGTTATCATTATTAAGTCTAATTTCTGAGAAACTAAATAAGCTTGTAAAATATTTATACTAACTAACGAGCGACCTGAGTCCCGGTTTTGCCCGAGAATAAGTTTACACTAAAAATTTTGTATTCCAATTGCAGTGCGATCTACCAAAATGGAAAAAATCGCTAAAAACTATATTGTAAGTGTTGCATAATATTATCGTGTCACATTTTTGAGCTCAATCGATGTAGAATTTTTTGAGTTGTTAACGCGTATAGACAAACCTACTTACTTATTTAACATTTTTATATTATAAGGATCCCACTTTTACCGTGTAGGTACCTACAAGCATACATAATAGTAGTCTAAAGTTTTTTTTATATCCAAATATAATATTATTCTACGAGTCTATTGTAGCAACATCAACCGAACTTATTCAAAACCTTCTACCTTTTTGAAATCTGCTTTTGTCCTTTGAGCATAAGTACATAACATAAACAAGTCTTTTCAAACCCAAATCTGGTAAATACGTAGGTACTACTTTCTGAATAGTAAGACAAACCCAATGAAATATTAATGTGACATCTGTTCAAAGTTTTTTCGAACTCTTTATTTATTCATTACTTTAAGTACGATGTAGGACTTTACAAACTAGCAATTAACGACAACGCCAGCCAATCAGCGTGTGAGAATGCGGGCTTGTGAGTGTGTGACAACCTTCACTGGTCGGCATTAACGTGGCCTTCCAGCTGGCAAGACACCTAACAGTTATGACTATTGTTGCTGTTACACGTACGATAAAATCACCCTAATTATAAGTATAATTATGTACAGTTGCCAATGGCAGCTTAACACATTTCATATTACCGAACAACTTTCTTTCAAAGCTTTACATAAAATAAAAAGTGTTAAATTTGTCCTCTGACGATTACGAAAAACTATCATTTTAGGTAATTACAACAATCTATAAATTTGTTAGTGTTCAGCAACAAGAGAGCGACTCAAAAGATTCAGAAAAAGGTAGAACCGATGTGGCCAATTTCAATTTGGAAATATCTACATGAGTGGTGTCTTATTGGTGGTAGTATATTCTCCTACTATTGAGTAATTCACTATGTTTTGACTTTTTTATTCATTATAAGCATATGAGTTATACAATGAAGACTTAATACTTAATTGCGAATGTGAGCTTGGTTTGTTGCCTACTCATCATCATTATCAATCTATTACTGATCCCGGTTGCATTGGAGCCCGGGATCCATTTTTCTACTTCAGCATGCTCTTCAGCATCCCTAGTCCCTATTATAATGAGATCAGTGACCCGTATGCCATCTATTACGTTAGAACATCAAGCCAATATTACTTTTTGGTCTACCCCTCCTATTGGGACCTGATGGAAACTGGGTCAAACTGGACAATTGATGGATTTGTTACTTTTTCAAGCCAAAACGGCACCAAGTAGATATACAGTCATAAATAAGCTACGGTACCTATTCTTAACCGTTTGTTTGAATAAATGACCTGAAAAAGGTAGCTGGGACAGACTGGATGCGGAAGGCGGAGGATCGAGAGAAATAGTGCACATTAGGCGAGACGTATGTCCAACAGTAGACTGCAATAGGCTAATTTAATGATTGATTTATATTTTTTACGCCGGAAATAGATTCCAACGACAACTAAGCCGTGAAGAACAGCTAGCAACTGATAAACAGACTATGGGTTACGAGGATCAATAGAACATTCTTCTTTCTTTAATATCGGTGTTACTACACACATACGTTTGTCTTCGACCGACATCTAAAACGCATAGCGCCTGATATGTAACAAAGTCACGGAATAGATCCATTTTACGAGGACCCTGACCTATCGAATAACTTGCGACACGTGTAGAAAACGATCTGAACATTCTCGAACCACAATCGCGAACTAAGCTAAGCGAAACCAAACGTATTAGTAAGTAAATCAGCCCTTTTTCGTGCAATTGGTACTCAGAAAACACATTATTTACCTAAGAGCCTGTGGGACGATTTTGTTCGTCAAAATAGGCATATTATCCATATGCATACTACTCGTATAAATGAGAAAGTAACTCTATCTGTCTATCTGTTACGCTTTCATGCCTAAACCACTGAATCGATTTTGATGAAATCGGTATAGAGATGTATTAGAGCTTGGGAAAAGATATAAGCTATGTTTGGTCGCGATAACCGACATCCACGCGGGGCGGAGTCACGTGCAACTTTATGATCCCAAAATTTTATGTTTATGTTTTATTTTGAGATCCGATTCATAATCTAAAGTTTTTTTAATAAGTCAGGCCCATCAGTAATGGTGCCATGAAATTGAAAAGAGACTAGCGGTAACGTACAGTCGACAAAGGAGATACGGTTGCACCAGTACATGCAACTTTATATGAAAAAGTGCAATCGTATAAGACAAGCACAAGGCCCATCAGATGGGCCGTGTGCTTGTCTGCAACCTAAGTGGTATAAATAAATCCATAATTCAGTAATAAGTGTGAAAAAAGCAGCGAAAAGTAAAAGAATATTATTTTTTATCACATATCCTGATAGAATATGAAATAACGTATCTACCTATATTCTGTTATAAGTACGTCTTTGCCAATTCTTTGTACTTGTATTTTAGTTATTTATGCAGTTTATGTATCATCACTACTTATTATAAAACAAAGTCGCTGTCTCTGTCTGTCCGTCCCTATGTATGCTTAAATCTTCAAAACTACGCAAACGGTTTTGAAGCGATTTTTTTTAATAGATAGAGTAATTTAAAAGGAAGGTTTATATGTATAATACATGCATAATATTGTAGAGAAACACTGACAAATTTAGAGATATGCGGCGGGAACGGGATCAGAAAATATGGCGGTATGAAGTTCGCCGGATCAGCTAGTTGTATATATAATAATATTCACTGGAGCCGCTTATGCACTTAATTGCCTGAAAGATAAAAACCTTCTAGACAACTGAACGCATAAAGGGTTAACCGTGCGATAGATGTTGTTGTTTTTTATTGTGCACTTACATGGCATAATAATACAAATTAAAGAGAAAATTATGTACAAAGGCGAGCTTAACTCAAGGATGAGTTTTCTTCCAGCAAACCCAGGAGTGCTAGAGGAATTGCAATTTAATGAGAGGCAAAGTCTTGTGTACTATATACTCTTTATTGTACACAAACCAAAATAAAGCAGAATATACCTACAATTTTGTATAGACCTTACAATCTATCTACTCTAATCTACAGTCGACAAAGGAGGTACGGATGCACTTTTTCATTATAAAGTTGTATGTACAGGTGCAACCTTATCTACATTGTCGACTGTACGTACCCGCGATTCTCTTTTCAATTTCATGGCTCCATTACTCGAGTATGTTTACGTAGTTTACTTGACATTAGCCAGGTTCACGAGAACTAACAGATTATGTTTATCTATATACATACGCTACTAGCTGTTGCCCGCGGCTTTACACACGTGAAATACAGATCTCATCGTCTTGTGACTGTGAATCATATTTCCGGGATAAAAGGTATTCTCATAAAAGATAAAATGTCTATTCCAGACTATAATCCATCTCTGTGCCGATCCTCTCCTCCATTTTGCGTGAAAGAGTCATCATCATAAATAAATAATCATCATCTTCATGTAGTAGCATTTTCCTATTTGCATCCGTGGCCATGATGACCTCGGAGCTCAGGGTACGCCCTCCGGCTCTTCCTCCTCCACTTCGCACGATCTTGGGCGTCTATGGTAGTGAGACCATTGGCACGTATGTCACCCTCCACGACGACGTCAAGCTAGGACTTCTTGGGCCTACCCCATCTACCTACTTTGTGTTTTGCGTGAAAGACTATTGTAACTTAAATATAATGTACTAGCTTTTGATCTCGGCTCCGCCCCCGTGGAGATCTGATGTCGTTTATCGCTGATAGTAGCGTGATGAAACCTATGTTGGTATAGTACCTGATAACGTAGCTTTCTAATGGTGAAAGATTTTTTTATATCGGTCCAGTAGTTCTGAAGTTTATTCGTTACATACAAAAATTAAATAATCTTTCCTCTTTATAATATTAGTATTGAACGATGGCTTTTAGGCTCAAGACTATGCCTTATTAAAAAAAAAGCAGTGTAGGTACGCAATGAAAACTATATTTCAGTTTATGTCTGTATTGTTTGTTTTTTTTGGGAGAAAATAAATACAATAATATTATAGTTTAATTAGCTATGTTTGACGATAAGTTTTTTACTTATTTAAGTCAATTAAATTGTTAAGTTAACCTTTGCAAAAAATTACACTATGTACAAAAAAGGTGATTATTGAGCTGTGTAAGTAATAGTAGAAAAGCATTTAGGTTCTTTGTTTCAAATATTTTGGGCAAAATAGTTTTTTTGCCTTTGGTAGGTACCTACAAATTTAAGTTTGTATTTTAATACCAAGCTGTGTAACATGATAATAATTACAACAAAAAATGTACCGAGTTACTTGTTTTAACCCACTGAAGGAGAAACGCCCTTGAGGCTCAGTTGAAATTACTGAAGACGGACCTTTTTAAATGTTTTATTTTACGCCTTTGCTAATAAAAAATAAATGAAATTCATTAGCAAGGCCCTATTTTTGCTTTTCTACGTATACTGAACATAAATAAATATTGTATAAATACGTGTACAGAAATAAATCTTATATTTTAAATGAGGACCTCTGTGTACATTTCAGTAACCTGATTATTTCCTTTATATAATATACTAGCCTTCCGCCCGCGGCTCCGCCCGCGTGCATCTCGGTTAACGCGACCTTTGCTCATATCTTCGGTTCTACTCAACCGATTCCGATCAAACAAACGTAAGATTTTAAGTCTGAGCAAGCCCTTTCTAACAAAATAAACCGCATCAAAATCCGACCAGTAGTTTTTGCGTCCATCGCGGACAAACAGACAAACAGACAAACAGACAAACAGACAAACAGACAAACAGACAGGAAATTCAAAAAAAATATTTTCGTGTTCAGTATCGTTAACACAACATAACCCAAGTATTTTTTTTTAAATATCTCCAATGTACAGACACGACCACTTTACAATTATATAATAGTATAGATAGATAGATAGCTATCTATCTGCCTGAAACCAGACTTAAAACCTGATAGCGCTGAGAGAAAGGTTTCATAATAGCCCGATGCTGTTATGAAATCTTGCCAGTTACATATGTGATCTGAAAGCTAATGCGGAGAATAATGGCCCTAAATTAAGTTTTTGGTGTAGAACTATCAATGATATTTAATATCATTATTTTGTAATAAGACAGTGAGGGTGACGCGTTGATGGGAACAGTGAACAAATCATTAATCATAATCTCGAATCTTGTAGGCATATCTATATACAGTAGGTTATACTTATAATATACATACAAGCTAGTTAAACTATGCTTACTTTGGGTCTAGATAGTGTTGTGTAGAATATCGTAGAATATTTATTTATTACATTTTCTACTTACTAAAGTAGTCTATCTACCCGAAAGATTCTTATACAGGAGTATTTGAACGTATTAAAAAGCACTCAAAACTGTTCAAGAAAGTTTATTCAATAGCCAATTCCAATTTTATTATATTTTACTATCATTTTTTTCGATTTTAGCCCGAAATAATTACATTTGCCCATAGAGTATCAGAATTTCTACAGAAATTATCGCACAATCTAACCCAAATGAGCATTGCTTTTCAATGAATATATTAAAACGTTTTACAGATTCTAACCAATAATGAGAATTGAAAGGTTTAAATTATCTGATATAAATTTTAAAACGGACAAAAGAGCGGTCGTCTAACAATCGTTTGAACGCATAAGTAATTAAATAAAAATGTTTAGTCGATTCATTAAACGTCCCCGAAAAGGTTCAATTTGATCAATCCCGCAGTATTTTACGCGTCCGTTCTATGTAGATAGCCAGAGATTTACAAAAGAAAAGGGGAAAGAATCGCCAGCCAAGGGTCTATGTATCGGTAAAGCGGCCGCCGCTAAATTTCGTAATGAAACCGACCACGAAATTGGAAACCTTTGTTCTGCATTTTAATCACGCCACAATTGTCACTATCGAATCAGTCGATGGGTTTGTTTAAGTCACGTTTGTGCCTAGCTTCTGTGATGTAACAAACTGCTTTAGAATTTTTTTTTATAATTATTTCCATTTTATATCTGCTGTACATATACCTATCGAGTTATAAGGCCAGAAGGATGATGATGATGATAATGATGATTTTATATCTACTATAGGTAAGTGACTACAAGACCGAATAAACGGTGACTGTAAGATTAATGCGAAGAAAAGTTGTTTCCTTTTAAATAAATAAAAACAAACAGGTGTACGTAAGTTGAAAAATTAAAAACAATCATGTTACAGACAATGAAAATTACAGTAATTTAATAATGAAGTAAAATCAAATTTACGGATCAGTGATACCTGCATTTATTAATAGGTAGATATTTAATAACCTATACGAAAAACCATATACCTATTATCCATAACAATGTTGCCGTCAAGTCCTTCAAAAAGTTTTCCGATTCTCGAAACTCGCACAAAATAGCGGTAAACAAAATCACTTCAGTCCGTAGTGTTCATACTACAATTTTATTAAAAACTTCCATCTAGGGACGCGTCTAAATAACCAGGTCCGGAACCTTATTTGTTTGACTGAGTTTTGACAGATGAAAAACGTAAATTTTAATAAAGGGGGTAGTGTACGTCCGCGGCGGGTACACGGAGCGTTTCGTGCGGCCGCTCGCCCCCATGGCACTGGCAGCGACCGCCCCACGGCGAGCGGAGCGGGCCCGCGCTACAGCGCTGTCCCCCTCGGCGGCGCGCGCCAGCCGCTGAACCAACACTCGGCGCGACGCCCGGCGCCCGCCCAGCCCGTAGCAAACTTCCGTAGCGGGCTAAGCCGAAGCTTTCCTAGATTGTGTGGCCTTAGTGAACATTAATTACACCCAACTTAGCCTGATTAAACCTTGAGGAATTATCCGGATTGACAAAATTAACTTTTAACTTAGATTTATGTCGTTTTGTTCAACTACGGTAAGCCGCCGTGGGACGTGGGATATTTTATGGTTGTAGCCGAAGCTGTTATGATTATGGATTTGCAGGTAAAGGGTTACATATTGATTAGTTACCTAAAACAACTCATAATTATAAGATTATAAGAATGTTATTAGGTATGTTAGATATAATTAATTACGAAGTTATCTCCTAGGTATTAGCAATATCTCAATTTAATTAGTTAACATAACAATATTGCTTTCTGTTAATTTACTAAGTCTAGACCTAGACATAACACAGAATTAGTTCTAGAACTTTGTGTAAGTGTAAGGAATAAAATATACCTAAGACATATTTTTATACAGGTTATTTTTTTTTAATACCTAAGTCTAATAATTTGATCATGAAATGCCCACGAAGAATGTTGATCGACATAATATATAAAATATCCTGAACGCAGCGGCGCATTAACTATTAAATGAGCACTGAATGCCCAACGGAATAATTATGAAGGTCGAAATGCCAAATAGAATACTTAGCATTTCGTAAACAGTAGTCGTAATTCAAGTAAATTGCATGAAAGTGGATTAATGGTGAGGCAATTTATTCTAGAGTTGTAAGTGTAATCAATCTCAAGCAGGTGAAGTGTCGTACATTGCGATTCGTGTCACATTTGCTGTGACGCAATTCGTAAGCCCTCGACGCTGTTATTAAGAACAGCTGAACCTGACTGATCATAAACTTGACCAATTAAAACTTATACAGTAAAGAAAATAGGAAGCAGAAATCATTTTGTATCGATAAATATGTTTTCAATCGAATATTGTTTCACTTTCCTTCGATATAAATCAAACAAACGGACCGTAGCATCTGCGACGGATAATATTAATTTATTTGTATAGGGCTCTGCGCTCACCTTTATTGTGAATAAGACAGTAATTAATTTACGAATTAACTTGTCCAAATGACTGAATGGTGTAAGTACAATAATAATCATCAGCAGAATAAAAGGAGAGGAAAATATGGAACATTTTTTCGGATATTAACGAGAAGTAAATAAAATAATGTTTCCTTGTAGAGGGCCGAAATAATAAGTTTTAGCAGTGGATATAAATGTATTCGAAGAGAAAAACGCTACGTTTATTGTATTATCGTACGTACGCAGTTATTCATACCAGTTTATTTTAAAAGAAGAGAACATTAATATTTGTGAAACAAAAACATGAATACATTTTAAATGATGTTCAAAGGAACTCGCAAACATCAAGAGTCATGGGTAATTATAAAAAATTCAATATTCAAAATTACTCAGCAAAATATATCTAGGCATTCCCTTCGGACCATTGTTAACAGATGTTACAGAATGAGTTATTTTTCCATTGCGTATAATTTATGGTTGTCCCAATCCCAATACAATTTTTTCACTGTCCGATTCGTAAACAAGAACATGGTTCTGTTAAGGTTAAACATTTGAGTAATTTATGAAATGAATAAATATGTCATGTGAGATCCGTTTGCTTACGTTTGGTATGCGTCCTCTCTATTGTATATCGCATATTTTCAACTTGATATCTTTTTAGCGTAGCTAAAATCGAAGTTATAGTTTTGATATTGTACAGACACAAACAATTTTATTTACTATTAGCCTTCCGCCCGCGGCTCCGCCCGCGTGCATCTCGGTTAACGCGACCTTTGCTCATATCTCCGGTTCTACTCAACTGATTGCGATCAAATAAACGTAAAAGCTAAAGCTACGCGTAAAGCTGTTTAAGCCTGAGTAAGCCCTTTCTAACAAAAAAAAACCACATCAAAATCCGTCCAGTAGTTTTTCCGGACAAACAGACAAACAGACAGGAAATTCAAAAAAATATTTTCGTGTTCAGTATCGTTAACATAACATAACCCAAGTATTTTTTTTTTAAATATCTCCAATGTACAGACACGACCACTTTTTCATTCATCAATTCATCAATTCATCATCATCATCTTCATGTAGACGCATTTCCCTGATTGCATCCGTGGCCAAGATGACCTCGGAGCTCAGGGTCCACCTGCCGGCTCCTTATCGTCCACTTCGCACGATCTTGGGCGTCCATGGTAGTGAGACCATTTGCTCGCATGTCACCCTCCACGACCTCAAGCCAGGACTTCTTGCTCCTACCCCTTATACCTGGACACGACGGGGTTGCCATTGTCAGGCATTTACTACCCACGTAGCCCGGCGGTTGCCGCATAGTACCAATCTGTCACTCTATTCAGTGACAGCACTAATCCTATCTTAGCCGAATTCTTGCCCTTCGTCTTGACGTGCCTAATTAAAAGACGGGTTGGTACCTTATGTAAGTTGCGTCTTATTTATACATAAATACAACGTGGTGATGCTGCCAGTCTTCTGGGAACGTTACCACAAGAGGCATGCTATGCAGAGGAATTCCACGATGCCTTTTAACTATATTTTTAGTGGGTACGATAATAGTTCTTTTATTTTTAGTTTTGTTGTTAATTTTATGTACATTCTGTAAAATACTGATAAATGATTAAACTTGATAAACAGATTTCAGAAAGTTAAGTATATATGAATCAAAGAATCAATTTCGTTTATTCAATTTAGGCACATATAGAGCACATAATATGAACATCAAAATATTACAATTGTGTCAAGAAGTATGTAAACAAAAAATAAAATATTAAATAAATTAAAGTAAACCATTTGAAAATGATTCTTTCGATGGTTCGGTAGTTGGTTCTACTGAGAAGTTACCAGCAAGAAACTCAGAGAACTCAATTATCCTTTTTATTTATTTATTTGTTTTTAATACGGTTTTATACAATTTACAATGTGCGGGCAATAAAGTGATTAGGTTGACCATGCATTTTTATCATTAAAATATTCTTCTACTTTATAATAAGCTTTTTCCATTAGACTTTTTTTCACGTTTATTTTAAAAATATTAAGTGGCATGTCAACCAAATCCTGAGGAATTTTATTTAATATTTTTATACTGTTGCCTTGCCTACAAATGAACCAACCTTATGAAGCCTGAGTATTGGCACTGCTAGTTTATCTTTATTTCTCGTATTATAATCATGTGTGTCCGAGTTTTAAAGATTTAAGTTCTTCCGTATGTATAAAATATTATCGTAAATATATTGACAAACAACCGTTAATATATTATTTTTTTTAAATGTTTCTCTCAGCCAGTGTATGTCGCAGCCAACTACCTTAATCAGCCGTTCAATTAACTGCCTAGGCTTTTAACTAAACGGCGCCGTTCAATAAACTGCCTGAATGATATTCAGCCATTTAATTAAACGGCTAGGCAAATGGCTTGGATCGATGACGTTTAATTACTTGCCTAGCCATTTAATGAAACAGCTATGCAAATTAATGGTTTCTGTATGGCTATAAAAAAAATAACTACGAAGGCTAAAGCGGGAAAAATACTCAAACACAATGTAAAAACTGTTTATGAATAACATATACTGAAAAAATCTGTCACTAACTTTGTGTCTTATTTCGGGGTGGTGTCCTATCATGCGAATGGCCTAAGCAATAGTCTAGTTTGTTAAATGTTGTAATAAGCGTTACGGCTGAATATCATTCAGGCCATTTATTGAACGGCGCCGTTTAGTTAACAGCCTAGGCAGTTAACTGAACGGCTGATTAAGCTAGTTGGCGGCGACATATACATATTTATATTTATATACAGCCTAAGTCATAAAATTAAGTAAGCACTGCATCTATTGATAGTAGTGGCATTAATAGGTCATTGAACGAGAACGTTCACGAAGTAGGTTCACATTAAATGTGTTTATGATTTAGTCGGCTCCCGTGTTTATAATAAAGCTGAGATTAATGGTGCGGGTGGTATGACGCATCGCTGCGTGCCTGTCCCATATCCTCGTTAGATTTTTTATACACAGACACTCGTCCTTTATTCGGGAGCCGACCGCATACGCCTCACGCGTTTTATTGCGTCTCTTTCCGATCTAGTACAGCCACATATTTATTATTTATTTGTTTTATAAATAATGCCCGATAAACAAAACGAGTTATAAACAATGCGTGCTCAAAACCATGACCGACCGGGATTGCAGCTTATGGAAATATCGAATAAAAGTTGAGGCCGCCTGAGGAAAACTCAGGGCGGCGACATCCGTAGCAGCCGCGTAGAGAGTGCGGGGTGCGAAACATGAAAACTTTGTTACACTAACGCTTACTAGACAAATAGGGGATTCTTTGTTACATCACGCAACCACAAAGTTAGAAACAAAAGGTAGTAGTCAACTAACCTGGGCCTTTTAAATGACCCATGTCATGTACTGCCCCGCGGTACATTTAAGTTATGGCATGTTTTGTTGGGAAACATTTCATCATTTATCATTTAAATTTAACTGTACTATTAAGTTACAATTATATTATGAGCATGTTCTTAAGGTTAATAAGTATGGCATAAATCATAAGGGAAGAATAGAAAATAGCAACTTCAACGAACTAATGAGTAATTTCAAATCTCCTGATTCATCTGTCAATTCATACAATCTAATCGGCTTCAAACTAATACTACTACTTCTAACTTTGGTATCCTCATTACCGTACCGTAGTACCGTAAATACTACTTACTATCGATATAATAATGATGTGCAAACTGCAAACGCGATCCGTCGCGTTATTAACACCCACAATAACCCGTGTGTTAACGATTTAAAAAGTTTTATTTTGAACTAGCTGGTAATACGTAAATCTTCAAATACCTCTAAAGTACTTTGCTAAGTAAACACAGTGCTGTACACATTTCTCTTTTGTTCAAGTTTTTCGCACTTGAGTGAGATTAAAGGGGTTGGATTGAAAAAGATATAGTAACCGAACTGCAAAAGCCTTCAATGCATGTACGAGTAATACTAAAAATCTAAATGTGATATTTTAGACCGTTCATAAAATGAAAAATAACCTTTATGTTTCTTGCTTTTAATATAAATACTGAAAATATTACAATATAACTTGGACTAATCCTATAAATATATAAATGTAAAAATTTGTGAAAACGTTTATATTATTTATTTGAATTTTTGTTAGTAACGACTCCCTGCGGTGGTTTTCCCAAGCGACTACAATATGGGGTTTTTCAAAAAGGGCATTAGAAGGTTTTTTCAGGGTCAGCAGCGCGAGTGTGACGCCCCTGGTGTTGCATACGTCCATTGGCCACGGCAACCACTTCCCATCAGGTGGGCCGTGTCCTTGTCTGCCACTTAAGTGGTATGAAAAAAAACGGCTTGGCTGAAATTTGGTACATTTATATTATAGTATGAAATAACACATAGGCAGTTTAACCCTGACATGAGCTACATAGATAGCGGGATCAGGATCAGCGGACTTACCATAAACCTAAAACAGGTCAATAATTGAACTGCTGTCATTCTACCAACTGCAAATGTCACTTTGTAATGTCATAATAAATAGGATTACAAAGGGATTACAAAGTGACATTTACAGTTGGTAGAATGACAGCAGTTCAATTATTGACCTGTTTTAAGAGTTCATGGTAAGGGCCCAGAAGACGGAGCTGTAAGCTACAACTAGTTTCAAAATAATGTAGCACCAGTGATACAATAAAATTCTATCTAACATTTCATTCCAGCGTACTTTATGAAGATTTTGTTAGCAGCGGGTAAAGGGACATATCCACCTAGTCCTTAATCATACAATCTGACGTGTGTCAGAAACAAAAACGCGAGATTACCTCTGTGGATTTGTTCTCACCCATATTATTTACTGAATCTTTCCAGATGTAATTTATTATCTCTAAACTTTTCGAAATATATTATTATCTTTTGTTACTTACAAATATTATGTGTATTACTAAGAGTCTAGTTTCCTTAAGAGCTAGAGAACCCGAGTTAGAATTCTGAGCATTACATTAAAGTCCGAACCAGGAGGAATCATAGTAATTTCAGGCCAGTGTTAGTGTGCAGAACAATGTACATAGTATAGTAAATAGGTCATAGTATGTAAGTTATAGCAAATAAGATAGTTATAAGTTCATAATAAACATTTTAAAACACACAGTAGGGCATTTAGTTTGTAAGCATTTTGTACTAGATTTCGTAAAATTAATTTCCTTTTCTTATTAAATTCTTATAAGATTCTTATTAGATATTGTATTAGATAGTAAATAAGCATAGTAGATTATATAAATAATCATTGTACATAGAAATAGAGGTACATGCAAAATTATTGTTAGGCCGCTGGTGGACGCATCGAGCGCGGTTAACTCGATGCGCCTATCATAGACGGCACGTATAGGCTCCGTAGTCTATATAAACAGAGGGCCCAATGTACCGTTACCTCAGTCGGCATACGTATTCGTAGAGAACACTACTCTACTCAATAAACTACTTTCAAGATTCTTCAAGATTATTATTTCCAATTAAAAGTATTCCTCTCTTGACGTTCTCGAACCTTCGCTGGGACTTCTCGACGGTGTGCCCCGCCTTGATCGCCGTGTCTGTTCCGCATCCGGCTTTCTCCCGACCTTGCTCAGCGCACCCACAGTATAGTTTCCGCCAGATAAAAAGTCTAGCGCTGGGTTAGGGTCGGGGCCAGTACGTTCAGTACATTTTGGTCCTTGCGAGCCGGATCAAGGAGCAGCACGGAGGAATCGTGTGGAACACCACAGGTGGAGCACCAGGGTCGTCCCGGGTTTGGCAAGGGAGCGTCAAGGGAGTGAGTCAGCAAATAGTCAGCAAGCTTGAAGAATCAAAATGCCGGTTACGAGGTCAGAAACCAGCAGAAAACCAGCAACACACGCCGTGGGTGCATCTGGACCTGAGGGGGCCGCGGAGCCGACCGCATCAGAGTTGTCCGCCTCAGACAGAACCACGACGGAAGAGACAGTGACCACCATTGAGCCACCGTCCGCTTCGGGGCCAACGCCGTGTCCCGAAGTGTTGCAACAGTTGCGGAGCCGAAAACCGCAAGCAGCATCCCGTCCAGCCACCGGTAAGAGGGGGGGAGGGAGTGTATCAGTGCGTTCGAAAGCAAGAACATTGAAGATAGCCAACGCAAAACAAGATCTACTTCAATTGAAGATAGAACTCGCAGCAGCAAGACTAGCAGCGTTAGAACAAACCGACAGTGAAGATGAAGACCTGGAAGACCAGGAACAGGTGTCTGCAGCAGCTGAAGAAAAGGTCGGTGAGTGGCTCAGCCGTCAAGAGCCACCACCACCCGCCGTCTTAGCCATCGCAGACACACCACATCAGGAGCCGAGTGGGACGACGCAAGCAGCGCTACCGCCGGTTCAACAGCAGCAACAGCAACAGAAAAACGACTACTCCGACCTAGCCGCAGCCATTTCACAGGCGGTCAGGTCGGCGCAGCGGCCGAAATTCATCGAGCTACCTAACTTCAGTGGGGCTCACCAGGAGTGGCTGCCGTTCAAGGCAGCATATAGAGAAACAGAAGATAGTTACACCGCCATAGAAAACCTCAACAGACTGCGAAGAAATCTCCGTGGAAAAGCAAGAGAAGCAGTAGAAAGTCTTCTCATCACGAATTCGCAGCCAGCCGAGATCATCCGTACACTCGAGTCAAGATTTGGGCGACCCGAAGCCATAGCAACCACAGAAATTGAAGTACTACGAAGCCTTCCGAAGTTAACAGAAAATCCGAGAGATATCTGCGTGCACTCTACGAAGATTACAAATGCGGTCGCGATACTGAAAAACCTAGATTGCATACATTACCTTTACAACCCAGAAGTCGCAAGATCCCTGGTTGAAAAACTGACGCCGGTTTTGAAGTATCGCTACTACGACTACGCATCAACACAGCCAAGAGAGACACCAGACCTCGTGAAGTTCGAAAAATTCATGAAGAGAGAAGCCGACCTGTGCGGGCCGTACGCCCAACCAGAAAACGTAGTGCAACAACACACCGTGCAACAGAGGCGCCCCCAGCGAGTCAATACAGCAACTGAAGCCCAAACCAACAAAAAGTGCGTTATCTGCAGTGAACAGCAACACCCAACTTATAAGTGTGACAAATTCAAGAATGCAGACGTCGATGCAAGATGGGACATAGCAAAGGAAAAGGGGCTGTGCTTCAGGTGCTTGAGACATCGTGACAGACAACATACTTGCAGTGAGCGGCGGTGCGGTATCAACAACTGTAACAGGACTCACAACACCCTGTTACACTACAGAAAGAAGCCCACTGAAGAAACAGCGAACACGACTGAAGCTATCAACTCAGCGTGGACAGGTTCGAAAAAAGAAACATTTTTAAAGATCCTGCCGGTTCAACTAGAGGGGCCGACAGGGACAGTGAACACGTTCGCACTTATTGACGACGGTTCTACAGTTACTCTGCTCGACGACGCCGTGGCAAACAAGATCGGCGCGTCGGGACCTACAGATCCGCTCCGGGTGAAGACCATCAACAGTACCAGAACTACAGATCAACAGTCAAGAAGAGTCTCACTCGGCATCAGAGGAATCAACAGCACAGAAATAGAAGAGGTTCAAGCACGTACAGTCAAGAATCTCACAGTGTCATCTCAACGGGTGACTTACAAACAGTTAAGGGGTTGCGACCACCTCGAAGACATCAAGAACGACCTCACGTATGAAGAAGCAAGACCGAAGATCCTCATCGGGCAGGACAACTGGCATCTCCTGCTCACCTCCGAAACCAGAACAGGCCAGCCGGACCAACCAGTGGCATCTCACACGCCGCTAGGGTGGGTTCTTCACGGCAGCGACGCGAGGACTTCGGGTAAGCATCACGAATACATCTCACACATGTTCGAAGAAGAAGCCGATCATCAACTCGACAGGATGGTCAAGCAGCACTTCGAGGTGGACAACCTACTCTTGAACCCGAAGAAACCGAAGACAGACCCAGATGAACAAGCTTCTCGTATTCTACAGCAACATACAGTCCACAAGCCCGACGGAAGATACGAGACAGCGCTGTTATGGAAGCAAGAAGAGGTTTCACTGCCGAACAATTACGACAACTCGTTGAGAAGACTACAGAACATAGAAAAGAAGCTCGACCGCGATCCAGCCTTCAAAGAAAAATACACAGAACAGATGGAAGCCCTATTATCAAAAGGATATGCAGAGCTGGCGCCATCTACCAAGACTAAAAACAAGACTTGGTACCTGCCTCATTTTGCCGTTTTCAACCCTATGAAGCCGGGGAAAATCCGAGTCGTCCACGATGCCGCTGCCAAGACAAGAGGGGTATCGCTCAACGATACTCTACTACGAGGCCCAGACCTACTCCAATCATTACCGGGGGTGGTGATGCGCTTCAGACAGCATGCAGTAGCAGTAACAGCGGACATCGGTGAAATGTTTCTACAAGTCAAGATTCGAGAACAAGACCGAGATGCGCTGCGCTATTTGTGGCGTGGTGATCGTCGCGACGAGCCGCCGACAGAGTACCGAATGACGTCACTAATCTTCGGTGCAGCAAGTTCGCCGTCGACCGCCATCTACGTGAAAAATACGAACGCAGAACAATACAGCGCTACGCATCCCGAAGCCGTCTCAGCCATAGTGAAGAAACATTACGTTGACGACTACTTAGACAGTTTCAAGACGTTAGAAGACGCCATCAAGATCGCCTCTGACGTCCGCAGTATTCACAGAAAAGCCAAGTTTGAGTTGAAACAATGGAAATCAAACTCGCCGCAGCTGTTAGAAGCACTCGACGTGCAACAAGAAGATGCAGCCACCGAATTATACAGAACAGAAGAACAGACCGAGCGAGTGCTGGGTCTAATATGGAAGCCGGGTGCGGACGAACTCACCTTCAACCTCAATCTCGCACGCATCCCGACGCCGCTGTGTGACAAGAAGACGCCTACCAAGCGAGAAGCACTGCGGATCGTTATGTCACTGTTCGATCCGTTGGGGTTTGCGTCGCCTGTCACCATCCGAGCCAAGCAGCTACTACAGGAAATCTGGAGGCGTGGCACCGAGTGGGATCAAGAGGTCAGTGAAGACATAGCAGAGAAGTGGAAGGAGTGGATCGAGCATCTCAAGAGGTTAGCAGACATCTCCATTCCTCGTCACTACCTCAATTACAGTGATTGCAAGTCCCTCCAACTACACGTGTTCACCGACGCCAGTGAATCGGCCTACTCGGCTGTGCTGTACTGGCGAACAGAAGACTCGAACGGGAAGATCGACCTGTCGCTTATCGTCGCCAAAGCGAAGGTGGCGCCACTGAAGCTGACGTCGATACCTCGCCTCGAGCTTCAAGCCGCCGTGATGGGTACAAGACTCGCCGAATCAGTCATAGAAGAACACGAACGCAAGCCCGACTCCAAGACCTTCTGGACAGACAGCCGAACAGTACTCGCCTGGATCAAGACGGGTTCTCGCTCGTACAAGCCGTACGTAGCGCATCGCCTAGCAGCTATCGAAGACAGCACAACAGTGAACGAGTGGCGGTGGGTCCCGACGAAGTTAAACGTCGCGGACGACGCCACCCGAGACGTACCTACAGACTTCAGTAAGCAGCATCGATGGTATAGAGGGCCAGACTTCCTATACCTACCGGAAGAGTCATGGCCGGCAGACACATCGAAATCAGAAAAAACTGAAGACACAGAAGAGAAGATACATCACATCAACTCACAGAAGAAAGAAAAGTTGTCAGACGCGCTACCCGAGGTCTCCCGCTTCTCTAGCTGGGATAGACTCCGGTACGCTACAGCCAGAGTCCTGCTCTTCATACAGCTATGTAAGAAGAAAACAGAAAACGTGAACTATCGTCGGACTCAGAAAAACAAGATAGCAGACCCAGACTGGCGTAAGACAAACAAGAAAACAGTGAAGCCACCTCCCGCACAGCTGAGTAAGTCGGTCGCTGACCCCTACTTACCTATCACCGCCGAGCTACTGCGCGCAGCTGAAGACCTACTCATGCGAGCAGCGCAACAAGACTCATTCGCCGCCGAGATAGAAGATCTGCAACGAGGGAGAGCTGTACAAAAAGAAAGTCGTCTACACCAGCTGAGTGTCATCACAGTCAACAGTGTACTACGGGTAAGAAGCCGTATACAAGCCGCCAGAGACGTCTCCGAAGACTTCAAGTCGCCAATCATAGTGGATGGCGATCACCCGACGGTCAAGCTGTGGATCAAGCACACTCACGAGAAATTGCATCACTCGGGAGTCGAAGCCACGATCAACGAGTGCAGACAACACTACTGGGTCGTACGCCTACGCCCGGTAACCCGTTCGCTACTACGACAGTGTCTGCATTGCCGCATCCGTACGCAAGTGCCGCCGTACCCGAGGACAGGTGATCTGCCGGAGTGTCGCTTAGCTCACCATAAGCGACCCTTCACACACACCGGGGTCGACTACTTCGGGCCTCTCACAGTGACAGTTGGGCGTACCAATCAGAAAAGGTACGTCGCAATCTTCACCTGCCTAACGACGCGCGCCATTCATCTAGAGATAGCAAACTCTCTCAGCACCGACTCAGCCATCTCCGCTCTACGACGGATGATGGCAAGAAGAGGATGTCCTGAAGAAATCTGGTCTGACAACGGGACCAATCTGCGAGGCGCCGACCGCGAGTTACGACAGGCGATCGACACAGCGACAGCACAGGAAGCAGCCAAGAAGAAGACTTCGTGGCGCTTCATCCCTCCCGGTGCTCCCTTCATGGGTGGAGCCTGGGAACGAGTGGTGCGGTCAGTGAAAACCGCACTGGCCGCCACACTGCACGAGCGACGACCCTCCGAGGAAGTCTTGGCCACCTTGCTAGCAGAGGTGGAGTATACCGTCAACAGTCGCCCACTGACGCATGTGTCAGTGACCCCGGAGGATCCCGAATCACTAACCCCCAACCACTTCCTGTTGGGCGGACCTGGTGGTGTACAGCAGCCGGGCGTCTTCGACGAAAAGGATGGCGCCTCAAAATCCAGTTGGCGAGCAGCACAGCGCCTGGCCGACCTCTTCTGGGCCAGGTGGCTCCGAGAGTACCTGCCGGAGCTTCAGCATCGACGAATGCCAAATGGACGCGGACCCACAATAGACCTACACGACTTGGTCTTGCTGGTGGATCCCAACGCGCCCCGTAACATGTGGCTGCGAGGACGAGTCATCTCTACATTCCCCGGGCCAGACGGCGTGACCAGGACCGTCGATCTCCAGACAAAAGGCGGAGTGCTGCGACGGCCTGTAAGAAAACTCATCGTGCTGCTATCCGGAGCTTCGAGTTCTGCACCGAAGGAAGTGCGACTGCGTCCCACGGGGGGAGAATGTGCAGAACAATGTACATAGTATAGTAAATAGGTCATAGTATGTAAGTTATAGCAAATAAGATAGTTATAAGTTCATAATAAACATTTTAAAACACACAGTAGGGCATTTAGTTTGTAAGCATTTTGTACTAGATTTCGTAAAATTAATTTCCTTTTCTTATTAAATTCTTATAAGATTCTTATTAGATATTGTATTAGATAGTAAATAAGCATAGTAGATTATATAAATAATCATTGTACATAGAAATAGAGGTACATGCAAAATTATTGTTAGGCCGCTGGTGGACGCATCGAGCGCGGTTAACTCGATGCGCCTATCATAGACGGCACGTATAGGCTCCGTAGTCTATATAAACAGAGGGCCCAATGTACCGTTACCTCAGTCGGCATACGTATTCGTAGAGAACACTACTCTACTCAATAAACTACTTTCAAGATTCTTCAAGATTATTATTTCCAATTAAAAGTATTCCTCTCTTGACGTTCTCGAACCTTCGCTGGGACTTCTCGACGGTGTGCCCCGCCTTGATCGCCGTGTCTGTTCCGCATCCGGCTTTCTCCCGACCTTGCTCAGCGCACCCACAGTATAGTTTCCGCCAGATAAAAAGTCTAGCGCTGGGTTAGGGTCGGGGCCAGTACGTTCAGTACAGTTAGGTAGATATAATATGTATCTCATCTAAAAATAATTTAGTGCAAGGATTTCTTTGATATCAGAGAGTATGCAGATTTTTATTTACAAACTCGCTTTCACATTTCGCTACATCAGAATTTCTCATTTCGCGGCATTCTGACAGCAGTAATTAAAATTTCAGGTTTTATATGTAATAAATCTTTACATTAACTTATTTTGAAGTAAATAACTTAAAATAACGACGAAGGATTATATTTCCAATTTATTTTCTCTTTTTTAAACCATTTAGGTCACAGACAAGCACACGGCCCACCTGATGTAAAGTAGTTATCGTGGCCTATGGAAGTCTGCAACATCAGAGGAGTCACACTCGTGCTGCTGACTCTATATGAACAGAGAGATTCTTTGCCGTCAGCGCAGGAGACAAGCCTTTGGTCTTCCCACTGACATGACAAAACCTCTCCAGTGAACTCTGGCTACTCCGTTTACCGCCGGGAATTCTACACGAGATTATTATAAAATGGCCTATACTCTTTAATGATGGACTTATAACTTGCAATACACGCTTACGAAATTTCATAATTCCATGTACTGAAAAATGTGCCTATAGATAGCTCATTAACGAACTCACATTTCATCGTAATATACCGTAACGGGCACATAAAACATGACAAGAATAATTTCAAAGATTAATTAGCTTGTCTATAATTAGGTACGGCCCGTAGGGGCAGTGTCGTTTATACTCCGTATTTCTAACGATCTTTCACGCTTTAATTATATCTGAAGTATGATGCATGCGGTGAGTGGCACCTGTGCGCTGTGAGAAGCGTACGAGCGGGCTGCGAACGGTTAGGTTATTTCAAGAACATCCGGCGGCTCCCAGCTGTCCACAACGTTAATATAACAACACTTCTCTACACTGTCACTTCCATCCATTCTTTGTAAGTGTAAATTAAATGTCAATACTGAGAAAATGAGTGCTGACGTTTTTATGCTCACAAATTAGACGGTTTCTTGTTTTTCGTAGAAAAGTGTCGAGTAATTATATTGCTTTCATTTTATTTATACAGGTAGCAATTAGCATCTGTCAAACAGATATTTTATATTGATTCACTAGAATTCATTATTTGAAGATTTAGATAGATAGATATTCTATTGTAGGACATTCTACACAACGCTATCTAGACCCAAAGTAAGCATAGCTTAACTAGCTTGTGTTATGGGTTCTAGAATGCGGATAAACATACTTAGATACATTTTTTTTTGTAAATACATACATATTATACATAGGAATACCCAGACCAATGCAAATATTCATATTCACGCACACAAATATTTGCACTGAGCGGGGATCGAACTCGCGCCTCCTGCGTAGCGGCCGCGTTCACTACCGCTACGCCACAGAGGCAGTCAAAATAGAGAATAGATATAATTTATTTCGTAATATTTAATATAAATAAATTTATATATTACAAAATAGAGAATAGATAATAGATATAATTTATTTGTGTACCATGTTTCCAATATTATGAAGGTTATCATAATGTACAAAGAACGACTTTATTCCAACCTCTCTAGTTTGCGTGAAAGAAATCCCTTTCTTTTTTAATTACCACTTAGGTGTCAGCCAAGAAACCCGCCTGATGGGAAGCGTAGGTACCCTTAGGACGAATGGAATGTTTTTTTTTCACATCTACATACATATGTTAAATACCTATCATATCCACAAAATATTCTTGATTTTACCTTCTTTATAAACTTTATCAAGCTGTTAATGTCAATGTTATCGGGAATTAACGCGATAATCGAACGCGAGAGTTTAAAAGTTAGTATTGTACCTATTTATCAAGCTTACAGAAATATCACGAAAAGCTAATGAACCTTTTAATATTTTGGTAGATATTTATAAGTGTCATAAAATGTTTATTAATTCGAAACTCTGTTATGATTGCGTAAATTGTTGGAGATATTCATGAGTGACGATGTTGTCGGCTCATATGACAAGGGTGTTAAAACAGTCAAATGATGTTCATTTCTATGCTCTGAGTAATATCCGCTACTCGTGCAGTACACACGATGCCTATATTTAACCAAGAGCTAATCTCCGCTCAATGTTCTCAATTTATTATTTTATTAAATTCATAATTCCATGATGAGTGTGTTATACTAATTTAAATATAAATTGGCTACCGGAAACAGTGCGCGCAGTGCGGTTTGAAAGCGCGCGCGCTAAAGCTCTCGAATGATCTTCTTGCTGTGTCTTTTCCAAACGACTACAATATAGAGTTTAAGAAGAGCATCAGAAGGTGCGTATAGGGTAGGCAGCACGAGTATGACGCCCTTAGTGCGGCACTCATCCCATAGACCACAGTATAGGGTTCCATTACACGCTTATGCAAGCGTCATTCGATCATGCCGTCAATCATGATTGTTATTGGTCAATCGACTATTGACCAATAACATAATATCGTCTAATAGCCGATTGACCAATAACATTCATGATTGATGGCATGATGGCATGATGGAATAACGCTTGCATAAGCGTGTAATGGACCCCTTAGGTTGGCGGTGTGCTTGTCCACCAAGTAAATGGTATAAATAAATATGTCCATGCAAAAAGTCATTTATCAGTATAAAGGCACAACGACATGCTCAGTACGAATGTAACATTTTTTTTTTTTTTTTTTTTTTTTTTTATACCACTAAGTTGGCAGACAAGCACACGGCCCACCTGATGGGAAGCGGTCACCGTGGCCTATGGACGCATGCAACACCAGGGGCGTCACACTCGCGCTGCCGACCCTGAAGAAACCTTCTAATGCCCTTCTTGAAGAACTCCATATTGTAGTCGCTTGGAAAAACCACCGCAGGGAGTTCATTCCACAGCCTGAGTGTGCGTGGGATGAAATGCCTTTCAAACCGCACAGTGCGTACCGTTTCCGGACGCAATGTGTGAGGATGAATTCCCTGCCTGTGGCGAGAGGTGCGATGATAGAATGTAGCTGTTGGCATCATGTCAAACAGTTCTTCTGAGCACAAACCATTGTATAGACGGTAAAACACACACAGTGAGGCAAAGTCTCTTCTGAGACTGAGAGGTTCCACATTGCCTGCGAGTATGGGATTGCCGACGAGCCTCAACGCCCGTCTTTGTACCGAGTCAAAGGGCTCAAGCTGGCATGCAGGTGCCCCAGCAAAAAGGTGACAGCAGTACTCCATGTGGGGCCGAACCTGCGCCTTATAAAGCATGAGTCGTTGCCCCGCAGTGAAGTACTGCTTCGCCCTGTTGAGCACCCCAAGCTTCTTTGATGCCAGCTTCACCTTGTCTTCTAAATGACTACGGTATTGGACGTCGCTGGAGATATCGATACCAAGAATCCCGATACTCGAGGAAATGGTAAGCGGTGTGCCCAGGAATTGCGGTGCTACAATGAATGGAGTTTTCTTAGCGGTGAATACACATACTTGTGTCTTAGAGGGGTTGAATTGGACTAAATTTAGTCTGCCCCAATCGGATACTCTAGATAACGTAGTCTCGATTTCAGACACAAGTTGTTCGCGACTTTCCTCTACTTCGTGCTGAGGGATATTTGCACGGCCCGAGTAACAAGCGTCTCCAGTACTGTCGTCCGCATAGCAATGAATGGAGTCATCCGACAGCATGTCATTGATATGCAGCAGAAACAGGGTTGGAGACAACACGGAGCCTTGTGGGACACCAGCGTTTATGTCCATGCGATCCGAGCAGCTGCCGTCAACGACGGCTTGGATACTTCTGTTGGACAAAAAGCTGGCAATCCATACGCATAATCCCTCGGGGAGTCCATAAGATGGTAGTTTTGCAAGAAGACCTCTGTGCCAGACCCGATCAAAGGCTTTTGCTATATCGAGGCTAACCGCCAGTGCCTCACCTCGAGTCTCGATGGCTTGCGCCCAACGGTTTGTGAGATACACAAGAAGGTCACCGGTTGAGCGACGGTGGCGAAAGCCGTACTGTCGGTCGCTCAGGAGATCGTTACCTTCAAGGTATCCCAGAAGCTGTGTATTAATGACACGCTCCATCACCTTCGAGAGGAGGGAGGTGATAGCAACAGGCCTGTAATTGGACGGGTCTGTCCTATCACCTTTTTTGGGCACAGGATGCACGTATGCGGTCTTCCATGAAGCTGGAACTCGTCCCGCAGAGAGTGAAAGCGCAAAAAGTCGTGTAAGTACAGGGCACAACTCGGGAGCACAGCGCTTAAGCACCAACGCCGGTATGCCATCCGGCCCACTCGACTTTCGAACATCTAGGGAATTAAGTACCCGCCGAACCATCCGTTGCGTGATTTTTACTTCATGCATTGAGGTTCCGCACCAGGGGATAATAGGTGGATCGGCATTCCCATCGTTCATAGTCGAGTTTGACGCAAAGAGATTACCTAAAAGATCGGCTTTCTCCTTGGCGCCATGGGCCAGACTACCGTCGGGTTTCAGCAGCGGCGGAAGGCAGGACCGGCAGAAGTTTCCCTCGGCAGCTTTGGCGAGCGACCAAAATGCGCGACTACCAGATGGGTACCGCGCAAGCCGCTCACCAATTCTGCCGATGAATTCTGACTTAGCCCTGGCGGTTGCCTTCTTACTAGACCTCGAGGCGGCATTCAATTTCCGTTTCACTTCAGAGATGTTCGGGTCCTTGCTGGCAAGGGCCGTGGTCCATGCCTTATAAGCAGATTGTTTGCGAGTTCTCGCTTCTCTGCAGGACTTATTAAACCACGGCCGCTTACTCGCTCCTGTCGCGACCCAACGGTTGGGGATATAGCATTCCATGCCCGCTAGGATCGCGTCAGCGACTGCTGTTGCACAGGAGCTTGGATCTTCTGAAGTGAAGCAAAGCTGTCTCCACGGGTACGACGCGAAGAATTCTCGCAGTCCGTCCCAGTCTGCCGACTTGTAGTGCAAACAGTGGTCAGTTCGCAGTTACATTTCAATAAATCAACAAACACGCATCTTCCTAGGCTTAGGCAGAGGTAAATCAACACCTACATTTCTCGTGCGGTGCGATAAAAATAAATTTATTGTAGCTCCCTAATAAAATGTTATGGAATTCATAACGTAATAGTACCAAGATAAAAACTTTCTTATGTGACTTTTGTAAATATTGTATACTAGTCGCTACTCGCGGCTCCACTCGCGTAAAACTGTCCCCGTTCCCAAAACCCACTTAAATCTATCCTCGGTATAAAACGTAGTTCTAGATAGTAATCCGTATCTGTGCCAAACATCATAGGATTTATTTATTTATTTATTATTTATTAGTAGAAAATATATACACCCACTGAAATATTCTGCAAATTGATAAGTATTTTATTGGCATTTACAACCCAAAAAAAGGGTATTCATTTTTTGTCACTACGAAATAGCTTACAATTTTGAATAATATGATGTTTTATATTTAGCAATACCAAGAAAGGCGAAATAATACTAATACTACCTACCTAGTACCCAAAATCGCATTTACTTCCCATCTGCGACTAAAAATTCTTTTGTTTCTCCTAACGTGAAACTCATGATATACCTACCTACTTCTTTTAAGATGGGTATAGTTTAACCATTACGAGACGGCAGCCAAGAATTTCTAGACCATTTTGTTTCATATAGGGGTCGCGTTTTATAAAGGTTTGGCTAGAACTACATTACCTTAGAACTGGGCTTATGTATTTTGTGCTGCCAAATAATGCAAGTTTACATGAAAGTCGACGTTTCGGGAATACTGAGCAAGCGATTTTAAAACGAATTTCATTGTGTGAAAAGTATACATAGCTACATATGCGCCTAAAAGCAATTTAATGAAAGTAAACATTCTTAATGATGCTGAAGAATAAACGAGGCTCTGGTGTAGGCCTGGGTGTAGACCCCCTAGGTCAGATGGTAAAGCGTTCTGACAAAAGTCAACTTATGGTGAAGAAAATGTGTGAAAATGGATCCCGAACTTGCAAGCTTTGGGTGCAACCGGGTTGAACCCTGATCCCTTACAACATCACACGTGTTGATTCCAACAGTAATAAAATTTATACAGTGAATAAAATATAAGGTAGAAGCTTGCAAGAACAAGTAAGTAAGCAAGTCAACAACACAAAGGCCAAGTCTCGAGACCCTAAATCGAATGTATAAGCTATACGTTCGATTACGTTTGTTCAGTACGCGACGCACATTTACCAGGATTACATCGACGCAATAGGGGGCTTCAAAGACAACGCAATACATTAACTTTGAAGTAAAATAAATTGAGTACTTCCAAACGCTTAATTGGAAAAAAAATACGCATCCAGTGATGCGTATTTTTTTGGTATTAATTTGGTAATCTAGGGGTTTGTGGCTAAGTGGTAAGTGAGGAGGTTAGCACATTGCAGGGTTAAATAACACTAGTCAACTAAGGCTTAGCGTGAGTGACCATTTTTAGCACATTAAGATACCTCTAGCACTATAAGCTGTCTCGGTTGCCGTACTTGGCATTATTTCTGGGTAGTTAGAGCCCTAAAAAGTCCAATAACCTTGTCTAACTGCAGGACTTCGATATCACCAATGGTCATGGAAGTACCTACAAAAGTTCATCCTTACCGCAGTTAGACTTCAGTTTAATTAAGATATGGATGAATTGACTTTGAGTCTTTCAAGAATTATTTCAAGTCGAAGTTGACTACTCATTTTACTTTTCAAAACATGAAATCTGCATTCGTTGTTTATTGTAAAAAGATTATATCGCTTGCAACATTTCAATAATGCTGTCTATCGTCCATTCGGCATTACACAGCCGATCAAGTGGAACTGACCGAGTATGGGTGTGAATTGGACACTTATAATTGATGAAACAATGCAATTACAATTCCATTGGGTTGATCAAGCAGTTTGTATCAAGCTGATTGGATGTTAGATGATATGTTAAGTGGTGTATGTCTATCATAATGAACAGTCATCATTTTTTTTATACAAGTCTTAGGTGGCATACAAGCTCACAGCCCAACTGACGGAAAGTGGTTACCGTGGCCTATGGACGTGTGCAACACCAGCGCTGCCGACCCCGTAAGAACCTTCAAATGCCCATTTTAAAGAACCCCATACTACCGCAGGGAGTTCATTCCACAGTTCATTTCTATCCACATCTATCCACCATTTAATTCATGCAAACTTTCTCATTTACATTAGTAGTTAGAAGTACGATTAAAATAGATTTCATCTACAAGTGAATTGTTAAGTGTGCACAACACGCTCCGTTCTGCATTTAGATATATATCTTGTTCCGTTCCCAATGTTTGTGATCCCGATTGGCACTAAAGCAACACGAATGACGGACTCTATTTACCCTCAACACACACATTATCAGCGCGTTGTCTAAACAAACAAGTTCTTTCCAAAATAAACTTAAGTTTCATCACGGGACCTTATTTTTATTATCTTTTCTAAGATTAGGTTAGTTTGTTTCTTTTTATAGTAGATGTTTTTTATGAGAAAAACTGCTGTTGCAGTTATTGGTACTTATAAAAACTAAAGTTATATTTAAAAATAACTTGTAATGAAATTCTTGTATGATGAAATTCTTTTATTACGAATCAAAGGTACAGTCACGTGCAATGAAATGTATACACGGACAGAATTTTGAATAATGTTCACTCTGAAAATTTCAGAAATAAATAGTCCCCATTATCAATATATTCTTTGTAATATTCGGGATTTCTCGCAATAATGTAAATTTTTGTCATTTTGCATTTTTTTTTGCAGTTTTTGCATTTTGCAAATTTATCACTGTATACATATCAGTGCACGTGACTGTACTAGACTATAAACTATGTACTAGACTATAAATGAAGGTACAGTACCAAATCAATCTTGACTGGCAAGGTACTCAAAAAGATCTTAGTAGGTATTAAGATCGATCTGATGCTGACTGTACCTTCATAATTTTTTGAAAATTAATTACGGGAAACTACGAAAGTCTAGTTGTTGTCTATAATGATGACCCTTTCATTTCTAAGACTTTGCCTTCAGCTTACCATCAGGCGAGGCGAAGTCAAATTGTCCTAAATATAAGAAAAAAAAAAGAAAGTCCTAACTTCGATATCGTTAGTGATTTGTAGAGGTCAGATGGCAGTCGCTTCACTCAAAATATATTTAGGCCGTTTCGTAGATAAACTGAAGAAAGATAATGATCAGAATTTTAAGTTTTATAGACTAACAAAATTAAACCCATCTTATATTTGTCGTTGAATCATTGTCGTTATCGTTTGTGTTATCAAATCTATTATACCTATGTTTAAAAATATATAGATTACCTACTCTATTATTATATATTATTACTGGACGACCCGCCGCTATTCAATACAAAAAGATTTTTTCAATACGAACTAGCAGTTCCTGTGATTAGCGCGTTAAATCTAACAAACAAAATCTTCAGCTTTATGATATTAGAATAGATAGATTTACGATACGGTTGTTAATTTTGTTGTTTCCAAAATTGAGTTATTTTCAAAATTGCGCTACATTGTTATCTAAATGGTAAATGGTAACATTTACGTGAGTATTGTGATTCGGACCTTCATTATGTTTATTCTCCACTCAGATTTGACAGTGTTGGGTTCAAACGAAGCTTCAATATTATAATGATAAGAATTCTTTATTCCTTTCTATAGGTTCACCCGTAATGTATAAAATCTCAGAGACTCTCCGCTTTCAGAGATTTTTTTTATATCAATTAGGTCACAGACAAGCAAACAGCCCACCTGATGGAAAGTGGTTTTCATGGCCTATGGACGAGTGCAACACCAGACTACTTTCTGTCCACATAATTCTAATATCTTACTTCTAATAACTCACAAAATTCGTATTCTGTTTATAATATATTTATTATACTAGTAAAGATGACCACAACACATAGATATTTGTTTTCATGAGTTTTATGACACCGTTTATTCCTACGTATGTCTCAATTGAGTTTACTTATGGTGATCCCATTCAAGCAAGACCATTATAACTGATTTACGAGCATAGTTCATGGATCCAACGAGATTGGACGTTTGCCAGTCTTGCAATCATTGCCGCGCTTTAGAAGATAATCTTTTTACTATTGCAACACTAAAAGTGTCCCTTTCCTAAGAAATTTCCTCTTAGAATTACAACCTATACCCCGACCCCAACAACAATATCATGGTAGTCGAATTAGTGCAGTTCTCGATTTAATCCGGGCAATTCAAGAGTAAAAAAATGTACAACAACAGCATAGTTACAACATAAAAAATATTTTCCCATAGGTCACGTATCCGTGTGGTGACGCAAAATTATTACAAGTATCACCACCCCATCTCATTCGAAGGGTGTCGTAAGAGGCGACTAACGGAAAAATATGCAGGCGATATCCTGCGAGAGAAGGAAGGCTCGAAACGAAACCCTGAACCAACCGGTCTGGCCAGCGTGAAAACAGTAGCATAAAGCCTCCCAACATTTTGAGAGAGACTTATGTCCAGCAGTAGACTGCGATCGACTAATTGATTGAGGTCACCTAAGTGGACCATGTGGGCAACAAACAGTTCGATACTGATATGGATAAAAATTTCTACCAATTTTACCCCAATTGTATTATTATGTGTCCTGTATATTGAGTTTTAAACAACAGCTATAGCACCAATTTATTTGCATTTATCACAAAAGCAACACATTTTTGTGTCGCTTTAAAGAATGAATAATATACATAGACCTATACATATGTAACATACTTGTCGACAAAGAAAAATTCATATAACATTATACTTTGCAAGCAAAACGATCGGGTGAGTCTCTCGGGTGTTGTAAAACCGCTAAACCTCCGCCTAAATTGAGAAACTTGTTGAAAAATCTCACATGTGGGACAGGAACGTGAGGGTCATTTTTAAAAAACTAATTGGACTGGCGCCATATATTCAATATGTACCTACTTACCTTTAATTAAAGATGTAAAATGTTATTATTCTTTTAAAATGTACACTTACTTTGCTTATTTTAGGGGTATACTGAATTGGTACAGCGTGACTGATACACTCTCATTGATAACACACTTACACTTGTAATTTTCCACGATATTTATTATTGAACCAGACTGGTTTCTCAAAGGTTTACATTGACAGTTAATTACATTAATAATTTACCGTAAACTGTACTGTGGAAAATTGGGCAACTTGTAACAATTTAATTCTTTTTAATAATGAACAATAAAAAAAAATTAATGATGATTAAATTTTTTTTATTGTTCATTATTACAACTATCGACACTTTCATAAGTATTAAACCTGATATACCTGTTCTCTATCCTGTTATCTATTACTTATGTATGCCCGCTGCTTTTGAAAAAAAATTAAATTTTAAAATGTCACATAGTTACCCAGTTGTTCAAAGTAACCTCAATTTACGGTAGGTACGTGAAACAGCTAACTAACCTATTCACACACTATATTTTTAACTGTTGAAACGGTTTAATTCACCAATAAAATCCAACGACACAGCTTTCCACGTCATTGATGAATATTACATTACGTGAAGTAAATCCACGGAAACCTGAGGTATTTTTGTAGTGAAACACATTTCAGTCGCAGAGTTAGTTACGCCCCGTATCCGGCAAAACCCCGGGAAAAGCCTCTAGCCGCCAAATCTCCTGTCTTTTGTCTCTGAAATACGTAAAGGATGCCGCCGCAACTTTTGTTCTATTCACGATACACGTCGTATCAGTATATCCATACTATTTATAATCTAAGTCAAATAACTTCAATGGTCTAAGGTAAAAAAAAAATTCATACCACATAGATGGCAGACAAGCACACGGCCTACCTGATAGGAAGTGGCTACCGTGGCCTATGGACGTATGCAATACCAGAGGCGTCACACTCATGCTGCCGACCCTGAAAAAAAAAACCTCCTAACTTGAAGTAACCCATATTGTAGTTGCTAATGATAATAAATCGCTACATTTCATGTAAATTTCTTAGCCAATCTCTGTTTAGTTTGAAATAACAAAGATAAAGCATGAACACACAAAGTATGAAGACATGAGACGTCTTGAGATGTTTTAGATCTGTCTTACTTAAATAACGTACGTATAATAAGGTTTTATTGTAACAGATTGAACATAAAACATATAAGAAATAAGGCAAGATTTACAGAAATCCCTTAAAGCTCATGAGCAGAACACGTCTCGTTCTACTAAATTCCACCATCTTGCAATGCCGTAATAGAACGATCATAAAAATCCAACATAAATTGAAGTAAGAGTGTCCTTAATTTCGCAACAATAAGTGCCAACGTGTTCTTAGAACGGATGGGAAACGTTGAATAGAACGCCCGCCTAAGGTCAGACATCTTCCGGCCTACTTCTTCAAAAGAAAAGGCAAAAACGGGATTCCAGAAACTTATCAATGAAGTAAAAATGAAGTATGTTCTACTTTTTTTACCTCTGATACATACTCTGCTTAAATGGAATCATCCCCCGTCCATATTTTTGCTGAATATTAGATGATTGAGAACTGGTTTACCGTTCGCCCGTTAGATTTCCGGTTATATTTTTTATATTTTGGTTCGGTTTTTTTGGTCATATTTCTGCCGTATATTTGATCTTAATGGGTTGAGTAGAGTTGGACTAAAAGTCGCGATGAGCGACGTCCACGTGGATAAAAACACGAGTAGCTTACTTAATAAGGTACTATAGACGCATTTAAGATGATATTCCGAGTGGTATTATTTTAAACTGATAGATCTGATTCTGAGTATACAAAATGCATGTAGATCCTGCAATTTATGCCGTTTCAAAATTTCAAAACCACTCATCATTATCTTATCGTTGTTCCATGTTGCATCGAGACTTTCATCTCGTAGCTCCGGGACCGAATTGAAAGCATGAAGAGTAAATTCTCTTATATACATCTTCAACTGGATATTGACAGAAAGATTGAAAAAGCTCAAGGATTTTAAAGCTAGTATCTAAGATCGTTGACAACACAAGCGAAATTATGAGCCAATCCATTATATAGATGAAACAAGAAAGTCTTCGCTAGTTCAATGCGCAATTGTTTCACTTTATCGTGTAGGTCTACCGATAAATCGATTAAATCTATTTATTCACTACTGTCACAGAAAATTGAGCTCACGACCTCACCGGTGAAACAACTCACGGTACGTTAGAAATTGTTATTTTATTTCAGAATCGCAGTGGTCACGTTTCCTCCATTGCAATAAATTGAGCCAAAACGCGATCAGGATGTTGTTGCAACAGTTTCAAAGAGTGTCGGAAAATATTTAGTTTTATTTGTGTTTGTTAGTGTGTGAATTTAAATCATTGAAAGCGCCAGTGGATGGGTATTTTTTCAGTACCTAGGCACTAAAATTATTTTAAATGGATTGGTACTTTGATGTTCATTAAACTATGTAAAAATCCTAGACTCTTCAACAACAAAATGAACAGTCAGCTGTAGAAAAATTTCACCCCCCAAAGATGTAAATTCGCATAACAACGCAATTCACGGGAACTATTCCCGAAATAAAAAATCTAAATGATATAAATTTAAATCTAAAATCTAGATGATATTTGACTTTCCTCTTATTAAGTTCAGTATCAAACTAAATGTCGATAATAATGATACCCAGAAATTCTTGAATGGTTTATAATATATGGCTTCATAAGCAAACGAAACATGTAACTACTATTGTTCCACATTCATCCCTCTAAGCTTTCGCACGCACAACAATATGTAATGGTAATATTATTAGATGTTATATATCATTGTCTTTTTATTTCTTCACTCCTCAAACAAGTTATTCGACACGCCCATATTAACTTTTTTGTCTAGTGGCATTGAAATACTGTTCTACTGTTACTACTCTACTGCCAGTACCTACTACACCACGAATAATTTGAAATGTTCATCCTAAAGTTAATGAAAGGAAGTCTGTTGAACAATATAGCAATAATTTAAACCCTTCGTCAGCAATTTTATGTGAACGGAACAAACAGATAAAAATTTCTCATTTCTTTTCAGCTTTTTACATTAGGAAATTAAAGCGTTTTTTCCTTGAACATAGAAAATAATTTCACTAATAGATCTTACGGAATAAGGGCCTTGAGAAATTATAATTTTTATCTTTTTACGTATTCACAAAATTTGTTTTATAGATTGTTAGGTAGTGAAATTGATCACATTTAGGTAGTATCCTTATTTACCTCTCAAATCGAGGCCTATTGATACTGTTCGCACTTAATATCTGAACTGATCACATATTCAATAAACCTTTGAGAATATCCTCAGGAAACCGGCCAGGTTGAATAAAAAATACCGTGGAAAAGTACAAATGGTTTATTCAATATGCTCTGCATGCTGAAAGTCTACAAGATCAAGTCAAGTCTACAAGACTTAGCATGGCTTTTTAGGGTATATTTTAACTGAGGTGACTAAGATGACGAACAAAGGCACACGCACCAGCTGATGATGAACCGTTATACCTACGAACAATGTCATCGATTCAATTTAGTTTTTTTTTAATTTATAGTATCTACCTATTCACGTTTCAAATCTTTTGCAATTCTGAAAACAACTCAATTACTTTTCTAACTCAATTACTTTCCAATTAACTTCCAACTTACTCGTAAAACAAATTAATTGTTGGTAAATTAATAACAATCTTAAAAAAGTCAGAAAAGAATACTATGTCTATTCCATTCCATAATAAGGTTTGGAATGAACTTCGCTCTGTCGCTTATAAGACCCAATATTTTTGACCTTCGATTGAGTAGGTAATAAATTCAGTTAGAGCAGACATGATCAAATTGTCGTCTATATAGTGAAGGAAAATAAATATTGCTTATATCTTTGAAATAAATACGTTCCAATTACTCAACCAGTACAATAGGCCGACTTCTAATTTACTCTTTGTATCGCTGTTACTAAATGAATGGCGTAATAAGCAATAACAAGAGGAAACGTTAATTGGAACGGTCTCACATTCATCTAATTCTCGCTGCGAATGCAGTCTCTGTGAACGAGCGACAGAAACGTACAGTTATTAATTACATTTCTAGCTCACCCTATCGCAATCGTAGCCCAAACTAACTGAAACTTTTCAATTAGATCATATCGATAAATTTGCTTGCACACTTTAAGCACTACAGACAAGTATCTACTCATAATAAATGATGTATTCAATTTACTTACCAAAATTTCAACCTCACATTCAAAAACAATTTGTTATGCTTAATGTTGACATTTGTTCGCTCGAGAGATTCACTCTGGAAGAACGTAGCGAACCTTTAGATGCGTTGTACATTATCTCAGTTTAGCAGGCACATTTATCAGGCTGTGCTCACATTCTACTAACGAAAAAATATACGGATTATGTACCTTAACGAAAATATTGCTGGCTTTACCGTGTGACCGCCACCCGCGTCGTGACAGAAATAGAAAATATCTGATAGAACCGGCTTGCACATAACATACATCATCCGATGACAGCGACATGACTAACTGTTAACAAATATTCTACTTGCACATAGAATGTCACGTAAAAATATGTGTAGTTTTCTCTATCAATTTTTGAAATTATTAACGGTTTTGATTCCGATATTAGTGCATAGAGAACGAATAGAATATAGATTACAGTTACAGTTACAATTACAATTACAATTACAATCAATCAATCAACTCAATTAACTCAATCAACTCACTCAATTAGCTTATCGCATCCTACTGCTGGAGATAGACCTCTCCCAATGTTGGGAGACTTTAGCCCACTGTTTCCACGCTGGCCAGACGGGTTAGTACAGGGTTTTATTTCGAGTTTTCCTTCTCTCGCAGTGATACCGTCTGCGTATTTTTGCGTTAGTTGTCTCTTACGACAGGCTTCCGATGAGATGGGATTCTTTTTCCGTCAACATACGGATAGCTACATGTGTCTGCTATTGGGATAGGCTATGGCTACATGTTTCCATTTGCTACGAGCCTGACATTTCGCTGCTTCTACTGTCATGTTTCTTATCATACATACTCATAGGCGTGAGGTTCTCTTGACCTGACCTTTTTTCAAAATGTCCTAGATCTGACTGACTTTCGAACCCTCACTTCTACTGCGTTTCTTACCATACCACAACATTCCCTTATCACGCTATTCCTCACTGCATCCATCAACGTTACTGCAGCTATATTTCTCAGACGTCTTATATCCACATTCGTGCTTCTTCTGCCAGACCCAAACTTACTGATAAAAATTAATACTGTAATATTAAAATAAATAATGCAACACATTTTATGAGTTGCATTATTTATTTTAATATTACATAAAGAGTCTTGTCCTTTATAGGAAATTTATTTTGTGCTGATACTAAAAGACCATTCTTAGATACTTCATCATTCTTGCCTAATAGTAAGAGAGCTTGGATCATTAACTCCGGTGCCATCAGCGTACTGAATGAGATGTACATCATTAGACGCGCCTTTAATTGGAGAACACGAAATGGCTATGCTGCAAAGTCAAAAACCTGGTGGTGATACCAAAAATCAATTTTGAAAATGCTAAAAAAATCGGTACCTAATATTGAAAGATTACCAATTTTCGTTTGTTCCTGGCAATAGAGGAGATTCAGGACTATATGATAGTGCAGTGCTGCAAGCCTCCATAACTGGCCTTGTCAGAGGCAGCACCTTGCAAAGTGCCGCGTGAAAACAGGTATCTGGTACGATCGAATTACCAAATAAAACCGGGCTCATCTGAAAGATCATCAAATTCTGAGTATGAAAAACTGGTGCTGCAAATCTTAAACACTGGCGAAGGTGGTTGCAGCAGCGATTGAAGATCGCGAGTTGCGCGTCTCGGTTTGGTATTTTCACATTTATACGATCGAGTTACCAAAAAAAAACAGGGCTCATCTGAAAGATCATCAAATTCTGTGTAGGAAAAACCGGTGCTGCAAATCTTAAACACTGGCGAAGGTGGTTGCAGCAGCGATTGAAGATCGCGAGTTGTGCGACTCGGTTTGGTATTTTCACATTAGTACGATCGAGGTACCAAAAAAAAACAGGGCTCATCTGAAAGACCATCAAATTCTGCGTAAGAAAAACCAGTGCTGCAAATCTTAAACACTGGTGAAGGTGGTTGCAGCAGCGTTTGAAGATATCGCATTGCGCGACTCGATTTGGTAGGTATTTCCATATTAATACGATCGAATTACCAAATAAGAGCGGGCTCATCTGAAAGATCATCAAATTCTGAGTATGAAAAACCGGTGCTGCAAATCTTAAACACTGGTGAAGGTAGTTGCAGCAGCGTTTGAAGATCGCGCGTCGCGCGACTCGGTTTGATTTTCATATTAGTACGATCGAATTTCCAAAAAACCAGTGTTTAAGATTTGTAGCACCGGTTTTTCTTACGCAGAATTTGATGATCTTTCAGATGAGCCCTGTTTTTTTTTGGTACCTCGATCGTACTAATGTGAAAATACCAAACCGAGTCGCACAACTCGCGATCTTCAATCGCTGCTGCAACCACCTTCGCCAGTGTTTAAGATTTGCAGCACCAGTTTTTCATACTCAGAATTTGATGATCTTTCAGATGAGCCCGGTTTTATTTGGTAATTCGATCGTACCAGATACCTGTTTTCACGCGGCACTTTGCAAGGTGCTGCCTCTGACAAGGCCAGTTATGGAGGCTTGCAGCACTGCACTATCATATAGTCCTAAATCTCCTCTATTGCCAGGAACAAACGAAAATTGGTAATCTTTCAATATTAGGTACCGATTTTTTTAGCAGTTTCAAAATTGATTTTTGGTATCACCACCAGGTTTTTGACTTTGCAGCATAGCCATTTCGTGTTCTCCAATTAAAGGCGCGTCTAATGATGTACATCTCATTCAGTACGCTGATGGCACCGGAGTTAATGATCCAAGCTCTCTTACTATAAGGGCTATTATTCTTTCTTTTTAAACTCATCGTTAGTAGAACACAATTGGTGAAACACACTAGTATAATTCTATACTGACAAATTGTGAAGAAAAACAATTCCGAACTTCAGTCTATCGAAAATAAATTAACTTTTGCGAGAATATAATAATATTTTGGTGAACACTTGACGTCGAACATCGTAACATCACAATATTACATCTATTTTGGGGTAGATATTTTATATAGAGGTACGATGACATTAATATTCAGGAAATCAATTTTTATTTATTTTGCACGAGCTGCTCCACCGCCTACGACTCCACCCATGTAGAAACCTTTCATCGAGGCAATTTACAATTTTCCGGATTAAAAGGTATGTTCTTCTTCATATTATTAGCTATATATCTATTATATAGCAACAAACATATTTGGACAATATTTTAAATTATACTTATCTTAAGCATCAGAAGACACATTGCATTGAAATAAAGTCTTTTTGGATTTTAGTGCTGTTTATTATATAAACTAGCTATTATTCGCAGCTTCATCCGCAAGGAATTTTGATCGCCTTCCCGCAACCCACAGGAACCTTTCTATTCAAGACTATAATTTATTCCTGAACCAATTTTCAGCTAGATCCGTTAAGTCAATAGATCGTTTTATTCACATTTCACATTAGAATATCTTCTATATTCTTATTTATATTTTTATCTTTCACATTTATAATTTCTGTAGGTTAAGCATAAAATCATTAGCAAATGATATAAAAAGCGGTCGTTTTATTCCTTAGTTCGATTTCTTATACCTTAAGCTTTTCTTTAGCTTCACGGTTCCGTTTAGTGTGGAAAATGTATACGGAGCTAGGTGCCCATAAATCCATCAGCTATTGGAAGGCTCTTTTACAATCGCGTCCATTAGTTTTTATTGCCTGACTCTTTTCTCATAGGTTCTATATATTCTAATCATCATAAGTATCATATTATTGCGATTGACGACGTGATTAAATAATTACATCCCCATACTTACATACTTTAGAAGACTTACATCCACTAATTACAATATTTTACTTTGTTGCTCTGTCTGTCCTTTATGTTAGTTAGGTAGTTTAGAAAAGGCTTCCCTTAAAAATATTTTATATTTTTTATATTTTTTATTCGCGCAGTCCCTTTAGTTCGTTCAAAACAATAATTTAAATCACAGACTCCCTATGCTATGTATAACCCGCGCCACGTATCTTGGACCTAAAATGTGCTCAAAATGTGCCCTATACCGCACTACACTCTTCTTGGGTGTCTTTTGAGGATAGCACGGGAAGCTACTGCAGTAGACGAACTCAAATTCACCAAGCATAAACTATTACAAAGCAATCCGCGGGCGCCAGAGCCTCGTATGTCTTACGATTTAGGTCCAAGATACGTGGCGCGGGTTATATGCAGAAATGCGTGTCTTATGTGAAAAGTAGGTACCCAAAATGATATAAATACCTCGGTCCCCCTTCCCTTCCCCCTTCTTGTTGCCTGATTGTTCTGATATTTAGCACATACTTATAATAATAGTTCGGACGATAATACAGATTAAATCAATAAAGCAGTTTGGTATTAACGTCATTAGTAGGTAGGTATTAAGATCATTTTTATTACTTTGCTAGTCAAAATCGATCTGATGCTGACTGTACCATTCTTTAATATGCATATTAACTTCCGCCTAAAACAATGTAATCATAAAATAAGTCACGTGTACACATATAATATATCAAGCTAAGTAATATACGTGACGGACATAGGTAAATATTGGATAAAATATTGAGTTTTATTAATGGCAGCCACGTTTGGAAACGTTCGCATGGATCAATATGTTGAATTAACCGAGCCACGGTGGCTATAGCAACAAACATTTTTGTTTTTGAAAGCTTCACACGTTTTGTTTTGATGTGCTGTCATACCGCAATCAGATAGTGGACAATATTTTGAAATGTTGAATACAAATAGACAAGTTTCGTAATAAGATATTTGTCTTCCATCGAGCGATTCAATTTAATAGAGGGAAATACCTCGGTATTTAAGACCCAAGATGGCGTGCGGTTTTAGTCGGTTGGCTTCGAAATAACCCGTTCTGCTAACCGGCACGAATTCCGCAATAGTAGAGAGAAGTAAGTAGCAAGACGATGGCGTGCGGTTTTAGTCGGTGCGAGTTCAAAATAACGCACTCTACAAACCGACAAGAATTCCGCATTAATAGAGGGAAATGCCTTGGCATTTAAGTCCCAAGATGGCGTGCGGTTTTAGTCCGCTTTACTAACTGGCAGAATTCCGCACGAAAAAAAGGGTTCAATTTAATTTCAAGAACAAACAGGGCCATTCTCGCCTCTTTACCGGCGGGTGATATCTGTGGTCGGGTATCCATAGATTTTCGTTTTTATATCTGATGCTTAATCTAATACCGAGGTGAACAATGAAATTCGAAACAACAAAACTGGCTAAGTGCGTATCAAGCCACGCGTACGTGGGTTCCGTATTTTCTCATCATAATAACAGGTTCCAACATCAATATACCTAGTTATAATACCATCGGTACGAAATGTTTACTTCTGCAATATATTTTATTGTTTATCCGTGGCTAGAACCCATGTTATAGATGAGCAAAATTTACGAAATCCTATATAATATGTAGTCCGATACTCACTTGACTGTTTTGTTAACCTATTGTGTTTTTTTTTAAATTGCCGCTAGCCGTTTATAGTTACGAATATAATTCACGAACAACAAAAAGTTTTCTTCTCAATCCACATTATTATGATAAGCAAATACAAAACCCAACTTTGCACGTGGCCAGACAGGAACTCATCTGACCGGTCTTTTATAATGAAGCTATTTTTTAAATACCTCACTAGCCGCTTTTCCATTGCATTTTTTCACTCAATAGTGCTACAAGCTAGTCGGTATAGTATAGTCATGAATTAGTTTTTTTGGCACAGCGTGATTTATATGGATAATACCACGAAAGGTTTCCATTTTGTAAGGATCAGATCTTTAACCAAAGCACAACTACATGTCGAATAACAAATTTACGAGTCGCATCTGGGCCAAGAGCTTTCAGTTCCATTTTCTTTTCTCTCAATTCTTTACTTTTATCAAACCTTTTATTGGTTTTCCTAAAAATAACTGATATCAGAAAATGCATTTTATGCGGAGAGTTATGTACTTACTCGTTTTCTTCCACTTTGCTTCTATCTAAATTCGTTGCGGAATTCACGATTTCACTGTTCATTTTTGACGATGGAAGTGCTTCAATATGAAACAGTATTTGTATGATTCACGCCTAATGTTTATTTGTTGGTCCCTATTTAAGAAACAAATGTAGAAATTTGTTAGCGTATTAGGATTAATAGTCGATTTGCATAAAAGTTACAAAGTAAATAGTTTGTTAATTCTTAATCATTTTAATAGAAATAGCTTTAGGCGTTTATATGTATAACTAGCCTTCCGCCCGCGGCTCCGCCCGCGAGCATCTCGTTTAACGCGACCTTAGCTCATATCTTCGGTTCTACTCAACCGATTGCAATCAAACAAACGTAAGATTTTAAGTCTGAGTAAGCCCTTTCTAACAAAAAAAACGCATCAAAATCCGTCCAGTAGTTTTTGCGTCCATCGCGGACAAAAGACAAACAGACAAACAGACAGGAAATTCAAAAAAAATAATTTCGTGTTCAGTATCGTTAACATAACATAACCCAAGTATTTTTTTTTAAATATCTCCAATGTACAGACACGACCACTTTACAATATATAATAGTATAGATATATATAGATAACAAAAGTTTTAGGTTATGATATTAAAACAGATTGTCTGACCGTGGACCGGCCACGGTCCGCCTGGCCCGGTCGCGGCTACATTTAGTGAGAATCATCTTTTAATATCTACTACCTACATATACCTAATACAAATTACAGACTGACATGCCAAAATAAACCACAATAGTTGTATATATACAGAGCCTCAGGTTTAAATTGAAAATTATAATAACAATTTTGAGAGTATAATAAGCTACATTAGCAACTTATAACAATAATTTCAATATAATGACAGAAAGGACATCTACGTACAAGGTATAAAATATAACTAGTAAAGGTAAGCCATTTCTGTTGCCAATTTCGCTTCCTCCCTAATAGTTTTTCGGTGACTTAAAGAGCAAAATAAAGGTTAGTCGGCCGCAGAATATCATAGTGTAGTACTGCTCGATCATGTCAACAGACATATAATAAAAGATAATTATAACGAGTTGGGGTTTTCTAACGTCTGAAGTTCAGGTGAAGATCTTCATGGGGCCCCGTACACCTCATTGTTTTTAGTGTTTCTGAAATGTATTCATCATAAGTAGATATATTAGTATTAAAGTTCAAGGCTAGATCTGATCTTGTACGAATACCTAAATTAGACAGCTGTCTCATGGAAGTCCATTTTTTTTCAACAGATAGTTGTTATAGATCGCAACTCAATGTGGCATTAGTAGAAACCAGTGTAAAGATACTTTTCTTATCTTGATTCTGAACCTTCTGATACTTAGGCAAATGCTCTTCAATGTGCTCATGGTGGATGAATGCAAGCAAAAGACCAGTACAACACTAAAGTCTTGGGTTTATCGCTGCAAAATAAATCCTAAATCCGTCATCTTCCCTGTTTGTAGACTTCTTATTGGCAACTGCTGCTCTCCAATGTTTTTGCGAGATATTCTCATATACCACGTACGTGAACACGAATTTTCCGTCGTTATTTTCTTTTTTTTTTGTACTCGGCTCTGCTTGCTTGGAATTTTGATCCAATTCCCGCAAGCTGGGAATAAAAGTCGCCATGTACGTTATTCCAGATTTTAATCAATCCCTGTATCAAACAACCTGGTTCAACAATCCAGGCAAACGATTGAGTGTGATTGAATATCGAAACCCAACGTACAAACATCCGAACGTCCCCACAAACATTCACAATATTGTTATTATATAAGAGAAAGGATAGGAAGTAGGATTTAGAGGAGTATAACCGCTTGATACTTGAGTATACTTGTTTGAGGGGTAGGATTCAGCTGTTCAACCGATTACCAAATGATGTGAAGACATGTTACGATATGAATGTATTTAAAAAAAAATAAGGAAATATGTTTGTATAGGTAAGTGACGATGACGTATAGAGCACTGAGGTGTATACTTTTTTTAGTTAGGTATATTATATTATGTACTTTTGACCCAAACACTTTTGTTTGGCTACCCCAGAAAAAAATGCAGCACATAATACGTTAGGTGCTTTCCCAACCTACAAATAATATGTAAACTTTTATCCTTTCCTCGCTTATTCGGCTACAGAATTGTTGAAACCATTAATATAACTTGTTCGCCGCAACCTCATCAGGCCAGAGCCTGACCGGTCCGTAGATGTTGATGTATCGTCTACTTTTACCCTCTATAGTTACAAATAGTGCGATTTAGAAATAGTTTTCAAGGCCGTTTCTATTTACTATTTTATATAATAAACGTCACATGCATTTACACGCCTAAGTAAACTTTATGTCACAAGCGTTTTCTATCAGTAAAAGTATCAGTTCACTAGTAAAGAAAGCGTGCTTCTTAGGTAATGCAGAGACAAATATGCGTGAAAGAAAGTCACATCTCAATTTTTGCTCACTATACGCTTTGCACTTTAAAATAGATACATATCATATACCTATAGGCACTATAATAGGCTTATTATAATAAACTTTTCATTCTTAAGGTAAGATTTATCAAAAAGTATACAAACTGGGGAGCACTATTTAACATTGTGGACGTAAGATTATGATTTAGGCATCTTATACAATTTAGCTATTTTATCGATATTAATGCATGGAGTGTAATCGATGCACTTTTATATAGAGCACTAATAGCTTACTACATATAAAATTTACGTGACATAGGCCTCTCGCAATAGTGTCTTAGTTGACTGCAATAGGCTAATTGATTGATTGATTGATTACGTGCCATAAATAAAAATATGAATACATATTGGCATGAAATAATATCCATAAGCTAACACAATATGATATATTAAAATCAGAATTAGATATTATTACTCTGATAAATGCCCAATTTACTCAAAATAACTTCCTTATGAACAACAACAATTCATCATTTCTGGCTGTCAATTATTGGCTTCCTCCAATATTCTTTCACAATTTCATTATAAAACGAAGCTCCGCAGCACGTTTTGATATTTGCAGACAATGAGATTAATAACCATTATTAAGTAACATTTACATCAATGTTTGCAGAGTTATCGTCCTCAGCACTGCCTGCCAGAAAGAAAAATAGTAGGTATGTTTTATGTATAGAGTACGTTATAAAATTCTAAATGTAGTTTATAGTAAAAGCTTAATTTAAGCATGCGAAAGTCGGTGAATGCCATTTTAATTTTTGTGGTGGAGTGGTTTATAGCAAAGTTGAATCTAAGTTTGTGAGGTCGCAACCCGCAGCAATCTTGTGAAAAGGGTGCGAGGGGTTATTCGTGGTTCAGGAAATTCATAAAAACTATTTAATTCAAATCCAAATTCTCTACAACTTAGGTTCGTCACTATTAGTCGTAGATATTGTAGAGAAATAATGTTACTGGAAAGATGAACCTAGGCTACAAGAGCAATTAGATAAAGAAAACACAAGTGTCTGAGCAAGTATAAGAGGCGTGTAGGTAATAATGAATCAAAGTATAAAGTAAAGTATCCAAGAGCGCATATAACTTTCTTCTTTTTTTTGAGTGCAGAATGGTTTCTGGTTCTGGTTCCAGGGAGTAGTGATAACCTCATCGGAGTTAACGAAGTACTGGGTATGTTAGACTTCATCTGACTTTTTTTTTAATGAATGGCTCTGTGCTTTTAGCATCAATTCCGCCAATGTCCCGTAGTAGAGCTACTATTCATCTGACTTAAACCGCTTTGTATTTCGTTACATCAGCCAGCCAGCGTTTATACCTTGGATTTATTTAAATACAACAAGATCTCATCAAAATATTTGATTGAATGCCGTATAAAGTCTAGACTGTGACGCACCTGCTTATCCGCACTTATCGATCGTCTACGTAGTTACTCAACCACGCCTTCTGTACTTAGTAATTATTATTTAATGTAGTAGAAGTAATTACTTGTCTATTTTACGGACGATCCCAAGGATATAAGGCAACAGACGCAAGCTCACATTCTCTCCAGTTTAAACATATAGACGTTAGAGAGGATTCCAGGAAAGGGTCAAGTACGTCACAGATTAACTCAAAGTTTAAGTGCGAGCATTCACTTCTTGCTGCCATTTAACTAAATACACAGTTTAGTTGACTTTGGTGCCTAATTGACTTTTAAGTCCTACATTTATGAATTGGTTTTAAAATTAGAATTTGAAAATAATGAAAAATGAATGAAACTTTAATATTAAATACTATAATTTCGATTAGATTGAGGTACTTTTAGTCTTTTTGTTTCTTATTCGGTTGCGTTCCTGATAGTCTGTTAGTGAAGCAGGTCATTCTATCACTTGATACCCAAATAGGTGGCGAGCTCATGTCTCTGGCGCACTTCTCAAAAGATAAGCGTAATCTTCTTCAGAAAATTGGTATAAAATCATTGAATGAACAAATCGTTGTTGGAACACATCCAAGCAATTGATAGTATTTCAGGTGGTTTAGACCACCATTTCATTCAGTCTTTTCTATATTTACGTTGTAGAGTCCTCAATAAAATTCTAATTCGCTAAACTCAATAACTTTGGTTATAAAATAAAAATGATATAGGTGTCAATGTTGCCTTGTATAATTTTCTATTGATTATGTTTTACTTCATTACAACACAAGATCAAGGTAATCGTATTTTAAGATTATACATTTTTGTTTAAAATCAATTATCTCGCCTTGAATTTCAATAGAACAATTACGAACAAGGCATAATTATGTTATTCAAATGTAAGACGCGAGGAAAAGTTTTGTGAGAAAACCTAAACATAAATTTATTATCCTGAAAATCGTGTTAGACGGCACTTTCTGTCTCATTATGAATTATTGAGACAATAGCACATTCATCATCATTAATGTAGGGCAGACTTCCTCTCAGAATTCAGCCTGGTTTAATCGATTATTGGGGATTAAACGAACTTACCTGTAAGTGAAGTTCTATCCTAATTATACGAGTGCTTCGTCCGAAGAGATTAGCATAATAGACTAATGTAGTAACGCAGTTAGTAGCCGCCATCCACACTATTTTGAGATTTTTTATTTTTTATTTTTTATTTTGTGGGTAACCCGATGTTTCATATAGACGCAGACCCTATCTAAGCTCATTCGGTTTAGTGTAGAGCCGTTCGTATTGACATATTTTACGAGTAAATTGGGTAATCGTATGTGTAATCGTAGTTAGACAAACGATTGGGTGGGAGGGATGCTAATCTCTTCGGACGAAGCACTCGTATAATTAGGATAGAACTTCACTTACAGGTAAGTTCGTTTAATCCCCAATTATACTTCGTGCTTCGTCCTCGAGATTAGCATAATAGACTAATGTAGATATTTACAACCAACATTCGTAAAATATGATGTATTTAAATTTGAAACCCGTTCTGTTGATATTGCTACTGTTTTGTAACGATGACAAAGCAAAAGTAGGTATTCCTTTCGAATTATCCTTTCAATGAATGATTGAGAATTTTTCGTTCATTAAATATATCATCAGGGGCCATGATCAAATGGCCCACTTTTAACTTTATTAAATGTATGAGGGCCGAGGTTAATCATTTGGTTTTCTCATATGTGCATAATTGACATTATGTGAGCCGTTGATGCGAAGTCAGTTTATACCCTGGAAGGACTCAATCCCCCTGGATGTCTAGATATCGTTTGCGCAGACACAGGTTCACTCATAAGTACTCATAACTAATAAAACGATCGTCAGAGTACCTACTCTAAATATGCGCGATGCGCGACCCATATCGAGATAGCAAGGAGTCTTTGCGGGTCGGAACTCTGGTCATTGAAAATATACAACAGCGTTTGTGTTATTTGTTCCCTTTAGATACCTAAATTAAGTATGTTATGTTTTATTAATTTCTGACGGGTATCTATTTGGTACTTAATTTTTCAATATTTGTACCTACTCTGAACAGATAATAAGCTGCAAAGCGTAATAATGTTTGTTTACTATATAGGTTTCTCATAACAATTACTTTTATACCTTAAGGCAAACTCAAGGTATGCAACCGTATCTGTTATTTAACTTCAACTTAATTTGTTAAAACCTATATAGGTATGTAGTTAAAAATGTGTCTAATATTATCATTTTTCTAGGCAACAGAGAAATCTGGGTTAAGGATTAGATTAGATTTGATCCTTAACCCACAGAAGAAACATTATAATAGAAGGAATATTTCAACGCAAGAAATATTTGAACTTACACTGTTTCATAATTTTGATAACTTGCTCTGTAACATGTGAAAAATTGTATATAGAACAAATCGATACCTATTAGGTATGAGAGTAACTCATAGTGGAGTCTATAGTTCTGTATAGCCCTTAGAAGGGGGGTAACTTATGAGAATTTGGTTTATAAGAAATGCTGTTGTTTATGCTAGGAACGCAATTTAATTTAATCCTGTAAAAGGAAAGCATTCATAAAGTTTAACTCTGAAATAGTTAAAATATGCATACTGCGTTTGCGTTATATATATTCTATAATATATATCTTATTACAAACCGTAAGTATTTTTACAAAACACAATTGTTAAGTTAAACAGAAAAGGTTATGAGACATTTGAACCTTGTAGACTATAATTATTGTCTGTAGACTTGATGTATTATGCAAACGCATTTATCTTTGTATGTTCACACAAGAAAGGTTGCGTGAAAAGTTTAACGACAGCAGAAGAGCCCGCAAAGCGCGTGGAAGCAGATAGCGGGCCCCTGTGTCCGCCCCGGAGGGAAAACATGAATATTTCTTAGTATTTTCTATGTCTAGATGTCTAGTAACATTATTCAAATGTAATGTAATGTATTATTCAAATACATGATATCTCCCATAAGCTGATTAATATAAAGTAAGATGATGACGGGAAATCTGAGAATTTAGACAATCTTTAGCAAATATTTGCGTTAAGACCATTAAACGCTACCATTATTGCAGCAATTTTAGGTAGGTATATTTTAAATTCATCAATACTGCATGAACTAGCTCGTTAGCTCACCGATTGCTGCCTATTACCTGTACCCCACCCCGTAGTTGAGAATTGTCTGAAAAAGTTAAGTACAGGCCACTATAATCATCTATCTATAATCTTATAGGTACGATAGTGATGATAATGGATCCTATAGGGCATAGGCTATGTATTGAATTGAACGACCCTCACCGGTGAGTAGGTATTTTGTTTGTTACAAAATCATTACACGCTCACGCGTGCACGCACCTATGGTCAGTTCTACAAATATACTATTGAAGATAGGTATATTTATTTTATATTGTCAACATGTATTCACATAATTAGTTTAAGTTAAAACTAACTTGTTATTTTGTATTTATTATGTATTCGTTAAATCGATCTTTTCATACAATTTAGGTGGCAGATAAGCACACGGCCCACCTGATGTGATGTGAAGTAAATCCATTCACATCTTTCTTAGCAACACTACGACTGGTTTCATAACCTTAGTTAATACAGGTTAAAACATAAGTTGTGTACTGCAAAGGGTAGGTAAATGCAATAAATTGATATAATATATCTTACATTGGAGTCGTAAAGTGAGTTGCGCTTGTTCAGAATGTACCTACTATAGGCATCCTACTTTAGTTCTACCTTATATTGGTAAGTTATATTATTTTGAAATCATGTCTTCCAATATAAGAATTTGTTTCTACATTTATTTTATTTATAAAAGGATTTAAGTACTTAATATACGTATATACGTATTCATGCCTGTAAGTCCCGAAGGGATAGGCAAAGTTGTATTATCACCAAGGTACATTTCGTCAACTATGATTTTCGGTCCCACGTGATAGTGGGTGAACCCATCGCCACCAATCGAGCACTTGTCATGGGCTATATGGGCAATTTTAAAATTCAAAGTTATCTTTTATTGAATTTTTAAATTACTTATACTATCAGCCTTAACACTATCATTATAGGATGTTGTATACCTAATGCGATAGTATGGGTATTTATTACAACTGTATTTATATATATACTATACTAAAAATATAACATACAATGTTATATTATTTAAGTAGGTATGATGAAAAACATACTTGATGAAAATTTGACTCTGCAAGATTTCGAAACAGCATCTTTATAACGAATTGCTCACTTGCCTTAGCAAAAGAAACAATACATGATGTGTACTGTGCCCGTTCACTTCCGGACATGGTGCTCTCTTCTGAATATGCCATTTAGAAGAGAGTTTTATAAAATGGTGTTTTATAACCCTCCATATTATGAGAGGATTACCAGATCGTCACTCACTGGTTTAACCACTGGCCTCTGCCTGTCTAGTCTAGTCTAGTTGCAGATTTTTTCTTAATAAATTAAGGATAGCAGTGCCACGCTGCTACACGCATAGCTGCTGGGGATTGTGAAACTTTTTCAATAAGCAATTGAGTGAAGTTTGATGCTGTCTGTCTTATCCTTAATGGCCCCCGCAGCCTACGAATCGGACTCGGATGCTTCCAGTTGAAATCTTTTGAATAAAGCCTTCCATTTTTAATCAACGCTTCGTTGCTGATATTTTCATACCATTTTTGGTATATTTTCTTGACACATTTGAGAATGCCGGCTTAAAACTAACATTTAACCTGGCATAGATCATAGCTCTCAGGTATGCAAGAAACAGGACATTCAGTCCCTTGATTAATACTTTTAGCACGCACAGTTCGCAGTCTTACTTGAAGTATTCGAATATCCGAGTGAAGGATATAAGTAGGCAGGGACAGTTCCTAGTTATAGAAATAACACGTACTGTTCACAAATCATGGATTTAAACACTGTTCAACAGTCCCAAACTGTACTGTTCGAAGTGTCAGAATAATTTTATATTAGTAGGTAAGAGACAGTCCCTAGTTATAGAAATAACACGTACTGTCCGCAAACCCTGGATTAAACACTGTACAACAGTTATAAACTGTAGTGTTAACTGTAGTGTTCGAAATTTCAGAATATTTGTATATTAGTAGGTAAGAGACAGTCCCTAGTTATATAATAACACGTACTGTCCGCAAACCCTGGATTAAACACTGTACAACAGTTATAAACTGTAGTGTTAACTGTAGTGTTCAAAATTTCAGAATATTTGTATATTAGTAGGTAAGAGACAGTCCCTAGTTATATAAATAACACGTACTGTCTGCAAACCCTGAATTTAAACACTATACTACAGTCCCAAGCTGTGGTGTCCGAAGTGTCAGAATATTTGTATATTAGAAGGTAAGAGACAGTCCCTAGTTATAGAAATAACATGTACTGTCCGCAAACCCTGAATTTAAGCACTATACAACAGTCTCAAACTGTAGTGTTCGAAGTGTCAGAATATTTGTATGTTAGTAGGTAAGAGACAGTCCCTAGTTATAGAAATAACATGTACTGTCCGCAAACCTCGAATTTAAACACTATACAACAGTCCCAAACTGTAGTGTTCGAAGAGTCAGAATATTTGTATATTAATAGGTAAGAGACAGTCCCTAGTTATCGAAATAACCGTACAGTCCACAAACCATGGATTTAACCACTGTATAACAGTCATAGACTGTATTTTTTGCAATGTTAGAATATTTTTATATTAGTGGGTAGGTAAAAGATATGTATAGAAATAGCGCGTACTGTCTGCACATCTGTTCGAAGTGTCGGAATAATGCTTCAGTAAGAGATGCTTTTTAATAAAATTATCTATTCGTAAACCATGTTACTCAAACACCATTCAAGTTTTATTAATATAATATCATAAATGATATAACCAGAAATGCCCACCTGCAGTGCTATAAGATAATAATTATTTTTATTATATATCTATCTCTACCATTGTACAGTCTCACGCCTGAGTATTATATACTGCATTTCTTTTCTAGTTTCCACAACTATGACAACTACAACAAACTCCATTACAGGACTCGATGTGTACAAGGATAACGTCCATACAACCATAGATATAAATCAGCATCTTAAAGTGAGGAAGTAAGGGATAGCCCAGGTTAATAAAATTAACACGTAGGTAGGTACTGCCGGCAAACTATGTTATTGACACTCAACAGTAATATATTATAAAGGATTTCATCCTTCTTTCTTTCTATGGTAGGAAAAAAGATAGCATTAGCGATATGGAAATTTAATATAAATTCAATTCATTTATTTGCATACAAGTTGTTTGCTGACCCTTGGCTCGAAGGTCACCTTGCCTCAGATGCAAACAGGAAAATACGTCTCCATGAGGATGATGATGATGTGCATATAAGTATAATGTCAATCTATAATTTGTGATATTTTTATCGACCTGGGGTACCATCACCTCTTATAAGTATATTTCCATTTCACTCTACCTACATAGTGTGAATCGAATTCGGACCGTTGTCGACGGTCGATATTTGTGTAAGGCAAATGTAAAATCTATTTAAGCAAATAAATATATCCACTTCAGTAAAATATACTGTTTGACCCAGTTTTACCATAATATATTAGTTTATATTAAAATAATACTGCTAGAGATGGTCCCTAGGTATTGTTTTACACTGTTAATACCTTTTATCTACAAAATCATGAAATGTTTTTCTCAGTTAGTGGTAGGTAACGTTTGTGGAAGATTATTATACTATACCACTATACGCATGTCACCTATAGGTTGAAATCAGTAATTATATTTATTATTTTCATACCCTTAGAAAAAGAAATAATAAGTAGGCGGTCGACGCGCAAAAAAGTTGGTCACTGATTTATAACCTTTTTTGAAATATTGTAACATAGGCATACCTTATATACAATAATGTTAACGGGAATTAACGCGATCATGGTATTGTATATCATGGAACGCGAGAGTTTAAAAGTTAGGATAGGCATACCTTGTTTATCCAGATCCTCTCGACGCCGACAATTTGAAGTTATAACTCACCCGAGGAACAGCCGGTGACGATGAAGGCAAGCACCATCACACTTCTTAACAATTTCCTAATTTTTCTTTCTATACGATCACTATTATTAGCCTTAACGTATAGGCATATTAAAGTATTAAAAGTTCGCTATTTTTGGCGAACGAGATGTGGACGGCGAGACACTAAAAATGCGAATGAGCTTAGATAGGGTCTGCGTCTATATGAAACATCGGGTTACCCACAAAATAAAAAATAAAAAATAAAAAATCTCAAAATAGTGTGGATGGCGGCTACTAACTGCGTTACTACATTAGTCTATTATGCTAATCTCGAGGACGAAGCACGAAGTATAATTATATTATTATTCTACTAATATTACTATGTGAAGTTTGTGAAGATTAAATTTGTTTTATTTTTATAATGTGTACATGTGTGATCCGCAATAAAACGATTTTTCTTTCTTTCTATAATCTTCTTTCTAAGATGTTTCTTATTCAGTCACGCTCAAACGACTGAACGGGTCCTGGCTGGAATTTAGTACAGGGATACATAAACCTATTACCTATAGTCCTACTATCCTACTAATATTATACCTAAATGTGAAAGTTTGTAAAGATGTTTCTTTATCAAATCATGGAATTTAGTACAGGGATACATAAACCTATTACCTATAGTCCTACTATCCTACTAATATTATACCTAAATGTGAAAGTTTGTAAAGATGTTTCTTTATCAAATCATGGAATTTAGTACAGGGATACATAAACCTATTACCTATAGTCCTACTATCCTACTAATATTATACCTAAATGTGAAAGTTAGTGAAGATGTTTCTTTTTCAATCATGCTCTGCTCTAGCAGCTGAATGGATCTGGCTGAAATTGAGTACAGAAATAGATTACCTATTCTATTACCCTACTAATATTCTATTATAAATGTGAACGTTTGTGAGGATGCTTGTCATTCAATAACTGAAGTACAGAGATGATTTATAGCGAGGGATAACGAACTACTTTGTATCTCGGGAATAAGTTCTCATAGGATGCCTTTATAAAAAAGTTAGCATTCTAACTTTTTTTAAAGGCATTCTAAGTCAAGCATTCTAAGTCATAATCAGATTTGCTCACTACATTAACTCTCCTACTGTCAAAGTGTGTATTTTTAATACAAAATTACTTTTGCGTAGCGTATGCTAATAGTAAACGATATTGGCTCTGTTTCTTAGAATGCGAAGCACCTGCTTGTGACAACACATTCCATCTAAGCAAATAATTTTGATAACAATAATATATTTTTTAAATATTGTTATAAACAAGCCCTCATATTCTTACGACATTACAATAAAATTTTGGTGAACATATTCACGTTACTGAAAAAAATGTAACTTAACAAAAGAGATGAATAAAAGAAAATGTCAAAATTGGTCTAAGAAATACTATTTTTCTTAACAAGCACTTTTTGTTAGTAAAATATTGGTGTACTTGAAAGTAACTGGTATTTGTATCTATCAGTGGTGGAATTAGTTGAATTAGTTAAGTCACGAAGTTCATATTTCAGTTCTTATGGCTTATGGCATATTTCCTCAATTGAATGTCAATAGTCTGTCTCATGCAACACAGTTTTTATTTGCGCAGGAGAAATTTTCTGAACGAATTGTACCCAGTTTCATCATTCATCATCATTTCAGCCATAGGAAGTCCACTGCTGGACATAGGCCTCCCCTATAGATCTCCAATAGGACCGGTTGGAAGCGTCTCGCATCCAGCGCGTTCCCGCGGCCTTTATGAGGTCGTCTGTCCACCTTGTGGGTGGATGTCCCACGCTGCGCTTGCCGATACGTGGCCTCCACTCGAGGACTTTTCGACCCCATCGGTCATCAGTCCTCCGTGCTATGTGCCCTGCCCACTGCCATTTCAACTTGCTAATCCGCTGGGCTATGTCGGTAACCTTGGTTCTTCTACGGATCTCCTCATTTCTGATTCGATCTCGCAGAGAGACTCCGAGCATAGCCCTCTCCATAGCTCGTTGGGCTACTTTGAGCTTACTCATAAGGCCCATAGTGAGGGACCACGTTTCAGTGCCATAAGTCATCACTGGTAACACACACTGGTCGAAAACCTTCGACTTGAGACACTGAGGTATGTCGGACGAGAAGACATTGCGTAATTTTCCGAACGCTGCCCAGCCGAGTTGGATTCGGCGATTGACCTCTTTCTTGAAGTTGGACCTACCTAACTGGACTACTTGTCCTAGGTAGACGTACGAGTCAACAACTTCAAGAACCGAGCTCTCAACAGATATCGGGGTAGGTACAACATGGGCATTGCACATCACCTTTGTCTTGTCCATGTTCATTTTAAGACCCACCTGTTGAGAAACTCGGTTGAGGCCTTCGAGCATCGTGTTGAGATCTTCCATCGATTCTGCCATGACTACAATATCGTCGGCAAACCGGAGGTGAGTGATGTATTCGCCATTAATATTGATGCCGAATCCTTTCCATTCCAGGAGCTCGAAGGCATTCTCCAAAGTGGCCGTAAACAGTTTCGGAGATATCACGTCTCCCTGTCTTACGCCTCTTTTCAAAGGGATCGCCCTCGAACTCTGTTCCTGTACTCGAACCGACATGGTGGCGTTATTATACAAACACTTCAACACTTCGATGTACCGATAGTCAATACGGCACCGCTGGAGAGACTCAAGCACAGCCCATGTCTCGACCGAATCAAAGGCTTTCTCATAGTCCACAAACGCTAAGCAAAGTGGTAAATTATACTCTTCGGTCTTCTGTATAACTTGCCGCAGCGTATGGATGTGGTCTATGGTACTGTAGCCTCTACGGAAACCGGCTTGTTCGGGAGGCTGGAAGTCATCAAGCCTGCGCTCGAGACGGTTCGTAATGACCCTTGAAAACAGCTTGTAAACATGGCTCAGAAGCGAGATGGGTCTGTAATTTGTCACCCAGTTTATTTGTCAATAAAGATTATTATTATTATACTATGTACGATTATTATAATAGTTAACACTTAAAAAGACTCATGTCAACTTAAATCAACGTTGATTTCACTAATGACAGTAACTGAGATCCATTGAAGCTTAACTATGTCCATAATCAGCCTTATCACGCTTTAGTTAGAATTTAATTTCACCAGAAAAGTCTATTCAACTAAACTGGATTCTTATGTTTTTATTTAGGTTTGGCCAAGTCGGCCAGTTGGTGGATCAAATTTAGTAATTGAAATTACCCCCTTCTTTTTAAATGATTAATCTGATACACACCTTTCGTTTTGATGACATGATACAATTTCAATCCATAAAACCGAATAACCCTATATTTTTTTAAGTATTACGTAACTTACTTACGTACTTACTTACTTACTTACTTGCTCTAATTACAATTATTCACTGAGTAGAAGGCGTAATACTGTTTCATTTGCCTGATAGGTCAATTCTTCTAATTTATAAAGATTAAGCTGGATTTAATTCGCTGTCAAAATCAAATTGAAATGATCCTTCTGATTGCGGCTCGCGTTAAAATCTAGCTTTAATTAATTAAACGTGAGAAGGCTAAGCCTATGGCTGGATTTCACTTGTGGAATACGCTTTCACTAAACTTAACATGATCTTTTTTTATAGATTGAATGAGGTAAAGAAAGCTCATAAGGTATATATTACTGACTCCCAAAAGGAGGCAGTTACCCAAATCGTTGGAATATTTTGATAATATACCTACTTAATTCTTCGTTTTTATCAACTTTAAATATAGGGATCTATCTAATCCTGTTGGGAAACACAAAATAAACGCTGAATTTTCATTTTTATATACTCGAACAACAAACAAACGCGAGACCTGAAAGTAATTTGTTTAGAATTGGCTTTGAAATTGGTTTATCTATTTATACAAAAATGTTAAAAAAGATCAAATTACAAGAGATTATAAAATGTGAAGATGATCTGTGCACGCTTCAAAAACACAAGAAGAAAGAAGCTTTGAAGGAAACATGTACGATGATAAAGAATTCCAAATCTTTTTGGTGCGCTAAAGAAAAGAAATAAACCGCTTGGTCCTAGATGACAATTAAAATAAACATGAAACATGAATGAAGATGGAGAGTTGTACGATTTCCTGGTAATGTAATCACTCAATGTGAGTAAATTATACATTATAATATGACTATTTTATGAAGGCATCCGTTCCACGATGTCATGAGCGTAATTGAATGTTCTGCTTATTTTATAGTAGCTGTGTAAAAGCAATGTTTTAGTCTACGCATAAATCAATATACATATTCAGGCTACGTGTTGTTTGTATAGGGTAATTATTTATTGTAGTTAGTTATTTAATTCTTGAGTAGTAATATGATTTTGAATAATTGTAAAACGAGGTCAACAGAATTTAAGGGACGAATATAAATTAAATGATCAGTAAAGATATTGAACTAAACAAAAACGTCTTTTACAAAATTTTATACGGATATTCGATGACCTAGCCATTAGCTAAACATTATTAGGTACATTAAGACCTGTGTTGTTTCACTTAAAATAAATAGACTAAAAAATTAATCTCACCCTTTTTATAAATTCGCCCCATTTTACCGATACCTACTGTATTTTTAAACATTTTTGTTTTGTAATTTGGACTTAATTTAGGAGTTAATAATAACTTTATTTATTGTCTTCAAATACACATGTACAAAATATAAGTTCTGGTTAAGTAATACGTTTTCTAAGTTGAGAATACTGCTCCGAAGAATGAGAGGACATACCCAAATCTCGTTCTTGAGCTGCTAGGAACCAAAACGCCTACCTGACATAATATGCAATCCATGGAGAGAACATCTGTATTCTTTTATCCTGCTTACAGTTGTTCACTACTGTATCACTTTAGTAATATAGAGAAACATTAGTAACATAAAACTGATACGCAAATGTAACGACACTGGGTCCTAGTGTATCATTGATTACCCAACGTTTCTATACAAATGTACTAAGCAATAAAGATCTTATGATAAAGCTGAAAAGCAAGATGAGCACTGCAAATGAGATTCGCTGTCTATATTTGCAATATATTCTCTTTCTACTCAATGGTGGTATACAAATGGCGCTCTTATCATAATTAGCCATCGCGTGCAGGCACCAGATTGTTCATTGTGATAAAACCGCCAATTGTACAATTTCTCTAATTTGGTAGTTTTATAAATTATATTTTTGGTTTACGTACAATATTATATTCTTGTAGCAGCTATCCCTAAAACATCGATTAGCAGTAATTATATTGACAAACTAGCTGTACCCACGTCATCGCCCGCATTTTTTTTTGCGTGGAAACCTAACCCTTTCCTAATATTAAAGTATCCTAAGTTACGGCTTATAATATCGGCTATCTACTGACGATCCACCAAAATCAGTCCAACTGTTTCGAAGAAGTTAAACAGGCATAAGCAAAAGTTAAAAACAATGCTTTGTTGTTTAAATAACGAGCGTACATTTATATTGCATTCATTAAAAATTGTTATTTCAACGATAGAAACAGACATTTCAATTTTATTTATTCGTATAAAATAAAGATTTAATAGAGATAATTTTAAAGATATTGAGATATTTAATTACGAAATTAATTCATCTCTACATTCTTCAAAGTTTTTCAAGACATATCAAAATAATTTTAAAATTTACCCATGCAAGTGTGTACCTACATTACGGTTTCACTTGATAATATCAAAATTCAAATATGCAAAATAACACATTATTAAAATGTATTACAGCTATCACCCGTAGCAGCAGGCATTCAATCATATCTTTTGTTTTACTATCATTAACCTAATTTTTATAAATAACAACACCGTACAATTTCGTTCGTAAAATACGGAAGCAGTCAAAACAATGCGGTGTGCGTCATGTTATTTGATTGACAGTCCAATAATGTTTGTATGCATATTCGTTATCTCTTTTTTGATTACACAGCGAAATTCAACTCTCTTTTGTAGTATTTTATAAGTTGTAACATCGCCCTATATGTTAAACTGTCAGTGATTGCTTAATGAATGCGAATTTGCTGCTTGAATGCTTACACTTTTATGTCCCCAGAGAGATTCGATTCGAACTCTCGAACTCTTTCATATAGTTGTAGCCGTTACGATATTATTTTTATACAGCTTCTACCTAGTCTGTTGAATTTTCTTCATAAAGTTGTTGTAGAGCCTTTCGCTGCACCTAATATTATATTTAGTTCCTTACAGCCAGTCTAGTCTATCTGCCTATATATCGCGATTGACGCAAAAACTACTAAACGGATTTTGATGCGGTCTTTTTTGTAAGGAAGGTCTCGGTCAGGCTTAAAATCTTACGTTTGTTTGCAATCGGTTAAGTAGAACCGGAGACCGGAGGTAAGAGATCCACGTGGGCAGAGCCGTGGGCGAAAGGCTAGTAGTATATATAAAAGTTTTTTATTATGTAAGTATATTAAATTTGTCACAAAAATATCTACATTTTGATATTTATTAAAATAATTAAATATCATGTTTTGATTATAATCTAATCAAAACATGTTATTGGGTAGATAATTTAATATACGTATTATTCCTTATATTTCCCTTCCCTATTATTTAAGAATATAATTCTAAATAGGTATTATATAAGTTCTTGGTGCGTGACTTGTGACCATTAGGCATAGAGACTGGTACAATAAATTCTTGATAAAAAAATTACTGAAATTTAAAATTCGATTATTCTTGTATACCTACTAACATTACTTACTTCTACTTGCTTTTCATTATTAATTTTGTACTAATTCTAAGCAAAGTCTAGCTACCAATAGATAACTTAAAGTGCTCCACTGTGTATTCAAGAAAAATATGTTTCTTAAAAAAAAATCAGTAGACTAAAATTAACCTGAGCATCAAACTAGTGAATAAACCCAATTACAGTAGCTATTTGACATTATATTTTTAATTTTTTTTTATTATCTGCTTCGTCCTACGATACGCTCAGGCCTGTACCCGGTACAAAGGTGCCCGTCCCGCTCTGGCAGCGTCGAGTCTTTGGATGGCAACGGCCAGCCTTTGCACCAGGTATGACCCAGCGCGGGAGTCTTCTGACTTCTCCATTTTTATGTCATTTTATGCATCAAGCGATACAGATTTTATATCAATTTGACGTTTGTCATTTGTTTGTGAAACTGTATTTTTATATCGACAAAATCGTTCTACATTACAATCCGTCCCGACAAGGATTATTCTTGCGTCATCCCATCTCTAGAAATATTAAATCCCAAACGATACCGTATATTCTCTGAAAATGATATTCCCTTAAACCCAACCGAGTTGAAAGATTTGAATTCGTGAGAACTACTCTCACCCAGTAAAACCATTAACAGATGTTTATAAAAAGAAGAAATCAAACTCAACGGAAACCTAAATGAATATACGAGACAAGTGTGCCGACACATTCTAAATATTGTATCTGGTGCGTGCTAAGTGATCAATGGCGGGAAAGAGAGTGTGACGTCACATCACCCGACATATCGACTTGACGCGTGAGTCACACATGACACTCCACCACCGCAATTTCCGAACCAAATATAACTTGCCTTCCGGTAACAAATTGGATATAGGCTTGCTTTTTGCGTTTTTTTGTCAAAGATGCCATCTACGGCGGTTATTACATTTCTAGATTCCAGTACATAAGGTACAGTCACCTCTATAAATATGTATACACGGTAGGGTTCCAAAAACAAGTAACCGGGGTTAACTTCAAATTTTTATTTACAAAATATATAGCTAAATGATGTAAACTCTTAATATTCCATAAAAATGTAACCATTACACGCCTCATAAAATGTATCAAATAATGCTTGCAAAAATATATCCACAATTAACGGGTCAATTGAATGGAAACATGCTATAATTCATAAATATGTAAACACTACTTTCAAAATAATATAAAATATACTTTCAGTGAAGTTATGTAGTCTGGAGTCTAAAATATGTAGTCGTCTTTCAAGTCATTAATATGTAAACAATTATAAAATGTAAAAGGATACAAAAATATTTGAAAATATTATAATATGGTGGGATGAATCCCACCATCTCGGAAAGAGTATTTTTGCTTATATTTTGAAAAATTTATCATACAATTTTTTTTTAATTTATGAAAAACTCAGACTCGGAACCTCCTTGATGTAGGGTAAAGTCGGGATAGATGCCCCAGTTGGATAGTTGCCCCAGTTTTAAATTCTATATGTTAGGGTCGTTAGTGACGTTAATACTTTACTATAAATGTAAGAGCACCTCATGTAGACTGTAGTGTCATAAAAATTATCAGTGCAGATGTATAGGTTTTTTCTGTGTGAGCGAAAATGTCCCGCGGCCATACCTCGATGGTCGAAACATTTATATTGCTAAGTCTTTTCTATTGAATATTTTTATAACTGATTGAGGAAACAGAAAAAAAATTGTTTCTTTGCATGCATTAGAGTTTATATTACACTATTTAATAGGTTTTGTTCTCGAATAGTTTTTATTTATTTAGAAATTAAAAAAGGGCAACTATCTGTATCTGTTGATTATATGAAACAGTTTACAACGTGCTCTACAAGTGGACCACCACCTCAAGTCTCAATACTGGTACAGAATGTAAATGCAGTTTCTAATATGAGATCAAACAGAAAGACTTATAAATGTCTCGGAAATAAATGGGAGAGGCAACTAGAAGTTAATGAAGAAGTTAATGAAGAACTGCAGATGATAGCAGATTATTATTGAGAATAAAATAAACTAGACATTAAGAATGGCATTTGACATCACGTCAATCACAAATCATTAGACGGATTACACGCTGTATGACACAAACGCGATTTGTCGTATACGCAGTTCGACATAATACGCGATTTGACACCATTTTATATTATTTTGAAAGTAGTGTTTACATATTTATGAATTATAGCATGTTTCCATTCAATTGACCCGTTAATTGTGGATATATTTTTGCAAGCATTATTTGATACATTTTATGAGGCGTGTAATGGTTACATTTTTATGGAATATTAAGAGTTTACATCATTTAGCTATATATTTTGTAAATAAAAATTTGAAGTTAACCCCGGTTACTTGTTTTTGGAACCCTACCGTGTATACATATTTATAGAGGTGACTGTACATATTATGTATTTTGGTTTTTACAGGCTCTGAACTGTATCCTGAGTGCTAATAATATTGTAGGTACGAAAGTTTGTAACTGTTTGTTACTCATTCAAACTCAAACGGGTGAACGGATCTGTCTGAAAAAAAGATACATTTATAGTCTATCTAGAATAACACATGTTTCCTTTTATTGTTATGTTAGCGGACGAGACTCTGGCACAGGTTCTCCTCTCGGGGTCCAGACAAAAAGTCAAGATGAACCAATCAGGGACCACAGACACCAGGTTCCAAAGTGCAAGTTTTGGATGCAAACGGGATTGGTACCCGGCTGATCATAATGATGATGATGACAAATATCTCAAATTCCATCTGTTCAACTAAGGCTGGTTTTAGAGTCACGCTGACCATCGGCGCTGACTGCTCAGCGCGGAGCTTGTCAGACCAACGCACGCGCTGATAGCTACGCGTTATTCTAAAACCCCTCCTAGAAGTTCATATGTTTCGGCTGTCAGCGCCAACGGTCAGCGTGCGGTCAGCGCGACTCTAAAATCAGCCTTACACTATATAATCCACTAGTACAACATGATCACGTATTCTAAAACTTGTTCAAAATTTCCTCTATCCATGAATCAAAGTTTAAACGGAAAGCAGACCTAAGCCCGACCGGGAGCGACAGCGGAACAACAGGGGCATGTCAGCTATAATATATGTATGCATGTGTAACAGGTCACCCGTCCGACTAAAAGCCGGATTATCTATATTGTTAAATGTGTTGAATGAACCGTGCATTTGTTGTTTTTATAACGTGGGACGGTGGTAGATTAGTGGTTAAGAAGTCGACCTTGCGATCGAGATGTCTCGGGTTCGAATCCTTGTCATTACATGATCGATGTGTGCCTTGCCTAATTCTATTACAAATAATTAAGCTTAGTTTAAGGGATTAGGGGAATTCTAGTAAATTCGGTTACGAACTTTCTTGTAAACTTCGTTACTTCGAACGTGAACTTCATTAATGTATTTTAAATAATCTATTTGAATCTCCGGGGCCTAGCCCAATCTCCCTTGTTAATTGATACACCTCTTTTTTTTTAAACCGAAAATTAATCCAGGCTCTGGGTCAGGCTTTTCTTGTATAGTTGGGAGATCAAATGGCTATTATAGTTACGTTAATACCTACCAGAAACTTAGAACCTTAGTATAAAATACCGAAGCGGAACATTAAATGGTTCCTCAGAGAAATTAAAAAACTATTTATGGGCGTTTCTCTGTAAACTGGGCAACTCCTTCAATGAAACTGTCTCAGCTACTTTTTTGATCATAATATAATAATTTTGCTTTAGGGAACAAGTATTTGTCTATATATTAATATACAGAAGATGAACCACAAATATCCCCATTACTTTAGAAAATATTAGGTATTTTCTGAAAAAAATATACAGGGGACTGTTGCCAAAGTCAGGGGACTGTGAACTTAAATAAAAAATACAATTTTAGTAGTGAAATTAAACGTTTTTATTATTATTATACACTTTGGAGCTTTGAACTTTGTATTTGGTGTATCTTTAGGCTTTGGATTTACACTCTTTTTTAATAGCGATAAACTTTTTTTGTATGTTAGCCTTTTCTTTTGCAGTTCTCTAATTTCTTCATCTTTTTTCTTTTTAATTTTATATCTAATCATCTTTTCTTTATTTTTATTAATTCTTTCAGCAACTTTAGGTGTTACCATTTGACATGAATCAGATACATCAGAATCTGGAGTATTTTCTTTAATAATTGCTAATACTTTTTTCTTCTTGCGGTACTTGGTGCAATGCTCTTTCCACTTCTTCTTAGCATCTCGGTGTTCTCGTTGAGTCATATTCTCCACAAACTTTCTAGTTCCCCTTTCTTTTTTCTTTTTTTATACCACTTAGGTGGCAGACAAGCACACGGCCTACATGATGGAAAGTGGATACCGTGGCCTATGGACGTATGCAACACTAGGGGCGTCACACTCGAGCTGCCGACCCTGAAGAAAACTTCTAATGCCCTTCTTGAAGAACCCCATATTGTAGTCGCTTGGGAAAACCATCGCGGGGAGTTCATTCCACAGCTTGAGTGTGCGAGGGATGAAGTTCCTTTCATACCGCACCGTGCGCACTATTTCTGGTCGCAATGTGTGAGGATGAATTCCCCGCCTATGGCGTGAAGTGCGATGATAGAATGTAGCTGTGGGCATCATGTCAAACAATTCATCTGAGCACAAACCATTGTATAGGCGGTAGAACACACACAGTGAGGCAAAGTCTCTCCTGAGACTGAGAGGTTCCACATTGCCTGTGAGTATGGGATTGCCGACGAGCCTCAACGCCCGTCTTTGCACCGAGTCGAAAGGGTCAAGCTGGCACGTAGGCAAAAAGGTGACAGCAGTACTCCATGTGGGGCCGAACCTGTGCCTTATAAAGGAGGAGTCGTTGCCCCGCAGTGAAGTACTGCTTCGCCCTGTTGAGCACCCCAAGTTTCTTTGATGCCAGCTTCACCTTGTCTTCCAGATGACTTCGGTATTGGACGTCGCTTACTTAAGACGTTCTTTTCTCTAAGTTCTTCCCTTTTCTGAGGATCATTTTTAATCTCCGCATATCGCTTTCGCTCTGCTTGCCTTTGTTTTGTAGGATCTCTTCTTTAGTGGCTTTTCTTTTCTTTGGCGCCATTGTCTAATCTAAAACAATAAAAAATATAATTTAGGGGCTGTTCACGTATGACGTAAGCAGATTTTTTTAATTATTAACCCACTCCTCTCCCTCGACAGCAAAGTAAGCATTGTAAGCAAACCTCTTACCCCTTCCCCCGTGCTTACGTAATTCATGAGCAGCAGTTATAAGTCTAGAAATAAGCAATGAGTTTGGAATATTCTTTTAAATAAATTTTATTGACACTGTATTCAACATACATAGATTAACTTACAAATATCAAACATTTTGTCAAAAATATGCAAAGCAAAGACCTCCCCTCCCGTCAGTCCCGCCCTTATAGTGCTTACTTAATACTTGAATGGCCCGTTAGACAGTCCCCTGGATGCAGAAACAGTCCCCTGTCTTGTAAAGTGACAGGGGACTGTTGCCAGGGGACTGTTAAATTTGATCTTATTGAGACGTAGAACAAAATGTAATTAAACTATGGCATTTTGCTGCACACAGGAAATATGCATTTATTGTAACAATTTAAATATTTGAAGGAATCATTAAAAAACATAAATAGAAGTAAAAAAAATCCTTACCAGGGGACTGTTGGCTGTCAGGTTACAACGCGGCCTCCACGGAAAGACGCTTGCACACTGCTAAATAATATGGCGTCCGGGTCGTTATGGCAGCAACTGCGCAAACTTCAGACTTGTCGCGTTTCATTATACACAGAATAGGCGTTGTTTAACCTTTAGACTACGTGGCACATAATTTAAAATATAGACAGGGGAACTGTTCACAAAATGCGAAGACAAAGTTTCATTGCCTTTTTTTAAATTGTAAAATAACATTTATGAAAAATAAATAAGTCTCAGTAACAATCAAACAATATTGATTTAATAATGCAATAATTTAATTAATTCCAATAGATACTGTTTCGAATAATTTAGTCTGAAGTAACTACACTGCTTTGGTGACATGCCAGGGGACTGGTTTTGAGGCACTATAAAAACGTTTTTAATATAATAAAATTTATTTTAATTGATTTTTAATGTTGAGCAGCGGTAGATTAAGGTATTATTTTTCGGAATTATTTACGAAATATTCACGATCTTTTATTTTTTAGTCAAAATTAGCCCGAGACAATGAGTTGCCCAGTTTACAGAGAAACGCCCTTATACCGTTATACGTTATTTATAGATTTACTTCTATGTAAAAATCGTTTGAAATTGGGCAACTGTTCTAACAGGGTCGACAGCTGCACGACTGTGACTCCCTTTGTGTTGCACTCGTCCATATGCCGCGGTAACCACTTACCATCAGGTGGGCCGTGTGCTTGTATGCGACATAAGTGGTAAAAAAAAACTGTACCTACTAAAACATTTTACCGGTACCCGATTTATTCTCGCGCTTAGCATTGGCGGGATTTTAAACAACTGTCTATTTAGACACACGCAGTCTTACTTCATCCCTCACCTTATCCCACAGAATCTGCACATTACAATGTCACATGACTTCATCCAGAGTGACATTGACGTGCGGCAATTACTGTTAATTACTATAGTTACCTTCGCAATAAAGGGTAATTACGCTGTTCAACAACGTTTTACTATTATGTTCTACCTAATTACGTCATTCATCTCTCAGTGTAAACGCTTGGAAGGCATAAGCCTAATCCCTGCTTAAATCACTAATGTAACAGGTATCTTAGAATAGCCATACACTGTTGATGTAACTCAATTAGGTATCTTAAATAGGAGATTTCGCTTTAACCACGAAAATGAACCCGTGGACGAAACCTTGTTAGCAATAATTCATTTAGTGTGGTTTCACCAATGATAAGATCTAAACTCCATAATCATATTTTACTCAATGAATTTCACAGTAAAGGGAGCTCGTGAAGTTTGTAAGGATTACGACAGTAGCAGATAGTTGGCTGTTACCCTACCTTCGGGTCAGCACCCATTGGTCCCCTAAAACTCGACCCCTAGCATAAAAGTTGTAAATTCGACCCGTTTTTAGGTGCCCATTGGTCCCTCGGTGGGTGTCCAATAATATTAATTAATTTCTAAGGTACCCATTCGTCCCCTGGAATAAAATAAATTTTAATTAATAGATTCGACCCCTATTCAGGTGCCCATAGGTCCCCTCATCCTTCCGTAGGAAAAAAATAAATGAATATAAAGCTATCATGTAATTTCATTCGGTGAAAAGTGATAAGTCAGGTTAGTTTAACGGATTTGCACTATTGATATTCACATTGTATATTTAAGCTAGATTTTAACATTTAAAATCCGTTCAACAAAAATAATTTCCCTCTATGTATCTTCTGTGGGTTCAGTACCAATGTATTCGAAAGAGTTGACCTGCTCAAAATTTTCTAGGATACATACATACAGTCACGCTTCTTTCCCAGTGGGGTAGGCAGAGAGCTTTCCACCTGGCACGAACCTGGCATACATCTTTCGCTTCTTCTACATTCATAATGTATGAAAGCAATGACTGACGACTGACTGACGATGATGACTGACATACGTATGTCTAGGTCGTTATAGAATTGTCTTCTAGGATATGCAACTTGAAAACTATACTCCTCTGTCAAGAGTAAGTACTTAAGTGTCAGTTCAGTCTCTATCGCCATTATGGATCATTCCCTATTGCCTCCGATGCTTTAAGCGCAGATCCCGGGATCTGTGTACAAGCTTTTTCTTCTTCACTTCAAATAATCTTCAGAAACTCCGACAGTGAAACCATTTCATTCTATATCAAATAAAACGTCTAAAAATTTAATAAACATCAAAGTTGTTCAAACCTTTTTTGAGATCGACTCAATTGAATTACTCTCAATGAACATTAATTTCTAATCAATAGTAGCATTTTATTAAAATTTCATCGCCAAGAACTGTCAGCTAGAAAATTAAACATTCTAACGTCGTAATTTACTCTCCACGGGGAGGATTTATGATTGCTCTTCTTGGGCCACTCTCGTCGTATTAATATCAGGAGGGCTGGGTGACAGGGGACCGATCGCTTGAAGGAAACCGATCTCGAAACAAACCCAATTAAAAGCGTCCGTGCCGCGTCCGCACCGCACCCGCACCGCTTCCGCATGATCCGCATCATCCCGCACAGCTACGCTTGATCTGTAATCACCGCCCTTCCTTGCCCTGCCGTCTGTTTCGCTTACCGAAATAAATTATCCGCCTTTTAAATGAATCACTGCTAGTAAATACTGTTTTAAGGGTTTTATAAATATTGCGTTAAATTAGGTATGCTAATTAAAATCAGCGTTTCAAACACAATTTCTCTTTATGAACTAATATTAGTATTTTATCTTACTTAAAGGAAAAAATACTTTTAGAATAAATTGAATACCATTGGTTAATAAAATAGGTACCTACTGTTTTATTTTCCTTGTTTCTAGAAGAAGTTAATTATAAGTTAAGTCTTTAAAATAAATGAAATGATAGTTCACCACTTATGCTGTTAATAAAATTTTCTTCAGTAGATTCTTATATTGCAAAACCATGAAGCCAGAGCTTCCAAGAGACATTAAGGAACTTTTCAATAAAGGTATAAAGGATATTTGAAAGGGCTACAAGGCATGATAACGTTGCAAGCACCCTTTAACTATGATGCTTATTTGCAGTGTTACATCAACACATTATTATAAGTACGTACATATATTAAGTACCAACCCAAATAACTCTGCACATACACAGCACTCAACCCAAACTAAAATACTGTCTGCATCAGTTTTTGTTCGTTTTTCAATACATTAACTGAGTAGTTAGCGCAATCCAGTAACTATATGTCATGTCACCACCAACCAAAATGCAACATAAATCAAAGCCTAACGCGATTGCGTACACTTAGAAGATATTCAGTAAATACCAAATGAAAATAACACTTAAAGGGCGAGCCATAAATCAAAAGTCGAGAGATGGGTACAATATTTGACATTTTGTCATCATTACTTTTTATGACTTTCTAGCAATATGAACTAAGTTGCCGCATACGGTTAGTCGAGTATTTATTCGTAAAAATTCTACTTATTAATCTCGAAGTCATAGGGTATATACAGTTCTTAAATTTTAAAGACCTTATTAAATATCGATAGACGTTATCCAGTGTAACGGGTGATACTCGTATTAGTTTCTTGAAAAATTAAAAAGGATGTGAGAAATACTTAGAGTACAATTGAATATGCGGCCAAGGCCAGAGGGAACCGGCTGGCCGTATTGCGGCTAGCCGCAAGTGCGAAGTGGCTGTTAGAGTCTAAGCTGGACTTGGATATCAGGATACCACCCCCTCCATTATATTTCATTACCTAATGGAGGGGGTGGTAATAGTTTCGTGAATAAATCTAATAGTACTCATAACTATAATTAAGTCAAAATATTCTTGCAAAAGTACTTTCATTGCGTAATTTCTTAGCATTATTCCGGACTGCATTGGAGCAAAATCATGCAACAATTCTATAAAGCAGTTGTTATTCTATAAGTCGTATTTACAAACTTGGCTCTACTCTCTCTATATGAGATATTTTAACAGTTAATGCTGTATGAACTTCTGAATTGATAACCTTCGTTACCTAATGTTTTTTATTGCCGTTTTAGACTGTTTCATTTATTTTATAATATGCTCAAATATATAATTCAATAAAAAAGCATGAGTATGCAAAATATATGTTAATAATTGCAATATATGCGCTGAAAATGAAATGAACCGAACACGTTCGTAATCGAATATTTATTCAATTGTATGTAAACTGTTTTGTTTGTCTGTACGAAAATGAAAACTGGAGATATATGGATTTAAAATGGCTTGATTAATCGTTTTGTGCACCTAAATAGTCTAATACTTTTCAAAATGATGAATGGAGGCGGTCTAAATGAACACTAAAAGTGTAATACTTTTGTCTGAGTTATGAATAATTTTAAAGGACCTAAGTAAGCTCTTTGGATAAAGTTAAACGAAATTAGATCTAAGGACTTCATTCTAAGCTCTGAAAGGGATGATGGTTACAGTGGTTAATGATACTGATTAACCATACTAATTAGATAGACTTTCTTAGTAACCAGTCTCTATATATTTTTTCAGGAGATGAATTCATCCGGCCGAAATGACCTTACCCTTACGTAGTTGCAATTTTGGATTGACTTACTTCAATATTCACTAATTTTTCACCAGATATTGTCAGCCAATTGCCACTAATAGATACATATTCGAGTCAACCAAAGGCTGCATTTATACAAAAATATAATTACACCATTAATAAAATACCATCTAACTAAAAGATCGAAAATCGCCAATAGCCGGAAATAGGAACTTTCCCAAGATACAAGTACGAGTACTAAAAAAATACAGTTTGCTTCAAAAACAAACTGAATTCACAAACAACAGAATAAAATACCTCTCCAGTGTTAACAATATGCAACTTCTATTCATGCATAGTGTCGGAACCACTTACAAAGATCTCGGAAATGGATCCGCAACTCATATCGGATATGAAACAAATGGCGGCTGAGCTCCACGCCGCTCGACACTAAACAAGCCAACACGTATTGCGCCGTATGTATTAAAGGTTTTACAACAAAAGTTATGTATGGGTTCAACGGGGTTTTCCCTTTGGTATGATCTAATTTTGTCTCAGTAGGAAGGCGGTAAAACGACGTAATGGGCCTGAACAAAACGGCTCTGATTTATGGAGGGCACGCCACCCAGTTCGTACTGACATAAATAGAAAGTGGCAGACACCCTGAAAAGGGTTACGCGAATATAATACATGTTTGCAGTACGCTTGAACAAATAAAATGACAATAAATACCTAAGCACTTATTTCGGTGTATTGGTAATAAAATACTTTCCAGATAATACTCGTCGGGGATCGACCATATACCACGAAGCACTTTTTGTGCACGGTATTTTTGTCACAAACGAAGTGAAAGTAAAACCATATGCTGGAAACTGTAGTTCACAATTTGTGAGCCATTATTGCTATATAAGAATCGTTATAGGTAGGGTAGGAAAATATGTAATACCTACCATTAAAAATGTTTGTAGTTCCAATAGTATCAATAAGGAACACTTAAAATATGTAGGGGTAGATGCTACCGGCAACTTTTAAGCTCGAATACAAACTTAGATACTATTACTTAGTACTATTATTTATTCAGTGCTATTACCAACACTGTTGTCGAGACATGTCTGGGTATATATAATCATGTCTGAAAGGTTGTAAACCCATTTTTATTTTACAAATTATTTGGATAAGATGGAAGCAAAAAAAATTAGACGATAAGAAAAATAAATAAAAATGATAATTTATTTTACAAGGTACCACGAACATCAATACGATATTCGTATGTAAAACTTATTTGTGTAGTGAAATTGAAACTTATATGAGACGAGATTAATATTTATCTTTGCCTGTGTAACAAAACCAGCTATGATAAATTACCATAACGTATTTAATATAATCAAAACCTACAAAACTCTTTTTCACAAAATACTGTACTCGATAAAAATGTTACGAATTTGCTATATTATTTGTTAAATTAAAAATATCACTCTCTAGAGGGGCGTTTCACTTAACTTGTAGCCCGAGGGCCTTTTTGATCGTCGAGGAAAAAACCTCTGATAAAAATTACGATAGGCAGATTCGTTGTCTCTATACAAAAATAGTTGATTTTGTGCTACGAGGGAATAATCAGTCAATTAGTCTATCGGAGTTTACATAAGCCTCTCCCAATATGCGCTATAGCGCCCTATCCTTGGCTTTACGCAAGTGGTTAATTGCTGGTACTTTTCCAAGTGATTCGTCCATTGAGGTGCGTCTTACATGCCATTTGCCGATTCATCGTCGCAGATGACCTCATTACGAATTTTATCCTTCAAACAAATGGCTCTACGTCCTGATTCAGGTACTATTCATAGCCTGTTGCATGACCTTCAGTTTGTGGATCTACCCCTCGTCAGTGTAGATGTTTCGGCACCGTAAGTTTTAAAACTAAGGAAAAAAGACTTTTTTTTTCCACTTAGGTGGCAGACAAGCACACGGCCCACCTGATGGAAAGTGGTTACCATAGCCTATGGACGTGTGCAACACTAAGGGAGTTACACTTGCGCTGCCGACCCTGTAAGAACGGAGTTTTCTGTGCCGTCAGTACAGAAGACATAGCAGGACAAGCCTTTGGTCTTCCCATCGACAACAAAAACTCCAGTGAGCTCTGGCTACCCTCCTCACCGCCGAGAATACAACACGAGGTTATTATGGCAGATTATGGGGAGCTCGGCCAGTGGGACTGCTCAATTAGGACGGGAATACCGTTGTGTCCTTCTATCTTCCAACTATCGGTCATTCAAAGACGCCACATATAAAAGGTCATGGGTGCGCATAGTTTACGCTCAGCTTACAAAGCTTTATTGGTCTGTGATAATATGCATGAAATTTAAAAAACAATTAAATATTTAATGGAAATACAACTAAGAAATATAATGTCTACTTACTTATTTAAAATAAGAATAACTGTTTTATAATGGCAATCTGAAGCACGTTAAAATATATAACATTAATTCATAATATCAATAGATACAAAGGTAATCGTGGTTATCAGACTAATGTGATCAACTATTTCATAAACATTCTTTCTCTAAGGGATAATACGATAACAGTATGACGACGATAAATAAGGAAAATATTTTTACACATACTTCCACACAAAAAAAGGTTTTATGGCTCGTAAAACCAATGATCCCAAAATTGCCCTGAGTTTGTTTTCTAATCCCAAAGGTTTATATGTAAAATACCCGACATGTTGTTTTAACGTCGCTAAAACAGGTAAATACATAATTACATACCTACCTATACGAAATTTATACAATTTCATCAAAATTTCAGGTTAGGTACTAATATAACCTTTACTATTATTCAAACTGAAAGAAGGCCATTTAAAACTTCACCTAAACCCACAGCATGCGTGAATTCAAGTGATTCGAATTTTAAATTCCTAGAAACGCCTTCTGATGTTCAACATTATTTCGGTAAAACATTGCTGAAAGAATAAATTGGATGAAGATTCGCTTAGGAACTCATTTCCAATATTCCTATATTCCATAAGAACTATTTCAAATAGGTATTGTCTTATTTGAGTGAGAAAAGTGTTATTCTGGAGGCATTCTAACCTCTAGAATGCCTCCAGAATAACACTTTTATCGGTGTTCAAAGTGAGCAGTTGTATCGTAGCTCGTGATTTAATTCTAGACTACTTGCCTACTTCGTGATTCAAAGTCAACACTCACAGCAATAAAATAACTTTGCTTACATGTTGATCGAGTACATTGATGTTAATAGATAATAGGGTTCAAACGCACAACACATGTACAGTCAACGACATGACCGTTGTTACGACCTCGACCACTTGACAATGATTAGTTGACCTAATTCTTACTTAACCATGTCACATGTCATCAAATATTTACTTTACGTTAAATACTTTTTACACAAAACTTGTGTGCTCCATAGCATCACTTCACGCTGTGTTCCGACTGAGAATAGAACATTCCAAAATTATATTTGGATACCTATCATAACATTAAGAAAAAATATTTCAGTCAAATGGGTCGTTATTTTTATACTACACCACATTTTATCTGTTAAATAATACGCTGAAATATGACAATCTATCCATAAGTCAAGTTAATTAAATGTAATTTGTGTACGAATATTATTCGAGTAATTCTCTTAACAAGTACCTAACATAGAACAGGTCAAACTAATGCAATTGTGCGAAAACGTCGGGAAATAAAAGCTATTTAAACATTAAGGTTGACGAGGCTGTGTTTAGATTTATGGGTACACATTTTAAGTTAGATTGCAAAAGTAATTTATGGAGGAGTGAGAGAGATTTATATTTTCAAATGGTACATATACATGCTAATTCAGAGTTTGCTTATAAATTTCAGTTTAATTATGGTGTCATCAAATGTAATGATGCATTACAAGATCGTTACTAAGTCCCAAACTTAATATAGTGTAGTGTCTCATTATAAAGAAAGAAAGAAAGAAAGAAAGAAAATATTTTTATTCAACCCAGCTTACATATATATTGTTAATAATGTAGAAAACGTTGTATAGGAATTTCCTAGGAATACTTATCTCAATTTTCGTTACTCTTTTATATCTTTGAATCTATTGAAACATGTGCTCACTGTGCTTTATTATTATTTACGGCCAGAATCAATCAATTAGCCTATTATACATTCACTGATGGACTGAACTGAACATAAACTCAAAGACGATTATTGAAAGACAAACTTAGAACTTGGGCACACGCTTCAGTCCCTGCATAAATACAAGAGCATGAGCATTCGAAATATAACACGGAGACTGCATGTGCAAGCATTTTAGGCAAATGCATTTTTGAATACGCATAATACCGTATGAGTAATTTTTTACTTTATTTTCTTAGTTTTCCAACAGCAACAGTATTTAGAGAGCACACATTTTATTTTATTCATTTTAATTTTTTAACTCTCAACTCTTATGAATATTATTTCATTAAAAACTTTTTGCATTAAGATTAAGTAAGGCATTATCTAAACATGTTGAAACTTTAATACAATACGAAATATTTGAGTAAAAGTCAAAATGTGTGTGTAATATAAAGTATTTAATTTAGCTGAATAATCATTATTTCATGTTACTTAATGCTAGGGTAACCCTAAAAATATAACATGGCTTATAAACGACCCCTTATCTGAATCTGAGGACACAGGTGGACGAAGCGTACAGGCCTGTAAATATTTGATGTACACCCTTAACAGCTCTTTGCTATTATAATCTACGATATTGTACAAGCATATAGCCCTATACTCTCACCCACCCGCTTTTTCATGTTTTATACGCAAAGTTACGTTAGCAACTACTTGATATTTAATACGACGGCTAATATAGTACTTTGAGAGTTTGTTAAGAGGGACCTTTACGGTAACTATGTATACTAATCTTCAAAGAATTTAAAAGGTTTTTAGACATTCATCTGAAGTTTTTCAAGCGTGTAAAAACAGCACTTTGAGAGTTTTGTAACAATTTAGTTGCCGTTTATGCTACTAGAACGAAATACTTGAAGTGCAAGTAAAATACAAGATTACGAATGAACTACGCGCAATAGTGAGTTCTTGGCTTCGATTCTTTAGTAAAAAAATGTTATTAACACTTTCTATTAGCACAGGACTGTGAATCGTGCTTAGTCTCTCTCGAATAGAAAACCAAGACTAAGCACGATTTTCGGTTCCGTGACCTGTAGGTCTAGCAATAAATTCACCCACTATTGGGTAAGCAAGACCAAAAAATATACCCTACCTATTAAAATAAATCACGTGAACCCGAACTCTAACTGCCCCTCTAGACAAGTGGCAACTCGTCGGCCGGCGTTTTGTAGAATAGAATGCCAAATGTATGGGATTTGACGTATATGACAGGCGTCAACGAATGTCAAAAACGTCAAATCCTATACATTCGTCATTCTATTCCATGATACGCTGAGCAACGAATTGCCACTTGTCTAGGGGGACTTGACTACTTAACCAACTATGAATTAACGTAAAATTATAGGTAGGTAATTGATTAGATATGAGATCGGAGGTGCACTTAGAACCCACACCTTAATCCAAAGAATATATACCTACATTAAACTTCAACAACTACTAAAACAACAACTAGACAACTACTAGTACTACAGTAACAACTACTATTACTACTAGAATAACAACTACAACTCACTAGAGAGTTTTTGTACTGTCAGTGGGAAGACCAAAGACTTGTCCTGCTTTGTATTCTACGCTGTCGGCACAAAAACTCTCCGTTCTTATGTGGTCGGCAGCACGAGTGTGACTCCCATGGTTTTACATACGTCCATAGGCCACGGTAACCACTTTCCATCAGGTGGGCCGTGTGCTTATCTACCACCTAAGTGGTATAAAAAAATTCCACATAGAACCACTTGAAATGAAATAGAATTAGCAAAGTTCCTCGCCAGTAATCGTCAATCAGATTTGATATAATTCATGAAAATAGGTACAACACTAGCCATACAGGCAGTAAACAAAGCATTCACGCCGAACGGTTGCGCATCAAAGATGGAGGCATCACTGAATTTCACGCCTTTACACATGAAGTATCGAGATAATTTCGAAAGCTATTGTAATTTCTGAAGGGGAAGGCGTATTTCACTGTATTATGTCTGCATACTTGACTGTAATTTTGACACAATGCCCGTGTGCCCAATTACCCGTGTGTATTTACTATTTTAATCGGATCGCTTTTCTTCTATAATAAAAAGGACATATTATACTATTGGATAAGTAATTTACACTTTGTTTAAGTATAATAAAGACAATTTTATTGTCACACTTTATTGACACTTTGTCTAGAGGTTGACTGAATGCACTCTGATAACAGTAATAACATAATAATCGCTAACCCTCATCCATAGCTCCATCTGCGTGAAATACAGATACTTTGCTGTAGGTTGATTGCTAAACTAACTTTTAAACTCTCGCGTTCCATGGTATACAATAGTATACCATGGTATACATGGTATACCATGGTATACATTTCCGGTTAATACTATTGTATTAACTCCGGTTAATTCCGGTTAATACTATTGTATTAACCGGAATTAACGCAATCATGATATAGGTATATTTGCCTGACGTTTCGACCAGGTTACACCGGCCGTGGCTCAGTCAGTCTGTGAACACAGCCGGTATAATGTACCTATACCATGATTACCGTTATCATACATTAACATTAGATATGTACTATAACACACATTATTTTACGAGTTGACCAGCAGCTGCAGCAGTCAGATGTTGCGGTTGATTTAAAAAATTGGTCTACTGGAGAAAGTATTAGGTACCTATTTTAAAAGATAAGCCTAGACTGCTACGATTTGGACACTTGAATCCTTTGTGATTACGGTTTTTATACAATCCTCATTTTGTTTGACGGAAGTATTTCCTTGTGACACAAGAGTGACCGGTCTCACAAATGTTTTTAATAAAAATGTAAGTAAAATCCTTTCCATTTTAATTATTTCTGTTACAACACAAAGTCACACAAGCCTTTGTACTGAATGAAAACCTATTCTATCTGAATGATGTGTATATGGGCAACTCAAAGATGAAAGGTGACCCAGTAGACACATGTTTTGCATCTTAACTGTATATTTTCCTGGTACAGAAGATGCTCTTGAATTAATATAGCAATAATTATGTTGTTTGTAGTGTTGCTACTTAGCAGAATATTCTAATCCCACTTATCTTATTTCTTACTATAATAATTATACATGACGTGAAAGTTTATGTGAATATTTGGATGTTGGTTATGGACGGTTGAAATGATCTGGCTGAAATTTCGTACAGGCACAGATTACAGTCTAGAATAACACATAAGCAACTTTTTATCCCTGGAACTTTAAGAGACTCCAACTCAAAACCCAGTGCCATCAAAATCTAACACATTGAGAGTGGTTTGTCGCCAGCCTTACGACTGGTAAGGCTGGCGACTAGGAGACTAGGGAGCACATAAAAAATATCCTGCCTCTCGACGCTCGCAGACCAGTCAAGTCGGGACCACGGGTGCTGCAACGCATCCAAAACGACAGTAAAATGAAGTTCCATAATTTAAAATCACGATAAGTCATTAAATCATCATTGTAAAAACGATGGTTCCCAAGAGTTGGAATGAGAATGGGATCAGAATTTCACGCTAATTGACATCAATAAGTTACAACTGTGTTATATTATGTTGAATAAATAATTTGACTTTGACGTTATGGTAAATACAACAAGAAGTATTCCCAAGTAAGAAAAGATAATAGAGATTTATTACTTTTCTACTATTCTTCTTCTTCGTGATGAAGAAGATTTATTACTATGATAACTTGAATAAGCTCTTCGAAAATAATATTGCACTTCTTAACTTACGCTTTAGTAATACCTATTTTATAAAGAAATTCCACTTCGCGGTAATACCTACTTAAATGCTGCACTTCTTAACTTACACTTTAGTAATACCTATTTTATAAAGAAATTCCACTTCGTGGTAATACTTAAATGCTTAAATGAATAGTAAATAGTGACTATGCATTACTGTCTCTCACATTAATCAAACAGTCTATTATAAATTATACAATATCGTTGATCACGATCTTTTGTGTTTTGGCTGTTGTGATGAATTTGTGACTGAAAACTAAAACAGTAATGTGCCCATAATTGTTAGTGATTTTTTTAAATTCTACCATCATCGATTTCTTTTTGTTATCTACTGACTAAATTTGTGAGTGCAGGTCCCTACCAATTCCTTAGAAGCTCAAGTCGACCTCACCTTCTACACAATAGACGAAACTCTGGTGGAAGTTTTCTTCTTGGGGATGGAAAGTCAGGTGAAAGCATCAAAAATAACTCCAGCTCACGAAGTGTAAATTCTGGGCGCGACTGGGAATCACTATGAGGCTGGCAAATAAATTAATAATTGACTAAATAAAAGCTTTATTTATTCATTAATTTGATTACAATCAGCCAGGATGGTAATTTCAATATTCGCGTATAAAATGCAGTATAAAAATGAGCTGATACACAACAAACAAAAAAAAAACATTTTTTACTTAGTTATCCTCACGTGACACGTACTCTGTCAGTAAAATTTTAAAACTTGTATTCACAACAATCAATCGTACAAATTCAGGTAACCGTACGTACGCGCGTAATTACAGAAACGTGACGCAGAATTTATTGAACAGTAGCTGCTTTAATTTATGACACGTGTTCATAGATATTGTTTTAGGGTCCTTCAAGCATGGCGTGGAAAAGCACCTACAGCTAAGGCCGTCAAGTTAGGGACCACCATTTTAAGGCCAATATCATCAGAAATGGTAGTCCGTATCCTCTGGACTGCACCTCAACTTTTTACCATCTCGCAGGGTGCAGTCAATTGACGAACCAAATACGAAAAAAAAAATAATATGATTAGGGTGTCTGAGATCGTGCGCTCATTCCTTTACAGGTTGTAGAGCTAAAGGGAATAAAATAATTGTAACTGTAATTAAAGGGATGAAATAACTTGATTGATGGCTATAAAATTAATTTAATTTATTCAAGTAAGACCAAAATGTTCTTTTAAGAATCTTATAATCAAAGAAGGCTTTTAGTAATTTAATTTTATTTAATTCATTGGTCTAGCTAGAGCTAATCCAGCTTTTATCAAAATTTAATTAATGAGTGGCACTGGCACAGATATTATGTGTTAATCCAGACTCGATCTATCCCTGTACCTAATTTCTATTAGACCCGATCAGCCGTTTGAGCGTGTTGCTGTTAATGACTTTAGTCATAAGCCTGCCAACATTTCACAACCTTTCATATTTATAATATTAGAAGGACATGATAAATAATTCACAAGGATTGGTCTCAAGTTGTTCTAACGAAGACACAAATGAAAGCGACAGTAATGTTCACACCAAGTTAGCGGTGGCAGCACCAAAAGTCCTTCACAACTAAAGTCATAAGCTATAGCCAGTCATAAGTCATAAACCTTCACAACCTTCACAACTAAAGTCATAAGCCTGCTAACATCTTCACAACCTTTCATTTCATATCCTTTTATATATTCGTAGGATAGAAGTATTAATTCACAAGAATAGGTCTCAAGTTGTTCGTAGACAGCAGTAACGAAGGCACAAATGAAAGCGACAGCAATGTTTTACACCAAGTTAGCGGTGGCGGAACATGTATTCTATTTCCATACGCACTGGCGACATGGGTGGCGCGCCCGCCATAAATCAACACAATTTGTTCCCAGAACATTTTGATCGTCCGTTAATATATCGTGATAATTGCTAAAATAATATACAGTTAAAGAATTTATTCTTCCCGGATGCTGAGAGTTTGTTATTTTTGTAACCTTATAATTCTCGTCTGCATCCAAGAAACTCGGAAGATACAACATTGTTGGCGGTAGAAGTCCACGAAAAGTTTTCTATTACATAATAATTGGGAGTTGCGTAAACAAATTGCCAATTTATGATTCGTTCCGACATTATTAGCTGAATCATGTTTACAATGGAAATTAAAATGAGTTATTGGATGTGCTTACTTTTACCGTATTTTTACTGTGTTATAACGTAATTTCAACTAGAAACAGTTATACTTGGAAATTACTATTTTATTCCGTCCATATCAACTGAAGACGATATTGCATTGTGCATGAAAATTTAATAAATAATGAAAATATAGTTAAATTACATAAAAACAAAAAATTAGGTATATTAGCAGGTATTTTGCTCTTTCGCACCACCCATCTATCTTTTCTAGGGCCTCACCCTGCTCGTAAACCCTTTTCTTTCTTTCATTTATACTTAGAACCTTTCTCAAAGTATTTTACCAGTTCGACCATTTTATCCTCATAATACAAACACAATTCGTGTTCCTAATATCTATATTGATAAATAATAAAACTACTTGAATATACTTAAAATAGAAGCATAATTGTGGCCCACTGACAAAATAGCATGTCTTTATTAAATGAACAACAGAGAAGCTCTAAAACTGCCGTAAAAAAGCATCATAAAATACATTTTTAAGTACAGATAAAAAGGAAAATTGCTTTAACCACTTCATGCTCTTACCTTTGAAGCGTAGAACATAGTTAATAGGCTATTTTTGGCACTTCACAGAACAAAACCCTTTCATCACTAAAGCAGCTTGGTTTTCAGAATTTCTCACAGTCCTGGGAATTGCGGTTCGGACGTTGTTTGATTATGTCAATACATCCGCTCGCAATGAGCTTTATAAATCTGTATGTTGGCACAGTCAACGACAAAAGTTAATTAACACTCATACGCCTGTCTGAACATCTGATTCTGTTCTCGTGAACCATAGGCATCTATTCCCGGGAGAGAAGTAAGCTATCCCCGTGCAAAAAATTATTAGATCCGTTCATTTGTTTTTAAAAAATAACAAACCTTTGCCCATCCTCATAAGCTCACATTCGTATAATATTAGTAGGACAATAAATTATTTATTAGTGGGACCTAAACATACAGGTAGGAGTCAATTAACCGAATCGTGATGCGAATTATCTTGGTGGCTGCTTGCGGGTCTTGCGGTTCTCTTTGCTCAGCACCCTCGGGGATAAGGCCGCGCGTGGTTGGTTCAGACGCTTTGTGGTAACCGCTTGCGGACACGGCGGCAAGAAATCCTACATCTATGGCGATCATTCTGGATCGAATTATTAATTCGATCTAAAATGATCACCATAGATGGAGGATTTTAGAATCGGAGATTAGAATTTAGAATAGGAGATTTTAGAATAGGAGATTAGAATCAAAAAAACATTTTCAAAAAATAAATGAGTAAATCAACGGTGTCAAATATAGAATACGCTTTATTTTTTCCTAAAATTAAATATTCATTATTATTGAACTCAAACTGAACTGGTTTTTTCTTTCTATTTTTATTTGGTTTAGGATTTTTTTAATATGAATAATATATTATATAGGATAGGAGGTATTTAATTTTAGGACAAAATAAAGTGGATTCTATATTCGACACCGTTTAATTTCTGATTTATTTTTTGACACTGTTTTATGATTCTAATCTTGAACTTCAATCTTTCATGATCTCTGTTACGTATGCCTTCATAAATGATGATACTAAATAGAAGTTTAATTCCATAATGTAAAAATACCTTTTCTTTAGTCGTTTACTTTTCAAAATGGGTTTTAATATCTCCACTACTCCGATTTAAAGCTTAATCATTAATTTTTTATTTATATTTCAATTGAAATTGCAGGTAGACTGGTTTTAATATTGCTTACGTTCATTGGTTTGGAAATGCTAGGCTATTAAAAAGTTTACTTCTTTTAATAACCTAGCATTTCCAAACCAATGAAAATCTCATTCACATTTTGTAAAATGTTAAATCAAACAAGGAGTACAAGGTTACGTAAACACCTTTCAGAGTAACTCATCCCAATAGTACCTAGTTCGTTTTGATATTTCATCAGGCTTTTTTCGAGTCCTGCCTGAGCTGATTTCGCTTTTCCCTATCCTAATAGATTTTATCAGGATGTTAGTCTACAGAACAGAGTAAGACTTAAGTAGATTTTCTTTTCTGTGGTGAGAACAGTGCCCATTACAAAATAGGAGTAGAACGAGTAGGTACCATTGAGAAAACTATTGTAAGTTTTCTCAATATACATACATATGTAATAAGCAACTATTAGATTCATAGGACTAGCCATTTGGAACTAAAGCTCGTTACCTGCAAAGCTCTATTTTCGTATCCTATCTACCAATCTCTTATAGACAAATGTAAAGTACTCTTCTCGTATAAATACTCTTCTCTGCACAAATATAAAGTAGGTATATCTACAGAATCTCTCTGTTCTTAAAAGGTCGGCAGCACGAGTTTGACTCCCCTGGTGTCGCACTCGTCCATAGGCCTCGGTAACCACTTTCTATCAGGTAGGCCATGTGCTTGTCTGCGACCTTAATGGTATAATCTATCCATACTAATATTATAAATGCGAAAGTAACTCTGTCTGTCTGTTACGCTTTCACGCCTAAACCGCTCAACCGATATTGATGAAATTTGGCATAGGGGTAGTTTAGACCTTGAGAAAGGACATAGGCTATGTTTGGTCGCGATAACCGATATCCACGCGGGTGGAGCCGCGGGCAAAAGCTAGTATCTCTATCTTTTAAACAACTTTTGAAGACGTTCAAACGGTCTGTTTGAACGTCAAGAAAAAAAAATGTTTACCATCATTGCTGTGCTTCATTTGAGTGACTAAGAATTGTAGATGACGTAATGAAAGACAAATAACTTCCTATTCCTTGGTTTAACCGAAAAGGTTGTTTGAAAATATGCGAGTGGGTAGGTACGCCTGTTCAAATTTATTGAGGCATGAAAAATGTGAAACTTCAAAGGGTATGTCTTAGATTGAAAGAACCGCAATATGATTATACTGTGGTACCTACCTACCGAAAATCAAAGTGAAATATCTTTATTCGTTTAAATAAAAAGTAACACTTTTTATAGCTTCTACAATAATATCTCGTCAGATTCGTAAGGGAATAAATAGATAAAGCTTATAAGAAAATAATGCTTGGCCAGATTGTTTCTTATAAATTACAATATTTTTGTTGAATATGTAAGTATTATAATATGGGTATATAATATATCTAATATTATCATATAGTAATATAATATATCTAAGGTTGTTAACAAATTTTTCAATAGGTGTAAGGTACCTAATTAGTTACTAACCCTTGAAGGACCTTGCACTTTCGCATAACATAAGATAGTATCATTTTCATCTTCACTTATTCGTTGTATCGCAATCACTTTATGAACAAAAAGACCAGGCCTGAGCACAAGCGAAGACCAAAAAAGCTCGTAATAATAGACCTGTCAAGCTAGACATAGCTGGTCTAGCAAAATGGAACAGAATTCTTATTGAGGAAATTACTCTGGAATGTCCTACATACATCACATTTGCTCATAGTTTACCCTGATCGCAGATAAAAATATAAAAAAAATGAAGTAAAAGGCGCCTGAGGCATTGCGTGACCAATCAATAAATACATAACTACAGATAGAATACCTCCACTATATTTTAAGACCATGATCTCGAGCCGACCAGTCACAAGTTGCGTCCGTTCATGAGTATGACGTACGACCCCGCCATCAATTCCCTTGTCATATCAAAGGAAAGGGAGTGACCCGCCGGCGACCCCACCCTTAGTAATCAATGATCTTTATACGTCAGAGTCACAAAAATTAAATTGAAATTTCTAATTTCAAATCAGTATGAATTAACAGTGAAATAATTAAGAATGTAAAAAATGGGCTTTGTAATCTAAGTACATTAATGATAACCACCCGAATTTTGCGATTTGAAAACGAATAACTATTCAGTTCTTCGAATAATAAACGACATTATTAAAACTAGCTCAACTTTATAAGGTACTAAACATGGTTTAAAATAGTTTCAGTGTCGAGTAATTATCTGTTCTGTGGTCGAGGCTAGGCATGGAGATTAATTTTAATATAAATTAAAATATTACTAAATAAGTGTTGCCCGCAGCTCCGCCCGCGTAGATGTCGTTTATCGCAACCAAACATAGCCTATGTCCTTTCTCAAGGTCTACCCATAAACCAAATTTCATCAAAATCGGTTCAGTGGTTTAGTCGTGAAAGTGTAACAGACAGACAGAGCTACTTTCGCTTTTATAATATTAGTATGGATATGGATTTTATTCACTATTATATCAGTCGATATATCTCGAGTAGATATCACTTAATTTATAAAAATCAGCAGCTTCTGACTTAATTCCTATAAGAATATTTTTATTATGTGTAAGGGTGTATGACCAAGGTTACTTGCTAGCTGCTACACTTATGCCCACACCTGATTAAGTAAAGAGAGTTTAGTGCTAGCTTTCCCCTCGGGATTAGGGCATAGGGCATCAGACGGCAGGTGCTTTTAGAAACGTCAAAATAAGTCAAATCAAGAAAAGTAGGTATGTTCAGTTCAGTAAACTAACACTACAATGATGATGACCTTGCCAAAGTTATCAATATACCAGGACGAAAATCGAATGTACGAAAATCTGCCCATTCAATTCAATGAAATTGTTAATATCCCATTATGGTCGATATCTTCAATTCAGATCCTCTCGGTCATATCGATAATAGCGAATGGATTATTGTTACAATATCGATATAAATAGCAATAAAATTATCGCTATTATGCTTTGATATTATCGGTTCCCCGATATATTGTCGCGACCCTATTCGAGGCACCCACCACGCCGCCCGCTGCCGCATAGTGCCCGAGTTACGTGGACGGTAGAAAATTTGCTAGCTTTATATAATTACTAGATTTTAGATACTGTTCCCACAACAGATGGGAACCTGTTCCCGAAATAAAAAGTAGCCTATGTGTTATTCCAGACTATCATCTATCTCTCTGTTCCAAATTTCAGGCAAATCGGTTCAGCTATTACAGCGTAATTGAAAAAAAAAACATCCAAAAAATTTTAAAAATGGATATACCTACAAACTTTCACATTTATAATATTCGAAGAATTTCGGTATATCGTTTAAAAAACACTGTTTTGATGACTATGTCCAATTATCTATACTACTGAAGAGTTCGAAAGTTTGTCAGTTAAAAAACTTTATCTTGCGTTCACGTTACGACCCTTAGTAGTTGGATTTAAAGAAAAAACAAATGGAAAAGAAAACGATGCGACGCGGTGGTTGAATAGAACCGAGTACGGCGGGTAAAATCGCGGAGCACAAACTAGTGAGGTATAAAACTACAAGCTCAGTGTAAAAGGTGTCTGTTAATTTTCCTTTACGTTAGGTTATTCCTTCCGGAACTATTTGCACGGTCGTTAACATAATGGACCGCTGAGCCAAAGATAAATGGTTCGCGGAAAACGAAATCAACCAGCCAAGAAGTAGGAAAACTAAAGTCGTAAGTACTGCGACGTAATGGCTATTCTCTAATAAGGCTATTTCCGATTACATAACTTACATTGTCTTCGGACTATGCTAACGTTTGAGATTATAGCTTTTGTTTCTGACATGTTGTTTACTGCTTAATTCCTGGTAAAGTTAATATTCAGGTCAATTTCCATCCGTTCCGTTGACCTGGGTTCATCAGGGGTCATCAACATTTTCGGGGCCCAAGCTCACCTGCACACCTACTGATGAGACGGATGAGGATTTCTTTTTGGGGACTTTCGTAATAGCTGAAATGAACTCATGCAAGTGGAAGGGAGGTGTAGGAGAATGCACCTCAGGCTAAACGGTATAAGCTTGAGATGCAACCGCGATTTTTTTATGTAGGACATATAAATTTGACTTCACCTCGCTTGATGGTAAGCTGAAGGTAAAGTCTCAGGAAATAGGGTCACCGTTACAGACACGTACCTACCATATTTTAATGGTGACACTCAGCTTGACTAAACACATGTACCAATTTTGATAAACGTGCCCGTTTACTGGTGGTTGGAGTTGGGGGAGACAGGTCTGTTCAACAACTTTCAGTATACCTACATAGATTATACAGTTTAAATAGACTCATCGACTCACGCCCATTCATTTATATTGTTACTAAAGTAAGTGTATCTCTGTAAAAGAGAGCTGAGATGTGTTAACAAACATGTTTCTAAATGTGAGTATGTTTTTCGGTTACAAATAATGGAAGGAAAGCCTATTGCAGTAACCGGACCCTTTTTCGTGGGATGTATGTTGGAAAGGTAATCAAAGCAATGGTTGAACATAAAGGTATACTTTCTTCAGTACTTTTTCAAATATAATACTTTTCTTTCAAAGATAATTTTGATGATATCGTAACATAAACGATGTATATTGCTAGCACTAGTTTTACTTTCAGAAAAACGTTGATATTTTTCCCCAAAAGATTCCAATATAAATACATCCAATGTTGTTATTTTCTCCTATACAATATGTGAATGTAAGTTATTTTATTAGATCGATGCGTACGGGTGAAATGTCTGTGATGGTCTGCGGTATTGAAGAAATATTCATGTTTGGGATCCCTCGTTGGAAGTTGGGAATATCGCCAACAAGGATAATTGAGTTATCCTCACAGTCACCGTGTCATCACTCAAGCGCAGGTGAGCGAGGGATTTTTTCGCAAAACTCAAATACATATTCTTTAGAGAATAAGTAAGTTGCAATAAACTGACCGAGACCGTATCAAAAACGTGACCGAAATACGTACCTTTTGATTATTTCTCAAGTTCATACATATATACTTACTTCTAAGGCGCTTCATGTAAGAAGAACTTTAAAAGTTTATAATATTATATTTACTTTTCGTATACTGTTGATCGATGGCGCTTGGTACTAAGTTACATGTAAACTATGGTTAAATATTGTATGTAGCATTTAGAAATAATAACATTATAACCAACAATGTAGGTAAACCTTTGAGAATGCCGTGAGACGGTGAGATGCAACCGGTCATGTTGAATAATAAAATAAAGTGAAAAAGTACAAGTGTGGTATGAAATATGTATACTTTGCTTAAGTTTTTAGAATCAGCCTCAAATGAATGGCTCGAGTCAACAATAGTGCCTGGAATACGGTGATAGGTTCACCCACTATATACGTGGGACCGAATATAATGATGGGTGAAATACATACATACATACATACAATCACACCTTTATCCCCGGAGGGTTTTTTTTTTTTTTTTTCTAACACCTCTGGCCGTATGCAGTGCATAGCAGCGCCAGAGCCTACTCTATACAATGCTTCTTTTGAAACTAGGCTTTCTATCATTCTGAGGCAAAAACCCACTCAGGGTTCAGTGCAATTTCTTAACTATCTAATCTTATTATAAATCAATATTCTCGTTTTCATTCGTGTCCTCTGGTAACATACCTACTAGTTCTCGCATTTATCCCTCTCGTACTTTCACGCCATACCTGTCATACTTTTCTTTCTTTAACTAATCTTAACTATCTCGCTTCTATTCATGTCCTCTAGTAACATACAATTCTCGCTTTTATTCCTCTCGTACTTTCACGCCATACCTTTCATACTTTGGGAATATGGGGGCAGGGATGTTTTTATTCTTTATTATTTTAATGACTTAATACAGTAATTTTTAATACACACTTAACACTATGAAAACTTTACATTTTAAACTTTTACTTGTTCTCTATACTATTATCTACATCCCCGGAGGGTTAGGCAGAGGTGAATTAACACCCACATTTCACCAATCATTGTATTAGGTCCCACGTAATAGGAGGTGTGTTGTTGTATTCCGGGCACTGTTGTTGACTCAAGCCATATATCTGAGGCTGAGCCTAGGTGAAATGTGGGTGTTAATTCACCTCTGCCTAACCCTCCGGAGATAAAGGTGTGATAATATGTATGTAGGCATACTAAACTTTTTTTGAAGTCAGAATATACTATTTAATTAGGACAACCCATCATCGGCAAGAAAATTTCATATTGTACCTAGGTATATGCCATATAAAATAATTGTATACAAAGAAAAGTTAATAACAGTGGCGAGGGGTCCCTGAAATTCGACCCCTGCCTACCCAATGGGTCGCATGGCGCAGTACAAATGAAATCGATGTAAGTTTTTTTCCACTGACTTTCCTTTACAGGAATTTCACCCTTCGCCACTGATTAATATGTTAATCTGAACCTAAAGTTATCCTTAACATTTAAACTCATCATTTACTGACTTGATCGCGTTCAGTGTGTTTTATAATGCATCCAACAAGTGGTGCTTGTCGTGACTCTAATCCCGGCGCGGTTTAACTGCCAGCAGCCTCTCTAAGTTATTAGATTTGAAGAGTTTCGGCAGAAATGCTCTCAACCGCGTCAATTTGTGCTCCGCTAAACGATTTTGAGGAATATCACCGATATATCTGCTGCGGACAATCTCTTGGGGCTCTGTTAAATTTTAAACATGATAGTAATATAGTTATGTACTATTATAACCATATTTATTTATTTAAATATATACTATATTTATGTCAACAATAGATCCGTCACAAATATACGCGTATATAACAAACAATCACACCAATCCGTGTTCTTCCCACAAAAATGGTCCGCCCAGGTCTGTACCCGGGCAAAGATGTCCATCGCGCTGGCCTCATTGCCTCTTTGGGTGGCGATGGCCAGCCTTTGCTGGTTTGTAGGTACGATACGGCGTGGGAGTGACCTGAGTTCTAAGTCTTCTCATCCTAGGTCTGAGGTCCTCCACAAAACGCTTAGCTTCCACCCTAAAAATATACTTAGTAATACATATTTCATTTACAATAAATTCTCGACGACCAGATTATGGAACTAGCATTCAAAGTAAGGAAGTATTAAGGAATTTATATAGGTACTTATAATGTGTACCTATGTTTATACTACTAAAGACTGAAGACATAAATCATATAATATGTACCTATTATTATTCTCTCTGACCTTTCTGCGAGATAAATCCTAGTTTTAGGAGCCGTAAGACTTTATAATTATGTTGGTTTACATTGCTACTTTTTACAACAGTTTATATATCTAACAAAGTGTCATCGATAGAATAGTGGTTAAAGAATCGGCGTTACGATCGAAAGGTTTCGAGTTCGTACCCTGGTTAATTACACTACCGATGTGAACCCGCTCCTAACACAAGTAATTTAGCTTAGCTGGAAGGGTTAGTGGGAATATTAGTAATTTTGATGAATACTATATAAAAAAATAAATTCGGAAGATCTGATATAGGCAAGATTTTCTACTTCATGACGCATTCGTCGCGCGTTGTGATCGAGACTTGAATTTCCAACTCATTTAGGTACGCGTCATAAGTACGTGACATGCAGCCATATCTATAGCATATCATTAGTAACAAAGTAAATTTATAATACGCTATATATAATACAAAGTTTGATGTCGATGAGAAAAAATGATAACTTTTATCGCGTTGCCAAAAAAGCTATAGGTAGCTTAGTGATTTTAGTCGGTTTTACGATTGACCGATCTCGGAGTTGAATCCTGGCTATTACATTACCGAAGACGTCAACCCGCTCCAAACACAAGTAATTTAACTTAGTTAACAATTTCGGTTGTCGGATTCATGTAGCTTGGTTGTCAGAGTAGTCTGCCAATCAAAATCAAAAAAGTGAAATGCTCAGTCGGGCCTTGACCCCACGGCCAGTCTCTTACAGGGGAAATGCTCTGACTGACACTGACTGAGCTACGGAGCCACGTCTTGAGGATTTTAAATTCTCTTATACTTTCATTTAAAATATTTCCACAATACCAGATTAGCTTTAGTTCCAGTTACATCTAAAGCGTGTACCCTGGAACCCAGGGTTTGCTCTTCAAAATTTTTCTTCATTTGGCTTATCTTGACTTTCGCGGAGCCACTGACATCTGACCCCAAACTACATGAGAAAAGCCTATGTAGAATAGAATGGTGGATTTGAAATATATGACACGTATTTTGATGTTTACGCCTGTAGCACACCACCGCCGCGAATCCTTGATAGCGGAACCGCTGTCATTTCGCCAAGATTTGTCAAGTGTACGAGGAGCGGAACACTAGCAAAACGGCCTTTTCTAATGCATAGATTTACCTATCATCTATCTCTTTTCCTACGCCAGTCATACCTCCGCGCTTCGGCCGCCATTTTGTCGCTGCCGCGTTGTGTTTGCTGGAAATCGACAAAAATACAAAGCGAAACTACATTTTTAATAAAATGGACGTGGAGTTTACGGAAAAACTACTTCAAGCGATCAGAAACAGACCTATTATATATTTATCAAGTCAGAGGCAAAGTTAAGGCTAATCTTTCTCTGTTCCGCTAGTCTAGTTTCGCTGCTCAAGCTACATTTGAAACCAGCGGAATTCATCTAGCGGTTCCGCTGTTCTGGTTTCGCGGCGGAGGTGTGCTACAGGCGTTATGACATACGTTGACGACTGCCCTACACCATAGTCTTATCGAGATATAGGCATAAAGCTACTAACCCGTCAAATCACATACATTCATAATTCTATTCCACAATACGCCGGTCAACGAATTGCCTCTTGTCTAGGGGGGCAGGCCGGCAAGCATCCTCACTGGTTGATAATGAAATCTTGATGGGACCACACATATACTGCTTACCCCATATTCTAATTTCAAACTACTTATATCATATAATAACAATATATTGAAAATAGCGTAACACTATAAATCATAGAATACAATTAATTCTACGACTATCTGTTAAGCGCATTGTAACCCGAAAATCCTATTGAGGTAATAAATATCATATGTCATGAGACATGACACATGTAGGAGGAGGAACTGACAGTGGCAATATTACCATTTTATATTTTGAATATCAACCTAAATATTCACCCCTTTATATTTGAACAGCCGAAGAAAATGGTTCTACTGTTACACGATTTACTCTTTATGATGAAAACTAAACAAGAAAGCTAATGTCCGGGAGCCAGCGAGTTGACATTGGGTATATTATTTCGTTTTATACAAACTCACACCGACGCCAAGCCCATGTTTTGGATAAACATGATTACGCAAAACACGTATTTATTATTATGATAATATTTTGTTAACTTTCCCCCTAATTACTTTCTAAGTTGTCTTCGTACCTTATTAAAATGCGTAGAATTAGAAAATTATACATTAACAGCCGTTGTTTGGTTTTGTCTTTGTTTTCCATTTAAGTACTACCTACTTAGTATTAAGTATTAGGTATATTTTGATGGAAACAAAGGTCTTGTTAAACATAAAATTACTTCGATTGAGATAGGAAAGACTGAAACGCGGAACAATGGCATTACTCGGTGGCTCAGTGGTTGGAGCATTCTCCATGTAAGGAACTCGTCGTGTATTCGGGTCCCGCCTGCGTCGTTTAAATTTCGTCGTCTTAATTGATTTGAATAGTAGTAATTGCTTTAAAATTACATTCAATAAAATTACTTAAATTTTTGTTCTTTCAGCAAACTATCGTTGGCAACTAATTACATATATCTCATTGTATTCCGCTTAAACTGATGTGGCAGGCCTTGAGTTAACACTATACATCACTCGGTGTGCACACATGACGAAGCCACTATTAAGTCATTAATTAAGCAACGACGACGGGGAGAAAAGCAACTTTTAGACATGTGAGATAGCTCTTAAAGGTTAAGTGATAAAGTTGAAAGTGGTGTAATTTACATCGGGCATGAAGTTAATGGGGTAGCATTAGAGGGGCACGCCACTGTCGGCCGACACCGTCGCAAACAAATAAACCGACTCGTTAAATAAATCGCCTCAGTCAAACATAGTCAAGACCTTTCCGCACCTCTACTCCCGAGGATAAATAAACATAATATTATGTTTAGCGTACTTCAGTATTCCATATTTTCTTTAATTCGCCACATCAACCTCTTCACGATTGCCCAGCCGTGACCATAGTTCGTACGTTAGAGCCCGTGGTTCGCTTATTGTTTTGTGATTAGTACGTCAGCTTTTCTGTAGGTGACAGTCATATGACCTCCCACCTTGATAGACAAGCCCGCAGCACAGTCTCGTCCACTGTTTAACAGGAGCATTAACTTGCACGCAGGCCTTGGGCCTCAAAAATATCGGTAGAAAGGACCCTCTACCCGACAATTTTACACAAATAATTTTCCTCAATTCTTTACCTAGTAAAATTAATATAGCTAAATATTTATCTAGCCTTTACGAACCCTAATGAAACCCAACAGGCTACAGCAATTAGTTTCTGAATGATAACGACGGACAACATTTCTCATTTATTTATTTTGTTGGAAGCGTAATATAGCATGTTTAACGTGTACAAAATAACCGTTTTACCTATAAGAGGAATAAAGAATAAAATTCAGTACATCCTATAGGATAAATACCATTCTCAACTTCGCTTAGGGGTTATAATTCAACAATACACGAAATAAATTCTGGTTTTTGCCCCTTTGTTATTGTCATAAAATAATGTTCAATTATCTAATTGTTAACTTAGAACCTCACTAGGATGCCAGGTGAGTTAGTTATTAACTGCTTGGATACGTAGCCGGTGACGTCGCCATTGCGTCCTAGTGAGGCAAAGGTCTTAGGGTTGGTATGAATATTACAACTATTTAAAATATTTTCATCCTTAACCTAGGCAACTAAGCTCCTTACACAACTGTTCAGCAACGACGGCATTCCCATGAAATATCTAAAAACACGAAACTGAAACTTAATAAAATAAGATTATGATTGCCTCGATTCATTTCAAGATTATCCGTCTGATCTTCTTTGTATTTGTAAATAACGAAGCGAAAAGATCTTTAGGTAAATATTCTTCTTTACTTTGTTTCTAACAATAAAAATCAATAGCTTTAGCTTCCCAAAGCTTAACTGACCGTTTATATCATGGCTGTTCTCCTTTCTTATCGTCGGTTTTCCTTTGTATTATTATTTAGTCGAGCCTCAAATAGGCTCATTCACTTGAATGCTTAAATCAATAAAGCTTTCACAGATACGTTCTTTCGTAAATTGAATTATGCGTGGTTCTCGCTGCACGGGCCGCTCGAATTAATCGAATGTCAAACTTCGTAGACAGGTTGTCTAATCTGATGAACATCATTGAATAAAAGGGGTCACATCACAAATGACACAGAACTATTCAAAGATGATAAAGTAGAGAGAGATTCAAATCGAAGCGTAACAAAAATGTTGTAAATTAACTTTTGCTAAGTTTTTCAATCTTCTGAAAAGTTTATGGATTCAATTATAATTTTTGGTCTTTATGAAAGGTACACTGTAAAGGAAAATATAATGGGGAGTGTTTAATCTTCGAAAAAACGGATTAATCGTTTTATAAAGTAGAATGATGTACCGTAAGGTAACTGAGGTTACTTACTATTACGTTTCGGTCAATGCGTAATAATAATGAACGCCCTCCCACAGGAGATTAACATAACGAGACAACGAGTTAGGGAAAAGTTACCGTATTCCTGAATCCCCAGAGAGGGCTGAGTTGAGAATAATGAGTGAGCATACCAACTTTTGAAGTTGGCCGAGATCGAAGCCGCTGGGACCTCGGTTATCTCACGGCTAAATTATTACAACCGTGAATAATTTTGTAAAATATTACAATCAGGTTTTGACCTCTATTTTAACTTATAACAAGCACCGAATTTTACAGGTTTTTTACAGAGTACAGTTTTTACACTGGACGTACAATCGGCTACTTTTTCTACTGCAACTTAAAGTAGCAAACAAATATACCGTCTGTCGGGTCGACAATGATCTCGCTTCTCCTTGATCCTTCCTTCTCATCCTCCCTTGATCTCCCTTCCTCGCTTATTGCCTATTTTTCCCAATTACCTCCGCCTTTTGCCTCCATCATAGGAACATCGCACTTATTGACTAATAACGTGATAGTATAATAATAGTATTAAAACCTTGTATTGTATATGAATGCAAACGAAAAAAGCAATTTTGTGAATATACAATGCGTCTGTATTTAACAACAGCCAACGAAGTTTTTTTTTAAACCTGTTACGCTGAATAGGTTTTCATTTATTACTTGGTGTACCTCTTTTTATAATATTAGCGCGCAAGTGCTCCCGTTAAATATTTATGTATCATTTCAAGATTCTTAAATTGGTTTCACAAGGTACAGAAAACGAAGTCACAACTTCATTTTTTACTCAAGGAAAATGGTACGTTCAGCGCCGACAACAAAGAGGATTTTCTGAGGCGACTGGTTTTGTATTCAGGATTTTTGTTATGGAAACCTTTCGTAAGTATGTAAATTGAAAATTTCAATGCGCAGAAACAATGAAAAATGAAGAAATTTCTTGATAATGCGCAGCTCAAGACGGTGACAGAATACATTAAGGAATGTTTTAATGATGTCGGGTGAGGTGCCTGTGGAAAGCCGTTATTTAATAACTTGATACATCAGTGTGACACAGGTTGGGTATATTTGGAACTCCATCAAAATCTTCGGGTCCAAACTAACCTCACCTGCAAGCCAGTAACTATAGCTGTTAATCTTTACTGGCGCAGATCCTCTTTTCGGGGCTGGGATTTAAGATGGAAGCTGTACCCGCTGGAGTAGAACATGGACACCCTATTTTTTCCCGTAATTGTCATCGAAGACGACTGATAGATAGGGCTGTTTGACATCCTACACTAAACTAAAAATAGGCTCACTCCCTATTACGTGGGACCGAAAATCAGTTGGCGAAATATGGGTATAACTTAGAGTATACATTATGAATATAGAGCGCGCCTATCACTCAGGTCTTTGGCGCTGAGTGTTAGCAGATACTTTGCGATGGTATAGCGCACCTATAGTGACGTTTCATGCATTACCGAAAATATCAATAGATGCACTTATTAATGTAGTTTGTTGTTATGAAGTTTTTTGTTCGATTTGATATGCATGGATAAAATTAAAGCCAAAATACAAAAAAATGGCGTCATTTTGCGGTATTTTTACATCATTATTACTACAAATATACGATGTTGTATAAAATTTTGATTTATCATATCAAATTAAATATTACTTGCGAAGTCATTTTGATGGGTATTGTTTTGCTACTGGTTGGGGTTGAGCCAGGAGTCTCAGTACTGTTCATACCCGTGATAGCAGTTCATACTTGTAAGGCGCGCTCTATAGCAATGGTATAATTACACCTCCACCTTCGGGTATTTACGGGCGTGAATATATGTATGTACGATGACGTTGTTACGAGACAAAAGTAGCTATTGCCCTACTTAGGCTCCTTTATTTCATGACTGTCATTTGAAATCTCATCGCACACCGTACAAGAGACGCAGTCGTTTTTATTTTACGATTTTGTAATGAAGCCAAGCGGTAGGTACACTGTCATCGTGCCAGATAATATTTTATAACAGAATTTACTATCAACGCGATTTCCCGCACACTTGGAAAGATATTTTGATATGACGATGGCAAAGTTACATATGTAGATAGATAAAGATGATTTACTCTTCCGTGGAATATAAAATGATATGTATATGTCACAGCCGTTCAATTAACTGCCTAGGCTGTTAACTAAACGGAGCCGTTCAATTAACGGGCTGAATTATATTCAGCCATTTAATTAAACCATTTAATGAAACAGCTAGGCAAATTAATGGTTTCTGCATGGCTATAAAAAAACCACGAAGGCTAAAGTGGGAGCTCCGATTCAAGTCGGATTGCTCAGTTTTTCAATACAGCTACTACATGTTATTATTTTATTACATATTGTAAAAATGTTCAAACACAATGTAAAAATTGTTCATGAATCAAATATACTGGAAATACTGTAAAAAAAACCTATCACTAACTTTGGAATGCTAAGCAATGCAAATGGCCTAAGCAATAGTCAGCCAGTTTGTTAAATGTTATAATAAACGTTACAGCTGAATATCATTCAGGCCGTTAATCGAACGGTGCCGTTTAGTTAACCGCCTAGGCAGTTAATTAAACGGCTGATTATGCTAGTTGGCGGCAACATATATATATGAAGACACAACAAGCACAATGCTGGAACATACTAATGAACTGCAGCATTACATGAAACCTGTCGTATCTTAACTGACTGTTTCAAACATCCAAATTTTAATAGAGACGATGGTTGTAGCGCTCCACCAACCTGGGACCCAGTCACCCACTTAATCAAAACGAGTAAACAGCAAAATACAGCAAGACTTAACGACACAGTGAGCTCATTCTGCGTAAATAGTTACACCTCACCATGCATCGTGATTCGGGTACTCTGAGAAAACTTATACTTCAAACTATGTGATAACTCCCATCTCTAGCCACCCCGCGACCATGACTGGTGAAAAGTAGCCGAAACGTCGAGCTAAAAGTAAATAATAACAAATGAATCGCGATAGAATCTGTTAAAAAGTGTTTTTTTTTTTTTTTTTTTCAATTAGTGTTATTCGCGTAAACTTCAGAAAGTATCGACAAGTATTGTCGCTTTGCAGAACAATTACTTTTCATAGAATAAAGTTCAGCATAAAATGGGACAAAACCGCTTGTAATACAAAAAGCCTCACAGCACGTTGTCTCTCGCCGAAAGGCAGATGTCGGTTCAACTCCACAAACAAGCCCACACTTTATGAAAGAAAATATTTTCACCGAAGCTATTGTGTTGCGAAGTAAGAAAGCCATCTTGCATAATTTATATCTTTAAAATGTTTAGCCTATTTAGTATGCGCTCTATCTTCAGATTATGTTTAGCATTTACAGGACTGGCACAGTAGTCGTTTAGTGGTCGTTCAGTTTTATAGCCCTCTTAAATCTATATACAATTTATGCAGATGAAGTGGTTGTACTTAGTAGTAATACTTACCGCCATATAGTGGATTTATTTTTGGGTGTTATGGACCCACCAAGACCATCAAGTCAAGTCAATCTCACCTGCAAGCCGATGTGGCTGCTGATTGATGGATGAGGCACTGGCGTTATTTCCGTCTTAGGGTTGGAAGGTCCCAAAAACGCTGTATAAGCTAAACCAAGAGGCGAATGGAGTCCGGACTCCGAGGTGAGGATGAGACATGCTTTCATTTTTATACGTTAATTAAGTAAAAACGCTTCAAATATTCAACTCGAAAGTACTGAAAATGAATACAGCCTCTAGAATAGGGTTGCCATACGTCCCCGTACGCCGGGACATGTCCCGGTTTGAAGCATGGTGTCCCGACGTCCCGGCCGATTAGCAAATTGTCCCGGTTTAAAAATCATAGTATTATATTAGAGAGCTGGACTTGGTAGACAGTAATATACCTACAATAAACGCGACTTACTACTTCTTTCTTTCTTCATTCTGGATTGAGCGATGTAAGCGATGACATTTTTCTGTACACGATTAAGTTAATGAGTAATAAAGACCCTGGGAGCAATCTGTTGTACGAGGAAGAAGCGGTGCCGGAGAGATGGCGCTCATACTTCCACGACCTGTTGAATAAGCAGCTTAAAGAGTTGCAACCACCAGACCTCTTTCCGAATAATCAAGGACTAGTGCCACCGTTGACGCCTGCAGAAGTACTGCCATTCGCCGCATGAAGAACCGGAAAGCTGTCGGACACAACGAGGTCCCCATTGAGGCTTGGTAGGCAATGGGTGGTCGTGGTGTGCATTCTAACAAATCTGTATAACCACGTACTCCTCACCGGTGAGATCCTGAGCCAGTGGAGACTGAGCATCATTGCGCCAGTATTCAAAGGCAAGGGATCGGTGCAAAAGTGTGGCAGTAACCGCGATCGACTCCTGGATCCGACAGGAGAGTACATCCTCGGAATGTCAGTATGGGTTTCGTCCTGGGCACGGAACCCTGGATCCGGTGTTCGCCTGAAGGATTGTGGTGGGGAAATACAGGTCGAAGAACACGCTCCTGCACTGCCTATTCTTAGACATGGTGAGGGCCTTCAACTGTGTTCCTCGCGCGGTGATCTGGTGGGCACTGCGGGCTAAGAGAGTTCCAGAGACCTACATTGACACCATCCAAGACATGTATCATGATTCTGGTTCCGTGGTTCGCTTTTCGACTGCTGTTGGTGACTCGAAAGCCTTCCCCATCACCGTCGGAGTACACGAAGGATCCGTCCTTACTTGTTCAGCGTGGTATTAAACGTCTTGTCGGACAGTATCAGAAACCCACATGAGCAGCCTCCGTGGTTGCTCATGTATGCTGATGATATTGCGCTGATGGACGCGGATAGGAGCAGATTGGTGCGACACGTGAAAGTGTGGAAGGAGGCGCTTGAGAACGGTGGTCTGAAGCTAAATGTAGCGAAGGCAGAAAGCTTAGCGTTAAATTCGACAGATTCCACAGCCGACCGCATAGGCGATGATTCGGTTTAAGTACCTGGGCACGCATTACTGCCGCGTGGGCCAGGCGGTGAGAAATGACTGGCGTCACGTGTGATCCCAAAATGCCAGTTAGGTTGAAGGTCATAAGACGATCATTAGGCATGTCCTCTTACATGGTTGTGAGGCGTGCCCGCTGCTGGAGCGACACAAGCAAGAGCTGCGGGTCACGGAGATGAACATGCTGCGGTGGATGTGCGGCGTCACGCGTAAAGATCGTGGGAAGAACTCCGCGGCAGCCCTCATGTCCGTGACATCGCAGGTAAAATGCAAAAGAGCCGCCTTCGCTGGTGCAGTCACGTCTTGCGGCAACCGCCAGGCTACGTGGGTAGCAAATACCTAACAATGGCACCCCCACCGGGTCCAGGTAGAAGGGGTAGAACCAAGAAGACCTACTGACCTACCCCTGGCTTGCCATCGTGGAGAGTGATATGCGTGCAAATGGTCTGATGCTCTGAGGTCATTTTGGCCACGGATGCAATCGGGAGAAAACGTCTACATGAAGATGATGTTTAAGTTAATGTTGATTTCGTCAAAATATTTTGTAAAATTATCAGAAGTTAATTCTGATAATTTTTCGCCTTTCAGAAAAAACAGAAAGCCCGAGTCGCTGCCCGCTGGTATTTAATGGCAGTGTTAAAAGTTGTTTTAAAACTTTGAAAGTTACCTATTGTTGTAATAAAATTTAAAAATTTTCTACCTTTACTATTTTTTCTTCAAATGTCCCGGTCTGGGTCCTCACACTTATGGCAACCCTACTCTAGAATCAACGTGTAGCGCCAGCGAAATTTATTTAATTTACCATATTTGTGGAGAGATTTCATGCTTATAATTTACCGTATCGGTTGATGCCATAAAAGTACAGAGTGTTATTTTTTCTGATTTAACCATCGAGTGTGGTAACCGAGTTTCCGAAAATCATTTAATGCAGATTTCTTTCTTTTTTTTAAATAAAGGAATATTTCCGTTGAGTAAATTTGCTATGCTCCAAGTAGGGTTGAAAAAAAAAACAGTATTCCGATCTTCAAATCATTGGGTGTTCAAAATCGGCTTATAGGTATGTAATATAAGTAACAAAACCAGGTACCGATATTTCTAATAAATCGATTGCGCCCGTATTATTAGTATGCCGATCTAATTAAGATTGTTTGATCCGGCGTATTGTTACTACTCTATTGTTACAATATCTCAAATTCGATAAATTCTACCGTCGTTGTTCATCAAATTTGAATGAACGAGCCGGAAACTCACAAGTTGAATGATGAGTCCGAGCTGCCTTGAATCTTCAACGAATATCAAATTAATATTATTAATTAAGTTGTGCTTATGACAGACAACGGCAAAATGTTACTCACAGATTTATTTTATTCAGAATAGTTTGCTTCTGACAACTTAAAGTTCACCATCTTATTAGAAATACCAGGCAATTTAGACGGTAATAACTGTTCTGTAATACTGTTCCAAAATACATCCACTCGACCCTTATGCGTCTTTATTTAAATACCCTTTCAAAACTTGTACTTCGTATAGGTACATTTAAGAAGGTATACTTAAAGTATAAACGGTAGAAAGTCCGTAAACGTCAAGAAATCCCTCTAAACCCAAATTACTTATATCGTCGATGGCGCGAGCGTGCGATGTTTGATAACGGGATTGCGAATTTGGACCGGACATATAACGAACTCATATAAATGCAATATGGGCCGCTGTGGACCGCGCCTCTGCGCCGCCGGACGGCATCTCCGCTCACCTTGCGACCTTTGCCTCCTGATTTATTCAAAGTATAAACTCAGCCCGAACACATCTACGTCGGATTTAGCCGAAACCACTTTCGCTTTTGATAGCGCTACGAAAAGATCATACCGTGACGCAGAATGCAGCAACAATCTCATAAATGGATCGACTTTATACGAGTTTATACGAGTACCTACTATACCGATCCGGATGAGTACTTATATACAGCACTGGTACTTCAAAATTATTGGTGGAGCTAGAATTTAATTTTATTATTATGAGTATCATGTTGCACAAACAAGGATCGTTATGCTCACTCAATTATCATGGTTTTTGGTTCCGTCGTAGATTGAATCGCCTTCACATACCAACATGTGACGTGACCATCAACGCCGGCTCATTTTGACTATTTAATTATAACAATAGGATCTTTTCGGTAGCACAAATGAGATACGGTCATTTTAGGCCGTTTTATGACTTGTCTGAGAGGTGAGCCGTTGTGCTTAAAAAGAAATTTACCACGTTTCACCCTGGTGGTTTACGCAGGTGAACGGTAGAAAATTTTTATTTAATTATTTTGGACATTAATTTCAATTAATCTCATTGATTTTGAATCAAATTCTTGGTGACCAACTAAAACAAACCAACAAGTAGCGTTGTAGAAGTTTCCAAATCACATTAAATTTAGCTTAGTATTATAACATTTTGTTTTGTTCTTCAAGGCTGCTAGACTTGGAAGGTACTAGACTATATTAATAGCCACATTCCCATATTATAATGGTTCATGTAACATTTATTATAGTTTACTAACGACAAAATAAGAAAAGTTTTCCAACTAGTAAGGGCAGGTCCTCGCCTCTGGCTAAATATTAAATTGCTCTGTAGAAAATCGTCTGGTACCTACATGTTTTGCTTACATTACCTACAAGAATATTGAATGTCCATATTGTAACGGCAGACACACATATTATAAAGTATTCAGACGTTGTTAAAATACAATACAGTTTGCTACATAATATAATATAATCCATGTATTGGACACCGATAGAGCACTGTCTCCCAACACACAGGCTTGAGCCTAGTTTGGGAGCCAGTTACAGTACCTATTGTGAAATTATTGCTACACCTTAGTTCCAAGACTTTTCCTGTTGTATCTATTTCTGAGACAATAAACAATTTTTATTTATTTAAAAAAAAAATGCTTGTAAAATAGTTTTTATTTTAAATTTTATTTGGGGAAGTCAACATCCTGTCATCATCCATTTTCACTGATTATACGCAGTTTTGTACTGTCTGTGGGAAGACTAAAGACTTATCCTGCTTGTCTTCTGCGCTGACGGCACAGATTCTCTCTATTCTTACAGGGTCGGCAGCAATGTGACTCCACTGGTGTGGCACTTGTCTATAGGCCACGGTAACCACCTTCCATCAGGTGGGCCGTGAGCTTGTCTACACTTTAGTTGTATAAAACCACACAATGTCTAAAAAAATGGATTTATCATTAAATTTAAAAAAATACTTTTTTCTAGCGATAGAAATACTTGAGATAATGAAGTCAAAAATATGTTTTTTCAAGTTTTGTCCGTTTGTCTGTTCGTCAAAACCTATATTCAGAGCTCACGTAAGATCCAACCTCTGAACATTCTCCAAGATTATCATAAACTTTACTAGATATCTTTACGATATCATAGATTTGATCCAAGTCGCTAAACAAATTCGATATAATTATCTAGCGCCGTGGGTCCTGACTTCAGGAAAAAAATCGTAAACCGAATCGAATAAATTCCTATAACCGGATTGCAGTGCTATCAACCGACACGAAAAAAATACTTAAACCACTGAATTGATTTTGATGCAATTGAATACATTAGATTAGACCTTGAAAATGGACATAGTTGTCAATAAATCAGTTTTGTTCCTTATCGTTGAAGCAGTCGCAACGTGAAAGGTGTTTGTAATATGTATATCTACACTAATATTATAAAGAGGAAAGATTTGTACCTATTTTTGTACGTTTGTATGTTTGTAATGAATAGGCTCCGGAACTACTGTGCCGCTTTCAATAATTCTTTCACCTATAAAAAGCTACACTATCTGGGAGTAACATAGGCTATATAACATCACGCTACTACTAAAGGGAGCGGAGCAGTGAGCATAAATGTCAATAAATCGGGCAGATTTCCATACATTAAAGTTGGACCGGAATCCGAATTCCACGCGGGCGGAGCCGCGGGCAACAGCTAGTCCTATATATTTATTCTAGAACACTGCTTAAAATTTATGAAATTGAAGTGCGTGGGTTGCCTTTTTCCTTTACCATTTGAAAAAAAACCTTATTGGAACCTTTCTCACCCAAGGCGTTGTTAGTAGTGATATAGATGCATGACGTCATTGCGCTATATATTTTACAGATGTACTCAGCCTACTGAACAGCATATTTAATGGCTATGTACTACATTGCAAAGAAAACCCGATCGCACTCGTAGCCTTTGGCTTTGCCCCAACAGCGATTACGGTCGAGTGAAGTAATGGATTTTCTTGGAAAATTATTGAAATTTCGAATGTACCTATAAGTTACTAGGTAAGTCTACTCAAAGCCAAGATATACAGGCAACAAAATTTCAAATTCTATGTGGATTCAAATTTGAGAACAACACTTATTTAGAACGCTAGTTCGCTCATCCCAGCTTCACATGAAATTTCAAGGCAATTATTTTTCTAAAATATATGAAGCCTCAGCTACCTTACCTTACATTTCATTATTAACACTATTTGCCCAACTTTGAGCTTTATTCGTAAGTGAAAAAAAAGGAAATTAAACAGTTTTGACAGAACCAGCATCGGACTCGGGATCTCATCCATACCGTAGTCTTGGGTACCCATAGGTCTACCGATTAAAAATTCGTCGTATTTAACTTGTACACTCTCTCTCTCTCACTCCTTCTGTCTTCCAGTAACATCAACCCCGACAAAGGCATGAAAAGATCACTATGTGACTGTCTTGTGAGCCGACGGTATTACATCACAAGACCCATGCTCAAGGATCAAAGACCATCTTGAACTCACTCTTGAACTCGTTAGTTAGTGGTACACAGCATCAAAGTTATCATCGCCTAAACCACATAATATTAATAGACATTTTACTAAACTAAGTACCTACATATATCGATTAAAATAAAAAAAAGCTAATACAGCTCAGGCGGGACTCTAACCCACGATCTTTCCTTTACCGGGGGAATGCTCCACTGAGCCACCGAACTTCATCGGAAACGGATCCAATATTTCTATCTTCTATACATCCGTCTTGGGGGATTAATCGATTTCAATAGTTAGCATACCAAATGCTTTAAAATTTCATTTAATAAGTACTTATAGTTATATCAAGTACTAGCCGACCCAGCGAACTGTGTACAGTCATATTTTTTTCCGCCCGCGTGTTTTTTTTTTTTTAATTTATTACTATTAAAACAGGACAGTACATTAACTATTACTAATAATAGCACAAAAAACTACTAAGGTTTAATACCAATGCTATGGAAAGTTATCGACGAATTAACAAAGGTCTATAAAATATATATCATATTATAATACTATACATATCACAATACCTACACAACAACAATGACTATTTTAATTTTATTAATAAACAATACTTAACATAAACATGCAGAAAAAGTAACACAAATCTTCTACCTACAAGGAGTTTAACATTTTACACCTGATACAGTGTTACACTTTTGTATATCAGACGGTAGATCATTAATAAGCCTCGGAACAATATAGCCGTAATCCAGATTTTTCCATATTTTCTCACCGTTTAAACCTTCGCTGGACTTTCACGAACATTTCAAGACGAAAATTAGCCAAATCGGTTTAGCCGTTCTCGAGTTTTACCGAGACTAACAGTAGGTATTGAAATTTATTTTCATTTCTATAAAAGATAACACCGACTTATATGCCTCAGCACACAACACACGGCGAAAATAAAAGTTAATATATTCTATTTCTCAGAAAAGTACATTGAAAACAAGAAAACAAATTCGCTGTACCAATGAGAGGGGAGCTTTGAGTATCTATCTTACTATAGAGCAAGTCTAACACTATGGTCCATTGTGCCGAGTGTAAGCAGTTTTTTATCTGTGGCATAGAGCGCCTATAGTGATGTTTCATTACTTAATACCAAAATTATCGATAGTTGGTTAGGTATGTTGTGAATTTAGTGTGACGCATGCACGGATGGATGGATAAAATTAAAACCAAGATACAAATATATTAGTATCATTTAATGAATTATAGAAATTAAAATTACGCACAGAGTATCAAAATAAATTTAAATATTATTATAATGTAATATTTCAATTTATTTTGATACTCAAAATAAATTTTATTTTGATACTCAAAATAAATTTAAATATTACGTAACTGTGCGTAAAGACTGTAATCAAAGTTTTGTTTTGAATATTTTAATGTGTACATTTCAGTATGAGATTGGAAAAAATCAATAAATTAATCATTTAAAATCTCTCCAGCAAACAAAAATATTAGCCGTCTCTGGAACAAAATGCTTACATATATTAATTTGGGAATAGTTGTTGAATGGTGACTTAAGATTTATTAACTAAAAACATAACGATGTATCATTCATGTTAGAGGTATCGGGATAGTTACCATGTTCTATTGTTTCAAGTTTCCGATATTTCGACTTCAGTCCTCCCTCCTACAGTCTCGGACCGTCAAGCTGAGTGCCACCATTGTAACATGGTACGTATCTATAATGGTGACCCTCTTTTTTCAAGACTTTGCCTTCAGCTTACCATTAGGCGAGGCGAAGTCAAATTGACGTGTCCAATAAAAAAAAGTTCCTTCGTGATAATGGTGCTTGCAACAGTGCCGAAAGATCGAAAATTCGAATCAATAATCAATACAACATGGTAAATATCCCGATAATAGTAATGTGAGTGACCATGATAGTTTTAATACCTATATTATGTATTACTATCCCTTAAAAAGCGTTAATTTATTTAACTTTTGTCTTTTTGTTGTGCTAATATTACATTTGCGTATTAAATATTTTATCCTTATATCTACATATTTTTGCACCACTGCACGTATCAAATGTACTAAATGATTGCTGGAAGGCGATTGCTGAAATATGTGCTCATGCAGTGTTGTAAAAATATCTTTACCCACAAACCACTTCATTGTTTCAATTAGTACGCTTATACCTGTTAAATTAACGTTTTTTTTTAGGTGTTATAGTTTTCTTTATTATACTTTCAGTTTGCATGCAAATATATAACATCATTTGATGGATATATGAGACCACCCCTGTCTTTTAACAGAATGAACTGATGATATATGTTGTAATTTGTGGATACAAGTGCATTAAGACATTCCATACAAGTTAGTGTATTAAGTAAATGGCGGACCACGTAGCCAGCTATGTATGAAATTACTTGTTTGGATACCTCGGTCAAAATAGTCTCAGGCAAGACACCAGTGATGACATCACAATCAGCTATGAATTGCGAGTCTGTCATTTGCAACGTTCCATCAGGTTGTGATCTATATCCTTTAGTTGTTAGATTTATGGTATCTGTAGATGATGAACAATGTAGTAATTGTATCGGGCCTCTTTATAGCTTTCACCCATGCATCTATTATTTGACGTCTTTTTGGAAACATAACAAAAACAATAGTGCATAATATACAAAAGTATAATGAGCAGATTTATTTGTTTACGCATTAAATACTCTATACTACATAAAATAAACCTACAATGAAACTCTACTGCGAAAAGAAAATTATCGTAACCGAAAGTGCATGTGTTACATCACTATTCATTTTAAAGGAAAAATGGCCGAGTGCAGCCGTCAGCTGTAACCCGCCCCGCGTTTCTCGCAACCCCCTAGGAGACCCGTATAAATTTTATGAAAACAAATAAATTAGTCATTTACACTTCTCACCGGTGATATGAAATGTTATCATTCTTTTTAGTTTTCTTTCGGGAATCGTTTTGACAGCCTGGCACTGCACAGTTCACCATTATTACCACAAAATGAAATAAACTGTTATTTGCGAAATCACTTTGACGGATATTGTTTTGCTACTGATTGCAGTTGTCAAAAATCCTACGCCCTGTTCACACCTGTGATAGCAGTTCATACTTGCTAAGGCTTGCTCTATGGATAATAGATACTCTAAGGAGGGGAGTAAATTTGATAAAGCATTGTCTATTCGTGCGTACGCTACTGCCTACATACGTAAAGGGATAAGGAAAAGTGCTGAGAAAAGTTATGCTCTGCTAGTACTACGTCATCATCATCATTGTATACTGTTCACGGGCAATTATTTCCTCAAAAAGAACCATTACAGGTTTCTCACTTAGGAAAATATTTCCTTTGTTTAAAAATTTATGCTTACACGAAAAAAATTGACGTCAAAGTTATGTAAAATGTATTCTTTGAGATTGTTGTATTTCTTCGTGGAATATTATTTTAAAGTAAGACTGTGTACTAAGATGTATTATTACGAGGGCGACATGGTCACTACTTTTGTGTACTAAAAAAAAAATAAAGATTAAAAAAAGTAAGACCTACGTGGAATGTTTTATTCTAGAAACAGATTCTTAAATAAATATTTCACGTGTACTCAAACGCCTTCTGTTCTTGTAATTCTCTATAATTACTAAAACAACATAACTTGTAGAGGTTTTACATTTACGCCGCTCATACGCGCTCACGTATTAAACACACAAAGACATCATACATTAAGGTCTCTGTCACGACACAAACCTAATTAGACAAGGCCTCTTGTCAGAAATAACAAACCATAATACTTCATTATTATTTCAGTTTGTGAGGTACGCTTAGGTTTCGTTGTTTGTTGGTATGAAACTATCTAGTCTCGAGTTCTTTTGTCCGTATGACAAAAAGCGGCGCGTACCGACGCCACTACATTACTCGTAATAACTTCCTGAGTCTGCACGATGAAATAATGGGGCGTAACGTGGCGTAACCGCCTCGTCTTACTGTCCTCTCGTTACCTGCGATTCCTTTTATGTCCCTGCTCGTCTTTCATATTCTACTGTACTATTTTTTTGTACCTGATTAGTGTCTACGGTTTCAATGAAGTTATTCCTTGTCTGGCTTGCTGTATCTAGTTATCCCCCATACTAATATTATAAATTCGAAATTGAAGATGTCTGCTGTCTGTTTGTCTGTCTGTCTGTCTGTCTGTCTGACTGTTTGTCTGTCTGTCTGTTACGCTTTCACGCCTAAACCACAGAACCAATTTTGATGAAATTTGACACAGAGAGATTAGACCTTTTGAAGGGACATAGCCTATGTTTGGTCGCGATAACCGACATCCACGCGGGCGGTGCCGCAAGCTACAGCTAGTTTAATATATTCCATCATAACAGGAAATCTCTAAAAGGGTAAGCAGAGGTTACAATGAACAACATTTTACTATTTTCATTTTGTCATATATCTTATCCTTTCCTACTTAATAATATATGGAAATTTTACAAATTTTCATATATTATTACGAACGGCTCAAACGGCTGCACGGACCTAACTGAAATATGTTACAAGGCATACCTACGCTATTTTTTATTCCTGGAATATGTTCCCATGGGTTGTAAAAACGGGATCCGTATTCCACGCGGGCAACAGCTAGCAAAAATATAAGTTTGCGAGCCCACCACTTTGGCATTTAGAAGTAAGAAGTAAAAGAAGCCTTTAAGGCTAGGATCGCGTCCCTACAACTCTGATTACTTTTTTACTAAAACAAGTCATTATTAACTATCTACTCATTTTAAAATGTTAGAACAACACTTAGAAAGTAATCTATCACCCGTGTTATTAACATTCAACAGTTTTAATGATTAAATTCTGAAATAGATAATAACTTTTCTTATTCTATAAAACTGCTTGTAGGTAATACACAGCAAATTTTTAATTAAAAATATACAATGAAGTATGAAAAAGAAATAGTAAATAAATATTCTCACAAAATAGATATTAAAAGTTAATTCTCAACATAATTGTAAAGACAACAAGAAGCTAAACAAAATATTAGGTAAGTAATGGTCTTTGAAATAGTATACATACTCTCGCCAGTGAATCCCCGACGGGGTAGGCAGAGGCGTATTAACATCCACATTTCGCCAACTATGATTTGCGGTCCCACGTAATAGGGGGCGAGCCTATTGCCGTCTAGCGGGCACTGTCATGGGCTGTGTGTTTACTGTCGGATGGAGAACAGCCCTATCCCTTACTCGCCTTTGACGACACCCACAGGAAGAGGTGGGGTGGCCCTATTCTACTCTACCGGGAACCAACAAAGCAATCTCTTCTGCCCCCCTAGACAAGTGGCAATTCGTTGCTCGCCGTATGATGGAATAGAATGACAAATGTATAGGATTTGACGTTTTTGACATTCGTTGACGCCTGTCATATACGTCAAATCCCATACATTTGGCATTCTATTCCATCATACGCCGAGCAACGAATTGCCACTTGTCTAGAGGGGCTGATTTTTTTTTTCATTGCAGATCTTTGAAATATCTTCATCTAATGTTCACTAATCATATCTTGTATATACCTATTAATCTAGACAAAAAATGTTTTACGATATTGCAAAGTTAACGATTTTTTTTTTCATTTCGACCCTTTAGTGCTTAGACTGAAGGTGCTCCTAATACATTATTCATAAGCTGGTTTTGCGTTACCTTATTCAGTGATATTATTTTTTTGGAACATCTACAGGTTCAAAGAACAAATCTACTAATCATATTATGTAAAAGCATATTTTTCTCGTTCATGTATCTTATAGTACTATTATAAAATTATAAATTACATGTATCTGCACATTGGATATACAACGTGTTACAGAAAGGTGTGGTCATATTCGGGGGACGCATTAAGTGTCATATAAATAACATATTGGCTTGGGGAAGAAATCAGATTTACTTGCTATGACGTAGAAAAATGCTTTTCTTTTTTATCGACCATGTGTAAACTGGTGGAAATTGCCGATAAACGTACAACACTACAAAATAACCAGGGCTTACAGCACGCTGTTAAGAGCTGTTTACAAATAAACTACAATTTGAACCCGAGTAGGTTTACCAAACGATCTAAATTGGTGAGACAGTCTCAATATCGTCCTACTCAACTACCAGATAAGTTCATTTTATGATGTTATCGGGCAAAGAAATTCTGAAGTAGCTTCTAACTTATTAAAATAGTCTAAAAATGTTGGTAGAATTCACTTAATTAATAAGAAAACGTTTTTATGTTTCTGAAATCATTCATCAGCTGTATGTGAGACTGTCTCAAACGCTTCCTTTGCCTAAGGTTAACCTACATTCAATACCAGGAGCCGTGGACAACCGAATTTGCAGCCACACCTCATAATATTATACTAATTAAAATTGGTTCCGTACCCAATTTAAATTTTTTTCTTTTTTTGATCTTGTAAATATTTTTATTTATTAATTTAATAAAATATAATAGTTAATTTTTTGGATCAATTTACGTTTTATTTTATCAAAATGTTATGAAAAAATTAAAAAAATAGCATAGTAAAATAAACAAAAAGCATATTCAAATACCAGGATAACATAACATGTAAGAGCGATTTCGTCAGAGTTTTTAAAATATTATGCTACGTTACCCTAAAATAATTCATAATAAAAACTATTTTCTGCATTCCTGGTATAAGATGTACCTTTTTGACCGTGGTTTCTTAGCAACCACGTTGTTTAGTCATTGTATCTGAAGTTTATTAAAAATATGCAATTTTGTGTAAAATATTACGAAAAAATAGCGAACATAGTATGTGATTTTGAGCCGTTGTTTAAATTTTAAAAACGTATGCCCGCATGCCGTGGAGATTTACGCATACTGTGGCGGCATGAACTCCTCAGTACTTGTGTTTGTGATGTGACATACTTAGGTGATAGTTAAAACTCATTGAGTCGTGCTCGTGAAGTGATAAATAAGTACATTTCTGTGGCTGTAGGTACACTTACCAGATTAGGTATATCACCGTTTCGCTGAAAATAGACCCCGGTAAGTGTTAGTCAATGTATCCGTAAGCTCCATTGTAGGTAGGTACTTACACCTCTACGCAGCTGTTCGCCTGATAGCCGAAATACTGTTTGGCTACCAGGCGAACAGCTGAGTGAACTTATCGCAAAAGGACAAAATACAATAGTGATGTCACCTACCCCGTTTACTAATGTATCGATTAATTTAAGGAATTTTAAAATTTTGTATGATGATTAACGATGCCATCACTTTATTACTATTTGTACTTTAGTCGGTGCCCAGGAGTTCCTTATCAGACATGTGTAACGACCCTTAAATATGACCACACCTTTATGTAACACGTTGTATTTTAAAAAACTCGGAATATGTTGATTTGTAACACAATTTTTTTGTTATTGTTGTCTGATTGTCTGATTTGTCTGTGTGAATGGATTTTGTTGTTTTTTTTATCAAAAGGGTCTTGTCTTGATTAGATTTAAAATCTGGCGTATTTAAATGGTTGAGTAGAATCGGAGATATGCCCAAAAATCGCGATGACCGACATAGCGGGCCGAGGCCCGGGCATTAGTATGATTAAAGAATATCTAATCTTATCGAATCTCAAATAACTATTAGACTTTCCTATTCATATTGAAATTGCTTATCAGAGATTACTCTCAGCGATAATTTTATTCATGCTGTATTTAATTATTTTCAAATTATTTCAATCAATGTTTTTTATTGAGTGGACCTGGAGTGAGCTGGCAAAGATAATATTATATCATTCATGTTATGAGAATCCATGAATGGTATTTTATTTTATTTTTATTTTATTTTGGTGTTTTTCTTTTTTTTGTGTATTTCTTTTTGTGTATTTTTTGTATACCTATTTGTTTTGTGATTAATTTAGTATGTTGTGTCTTAATTTATTAATTTAGTATGTCCAGTACTGTTTTGGGGTCATCCCTGTAAAGGTGGTGGATTAAGTTATGAAATAAATCAATAAATAAAATAAATAAATAAATATTCTAGAAGTAACTATTTTAATATCATTTCACGTGATGTATTGTTAGTTCTCCTTTATTCCAGCGGCTATACCGATCCAATCTAGCATTTTGGAACCCAGGATTTATTTCATACGATTTTTCTCGTGATGTAACCAAGCTCGGCTTTTATGCGAGCAACTGATTACCGTACCTGTCCCCCCTACCTCCAGAGGGAAGCCTACGCCAGAGCCTCGTCCATAAATCAGTAAGTACCTATACTGGTTCTTAGGTAAAGTTAGCTTGGGTCCCAAAGATCTTCGAGGGGCCCTTTCAGTAGTGTATCCCCTGAATATATTTTTAGACTAATTTAATATTCAAAATGTTTGTACTAAACTAATTACATAACTAAAAGATATTGTAATAAAAAGACTGCAAGCTGTAAAACGTAATTATATTCCAGTAATTTTATTACTATCTTTTTGTCTATACATTAATCAAATTTTTAGTACCTTCAAAGAATCTGTTGCTTGTATATTTAATTTACAAGATCATAATTTAATTCTAAGATTTTCCTGTAAACGTTTCATTTAAGAGCATCTCGAAAATTCTCGAGTGACACTTGAAATAAAGACGCTTAAAAGAAATTCAGACGCTTTTGTGCGGCGCCATTCTGTGGTTCTAACCCACAAACACGAATGAACTTTGTTCTCGTATCCGCGATGTCATTGAAACGAGAAGAAGCAAATATGAACAAGGAACGTAATATTTTAAATTAGGAACATTCAGACATATATTGGTACAATGCAGCGCCTATTTGGGTTGGTAATCTGGAAAATCTCACAATATAAACTATAAACTGATCGAGCTGATCAATCTATGAACTGACTGTTGGTCGTTTTATAAACTCCGCACGTTGAAACACACCTAAAACGTTGCAACTTCACGCAATATTTAGAATTCGTTTATATGATATCTCAACAATATTTTTAATGTATGTAAGATAGGTCTTATTACTTTTGGTTATTTTTCCTCTTTTATTGTTTATATTTATATATATTTCCAGTACAAAACTAGTCAAAGTTACATAGTACCAGAGTATATAATAGTCGCTAAGCCCACTGGCATATCAATTAAGATTTACAATTGCCAGCAATCTGTAACAAAAAACTTAAAAATATTTTACAATTATGTGCCTCTCTATAAAAAAAATAATAGAATCTCAGCCTGAATAAATTGTGTTCTTGTAACACTAAAAAAATACTCAAGTCCTCTTTACCCTCTACGAGGTCTACGACGTAGCGCTACGATTGAGTAGTAGCGAATCCTTAGTGAAAAAGTGTTTCAACGACTTTGTTCTATTTATCGAGATGTAAATGTACGAAAGTTCAACAGTAACCATTGCATTATACTTAAGTAGGAATAAATATATGTACTGATGTATCAGATAATACTCATTTAGCTCACATTTTGTTTCCACTTTTCCCCTTTTTTTTTTCCTTATGCCTTCATTCCTGTGCGAAAGTCGCAATGCAACAAAGACAGTAACAGTGGAATACAGTAATTACTTAACAACATTATAGTCACGCCTGTAAGTGTTCGAAGGGTATTTGTATTATCGCCCACATTTCAGCAACTACGAAGTTCGGTTCCACGTAATAGGGGACGAGCCTATTACCGTCAAGCGGTCATTTTGTTACTGTCGAACACAACCCCTTTTCTTAGTCGGCTTCTACGACACCCATGAGATGGGTTGATTCTTTTCTTCTCCACCGGGCACCAACACGGCAAAACACAAAATGAAATAATTCAATAACAAAATTGCTTTCGAAATATATTTTATTTGTCCAGTTTCCAATTTGTTATCGGCTTGCACGGTGCAGGGCGAGTGTGGCGCGGCCCGCCGGCCAGTGATATTTCTTTGTCACGTCCTATTGTAATTCTCCTACTGGGTAATTTACTTTTGATATACAACACTATATCACGCTGATTGACTTCACGTGTCATGCGCAAAACAAGCCATTTATTTTAGTTTATAAGAACTTTTAGGGTATTAGTAAGAATAATGCTGTATAATAGTTTTACCTTGCCCGAAAAGTACATTACCGACCACATACCGTTCATTTATGTTTCCAATATTGTGTTTGACATTGAACATTCCTTATAGGTATTTAAACTTTCATGGTCGTTCACATAACTATTAGAACTATCGGGATATTTACCATGTATTGTTTGGAGTTTCCGATATTTCGGCGCTGTTGCAAGCACCATGATCACGGAGGAACTGTAGTACTGGCGGTAAACGGTGAAAAAGTTTTTAGGAGAACATATATCGATCTACCCTCTTTCGAACTCGAAAAATACATGGTAAATATCCCGATAGTTCTAATAGTTATAGGACATTCCTTATTCCTTCATTTATCCTTTTAAACTATTCCCCTCCATCTTACCCAACTTGTTTTGGGTCTACCTGACCTGCCAACCTTCAACCATGTAAGAAAAACTGAACTGTATTAAAATATCCATCTTGTTTAAAAAATACATATCAAAATCGTATTCAGCCGTACAACATATATCATCAAAGTATGAGTACATAATATTCACTACTCGAATAACAAACAGTAATAATCTAAACAGTTATTTTCCCATAAATAATGGGAACGGGATACGCTTTAAAATTACATTCTCGGATGGAGGAAGGAAGTAGCTGGCTATTATTATTCCAAACATCAGAAGATGTTAATCACTTTGAAATTCGCTTACTGAACAAACATAACATGAGTATTATTAGTTATTAGTATACCCACTTATATATTGGTGTATATTATTTGACATCTTATATTCAAGACCGAAAAATGTTGAAATGTTACATTATGCTAGTATATAGTGGAGGTCAGCGGAAAATATCAGTTCAGCCTTCGCTTCGCAGTTAGGTTGAAAAGTCGACCCCATGAGTTGGAAAACTGATGATGAGATTAAGAGGATGATGGCGGGAAGTCTGACTAGGAGATGCTGTTCTTACACCGCTGTGATTGGTGATTGGTTGTTTACTGCAGAATATACAGCATTGTGATCAAATAACGGCACAAACACTTCTAAGGAATATTTACATAATGTACATAAAATTAAAAATAAAACTAAAAACAAAAGAACTGTTGTACCTACCCATTAAAACTTAAGTTAAAACGCGTCGTTAAATTCCTCAGTATCACATGCCTCTTGTGGTTATTACATGTGGATTTTAGAAACATAGAAGTCAATACTTTATGAATATTGGAGTATTCTCGTTACACAACATGAACCTCCCTGTCTTAGAAATGAGTACAACAAAAGCGTACTCAGCACGCTTATTATCTGACATTTTACTAAAGAATAAGTCATTCCTTTCCGTAACTTTGTACTTTTATTTAATGAAAGTTTATGCTAAGAAAAATATCATAAGGATGTCCAGTTCTGAAGGAACAATTTTAGATAGACTTTCATTTTATATTAACAAACGCGAAACGAATCAAAATTAAAAATTGAAATCAACTCACATAGGGTTTCCTAGAAGTAAAATATCGTTTACACTATCCCTTCTTTTCACATCCTTGATTATGCATAAAGCTACCTAGATTTTAGCTATAACCACCCAAATAAACTTGAGTGCCTCCAAAACTTTTGCATCAGATTCATATTTAAGCTCAGCAAATATGATCCCGTTTCTGAGTATCGTACTAAGTTCAAGTGGTTACCCGTACGACTTTGCTAGAGTGTTTAAATTTATTCCCTCGTATACAGTATGCTTAGTATTATAATTATTTATACTCTCTCTGTCTCTAAACCATGATGTATAACAGAACTAATCCCTCGAAATATCAAAGATATTGAATAAAATAAGAGCTATGATCAAAAATTTTACATACATCCTACTAATATTATAAATGTGAAAGTTTGTGAGAATGGATGTGTGGATGTTTGTTACTCTTTCACGCATAAACGGCTGGACCGATTTGGTTGAAATTTGGTATGTATATAGGTTATACCCTGGATTAACATATAGGCTATATATCAGCGATGAACGGGATCAGAATTCCACGTGGGCGGAGCCGCGGGCAACAGCTAGTACAGGCTACTATATACTCACGACTGTAAATCCGCGAAGGGCTAGGCAGTGATGTATTATCACATTTCGCCAACCATTATTTTCGTTCCTACATAGTAGGGGATGAGCCTATTACCGTCAGGCGGGCACTTATTCATGCATGCAGACACAAAAAATTTACTATCACCAACAAGATGTATTATGGCGTATTCTCTGTATCCGGCTAATAAACGCATAGTGATTTATCGCAACTTAACATTGTACGGCTACATACGGGAGCTATTAACACACACCTGGGGTGATCACCGTAACTCTACTTGATATAACTACAAAATCATGGAAGGCGACACAGCAGCCATTCTGGTGCCATAAATTGAGTTATCTGGTTTATTACAAGCGCAGACCAAGTGGTTATAAATCGCCCGTACTAGCTATAAACAAGGCGCTCTCTAGGTGACTGTCAATCGAATACACTAGCAAAACGTCCCCATAAATATTGTTGCAGGTATTTCACACGTATTTCCATACCAAATTGTGGAACGATAGTCGTCTATCATTCGCTTTGACGTATTTCACATCACGAAAAATCTGACAAAGTTACAAATGTTTGCAAATTGACGGCATAAATATCTACCTACAGGTAGACGTTCGATTACATATTTCTACCGTAAGGTTGGAAAGAACATTATGTGAGTAGGTATCTACATCACACCCGCGCGATAAATTTATCTTTCATTGTTTTCAAACGCTATTTTTATCGTAAAGGAGACAACGTATGGTAAGTTTGTTAAAGGAAATATTTGCCTTTTATTACATTATATTGCTGTTAAATTTCAGATAGTGATGCATGTGTATGACATGGCAGTTTTATATTTATTTACGTCTCATGGTAAGCGATTACCAGTATATGCTAGAAAAAAGTACTCGTGTATTACTGTGATGGATATACAACACGGTTATGGTATTGGTTAGACACCTTTGAATGGCCTGACTTCGAACAGGCTACACTGGAAGTGGTCGGTCCGCCTGTGCAACTTATACCTACCAGAATCACCTTCATCCTCAGTTTAAAAGTTAGCACTCATAAGTCATAAGAAGCTCTGACATCAGTGACATAATATAGTAATAGTGACATAGTATCATAGTAGTGACATCAGTTTTGCGGTTATCTGTAGAGTGAAGGGAAGGCACCTCCTCAGTTGAGTGACTCCTATTTCGAACAGTAAATCCGATTATGTACCCCTCTTCGAACATACGTTTTTCTATATTGTGAATTCAGTTGATAAAACTACACACAACAAAATTTTCCATGAGTTGTTGTTTATTTTGGTGTAAAATTCACAGCTATCGACCAAATAAAATTGGAGAGCAGGTGTTCTCTGCGGGGGTCGGCAGTGACTAATGAGCGGTCACAGCGTCGACTGGCGGCCCGTGGGACTCGCCGCTTAAATACCTCACGGCAAAACATATTAGTAAATAACATAATGCGGAAACCATTCATCCACAATTACTTCAGTAGGGTCGAACATATATTATATACAGCTGCCCACAAAAGTAGCATGATACATTTCAAGTTACCGACCGCCTTACCTGTGAAACCTTTCATAAAATGATTAAAATAAACCTGAAATATATTAAATTTCTCCTCTAAAGACTACAAAATTACTTACACATCAATTTAGTTATTGATATTTTTTCAATGTAATTGTTGTTCGTAGCAAGTTTTGAAAGCAACTGTACCTAGTGCAAATTAAAGTAGGCACGAGTAAGTATTCCCTGCGGGCCGGGGTTTGCAAAAGCCGAGATTAAGAGCCACCATTTCCTTTTAGTATTAAACTAATTACATTTTAGGTAATAATTATGATTTCCATGGCGCCATGAATAATTATCATATTATTTCTATCATTATGAGTTCATTATATGTAATCTTTAAAGACTAACTAGTCAAGCACTTTAAATCAAATGATACATAATCTAATATATAAAAATCAATGCCACTTTTCGTTGTTATTTTATAACTCAAGAACGGCTGAACCGATTTGGCTAATTTTAGTCTTGAAATATTTGTGGGTGTCCAGGGAAGGTTTAAAGGATGAGAAAATAGGTGCAGCGGGAACGGGAAAAATATGGCGGTACGAAGTTCACCGGGACAGCTAGTATATAATATAGACGCAAGTGTGTATATAAGTAAAACGTAGATACAGTTTTCCTTTTGAGTTCCATGTCGCTTCATACCAAAAAGAGGGTATTATTTTAAGTTTACTTGGAAGAGATCCCTTCTGGCGATGAGGCCGGCCATTGTGTATTTAACGTTATGGTTTCTATGTCCATGAGTTTTATTTATACATCGTTCCTTTTAATATTAACGAAGTGTTGAAAAGACATGGATTAAATTAAAAGCAGACGAAGAACGTATTCTATAATAAAAATTAATTATGCTAAAGGAGAGATAATATCATCATGGAGCAACAACTAGCCACACGCATGTTGCGCATCAGCTAGCAACATCGCGCGTGTTGCGCAATGTTGGTGAACTTGTTGAGCGACACGTGTTAATGATGCTTAGTAAATGCGAAGTTCAAACTAGTGCATAGTGTAAGATGCGTTGCTTGATGCATTAACAAATATTTATAATACGTTATAGTGATACCCATTATTACTATCTATTAGAATATTCCATCAAGAACCAAGCGGTTCAGTGACTTACTTTTGCCGCACCATTAAGACCTGGAATTGCTTACCAGCTCATGTGTTTCCCTCTTCCTAAAGTCCTGGGTCCTTTAACCGGGCCGTGAAAAATCGTCTGCTGAGGTCACCATTGTAACATGGTACATGTCTGTAATAGTGACCCTCTTGCCTGAAACTCTGCCTTCAGCTTACCAACAGGCGAGGTGAAGTCAAATGGGCGTATCTTTTATAAAATAATAATAATAATCGGACTACATACTCGTATATTATGTACGAGAAAATATATCTTTATTATTACTAAAGGTTAACTAAATCAAAGTATATTATGAAATAAAAATGTTTGTGAGTCAAGAAGATCCCAATTGAATCAGATATCCAATATTTACGTAGCCACTGCCACAGCTATAATATAATTATGTTCAGTAAGTTACCCAGTCGCAATATTGGAAGAATTTCTCACACCGGTTACAGAAAACCGATAATTTTATACGGTCCTTGGTTCTCAATTACGTACGATGGCTCTTTTTACTGGACAAATCGAAGCCCGGTCAATATTCAATTATGTGATGCTCCATCACTCTACTGCGTGGCAGAAACCCATCAATCTGCTGGTGCTAATAAACCATGGAAGCCCCTCTATATTTGTTACTGGCTGGTTGAATTAATTGATAACTCTATTATTCTGATTGCTACAAACGCCTGCTATTGACAGTGGCTTTCAAATTTCGAATTAAAAAAATATCAGCTGGGCATTTTTTTTTTTGCTACACATAATAATATCTCTACTAAGATTGTTAGAGTTTTTTGCGTGCGCTAAATCCCCACAGTTTCCCCCAGAGGACTGATGACCGATGGGGTCGAAAAGTCCTCGAGTGGAGGCCACGTATCGGCAAGCGCAGCGTAGGACGTCCACCCACAAGGTGGACAGACGACCTCATTAAGGCCGCGGGAACGCGCTGGATGCGAGCCGCTTCCAACCGGTCCTATTGGAGATCTATAGGGGAGGCCTATGTCCAGCAGTGGACTTCCTATGGCTGAAATGATGATGATGATGATGATGAAATCCCCACAGATACCCCACCCTACGCCGTCTGTGGGTCGTAGGTTGTCGAAGGTGAGATTGTCTGAGACATATCTCTCGCACCCGGCCAACCCAGGGCCATGTCTATCGAGTTGACTCTCTTCGGGTGTATTAAGTCCGTAGCCGACCGCATGCGAAAACTGCCGACGCACGCAGCAGATGCGCGGAATTCATTGCGGCTTGTCAATGGTCCCCTTTATCTGTATCGGAGTTTAACAAGTAATAAGTACGCGGTTTCTGCTGCATGCGTTTGTCGTTGTCGTATGCGGTCAGTTTTGGAATCATACCTTTAGGGTTAGAAACAACAGGGTGACTAAAAACAACACAGTTTAGTAAAAGGCTGTTTGGGGTTTTCGTAGTTAAATCAACATCACCTGCTACTTGCCGGATGAGGATCTGGTGCGATCCAGTGCGTAAAGTTAAGACGGCAGTCGCTCCCATACCTATTAGCCATGAGTTAAACCAGTAGACCCCGGGTTTCAGGGTGAAAGCGTCGGATGTAACTGGGAACAGCGCTATGTTAAGATAATGATGATGATATAATTTCGTAGAATATAATTATTTCAATATTTTCAATGGTTAATTTTGGGTGTCTCCCTCTGCCTACCTCTTCGGGGATTTACAGGCGTGAAATGTATGTATATTTCAATCTACATTAAAAAGTGGTTAACAGTTAACAGTTCGAGACTATTAGCAATACCACTTGCATTATACTCTACGGTTAAAAGTATAATGCCTCGCCTTTTAGCGAATCCATTACTTACAGAAAGTAAAAGAAACGTTACTTGCATAAATTTTATATGACTTTAATATTGTTCGCTTCTGTGAATTCCTTTTATTTCGAATGTTTTTTTACATTTAACAATATTGATTCGTATTCATATCTAGGTATATATTGTATACCTACAAATACAAAAATGGATAGGAGTTTCTTTTGTTCGCGTTATAACTTGAGGACGAATTTAACGATTTCAGTCATCTTTTATTGATTTGCCTAAAAATGTTACATTTTTTTATCTTCAAATATCTAAAACAACCTTTGAACGACCGCTGCTTCGAAAATGTTTATGATTCAGTCTATCTTGTGCCACCTTTGCTCTCACACTGAACTCCGAACATCTACATTCAATTGACTTGGAAGTTGGAATTGTCAATTATTACTGAATATTTTAGGAACTGTGGAATGCTAAGTGAATTAAATATCTATCCACAAGTATATTAAACTAATAGATTATACTTTGGATAACAATAGAATAGAGCCGAAGTTGATAACCGCAGGTTTAAATCGATTGAATTATTATGTTATCAAACTTATCAGTCGTGCCGTTCCCCTTTTAGTGGGGATCAATTGTAGATTTAATCTCGCAATAACCTTTCCACGGTTGACCTTTAGGTACATTTAACTGATAACTAGGTCACACAATTAAGTTACTACTATGTACTAACTATATTGTAGTTCGTTTATGTAGTATTTTTATGTAGAATGTTATTAAAATAAATTCGGCCAAGTGCGAGTCGGACTCGCCCATGAAGGGTTCCGTAGTAGCAAAGGCGAAAATTGCGGTTTATGACGTATTAAAAAAACTACTGACTGGATCTCGTTCGAACCAATTTTTAGTGGTAGTTTGCACATTTTTCCACTTTGGAAGTGTCTCTTGCGCAAACTATTTAGTTTAGAATTAAAAGAATTAATATTCAAATTATGTTAGAAACCTCAATAGCATTTTTAAAGACCTATCTATAGATATCCCACACGTATGGGTTTGATGAAAAAAAAAATTTTGAGTTTCAGTTCTAAATATGGGGACCCCCAAAATTTAATGCTTTTTTTATTTTTGTGTGAAATTCTTAATGCGGTTCACAGAATACATCTTCTTACCAAGTTTCAACAGCATAGGCCTTATAGTTTCGGAGAAAAGTGGCTGTGATATACGGACGGACAGACAGACAGACAGACGGACGGACGGACAGACATGACGAATCTATAAGCGTTCCGTTTTTTGCCATTTGGCAACGGAACCCTAAAAACGGTCAACTACAAGTCAGACTCGCGCACTGAGGGTTCCACTTACAACTGGATTAAGGAACAAACAAGAGAAGTACAGTCACCAATATAGCTCACATAACAACACAAATTGAAGCGAAAAAAGGCTGGCCCCAACCAACGACCACGGAGGACCATGAGCTACACAAGAAATCGTTACCATTGCACCTTGAATTTTAATCTAAAAACAGCACAGCTTTTAGAATAGTTTTTTTTTTTTCAAACTTTTTTTGCATCATCAAACAAAAAAAAGTATAAACTTAATTTAACTACTTTCAAATGAAAAAAATTAAAAAGTGTCTAGTTATTACAAACACCATCCTTTATCTGTCAATTCTTACGACTTTTTATTTACGATACCAATATTTCTCTATAAATTCTTTTCTAAACTCACAGCATTCACAAAACCAGAGGGTCACTATAATGTACTTTATCTAAGCGCATCTATATGCAAACTGTTCATGCTTCGCCTTAGATATGGTCCGAGCTATCAGTAACACCTGTGACAGTATACTTAAAATATACTTTCCAGTATAAACAACGCTAGGAAAACGTCCTTTGAGTTACAGGTAAGACAGGTGGCGGCACGTGAAAAAACAGTTATTATACTGCATTTTGTAAGGCTAAAGCATAATAAATAAATAAGTAACTGCAACTAGAATGCAATCGGTACCCGGTGGCGAGGGGTTCCGATTCCTGCCGGCTTGCTCTGCAAAGAGAAGTCATGGTAGAGATGTTTTTATTCTAGTTATGGTTGTTCTAAAGTGATGAGGTATTTTCCACCGGTTTCCCTTATGTAGATTGTCACCCTTCTTCGCCACTGATCGGTAACTTAATATGCCCCTCTAGACAACTGACAAGTGGCACAATCGTTAGTAGAACAGAATGGGAATAAAATTCCATTCACTATCTATGGGATTGACAGGTATTTTGACGTTTATGATAGTCGTAAACATATTTCAATCCCATACGTTGATCATTTTATTCTATTCTCTAACAAATTGCCACTTGTCTTACAAGTTGTCACACACAGGGGGTAAACTATATTGGTTCAAATACCTTTATCAGGTACTTCGTCTTGTTACAAGTATTTCTCCATAGTTCCATTTCATGATATGGGCTAAGAGTTCCGATACCTATGACCAAACCGAGTCTTGGTATCCTTTAGATTTCTGCTGGCACAGGCAAGCGAAAACGTGTTTCATATTTTATTAAGCCAGCCCTACTCGTTTTCTCTGCGAACAAACCAATAGCGATTGAATAACTGATATTTTTACAATTGCACACAACAAAAGGTCGATTCCGGTGGGTATAAAAACATTTCTTGGATATCTTGTTGGACAGTAAAAAATGTATAGGATTATACATATACCTACTTAATAAGCTTACTAATTTTACTTTTTCTTACTAGACTACCTTTTCTTACTGGACTACTCAGTCAGTAAAAAAAGGTACAGGCTCTACGGGACTGTACCTATTTTGACTGTAGCTACTATTGTTCTATTGAATAGTGACTAACTGATCTGCCCACCTAGACAAGTGGCAATTCGTTGCTCGGCGTATGATGGAATAGAATGACAAATGTATAGGATTTGACATTTTTGACATTCGTTGACGCCTGTCATATACGTCAAATCCCATACATTTGGCATTCTATTCCATCCTACGCCGAGCAACGAATTGCCACTTGTCTAGAGGGGCTGTACCCCTAGCACGAAAAATTATCCAAATCTTTAAGTTAACGTATCGAGAGAACGGCGCATTGACATTGGCAGGCTTTGGCTTGACAGTAGGCAGGCGACCAATCGCAATGCTCCATTCTCCAGATACGTTTACATTACGATTACGATAGTTTTTCGTCGCCGGGGCTCAACACAATAGCATAAAGACGTATTCTGGGCGCAATTGTTGACTCGAGACATGTATCTGAGGCTGAGTTATAGGTATCTGTATGATGTTAAATAGCCTTATCCCTTAGTCGCCTTGTACGTTACCTTTATTAATACTATTTTAATAACCGTATTTAAAATACAAAAGTGTATTAGTTGGGTCGTCTCGGTAGCTGTGTGGCTCTAACCCCGCGTTTACATACTGCCGCTCGCATTGCTCATCGTGTTGCCAGAAATATTCGCGCGATTAATGCCCTAGCATTCACACACTCCCATCATCGCGTTGGTCCGCATTACAGTATTCGCCCTGCAACGGAGACGGACGTAAACGTATGGAGGACAACGCTGTAGCAGTGTACACAATAAGCTTTTACAGCATAGCGAATTAATTAAATAGATTATTAATAAAAACTATCACTTTCAACTACTATACACTTTCCGTAGATCGATATAAATATTTTTAAAAGTAAATATTCGAGGAGCAATAACGAAAGTCGTGTTTTATTTAGCTTAGCGCCATCTAGCGGTCTCGTATAGTTCATCGCGCTAGTATTTGCGCAACATACGCGGCAGTACTCGCGGCATGACGAATATACCATTCACACCACGTCTCTGCCCACTTCTCTCGCCACTTCCCTCGCTCTGCCGCGAGTATGTAAACGTAGCATAAGGTTCTCGCGAACGACTCGCGGCGTTATATTTTAATACATCGTAACCCATAAAATCCCTTTTTATGTTCGATTTATCTTTAGTATTAAGCCTAACATATGAAATTTAATGATAGAACTCATTATGGTATAAAAATATTACTACCAAATCAAGCTACAAAGAATGACATACCGTAATTTGCCAACATTATTTGACAACATTGAAAAATGCAATTCACCGAGGAATCATATTTCATTTTAACAATTAAATTCTATTTAATACCTACAAGTAATACTTCTGTTTCGTAAGTACTACGCCCAGCTACTCCTGTGGCCAAGGAGGTGAATTGATCTCTTTCCATTGAAGTAGTTGGGCGTAGTACCTAAAAAGAGACTAAGAATAGTAATGAACATAGGGCTGTTGACGACAAAAGAACCGAAACTGTCACAGATTCAAAAACTTTAAGTTGTATGAAAGGTCTGTCATGATAATTTTGGGATTAAAAAATAAATTATAGATATTCCCAGCAGTGATTTCACGTCGGTAGTGACCAGGATTCAAACCCGGGACCTCTCAATAAGGCCTTAGCTTTAAACCACATACAACCAACACATAAATTAAGTAATGTACCAGATAACCAATGATGTATTATTTTTATAGATACGTCATACACGAAGATGGCGGCTTTCAAAAATGGCGCAAACACAACATATTAGCTACTTCTAAAAATACGTCAATGTTATTAATTTGTATGAATTATATTATTATTTATAGTAATAATATTTTATTATTACGTATTTATTATTAAAAACGTTTTTTTTTTGATGGCGCACTGTCGCGATTCTGATTGGTGCATAAAATGATGACCAAAAGTCATCATTTTTTTGTCGCCATTTTAGAGTGTGGACAACATATCTATAGTTTATAATACATCATTGCAGATAACCTCAAATATTAACATTACACTTATTGCACTTATTGATCTACGAGTAAGAGTTTGTTTACTAAAAACAAACTTATCTGGAGTTAAATTAACATTAAATGTCACAGCAGCAAAATCAAAACTATATCTATCGTCCAGCTAGATATAAAGTAGCTATAAAATTAAAGCACACTGAGTGCAAAATGTTTATGTAAATTCAAAGTGGCCTTTGCTGGGGTAACGATTTCACAACTTGACTCTAAAACAGCTCAGCGAATAAATATAGGTACGAGTATAAACTGATGTCAAATTGTGCATATTTGAGCAAATATTTTGTTCTCAAATGGATCACCTTGAAAATATTTTAAATATATTACAATCGAAGAAAAACTTTCCTTCGATGGCAATAGATTTTAAATATGTAAAGACATTCTACACAAAACTATCTAGATGCAAAATAATTTAGCTTAACTAGCTTGTGTTATGGGTTCTGGAATGCGAATAAATATACATCGGTAGGTATCTACATTTGATTATTTAGAAGACCAAGTCTACTCTCCCTCTCTCTTTCTCTCTCTACCGCTATCCGCTGTAAAGCTGCATTTACATACTCGCGGCAGAGCGAGGGAAGTGGCGAGAGAAGTGGGCAGAGACGTGGTGTGAATGGTATATTCGTCATGCCGCGAGTACTGCCGCGTATGTTGCTGCGAATGTCGGCCTGGCGGCGCGAGTCAAAGGAGCGGCAATACTAGCGCGATGAACTATACGAGACCGCTAGATGGCGCTAATCAGTAAACACGGCTTTCGTTATTGCTCCTCGAATATTTACTTTTAAAAATATTTATATCGATCTACGGAAAGTGTATAGTAGTTGAAAGTGATAGTTTTTATTGATAATCTATTTAATTAATTCGCTATGCTGTAAAAGCATAATGTGTACACTGCTACAGCGTTGTCCTTCATACGTTTACGTCCGTCTCCATTGCAGGGCGAATACTGTAATGCGGACCAACACGATGATGCGCGTGTGTGAATGCTAGGGCATTAATCGCGCGAATATTTCCGGCAACACGATGAGCAATGCGAGCGGCAGTATGTAAACGCGGGGTAAAGCGGAGGTCGTTTACAGCTCTACTCGTGTTAATTTCAGTCTACTTTTTTGACACGCATGAGTTCCGTCTAAACACCCTAAGCTGACACTTTACGGGTTTTTCTTGAATTTGTGAATAATTAAAGATGTGAGTTTTAGACTCCATGTTTATTATAACTAACACTTTGTAGTAGAAATTACCTATAACTAGGATTTAATCTAGTCCCCAATATTTATTCACTTTAATCGATAACTAAAAGCTCAAGCAATTCGTTTCGTCGTTCTTGGATAATATGTTAAGGCGGTGACTACAATCAGCCATAGACGTAAACTTATACCTAGTAATAATATTTTGCCACTAACCTGTTATAAGTGACTGAGTAACCTCGCGGCTAAATAACCTCGTGTTGGGTTTCCGATGGTGAGTAGGGTAACCAGAGATCACTGGAGAGGTTTCGTGCTGTCAGTGGGAAGACCAAGGCTTGTCCTGCTTATCTTCTGCGCTGACGTCACAGAATCTCTCTGTTCTTAAAAAAAAGTCAGCAGCACGAGTATAACTCACCTTTGGTTGCACTCGTCCATAGGCCACGGTAACCTCTTTCCATCAGGTGGGCCATGTGCTTGTCTGCGAACTAAGTGGTATAAAAAAAGTATAGCTTTTACACCTTTTATTCAATACAAATTACAAAGTTAATCTACTTTTATTACACACTTCTTATCTCATTCTTCCAAATCACTCAGAAATTCAATGAGTTTCACTTAACAAATCTGACGAATTAGATTACAAAGGAGAACGGGCACTTTTGTATGAGCTGCGTCCCAACCCTTGTAACAAGTTGCGACTAGTGTAAACATGTTCATTTAGTCTATTTATGTGTAAAAATGAAAGATTTTTATCAGAAATTCGTGCAGGTCCAAAGTTATAAGGGTGTAAGTAAAAAATATTTTTTGTGCAATTAGGCTTTGCAGTATAGTTCTACGGTTTTGTATCATTTCGCCGACGGTCATTACAACTACGGTTGACTCAACTAGGGTTAATTCACCTACTGGTTGACATGGTTCATGGTTGTACCGATCACATATTTTTAACAAAAAAAGAGGGGTGTTATAAGTTTGACGTGTGAGTGTGTGTGTGTGTGTGTGTGTGTATGTGTGTGCGTGTGTGTCAGTCTGTCTGTAGCATCGTAGCTCCCAAACGGCTGAACCGAATTCAATTCTGTTTCTTTTGATCGAAGATGGTTTAGTCGAGAGTATTCTTAGCTATGTTTCATAAAAATCGGTTCAACCATTTGAAATATATTATGAGGAATGAAAATCAATCCAAAATCTAATCTATTTTCAAATATACCCGTATTGGGTATCAAATGAAAGGTCATAATTTATACATCACGATACAGCAGGTTTTATGGAAATCGGTTCAGCGGTGGTAACCGCTGAACCGATTTCCATCCTGCTACCTGCTATTATTATTAAACCTGCTATTATTATAGGTATATAAAAAGCATGAAACAAAAAAAATTAAAAGCAGAAACCAATATTTTAATTTTCTCTTTCTAAATCGATTTGAATAGTTAGCATAATAAATGCTTCAAAAGAACATTATTCACGCTGCATACATTTTTGGTCCAAAATTGAAAGTGCTGGCCAAATACGATATTTCGTTAGAACTTGTTCTTATGGGGCGTCAAAGTTGAGGGACCACTTCCTTCGGTTTTATTTGAGTTCGAAAATCTTGAAAACATACATTTTTTATGACACAAACTATTGAAAATGGATAAAAAAATGTCGTGCTACATTGGAAGAATAGTTAATAAAACTAATAAAAAATAAACCCCATACTGCACACCGTTGTTTTTCGTCTATTTATTTAGGTGCTAAATTGAAAATAAGTAGCGGCCAAAGAATACAAATATGACATTCCGTTAGTCGGGCAGTGGACCCTCAGCTTTGACGCCATAATAAAAAATGCCAATGAGAACAAGCTCTAACAGAATATCATACTCGTATTCTTTGGCCGGCACTTTCAATTTTGGACCTATATAAATGGGTGAAAAACAACCAGAATGGTGTGCAGAATGGGGTTTATTTATTATTGATTTTATTGACTATTCTTCCAATATAGAACAATTATTTTTATTCGTTTTTAATCATTCATATCATAAAAATGTATGGTTCCAAGATATTTGAACTCAAATAAAACTGAGAGCAGTGGTCCCTCAGCTTTGACGCCATAGTAAAAAATGCTAACGAGGACAAGTTCTAACGGAATTTCATATTTGTATAGGTACTTTGGCCAGCACTTTCCATTATGGACCTAAATAAATGGACGAAATACAACGATGTGCAATATGGGGTTATTTTTTATTGCTTTTATTAACTATTGTTCCAATATAGAATAAAGTTTTTCATTTATTTTTAATAATTCGTATCATAAAAAATGTATGTTTCCAAGATTTTTAAATTCAAATAAAACCAAGCGCAGTGGTCCCTCAACTTTGACGTGGTAATAGAAAATGCTAGCGAGGACAAGTTCTAACGGAATATCGTATTTATTTTCTTTGGCCGGCACTTTCAATTTTGGACTAAAATGGGTGATGTCCTTTCATTCAAAAATCCCAATAATTTATACATATTTGAAATGTACTAATTAAGGCCTTTAATTTGATATCAAACACGGTATATTTACCTCAATTTTATTTTTTAACGCAGTACTTTATGACCGCTAGAGGGCGCCACATTAAATTCAGTGACACATTATATAGCCTATAATAAGTGGACGATCAAGACACTTCTAACAATACCTTACTTGTCCAGTTCTAATTAGTAGTTGAAGAGCTATGAGGGAATTAGTGAATATACATACATAGTTCATACATACATACATAGCCTGTCAAAATCATAATCCTCCTTTGGCTTTAACATAGTCGGGTAAAAATAGCATAAATAAATAAGTATTTTGTCATAAAAACACTAATTATTTAAAATAAATTAAATACTTTCTTAGTAACTGAAACCCCCACAACTTTTACCCTGCACGAAATACAGATTTATGTCCATACAATAAAATAATACACTCATTGAGACCTTTCATTTGATATAGGTCAAAAAGTGTTACACCATATGGGACGAAACGCCCATTCGCCTTTAATTAATGCTTTAATGACCCTTTCGTTAAATCTATAAAAGCCGTGTTTAACGTTTATTTCGTGTTATTATTTGCGAGCTATTTTCGATCCATGTTTACTTCGTATAGTTCAGTCAAAAAATGTTTACTGTCAGGTGACAATTCAGTTCTCTTTCAATTTCCGCACGCTCCCATCAGACAACATCAATGATTTGCAGCTTCCGGCCCGCCAGCTACCAATTTCTTTTTATGTGCGTAAAACACAGAATTCGTTTTTAGTAAATTTAATAATACTAACTAATACTGTAAATGCGAAAGTGAATCAGTAACTATTACTTAACTGATTAATATTTTTCCGAATATGTAAGCATACCTAATTCAGAGAAACTTCTGTTGCTAATAATAGGAAAATAACTTTTAGGTCGTATATTATCGTGAACGAAGCCACAGACAAAAACTTACAAGGAACGTACTACCTTATATTATTATTGTGTACTTCAATAAAACCCCTATTAAACAGTAGAAGTTAAAAGAATATTTACCATGGCTCTTGCTTTACTTTTACATTTAATGTAAAGGCAAAGGAACGTAAACAGGCAAGCATATTGGTAATATGTATACTGAACTGAATTATTGTTTGATATGTAAAAAATCCAAACTTGTTTCGTACATTTTACCAACATAAATAATGATGGTTTATACCTACTGGAAATTGATGGTGCTAGGTGGAACTTGCTATACCTATTAAATAAAGCACTTGTACTTTTCCACAATATTTTTTACTATTGAACCTAACCGGTTTCTCCTCACGGGACTCTCAAAAATGCTTTATTCAATAAATATAAAATAATTATATCATCTAAAGTAAAAAAAACAGTTTCATTTCTTGTTCGTCGTTATCATTTTATCCGAAGCTTAACATTAAAACAAGGATTACAAAGCCACAGCTGTAGAAAGGGTTATTATAAACTATCGCTCACGCTCCAGTTAATCCTCTCTTGCCCGGACCCGTAATCGCAACAAACGTAAAGTTAACACCGAGTTCCAGGAATCACAAATCTCAATTATGAACCATTAGGCTCGCGAGTTTGAAATAACAGAAATCTAAAATTGGGTTAACCTCTGTGCGATACGCACGCCTAACTTGTGCGTAAATTAGAACATAAATTTAAAATATTTTACAACATAAATTTCTCGAACAGGTTTAAAACATTTGCGACTTTAGTTCCACAATAAACTGCAAAATATTTTAGAAAAAAGCAATGACTTCTTTGTATACTTAGGTACTATTGAACTTGTAACTTTTTTGTGTTTATATTATAAACTGTTGACCTATTGGTGTTCACAAATTGATTGATGATCTAATCTATTGGTAAATCTTAAATCTATTGATAAATGTTGATCCCGCGTATGTATCCCTTACTAGGCTGACTGTTCAGGAAAAAGAATCTATTGGTAACTGTGCCAGACCACTAACTTTAACTTTGGTGATATTAGGTACAAAATGGCAATTGTCAATTAAGTATTGCTCCTGACCGAAAATGTGCTCTATGCGCGCAGTACACGTTTCTTGGGTGTCTTTTGAGGATAGCACGAGGTGCTACTGCTGTGGACGAGCTCAAATTCAACAAGCATAGATTATATTATTACAAAGCAATCCGCGCGCGCCAGGGCCTTATTTGTCTCGCAATTTAGGTCCAAGATACGTGTATATCTAGTTTCTGCGTCTCGTTGCAAATTCAAAATTCATTTCCCAACCGTCCTGTACCCGATCCACGATATATTTTTTGTTCTAAACCTTACATAGAAGTCATTGGAAAAGCTACCAAATCCTTTTCACTTGAATCACATCAAAAAATAAGGCACATTTAAACATTTGAGTTTTCACTGCGAGCTTCTTTGGCCTTGATTATGCAAGAGAGCTCGCGCGTTTATTAGTTTTAACTCTTTTATGTGTCTCATTGTCTCCACCACAATGGATTCATGTACGACATTCGTGCTGCGATACAAGTAGGGATGTGAGATCTTTTCATAAACCGCCTTTGAGCGTAGGGGACACGGCCGTTAGCGTGTGAGAAAACCTCTAAATTTTAACAGGGCGACATCCGATGTCGGTGAATTTCTTTTGTGCCCTGACAGTTTATTACGAGAACAAAAGGATGACGTTGTTTGAACAGACCCGCTTTAGATTTTACTACGCTGATTACACATTACTCAAGATCTACTCTATTGTGACGAAGATCTGTATTCCCTTTCAATTTCTAAAAGGAATTACATTTGACTGTAATTTACCCCAAGATGAATCGAATTCATCACTCATTTGATAAAATCTTGCTTCCTCACAGATAGAACGCAAATTGACGAATTATTTCAAATTCAAAAAGGGCGATTTCTTTACACAGGAAGTGTGGTAATGAGATACGCTTTGTGAGAAATGCTTACCGTTTTATCTACCCATGAGCAGCATTATCTTATGGCGAAATATGCAGTAGGTAGGCGATTTTTATTTGAATTTGCAAATATTGCTGTCCGTTATATAGAAAGCGCTTTAGTTGCATAAATACAATGAATATATTCATAATTATAGTGTTGATATATAGGGTCCAAGTCAAGATTGATGATTTGCCATCTACAATGTCTGTCAGGGCGGGTCATTAATCCAATTTTTCGTATTACATTTTTTTAGTAATGATTTTAAACCTAGTTTACAATTATTTTTATTGAATAGCTTATTTAAAACATACCTGTAAAACTACATTGAATGTCTATCTACTACAACTGCTTACGCTACGGTGGCTATGGTCATACACCCAACAAACATTTTAGTCGTATAAGTGAAAATTACACGACTTAATGTTCTATAAACGTCGTATAGAAGTCATTTTAGGTTTTAATACGACTCAGTGCCTCTTTATCCTTATACAACTTGTAGTCGTATAAAGACGTCGTATAAACGTCTCCGCGACTGTTTTCTATGACCATTATACAACTTTCAGTGGTAAAACCGATGATGTCGTCTTACTAACGTCTATACAACTTTTACACCAAACTGAATCGTATTAGAGTCGCAAGAACTACTTATACGCGATAATCGTAATAGAGTGATAAATTGCACTCTTACACGACTTTTAGTCATTTTGAACACTATTATACTACCATTAAGTGACTGAATGTCGCATAGCTGTAGAGTACCTTAACATTACAAGTCAGTCATTCTTTATCTCTATTTTTAATGAAACTGAAGGTGGTTCCGTACAAAATTTAATTTTGAGTTCAGGAGAGTTCCTTGCAAAATCAAAGCGCAGAAAGCGGATCTAGTTGTTTTGAAGTAGAAGAGACAAAACAAGATAAATAAGATGAAATATTTGAAAAAATATGTTTCAGTGATAGTGAAATAGACTATGAAAGCGAAAGCGAAACCAGCAAAAATGATAAACTTCGGATAATGAAAAATTCGTTAAAGCGAGAAATTCGTTATTTCAAGGGTCGTTATATCAAGGTTGCACTATATAATACAGTGGAATTACGGAATTTTCCTCTGGGGCAATTCCGTGGATATAAATACAATATTTATACTGTGCTCAAAATCTCTTCTTCCGAAATGACTATAAAATCGCCCTGTCTATTTGCATATTAGAAAAAAAAGAGACAAGTGATATTTCAAGGTCCGTTTCTTACCTATTTGATTCATATTTATATAGGTAGGTAACTAGAGTTTGTATGTAGAATTACGCAGCTCTTTATGTATATCACCATGGAAGTTATAAGTAAATAAAATAGTCAAGTAATATTGTTTGGTTTTTTTTATTTTAAATGGTGATAGAGATGTGTGTGGATATCCATAGCCATCTCAAATACATAATTATGTATTAATATTAACTTCGAAAAATCTATCTTGGTTAAAAACTTATCGACGTCCATTAAATCACATCATATTATTTTTACTACTAAAATAAAATTTGAAATTTACTCGTTGAACCCTGATTTTGTTAATATGGCGGATAATTATTGCACATAAAATTAACTGCACAGAATGAAAGGTCGTTTTGTAGTCGTATTACGGTTGTGTCGCGTCTTAGAGTCGTATAAAAGTAACTTTTAGCACGTGCGCTAAAAATATAGTGAGAAATGTTGTTTAATTTTAAGTATTTCTAAGGCGCGTGCATTATACTAAGAAAACTAGCGCATATTACACGATAAAATTAATTCCCCAATAGATTAATGCACTTCAACACGCGTTTCGAGATATAACATATTGAAATTAAATGAATATGGCTAACTTAAACTAGGTAGAGTTTTGACAACTCTAATTTATAATGTCTCTTTCACTCTTCACTGTTATGAGTACAACAAAATTCAATAAAAATGTCGTCATTTGCACTGATATTCGACAAAGTGTCGTAAAACAGTGGTATTGTAGACCATAATGCAGCAAAAAATGAATTTCACTACATCTATGCGACCATTATACGACTGAATATGTCATTGATACGACTACTATGCGACTCTTATACAACTCTAAGTCGTATAAAATGGGCCCTTTTTCGGTCGTAACGACGTGATAACGACGTTTTGGCGACATGCTTATACAACCAAAAGTTACATTCGGCACGTTGTGGCGACTTCAAAAATGTTTGTTGGGACATAGACGTGCGTAGATCTGTGTTTCGTTATTCGGTTTTAAGATCCGACAATTGATCGGTAACGTGTGTAAACCTTATCCCGCGAATATCAAATCCTGTTAGCCGTGTAAACGTAGTGCTACTTGTTCCAAAATGATTCATATAGATTGGCAACTATAATAAACTTTCATTTTATTTTAAATATTTGGTAATTACAAAGAGTCAAGTGCAAAGGTAAAATATATAATCGGGTGAAAGCACTAACAACTTATCCAATAAGGGTTTTATTGAAACAGGCAGCCATCATAGCGTTTACTACAGGGCTGCGCGGCTGTGAAGTAATAATGAGCAAACGGTCAAACAAGAAGATACAAATAACGATGTGAAAATGTAGGCTTTTATAGTATATTTATTTTTAGGTAGTGGTTTTTATATCCTGCTTTCTACTAATACCATAATGCTGCGTTTACATACTCGCGGCAGAGCGAGGGAAGTGGCGAGAGAAGTGGGCAGAGACGTGGTGTGAATGGTATATTCGTCATGGCGCGAGTACTGCCGCGTATGTTGCTGCGAATGTCGGCTTGGCGGCGCGAGTCAAAGGAGCGGCAATACTAGCGCGATGAACTATACGAGACCGCTAGATGGCGCTAATCAGTAAACACGGCTTTCGTTATTGCTCCTCGAATATTTACTTTTAAAAATATTTATATCCATCTACGGACAGTGTATAGGTAGTTGAAAGTGATAGTTTTTATTATTAATCTATTTAATCAATTCGCTATGCTGTAAAAGCATAATGCGTACACTGCTACAGCGGTTTTCTCCATACATTTACGTCCGTCTCCGTTGCAGGGCGAATACTGTAATGCGGATCAACACGATGATGCGTACGTGTGAATGCTAGGGCATTATTCGTGGGAATACTTCCGGCAACACGATGAGCAATGCGATGGGCAGCGTGTAAACGCGGGGTAAAGGGTGTGAAGAAGTTTATAGGTTTGGATGTTAAATCGCTCAAAAGTCAAAATACTGAACTGATCTGGCCGAAATTTGATGTAAGTTAAGTTATAAGAAGTATGTAAGGAAGAACAGAAACAAGGTGGGTCTGGTGATAGTGGGCTGTGCAGAGACATAGCCCTTAGCCCTTACCCTGGAAGGAGAGAAGCGGATCTCTGCCTTTTCGCCGAAATTCGCAGAATAATCATTTGCCAACTTGTGATATAATTTTGTTTTTATTACCCAACCTCACAGTTGCCAATTTTACGTTTGGTCTTCCTTTTAGAATGACACTTTTCAAAATGCCAACTTTCAAGTAGCGAATGTTTTAGTTAGCGTAATATTCATGTAGTTGTTGTCAAAATTACTGAATGTGGCGTACAAAAATACTAAGTGGGCCACTATTTATGGATGGTTATAAAAAATAACCACGAAGGCTAAAGCGGGAGCTCCGCTCCGCTCCGCTCCCGCGTTAGCCTGCTAACCTAACCTATCCAAGTTGGGGCGCGCTATTCTCGATTCGTCTAAAAGTTGTCTGGCCTAATAAATAATTTGACAAAAGATAAATGCCCCAAACGTTTTTTGTCATTACAATAATCAGCTTAACAATAATTCTACCAAATGAAACGTTGTCATACAAAAATTTGGCAATCGTTAGTCGTCAAAGTGAAAAATAGGCGAAACGTTGGTTGGCAAGTGATAATCGGCCAAACAATTTTCGGCGAAAAGGCAGGATCCCGAGAGAAGCACCATTATATACGTATGAAGCTCTTGCATACTATAACTATTCCTAGTTACAAAGCCAGTACGTGGTTAGTACATCGAAATTGCCTTCACATATGGCTGCCTATTGTATGCATAGAGTCACTTTAGTGTTTACCACTTCAGTTGAAAGTCTCTCGTCGAGCTATGTGTGCTCGATGTTTCTCGACGAGACAAGAAGTGATTATCTAACAACCAAGTTCCTGTCTTGCTAAGGCTTTAAAGTTGGTCGGAGTAGAGCTTATTGGATTAACAAGCAAGTTGTATTGGTTTAATACTGGATAAAACCTCGTGATTTGATTTTAGACGAAACAAGATGTCCTACTTTCGTACCAATATAATAAATGTGAAAGTTCGCGAAGATTGTTTATTAATCAATCATGCTGAAGCGGGTGAGCGGATCTGACTGAAAATTGGTACAAAAATAGATTATAAATGTAGGTAGATAAATTTACGACAGAAACGTTTTTTTATACCACTTAGGTCGCAGACATGACATGATGAACAGTGGTTATCGGGGCCCATGGACGAGTGCAACGCCAGAGGAGTCACACTCGTGCTGTCGACCCTGTAAGAACAAAGAGGCTCTGTGCCGACAGCACAGAAGACAAGCAGGACAAGCCTTGGTCTTCCCACTGACAGCACAAAACCTCTCCAGTGAGCTCTGGCTACCGTACTCACCGCCGGGAACCCAACACGAGATTATACCGCGGTATTATGTAGGGTGGAGGTGCTTCCCCAGTCGGACTACCTTGATTAGGACGGAAATACCGTCGTGTTCTACCTTCTGCTTACAAACATTACCACCAACTAAAACAAAAATCAACAAATACAACATAACTAACACAAAACAAAATTATTAGGTTATTTTCTACCCCGGGAACTGGTTCCTTTGTGTTCTGCATTACACACGGGCAAGAGGTAGTTTATATAAACATAAACCGGCCAAGTGCGAGTCGGTCTCGCCCATGAAGGGTTCTATAGGCAGCAGCACTTGCGAAAATTGCGGTTTGTGACGTATTAAAAAAAACTACTTACTGGCTCTCGTTCAAACCAATTTTCGGTGGAAAGGAGATGGGTAGGCTTTCATACATTCTTGGGCCAAAAATGTAATAAGATGAGGGTGGTATCAATTAAGAGCAGATAAATTATTAAACCATCACTGAAAATTCTGCAGATTTTGGATATCTGAGAGCAGAGTTATAAGAGATTTAGTAAAAGTGAGGTTATGCAAGAAATTGACATTTTAGAACTGTTATTTCTGTGGTGTTTTAATAGAAAGTGGTCATTGTTTTTATTATAAAATACTTTTACATTGTACTGTATTATATTTTACTCAGGGATAATGTACGAAAACTTACAAAGAGATTTTAAAGATATGGAGTACAAGGATGATAAGTTAATAAAAAAAAAACACATCAAATATTAATTAACTTTTATTCTGCTTCAATAATAATTAGAGTATTGTGTAAGAAGTGCGCAGGTGGAAATATATTACCTTATTTACTTCATTTTCTATGCCACAATTTACACAGAGATCCATGTCAAAATCCAAAATACCGAGCAAAACTCAAACAAGTAAACAAGTTTATCATTGTACTTTAAGGTAACCAGGAGCAAGCTAGAAGTCCGTAAAGAGAAATCACTGTTAAGGGAATATAATCAAGAAATCAACTGGAAATACTCAAAACGCAGAAGTCAATTGATCATTGGATTTAAACCAATAAACTGATACAGCATACTGATATAGCATACTTTTGTACCTACATATTTTATAAACAATTGTATATCCCATAAGCCGTGTAAATATACAATTTTTCGATAAAATAATTAATTTTGAAGATTGAATAAATAAACTGATTGACTGAAAATGGAGCTGTCAGCAGCTGTCACAGCTTAAAAATACAGTTGATAAACACAAGAAATAATTAATCGATTAACGGAAATCGATTCAGAATTTATTTTTATTACACTATTATTTGGTATTTTAAATGGTTATTATTATTATTATGATTAAGTTTTGTTCACTCTGATTGATTTAATATCAAATTGTGATGCAAGTGTTTTAATACGCAATATTGTTTAAATAATTTTTAGTAATCGATATTTTATTTTGCTAGTGGAATAAACTTAGTTTTAAGATTTCTCGTCTTCCAGACTTCGATTGAGCTGGTTTTTTAATATTTTGAAATAGAAAAAAATACCGCTTTTTTTAAGTCATATCTCAACTCATTACAATTTTGGCCCAGAAGTCCCCGTCTCCTTTGCATGGCAATGTTACATCATACATTTTTTTTTAGATTTATCATTCGCTTATGTTAGAAGTTAGAGGGGGGGGGGGCACACATTTTTCCACTATGGGAGTGTCTCTCGCGCAAATTATTCAGTTTAGAAAAAAATGATACTAGAAACCTCAATAGCATTTTTAAAGACCAATCTGTAGATACCACATACGTGTGGGTTTGATGGAAAAAAAAATTTTGAGTTTCAGTTTTAAGGGGGGACCCCCCCAAATTTAATTCTCTTTTTCTATTTTTGTGTGAAAATCTTAATGCGGTTCACAGAATACATCTACTTACCTAGTTTCAACAGCATATGCCTTATAGTTTCGGAGAAAAGTGGCTCTGACATACGAACGGACAGACATGACGAATCTATAAGGGTTCCGTTTTTTGCCATTTGACTACGGAACCCTAATAATAAAAATAATACAAAATAAAAACCGTTGCAGCAAACAGTGTATACTTGCTAGTCTTTTCAAAAGTCATAGCAGAGAGATCATGATTGTTCGTAATTTGGGCAATCTGAAAAGTTTGATGTTCAAAAAATACTTATAGTTCTTTTAAACATTTTCGTCTATATAGTTTAATTGCATCTTAGATATATACTCTTTCTCACTGGGATTCATGCAACTGTTTTGGTGTGAAAGATGAAAATCTTCTAAAAAATAATACACTAGCTGAATCAATCATACGGCGGCCTTGAGGTACCTACTACGAAAAAAATAAGTGGAATTGGTCGAGACGTTCTCGTATTTTGCGCTTAACAACATCCATTTTTATTTATAAGATTAGGTTGGATCAGATTTTAAAAAAGAAATAATGCAGAATCTACGCTCGTGCTCGTCGATCAAAGTCTGTCAAGGCGTCCCTCTTTTTCGCATTGTTTCGTCATTCAATTACCTTTTTATTTGGAATGTTCTAAAACGGCGCTCTATAGAGAAACAAAGTTTGTATAAAAATGAAATCACCGTTTAATGGATTAAATCTTTGACGGAGAAAACCAGCATTACTGAAAATACGATAAAGATTCTCTCCATCACTTTGTGTATTCGTTCAGTTTTACCTTTTTCTCGAAATGGATCATACATACACCTGTAAATCCCCGTAAGGGTAGGCAGACATCTGCCTACCCTTACGGGGATTATACACATGTATTATCCCCACATTTCGCCAACTATGATTTTCGGCCCCACGTAATAAGGGCCGAGCTTATTGCCGTCAAGCGGGCACTTATTCATAGGTTTACTGTCGGGTGGAGAACAGCCCTATCCCGAATCTCGAATTTCGAAATGATTAGCATGTAATTTATGTGGGTTTAAAATTTCACCCAGAAGTTCTGGGTTCCATTCAGCCATTCTGGCATGACTAGCAATATTCTGTACAATAGAAATACAACCTGAAAAAGTGTAAGCCTGTAGGTCTTTCCTAAGCTTTTATATGAATTTGGAAAAAAGATGCAGCAAAGCCCAAATAGAGTTCTAACATCTGAACTAGCTGGGTTGGACCTCTTTTAGCAAGAGTGTACTCATTAAAATACACGAAAGTTTTCTTGCCGAGATAAGGCCTTCGTCAAAAGTCAAACATTCCCACTTTGTTACAAAATGTGGACTAACAAAAATACTAAGTTGAAAGCCTGTTACTCTAACAGTTTAAACACTGATTTTGCATAAAGTCTATATGAACCAAGTAAGAAATACTTAATTGAAATGGACAGTCTGTGGTGCTTTCTCCGAGTCTTATGAACAATGTATAATGTATAATGCAAATACATGGATAATAAAGTAGCCATAATAATAATGTTATACGTAGTAAAATCTTAAACCCACAACATATACCTAATTTTATAGACCGCACTTAGACTTTACTATAATGTTTGTCTTATATAACGTTTACCTTGCTTAGCACATTGAAGGGAAATTTAAGAGAACGTAAGCTTTATATGTATTCTTACGAAACAATTGTTAAGTACTTACATTATGCGAGTCACAATTTAATTTTTTTATCACTATCCAAATACGAGTATAACCGTTTAAACCCCATTGATTTATAACAGACAGGGCAAATAAATAAATAAAAAATGTTATTATGCCCTTCCTTCGCATAATAGGTATGTTTACTAACCCTCTTTTACCCGAACCCATATTCGGAACTTTTACTGTCAGGGATAAAATCGTGAAATTTACGAGTTTTCCTATATTTCTCACTCTGACTGTAATTGACCAAGATAATTGAAATTGACGTTACGTGGTTGTTTAAAAATTGGAATTCCGAACTTATAAAAAGTCGTTTAAGGTCTCGTGGTAGAACCACACCTCATAATTTAATCCTGCCGATTGTATCGTCCTTCGTCACGATCATTTTACTTGAACTGCCCCTCTAGCCAAGTGGCAATTCGTTGCTCGGCGTATGATGGAATAGAATGCCAAATGTATGGAATTTGACGTATATGACAGTCGTCAACGAATGTCAAAAACGTCAAATCCTATACATTTGTCATTCTATTCCATCATACGCTGAGCAACGAATTACCTCTTGTCTAGGGGGGGCTGTATAGTGTATAGACATTATACCTGCCTGTGATAAAAATACAAGTTAGGTGTCTTCTACAAGCACTGCATAATTGGTGTAGTGACATCACCGACAGGTATATTAAGCAAATTTTTATTGAAATGCTCTACCATTTGATTGAAATGTTAAATTTTATATGATTTCAGATCAACATAGCCATCCAAATTACTATTACAATTTAATAACAGTTTATTTAGATTTTTTGCAGTATCTAGTTATATAATATTTCACCAATGTTCCGATTTTTCAGCACCGTGCTCATTCGTGGACATGAACATTGAACATACTTTATTATTATCCATCCATACTAATATTATAAATGTGAAAGTAACTCTGTCTGTCTGTCTGTCTGTCTGACTGTCTGTTACGCTTTCACGCCTAAACCACTGAACCGATTTTGATGAAATTTGGTATAGGGGTAGATTAGACCTTGAGAAAGGACATAGGCTATGTTTGTTCGCGATAACCGACATCCACGCGGGCGGAGCCGCGTGCAAAAGCTAGTCGTTATTAATTATAATATGAGCCCCGAAGTTACTTTGGCCTCGGATGCAATCAGGAAAATACATCTCCATGAAAATGATGATGATGATGACTAGTAGGTAATAAAAGCCTATTTCAAAATTATACAAGCTCTCTGTCACTTCTTGTTATTAAAATAAAAAGTGACATAAAATCTAAGTAAGATCTTGCTTCAGTAAAGTTTAATATCAAAAGCTAGAAGTGTTAATCTATTAGATACAATTAGCTACTCGTAATAACCGAACCATTAAGGAGACGACATCTGTGGGTCGATATAACATACGAGTACCTTAAAGGTACAACGTATCCTCAAGGAGGATCGTCAATTTCCTTTGTAAGCGCCTCAAAGTTATTAGGGAAATTGTTCTCGAAATAAATATACTATGAGATTCAAACATAGGTACCTTGTTTACTACTTAACTACACTCACCTACTTATACATGGCGTGAATATTTAATATCGAAATTGTTTCCAACGCTCCCAGCAGCCAGATGTGAGTGTTTAGTTGGTCGCAAGCAGTTATGTTGTACGCAATATTAATCTGAAAGGCCATATTTGTCACTATAAACATAAAATGTACACGGGTTGTATGCGAGCAGCCGCCGCGTGTCCTAATTCAAGCGGTTCTCGTTAATTATTTACTTAGATACATCTCGGACAAGCTTCGAGTCAGGGGCTGAGGGTGAAACCTTTGTAATTGCCCGTACACTTTGAAATCCTAAGCACACTATTATACATATAAACGTAACATATACGTACACTAGTAGATGTTATTTTAGAGTGCGTAGTAAATGTTGTTTCTGGCCTTTTAGCTACTTTGAAAGTCATAACAACAAAGGTATCCAACAATACAACGTATCATATTTTTAGAAAATTGCTTTGTGTTTTTTAAACCTTTTGAGGGTTCTATACCTATAAAGGGAAAAGGAAACAATGTAAGGCATCATTTCTTTATCGTAGGTATGTATTACAAGTAACGATTAACACCCATATTTGGGACTACATTTTTCAGTTCCACGTAATACAATATAAACCCATTTCCTTCACCCAGGCACTTGTTATATTTAGAGCTACCTAGATGTAGAACAATCCCTTCTTAGTCACATTGTATAGATACCACCCACGGGTAGAAACGTACTGCCCCTGGTATGTTGATGATATTGCCTGTAACTTTGTCCCATATTAAAGTATCGCTTATAATATAAAAGTTTTCGTAGTGAAAAGTTCGCGTACTATAATACGAGTAAATACATAAACCATTATACGGCTACTCATAAAATTTCATGAACTTACGAACCTAAACTATGAAAGCGGACAGTTGAACGTTGCACTTTACATCTCACAGTAGATGGTTCAAATAACATTTCCAGCTGATAGCATCGTTAAGCTTTAACGTGTTCGTGAACAACCAGTTTGTACTTAGTTTATGTTTAGTTTTATTACGCCTTACAGCATTTGCTCCGAGCAAACCGCTAACACGGTTTGCTCGGAGCAAATGCTGTAAGTAACCGTGTTATAATTTGCCTTGTAATAGAGACGAGGTACAGTAATATCTCGTAAACTACACTATCAACGGTTAATAGATAGTGTCGGGGTCATAACAACATAACAAACGGGTGGATAACTAACGAGTGCTGTCATTCTCACACAGCGCGGGCCGAATTGTGTGTTGGCCGAGAGAGAATTAATGAGGGCGGGCCGGCTGCCTGCCGCCAGCCGCACGCGCCGACCTCACCCGCCACTAAACACCAATGAGCATTGACATTACTTATATTAATTCCCAACCCTGAAGCTATTCCGAGCAGAAGTAAACTTTCTTATATCTCGGTAAACACGGGATTATAGTTTTATAACCTTTTACTTCTGCTGGCACAAAGTTATTTTCTTGGATTTTCGACAGCTGAACATTTGACCCATCTTTTTATTCTTGTAAATATTTTAGTTTATGACTTTAGTTTTAGTTTATTAATTAAATTAAGTTGATTTAATAGTAGAAATCAAAAATATAGGTACCTATGTACATAAATGTATCGCTAAAAATTCATACTAATATTATAAACGCGAAAGTAACTCTGTCTCTTAGGCCTAAACCGCTGAACCGATTTTGATGAAATTTGGTACAGTACATAGCCTATGTCCTTTCCCAAGATCTAATCTGTATTAGATCTTGGGAAAGGATATAGGCTATGTTTGGTCGTGATATCCGACATCCACGTGGGCAGAACCGCGGGCTACAGCTAGTAATAAATTAATTTTACCTTGGATACATCAGTGTGTGAATAGTGAAATCACGACGGCAAAAAAATTAACTAAGGGACGTAATGGTAATACAAAATTAAAAATAAAATGAGGTCAACAAAAAATAAAGTGGTTTTCTAGAAAGCTGAAATGAGCGCAGCAATCACATAAATAAACAAGGCGCTTTACCCCTCAGCTACAGTTGATGATTCCAACCGGATGGCGCGTTCACTTGTTTTTTTAGGACGGCAAAGAAAAAATAAATGTCTTGAATGAAAAGTTAAAGGTAGCGTAAATATATTTTATCATTCGCCCAAGGATAAAGCATTACACTGGTAACATTATAAATTAGGTTTTGTTTAATTGACATAAAAATCCAATTTATAAGTGAATTGGCAGGAAATACCCAGTCCCTTGATTACAAAACTAAGGATTTATCAATCACGTGGTAACCACCGTTTCTGCCAAAGACAGAAAGTCTTTGGCAGAAACGGTGCTGCTTCTCTGATTGGGAACGGACAGGTTTTGAAACCACTATCAAAATCATTCAGATAGAGGGACAGATTTCGGTGAATTTATTTGAAAATAGTGAATGAATGCACACCCTGTCCGACCCACGTGTGTCTCTAGTCGAAAAGAAGTATAAGCGGTAATTCTTAAGTGCTACGAAGAAGAAAACCTTGGAAAAATCTTGTGTATTATTTATTGCCAAGCTAAAAGAGGAAAGGCGCTTGTGTGTCGCGCTGTGTATCAATCACTCATAAACAATGGTGCAGCACAAAAGTAGTTGATAAAGACCTTTGATATGCTATTGTAATAGTTCACTTTTTGAAGCTCTTAATCTACTAATCACAAGAATATGTCAAAAAAATTTTGAAGTCTCATAGAGAGGACATACTCGAATGAATCTTTAGTCTCGATTTGGCTGTGCTCTACCTCTTTAAAAGTGGATTCAACTTGTCTGTTTCAATGACAAAGTAATTGAGTTCACTGAGTATACTAAGTGTAACATTCGAATAAACGATAGCTATTCATACTTCTCACAAAAGACGTCCTTCCCGAATACGTCCGCGAGGGCAAGATATCGCTCAAATTGTTTCCAATATCTTTTACGAGCATTTGACACTCGAGTGAAAAATTACCAAGAGTTCCAGGCGATATTGTTATTTTCACGCTGTGTTATTTATACGAATGTAATCCCTTAACTTTTTTCTCAGAGAGACGGAAGTGTTTATTGAACGTCGTACTTACTTTGGGGATATATTATCCTCGAAATGTATACTTACACTTACGATGAAACAGATAAATAAAGATATTGCTACCTACCTATATTCTTCGCAAACATTTAAATATTCGGAAATCGAAGTATTTATATCATACTCAGCTGCTGCGTTGCCGAGTGGAATGGACAAATGGGCGACCGAGCACGAGGCACAGCAGTCTGATGCTCACGGCTCCGCTTGCGTGAAGTTTTGATCCCTTTCTCGCTACCCATGGGAACCTATTCCCGAAATATAAAGTAGTCTATGCATTATTCCAGACCATAATCCTTTCAACCGTTAAAGCGTGATTGAATTTAACCATCCAAATTTCTTCATAAACTCACATTTAGGTATATTAATAGGAAGGAAGACCGGTAGGAGAGGATGCGCTGCAGATACAACATGGTAGGTAGTGTCTCGTCTTGGCTCATGCCAGTGCGCATAAGACGCGGTTTCTTAGGAAAATATCGGTGACCCACTCCTTGACACTAACCCTGGGCGTCGATTCTACTAAAGCAAAACCATTATTGTACCTGACTGCAAAAATGGCATTGAACTTTAGACTTTATTGCTACAAACTCAAAGTCCAAAATTAAATGAAAAAAGTTGCATTACACGCTCTACAAAAAGCCATTTAATTTTAAACTTTAACTGCATTGCGTTAAAGGCTAAAATTAAATGGAAAGTTCTTGCAGTGGCAGTGGCATGACAGTGGTTTTGCTTTAGCAGAATCGAGGGCCTGGTAGCGTTAGTCAGTTGGATTTAGATGTTGCCAATTTCGTAAAGATTTCCACCTATCAAAAAAGCATATTTTAACAATACAGGTATTTGAACTATCGTGGTCACTCACGTTACCATCTTCCGTGATCATGGCGCTTGCAACAGTGCAGAAATATCGGAAACTCATAACAATTTTAGGTAACCATCACGATACCTCTTAAAGCATAATATTTTTAAACAATAGTAACAGTAACAGTAAAGTAGTAACAGTCAGTAAAGTTGTTAAGACATTTAAAAAACGATAACCAAATGGTTCTAACAATATTACTAAATTCGGTATTATTATGTCCCAGTCGCAGTCCCAATAGGTTTATACCAATTTGCTTTTTAGTGTATGTCTGACATATTTTCAAATAGAAAATGGTGATTACATCACATAGAACCGGCAGCTGCCTGTCGATTCAAGAGACTTTATAAAACAAAAAATAAGAATATTAAACTGTATTCAGCGTCATACTGGTACGATATTAAGAATTGTACATTTATTTTAGGTCTTCCAATTCTAAACTTATTTTGAATAATGTGGCACCTATAAGAAGTTACGTAATTTATTTTATGTAGAACATAGTACTAAACGTAAGCTACAGTGGGGTGTGAGAGAGGTCGCCACAGTGACCGAAGGCCCGGTAATCATGGCAGTAGTCTCGTCTCTAATTAAATACCGTTAATTGTACAAACGTAATATACTTACGACATTCCCTCCTAGTGGAGTTATGGACCGAAAAGAACACCTGGGGTAGAATTGATGCGATTTGTTTTGTGATGTAAATGGATTGCGGCCTACCTAGAGACAATAAGATTGATTTACCGGTTCGTAAAAATACATGTACTGCTGTGAGTTTTAAGTATTGAAATCTGTTAAACCACGATTGATTTTTCCCCATACCCTTCCTCCTACAAGTATATTTGCGATTCCTAATGCTTGTGTCTGTAATTTCTCCTAAAATTATTTTCTAAGATTATTGAAAGCAAAAACAAATGCTGCAGAGCCACTATTTTATACCAGTCGTAAAATATTAAAAAAAATCTTACAACCGATAAACTCAAACAATAAAATGTGAACAGAGTACAGACCTACACATGCATTCTCTCAATAATTCCAAGTCTAAACATGGCCATTTCACTTCGGAGCCGATATCGATTCGCACAACTTATATTGCTATTCCGATCTTGCAAAATGCACGGTATGCGTTCCAATGAACATTTGTAATACCGCTTCGGCACTTTCATTGTAGTACTGTTAAACTATGTGCCGTGGACTAAACTCCGCATTACAGCTGATACTATTTCTTGTTCTATGACAACTATTGTTGTGGATAAGTTCGTTTTATTTTCGTAAGTTCACTTGCATAATGGATTTAGATTTTGTAATATTACAGGAAAGTTACCTGCATTCAAAACGTTTTGTTAATTTCATGAAACTGTTATCTAAAAACAACGATCTGAAGCTCCGGAAAATTGTTTTATAAGGATTACTAAACAATACCCAAAAGTCAACTAATATCACTTTTATATTTAACTTCTAACTGTAAAGGGAACAGACAGTTTTGCATACCTGCTTTAGGTATGTAGGTATGTACTTTAGTACTTACCTCTATCTTGTACATTACGTTCCGTACGGTGTAAGTAAATTGCTAAGTACCTATACCTACAAAACTTAGGTGATGTGCCGATCATAACTTTGGCCGACTAGCCGACTAGCCGACTATTCGGTTTCTAAACAGCCGACTAATCGGCCGACTAGTCGGCCAAGCCGATCATGGTTACGGGTATTTCCGGAACGTTTCGTTTACAGTACGTTCGCGCGAGCCGCACCGCCGCCGCACGCTGATCAATTTTCAAGTTTTAGGTGGACGAAATTCAATTTTCTCAAAATTAAAATAGTTAGAAAAAGCTATCGATACGAGGACTATTCTGTACATGTTATGCTACAATTTGTTATTTCAATAAATTATTTGTTTCATCAGATAATAAAGCTCAAAGGTGCCGACTCCGCAAGTTGTGTAGATAAAATTTATTTTTACGAAATGTATCTAGTGCAGTTGATTGTCCCTTGTAGTGTAAGTTGTTTACTGAGAGATTCAATAAAAAAGGTGCATATAATTTATCAGATAAAAAATAATTAGTACGTATACAAATTTTTTCGCTATTTTTTGTTTCTCAGACCATTATCTTTACAGAAACATATAGGAACATAGAAACTTTAGGTTCTTTAGGACCAGCCAACCCTCAGCTATTATAATTAATGGGATTTTCTTGCCCATTTTTGCCCTTCTTGAACAAAGTTTATGATTTTTTAAATAACAGTGCTCAAAAAATATCGAGATTTTGTTCAATCAGCTTTTTAAGTACCTATCATCCTCCAATCAAACCTATGATTAAGCAAACAAAATGTACGCTATCTGGCATTGTATTATAATGCCATTGGAGTGCTCATTTTGCTGTTATGTATGAAAATAAGTTGCACAATCCTATTCATAGCTTGACTTCAAGCATAACTTCAGCCGCTTAAAATTGGATAGCTACTAGACTGCTAGAAACCAGTAAATCGGTATGAAGCCGGATAGTCGGCGCTCTTTGCCGACTAGTCGCCGACTAATCGGCGACTACAAAAGTGGCCGGATAGTCGGCTTTACCGACTAGTCGGCGACTAATCGGCACATCTCTATTATCATATTTTACACTACTTATTCTCAAATTTTTAGCACTACTTATCGTAATGGGATGTCATTCCACAGAGCTTGCCCGTGGAATCACGTCCTATTACAACTTTTAAATTAGGTAAATACTTCCTCATAATTCCATATGACACATTGAAGGAAACAATTTATGAGTCCGTAATTTTACTAAATGTCATAACTAGATGTTTAATAAACATTTTAAATGAACGAGCAAGAGTTTTCTTACTAACAATTAATTTCAAAGTTTCTCGACCCTTCACAAATGTCAACGAAGAAGGTTAGAAAAGATATTCTGAACATTTGTTTTGGCACTTTCATTGTACCTTTGGAACATGCTTCGTTACATGAGAATACATTTTCAAATATTTATATTACAAACTCCGAAGCAGGTTTTTTTGACAAGCTCGTTGCGTCATCACCTCCTCTATAAAAACCTCGTAAAACGGAAAGCTTCAGTTTTCCACAGAAAGCTTTGCTCGTGTGGCACGTTGATATTTTGCATAGATATATGTACCTGTTAAATTTTGTCACAAAACGTACTCAGAGTGATGACTCCGGCGATAAAAGCCTCATTTACATATTAACAGTAATCTTGTAAGCCTTAATTCGCAAGTCACAGGTGACGAGCACCCGCCCAATTGACATTTTATACTTGCAATTACCAGATCCATTTATATCGCGGTCCGAGACGGTTAATTCAAGCTGGCGAACTGAAAATTGGCTGAAACCGACTTCCGTAATCGCTAACTCCCACTTTCACTTTAATTTTATTTTACTATTCCGTAGGTACTAACCTTAATTTTAAAGAAATAGGATGTACCTAAAAAAATACCCTTTCAATCCGTCTTTTGACGGAAATCGGTTTATGATGAATTAAATTACCTTTAGATCTCCTATCCTTCCTTCAGTCTTGTATTTCACTAGTGCTTGAGCAGTCCTAACTTCCATTAGTCTTATACCTAATGAAAAATGTTATATACCCATTATATTGTGGAAATGCATTCTTGTGTAAATTGGATTGAACTATGCTTATAATGAAACGTGTTGTGAATTTAGAATACCTATTATATTGTGGAAATCTTGTGGAAATATGTACATTCTTGTTTGAATTGATTTTTGTTATCTGTTATCTTATCGGACTATATAATTAATCCCGCAATATTATTTTGTATGAATATTTGTGAAATGTTAGTACGATAGACAATTTTGTAGTAAAACAAGCCTTTTCACATACATTTTACGATTATAAAGAACTTCATAATACCAAAGGTAAAAGAAATGTCGAGTCTGACTGAGAGGATCAAAGAGTCACGTAACTACAGCCTCGTTATATGTATTAACAAATATACATTGTCGAGTTTGTTGGAAGGGTAAACATACAAATGACAGAACTGAAAAAGAAGCTATGTATTGTAAATTTTACCTTTGATAGTAAGCATTCAAATCAAAGCAAACTACCTACTCTATAGGACGCAATAATATAGCCAATAAATTATTGATTTTGATTTATTATTTCATGAACATAAATAATAAAATTATAATTCATATAAATAATACTAAATGAAATTTAAACTATATGGAAACTATTATTAATAAACTAAATAGATTAATAATAATAATAATAATAAATATTGTAGGACATTCTACACAACGCTATCTAGACCCAAAGTAAGCATAGCTTAACTAGCTTGTGTTATGGGTTCTAGAATGCGGATAAACATACTTAGATATATTTTTTTTTGTAAATACATACATATTATACATGGAAACACCCAGACCAATGCAAATATTCATATTTCATGCACACAAATATTTGCACTGAGCGGGGATCGAACCCGCGCCTCCTGCGTAGCGGCCGCGTTCACTACCGCTACGCCACAGAGGCAGTCATTATTATTATCAAATTATATTAAATTGAGAAACAAATTGAATATTGTCAATAATATGGTGTTTCCGTATTGTTGAGTGATATATTTATAACATCAATAGGTACTCAATATTATTACCCGACTACGGCGAAGCCAAAGGAGGGTTATGATTTTGACAGGCTATGTATGTATGTATGTATGTATGTATGTTCGTTTGTTCCCTCATAGCTGCTCAACTACTTATTAGAACTGGACATATAGCATATCGTTAGAATCGTCTTGATCGTCCGATGGTTATAGGCTATAAATATGACGTGTCACTAAATCTAATGTGGCGCCCTCTAGCGGCCATAAAGTACAGTGTTGAAAAAATAATTTGAGATAAATATGCCGTGTATGGTATCAAATTAAAGAGCTCAATTAGCACATTTCAAATATGCATAAATTATAGTTGTTGGGTGCCCCAAAATAAAAAAAAAATAAAAAAATAAGTTTAAAACTAAAACCCGACTACTTAAAAATCGCGCTCTGAAAAGTATTAAACAAGAAAATATCTAGGATAGCCGTGGTCGTATGCCACTTACTATAATAAAACGATACATACATGCTATTCTAAGGAAAAGTGGCATACGATCACAGCTATCCTAATACTTTTCAGAGCGTGATTTTTAAGTAGTCGGGTTTTAGTTTTAAACTTATTTTTCAATCAATACTTAATATTTTTAACATCAATATTGTGTGTGGTTGGCCTAACTCAGTTTGTAGGTATGTGTAGTGAGCAAATAAAAGAACAATTCTAATAAAAACTAAGCGTGAAAGAAGTAATAGTGTTATTTTATTTTTTGCTTCAGTCTCCGCTATAAATCGACTCAAGTAATACCTAATCCGCTAAACCGCTTAGCTTAATGTTTCCAAAAAGACACCATTTTTAAAGATTTAGTTACGTATCACGTCTTTTTGGTGTCCAACCGTTTTGCAACACCGCATAAAACGCTTTAGTAAACTGTAAGAAATAATACTATACTTTAAAACGAGTACGAAGACCAAGACCAAGTCGTAAAATATTTGAAGAAACATCAAATTATCATATCTACGATACTCGCGCTCGCGATACTATTTCGTTCCTCTAATATGAATAAAATGCGTATTAAACTGAAACACATAGATACCATTTCATATTAAATAGAGAAAGAAATGTTATTTTGAACATCTTTTATTTCCACCAAACTATTATACTTAGGTACTTTATCAGACATTTCTTCCCTTATAAGTAGCTAATATACGAAAGTTACGGGCTATTATTTATCATAGTGGGTGGCGAAATCTGTTGCCTGGGTGCCAACTCGGTCCCATTCTTTCATTCCATAGCGTAGTGAATTCCTTGCACAGCAACACAATGTAGTCAATTTACTAGACTGAAAATTTGTTCAGTTCTGCCGCAAAGTTTTGATTGCCTTGTTTTCTATTTTGTGTGCAGAAAGATGACGAATTCGAGATCGACGAATACAGTCGACTGTATGAATCTGCTCCCGTAGACAAGTGTATTGTAGAATAGAATAATGACTCTATTTTGATGGATAGGATTTGACGTATATGACAGTCGTCAAAGTACATTATGTCATTAACGTCAAATCCCATACATTCGTCATTCTATTCTACAATCTGCCTAGCAACGAATTGCCACTTGTCTAGAGGGGCTGATATTCCATTTAAGTTGCTCTACGAGCAGGGACTTAAAAACACATTCATAAAGGGTACAGAATTATACGGGGTACACTTTTAAAAGGTTACACATTAAATGTGTAACCCTTATAAAAGTGTTTTTGAAACTGTTAACCATTACCACGGTCAATTGTGTAACCGTTACAGAACCCTAACCGATATCAAACTGTTAACCGGTTTATAAGGGTGCACCGAAATAGCTACGTTGCCACTCTTATTATTCTATCATTTAGCTAACTAATTTTTGAAATAAGGGCATTTTGTTGTACACCTCGCACTACGAGTACCAACTAAGAAAGATAATTTTATATACGAACCAAATCATATTGGAAACTTTTTTGTGCCTTTATTATTGCGCGTAAAAGAACACTTAGATATCCTTGGTTAGTGATATCAATGTCATATATATAAATACGTCGCCCCGAGGTAAATTCTCCCATCTTGAATACAAATATATACATCCGGAGACAGCGCGTATTAGAAGGCCTTTTCACGTTCCTTTTGTTGAAATTGTATCGTAGGTAATTTTCATATAAGCGCAGTAATGCGCCGGTAATGGTCCATAACAGAAAGCTCGCAATATATAGACGCGGAACCTTCACCCCGGCCCACCCTCTTTCACCCCTTACATTGTACAGACAGTAACATCGCCACACAAACAGAAACAAAATGTTCAACTATTTCCGATTTATTACTAGGTATTCAACAAACCATTCAGACGGGGATATAGCAAAATATAGAGCAAACAAGCGTTCAGTTGAAAGTGGCCATTTCAAATAAAACAAAGCACACATCGTAAAATAATATTTTATGCACATTTGTTGGCTGCTCGTACTATTTTTATCATGGAAGTTGGGCACGTTCTATGAAAGTTCAGCAACATGTAAGCAACCGCGAGTTAAATAAAAACTTTTATATAGATAACTAGCTTTTGCCCGCGGCTCCACCCGCGTGGATGTCGGTTATCGCGACCAAACATAGCCTATGTCCTTTCTCAAGGTCTAATTTACCGTTATACCAATTTTTGTCAAAATCGCTTCAGTGGTTTAGGCGTGAAGCGTAACAAACAGACAGATAGAGTTACCTTCGCATTTATAATATAAGTAGATATGGATATGGATTTGTTCATCACTGGAAATGAGAATATAAATTAGCATGAATAAGGTATACATAAATTATGACAGCCTCGAACATTCGACGAAGATAAGTCGGACTGAAGAATAAACTTGGTGGTATGTTTTCCATCCAACAACTTCTCTGACTTCTCCCTCTCTCCCTCTTTCTTATCTTAAAAGATGTTATCAAAGCTTCCCACTTTCTACCCTATTGAAGTTTTGTTGTAATTCGTAACGATAGAAGCGCAACGCAATCTATCCACGAAACAATATTGCCGATTCAGATCACTTGTAAGCCGGTCACCCTGCTAATGATGGGCCGAGGCTCTAGCAGTGGCGAAGGGTTAAATACTTTCAAAAGAGAAGCCGGTGCAAAAAACTCTTACGTCTTAAAAACGTATCGTATAGAATGTGTGGAATTCTGGGTATTCTGATAGGGAGCCGCCTGTCACCCTAGCAGAAGCAATTGAGCTAATTGAGGCTGATAGAAATCTGTTTATAGGGACCCCACGCCACTGAGCTTTAGTGCAACCTTTCCCCTCGAGGTTGGGAAGGCTGAAAATAAATAGGTGAATAATATAGTAAAAGTAACGTGAATAACTATTAAATTAAGATCCTGCAACAAAATGCACTCAAAATATATACTTGAATAATGTAATTAAGGTTAAACAATTTCACAGTCGCACAGACTTAAGTCGAGAAAATAAAATTGCAGCATTCGGAACGCTGATTTGCACTTTAACTCTTTGTTGTTTTACGAGAATAAATAAGTAAAAAGTATTAAGCATCGAATACAAAATTAAGGAAGTTCGTAGGATTATTTGTACAAAGAATTTTGATCAATTTTAAATTAATTCAAAAACTAGTTGTACGCGCGCCTCACACGAATAGATTTAGGTTGTTGTTTTTTTTTTATAGATAGGACACGTCAATTTGACTTCACTTCGCCTGATAGTAATCTAAAGAGAAAGTCTCGGCAAAGAGGGTCACCATTATAAACACCTTTTAACAGTCACCCCACGACCATAGCTGCTGAAAAGTATCCTAAACATACTAGCATAAATGTAAATAATAGCAAATAAATCACGATAGAATCCATTAAAAAGTGTTAAGGTTTGATTCCGTAGCCGACCGCATACGACAACGCACGCAGCACATCCGCGTAATTCATTGCCGCTTCTCAATGTTCCCCTTTATCCGTATCGAAGTTTAATAAGTAATGGGTACGCTGTATCTGCTGCATGCGTATGAAGTTGTCGTATGCAGTCGGCTTCGGAATCACAACTTTAGTCTTATTTTATTTTTTTATTCATACGATTGACGAATGATTGGCAACTGCCTAAAAATAAATGTCAGAGAAAATATAATGGAAACTCTCAGACTAAAAGAATAATATAGACGGAACGTATAGACCGTCTATGTTCTTCTTTTAGTCTGAGTGAAAACTCAATAGTTACCCACTACTCGTAATATTAGCTTTCCTGTGGTTAACTTGTGTGTTTCCGGTGTTAGTTTCTTGTGGTTTTCAGGGTGTTTCATTTGAAAATGGGATCGCATAAACATTATCTAAGTCGGCAATTGGCGAACAACTCACGTACACCTAAGTACCTACGTATAGATTGTTGAGCAAGGCTTACGCCGCGAACGACGCAGGAGAACAATGAAAGCCCGGCGTGGACAAACCGTAATCCTATTTGGTGTGCAGCGCAGCCGTCTGCTGGGAACGAGGTACTTGCGGCAACGGACAAACAATAACTCTAGCTCACACCTCGGGCAAACCACCACAATTAACTGGAATCACAAGGGAATTACGTAAACCTCTTTTAGTGCAAGGTTTTTTAAAATATTTCTAATTGGTTGTTATAAGTTGTCAATGGGAAGTATTTCTACATTACGTTTTATTATTTTTACTAACGACGACTTTGTTATCACTATTTAGGTTGCATGCCGGCAGGACCCTACTTGTTGGCCTAAACTAATTTCGTCTTCTAATCACTGCATCTGCTAATCAATGGAGGAGGCTCTGGCTCAGGCTTTCCTCTCGGGGTTGGGCCAGATGACAGTCGCTTTTGGAAAAGTCTATATACTAATCATCAACAATGAGTGAACCCTAGGCTACCAAATTCTATAACCCAATTGCAGCGCTCTCTACCCGGGTGAAAAAATAATAAAATAGCTGAAAAATCATTTCTAAAGCGGGTCATAAGCTTATTCCATGTAGAACTTTTCAGTTTAAAGCGTAGGTACACAAAACATTTTTTATATAGGTACAAGGCTTTGCCCCCGACTCCATCTACGTGAACGTTGGATATCACGACCCAATGTAGCTTATTTCTTTTCTTGTTTATCTTCTTTGGTAAGGAGAAAATCAAAATTGTTCTAATACTTGTGGTTTGTACTTACGAGTTTAGACGCGTGAAAGTGTAATAGACAGACAGAGTTACTTTAGCATTTATAATATACCTACCTATGGATTGATAAGCATTCAACACTCGCTATCTTACGCAAATTATAAAATATATCTATTCAAAAGTTACGAATGTATCTTTTGTTATTGTGTTATCCATGGAGATATTGTGCAGTGGTTATAGCAGCAGAAATACATGCGCAGTTATGTAAGCTCGCACAGACTAGGTAAAACCGTAAAACCTGTGTCACAGCACGCGCGACACTCGACTGATTTATGCTCCAGCCAGTCGGATAAGCAATAGTCATATAAAGAGCGGAGTGAATCTGACAGTACTTGAAAATTTATCCGCATCCGTCTGTACTGGTTTATAGCTACTAACCGAAGATACTGTTCTGCAGCTGATTTTACAAAACGTTTGACACACCTTAAAGTTTGCCACCTATCTGTGTTTCTAACGCAGGTTCCTTCCTCAACAGATACGGGCAGGGAAATGCTTTACCTATTTGACATTTTCTCGATTAAAATGATGAACGGCGATCAAAAATAATTGTTAACTAAAATCCTTTTTTAATATTATTTTAAGAAATTTAAAAGGCAATATGGTTGTTTTAGTATACGAACACTAGAATAATGACAGAATAGTTCCTATTAAGGTTGATTTACATCAAACAAGCGACTGCTCATTCTATCCGCTCTACCTACACCAAATTCTATGAGTGTAAACAACGACAGAACATTCGTTCGTTGTTCTTGCTTATTTAAACGCTGAAAATAGGCTTTCATTTACATGCCCTGAGAATGCTCTTGTTCTAGCTCTAGCTCTATGTCCGTTTAATCTAAATCCACATTTACATATTTAAAAACCTGTGTGGTCGGAAAGCTTTCACGGAAGACACCCACAGTACAGCAGGCATAAAAATATAGGTTGGCATCGATATATATAAAAGGTTGGTATGTACTCGTAAGTATTGTACATAAAAAAGCTATAAAAAATCTGTATTTCAGTATTTGACATTGCATTTGATTAATTTAACCAAATTAAATATACTACACGAAGTGTCTCGGTGTCTGCCTATGAAAACTCACCTCGAAAATAGATTGCAGAACAGGAAAATCTTGTCTGAACACTTTAATATATAACTACTTTAATTAAATGCCATGAGTCGGTCGATTTCAACATAGAATGTTTAAATATTATATTAAAATATACCAAGTTAGACGGTAGGTACCTATGTGCTGATTAATTTGAAACTAAACCAGTAGGTACATGTTCACGCCGTTACAGCGGTACTTGTAGAGTGAAATATTCAAGGTGAGGGTGTCCCGGGAGGCATTAGACAGGCTTCGTGTAAGACGCAGAATTATTCTACGCTAGATGGGATTTTTCTGAAATACATTGTTGATAATTGCGAAAATATTCACCGGTTACAATATCTTTTTTTTTATTTATACTATAAGGCGGTCTAGCAGTAACTTTTTTTAATTGAGATAATTTTAAAGCAATTAGTTTTGCTAAACTAAACAAATTATAATAAATTGCTTTAAAATTATCTCAATTGATTGGGCGGAGTTATCAAAAATCAATGTTTAAAAATGATTGCAACATCATTCATTGATTCCGATAGTTCGTACGAATATCGGTAGATTACTCCCACCATCGCCGTAAGATGGATGTATTGGAAAAATTGGATTACTCTCGGGCGAAGCTCGGTGGCTCAGTGGTCAGAGCGTTCCCCCTGTAAGGGAAAGATCGCGGGTTCGAGTCCCGCCCGAGAATTGATTTCGCTTTTTCCAATTTATTATAATTTATTATAACTTTTTTTAAATCAATAATTATCATAATTTTTCAAATAGGTACTGGCCGTATAGAACTTGTACGCCTTTGTACAGAAATATCCTTTGTATTTGTTATTATAATGTTTGTGTGTACAATAAAGAATATGAATGAATATGAACTTTAAAAAAAATTAAATAACTTGTGAATTGTATAGTCGCTTACGTCAGAATAGATGTAGCCGTAGCCAGCAGCGGCGTAACGTGCGGGACGCTGATGAAGATATTCCATCATTTCAGTTCACCTAAAAAAAAATGAAAACTGCCCGACGCGCCTCAAGAAGTTTGCACTTCCAAAACATTTTATGGAATTCTTGTCCTCTTGTTCACAGTAGACGTAAAAACTATTGAACGGATTTAGACGCGTTTTATTTGTTTGAAAGGTCGGGGCAGTCACCGTCTTGATCAGATTTATGCATGAATACCATTAGGAGAAAACCTCGATCCAATGTTTGACCCAATCTTGTCTAGTATACAATGTATCTATGTTGCAAACTCGGCACAAACAGAAGCGTGTTGCTACAAGGAGATAACTAGTGACCGTCTACGGCGGCGTATGTTTCCTAATTTATTATTCTAAAACCTGGACGCACTTTCGACCTACATATTGTGTAGGAATTTGAAATGGGTTAAATTAGTGCTGTCTGTTTGTGTACTAAGTGGATGTAAGTAGTTTTAAAACATCATAATTATATTACCTACACAGTGCTATCTAAACCCACACTAATCATAGCTTGTAGTCAGGTTTTTTTAACCGACTTCAAAAAAGGAGGTTCTCAATTCGTACCCATTTTTTTTTTTTTTTTTTTTTTTTTTTGTATGTTTGTTACGCGATTGTGAAGCCAATTCTAGACGGATTTTGAAAATTCTTTTTGTGTTCGTAAGTAGATTATTCCGAAGTGGTCCCATTTAAATTTCGTAAAGATCTGATGATGGGTTTCCGAGATTAGACCAAGGAACTCTTCAAAAAGTACCAGGAAATCAGCCGCGATTGCTGCAATGGCATATTATTGCAATGTTTCTGCCATTACACATGATAACATCACGCCTGAGTCCTTTGAAGGGGTACGCAGAAGTGTTCAGAATATTCAGCTATATTTGCGGTGTATATGCATTGATTTTAAAAATTCTTTTTGAATAATGATTTGATATTTTTTTTTGTAGCGTGGCCGGTTCGATCTGTATTGCAGCGTCAGCAGCGCATGTACAGTCAGGTCACTATACATGCGATGTACACTATGTACAGTCGTGAGACTGTACAAACTCACTAAAAAGAGAAAATAAATTCATTTTTAACAAAAAAGTTTAACCGACTTCAAGAAACGAAAAAGAGGCACTGAAAAGCGAAAAATAACTTAATTTACAGACTTACTGATTTATTAGAAGTCGGTGCCAGCCAACTTTGTTTGTTGTGTCTGAACTACTATGATGCAATCAATTGAAATATGGCCTCTCTTGGGCTAGGTACCGCCTTCTAATAAATCAGTAAGTCTGTAAATTAAGTTATTTTTCGCTTTTCAGTGCCTCTTTTTCGTTTCTTGAAGTCGGTTAAACTTTTTTGTTAAAAATGAATTTATTTATTGCTGATAAACATACCTACGTTTTTACCATACTAATATTATAAATGCGAAAGTAACTCTGTCTTTCTGTCTGTCTGTTACGCTTTCACGCCCAAACCACTGAACCGATTTTGATGAAATTTGGTACAGAGATAGATTTGGCCTTAGGAAAGGACATAGACAATGTCTGGTCGCGATAACCGACATCCATGCGGACAATGCCGCGGGCAACAGTTTGTAACGTTATAATTATAAAATAAGTAAATTTGTTCTAATAAGTTGTCTAAGTACCTACAATTTAAATATCTGATTCTCCATCTTCTTAATACAAATGTAACTAACTTCGTCTTGTCACTTAATTCACAATCGGAAGTAAAACCGCCCATTAACCTCGTAGTTGTCCCACTTTGTCATTTATAAACTAGTCTACAAAGTAACCATAGTTAGTAACAGTAATTATAACTCCAGTTAATGAAATTAAATATCTTGCTGCCTTTGGTATACTACCACTATAAAATTGTAAATTAGTTGTGTCTGTGGGTTTGTTTTTTTAAGATATAAAATGGGATGCATCAAAATATAGGTACGTAAAAAAATTTACCCGTATTTAAGTACTGCCATATCTAAGTACTTATATGAGTGCTGCTAATGTCTATTTTTTAATAAAACTTTTTTTATACTACATAGGTCGCAGACAAGCACACGGCCGTCCTGATGGTAAGTGGTTACCGTGGCCTATGCCCGAGTGCAGCACCAGGGGAGTCACACTCGTGCTTTCGACCCTGCAAGAACAGAGAGATTCTATGCCGTCAGCGCAAAAGATAAGTAGGAGAAAGCCTTTGGTTTTTCCGACTGACAGCACAAAACCTCTTCAGTGAACTCTGGCTACCCTACTCACCGCCGGAAACACAACACGAGGTTATTAAGCCGCGGTCTTCTTTATGGCGGAGGTACTTCCTCTGTCGAACTGCTCAATTGAGACGGATATACCGTCGTGTCCTACCTCCTCCTATAAAACTAGTTTACACTAGTCAGTAAGCTTGTTATCAAGCACGTGAGCTCTCTGCCGTTGCCAGCAATAATAAAGTTCTACTTACTAATTTATTTAGCAGAGTTCACAATTCAAATCAAACAATCTACTATCAGCGAATAAGCAATACTTCTCTTAAAATAATTTATGGAGATGTCCTATTGAATGTGCCAGCACTTTAAGAAATGGATATTCTTCATTTGTCAATGTCACTATCTTATTTTTCAGAGAAACAGATAATTCATACCTACTAGTATATTACTTAGAGACGTAAGATATAAAAATATCAAACGGTTGGACACATTAATTAATTTATTATTTAAGTAGATAATCATGTCAGTGTACGATTCTGTAGGTAGGTGCTACGAAAGTTTTTAAATTTATATTTATTGAGTATTTAAAAAAACAATTGTGAACCAGCTTCAAGTTACACAAATTGTACCTAGGTATAACTCCGGACACGTATCTTGGACCTAAATCGCAAGACAAACTAGGCTCCTCTGGCGCCCGCGGATTGCTTTGTAATTATTTATACTTGGTGAATTTGACTTCGTCCACCGCAGTAGCACCTCGTGTGAACCACAAAAGGCACCCAAGATATTATGTGTAGGTACTGCGCGTATAGGGCACATTTTCAGTACATTTTAGATCCAAGATACGTGTCCGGAGTTATACCTAAGTAAGCTTTAGAATTTAATAAAGCCACAACAACAAAAAGCGATTAAGACTAGGTTTACGTTGAAATTATTCATGTATTAGGTAAATAATCAGCCAGGTATAAGTAAGACCGACTCGACGTAATATACAAAGGAAGAGCAGTACTAAGCTAGAATGGTAAGGTTACCGGCAAACTTCGTGAACAAACGTCAATAAGTTTGCGCATGTGCAATAACTGACCAATCAAAAACCATTAAAAGGACGGCACAACCAATGACGTGAGTCCTTTGAAAGCGTGTTTAGAATTAATAGGTAATTGGTGGATTTGTGCGTCTCGGCCGTCGCGCCCCGCGCTTACCACCAAAGAGACCTAAACAAACACATTGTACAATATGAATATATCTTAGAGTATTGTATATTATATATATATAGAGCGCACCTATTAGGTATAAACCGTAAGCATGTATCGTTCATACCGAGGCTCTTTGCTCAACCTCAATCAGTAGCTAGACAACTTGCTACCGATTACTTTTGTATGCTTGTCTGCCACCTAATTGGCATAAAGAAAAAACACACGTCAAAGTAACTTGGTAAATAAAATTCGATATTTTATATCAGTATTTTATATTAAATCGTATATACATATTATGTATCTAGTATTTACTGTTTTCGTAATACATACAACGATACCATTATTTTGTACCTTGGTTTTAATTTTATGCATACATAGCAAATACCTACTCGTATAACAAAAAAAATCAAAACATTACATTGAATTCATATATTATATTCATGTCCAACTATTGATATTTTCGGTAATGCATGAATTGTCAATATAGGCGTGTTTATACCATCGCATCGCCAAGCATCTGCTTTGGTACTGTTCATACCCGTGCCTACACTCGGCACAACGGACTCTATATCACTATCACTATCACTACATAATAATAATTATTATAAAACAAAGTCGCTGTCGCTGTCTGTCCATCCCTATGTATGCTTAAATCTTCAAAACTACGCAACGGATTTTGAAGCGGTTTTTTTAATAGATAGAGTGATTCAAAGAAGGTTTATATGTATAATACATGCATAATATTGTAGAGAAACACTATAAATTTAGACACGTACCACGACAATACCACGCGGGCGGAAAATATGGCGGTACGAAGTTCGCCGGATCAGCTAGTATAATAATATAATGTATACCTACTAGCAGATCACTACATTAGCTCCATTAACACAAACGTATAAAAATTTGCCAAAGAAAATGCGACTAAGTTATTAATTTATTTCACTTTAGGTATATAAATTGCAATTTACTTAAATGTACAAATCTTTTCGTAAGAAATATGAAAATCTCAGTTCCATTCTAACATTTCCTTATGATTAACGAAACATTACTCAAAATGCGTGAAAATTTGTTACCCACATTATTTATGCAACAAAATAAATGATTAATGGTGACACAAAATCTTTTCCTTTACCACATTTGCGAGCAGTACCCCTAGCACGAAAAACTATAGTAATGGTTATGGTCATCGTAATCGTATGATTTTGTATGAAGACCCGAACAGCGCCACTACTGTCGTTTAAGGAACTAAAATTTGATAGCACGAACCAAGTTATCTCGTTATCGTAATGGTACTAGTATAGTCAACCATAGCGTCAGTATGAGAATCGGCAGCACGAACCCACTTTTGAAAGATAGTATAGTTTTTTAACATTTCGATGCTAACTATCGTATTTCTACTCACCAAGGATTTTAGATGGCCATTTAAATTTATGTATGTTTACATAAATCTAAAATTATATTTATTTACAAAACCCTCAAATTTACGCAGTTATTACTTCCTATAGCGGTCAAGAAATGTTGCTGAGAAATTGTAAAACTGCATTAAGTTTGTGGTTTTTAAATATTAAAATAATAAGAAAATTTAGTAATGACATCTTTATTTCGATCAGTCTAGTGGGGTTTAACAATTTTTACTTAAAATAGACATAACAGGATTATAATTAAGCTAGTTGTTGCCCGCGGCTCCGCCCGCGTTGATGATAAACTTTCATACACACTTTAAACCCCTATTCCCCCCTTGAACTCCTTTTTTTTGCAATAAAGGTAGCCTATGTCCATTCACTAGCTCTAGATTATCTCTATACTTACCAATTTTCATCAGGATATCTTCAAAGTCATAACGTATGGATAGCTGCCGGATTCGTTTACATAAATGTGATCACTGCTCCGCTTCCTTTAGCAGCAGCGTGATGATATATAACATTTCGTCAATAACCCAATAAAGGGGTTATTCAATACAAACATTTTTTCAATTCCAATCGATACTTTGAGATTACATGCTTGAGAGAGGCAGCAAGAGTGTGACGCCCTTGGTGTTGCACGCGTCCATAGGCCACGGTAACCACTTTCCATCAGGTGGGCCGTGTGCTTGTCTGCTAACAATCTCTTCAGCTTTATAATATTAGTATAGGTAGATGAAATAAAATGACACACATCTCCTTACACAACATGTTCATACAAAATCTCATTCGTCTCTATTTTTCTCTTGCATGAATTTTGTCAATGCACTCAAAGCGGCATTCATGAATCCAATCCATTTGTATTGCAGGTCAAGCTCAACCTCTCTTTGCCATAATCTCTCCCTTTCTAGTTTGTTAATTTATTTAGAAACTTAATAACATAATATGTAACATGATACATGATAAGTAAAATTGCGTTTACCATTTAATACATAATTAAGTAAGTATAAAATATCTAATTATAAGTAGGTATTTTAATATAATAATAATACAATAACATATTCATAATATCTATCATCCCGATGCCTTTCAGCCATAAAAAACTCTTCCGTTTAGTTTCTTTGATGTGCCCTCTTGGGATGTGGGGTCCACTTTCTAGATGGTACTGCAGTTGGTGCCATAGTTGGGGCCACAGCTTATGCTAGGGGTGATACTGAAGATTGCAGCTCCTGGCCGGTGCCAAGATAGTTCACCGAGCTTTACTTGATCCGTCACTATTTAATTTGACTGCTAGTTCTCGCCATTTCATTGCGGCCCACTGCTGTCCTCTTGGAACGCCTTGGGGCTTGGCTAAGTCTCCATTTCTGGTGAATAACAGGAGAAAATGTAAATGTAATTACTAACAACAAACATTTCAACATCTTTAGAGCGTAAACAAATGACAGGAACTCACCCCTCCATGAAGTCCACCATCACAGCAAACTGTGATGCACTAGTCCTCATTTTTATTAAAGTTTACTTTCTATTATACTAACTATAAATTGAAAAAAATTTCAAATTTCGTCTCGACAAACCGACATTGACATTTGACATTGACAAATAACGTGCGTTCGAAACTGATATATATTTCGTGGGTCGGATACAGCAAAAAAAACTAAACCATATTATTACGCCGTAAAAAATCAATTAAAACCTACGATGTTGATAGGATTAGTATTGAAATGAATAATATTCATATTTTGTTAAACAAATAGCGTAATAAACACAGTTTTGTAATTTTTTTGTATACAACAATGACGTGACAGGGACTTTGGAACGCACCTTGCTCATAAAATAAGCTTTTTGACTTTTTGCAGCCGGCCTACTTTTACTCTTTTACATTATGTATCGTATTGTCATGGTGTACACGATAGTAGTCTATGACTGTTTCATGCTGTCAGTTGCTGTCAGTTTAATATAGTAATCATTATCGTGTGGTATGGTCATACGATTACCATAACGATTACGACAATTTTTCGTGCTAGGGGTAAACGACACTTTTACGTAACTGTTTCTTAAATAAAATACGACTATGTATCTAACACCAAGCTCTTTGTACACACCAGTAGGTGGAAGTTATTTGATCCCTTTACACTATAAAGTAACTAAATTTTACATTTTGTTAGATTTTACATTTTCTCTATCATGGTGAATGTTCTGATGAGCTCTTCCAATCAGTGTCAACCTCTCTTTTCCTTTAAAGGACAATATGTACAAGACTTTGATGTCACCCGCATACGGTGCAGAATATTTCATCAAGAACCAAGCGGTTCGGCAACTTCTTCTTTTGCCGCGCCATTAAGACCTGGAATTCCTTTCCAGTACACGAGTTTCCCTCTTCCTGCAGTCCCGGGTCCTTTAAGCGGGGCGTGAAAAATCATCTGATGAGGCCGTCAAGCTGAGTGTACGCCACCATTGTAACATGGTACGTGTCTAAATGGCGAACCTCTTTTCGGAAACTGTGCCTTCAGCTTACCATCAGGCGAGTTGAAGTCAAATTGACGTGTCCTTTATAAAAAGAAAGTTCAGTTTGCAAGATTACCTACTTCTTTGTAAGCTATTGTCATTATTGGCACTGAAATTATTATTCGATCGAAAACAAAGAAGTGTAATGTCCTCAAAGTTTCACATTGGAGTTCTTGATCTAATAAGATCATTTTAAGATTTAACGTACCTAATTGAAAAAGTTCATTTTATTCGTACAATTAGGTAGGTACTCATTTGCATACACTACAACCTACATTGTACCTATGTATGAAAATGCCGCAGGGGAATTTGTTGCGCCATTTCTTCTCCACTAGCGCCTAGGAAGCGGTGGTAAACTTAGTTCAAGTACCTAGAATTTGATGTCAAAAACATCTAATTGTACTGCACTATTTTGAAAAATAAGAAATTGAAGCATTTATGTTAAGTTCATAATTTTATTAGTTTATCGTGTATTAAGGATCTACCGGTGGGCTATAAACTAAAAGTCGAATAGTGAGCTATGGAGCAAGCTGAGAAGTTTGTTAGCAAATACGTCAACCGCTCAAGTCACTATTAAAAATTAATTTAATGTTTTGATTGTATTGACGGATTATCACCCATTGCTAAGGCAGTTCAAGTGACCTTGAACATACTAAAGGAGACTTTGACCTGCCTATCGACCGGTCCGGTGGCCCTTAATAAATTAAGTCCATAATTGAAGGTATATCAAAGCGTCTCATTAGGCCCTTGAATGCTTAACATATGGTACGCTAACACCATGTATTAAGCCACTACCGCAGAGTGATTCATACTATGATTATAATTTGTACCTAATACAAAGGAAATAAACTCTCGTGGTAATTCGTTGACCAACGTATTATATAAACTAACTTTTAAAGAATCGCCAGACGAACAAATCTGCGATTGCAGAACACCTACTATAAGGCATCAATCACTGGATCGAGTTCCACCATACACAAGTCCTCTCCACCGAACGTCACTTCTATCCAAGAGCTGTACGTGAAGCGATTGAAATAAAGAAACATAAAAACTTCAATCGGGCAGATGGATCTAAATTATCAGCAGCCTTATTGTACAACGTATTGTATGTATGGGATTGACACGTATTTTGACGTTCATGATAGTCATCAACGTCTGTCAATCCCATACAATGATCAGTCTATTCTATTCAACAAGAACGTAGACTGACAGGATAGAGGAAGCACTTCCTGTGCTTGAAAACAGGTGTTAATACCCAGGCGTCCAGGGTAATAATAATAACCAGGCGTCTTCGACAACTGACCAAACGGCAACTACGCACGGCTACTGCTGCTATCAGGGCACGGCTTTTTCAATAAACACCTTTTTGTTTTCACCTACAGCCCTCTCTGCAGAGTCTGCATGAGAGAGGAAGAAACAGCGGCACATGAGGTCTATGAGTTGGGGTGGTTCGAGTGAAATGCCCACCCTAACGCAAAAACCGCGCTTTGACGTGGAGTTTCGGATACCAGCCCATAATACCATACCATACCATACCATATATGTATTCTACAAACGTTCCACTTGTCTCGAGAGGCTGATACGCCCGAGACCTTGATAATTAAGGTACCAATTAACAAGTATAGAAACCAAAGCACAATGTTGTTGGAATGATTGCCTTCCAGATGTTATTTTAAGAGAATAATTTGGACAGAACAAACAAAGCTTTCAAATGCAACATGCAGTAGGTAATGGTATAGCGACGAGCCTTTGGGAAATAAGCTGCACAATATCACTGCTGCCACCGCTTATTTACGTTGCCATACATGAATATTGTGGTATTTGTCCTCATAGTCAACTAATATTATTCATGTACTGTTTTAATGATGATTGATTGTTTTAGCCGTGTTGGTTCCCTGTGGAGCAGAACAGGGCCACCCCATCTCTTCCTGTGGGTGTCGTAAAAGGCGACCAAGGGATAGAGTTGTTCTCCATCCGACAGTAAACATATAGCCCATGACAAAGTGCCCGCTAGACGGCAATAGACTCGCCCCTTATTACGTGAGAGCGAAAATCATAGTTGGCGAAATGTGGGTGTTAATACACCTCTGCCTACCCCTTCGGGGGTTTACAGGCGTGAGTATGTGTATGTATGTATGATTGTTTTGTTCTTACTTAATACACCTCTCGTTACATTCGTGCAACCCTGAAGAAAAATATCGTCGTACCTAGGTTGCCAACCATACTGTTAAAAACAGTATTATACTGTTTTACACCCAATTATACTTTTTACTATTCAACAAAAAAAACAGTATCCAAAATACTGTTTTCAGCATCAAAATGCATAACACTACAAAAATGTGCAGCAATTGATACAATTTTAATTAATTGGGCACCAATTTGCAATTATTTTATAAGTTTAGGGGTTGATTGTCCCATGATAATTCAAAATTTATTAATGATAAATCCTATAGAAAATGATACAGTTCACAGCTATCTTCTATTTGCCAGCCATATATTAAATCTTTTAATTTATCCATAAAAAAAATTATGGGAACCATTATTTTACCATTTTAGATGTTTACGAAACCATGCTTTCTTTTAAGACAGACAGACCTAAGGGGGCAAAATAGGTGACGAACCGTTGTATGTAAAACCGTATTTTGTGAAACGGATTTTTATGATCTTTGTTTTGCTGGAGAGAGAAAGTTGGTTCCAGGAGCCAGAATCGGATGACAGGATCAAGGGAGTCAGGATTGGATAATAGGATCTAGGGAAATCCTCAAAATGATGGCAAAACACTGTTTCTGCTGTTTTAACATAATTTAATTTCAGTATTTGCATTTAAAAATTATCTGCTCGTGATTTTAAGCTGCTGATGATAGGAACCTAAGCAAAGGATGGACGATGGATCGATTATAACTCACTAAAAAGAGAAACATAAATTAAAAGCCTCTCGGGCTAGGCACCGCAGTTATTTTTCGCTTTTTAGTGCCTCTTTTTCGTTTCTTGAAGTCAGTTAAACTTTTTTGTTAAAATTAAATGTAATTGTAAAATACTGTTCTATTTTCTAAAATACTGTTCAATTTTCTTCTCAGACCTAAATATACTTTTTTTCTCGAAAAAAGAGTTGGCAACCCCAGTCGTACCCTACCTCCTACCAACTGGCCGCCTACCTACTTATACTCGTATGCCATATTATAAAAGGGGGCTCAGAAGCAAATTTCATATTTCCACAACTGAACAAGAAACTAATAGTTATTTGTTATACAAGAGTGCAAAGTTGCTTTTTAACCGCGTGCTCATTTTTGATGACCGAGCAAGCGAAAGATTCTAAATTTGAATCACGAGCGTAGCGAGTGATTCACAAATTAGAATCTTGAGCGTTAGCGAGGGAATCAAAAGAGCACAAGGTGAAAAATCTTTGCACTCGAGTGCAACACGTAACTTTTCATCCCACCTCAGCGAGGAAATAATGAAATGCTTCTCCTTCCTAGCGTTAATTCCCAGTCAGCATCCGAAGCTTTCACCTCGGAGTCCGGGGTCCGCTTTACCAGTCTTAACTGCGGATTTGGCTGGACCTCGATATTTGCCGTGAAGCGACTGCCATCTGACCTCCACAACCCAATGATGACATTAGGCGATATCGAAGCATTGCAGCCAGACCGTTGTTGTTGAACTTTTTAGGGCTCCAACTACCCGTAACGACTGCCATAGATGTTCGTATGGCATCCGTGACCGACGGCTTAACGTGCTCTCCAAGGCACGACCAGACCAATGCAAATACCCATTTTCATGCATAAAAAATATTTGCACTGAGCGGGGATCGAACCCGTGCCTCCTGCGTAGCGGCCGCGTTCAATACCACTACGCCATGGAGGCTATATAATATGTGTATTAATACTAGTAATAAAATACAACAAAATAAAAATTCAACAACAATGTCAACAATATGACGTGAAAAAAATTAAAAAAAAAGTACACCAAGGAGGTTACGAGTCTGAGTTTTTCATGAATTAAAAAAAGTTGTATGATAAATTCGGCACCATAGAGGTAGAAGTAAATAGGTTTAATGATGTTTTGAGTCCACAAACCTAGTACCTACACACGATGTTCTAAATTCAAATTTACTTTACCTCTCTAGAGGATAAAAACGACTTTTACGCTCAGTTATCGAAGAGCAAAAATAGTCTTTCCGAGATGGTGGGATGAAAATGTTTTTTGTAGATTTGTATGTTAGCAATCGAGGCCGCCGTTTTTATATACTTACAAGAAATATAAATGAAAAAAGCAAAAAATATCCAACCGATAGGCGCTAAGAAAAGCTAAACGAGAACTGTCTGAGTGTTGTGGCAAGACAAATTATCAGACATGAATGAATAACCTATCTACGGGCCTACATATTATATACCTACCTACCTAGGTAGGTAGGTATGTTAAACATAGTTGTTTTCTAAGTTAGTTACATATTTTTAATGCTAGGGACGTCATATTTTCCCGTATGTCATAAAAAGAGTCTATGTAAATATTAAAAACTCATGTTGGTATTTTATCGCTTTCTGCAGTGACCAAAGCATTTATGAATATAAACTCCACTGAAAATATTTTAAATATAATTATTTAATAAACCACAATCATAATGTATTCCATCCAATCCAATAGTTACCTACTGATGTTCTGTAAATAGAGTAAAGTTAATATTATAATAACAGACATTCATTAAACTTGTAAAATTTGTATGATAATTTATGAATGTCAAATATTACAGCAACCTCGCAACCATTGCTGCTGAGAGGTGTTTTATTATATACTAGCTGACCCGGCGAACTTCGTACCGCCATATTTTCCGCCCGCGTGGTATTCTGACCCCGCTTTATCAGTGTTTCTCTACAATATTATGCATGTATAATACATATAAACCTTCCTCTTAAATCACTCTATCTATTAAAAAAAACGCTTCAAAATCCGTTGCGTAGTTTTAAAGATTTAAGCATACATAGGGACGGACAGATAGCGACAGCTACTTTGTTTTATAATATGTAGTGATAAATATAATGAAAGAATGAAGCCCAGTGCTTTATTTTATTGAGTGATATTCGCGTACACTTCAAACAGTATCTAGGTAAATCTTGCAGGCTTGCAATCATCTCTCCTGTTCTATGGCGTTGAATTTTTGCAAGCTGATTCAATTTCGAATTAGAATACATCCGAGTTAGAATAGGATGATAAATGTTACAATAAGCCTTGATAAGTGAACAAGGCTACCTTTCCAGTCAAAGGAACTTGGTTGATTTTTACTATGATTATTTAATAAATTGATTTAGATTGGAAAAAGTGAAACGACTCAGACGGGACTTGAACCCGGGACCATTCCCTTACTTCAATAGTTACTTAGGTACTTGAATAGTTACTTACTTAAATAGTTACTCCCTTGAATAGTTACTTACTTGAATAGTTACTTACTTGAATAGTTACTTACTTAAATAGTTACTTAAATAGCTACTTCCTTGAATAGTTGAATAGTTCGCATACTAATCGCTTTAAAATCTCCTCATTAAGCCAAATAACAATCTCTATAGGTACTTGTAACCTGTCACAAATTTAACTAATTACGTACCTTGTTACTCCAGGTATAATCTGCTTGAACTTAGCATACTTAACGTAATCTATGGAGAGTAGCAAACAGGACGGATGATGATTCCCTTTTGATGTCATTCACAGAGTCCCAAATTATTTTCGTCGGTTATTCGACCCTCCTTTATTAGGTTTCCGACATTCTTTGACGTCCATCTACTTGATTTTATGTGAAAATACCGGGCCAGGTGTCACCTGAATTAATTTATAACATAGAAGACACAGATGTTTAATGAGTATCTATGATCAAAAGATTTCCTTTTCAAAATGGTTAGAGTGTATAAACGCTGTCGTGAATTGGTGTGTAGAATATTTGAGGCACAGAACAAGTGAAAACTTGCAGATAACAATTCTAGCAATGCGTAACTGAATGAAAGCATTCTAAGTTTGAATGCTTCCATTCATAGGTACAGAATCCTGATCACCTCCATACACTACCGTAGGTATAGGTACACTATGTACTATCTGTAGCCGTCTGCCTTGACTTATTTTTCGTTGACTATACTAGGTAGGTACCTACTAATAGTTATTAAAAGTCTGCGAAGATATTCCGCAAAGTAGTGTAATGTCAGACATATTGAGAGTCCTACATAACCACCTCGTCATGTCCTCGCCTGCAAAAAACCAGAGTAGAGAGATAAAAGGACGGATACGAAAATGAATCTCTCAATATCAGGCGAATTATTAGCTCTAAGTAGGTACCTACATAAAATTACGATCATAATACCTTCATCAGCTAGGTACATAAATTCGGTAATACTGACGTCCTGTATTAACAAGTTATATTTCCATTTTGGAACACCTTAATTTCTAAAGTTCATGAATATAAATTAGAACCCATTTTTTAAATGTTTTGTGCCATCCACAGAGAAAATTAATGTTTTTGAGATGGCTTTCATTTGTTTTTTATCACCATCCATCCATTCCCCTTTTGTTCTTATTGGATTTTATTTTTATGATCAATATATCCTTTATTAGGACGTTTGAATTTTATTAATGGCTCTGAGATTGAGGAAGAAACTGGAGCAAATAATGTTATATTTTACTCCCAAAACCAAGGTTACACGAATAAGTACCGGGAATTACTATTACTACATATAACTTATTAGGGGATAATTAACATAAATATTTTTGTACCGATAATGAAGCAGCTAGATAGTTAAAATAGCCTGTTAATTTTATATCTAGACAGTGCACTTCAAAGGGTTTTTATCTGTTTTTCACTTTTTATTATAACTCAATTCACTAGGATTCTTTTATGAACTTATTCCCAACGAAGCTAGGATCTGGACTGCTAGTAATAATTATCCTATAAAATGAGACAGAGATATGTACAGTTATGAGATCATTTTTCCTCTCGCATCTTGTCACAGGCAGGGAATCCATCCTCACACGTTGCGCCAGGAAACAGTACCCACAGTTAAGTATGAAAGGAACTTTATCCCTCGCACGCTTTAACTGTGGAATGAACTCCCTGTCATGGGTTTTCCAAGCGACTACAATATGGGGTTCTTCAAGAAGGGCATTAGAAGGTTCTTACATGGTCATATATGTGAGTGACGCCCCTGGTGTGGCACGCGCCCACAGGCCACGTTAACCACTTGCCATCGGGTGGGCCACTTGCTTATCTGCCAACCACGTGGCAAAAATAAATATTTTAGGTATACCTAGTGCAATTATGTTCAAAGATGTATAGGTACACTATACAGGTACCTACTGAACTAGTTATTTTTGGCGCTCATATGTAGATACACGGAATATAGAAAAATACAAAAAGAAAATGTGGGTTCCGTCCGACCCCTCGTTGTGAGAGCATTATCTACTATTTTATACCGTTGAAATCTCTTAAGCTTATTATCGCTCCAAAATCCCTGTGATCTAACGTAAAACACAAATCTATGTTAGCTGGAGTCTATTTTGATCAAAAAAGCGTACAGACCTACATTATCTTGTGCTAAATTTTCTAGATGTAAAATATACTGAAATTCAGCCGTGCTGGACTTCTTCTCTTCTGCCCAAAGATAAGTCTAAGCATTAGAGCGTAAGCATTGAAATTTAACATGGTAAGTAGAACACGGAGATGATGTTGTGTGTTGCTATTGGCTTCGATATTTTTTCCACTTATTTCTAATACCTATCCACCATAAAACCGTAGGTAATGTAGGTACTTTAGTACCTACTCCATTCGGCAGTCTATATAATATATTTTATCGCAAAAACTCAGTATAAAAATATTTTTCTGTTTAGAAACTTATTTTTATGACTAAAAACCGAAATTGAACCACACGTTAGTCAGCCTAATTTATTTGTTTAATACCTATTTTTATAAAAAGTCGCTCTACAAGTTCGTTTACCTTTTCTTATGTAATACCTAACCGAATGGAGTATAGGTACAATATTTTTATGTAGATAGGTCATAAAATACTTTAGTAAACAGCGCTCAATACCACTTAACACCCTCTTTGCAAGATAAAAAGCATTCTCAGCCACCTGCCGTCTACAACAAAACTCAAGTTAGTTTCGCAACTATTCAGTCTCTATCCGTCTAGAGCTGTCAATAAAATTCCGTTTCAAATTGTTTCCAATGGGGTAGGTATAGGTACTGAGTTTTGTGTGCCTAAATAAATGCTTACCTATATCACGGTATAATACTATCTAATATTATTTCATTTATATGTATATATTATTTTTTTTTATTTTATTTGTTTAATTTAGTTTATTTTAGTAATAATAGTTTGTAGTGTTAATTTAATTTAGTTTTATTTTGAACTTGTAAATAACAACTATTATGTCTAGACGAATAATCAATATAGTTTTACAAAAATATTATTTCATCTTTAATGTTGTTGTTGTATGGTTGGTTACTATGTAGTAACCAACCATACAACAACAACATATACTCGTACTTACCTTTGTCGAGCTAGTAGGTACTAGTACTACCTACGTAGAGGTGAGAAAGGTAAGTACGAGTAGGTATGTAGGTTGAAAAAAATTGAAAAGTAATTAAAATGTTTATAGTTACCCCCGTTTTGCCCCCTTAGGGGTGGAGTTTCAGAATCTTTTTGCCAAATTTCAAGTTTGGGGATGTGATAGTTCCTGAGATTTAAATAATCAATCAGTAATCAATAATCAATTTCGCTTTTATTCAAATATAGATTTCTAAGGATACTGCAAGAAAGTACCTATAGATTGGCAAAGTACCTACTAATAGGTGAAATAGTATCTACGTTTCTCTACTTAAATATTAGGACCAAATATACTCCAATATTGAATCTAGCCAGAGGAGATCTTCATGAAACAATATTACAAATAAACGAAAGTACGTTTCATTTTTAACTCGCGAGTTATAAAGACTTCACAACTACCTAAAAGCGTCCTTTTTGTAATAATAAAATAATTTGGACAGAACAAACAAAGCTTTCAAATGCAACATGCAGTAGGTAATGGTATAGCGACGAGCCTTTGGGAAATAAGCTGCACAATATCACTGCTGCCACCGCTTATTTACGTTGCCATACATGAATATTGTGGTATTTGTCCTCATAGTCAACTAATATTATTCATGTACTGTTTTAATGATGATTGATTGTTTTAGCCGTGTTGGTTCCCTGTGGAGCAGAACAGGGCCACCCCATCTCTTCCTGTGGGTGTCGTAAAAGGCGACCAAGGGATAGAGTTGTTCTCCATCCGACAGTAAACATATAGCCCATGACAAAGTGCCCGCTAGACGGCAATAGACTCGCCCCTTATTACGTGAGAGCGAAAATCATAGTTGGCGAAATGTGGGTGTTAATACACCTCTGCCTACCCCTTCGGGGGTTTACAGGCGTGAGTATGTGTATGTATGTATGATTGTTTTGTTCTTACTTAATACACCTCTCGTTACATTCGTGCAACCCTGAAGAAAAATATCGTCGTACCTAGGTTGCCAACCATACTGTTAAAAACAGTATTATACTGTTTTACACCCAATTATACTTTTTACTATTCAACAAAAAAAACAGTATCCAAAATACTGTTTTCAGCATCAAAATGCATAACACTACAAAAATGTGCAGCAATTGATACAATTTTAATTAATTGGGCACCAATTTGCAATTATTTTATAAGTTTAGGGGTTGATTGTCCCATGATAATTCAAAATTTATTAATGATAAATCCTATAGAAAATGATACAGTTCACAGCTATCTTCTATTTGCCAGCCATATATTAAATCTTTTAATTTATCCATAAAAAAAATTATGGGAACCATTATTTTACCATTTTAGATGTTTACGAAACCATGCTTTCTTTTAAGACAGACAGACCTAAGGGGGCAAAATAGGTGACGAACCGTTGTATGTAAAACCGTATTTTGTGAAACGGATTTTTATGATCTTTGTTTTGCTGGAGAGAGAAAGTTGGTTCCAGGAGCCAGAATCGGATGACAGGATCAAGGGAGTCAGGATTGGATAATAGGATCTAGGGAAATCCTCAAAATGATGGCAAAACACTGTTTCTGCTGTTTTAACATAATTTAATTTCAGTATTTGCATTTAAAAATTATCTGCTCGTGATTTTAAGCTGCTGATGATAGGAACCTAAGCAAAGGATGGACGATGGATCGATTATAACTCACTAAAAAGAGAAACATAAATTAAAAGCCTCTCGGGCTAGGCACCGCAGTTATTTTTCGCTTTTTAGTGCCTCTTTTTCGTTTCTTGAAGTCAGTTAAACTTTTTTGTTAAAATTAAATGTAATTGTAAAATACTGTTCTATTTTCTAAAATACTGTTCAATTTTCTTCTCAGACCTAAATATACTTTTTTTCTCGAAAAAAGAGTTGGCAACCCCAGTCGTACCCTACCTCCTACCAACTGGCCGCCTACCTACTTATACTCGTATGCCATATTATAAAAGGGGGCTCAGAAGCAAATTTCATATTTCCACAACTGAACAAGAAACTAATAGTTATTTGTTATACAAGAGTGCAAAGTTGCTTTTTAACCGCGTGCTCATTTTTGATGACCGAGCAAGCGAAAGATTCTAAATTTGAATCACGAGCGTAGCGAGTGATTCACAAATTAGAATCTTGAGCGTTAGCGAGGGAATCAAAAGAGCACAAGGTGAAAAATCTTTGCACTCGAGTGCAACACGTAACTTTTCATCCCACCTCAGCGAGGAAATAATGAAATGCTTCTCCTTCCTAGCGTTAATTCCCAGTCAGCATCCGAAGCTTTCACCTCGGAGTCCGGGGTCCGCTTTACCAGTCTTAACTGCGGATTTGGCTGGACCTCGATATTTGCCGTGAAGCGACTGCCATCTGACCTCCACAACCCAATGATGACATTAGGCGATATCGAAGCATTGCAGCCAGACCGTTGTTGTTGAACTTTTTAGGGCTCCAACTACCCGTAACGACTGCCATAGATGTTCGTATGGCATCCGTGACCGACGGCTTAACGTGCTCTCCAAGGCACGACCAGACCAATGCAAATACCCATTTTCATGCATAAAAAATATTTGCACTGAGCGGGGATCGAACCCGTGCCTCCTGCGTAGCGGCCGCGTTCAATACCACTACGCCATGGAGGCTATATAATATGTGTATTAATACTAGTAATAAAATACAACAAAATAAAAATTCAACAACAATGTCAACAATATGACGTGAAAAAAATTAAAAAAAAAGTACACCAAGGAGGTTACGAGTCTGAGTTTTTCATGAATTAAAAAAAAGTTGTATGATAAATTCGGCACCATAGAGGTAGAAGTAAATAGGTTTAATGATGTTTTGAGTCCACAAACCTAGTACCTACACACGATGTTCTAAATTCAAATTTACTTTACCTCTCTAGAGGATAAAAACGACTTTTACGCTCAGTTATCGAAGAGCAAAAATAGTCTTTCCGAGATGGTGGGATGAAAATGTTTTTTGTAGATTTGTATGTTAGCAATCGAGGCCGCCGTTTTTATATACTTACAAGAAATATAAATGAAAAAAGCAAAAAATATCCAACCGATAGGCGCTAAGAAAAGCTAAACGAGAACTGTCTGAGTGTTGTGGCAAGACAAATTATCAGACATGAATGAATAACCTATCTACGGGCCTACATATTATATACCTACCTACCTAGGTAGGTAGGTATGTTAAACATAGTTGTTTTCTAAGTTAGTTACATATTTTTAATGCTAGGGACGTCATATTTTCCCGTATGTCATAAAAAGAGTCTATGTAAATATTAAAAACTCATGTTGGTATTTTATCGCTTTCTGCAGTGACCAAAGCATTTATGAATATAAACTCCACTGAAAATATTTTAAATATAATTATTTAATAAACCACAATCATAATGTATTCCATCCAATCCAATAGTTACCTACTGATGTTCTGTAAATAGAGTAAAGTTAATATTATAATAACAGACATTCATTAAACTTGTAAAATTTGTATGATAATTTATGAATGTCAAATATTACAGCAACGAATTAGAATACATCCGAGTTAGAATAGGATGATAAATGTTACAATAAGCCTTGATAAGTGAACAAGGCTACCTTTCCAGTCAAAGGAACTTGGTTGATTTTTACTATGATTATTTAATAAATTGATTTAGATTGGAAAAAGTGAAACGACTCAGACGGGACTTGAACCCGGGACCATTCCCTTACTTCAATAGTTACTTAGGTACTTGAATAGTTACTTACTTAAATAGTTACTCCCTTGAATAGTTACTTACTTGAATAGTTACTTACTTGAATAGTTACTTACTTAAATAGTTACTTAAATAGCTACTTCCTTGAATAGTTGAATAGTTCGCATACTAATCGCTTTAAAATCTCCTCATTAAGCCAAATAACAATCTCTATAGGTACTTGTAACCTGTCACAAATTTAACTAATTACGTACCTTGTTACTCCAGGTATAATCTGCTTGAACTTAGCATACTTAACGTAATCTATGGAGAGTAGCAAACAGGACGGATGATGATTCCCTTTCGATGTCATTCACAGAGTCCCAAATTATTTTCGTCGGTTATTCGACCCTCCTTTATTAGGTTTCCGACATTCTTTGACGTCCATCTACTTGATTTTATGTGAAAATACCGGGCCAGGTGTCACCTGAATTAATTTATAACATAGAAGACACAGATGTTTAATGAGTATCTATGATCAAAAGATTTCCTTTTCAAAATGGTTAGAGTGTATAAACGCTGTCGTGAATTGGTGTGTAGAATATTTGAGGCACAGAACAAGTGAAAACTTGCAGATAACAATTCTAGCAATGCGTAACTGAATGAAAGCATTCTAAGTTTGAATGCTTCCATTCATAGGTACAGAATCCTGATCACCTCCATACACTACCGTAGGTATAGGTACACTATGTACTATCTGTAGCCGTCTGCCTTGACTTATTTTTCGTTGACTATACTAGGTAGGTACCTACTAATAGTTATTAAAAGTCTGCGAAGATATTCCGCAAAGTAGTGTAATGTCAGACATATTGAGAGTCCTACATAACCACCTCGTCATGTCCTCGCCTGCAAAAAACCAGAGTAGAGAGATAAAAGGACGGATACGAAAATGAATCTCTCAATATCGGGCGAATTATTAGCTCTAAGTAGGTACCTACATAAAATTACGATCATAATACCTTCATCAGCTAGGTACATAAATTCGGTAATACTGACGTCCTGTATTAACAAGTTATATTTCCATTTTGGAACACCTTAATTTCTAAAGTTCATGAATATAAATTAGAACCCATTTTTTAAATGTTTTGTGCCATCCACAGAGAAAATTAATGTTTTTGAGATGGCTTTCATTTGTTTTTTATCACCATCCATCCATTCCCCTTTTGTTCTTATTGGATTTTATTTTTATGATCAATATATCCTTTATTAGGACGTTTGAATTTTATTAATGGCTCTGAGATTGAGGAAGAAACTGGAGCAAATAATGTTATATTTTACTCCCAAAACCAAGGTTACACGAATAAGTACCGGGAATTACTATTACTACATATAACTTATTAGGGGATAATTAACATAAATATTTTTGTACCGATAATGAAGCAGCTAGATAGTTAAAATAGCCTGTTAATTTTATATCTAGACAGTGCACTTCAAAGGGTTTTTATCTGTTTTTCACTTTTTATTATAACTCAATTCACTAGGATTCTTTTATGAACTTATTCCCAACGAAGCTAGGATCTGGACTGCTAGTAATAATTATCCTATAAAATGAGACAGAGATATGTACAGTTATGAGATCATTTTTCCTCTCGCATCTTGTCACAGGCAGGGAATCCATCCTCACACGTTGCGCCAGGAAACAGTACCCACAGTTAAGTATGAAAGGAACTTTATCCCTCGCACGCTTTAACTGTGGAATGAACTCCCTGTCATGGGTTTTCCAAGCGACTACAATATGGGGTTCTTCAAGAAGGGCATTAGAAGATTCTTACATGGTCATATATGTGAGTGACGCCCCTGGTGTGGCACGCGCCCACAGGCCACGTTAACCACTTGCCATCGGGTGGGCCACTTGCTTATCTGCCAACCACGTGGCAAAAATAAATATTTTAGGTATACCTAGTGCAATTATGTTCAAAGATGTATAGGTACACTATACAGGTACCTACTGAACTAGTTATTTTTGGCGCTCATATGTAGATACACGGAATATAGAAAAATACAAAAAGAAAATGTGGGTTCCGTCCGACCCCTCGTTGTGAGAGCATTATCTACTATTTTATACCGTTGAAATCTCTTAAGCTTATTATCGCTCCAAAATCCCTGTGATCTAACGTAAAACACAAATCTATGTTAGCTGGAGTCTATTTTGATCAAAAAAGCGTACAGACCTACATTATCTTGTGCTAAATTTTCTAGATGTAAAATATACTGAAATTCAGCCGTGCTGGACTTCTTCTCTTCTGCCCAAAGATAAGTCTAAGCATTAGAGCGTAAGCATTGAAATTTAACATGGTAAGTAGAACACGGAGATGATGTTGTGTGTTGCTATTGGCTTCGATATTTTTTCCACTTATTTCTAATACCTATCCACCATAAAACCGTAGGTAATGTAGGTACTTTAGTACCTACTCCATTCGGCAGTCTATATAATATATTTTATCGCAAAAACTCAGTATAAAAATATTTTTCTGTTTAGAAACTTATTTTTATGACTAAAAACCGAAATTGAACCACACGTTAGTCAGCCTAATTTATTTGTTTAATACCTATTTTTATAAAAAGTCGCTCTACAAGTTCGTTTACCTTTTCTTATGTAATACCTAACCGAATGGAGTATAGGTACAATATTTTTATGTAGATAGGTCATAAAATACTTTAGTAAACAGCGCTCAATACCACTTAACACCCTCTTTGCAAGATAAAAAGCATTCTCAGCCACCTGCCGTCTACAACAAAACTCAAGTTAGTTTCGCAACTATTCAGTCTCTATCCGTCTAGAGCTGTCAATAAAATTCCGTTTCAAATTGTTTCCAATGGGGTAGGTATAGGTACTGAGTTTTGTGTGCCTAAATAAATGCTTACCTATATCACGGTATAATACTATCTAATATTATTTCATTTATATGTATATATTATTTTTTTTTATTTTATTTGTTTAATTTAGTTTATTTTAGTAATAATAGTTTGTAGTGTTAATTTAATTTAGTTTTATTTTGAACTTGTAAATAACAACTATTATGTCTAGACGAATAATCAATATAGTTTTACAAAAATATTATTTCATCTTTAATGTTGTTGTTGTATGGTTGGTTACTATGTAGTAACCAACCATACAACAACAACATATACTCGTACTTACCTTTGTCGAGCTAGTAGGTACTAGTACTACCTACGTAGAGGTGAGAAAGGTAAGTACGAGTAGGTATGTAGGTTGAAAAAAATTGAAAAGTAATTAAAATGTTTATAGTTACCCCCGTTTTGCCCCCTTAGGGGTGGAGTTTCAGAATCTTTTTGCCAAATTTCAAGTTTGGGGATGTGATAGTTCCTGAGATTTAAATAATCAATCAGTAATCAATAATCAATTTCGCTTTTATTCAAATATAGATTTCTAAGGATACTGCAAGAAAGTACCTATAGATTGGCAAAGTACCTACTAATAGGTGAAATAGTATCTACGTTTCTCTACTTAAATATTAGGACCAAATATACTCCAATATTGAATCTAGCCAGAGGAGATCTTCATGAAACAATATTACAAATAAACGAAAGTACGTTTCATTTTTAACTCGCGAGTTATAAAGACTTCACAACTACCTAAAAGCGTCCTTTTTGATTGCTGCATTCATGAGTGCCTCTAGGCTCCATGTGCTCACACTTCATTTGAATATGCAAATGATGATAGCCTGATTTAAAATAGGTAAGTAGGCACCTACACTCTGGCAAAAATTTAGTTGCAAGGCGTAGAAACCTTCCTGATGTTTTAGTTAAAAGAATAAGTATAAGGTAGGTATTTACATCACCTAAGAAAAAGAAAGGACTAAGATGGCAGGGTGTGGTCGCAGTCTAAGATTTTGTAAGAGTCACGTTTTTTTAAGTGCAGAAACTTCTTCAGAAAATGCCTTTTTAAAAGACTTTTCAATTTGACGTGCACGATTTTGGAGTGGGTCTTGCCCCTGTGACCCCCGTCCCGTCCTCTCGGACCGTGCCTGTACGAAGGACCAATATTCCGTTCCATATAGCTTCTAACCTAACATAAACTATGTATTTAGCTTAGCTGGAGGGGTTAGGATGAATGCTAGTAATTTCAGTTATTAGGTATTATTAATATTATAAAAAATGGAAACGACATCGACCGTCGGGCCCACAGAACAGCTGCTGTTCACTGTGGTCGGGCCTATGCACATGGTTGCCTATTTCTTCCCCAAGATCACGAAAAGTCTCAAGTTCTCTATCTGAGCACTGAAGCGCCGCAGGTAAATATTTATATCAGCGTCTTAATTAAGTTAGTACTTAGTACTTAGTACTTAGATACTACTAAAATGTTCGCTACCCTAACTCTTTTGGCACATTCAATTTCTTAATGATGATCTTCTCACTTTTTAAATTCATAGGGTGCTGCCCCTATTACACCTTCTATTCAAATAATCGAACTAAGAACTAAATTCTTGCCGAAAATGATTTATTATAACACAATCATCCATTTTCAGCTTGTCCGCAATACCAAGTAAGAGCTGTCTCAAATCCCCGCTGACATTTTACCTCGACACCCTTCAACGAACATTATTGCCAGGCGGCAATATTGTTCTGCTTATGACGTAAGATTACAGTCGTTATAACTTGTGATTACACCGCACAATTTAACCAATGTTTTCTACTTGAAATTATAATTGCTGGCTCATCGTAGCACTGTGAACCATCAAAATATTAACGCAAAGTGGCACACTAATGTACTTAGGCATCTTAGATACCTACTTGCTGAAATATATCATATTAGGGGTGTCTATCACTCTATCTAGTGTTGTCTCTTTTACACATTAGACTTCACTAAAACGTGGCACCTGAACTCTTTTTCGTAATGGCTCCCTATTTTACTTTGAAAGAATAGCTTTTACATTAAGGAGCAGCAATTTAGCGTAACTTAATGACTGTTAAGCTGATGAGGTGTAAAGAAAATTGTACCAATTTGTTTGGATAATAAATTTATCACACATTAAGTACCAGGACGTATCGCATTGAGGGTATTACGGTGCTACCTACCCTATCCAGTCCGTCCACATCAATATTTTGACTTTGTTTCACTCAGGAGACCAATGCAATTTACATTGAAAGCGATAAAAATCCGTTTTACGTAAAGCTTAGGTTAGATTATCGTATTTGCCCAGTGTTATTAGTTTTTTCTGGCAGCAAATTCTTAAAATTCGTTAGGGATTGTGTCTGGTAAATGACAATCAAAGCTTGATAACGAAGAGGCCGTTTTTTGTGCCACTAAGGTCGCAAGGAGGCTTGATGATCACCATTGACGTAAGTACAAAAACAAAGGATACTTACTTACATACAGTCACGCCTCGTTCGCAGTACGGTAGGCAGAGATGACATTGTTTCCACCTGGCATACATATTTGGCTTCTCCTACTTTCATAATTATTTTGATACATGTTCTCCGGTTTCAGGTACTCTTGACATGTCCTTGATATGATGAAAACAAAGGATATGAAAGATTAAAAGCTATTTCCTCACAAAAGGGCACAATGAAGAAATTTCTCTTCATAATAACGTTATAGTCATGACATGTGTCACGTTAGGGCCGCCGCACTCATTCTCTTCACGACGCCACTTCGTCAGGCCCCTTGTCCCAAATCCCGTCACATTAACGCATACTTGTCCACGAGAATTATTTTATATTGCTAAAGTAAACACGTCCTTATAATTCATATTGGAATATTTGCAAAAATTTAATAAATAATTTCATAGTTAATTAGGTGAGCGTTTTTCCGCGTTTCACAACTAACTTTTCAGTGGTAGCGTAGTGTGTGATTGTACCCACGGTCCTGGATTTGATCGCTATATTTTTCTGAAAAAATGCCCAATTGACATCAAAAACGCGTGATGGGGTGTTTAAGGCCCCACCATCATCCTTGAGGTCCAATAATCATCCGTCAGGTAATAATAAAATATCAACAAATAAAATTCAACAACAATGTTCAACCATAGGACGTGAAATAGTACATTATGGTACAAGTGAGCAACGTTGGTGATTACCGCCGAGGCGTCATTGAGACCCGAGCCGCCAGGCGAGGGTCTTAAGACAGCCGAGGACGGTAATCATCATGCTCACACGTGCCATACGACGTTTTACAACACACTTGCGAATAAAATAATACTACAAATACTAAATAAACAATACTACAAATAAATTCGTTTTCCTATGCGCGCGCATTTAACAATGGCGGTCGACCATATTTAAAAAAAAAAAGAGGTTTGAACTTAACTTTTTTTTACTCTGTTTTTTTTTCTGTACTTAGAGAAAAAAAAAAGTTAAATTTGAGCGAAAATTTTGTTTATTACACAAGTAAGTATTACAAGTTGAAATTATTTATTTCTAACTAACGAGGCTCTTAGTGTTTCCTCTCGGGATTGGGAGATGAGACCGCAATCGCTCCCAAAAAAGCTGACATAGGTACCATTCAAAAACAATAACCAGACCTCAAGCAGTACAATTTGGATGTTACCGTTAATTAATATTCAGAGGCAGCGGAGGCACTGGGTGGTGTGCACCACCGCCCACTACCTCGAGGAGCAAAGGACCTCGCCTCTAACCATCGTCACCATTCTGACCTTCACAGGCTTCACAAGCGATATAGAAGTTCTGTACTCAAACTAGTTGTTGGACTTTTTAGGGGTCCAACTACCCATAACGATTTCTACTATCAATCCCTAATGATCAATCTTCATGGTGTTTTTATAATATTTACTCATATAATAAAACTCCTAATTATCGGAATCCCGGTTGCTATAATATATGAACATCTATCTATGGTAAGCACTCGTTGCGGGTAGTTGAAGCCCTTTAAAGTCCGCCTAGTCTAAATACAGAATTTCGATATCGCCAATTGGTTGTGGAGGTCAGTGGCAGTCGCGTCACGGAAAATATCGAAGTTCAACCGCATCATAGTTAGACAGGAAAGGCGACCCCAATTGAATTGGGAAATGGCTCAGGAGATGAATCAATGGTAGGTATGAGAAATATATTCGGACTTCCGTTAATAGGAATGTTATCCGAGACGCTACGGATATGTCGGAGACGCCTTTGACGGAATCGAATCGGGCCCACTGGCGGTACGTGATGGCGCAGGCCTGTCTCTACCTCGCGATCTCCAGCGACCACCGCACCGCCTTGAATTGTAGGACGGAGTTCCAGGCAGTGCCGCGTTGCAAACACGGGCTATGGCCCCGGAAACACTCCGCCTCATCGACTATAATGTCTATATCGACATTCCTGTATTACGATAGCGGCTTCCAGGAAAAGCTCCCGGTCTAGTCGCTTGGACATAAATCCCGGAAAACCGTAAGAGAATAGAGTTGAGTTTATTGGATATAACGTGTCACGTAAAAAATTATAAGATGGAAATTCAAGAAAACCGGCGAAGTGCGAGTGGACTCGCGCATGAAGTCTTCCGTACAATGGTACTGGTAATGGTATATACCTAACGATCTAGTCCCTCCCCCCTCCCCCCTCCCTACCCTTTTTTATTCTATTCTAATTAATTATTGCATTTTTATGTGAATATACAACTAAATATTCCGTGAATATTTCAAGTGTCGGTGTTACCGTTTTAACATCGAGCAAAAAAACGGAAAAATCACGTTTGTGGTGTGGGAGTCCCAATGAAATATTTATTTTATTCTATTTTTCGTATTTGTATAGCGGTAACAGAAATACATCTACGAAAATTTCAGCTGTCTAACGATCACGGTTCATACTATCACAGCCTGTTGAGAGACAGACCATCTGACAATCGTATTACTGACACTCGGCGTCCGTCTGTCCGGATGGACAGCGGAGTCTCAGTACCTAATAGGGTTGTTGGGTATGGATATATCAGTACACTTGACGTTGTGTGGGTTTAAAAGTTAACCCTGTGTCGGATCCGGCAACGTTTGCACGTTAATAAAAGAGGGCCTCACGAAATGCCCACATTAGGTTTAGGTCTTGCGCCGCTACTGTCCACTGCACAAGCATTATCTATCGTTATGACCGTAAAAAGCGCGTTCTTTTTGACTGTCCCGCCTTACTCAATGCAACACCGGCCCTGCCCTGAGACAAAGCGAAAAGAGCAGTTGCTCCAGGTAAAGGCGCCAAAAAGTCTTGCCACCTTGTACCTAGCCTTTTAAGCAACAAAGTGATCCTTAAAGGATATAGAAGCAGAATGTATGGAGAAATGAACTTAAAATTTATACCAAATAGGTGCAATGCCTTGATGAAGCTGGGAAAAATTAGACTTTTAAGCCAAAGGCATCAAAAGCTGCCTTTTATGTTGATCACCTATTTAATAAGCTAAAGCCAAAACCCAAAGAACAAAACAAAAAAATTGCCAGTCAAGACTAATTATGTACTGTATATCTATTTACTATAATTAACGCCCTAACAAAATACCTACATAATTTTATTAAATTTGGTAGAATCACGAAAGAATGCTGTGCCTAACGCCATCTAGTGTTGTAACTGTAACGCTTAAAAGAGACATTTTTGCTTTGAACATTATCTTTCATTTTCTCAAATAGCTGGAAAAATTATACTTGCTGTACAATAATATGATGTTAGCCGACATGACACTCAAAATAAAAATGTCAAAGCTTTAAGATGGCTTAAAAGTCTAATAGCTACGTCGACACGTCACATAAAAAAAAATATTGACAGAACAGAATGACGTGTTTGACAGATTCATTCACTCGTCCTCTTAGAGCTCGTTCTTCGCTTAGTTCATTTGATTCATTTCGTTCATTCAAAGGCAAAGAAAATAGGAAGTGTGTTGTTGTGGTTGTGGTGATTTTTCTGTTACTAATGTAAACAGAGAAATCAAGTACAAATTGGAAGTCTTTCTACGCGTTCTCTTTTGATAATACGGTAATATTAATCCTACACCATGAGTTTGAGGCCAGACGACCACCGTAGAAAGTGGGATAAAGATGAATTTGAAAAAATTGCTGCAGAACGATTGAAAGCTGAATTGGAAGAAGAAGAAAGAGCAAAGAAAAAAGGTAAGATATACTGATAGTCACAATCTGATGTACGTATAGTCCTTATTAGCATCTTGAATATATAAAGTTTTATTTTTTCAGCCCCTCCTGTTAAAAGGGAGCTCCTCAAGCAACGAGACTACAAGGTTGATTTAGATTCTAAATTAGGAAAAAGTGTGGTGATCACAAAGAACACACCAACGTCACAATCAGGAGGCTACTACTGCAATGTTTGTGACTGTGTTGTCAAAGATTCCATCAACTTCTTGGACCATATCAATGGGAAGAAACATCAGAGGAATCTTGGAATGTCCATGAAAATTGAACGGAGTTCATTGGATCAAGTTAGTAGATTGTTATTTATTAATGTATGCCAATCCTCCAGATTTGTTGACATTTATGATTTTTACTCTGCTCCCTTGGGCAGTAGCGTGATAAATCTAACCTAAAGCCTTCCTCGATCAATGGACTATTCAAAACAAAAATAATTTTTTAATTTGACCCAGTAGTTCCTGAGATTCGCATGTTCAACCAAACTAATAAACAAACTTTTCAGCTTTATAATATTAGTATAGATTCTGGAAGATAGCATCCTGAATGTTTAGAAAATACAATTAGACCCGGTAGGTAGCGCTACTGTCTGTATGTTCTATGGGATCAAAATTTTGATGACATTCCTGCTACCCAGGATAAAAATAGCCTATGTACTATTCCAGACTTTAGCTTTCAGTATATACAAATAGTGGCATACTAGACGGTACATCATATCGTTAGGCACATTTTCTTCCAGACAGACAACTTTAAATGAATAATATGAGGAATATGAATTTATATATTAGCAGTTATATGGTGTGTATTAAACAAATTAAATTTGTAGTTCAGCTCAGCTTACATACCTCTCTCTTCCAATACAATATTGTCTTTATCTCCTATCTCCTAATAGTCTTAATGTTTTCTCCAGTAGATACCCAACATACTCAACAAAGTAATCAATGAAATTTTAAAGCAATTAGTATGGTAACTATTCAAATCTATCAAGATAGGAACCTTGCCCCCAAGATGGTTGTATAGGAGAACGTAATTAATGTTCTACTTAACATTTTTTCAGGTTAAAGCTCGATTTGCACTCAATAAACGTAAGCTAGAAGAACAAAAACGTGAATATGAACTGGATACTCGTTTACGAGAGGCTGCAGAAGAGGAAGCCAGAGTGAAGGAACTTCGTCGGGAGAGACGCCGGGACAAGAAACGTAAGCTGATGGAATCAGAGGACCCTGATGATGATGCACCGGCACAATCGGAATTAGCACAAATTATGGGATTTTCAGGATTTGGAGGTGCCAAAAAGTAAATAGTATTTTATAAGAGTTATGTCATTATTACATAAAATAAATATTTTTAAGACCAGTTTTTTCTTTAATTTGTCAGTTTCTAGTTTTAAAGTTGTGTCATTATTGGTTACACAAATACATGAAAGCGATATGATCATATTTTCATGCGGATATTAGTACCTATGCATCTCGACAAAGACATCAGATAGAGGGAATATTAGTAATTTCGGTTGCTAATATCCTCAAAAATACCCCAACCACCATGGGAGAGAGGCACTACCATCCTCATTGCATTGCCCATAGTGCACTGCGTCCCCGACCAAGCAGTCCCTTCGTAGGTAGCTGCCACCTAATAATGTTAAAAAATATACATACCTTCACAAAGTTATTAGCAATCTACGTGAACATCAAAGAGACCTGAAATACGTTTTGCGCAGCCTGAATACCTAGGTCCTACATTGTCACCACATGACATTTTCCTATCACTATACATACATGCTCAAGGTTTCGGGCACTTTTTACAATTGACATGTCCTTTCTTTAAAATACCAATTGCCTATATAGGTATCGATTTACATTGTGAAAAAAGTGTGAACGTCCAAGACGGGACTTGAACCCGCTACCAGGCCCTTACAGGGGGAATGTTTTGGTCAACTGGACCACGTCACTAAACTTACGAGCAGGCATGGACGTATAGAAAACTTACGAGATGCAAGTAAGTATGTAAAGTATCATTGTAATCACATTACAGTTTCGTAGTTGTAATGCATTACAACTTCTCTGGCGTACCTACGTAATAGCGGGTTCGATTCCCGCTCATTGCAATAATTTGTAGGTATGCATGAATTAAATTGTATATCTGCATTGGGCTAGGCGGTGATATGCCAAATACCTATGTATTTATATACCAATAGTTATTTGTTATACAAGAGTGCAAAGTTGCTTTTTAACCGCGTGCTCAGTTTTGATGACCGAGCAAGCGAAAGATTCTAAATTTGAATCACGAGCATAGCGAGTGATTCATAAATTAGAATCTTGAGCGTTAGCGAGGGAATCAAAAGAGCACAAGGTGTAAAATCTTTGCACTCGAGTGCAACACGTAACTTTTCATCCCACCTCAGCGAGGAAATAATGAAATGCTTCTTCTTCCTAGCGTTAATTCCCAGTCGCATCCGAAGCTTTCACCTCGGAGTTCGGGGTCCGCTTTACCAGTCTTAACTGCGGATTTGGCTGGACCTCGATATTTTTCGTAAAGCGACTGCCATGTGACCTCCACAACCCAATGGTGACATTAGGCGATATCGAAGCATTGCAGCTAGACCGTTGTTGTTGAACTTTTTATGCATACAAATATTTGCACTGAGCGGGGATCGGACCCGCGCCTCCTGCGTTGCGGCCACGTTCACTACCACTACGCCACGGAGGCTGTATAATAATTATGTGTAATAATACTAATAATAAAATATCAACAAATAAAATTCAACAACAATGTTCAACCATAGGACGTGAAATAGTACATTATGGTACAAGTGAGCAACGTTGGTGATTACCGCCGAGGCGTCATTGAGACCCGAGCCGCCAGGCGAGGGTCTTAAGACAGCCGAGGACGGTAATCATCATGCTCACACGTGCCATACGACGTTTTACAACACACTTGCGAATAAAATAATACTACAAATACTAAATAAACAATACTACAAATAAATTCGTTTTCCTATGCGCGCGCATTTAACAATGGCGGTCGACCATATTTAAAAAAAAAAAGAGGTTTGAACTTAACTTTTTTTTACTCTGTTTTTTTTTCTGTACTTAGAGAAAAAAAAAAGTTAAATTTGAGCGAAAATTTTGTTTATTACACAAGTAAGTATTACAAGTTGAAATTATTTATTTAAATACGAAAATGCATCAAATGACCATTTAATAGGCGTATTAATTTATTCGTACTATTAAACACGTTATTTTTTGTATCAAAACTTTTTTAAGAACATAGACAATTATAGACACTTCCTATGAAATTTAAAAAAGAATCTAACTCACTTTTGTGAATAATAGTAATGAAAAAGTCACAGTTTTATAATAGGTGTCATTCCGTGCTTAATTGCGGTAAAATAATATCACTGTTATGAGCAGGTGTGTTGTAAAAAAAATTATGCGCGCAAAGCAAATTTAAAAAAAAAAGTAGGTACACCAAGGAGGTTCCGAGTTGAGTTTTTCATAAATTAAAAAAAAGTTGTATGATATATCGGCACCATAGAGGTAGAAGTAAATAGGTTTAATGATGTTTTGAGTTCACAAACCTAGTACACACGATGTTCTAAATTCAAATTTACTTTACCACTCTAGAGGATAAAAGCGACTTTTACCAGGCCACGCTCACTCTATGTACTTGCGCGCTCTCGCCGCCGGTCGCCGACGGTCCTCGGTCGTCAGTCGGGCTGTCGCTAGCCGCGCCGCGCGTGCACACGCGCGTAATAAAGTACCTAAGGTTTGGTTATATTATTACGTTTCAGTCTTTTTGTTTGTTGAGTCTTTTTGTTTGTTATTAATATAATACTCAATCTATGATGCTATTATGAAAGCATATCACGGATGCGAATCTAACAAATCAAATAAAAATCTTACTTCTGCTTGCCTGTTAATGAAGAACGGCAAGTAGGTACTTACTTAATAAGTGTAATTACATTCGTTAAGTTACTGTAGGTACCTACCTATGACAATATTTAATATACATAGGTAGGTACATATCTTGTACAAAGTAATATAGGTACCTACCTACCCACTTCGCTACCTACTATACGGAAAGACTTAAAAAATGTTGGATTCAGTACTTAGTCTATTCAGTAACAGATTGGTTGTTACAAGATGTAGTTATCTGACCTAGTACCTACTTATAGCTAACGGCTCGGGTTCAGTATTAACACTTGAATGCAATCATAAATAAAAAATTGTAAGTACTCGTAGGATGGTATCGCGAGGCGATCAGCGACCGGCGATGGCCGCCGCCGCCCGCACCGCTCTGTCGCGGGCTGGCGTTTGACTCTCGTGTACTTGTGTAGGTATTGTCGGTGCGTTACCTCTACTGCATTGTTTGCGTTCAGACCAAATATATAATAATCGCCACTGTGCACTGAGAATAGTAGTTTATCTAAGGCCTTGTCTAAGCTTACCTAAGATGAAATACATATTGACCGAATGTCCAATAATATTCGGCTATTATTCGATATTCGATGAATAGGTGAGAAAAATGTCAAACTATTGTAAACTAGTTTAAAGCCTTTATTAAGCGAGGCAACCCTAGCGTCATTATACGTAACTACGAGGACGACGCCGAGCGACTGCAAAGTAATGCTAACCGTATGGCTGTCTGTTAAGATACATATTCGTATGGAGGTGGTTGATCACGTGGACTTGTAGGCACTTATCTGAGTTGGATCGTTAATTTTCCAGGCAGTGAGTTATCTGTTCCAACTATTAGGTAATCTGTGCTTTTACACTCAGATATCGAAGAAAAAAAGTACTCTTTCCGAGATGGTGGGATGAAATAGTTATTTGTTATACAAGAGTGCAAAGTTGCTTTTTAACCGCGTGCTCATTTTTGATGACCGAGCAAGCGAAAGATTCTAAATTTGAATCACGAGCGTAGCGAGTGATTCACAAATTAGAATCTTGAGCGTTAGCGAGGGAATCAAAAAAACACAAGGTGAAAAATCTTTGCACTCGAGTGCAACACGTAACTTTTCATCCCACCTCAGCGAGGAAATAATGAAATGCTTCTCCTTCCTAGCGTTAATTCCCAGTCAGCATCCGAAGCTTTCACCTCGGAGTCCGGGGTCCGCTTTACCAGTCTTAACTGCGGATTTGGCTGGACCTCGATATTTGCCGTGAAGCGACTGCCATCTGACCTCCACAACCCAATGATGACATTAGGCGATATCCAAGCATTGCAGCCAGACCGTTGTTGTTGGACTTTTTAGGGCTCCAACTACCCGTAACGACTGCCATAGATGTTCGTATGGCATCCGTGACCGACGGCTTAACGTGCTCTCCAAGGCACGACCAGACCAATGCAAATACCCATTTTCATGCATAAAAAATATTTGCACTGAGCGGGGATTGAACCCGTGCCTCCTGCGTAGCGGCCGCGTTCAATACCACTACGCCATGGAGGCTGTATAATATGTGTATTAATACTAGTAATAAAATACAACAAAATAAAAATTCAACAACAATGTCAACAATATGACGTGAAAAAAATTGATGCGCGCAAAGCAAATTAAAAAAAAAGTACACCAAGGAGGTTACGAGTCTGAGTTTTTCATGAATTAAAAAAAAGTTGTATGATAAATTCGGCACCATAGAGGTAGAAGTAAATAGGTTTAATGATGTTTTGAGTCCACAAACCTAGTACACACGATGTTCTAAATTCAAATTTACTTTACCTCTCTAGAGGATAAAAACGACTTTTACGCTCAGTTATCGAAGAGCAAAAATAGTCTTTCCGAGATGGTGGGATGAAAAAAAAATTAACGTAGGTATCTCAAGGTGGGCTCTGAGTTCAGGGTCCGCCTTCCGGCTCTTCCTCCTCCACTTCGGCACGATCTTGAGCGTCTGTGGTAATGAAACCATTTTGGCACATGAGCTCCCTTGGTACCTACCTATCTAATTTACTTCACTATAAATTACACATGTAAACTTTTTCATTAGGTACACAATCGAAGCATTATGTACGCGATGACTATTCATTTCCGTCGTCCACGCCTGTGATACATGCTGACCAGTAGCCTACCAACTCTATTGTGCTGAAGCTTTCATGCGGAACATGCATCTGAATCGACAAGGTCGTTACTGAATAACAACATGCACAGAATACGAACATGAGAGGTACAGTTATGTGCAGAAGTTTTGAGAAATCCTGAAACAACTTATTTTATATGTTGTATATATTATAAATGTTTAAGTCTCAGACTAAAAGAATAACATAGACGGAATGTCATAGAACTGGTGAGTGAAGTCACGTAAATAAAGCAATAGGTACCTACTAAAGGACCATTTCGCTGGCAATCGTGCGTGCACACCAGGGATGTTGCGGATGCCAATATTTTCACATCCGCGGATGCGGATGCGGATTATTTTGCCTTCACATCTGCAGATGCGGATTTTGTTTTTTTTTTACAACAAATTATATTATGAGAGGAGAAATAAAGTACCTTACTAGAATATAATGGTTTATCGTATTTTTTTTTTGAGGTTTTGTTTACAAACTCGGCTTATTAATATTTTTCTGTTTAGAAACTTAGTTTAAGTGCTAAAAACGGAAATTGAACTATTAGTACTTAAGTCAGTTAGTTTAGTTTATTTGCTGAATGGAGTGTAGCTACCTAGACGGGATCTTAACATTATTAATTATTATGACGCTTAACTTATGTACTTGCTTCAATGTTTTCCTTGTGTAATTGTTTTTTTACTCGAGCTCTCAAATAAACTAAACTCTTCTGGGTGCATCGATTTTAGGTGATGTTTTATAGACGACCGCCGCGCGCCGTACGGCACTTGCGAGAGTAGGTTTTATAGCATATTTTACAATCCGCTTTATCTCGGTCATGTTCATTTAGTTTAAAATAATTCCAAATATCACTTTGTGTCGGTGCCGACATTGTCATTTACTTGTTGTACCTAAATATATTAGAAATCTCCCTTAACATACAATGATCGCTGTTTACGATAAGCGGAGCGGGATATGTAATGTTCAATTTACGGTAAACAAAATGATACACAATAAACAATACAAACGCGTCGTCGAATCTTGTCATTGAACTTCGCTCCTATTGGTCAACGCGCACACGCCGATCGCTGGCCCCACCAAATTTCTTTCATGTAGTAAATAAATGTGGTCGCTGAAGAAGTGGCCGAAGCGCGCGTCACGTGCGCGGTAGCATTCGAGCCGATGTCGCACGAAGTTCGTACGGAAACGCCCGAACAAAATCCGCATGCAACTCCGCATCGATCATTGCGGATGCGGAAGCGGATGCGGATGTCTAAATTGATGCGGAAGTTCCGCATTTGCGGATGCGGATGCGGATATTAGCAACATCCCTGGTGCACACAAATAATGCGAGCGAGATGGTACTATTTTAATATTACTTTAGGCGGTCTCAGCTTCACTCGCTAGTTTCTTTTAGTCTGAGGTTTTGGTAGGTACGTCCAAGACGGGACTTGAACCCGCGACCAGTCCCAAGCATCGGTAGCTTAGTAGTTAAGGAGTCGGCCTTACGTCCAAGAGGTCCCGGGTTCGAATCCTGGCCATTACCTACAACCTACCCGATGTGAACCCATTCCTAACACTGAACACAAGCGATTTAGTTTAGCTGCAGGGGTTAACAGGAATACTGGTGATTTCGGTTACTAGTCGATACCTATTCTTTAGAAAAAAACAATTAGGACTACCTAGTTTAGTATTGTCACTGTACTAGTCCTAATTTATTACCCTTATTTAGACATTCAGTGTACCCACATAGTATATCGAAATCACAGAGTACTATACATATACTGAAATATAATAAAGGGCTGTTAGCACTTGTCGCATCAGCGATGATACAGCAAGTAATGATTTTCCGCTACAATCAGGCGAAACCACGCCCTCGTATAAAACGCAAGTTCACGTTCATGGGGAATCAATGTGATAATTGAATACAGCGACATGAGGACGTTGATGTACGCGGTTGCTTTATTAGCGTTATTTTATTCCTACACATATGCATTTCAGGTAAGTTTTTTTTTCTTATCATCACCATCCTTGTGTCAGTCCCGGTCGCACCCAAGGCCTCGGAATCCAGGGTCCGCTTTTTTAAATATTAGGTGGTTTTTGTTTTTTGGCTATATTGGTAGCGTGATCTCCTAGCCTGAGTTGTGGTTAGTGGTCAATCACTGACAGAGTTGTTCAGGTCACCCATAGGCGTCCGCCTTGACCTAACAACCATTGACAGCCGGGACTAGCTTTCTCCGAGGCACGGAAGCGCTCAGATGAAAAACCACTTTGCTGTCACACATCCAATTGGCAACCACCCCTTAAGTTTAACACGCTGATGATATAACCCGCGCTACGTATCTTGGACCTAAATCGTAAGACATACAAGGGTCTGGCGCCCGCGGATTGCTTTGTAATATCTAGTCTATGCTTGGTGAATTTGTGTTCGTCTACCGCAGTAGCATCCCGTGATACCTATCCTCAAAAGACGCCCAAGAAATGTGTACCTACTGCGCGTATAGGGCACATTTTGAGCACATTTTAGGTCCAAAATACATCAGGTGGGCCGTGTGCTTGTCTGACACCTAAGAGGTATATAAAAAAAGGTGAGCGATAGCCTTGTATCTAGTAAATGCACCTAGCGTGATAAAAATAATCCAACGGCGCAGCACCTACCTAACCAATCAGGTGAATAAGTACCATAAGTACGATATCCGTTTTTTGCTATAAACAATAGAGGTAGTTGCCTACTTAATTAGTCCGTTAATGTAGGTAAGTAATTAGTAATAACGCGTTATCATTGTGCAGCATCCACGAGTCGATAGGTTTACCTACCTACCTACTTCTTCACAGCCATCTTTGAAAGCTTTATAGAACATTCACATATAAGATATTACCCAGTTCCTATCTAATCAGTCGTTGTTATTGTTTCAGATTTCCTTAGATTCTTCAGATCACTCACGTAAGTGTCAATAAACTGCTAAAGCTGGTAGTTAGGTACACACGGCCCGGGGCGGAGTGCTCGACGTGGGAGACGCCGAAGCGGGTTCTTGTGGCGGCCCTCAGAGGGGAAGGCCTCTCGCTCCTCGCCTCCTTCTGCGAGCAAGTAATGCTCGAGAATATGACGGCAGAGCGGGACACGGTGGGTTGGGTGAGCCCTCGTCTCTCTCGGCGGTTAAAGGTCAACGGTTGAGTCCTATCTACGGTAGAAAAATTTCGTAGTCATTTGAAGGAAAGGAAGGAGTAGCGCGGCGTCCCAAGGCTGCGTGGTCCTCCTCGCGGTCATTCCTGACCACAAATTGTAGTCTCTGCTCAAAACCCGCTCTTTCAGTGGGAATTGACCCATTTTCAGATTAAGTTTACACTTCCGCAGTACGCAGGAATCATCTTGGCAACGCATCCATTCATTATGCTTATGCATACAGCTAAGGAGTGGTCTGTTTCCGGAAAGCCTAACCAGAGAATCTTCAAGTCTCGAGATTTCTCTGTGTGTTTCATCGTACACCACATCACTCTTGCCACCGGTAGGCTTAGTCAAACGTGAGCCTACAAACTATAAAAACGTCTCTTTCGTTTCCAGATTCCATTAGGGAGAAGCGGCAAGTGGAAACCTTTGACGATGATGAGTATCCAACAGCTATGAGCCAAAATGAAGAAGAGCAACCAGGTTTCTGGGATAGGATTGTAAAAGTAGCGATTAAGTTATTCAGTAAATTTGTTGAATGGTTAAACTCATCGTGAATATGTAGGTACTTAGATCCTTTACAATTGCTGGACTATAAAATATATGCAAAATAAAATAAAAAGCCATTATAATGACAGGATCAGGACCTGTTATCGTTCAGTAATTATTTATTAACTGTATATTGTTTTGTTATACGTGATTGTGCACGTCTACAGTAGGTTGCCAACTCTTTTTTCGAGAAAAAAGTATATTTAGGTCTGAGAAGAAAATTTAACAGTATTTTAAAAAATAGAACAGTATTTTACAATTACATAAATTAATTTTAACAAAAAAGTTTAACCGACTTCAAGAAACGAAAAAGAGGCACTAAAAAGCGAAAAATAACTGCGGTGCCTAGCCCAAGAGGCTTTTAATTTATTTTTCTCTTTATAGTGAGTTATAAATCGATCCATCGTCCATCCTTTGCTTAGGTTCCTATCATCAGCAGCTTAAAATCACGAGCAGATAATTTTTAAATGTAAATACTGAAATTAAATTATGATAAAACAGCAGAAACAGTGTTTTGCCATCATTTTGAGGATTTCCCTAGATCCTGTTATGCAATCCTGACTCCCTTGATCCTGTCATCCGATTCTGGCTCCCTGAACCAACTTTCTCTCTCCAACAAAACAAAGATCATAAAAATCCGTTTCACAAAATACGGTCTTACATACGTTTCACTATTACGTCACCTATTTTGCCCCCTTAGGTCTGTCTGTCTTAAAAGAAAGGAAGGTTTCGTAAACATCTAAAATGGTAATGAAATATGGTTCCCATCAATTTTTTATGGATATATTAAAAGATTTAACATATGGCTGGCAAATAGAAGATAGCTGTGAACTGTATTATTTTCTATAATATGATTTATCATTAATAAATTTTGGATTATCATGGGACAATCAACACCTAAACTTATAAAATAATTGCAAATTGGTGCCCAATTAATTAAAATTGTATCAATTGCTGCACATTTTTGTAGTGTTATGCATTTTGATGCTGAAAACAGTATTTTGGATACTGTTTTTTTGTTGAACAGTAAAAAGTAAAATTGGGTGTAAAACAGTATAATACTGTTCTTACCAGTATGGTTGGCAGCCCTAGTCTACAGGCACATCAAAAAGGTAGGTTCTTCAGATCCTTTCTTGCCCGTGATACTACCATTCATACTACCAGTAGTAACACGGGTAATTAGTTTACCCGTGGTACTACTGCAGTTGAAAGTAATAACAACAGCAAAAAAAAATTACCCGTGTTACTACCGTAATAATAATAATAATAAATTGTGTGGATTCGGCGATTATTGTTCCGATAGTCGTGTCGGCTCACGGGTTGATTGCCAAGAGCCTCGACCAACACCTCAAGAGGCTCGCGTTAGATAGTTGGGTCAAGGGCCTGATGCAGAAGGCGGTACTCCTCGACACGGCACGTATTGTGAGGAGGTTCCTCTCCCTGGAGCCCTAACCACCGGCAGCTTGGTCCCTGTACCCGATGCCGGTGGGGCACTATTTTTTATATTTTGAAATATATTTTTTTTATGGATGTATTTAAAAATGTAATTTATAAGTAATTTCAATTAATAAAGAGAGGATAATAATAACAAAGTAACTACTTATATCCAAAGAGATCACCGAACCGTAGCCAAGATACGGACGCTTTTAAGTCTATATCGGGCCCATTTAAGGCCCGATAAAACCGTCCATGTAGCTCTTTGCCCATCCATACCTCCCTGCGATCAGCAGTACCAAGTAACTACTACAGGTTTGCGCCAGTTCTCTTTAGCCAACGCAAGAGGGGTTAAACCGTTGTCCACTGCAACCACATCACGGTGCATACCTATCCGTGTTTGCCTGTAGACAATATTGTCTGAGGTTGTATATCTCACGGTTATGGAGGTTCTTAATATTAAGAAAGCCACGACCCCCCAACTTCCGTGGGATATACAACCTCAGTAAGGAAGATCGATGCATCCGAAATGCGGTTAACAGTGTTCGAACTTTTCTATCCAGGGCGTCTAGTTCAGTCTGAGTCCATCTAAGTATGCCAAAGGAGTACATTAGGACTGGCATGACCCAACCATTGCAGGCGCGCACCTTGTTACCGCCCCTATAAAAAGCTTTATTACTATTATTATTACGGTAGTAACACGGGTAATTTTTTTTTTCCGTTTAACCCCTCTTGCGTTGGCTAAAGAGAACTGGCGCAAACCTGTAGTAGTTACTTGGTACTGCTGATCGCAGGGAGGTATGGATGGGCAAAGAGCTACATGGACGGTTTTATCGGGCCTTAAATGGGCCCGATATAGACTTAAAAGCGTCCGTATCTTGGCTACGGTTCGGTGATCTCTTTGGATATAAGTAGTTACTTTGTTATTATTATCCTCTCTTTATTAATTGAAATTACTTATAAATTACATTTTTAAATACATCCATAAAAAAAATATATTTCAAAATATAAAAAATAGTGCCCCACCGGCATCGGGTACAGGGACCAAGCTGCCGGTGGTTAGGGCTCCAGGGAGAGGAACCTCCTCACAATACGTGCCGTGTCGAGGAGTACCGCCTTCTGCATCAGGCCCTTGACCCAACTATCTAACGCGAGCCTCTTGAGGTGTTGGTCGAGGCTCTTGGCAATCAACCCGTGAGCCGACACGACTATCGGAACAATAATCGCCGAATCCACACAATTTATTATTACCTATTATTATTACGGTAGTAACACGGGTAATTTTTTTTTGCTGTTGTTATTACTTGCAACTGCAGTAGTACCACGGGTAAACTAATTACCGGTGTTACTACTGGTAGTATGAATGGTAGTATCACGGGCAAGAATCATGAGAGAAGAACTACAGGCAAAAACTAAATCCTATCAGTAAATTATACCTACGTGTTTTTTTTTTAAATATATGTTCGAGCATAACTCTGTCATGTGGATACAGACGTTATTGCAAAATTGTTATTTCGTAATGAATCTTATTCCGAAATACCTAGTCCCATTCGGAAAAATAAAAGTTACGGATATTGACAACGGAGCTGTAGAATTACGTTGTCGATATCCTTAACATTTGGCTCCTGAGCCAATGCGGTTAATTTTGTGATATTTATTGTAATAAAAACGCATATCTATACATTTTTTACGTACCTAATTACACTAATTAAATTACACATCATACCTCAACCGGTGCCGAGATAACACGTGAACGGGATTGTTTGGTCATGACTAGGGACTCCGCATTTATAGTAAAAGCAACATTCTCGTGAACCGAACGGGTCGACACTTTTCCTTCAATATCTTCAAATCGTGCTAAATTGTCTTTGATTTCCAATAATACAGTACAGTCAAATGCATATATTTGACCGTAGTTCCTATTTTCGCCATTTCACGGTATTGTTAGTGTTATTACACTTAAGTATCCTTTGCGTATTATAAACATATATAATACGCAAAGGATATATATATATATCGGAATATTAAACTATAAAGGTTAAATAAACAAAGTCTGTATTATATATTACAAAACAATATATTTTATGAAGTGGCATAATCGAAGGTCGGTACTTAGTAATAATAAAGTAACATGTAATTATAACTGTAAGGAACCAGCACGATGGCACTTGCGTTTTCTTTTTATGAAAAGGACATATTATAATGTGCAATCATTTTATATAAAAATAATCAACAGTATTACAATTTTTGTTAAGTGTATTTTATAACCCTCTCAATCTGAATATGAATAATTATATCAATTCAGATTGAAAGGGTTATAAAAATATATTATATTATACATATTATAATTATTATACAACTCTTCGAGAATTACTTATTTAAGGACTAATAGCGGTGTAGACATATATGAGAACACATTTTGATATTCATAATTAATGTTACAGTATCATAAATGCAAGACTCATAACTTAGAAACAGGGGTAGGAGGTATAACATTGAAACTTTCTACATATAAATTATATAAATACTGCGACGATGTTTAAGAGCTTTTTACATATTACATTCCACATGTAGAATGAGAAACTAACTTATCCTACAAATTACCCACTATAAGTAAACATTAACAAGAGAATCTATAACAAGTAGCAATTATGTGACATTCCGTGTGCTATTGTAGTAATACTTATATTATGAAAAAAAAAAAAAAAATACTTTAAAACACATTTATGATTGAGTTTTCATAAATAAACAACAAGGAAAGTAAAAATAACTACTATGTAAATGCAAATATGAGACTTCAGTAAAAATATGAACACAGTTTGTAAGGATATTTCTTAAAAAAATTCTATTCCACACTAGACTCCAGTACTTTATGGATTGCTATAATACATTCGCACTGGATGCACTTTATTTGTGGTTTTGTCAATGAAATAACAGCTGATTAAAATGCCTGAAACTAGGAAACATCGTTGTTTAGGTGGGATATATGAAAACATAGGTACACTATAGATAATTAACTATTGAAATCAGTGGGAATGGTGCTTTGTTCAGTCTGTGAGGTTAACTATTGTCATTATTAGAAACTAATAAACTAAATAATATATCTTTTACTTTACTAAAATATTATAGGGCAAATCTTGTCAGTTTCATGTACTGATACAAATTAATAACAACAACAAAAAGGTGATTAAGGACAAATAAACACAATAAATAGCAATAAAAATATAGTGTGCATCAGAAAAGCTAGTCGACGTGGCAATAGTAGTTTTGGTAAGTCCGTTTTATTAATTTATATACCCAGGTAATGCAGAAGTAAACAAAGTACTACTGCGAGTGGAGACGCCGTAGGCCGGACGGCTGATCAGCCTTTCTGTGTGGGCCATTTGACCCATTTCCTCTACATAACGACTGTCATACATGTTCGTTTCGCAACCGGGACTGACTAATGCAAATACCCATATTCATGCATACAAAGTACGTGCATTATTGAAAGTTACATGAACGAGAAAGTGAGTCATGAAAATGTAACAGCGATACACGATTATTTTCCTTTTTGTGATATAACTTATACAATGCTGCAACAACGAAAGTGGCGTACCAAGAAAACAGTTGCATATCTAATCAACTGAGATTCTGAGATAGTCGATTGGATATGCCACAGATGTAAGTAAATATATAAAACATTATTTCGTGCAACTTAAAAAAGTTTAAAAGTAAGAATAATTATGACAAATATAACAAAAATACAAGTTCTAGAATACCCTCGCTTTAATACTGACCGGGAAAGGTGTAAGAAGAGTAGTAAGTAATCGTATGCTACATTTCATTCTTCTTACTCCTCTTTAACGTAACGTTTAATGTGAAAGCCAGGAAGCCTTTCTGATGCGCACTAAGATATACAATAGACACTTATTATTGGAATTGGTATAAGAATTGATTTTGGCAATTTGCAGAATAATATATAAAGAGTTTTATACATAAACGTTTTCTAATTATAGCGAATAATTCGGTACGATTAACAAATCAATCATATTGTTTTCAGTCCGATACACCGATCCGATACGACAGAAAACAAAAAATATTGCGTCAATATAAAACAAACACTAATTAAGTAAGTGTTATGAGATAAGATCATAGGGCCAAACATTACACAATGTAATGTAATAAACTTCTAACTCTAGTTGATGACTACTGTGTAATTAATGTGACGAGACGTTAATTAATATCTCTACTCAATAACTTATCCACATAAAGTGCTAACATTCATTCGAAACCATATTGATGCCACAAAATAAACTAACAGTAACATAGAGAATCAACAAATAAAAAGTCATAGCTAACAAAATACCGAAACCTATTTTACATAATGATTTTATAATCAATGATTAATAACATAAGATCGAGCACTAGGAGGTACTTGCTTCAACTGCGGCATAACAACAAGTAGGTTTAGGCTATGCAGTTATTAGGATGTAAAAGCTAAGCTATGAAACTATATGTGACCGTTTCCACTGTGCTATGCTATGTAGCGTAGCGAGTAAGATGTGCTATGAAACTGCCTACAAAGTTTAATAAACAGCTCACCAAGAGGATTTTTTTATGGGAATAGTAGGAGAGCGTGCAAAAGCAACCTTCGGATGTATAAATATTTACTGTCTGAACAGCATAATGCCAAAAGCATTAAATGTGCTTTTAAATGATATGCCGAAGTATAGTAGGACATAAACACTTATGCAAATAATTCAAACCCGTTAAATAGACGCTGACAAAATATACATATCGAACCAAAGAACCAGACCGGCTTTAAGAAGTTATCCTCAATAATATAGCCACTATTGATCAAACACTAACTTATGGGACAGTAGTCTGCTGATAAAAACCAAATAATTTTTTTGGGTTTACGAGTAAATTTTCATTAAAGAGGATACATACTGACTTCGCAATATTTTTCAAAACTACTTTTGTATAGGTGGGGCTGCGTTAACTTTTGGCGAAGTAATAGTTCCGTGACGTTTGAGCACCGCAGCTGGTTCCGAAGCGAAGCAATCGAAACATGTGTCGAGGAAGAGTTCTTGAATAAATCTTCTCGCACACAGCATGTATGTATCTCTTGATAGCAAAGCACACACGTCGGAGTAAACACAAGGACTTCGAAATAGATCTGGGTGCCGTTGCTTCATGGACAATAGGACAGACCGAGTCTGAAATAAAACAAAGACTTATGAGAAATATTGTACTATCTTACTTACCAAATGAAGTGTATGAAATCCTATTAAGATTTTTTATTCCACTCAGGTGACAGACAAGAACACGTTTCACCACCCCTAGCCCGAAAAACTATTGTAATCGTAACGTAAACGTATCGAGAAAACGGAGCATTGCGATTGGCAGGCGTCACAAACTCACAGGTTCACAGTAGGCAGGCGGCCAATCACAATGCTCCGTTCTGTCAATACGTTAACGTTACGATAGTTTTTCGTGCTAGGGGCACAGGTGGTTATCGTGGCCTATGAAAGTATGCAAGACTAGGGTCGTCACACTCGTACATCCGCCACTGTAAGAACCTTCCAAGTACTTCTTGAAGAACCCCATTTGTAGTGGCTTAGAAAAACCACACTAGGGAGATCATTCCTATATTCTTCGGGCTAGAAAGATAACGTATAATTTTACCTGTCTTAAATGTATCGGGTTGGACATGAAATGCACTTGATGCAGTAGTTCAGCTGCTTGTATACTAAATGCAGACTCAGCGGTTGACTTCTCACTTGTCGGACTTCGCGGCTCTGACGTATTTCCGATTGAACTATCCATACCTGGTATAAATAAAAAATATACATACACATTATTATCCTAATAACATTATAAATGTGAAAGTTTGTTTATGTTTGTTGCTCATGTTCACATGTTTGTTGATCTGGCTGCTATTTGGTACAGGGATATATTATAGTCTGGAATATGACATAGGCTACTTTTTATCCCCGGAATAGTCTCCTGGGGGTCGCAGGTACGGGATAACAGTGCAACAGCTAGAATGTCCGGCAAATGAGAGGATTACCGAATACTTTGGCAACATTTATAAATTTCTTCGGGCTTCGGTGGCTGAGCGGTTAGAGCATTCCCCCTGTAAGGGAAAGGTCGCCGGTTCGAATCCTGCCCGAAGTCAAATTCTCTTTTCTCTTTGTAAATCGATTTGAACATTTATAAAGTCTCTGAATCCAATAATTGCTGAACACCAACCTTCACATTGACATAAATCAGGGCACAAATATTTTTGATTCGTTTATTTTATGTCGTTATATTGAAATAATACCACTTTTTAACGGATTCTATCGCGATTTATTTGTTATTATTTACTTTTTGTCCGACGTTTCGGCCATACCCTTTTCAGCAGCCATGTTCGCGGGGTCGGACTAAAAGTGAATAATAATAATTAAATCGTGATAGAATCAGTTAAAAGGTTGTTTTATTTCAATGAAAGATATTCGCGTGAACTTCAGAAAAAGTCGTTATATTTTATTCTCACCTGCAAAAAATGCCTCGCGTAATTCGTGCGAAGATGGCGGGCGCGTTCGCACGCAAGCTAAGCAATCGGCAGTTGAATGTTGCCATTTCTTACTGGCAGGTGCTGACACAGAACTAGCAACATTTTCCGACACAGGTGCTATAGCACTTTGAGAATTTTCCGCTCCCTCGGAAACTGGCTCAGTTTTCCCGACTTTTTCGACCTCCGTATCTTTATTCTCCTTCTTAGGTGTATTCACCTTTTCCTCTAAAACTTTCGCCATAGTTTTCGTATTATCTTCGTTAGCGGCTGTGACGACCCTTTTGGTTTTTTCTTTGGTTGCACGTGGAACTGTTTCTGTTGCTTCTGTGTTCTTTGCAGGTGTGTCAAGTACTGCAGTTGTATTTGTCTCGGGTTTTTCTGAATTTAAAACTTTGTTTATCTGGACTGTGACAGTATTTATGTTAGGATTAGCAACAGGATGTGTTGTCCGTGTAAGAGATAGGATGTTTTCCAAACCTGAAATTATATTTTGAAATTAGTTGTGAACTTTGATGTTTTGCGCCCATTTTTTACATTCGCCTTCATACTTACTTGTTTATCCCGGTCGCATCCGAGTCCTATACCTGTGAGTCCGGGGTCCTAGTCTACTTTTTCACATTTTAGGACCGCACAAAGATCTTCGAGACCCAAACCAATCTCACCTTCAAGCCGATACAGGTTTGATTGACGGTCAAGACTCAGGCGCAGACTTTCTTCTCGATCTTAGGAGTCAGACGGCGGTAGCTCCTATGAAAACCGTAAAAGCGAAAACACAAGGAGGAAAAGGGGTAATCGGATGCCGGGTACCGAAGTATGAGCCTCGGATGCAACTAGGTACAACGCTAAGATGATGATGAAGTACGTTATTTTATACAGAATTATAGGTTAAAATCATCAATCAATCAATTAGCCCACTGCATTGGGCATATTGGGAGAGGCATATATCCAGCAGTGGACTGCAGTGGGCTAATAGGTTAAAATACTAGTGATTAATGTTATAAATTACCTCTGTGAGACGTTAACTTTTGGCTATCGGGTGTAGCACGAGATTTATTTTCCGTACTTGCGCTACTTGTGTCCGCCAGGAAAGATGGCAAACGACCGCGTTTTGAATGTTCACTTTTATCGGTATCTTCGTCCTTTCTTTCTTCGTCTCTGTAAAATATTATAGAAATCGTTACCGCTATCCAATACAATAGATTATTACAACTTATCAGATTAGTAATTGACGCGGGTAGAGCCGCTGGCGTCAGACTATTCATCTATATGTGACAAGCACCTCTTGTGTGTGACGCTCATTAGCGTGGCCAGTGTTAACTGAACCGACCAAAACCGCACGCCGTTTCAGATCTCATCTGCCGAGATGTAAGGTGGTCCAAAGTAAAAATGTAGGAAACTGAAGGTCTGTATTGGAAAAGTATTGTCTGTTTTAAGTAACTATGACCGTTTGTTTCTAAATAAATAAAAAAAGAAGCATTACCCTCTCACCCCGGGTGACCCTGGACCATCTACGGCTTTAAGATTGCCTCGGGTCGTCCTACTGATACCTACCTTTGTTTTCTGCACATCCTCTTAAAGTTCAGAGCGGTCAAAAAGTTTAAAATATGGTGTACTGATATGACTAACCTAGGAAATAACTCCATGAGGTCACGAGGTAAGCAGATACCCATATAGGCGGGGGCGTATGAATGCGGTTGGTGAGTGACTTGCGGGGCCTGCGACACGTTAGTATGGCGGCGTGGTGGTCCCACGCTAGGTGATTGCCGGGCACTTTCACCCAACGGTAGAGGTTTCCAGTCGTATTCCAACAAGCTGTAAAAACGGATTTATACTATGCCTATTCAGAAAGTACTATACTCCATTCGGTTAGGTAATTAACTAAAGGTAAAGAATCTTGTAGCGATTTTTTATAAAAACACATATAACTGACTAACTAGTGGTTCAGTTTCGGTTTTTAATCTTTAAAATAAGTTTGTAAATAGAAAAATATTTTTATACCGAGTTTTTAAATAAGACATAATTTTTAAATGATATAAAATAGACACATCGACAGCCTCCGTGGCGTAGCGGTAGTGAACGCGGCCGCTACGCAGGAGGCGCGGGTTCGATCCCCGCTCAGTGCAAATATTTGTGTTCATGAAATATGGGTATTTGCATTGGTCTGGTCGTGCCTCGGAGAGCACGTTAAGCCGTCGGTCCCGGTTGCCATAAGAACATCTATGGCAGTCATTACGGGTAGTTGGAGCCCTCAAAAATCCAAAAATAACAGTCTAGCTGCAAAGCTTCGATATCGCCTAATGTTACCATTGGGATGTGGAGGTCAGATGGCAATCGCTTCACAGAAAATATCGAGGTCTAGCCAAATCCGTAGTTAAGACTGGCAAAAGCGGACCCCAGACTCCGAGCTGAAAGCTTCGGATGCGACTGGGAATTAACGCTAAGAGGAAGATTAAATAGACACATCAAGATTGTTTACGTTTAGTTAAGTACCTGACCGAATGGAGTATAGGTACTCTTTCAAGGTAAAAAGTAGGTTATTACTTCAGTAGAAACTGTATGTTTTGTTAACGTGCTAGGCAAATATGTAGTGGGTTCAGGATGGGAGCGACTTTCCTCTAGTCCTCATCCCGAAAACACAGCTAGCAACTGGGTCTCATTCAACAGCTTCTTCGCCTATTTCAAAGTCGATCGTCAATATTTTGTAAAGTTTAATTCTACATAACACTTCATGCTCGAACCAGATAAAAGTTAGTAAAATATGTTTAAAAGCTATACATATTATGTAATCAAGATAATAATTGTAGGTTTTACCTGAGTTTTGCTTTTCTTTCTTTTGTAGACTTGGACCTATCTCTCAACGAAGAAAATGGTCTCGTACGCCGATTGGATTCAGATAACAACCACCAACTTAAGTCGTCCATTTCTGTCGATCCTGTTGCTGCACTTTCTGACAAATGAGGCCTGCGAAATAGGGTGTAACAAAATAAATCGTATTGTAGATATATGAATACACTGGTTTTAATATAATACTGATATTAGTTCTGGGACATATACGCACAAACACATACCTACACACACACACACGCGCACATACTCGCACACGTACACGAAGAAACTCGCACGCACAGTACGCACACGCACACACGGACATACGTAAACAACGACGTCAGCACACAGGCATGTACGCATGCACGCACGCTCACATACACACACACGCATACGCACAAGTCCACGCACACGCATATAAGTAATGTGCTAGTACCTTCTATTAAGTGACTTCAATGTGGCATAGCCAGTCATATCCATTTGCGATGGTGGCGAGCTTGCAACATCAGGAGCCGTGACACCTGTAAAGGTATTCTTGTTATTTATTTATAAAGCCTCAAACAAGACTTATATTTTGACATTATTTTATTATTAGTTTTTTAAACACATTATCTTCTTCTGCAGTAATCGTTTAGGCTTGAAAATGTAACAGACAGACGAAGAGGCAAAGAGTTACTTTTGCATTTTTATAATATAAGCGTGGATATTACTTCGATACAAACACAGTTGTACATGATTTGTTAGACAGACTAAGTTAAACTCACTGGAAGTAGAAGTGCGCCGTTGTAGATCCGATATCTTTGGCCGCTGTGAACTATTGCTGCTTTTCCAGCCGTACAAACTGGAAGAGCTCGGAATCGGACTCAAAGTCAGGACTCTATCACTGTAAAGAAAAATCGAAAATTAAAATACCAATTCCTCAGATATTACAATAACATAATAGAAGAAAAATACTTACGGAATAGCATATTTCCCAAGAAATGAGTCACAGCTGCTAACTCCGCTTGTACTGGATTCGCTCGTGTTTCTCACTCTGCCTTCATGAGCATGTTCTAAAGAGTTCATTCTACCTATTATCAGTCTATTTTCTCCCATAGGTATTCGATGTGAGGGTCGTTCATAGCTAGAACAATCTCTAAGTATATCTACTGTTCTAGACTCTGATAGCGTAGGGCGGTCATGCGAGGTAGAACAACTTTGGGATGGAAGCGTATGAGATTTCCTCTTGTCGGGTTCCCTACGCCCATCAACGTAACCTTTATGGTCGGTAACATCCTGGTCTTTGATTTCCACATTCTCTACAGATATTGGTCCAGTCCTGTTGACTTTTGTGTTGTCTGAAAGCAGGCTTTCCGCTACGCTCTGATCGGTATGATCTGAGTGTTCACTCATTTCGATGTCGTAAGCATTGTAACGATTCTCAGGTGAAGTGAAATAGTAATTCGAGCCTTGATCAGATGTTGAGTATGTTTCGTCTGGAATCACTGGGAATTGGTCGTGTCTTGTGTGTCTGACGCATAACCAACCTAAATGAAATGAAAAATACAATGAGTATATTTGTTTTCATTATTTCTGCGAGTGCTATACATTATAATAGCTTCGCTGTTTCGGTAGGAGTATCGGATAAAAAAAGCCGGTGTTACTCAGGGATAATTCATAGTGAAAGAATTTTTGAAATCGTGTTTTGCTTGTTTTGAGTTCGATAATAAACAAACAGATCTTTTGGCTTTATAACATTAGCCCATTAAGGTGAAATATAAAATATTTGCATCAACTATACTTTCATAAAAGTTAATTTCATTTAATTACCTAGATCGGAGAGTAGATTGGCACCATCATATGTACTCCCAATTAGTCCCAGTACATAAAAGGCTGTGGCACGCACAGAATATACGGGATTGAACTTCGCCAAACGTACAATGTGCACCAGAACTGAATCTTCTAGATAGCCATTGCTCAAACTCATTAGCAGTTGCAATCCTTGTGAAGTGATGGCGGTGTTACCAACTGCCCATAGCGATGCCTTTAGGTCGGCGATCTCTTGTTCTGTAGCACATTTTTTACGTTGCAAGACCTGTGAATTGACATAGAATCGTGATATCCCTACTAATATTATAAATGTGAAAGTAACTCTGTCTGTCTGTCTGTCTGTCTCGCTTTCACGCCCAAACCACTGAACCGATTTTGATGAAATTTGGTATAGGGGTAGATTAGACCTCGAGAAAGGACATAGGCTATGTTTGGTCGCGATAACTGACATCCACGCGGGCGGAGCCGCGGGCAAAAGCTAGTTCCATCTATTTCTGCTTCCTATTTATATTACGACTTGGCGATTGTGCATAATTTAAAATAGACTGTGGCTGTGCTCTCTTATATGTTAGTCAAATTAACAGGGAAATACGCATCAGCGCACAAAAACACATGTATGATATTAAAATAAACACAAATGCTTGATGAAGTCTACGAACATTCATCATTGGCGAACCGATGATGTTAGCACAAAACAAGGAATTTATAAATATAGAATAGAAACCAAAAAAACATACATTACAGAATATGAATGAATGAATGAATGAATGAATGAATGAATGAATATTTATTTCCAAGAATATAGTACATCGAGGTCTTCATGTTAATACAATGGTTCCAACATATTCTATCATAATAGGTGTAGAAACACAAATTATATGAACAGATTGCGGCCTGATCCCTGATCTCTAAAAGCAATTTCTTACATGCAAACTTTGGTTGAACATACTTTTAGCTAACATTATAAAAATAAACTCAATGGCTAGTTATTAGTAGAGTCAAATATAGCTTTCAAACACTGCAGCAACGCAGGAGATAAACAAGATTAAATTAAATATTTTTGATTTCTTTATTTATTCGCATAATACAGTTATAAATTGGTCATAAAAAAATCCAAGACAAGTACCTTATAATGGTCCGGCAACACCGCTTGCAGCAGCGCTCGGACGCGATGCGCGTGGGGTGCGTGGGACGCGTGAGGCGCGTGGGACGCGTGAGGCGCGTGGGACGCGTGAGGCGCGTGGGACGCGCGCGGTGCCAGCGCCGCGTAGAGGTGCGGCGGGGGGCGAGCCGCGCGTCGCGTGCGGGCCACGCCCCGCCCCCCGCTCGCGTCACTCACGGCGATCGCGTCGTGCACGCCCGCCTCCACCAGGCGGACGTATCTGTCATGTAACACACGCTTTACTGGTATTGCTCGGGACATATATCTTAGACCTAAATTAATGTGCTCTATACGCGCAGTACACGTTACTTGTGTGTTTTTTACTATACCTACTGGGTGATTTTATAGTCGTTTCAGAGCGAAAGATTTTGGGCACAGTTTCGTTAGCAAAATCGTCTGGACGTATTATTTTGGCGAAAAAAAAAAACTTTTTTTTTACAAACCCCATACAGTACCTATGCCTTTCACCTGTACATTATTCCCATACATTAAAAAAAATTTTTTTTTCGCCAAATTAATACTTCCAGACACTTTCGCTATCGAAACTATGTCCAAAAATTTTTCGCTCCGTAACAACTACGAAATCACCTTGTATAACTAAACTGAATATCATTGACGACGAATTGAGATGATGGCAACCGATAGCTGATACCGGTAACCTGTTTCTTTATACATATAATTTGATTTGATACATTAATTAGATTTAACCTATTGTATTGTCGTAAGATTATCATTTATCTTTATTGTCAATTTTACATATTAAATTTTAGACTTTAGTCACTTTAGTAACACACACATAACACTAAAATAGACTTGATATTTCTAATGAAATGGTAACTTACCGGTAATTATATGATTTGGTCCAAAATTCCAAATGTTTTTTTAGGTAAGCGACGGACTTGGCATCAGCTGATTGCAAAGCGACGGTAACCTCTAGACTAAGCCATAGCAGGTAGCCTCTATCACTGACTGTTGCGAAATCTATCGTGGAAGGCTCCACAGCTTTATCAAGTCTACAATTCTGACAAAGCAACTCCTTCAACGGTATCATCTTTTCTACATAATACTGTAAAAATACAATAAAATAAATACATAGTATCCCATGAATATTGTCAGTGTACAATATATCAGCTTCTTTTACTCTTAAGACGCTCTCACATGGGGAGCAATCGCTTATAACAAAATGTTAGAGTCGAGCGTTACATCAGTGAGAGGGAAATGGGCATTAGTGTTCAATGTCTATAATATTTTGACTCAACTACAATACAATAAATTCTGAAATATTAACATGGACAATGCTCGTTAGTCAAGGAAGGCAGTATTGTAACACAACACTCAAAATCAAATCTGTATTGACATAACAGCTGAATTCGCCCGGCGAGTAGTAGACATATACGTAAAAACACATTAAATAACTTACCGGCACATTGTAAGCCTCTTCCAAAATAGTGAGTGCAATTTTAGACACAGCTTTAGATTCGTCTTTCACTTGGCCAATCAACATTTGCAATATCCACGTATCCATGTCTACACCACTATTAGAATCATGGTCTCTATGAGATGCCTTTATATGTTCATGCAATATAGTTTTCTTCAATTTAGTTTTTCTTCGCACCAATTCACGCGATTTGCGGGAAGCTCTTAGTAATACATTTAGAAACTGTGTAGCATAAAGTCTGGACGCTTGAATGCTACACGTTAGAGTTTTAGCGAGAATGTCGCGTGGATAGGAATCCAAAGTGTAGTCTAGACTTGATATAATCAATTTCACATAACAGCTGTGGTGAGTTTTTGTTGATAGCTCCAAAAGACTGCAAATTAAAAACACTTTTGATCAGCGGTAAAGCAAGACTCGCAATTAGGACCAATTCAGATAAGACGCAAAAACAAACTAGAAATTCACCAATGAAAACCCGCTAGGTACATAAAATGTATTCTCACTTTTTACTTAATTATATTTACGAGTAAAACGTAATAACGCAGTTTAGTTATTCCTATAACTTTTTATTTGGTACTCACTTTTCATACAATCCAGTTTGCTTGAGCAATCTAAAACCGTTATGCGAATGGCATAATTGTCCTATGAACAAGAAGTACATCTGACACATGGTGTTGCACATGTGTTGTGGCGAGAACAGACACTCGTGCGCTTTCAGACCTGTCTCTATAGCTTCAATTTGCCGACTCACGTCTAAGAATAAGTCTTCCAGTAGTCTTTGACACTCAAACTGTGGATAAATATTAGTATTAGTCAAGTGATCAGTACAAATTGTATCTTTATCTATAAAATATTTTAGACATTTTTTGCAGCTAAGCTAAATTGTGATATGTTAGGTTCACGTCATCAGTGTAATCCCTACTAATATTATAAATGTGAAAGTAACTCTGTCTGTCTGTCTGTCTCGCTTTTACGACTAAACCGCTGAACCGATTTTGATGAAATTTGGTATAGGGGTAGATTAGACCTTGAGAAAGGACATAGGCTATGTTTGGTCGCGATAACCGACATCCACGCGGGCGGAGCCGCGGGCAAAAGCTAGTTCAAAATAAACATATTTTTCTTTCTTTCTTCCTAATGATCAGAATTCGAACCCACAACCTTTCGATCTTAAGTCCGTCTCCTTAACTACTAAGCTAGTGACAGCCGTTTGAATAAACTACAGATGGGATTTTCAACCAATGGAATTAAATCACGTAATAAGAAACGCGTGTTGTGGAGCCTTTACAATTATACAATAAATAGGTAACCAACAAACTTAATATACTTTGCATAATCTGCAACACAACAGTTAGGAATTCACCGATAATAGAAAATTGAATTTTTACACCACATAAAATACTTACATCATTATGCCTCAAGAGATGCCTGATAAGTTGGCAACCAGCGCGCGTGGCTGAATATCCGTGGCCTGTACTCGACAAATCAGTATGCGAATATTTGTTGGATGATGGTTTCAGGTAATTAACTATACGTGTGACCCACGCTTTATGTCCGCTATCATTCAAATTTAACAATAGAGTATCATTTTCCTAAAACCAAAACAATGTTAGGTATATAAAAGTTTTACAATAATTTTATTGCAATAAATAAATGAATTAATTGATTTATTACAAAATATACCTTCAAAATAGTCCTTATAATCTCCCAGTTCCATGTATTGCCATCTTTATTCTGCATAACGAGCGTACATCGAATCAAATTGTCACTGTCACGCTCAAACAAGTTGAAAAATTTTGCGGATTTTGTAACCTTACTCACTGCAGCACTAGTCCGAGAACTTACACTTTTACTCTTTACTAAAGCGCTTATATTTCTGTTAGGGACATCCGCTCGTGAACCAATACTGTGCCGTTGTTTTGGTTCATTCTCATTATCAGAATCATTCAATGATTCTATACTATTTTCTCTATTTAGAGTTACATCATGTTTAGGCTTAACCATGTTAGCGTTGTCTTTTTCTTTACGACTCTTAGTAGTATCTTCTATTTTCTCTTTAAATGCACCACTACAATACTGTATAATGTGGTCTAGGAACAAACTGCTACTTGCCGGTCTAGCTTCCAACATAGAGTGTAGCCTCCGCAGCGCCGCGACGGCGGCTAACGCTTGCGGTTTGCCGTTCGAGGCTTGTGACATGAGAGTTGGAAGTGCCGGCGTTATACTACATATTTGAGGAGGTAGATATAGGTGTATTAAATGCAAAAGTTGACCCAATAACACAGTCGCTCGGACCGATATAAAAGTATCACTTGTAACAATCACTTCAGCTAAACCATCCAATAAACCACTCTGAAAACGTAATCATTTTTATAATACAATAAAATAACAAAAAGAATTGAAAAAATTTGAATTCACTTCGATTTGATTCGCAAATTTTAGAAGGACTTGTAAAAGGATTTGTAATTGAAAAGTTACCTCCAAGAAACACTGAAGTAAAAGTGCAAGATGAATTTCAATTATATCAGGGCCCGTAGCACCAAGATGAGGTAATATGGCAGTGCCTTCAGCGGCAACAAAACCTTCGTTCAGTCGCCAGGAATCCTGAAATATTAATTTATAAACCATAATTGAACGTTATAATTTTATCAACACAAATAACATATTCCTCCTTTCTTCCATCTACTTTATGCTATAATATTCTGTGTTAAACTCTCAATATAGGATGTGTAGAATATTGTAGAATATTTATATACCTCGGGAAATATATCTTAGACCTAAAATGTGCTATATATGCGAAGTATACGTTTCTTCGGTGTCTTTTGACATTTTGACGATAGGTGCTACGACGCGCGACGCGGCGACGGTGGACGAACTCAAATTCACCAATCATAGATTTATTATTATAAAAATCTCGTTTGTCTCGCGTCTTACTTAGGTACAACATAATAAGTATCACGAGGTATAACTCATATTGGTAGTCTTGGTACATAACAAATACAACAAAATGAAAGTACTCACTTGAAAGTCAGATGGATCAACTGCATCTAAAGCTACAGAAATCTCATCTGTCCATTCTGGTTGAGGTAATCCTACTAGTTCATACAAAAGATCCAATATTGCTTTCTGGAAAAACATAACATAATTAATCTATAAACATATACTAACATAAAATTAAGTAGATAAAAATAAACTGAATGGTTACTCACTCGAACCTCTAATCGCGGTAAATATAGAGCAGCGACTAAAGCTTTCAGACCACTCGTACTACTTGGATGACAGAAGTGTAACAGCCCGGGCCAACTGCGCAGCACGCATAGTAGAGCTAGGCGGCTACATGTGAACCGCATCTCACGTTCATCTCTGGACAAATGTATTTTATGTCACAAGTGAACCGTAGTATAGTCGGCAAAGGATTAGTTTTCTAGCCTAATAATTCGCATCTAACATTTTGCACTGAACTAGGGAATGGAATCTCGTTCTCGCGAGATTTCGGCCTTTTTTAGCAAGATCGGGGACGAAAAAAGGGCGAGACGTCGCGAGGTTGCACTCGAGCATAAAAACTGCCCAAGATCTGGTTCCAACTAGCGTTGAATCTGAAAGGGCCTTCTCAGCGGCTGGGTATGGGCCAACAAAATAAGGAGCCGTTTAGCAGACGATTCTTTGGACATTTTGTGCTTCTTAAAGAGCTACTTTCAAAATAATTCGTAATAATGGCTTGTGATTTGAGCTGAACAAATCTTTTATTCAATTGGTGTATTTTGTTAATTAATCTGTAATATCTAATAGATCTACTGAGTAGATATGGTTTTATTTAATTTTCAACACACTTGCTTATAAACAGGCTTTTATTTCACCGCAATTAAGCACGGAATGACACCTATTATGACACTGTGACTTTTTCATTGCTATTATTCACAAAAGTGAGTTATAGATTTTTTTTTAAAGTTCTTAAAAAAGTTTCGATACAAAAAAGATCATGTTCAATATTACAAACGAGTTAATATACCTATTGCTTGCTCATTTCATGCAACTTTTATTTTAAAACATAATTTCAACGTGTAGTACGTGTTTAATAAACAAAACTTTCACTAAATTGTTTTTTTTTTTAAATAAAAATCATCATCCAAATAAGTACACAATAACAACCATTGACAAGGCAGCATGATGATAGCACCTTAGCCTGTTCCGAAAGGAACACAATAAAAAAAAATGTTAGATGCGCGCGCATCACTGAACTCTATTATTTATTATCTATACCAAGATATCTATGGCGCGTATAGTAAAACGAATTATTTTTTACTATTGTGTTAGTATTTTTAGTATTATTTTATTCGCAAGTGTGTTGAAAATAGTTGTATGCCACTCGTGTGTATGGTGATTACCATCCTCGGCTCTCTTAAGACCCTCGCCTAGCGGCTCGCGTCTCAATGTCGCCTCGGCTGTAATCACCAACTTTACACACTTGTACCATAATCTACTATTATAATAATATCACAGGTTAAATGTAGTTAACTCAACTCAATTTTTTTTATGCATCAAACATTGTTTGATGAATAAAAAAATTGCAGAAAAGTAATCGTGAAATTAAATGTTATATTTTTACACTTATATTTTTTTTCTAATTTATTCAAATATTGTGATGATTTGCAAAAAAACACACAAAACTGCTAATTTCGCGAGATTGGCGAGATCTCGCAGTATTGTTATTCATAAACTCGCGAGATCTCGCTTGAACCCCAATCTCGCGAAATTTGCATTCCCTACACTGATCCGTTTTTACCCGACTGACAAGAAGGGTTATGTTTTTTTTAAATAGCATAATATCTCCTGTGCAGACATCATTAATTTACAATTGTATTATAGTAGGTACCTATAGATAATCGATATGTAATCTAGACATACCTGCTCGTTTCAGTACCAGCTGGACGGAAATGAAAATCACAGTATGGAGAACTGAGACACATCAGGTCGATACGAGCAGTGCGCCGTGACACGGGGTCGTTGAGCGCGTGCAAAAGGACGCCACACAGCGCTTCAGCCATGCGGGGTGTAGCACATTCCGCCAGCTGACGCGTCACTGCGTTCACTCCACCGCATGATATGAACATCTCGGTGTTTAGGACACCTAAACAGCAATAGTCACGTTTTAATTCATCAACTCCCTTTAAGATTATCGTCATGTAGGTAAATACAAGAACAGCCTCCGTGGCGTAGCGGTAGTGAACGCAGCCGCTACGCAGGAGGCGTGGGTTCGATCCCCGCTCAGTGCAAAGATTTGTGTTCATGAAATATGGGTATTTGCATTGGTCAGGTCGTGCCTCGGAGAGCACGTTAAGCCGTCGGTCCCGGTTGCCATAAGAACATCTATGGCAGTCGTTACGGGTAGTTGGAGCCCTCAAAAATCCAAAAACAACAGTCTAGCTGCAAAGCTTCGATATCGCCTAATGTTACCATTGGGATGTGGAGGTCAGATGGCAATCGCTTCACAGAAAATATCGAGGTCTAGCCAAATCCGTAGTAAAGACTGGCAAAAAGCGGACCCCAGACTCCGAGCTGTAAGCTTCGGATGCGACTGGGAATTAACGCTAAAAGAGGTAAATACAAGAAATAATTCCAAAATACAATTGCATGCACTGAATGAGAAGGCTCTTTAGTTGGTCGGCAGGGAGTGGGTCTCCCTGCCGACCAACTAAAGAGCCGCCATTATCAGTGAGAAATTTTGGCACATAAGGAAATCTGTAGGGTAGACCTATCAGGAAATGTACATCCGAAGTTTGAGACAAATCGTATTTCGAAATGCATTTTACCGCGCAATAGTGCCGTTATCGTTGCTACGAAAGGAAATCTTAAATATAATCCTAATGGCCCCTCGTGTGTGATTCCGTAAGTTCCGGAAGTACGTTTCATGGTAGTCTTTCTTGTGAATTAGGGTGTTTGGTAATTGGTGACGTCCCGCAGACTACCATTGCACTTTTGCTACCATTTGCCGCGCCAGCCACACGCATTACCTACGCTTGTCAATATTGGATAACTTACTTTTCTGGAGTTACGTATATCTTAATTACATTACTAGAAAGAAAGTAAGAGGTAGTCTGCCATAAAAAAATACATGCAAATACTTACAGATCTCAGCCAATGTAGCAATAGCTGGTCTAGAAAGTCTATCCCCGGTACCATCACCAGCACTGGCGGCTCTTGCCACAGCGGCTAAACATCGTAGTAGGCCATGGTCTACATATGCGGCCCGGTGACGTCGCATTGGTTGACCCGCCGCACCTACCACAGCTACTATGCGACGGGCCACGCGTAAAGCTTGAGCACGTTCTTCTTCATTACGAAGTATCAAATCCATTGATCTAAAACATAATTTTTAATTCTTCATAATAATTTGATTTTGTTTTTGGAGAATACAGAAGAGCCTCACTTCTTCATCCCAGCGTTAATCAAAGTCGCATCCGAAGCTTACACCTCGGAGTCTAGGGTCCGCTTTTACCTCTATTTTCCTTTTAACTCTAAAGTAAAGCCTCACTAATTTAGTAATTTTCAAGATAAGGGGTTTACAGGAACATTTCAAACTTTGATTGATGATTGTATATAAATTCAATGTTTTTGATAACTTTGGCAAATGAATAATGTATCTAGTTTTATTTTAGCAATAACAGTGGTCCATCATTCCAATTTTTCTACAATGCTTTTCCAAATATTTGTGAATAAACAAATATGTGAAGAAGTCATAATTTGAAGATTTCAGATTATTTTGGACATGCAAAACTACTGTACTTCTTTCTTTCTTTTTATTACTACATAGATAAAATTGTGATGGTGTGTACATTCACTAGTACTGCTGCTGCTGCAAGATGGGTCATTTAATAATATCAAGTCATCAAGTGATTAGTAAGAGGAATATCCTCCTCCTAAGTGCCTCTTTGTAGAGAAAAATATTTTTTGGATTCTCTTCTGGTCATTGTATTGCAATAGTTCAATTTAACCCTTGGTATAGTTCCCGGCACATACCTTGACCTCTAGTGGAGATAGAAACAGGGCACTGACGCGCACAGATCTTTTTGATATAGAGCTCCTCCACTGCCTCAGAAAGCACCCAAAAAAATATGTAATACACATATAAAGTGCATTTTGGGGTCAAGATAGATGCCAGCTGCATGCATACATATTAGGCACATATTTATAAGTCACTAGCTTCCGCCCGCGGCTTCGCCCATGTGGTGTGTTGATAAAAAGTAGCCTATATGTTAATCCAGGGTATAACCTATATACATACTTACCAAATTTCAACCAAATCGGTCCAGCCGTTTATGCATGAAAGAGTAACAAACATCCACACATCCATTCTCACAAACTTTCACATTTATAATATTAGTAGGATGTAACCTCTCTTTCTTTATGCTTCTACTTGCATAGTCATCCATTCCACATAGTAATGCATGAATCACATCACTGGTGACCTAAAAGTTAATTGGCTATGGAAACCATAAGTAATCCTCATAGTCTATCAACATGGCCTACCTATTGCTAAGGGATGCCTTAGCAATAGGTGGATGGTTCACCTATTGATAAGAGATACCATAGTTATAGGTGGATGGTTCACCTATTGCTAAGGTTGATGACCAACAAGTACATACCCAGGGTTCACCACAAGTTCTATTTAAAATTATTTTAACTAAAAAATTATACTATTTATTCTATATTCAAGGAAATATTCAGTACACCTGATGTTTTCATTAGTGCAGTTATCAATATTTGTAATACTTTACCTTATAACTAAATATGGTAACTTCAAGTTGTTAAAAGTCGCCACATCACTTTCAGTCTTGATCAAATAGCGCAGGACTCTGAGGGCTGATGCCCTAATTAGCATAGACTCATCCACAAGATTTACTCGTATACTGCAAATATTTTTAAGAATTATCCTATCAATACGACAAATCTGCCTATTGCCGACAAGCAAGCACTAAAAGTAACTTAGATCTGATTTCACAAGTGAAAATAATTACATTCAAGTTCAACTGAACTATGTTATATTCATTGCACTCTATACTATTACTATAAGTATAAATTTAACTCAGAAGAAGTCAACATTCAAAATGGGATTTGAACCCATGATCTCTCAAGTGTTTTATAGAAAAAGTTAGAAGCTATGTATTAGTATAGTTATTGCTTTAATATGTCATGTACCTGTAACTAATTTAACACGATTTCTTAGCAATACAGTAAAAATAAGTGATGTACAGTAGATTGATTCTTTCTTACCAGGTCATTAATTCATCAGGGGTAAAACCCAAATTACTTCTATCCTCTTTACATAAGAGAGTCACAAAGGCATTTAAATAGGACATTCTACGGCTATCTGAGGTATTTTTCTGCATGCCTCTAGATCCAAATTTAAAGTCCATTGAATTATTTTTGTTGGTGGGTGAGGTATCATTGTGGTATGGTTTTCTTACATATAGACCTTGTATAATATCTTTAATGTTTTCTTCGGGTGTTTTGTTCTTGATATCCAACTTAAATAAATCACTCTGTTTACCTGTAATGTAAAATACGCGTCCAAGGGTGATATTTGACTGTGTTTTTAAAGTATAAGTTTAAGTTAAATTATTAATGAAAAATACTCCTCAAAAGACAAAAATACATATTGTTCTAATATAATTCAAATGAAAACATAAAAAAATTGCAAATATTTACCTTTCCTACGACTATACCAATTTTCTTGCGTGGTAGCCATTATAACATGTTTTGCGCTACTATTTGTGAAAGTAATAAGACTTAATATGTTATGGCAACGCGTAGAGACATAAATACTTTCATTAATTTCTACATGAATTAGACATAGATCATAAAAATTAACCGTAATCCAGTTGTGTTTTCCTCACGCACCATGAACATCACACATTTCATTTGATTTGACATAAATTTTGACAAGTTTATATTCTACAGATTCTACCATTCTACTATCTATTCTGCAAGGTTTTTATGGTACCTATATTGTCTTTGGTCAATGGATGCACACCTCAAAGAGTAAGGTAAGTGTACCAATAATAGACACTGTACCAATGATAGACACTTTCGTACAAAACCCAGTAACCATTTGTTTTATAAGACTATTGACTTAAAAGACGCCTAATGGTGTCTATAAGACATATTCAAAAATTCGCAACACTGTCCTAAGTAAATTTAGAAAGACGACAGTTGAAAGCAAATAATGTACAGCTTGGCAAAAAAGTCGTGAAATTAATAGGGGCGCCACAATCGTGCATGTAGCCACCCTATACAGGGTGTCCCAAAATTCAAGGATAAGCCGCCAACAGGGGGTGGCCCTACTTATGGCTGCTCAGGAAAAAAAAAGAAAAAAAATATATCTCTACTTTTTTTTTAATTACTCGAACTTTTTTAAAATCCCTCGAAATTCGGTACCCTTAATGATATTTTCAATTTTGCAAATATTTTTGAACTCTTTTCTGTATTAGCAAGCTAAGAAGCATGGCTATCCATCACCACCCTGAAAAATTATAGGATATTAGTAGTTATTTTACAAAAATAAGTCAAAATATTTTATCGTCGTCAAATTTTCATACATTTTTACTTTCAACCCACTTTATCTTATCTCGGTGAAAAAAAAAGTATGGACACCACTATGGCATTCTTTTTCAAAAATTGGCGCAACTATCCAAGATTTCAAAATGGTATAATTTGGGTATGATACTATAATGAAATACTAAAAAAATTTTTTTTTGTAAATAAGAATCACATATAATACATTGCTCTTATTGAAAATCACCAGATTTACTTTGTACACAATGCATTCATCCTCAATAAAAAACCATTGACGGGACTTGTGACAAAGTGGTAACCGCGTAGGTTATCACATTACGAGGATAAGCAACATAAGCCAGGGTGGTTTTCGGATGGATGACCATTCTTAAGACATTGAGACACCTCCATTCCTCAGAAAGTACGTTAGGCCGTCGATCGTAGTGGCCATACGAGCATCTATGACAGTTGTTACGGGTAGTCGGACCCCTAAAAGTCCAACAACTGGACGCACTACATAACTTTGATATCGCCAATAGGTTGTGGAGGTCATGTGGCAGTCGCTTCACGGAAAATTTCGCGGTTCTGCTGTTTCACAGTTAACCATAAAATTCGACTCTGTATTTTGTAAATGTTCAGAGGATGAAAATCCATACTGTTAAAATATTAAACAAACATAATGGTATAATTTTATAATTATTGCATTATTGTTAATATTTTTTTTTATTTTACATTTTTAATTGTTTGCCACCGGCATTAATACATTTTATTTTTCGTGCATTTCTTTTGTCAGAAATATAATCCGTAGCCGCATTGATATTTGAATGAAATTAGTCCAGCGTTGCAATTGCTTTCGGAAACCTAATTGTTCTTAAAACAATTCCAATAAAACTCTAAGCCTCAGATTTTCCGGCTAACTGTGAAACAGCAGAAATGCGAAATTTGCCGTGAAGCGACTGCCACCTGACCTCCACAACCCACTGGCGATATCAAAGTTATGTAGTGAGTCCAGTTGTTGGACTTTTAGGGGTCCGACTAACTGTCATAGATACTCATAATATGGCCACCGGGATCTACGACCTAACGCACTCTCTGACAAACAGAGGACGGCGGTGTCTTAATGTCTTAAAAATGGTCATCCATCCGAAAACCACCCTGGCTTATGTTGCTTAACCTCGTAATGTGATAACCTACTCGGTTACCACTTTGTCACAAGTCCCGTCAATGATTTTTTATTGAGGATGAATGCATTGTGTACAAAGTAAATCTGGTGATTTTCAATAAGAGCAATGTATTAAATGTGATTCTTATTTACAAAAAAAAAAAAATTTTTAGTATTTCATTATAGTATCATACCCAAATTATACCATTTTGAAATCTTGGATAGTTGCGCCAATTTTTGAAAAAGAATGCCATAGTGGTGTTCATACTTTTTTTTTTCACCGAGATAAGATAAAGTGGGTCGAAAGTAAAAATGTATGAAAATTTGACGACAAAAAAATATTGGGACTTATTTTTGTAAAATAACTACAAATATTCTAGAATTTTTCAGGGTGTTGGTGGATAGTCATACTTCTTAGCTTGCTAATACAGAAAAGAGTTCAGAAATATTTGCAAAATTGTGGACCTGGTAGTTGAAAATATCATTAGGGGTACCGAATTTCCAAAGATTTTAAAAAAGTTTAAATAATTAAAAAAAAAATAGAGATACATTTTTTTTCTTATTTTTTCCAGAGCAACCATAAGTAGGGCCACCCTCTGTTACCGGCTTATCCTTGAATTTTGGGACACCCTGTATACTACGACCAAAATAGTTTTGATACTTCGATTTTGTACACTATTTATAAAGTGTACCTACTACTTCTGTTTGTTAGTATATTTGATAAAATTTGTATGCATGAATATGGATATTTGTACTGGTCATGGTCGTGCCTCGGAGAGCGCGTTAAGCTGTCGGTCCCGGTTGCCATACGAACATCTTATGACAGTCATTACGGGTAGTTAGAGCACTAAAAAAGTCTAAAAACTGGTCTAGCTGCAATACTTTATTATCGCCCAATATCGCCATTGGATTGTGGAGGTTAGATGGCAGTTGCTTCACGAAAAATGACACAATTCGGTCAAATCCGTAGTAAGACTGGTAAAGCAAACCCCAGACTGCGAGGTGAGATCTTTGGATGTGTCTCGGATTAAAGCTAGTTCTAGCGTTAATCCCTAAAAGAAAAAGAATAAAACGATTGAACTGAGTGTAAAGTAAAACAATTTAATAGTACAATTGAATATGTTCTAATCGGAATCTAAAAAACTTTCATCCAAATATTTCAGCCAGAAAAGTGTTCATCTGAGCTTTGGCGTGGGTCTTCTCTTAGGTGGGTCTTCTTTTCTAGGCCGTCCCGCTCTATGCTTTCCTGATGTGGCGAAAATTCCTTTATTTCTTTGTCCTTCCATGCGATTCGTCTCATGGTACTGACGGAATTATCTAAAAAAGATGCGAACTTTATATAGGAATAACATAAAAGGGTGTATACCCCTAAAATCTGCATAAGAAACTTTGTTGGTGATATCATCATAAAAACTATCAATATTGTTCGAACGCACTACTCTACAAATCTATTTGTAAACAACATAACCTCAAATTCATGGACATATATTAAAAGGCAAATAATCATTGTTTAAGAGGTTAAATATACATTTTACAAGTTGAATAACACAAATTATATCTGATAAATTAATAAAATCATATATTACAGTCATTTCGCCAGTCCTATAATATACATTGTTGAGATCGGATAAACACTGGCCGGCTTCGAGTTCTGACAAACATTTCAAGTACAATTTGGTAAATAATCTCTCTGGCGGAGCTGCAGCATTACAGGCCTACTCATGTGAACTCAATATTACTAAAATAACACAGTTAACTTCAAATAAATACTAGTAAATATAAAAACAACGATCGTGGAATGTATGTAATGACATTTCAAGTACTAACTTGACGTGATTGACAGAGTGTTGCCAGTGATTAAATATTTTAGTACCGTTTCATGGCTTTTTTGCCAAGCTGTAACTCCGTGAACATGGTCGTGTTATTTCTTAAGATTTTTGCCAGGGGTAAGGTAACTGTACCAATGCTAGACACTGTACCAATGCTAGACACTTTCGAACAAAACCCAGTAACCCAGTTTTGAGAAAATTATCCATTTGTTTTATAAGACTATTGACTTAAAAGATGCCTAATGGTGTCTATAAGATATGTTCAAATATTCGCAACACCATCCGAAGTAAATTTAGAAAGACGACAGTTGACAGCAAATAATGGGACTCCGTGAACACGGTCGTGCTATTTCTTAAGATTTTTGCCAAGGGTACTGATTTTTATAGGTGTGATTTTTTTGTTTATAAGTAATGATTATTACTAATTTTAGTATAAACGTTATAAATATTGAAGTTATTGACATACTTGGACCATTGCCCGCGTATTTTGGTTAGGTTTTGTAACATTTATGTGCTATGTCTACTATTAGTACAAAAAATCTTAGATGTTCCAATGATAGACACTTTGGAATAATGCCTTTATTTCATGAAAATAAGATGTTATACCTACGCTAAATGTGATAAATACATTGAAATTCATCACATGTACTGGTAATTACTAATAATGCCCGCACTAGCCCGCTCTAACCGTGTGGATGTCGCTTATCGCGTAGTGTTGTAAATTTTAGCACTGAGAGTCAAGCTTTGAGCGCTGAGTCGACACTATTAAACCACTTGACTCTCTATTCGACTATCTACTCAACTTTCTCCCCCTTCCACCCTCCCCTCCCCATTCCCTTACCCTGTCCTACACACATTCCTACACCTCGCCACCCATCTCCTTCCGCCCCCACCCCTTACCCCACAATTTCGCCCTTCGCCACGCTTCTCCTTTCCCTACATTCCCCACACCTACTTTCCTTACTCCTTCCCATGACCTTCTTCCTCAGCTCTTATACTATACCGACACACACCCTAAGCTTCCCCCTCCCTCTCTCACCAATTCCCTCACTCCTTCCCACGCATTCCCACGCTCCTACCCCTAACTTTCCCAACACCTTCCCCTACTCTTTCCATTTCCTCCACCCCTTCCCCCACTCCTACCTCTTCCTCGTTGTCCTTCTTCTTTACCTCACTCGCCAATGAAAGAAATAGCCAGAAGAATCCAACTGGGGTGGGCAGCATTTGGCAAACTACGTCGGGTCTTCTCCTCCCTCCTGCCGCAATGCCTCAAAACAAAGGTTATCGACCAGTGCGTCCTGCTTGTTATGATCTACTGTGCCAAAACGTGGCTACTGAAAGTGGGGCTAGCTAGTCCGTGACCTTAAAGTCGCGCAGTGGGCTATGGAGCGAGCTGAAGGATAGAATTCGCAACGAGGTTATCCGACATAGAACCAAAGTTACCGAGATAGCTCGCAGAATAAGCAAGCTGAAGTGGCAGTAGGCTGGCCATATCTGCCGAAAGACTGATGGCCGTTGGAGCAGACGAGTCCTAGAGTGGAGACTGCGAGGAGGAAAACGTAAGGTGGGACACCCCCTAGCCAGGTGGACTGACGCCCTACGAAAGGTGGCTGGGACAGACTGGATGCGGAAGGTGGAGGATCGGCAAACGTGGTGCATATTGGGGAGGCCTAAGTCCAGCAGTGGACCGCAATAGGCTAATTGATTGATTTACCTCACTCCTTCGTGTTCCTCCCTAATCATTTCATCAGGAAGGACATTTTCAATCAAAATTTTATCCAGCAAACCCCCCCCCCCCCCCCCTTATATCCCACTTGGATCGGTCCGATACCATGTCGAACTGCTTCACTAGGTAGGAATCTCCCGACTTAACAACAATTGATTGAATCACAACAACACGATTTATGTTTATACTCTATGGGGGTGTTATTGTGTAAGGTTTTTTTTTTTAATTTTTCACTCTATAAATATTGATCTACTAGTCAAGCCCTTTAATTTGATACCCATATTAAGGTAGTTATGAGAAGAAATGTAATCCGCAATTTTCTGGCGGCGGCATTCTTGGACCAATTTTTTATCAAACATACCTAAGGTCCCTCCCGACTAATTCACCTTTCAAACAAAAAAAACTTTCAAATGCGGTTCATCCGTTCAGCTACGACGTCACAGACTCACACGCACATACACAGACACGTCAAACTTGTAACACCCCAACATTGTTACGTCGTCGGGAGTTAAAAAAATATGTAATGGTCATTCTCTGATGCTTATATTCAATTTTGTAGAGAGAAATTAAAGTGTCTATTATTGGTACAAATAGGTGTCTATTATTGGGACAATGATGTCTATTATTGGTGTTTTCGACCAAGTCCATAATAATTTTATTTAAAGCAAAAGTTGTTTTATAAGACTATTGACTTAAAAGACGCCTAATGGTGTCTATAAGACAATATATTCAAAATTCCGCAACACTGTCTTAAGTAAATTTAGAAAGACGACAGTTGACAGAAAATAATGTAACTCCGTGAACATGGTCGTGTTATTTCTTAGAATTTTTGCCAAGGGTACTGATTTTTTATAGGTGTGATTTTTTTGTTCATTATTAATGATTATTACAAATTTCAGTATAGACGTTAAGAATATTGAAGTTATTGACATGCTTAGACCAGGCCCGCGTATTTTGGTTAAGTTTTGTAACATTTATAAGCTATGTCTATTATTGATACAAAAAATCTTAAAAGCCCAAATAATAGACACTTTGGGTCTTCTCTTTCCCCTTGCCGCAATGCCTCAAAAAAAGGTTATCGACAAGTGCGTTCTGCTTGTTATGATCTACGGTGCCGAAATGTGGCTACTGAAAGTAGGGCTAGCTAGTCCGTGACCTTAAAGTAGCGCAGTGGGCTATGAAGTGAGCTATGCTTGGAGTCTCTTTGAAGGATAGAATTCGCAACGAGTTCATCCGACATAGAACCAAAGTTACCGACATAGCTCGCATAATAAGCAAGCTGAAGTGGCAGTAGGCTGGCCATATCTGCCGAAAGACTGATGGCCGTTGGAGCAGACGAGTCCTAGAGTGGAGACTGCGAGAAGAAAAACGGAAGGTGGGACACCCCCTAGCCAGGTGGACTGACGACCTGCGAAAGGTGGGTAGGACAGACTGGATGCGGAAGGTGGAGGATCGGCAAACGTGGTGCATATTGGGGAGGCTTATGTCCAGCAGTGGACCGCAACAGGCTAATTGATTGATTTACCTCACTCCTTCGTGGTCTTTCCTAATCATTTCATCAGGAAGGACATCTTCAATCAAAATTTTATCCAGCATCCCCCCCCCCCCTTACCCCACTTGGATCGCTAGGTAGGAATCCCCCGACTTAACAACAATTGAATCACAACAACGCGATTTATGATTTTACTCTTTGGAGGTATTATTGTGTAAGGTTTTTTTTCAATTTTTCACTCTATAAATATTGATCTACTAGTCAAGCCCTTTCATTTGATACCCATATTAAGGTAAATGAGAAGAAATGTAATCCGCAACTTTCTGGTTGTCTATTATTGGGACGATGATGTCTATCATTGGTGTTTTCCACCAAGTGCATAATAATCCCTACTTCCCTACTATAATATTATAAATGCGAAAGTAACTCTGTCTGTCTGTCTGTCTGCCTGTCTGTCTGTCTGTCTGTCTCGCTTTTACTACTAAACCGCTGAACCGATTTTGATGAAATTTGGTATAGTGGTAGATTAGACCTTGAGAAAGGACATAGGCTATGTTTGGTCGCGATAACCGACATCCATCATTCAACTAAAATCCGACTACTTATATCAACTATGTATTTATCACATTTCTAGCGCGAATAAATTTCATTTTAAAAATCTATTGAACCAAAGTTCGACGTGCAAAGTATAAAAACTGCGTTGCGGATACCTTTGGCGGATACGGAAGTGAAACGGAAATCAGTTCATAAAATAATAAAATTAAAACATGAAATTGAATTACTAAGGTTTTATGAAATATAAATATGGAATGGTTATATATCATTAGTTTAGCTTGGGAATTATTGTATTTTATTGATGTTTTATTTTTTTAATCATTCTTGTTATCTAATAAGTCCGTTTCCAAGAAAATTCTAGAATACTTCTTACTGTTAAAATTTGTAATTGGCAGCCCAGGATTACGACGCACTACTACTCTACTCCTTCCTCTTTCATTTTCAGTGTCTATGGTATCGTAGTGAGGTGGTGAATAAAATCGTCTTGATTTGGTACCCAAGGCAATCCCTAAAATATATATTCATAGGAAAAGTGAAGTGCTCTCCTCGATACAGAAGCAGTTTACTGTCATCACTTTAGTTTTGGATTATGTTTGATGCAATTGATACTATCGACATGAAGTCATGTCGTATATGCTTGACTAACAAAAAACCATTATGTCCTCTATTCAGATACAAATTGTCTGGTAATTATGCTGAAATGCTTACAGCTATTGCCGATGTTAAGGTACGTTTAACATGCAACTCATTTCTTTATAAACTAAAGCCGGTCTCGAATGTTGATGCTTGAGTTGATTTTCAGACAAATAAACAAAATGCTATTCTATAGTGTTGGCTAAACTAAGACCGATTACCGATATTGGCGGGTGATTTTACCTGAGAATGATAATAGTTTGATCAATCTCTATATTATGTAGTGCAGTAATAGCTAAACTTTATCGTTACAGGTTTCGTCTAATGATGGTTTACCAGAAAAGATATGTCTTAAATGCTGCACCACATTGGAAAAAGCATATTTACTTAAAACTGTGGCTGAAAGGTAATTTTATTCATCACTCATCAATTTATTTACCATAAAAGCCTGTTGTAATGTACTGTTTACTTTTTGTAAATTGTTTTTATGGAGTTGTTTGTAGGTACCCCTGGAACAACTAGAAATTTAAGGAGCTATATTCAGTATAGTCAAATATTACATTTTAATGCCATTGAAAATATAACCTTTGAAACAAAGGACAATGTATAAGTATACAATGTGTATTTTATGCTAGGATAAATGTTTGAATTTGGGTGTCTCTGCAAAGATAATGTACATTGATGTTAATATTTCTTGATCTACATTATTTCAGGTCAGATAAGAAACTGAGAAAAGTATTAGCCAAAGAGAAGGAAAACATACCTACAAAAAAAATCGCATTTGATTCTTTCACCGATATCAAAAGTGAAATAGGTCCATTATCTATAAAGTGTGAACCAAAATGGGAAATGGAGATCGAGGTTCCAGAAGGGACCAAACCAGTTGAGACTATGGATGGCAAAGATATTGTTATTGCTAACACAATCATAAGAAAAGTTGACCCTAATGCTGAAGAACCAAAAGTTGATAGCCCTGAAGAAGTGCAATTAACTTGGAAATCAATAAAGACAGATTACGAAACAGTTGATCTAGATGTAAGTAGCATTTTTTATTTTTAATATTTAACCTATCATTCAATTGACTACACTTTTCTGGATTGTAATAAGCTAGGGTGAGATGCTGACTACCAAATAGTGGTTCTAAGTATAAAGACCTTAAAAAATGCTTTTTCACACTCTGCTTGAAGAAGACAGGATTGTGAGAAGAGTGGAAACTGGTGTGTAGGCAGATAATTCAATTTAATTACTGTGAGACAAAAAGGTGAAGTTTTCAATAGCTTGATTTTAGACATTACTGTTGTGTTGTTGATTCCAAAAGTCCTCTATTGAGGCTGTCACTCTGGACTTCATTGTAGCATTACTGGCATTTGAGCATGTAGCATTCTAGCTAGCTTCACCATTGTAGCATTGATAAGCTTTATTATGTTATGTATGTATCCAAAAAAAAATTCTTAGTTTAACTTTGACCTGTGATTGTTTTAGGCTGAATATTTAGATGATGATGTATTTCAAGATGATGATGACGATGATTATGTTCCGCCAATAGAGAAGCCAAAAACCAAGTTTAAAAAACCCAAACTCTCCGATATAAAAGTTTTTAAAGGAAAAACTCTTGTAAGGAAAGTCAAAGTGGTTAAGAAATTAAAAGATGAACATGGAAAGGGTTCTGGAAGATCTAGGGATGAAAACAAAACAAAGTCTACTACAATAACTTGCTGTAAGTAATATATTTTTGATGTAATGCATTCTGCAAATGCAAATGCTGCATGCAAATTGTTGGCATGTTACTTTATTATTATCTTCTATGTAAATTTTACAGTTAGTTTCAGATTTTTACATTTATGTGCCTGACTGCCTCTGTGGCGTAGCGGTAGTGAACGCGGCTGCTACGCAGGAGGCGCGGGTTCGATCCCCGCTCAGTGCCAATATTTGTATGCATGAATATGAATATTTGCATTGGTCTGGGTGTTACTATGTATAATATGTATGTATTTACAAAAAAAAAAAAGTATCTAAGTATTTATATCCGCATCCTAGATTCCATAACACAAGCTAATTAAGCTTACCATGGGTCTAGATACATTGTGTAGAATGTTGTAGAATATTTATAATAAAAAAAAAAAATTGAATGTTTAGTATTGTTATACGTATGTAGGTATTACTGATTTAAATACAATATATTTAACTTTCCAGTTTATTACAAAGTGCTACATTGTTTACATTATTATTTATCTTAAAAAATCTTTGTAATGAATAACAGAATATAGATATTCCTAAGACCATTTAATTTTCAGAAATGAAAACATGCAATATATTTATATAAGCTAAGTACTTTTATGGTCTTGTATCTCAATAAATAACATATTTTTAGATCCAATTATGAAGAATGGCACAAGAGGGGCCCCTATATTGTTGAAAAGGCCAAAGGATGCGACAGTATTAAAAGTTCATCCCGGATATAAGTCTAAAGTGCATGGTTCATCAGATTCAAGTAAGATTGCCCGTCGAGAGAAGCCTGTAAGGATGGTGAGAACAGCAGCATCAAAGCAAAGAGAGAAACTTGTGTGTCCAGTGTGTGGCATACTTACTTACACACTTGGCAATCACATAGCAACACATCAAGGTATTTCACCTATTGTTGCATGCTTACTTACTGACTTACTTCCAGCAGGGGACACTGTTGACTGGATGGGTGATCTGGCCTTTTGCATGGGCCATTTCACCCAATTCTCCTACTGCTCCCCTGGGGAGATTGACGGGCGAATGACAAAATCACGGCGTTCCATTGAACCTACCTGTTTCTTTTCTGGATCTTACAATCTGTTCCACCTTTAGATCTTCGAGGTCTTGTGTTTCTAGTGTTTCTGTACCCATAGTCTCCCATCATGTGTACATGAGGCATTTGGCTAGCAGATGCAGGCTGATCTTCTCGTCCATGCACTCTGGGCATCTGGGGTCAGTTGTCAGGTGCCTGTTAATTTGGCAGTGTCCTATTCTCACTTCTATATGTTACATGCTTATCTTCTATCATCTAATATATAAAAATCAATGCCACTTTTCGTTGTTAGTTTATAACACAAGAACGGCTGAACCGATTTGGCTAATTTTAGTCTTGAAATGTTCGAGGATGTCCAGGGAAGGTTTAAACGGTGAGAAAATAGGTGCAGCGGGAACGGGAAAAATATGGCGGTACGAAGTTCGCAGGACAGCTAGTAAACTATAAAGTTAAACTTTTGTCTCCAAAACCACTAGAAGTTTTACTGCAGAAGTCTTTACTGATTTATTCCATCTGTTTCTACAGAAAAGAAGAGGTACACGTGCGCTCAATGTCCAAGATCTTTCGCACAGAAGAGTAATTTGCTAGTCCATGCCAAGCAACATACTGGAATTAAAGACCATATTTGTGAAGTATGTGGTGCTGGATTCTATAGCCAAAAATCATTGGTTAGGTATGTATATTGAATCAGTATTTTACGAGCATTTAGTGATCTTGCTATAGAAAAATCGTCAACAGTCTTTTATCATGTCTCTACCTCAACATGAGTAACATTATTTTGTCGATATGTGTTGGCAATTGAGAAAGAAACAACTTGAATATTATAAAACTACTAGCGGCCTGAGTCCTAGTTTCGTATGTTACGTTTTTCGGCTGAAAATTCTCTAAACTCCTTTTTACATTTAGGCAACTAAAAAGTGACTCGAGTTGCCAACTAGCATTGCCACGAATTGCAACTAGAGTTTCGCACATACTTACATCAGAATCGCGACTCGCACACTCGGAAACCGGAGTCCTGAGTTTCCGCGACCAGTTTAGAACCGAAACGCGAAACCGGACTTGCGAAAATTTCTTAGTTTAACTTCAGTTTCGTATCCATAAAACTTACCTAATTACCGATTAAAAATGCGAAGTGCATACATTAGCGTAAACTGAACTGAATAACTAAATATCCCGTAATATAAGTGTTTGCTCCACAGGCGTAGCTAGGTCTTGGTTTCAGGATTTTATTATTTCGCTAACAATTAAGAAATATTTCTATTTCCAGACACAACTTAATTCATAAAGGGGAGAGACCATTTTCATGCACCCTGTGCACAAAGAGATTTATAGCCGTGAGTATAATACCTATAATATATTTAGTATATTTTTTTTTTTTACTTTAATACTCCCAGTATTTAAAACTGATATAGAATACAAAAAAGTCTCAATTTTTTTTTTTAAATTCGCGTCTTTTGAAATTGATAAGTTTATAAACGTGCGTGCTACTTAAGCCATTAAAAAAACAAGTGCAATTGATGTATTTCAGCGTTGTGATCTGAATCGGCACCTGCGCATACATTCGGGTTACAAACCGTACAAATGTAACACTTGCACAATGTCCTTCAACGCGAAACATCAGTTGCAAAACCACGAGCGAATGCACACCGGGGAGCGGCCATACACATGCCAGGTGCGTTCTAAATCTTGAAAATATTTCTTATCACTTTTCAGATGGCAGGACTGCGCCGCCATATGGCGATACATACTGGCGACAAAAGGTTCAAATGCGAGTTCTGCAGTAAAACCTTCACACAAAGCCACCATCTACAGAACCATACGATAACTCACACTGGTGCTAGGCCGTTTTCTTGCGAGGTCAGTGTAGGTTAACTGTATGGTTGTTTCCATCATACTATGTAATCATTCTTCTTTGTGTCCAACTTTCATCTCTTCATTATCCATACTCTTCAGGGAAAATTTAATTTGAAAGTATACCTTTACAAAATCCTACAGTCTGTGTCAGTACTCTCATCAGATTAGCGAGGGGACATACATTTAGGGAGTAGGTGGACACTAGTTCAATTGACTTTTTTTTTAAATTTAATGTAAAAATTTGAATATAAAATGTCAATTTTTTTGACGTACTGCACCAATAAACTAATCATTTCATTATGCACATCTTTGTATTTAAAATTATTTTAACCAATAATATTCTACATCACTATTTTTTAATTCACAACACGCTGAATTCTATTTAATCTATTTCTTTTGCTTTCAGGTATGCAATGTTGCGTTCAGTTACAAAGTGAATTTGAACAATCACGTTTACAAAGTGCACGGTATCAATCTTAAGTTTAAATCAATTCATACTGTGACTGAGGACATACTGCGGCGGGAGATGGGCATGGCAAACGAAACGAGGGTTGCAATATCACATATTATGCCACAACTGGGAGATGTACCGACACCGGCAGCGCATGAAACTGTGCTTTCTTTATCGTGATCACGACATGATGACGTCACAAGATGACTATTTAGCGCCAACTGCAACTTTAAAAATGCTGCGTCATTACGAACAGTGGCCCGAGCATGAAAAACTATCGTAATCGTAACGTAAACGTATCGAAAGAACGGTGCATTGCGATTGGCCGCCTGCCTACTGTGAACCTGTACGTGTTTGAAGCCTACCAATCGCAATGCTTCGTTCTTTCGATACGTTTACATTATGATTACGATAGATTATCTTTCTTGCTAGGGGTACTGTACTCAATGTTTCACAATTATGTAAATAATAGACGGAAAAATATATTTCATACATTTTGTATTTGTAAGAATGAATACAAAATGTATGAAATATTTTTAATGAGTCTCTGAAACCTTATCATCACAGTTACATAAATATACTCTTATCTAGTGAGACCATGTTTTGAGATGCGGAGATTTGACTCTTAAGCATGATCTCATTACCAATTATTGCGGATAAAATATATCCTTCCGGTGGCGCATTAATAAATTAAAGCTTGTATAAAATGTGTCAGTATTTTTACACACATACGTTGGTAAATTCAAATTACGAATTGAGTCTTTTCAATTACAAAAATGTTACTATAGTGCGGTTAGCTTTGATTCGTCCAGGCAGAAACGTAACAATGCAAATCAATGTTGAAATAGTCAAAAGAAAAATGGCGAAGTCAATTTGCGGTCTTATTCCCACGCTGATTAAGAAGCATAAAGCCACCCGATTTGCCTCTAAATAATGGTTCAGTGTCACCGATAACGCTCGAAGAAGTCAAAACTCTTGGTCACATAAAGAATCGGCAAACTGTCGGAGAGTCCTAATTGAGGCCTGGAAGGTGATGGATCCCCGTGGTGTAGGCATCCTTACAAACTTTTCAACCGCGTTCTCCTCACCGGGAAGATTCCAAGTCTATTATTGTTGAGTATTTTACTCCAGTCTTCAAACTCAAAGCGTCAGTGCAGAAGACTACCGCGTGAAGTTCTTTGAGATGCTAATTGACTCCCGAATTCGACATAAATTTACACTCCCGGACTAATATGGGTATCGCCCATATTAGTCTGAGAGTGTAAATATAATTGGGGACGAAGGATTGTCGCGGCGAAATACAGGACGAAGAAAACGTCTTCATTGCCTATTTCTGGATATGAAGAACACCTTCGACTGCGTTCCTCACGTGATGATCTGGTGGACACTGAGTTCTAAAGGGGGTCTAGAATCTTATATTGACATCATCCGAGACATGTATCAAGATTCTGAATCCAAAGTTCCTTCTCTATCACAGTCAGGTGACAATAGGGATCTGTCCTTAGTCCGTTTCTGTTGTGTCATGAGCATAATCAACCTCCATGGTTGATCATGTATGTTGATGATATCGCGCTGGCAGACGCGGATAGGGACAAATTTTTGTGAAGTGTGGAGACATGGAAGGAAGCGCTTGAGAACACCGTTCTGAAACTTATTGGCGAAGGCCGAGAATATGGCATTGAACTCTATAGACCAGTTTTAGGGGAGGGCAACCGGGGTAACTGCCCCAGGGATCCACGTCTGTTGAGGATACCTATAAGAATAGTCTGTAGTCGTCTATTGAAAATATGCCTATAGGTATGTTAATTTGGTAACTTTTTGGATTATGGTCTGAGTGATTTTGGCATGATCCTTGTAATACTAACGTCTACAGTGTTTACAATACTTTACGAAAAATCCACAGACATTACGTCATTGATATTCAACAGAAACCATACACTCGAAATAGCTCGGGTGTTTTATCACGGTAATACTATCCATACAGTATTGTAACTCGGCCGTATTTTAGAGATAAGTGCCTAGAGCCGCGCGGTACGTACACATGCGATAGGGCTGCCCAGTGCCCACCCACAGCAATTTGATTACAACTGCCGACTTTAACTTTCTATCAAGTACTTATATATACTTATATAAGATAGTTTTGTGATTATAAATATGTACCAATTATTTTTTTAATTAAACAAATCAAATACTTTGTGAATGGAATAGTTTATTAACGTTTCTATTAGGTAGGTTTATAACACATATCCCGAGGTTTTAAAGACAAATGTAGGTACCTACCTACTGTATCATGATCTTCCCATCTACCTATACTCCATTCGGTTAAGTACCTACTTAACAAAACGTAAACAACATTGATAGCCCTAAAACGGCCAACAACGACCGTCTAGCTGCAATGCTTCGATATCGCCTAATGTCACCATTGGGTTGTGGAGGTCAGATGACAGTGTCTTCACGGAAAATATCGAGGTTCAGCCGAATCCGCAGATATGACTGGTAAAGCGACTTCGACGGTGAAAATGCGACTGGGAATTAACGCTAGGATGAAGAAGACTATTCTGTTTAGACTAAGAGACAGAAATCCGAAATCGAACTAGGTAGGTACTAGTTAGTCAGTTAAGTTAGTTAGCCTAGTTTTTTTGTTTAATGTTTAATACATATATATTATATTATGTGACTAGCTTTTGCCCGCGGCTCCGCCCGCGTGGATGTCGGTTATCGCGACCAAACAGCCTATGTCCTTTCTCGAGGTCTAATCTACTCCTATACCAAATTTCATCAAAATCGGTTCAGTGGTTTGGGCGTGACAGACAGACAGACAGACAGACAGACAGACAGACAGACAGAGTTACTTTCACATTTATAATATTAGTAGGGATTTTATAAAAAGTGGCTACAATATATTGTTTACCTTTGGTTAAGTACCTAACCGAATGGAGTATAGGTAGTTTACTTGTGTCACTCAATTTATTTATTAATCCAGGCCTTTTATTCGGGAAGAGAAAAAGAATTCCATCAAAGACACAAATTACGTAGGTACCTACCCACTTGTACATAAGTAAAATCATTTTATACCTACCTATAATACTTATATTATATTTATTATATTCACACCTCAGAATACGGAATAAACCTATAATAAATATATTATGAATGTTTGTGTGAATACACAAACATTCATAATACCTATATTTATTATATTTCTAGTAACAAAAATTGCGCAATAACTGTTTAAAAACGACATCGTCGCTGTGGGACATTCCTGGCCGGTTCCGACCGGTTGCTTGCCGAGCGCATGCCGAGATCGAGGCGCGTAGGTATAGGACGCGTTTCGTCCGTTTATATGAAGACAAGTTACTGTATGTATATTTATTCTGTGGTTTTATGGCAGGCACGCAGTTTTAGTGCATCTGTTGAAGTAAAAAAATAAAGTCATTGAATACTTCCATTTGCAACGGAGGGACGTGTAGACATCGACCAATCACATTATTGTTATTTAGAGCTGACATGTGAAGAACCAATGTGGTTGATCGATGGATTCCTGCATTCTCTTTTCTCCGCTCTCGTCTCTGCTCATACCTTCTATAAGATGAGAAAGTCTCTTCCCTGGAACAGGAGCTGTCAAGTAAAACGGCATACACAAAATTACACATCACTTTTACTCAATGATATCCATTGAGTAAACCTTTGTGACGCAGTTTGGTGGCTTGAGGTCTACCTTTCATTGAGGTGTCCGTTTTCAGACGCATTATTTATGAGGATCGTTGTGGCCCTTTTGGACTTTCAACAATTTTTAGTGTAGCAACATTTTTTTTTACTAAAAACAGTCCCTAAATATCTGATATAACTTGCAGAGCCTGTTAGGATAGTTTAGTTCATTTGTCATTTTATCGACATTGTCTTCATGAATGTGTAATATACCTACATGTAATTGTGTTATTTTTATGATTTTGTTCATAGCCAAAATTCTGTTATGTTTTACAATGTGTACATACCTAATACCTATTGTTGGTATTGTTATGACTTAATTAAAATAGTTTTGACATATCTGATCTAGTTTTAATTTACACCCATCCTATACAATTTTAATTTAGTATTAATACCATGTGCCAATTTTATAGTTGGTACATAGTTATCTTGTGGTTGATGGCAAGAAGAGCACCTAAATGTTACGATATTCAATACATTGCTCGATCTGTAACAATACCTAATAATCAGAAGTGTATGGTGTGGCGCGGCGGCGGCATGCAATTCGTATCATTGTAATTCTTGTTACGGCCAGTAGAACCTATTTGCCAAATTTAACGGAAGTTGTTTTTTTAAGCCTATTGCATACAGCCGATAGTACCTAAGTAAATAGTTTTTACTTTTTATACGGACTTTTTTTTATTTCTGTTGGCATTCCCGGAGCGCAACAACCATACAGCCCGGAGTGCCACATTATTTTCTGATAACCTCCCGTATTATCTATGAAGCCGAGTTTCCACTCCATTATTTTATAACGGAACGGGTGTGATTTAATCTGTTGCCTAAATAATAGGGTAAGTCCGCAAAGTAAGTACCTACTAGATTTTCCTACAAAAATTTTGGCGACGTATGTAGGTAGGTACTGTAATGTATGGACGTGGACAGTTGTGTTGTTATGTTCGTGCATTATCACACGTAAACTAACACGAAGAGATCTACGAAGGTCTCACCAATCTCTTCTAACCTATATCTAGCCATGTGGGCGCGCGATCTCGCATTTGGCGGACAATAGTCGATAGGTATATTTGTCGACAGTCCTACCATATTTAGCGACAGATCTACCATTTTGAGTCAATTAATTAGGTTATTGCAGTTCATTGCTGGACCTATTGAGTACCATCATGATTGATTCTCCGCCATGCGCATCCAGTCCACCCCACCCACCTTTTTCAGGTGCTTCGCTCCGGCCATCTTGCTGGGATGCATCCCATTTGCTGATTCGCGGTCTCTACTCCAGGACTTGTTTCTCTGCTCCAGCATCCACCAGTCCTTCATATTGAATATTAAAAATATATTTCCCTCCTATTCAGTAGCGAAGGCTAAAATTTTTCGAAAGAGATGCCGGTGGAAGAAAATTCATACCTCGATCTAGTTTGTCATGCTCCATGCGAACCTGCGGAAGCTTGCAGGAATCGGGTTATAGGAACCCCTCGCCACTGCCTTCTATAATATGTTATGTAGTACTTTCCACATTTTTGATAAGTTAGGCTAAGTTCAAAAAGTGTAGAAAGCCATCCCTCCTAGCGATACCTAGCGTCACAGTATGCTAGCCTAGCGTGCTCTAAGTCTGCCACAGGTAGTTTCGCTAATGTGTGACATTCGTCGCCTTCAAAGACATCCGTCGCCTTGCTTTAGTCAGGCCGGGTATTTCCCGCTCGTTAATACCCCGTTATTAACACAATTAACTATATACTGGGAGTCTTTTGTTCCACTCATTAACGGTGTTGAAGCACGCGATATTTTTTTTGTGTAATTCCTGCTCGACCGACCCCTTCGTTAATACTTAACGTCTGGGAATGTTCTGAGGTCAGCCAGGACATAAAAAGAACCTTAAAGTTTTTTGTACAACTTTCCTGCTAACTAACTTTCCTACTTAAAACGCCTGCTCTTATAGCTATTAGGCAGTTGAATAGTTAGTTGGATTTCAAATAATACTAAGTATCATCATGCATCATTTAATATTTAAAATATATAGTAAATATTTATAGTCATAGTAATTTTTTTTGTTTTTTTTTTAATAAAGAATATTAGTAATCGAAATTACTAATATTCCCGCTAACCACTCCAGCTAAGCTAAATTGCTTGTGTAAGGAGTGGGTTCACGTCGGTAGTGTAATAGCCAGAATTCGAACCCGAGACTTAAGATCGTAAGGCCGACTCCTTAACCACTAAGCTACCGACGCTTCTTTTAACCTCACCGATTAATTTGATATGGAAAGACAGAGTCCTTGCTTCGAGATACGTTCACTGAGCATCATTCTTTCATAAACCGTCCATCGTAGACCTAATTTTCTATAATGTAATCTCTAGAACAAACACACCCCACGCTTATGTTCCGTTTTTCGGTAATCCATTTATATTTCAGCTCGTATGGTAAAGTTGTAACTTCTTTGGAATCGATTCGCACATCTCTTCTTTTTATATAAATTAACTGAAACAAAAACACAGATAATAATAATTATTTTTCTTTCTTTTTTATCGAGCGGTAAATCCCCACGAATACCTACCATAGGGTACTACTCATATTTGGATTTTTCCATAAGTTATTTTCTAAAGTTTATTTGACGAGCTTATTTTGATACCATTACAATAACATTTTCACGAACTACGTTTTCGCCTCTTGACATCCTCTGTGGCGTAGTAGTAGGTAATGAACGTGACTGCTACGCAGGGGGCGCGGGTTCGATTACCACTCAGTGCAAATATTTGCATGCATGAATAAGGCTATTTGCATAAGTCTGGTCGTGCCTTACGTTAAGCCATCGATTCCGGTTGTCATACGCACATCTAGGTATGACAGCCGTTACGGGTAGTTGGAACCCTAAAAATCCAACAACTTGTCTAACTGCAACACTTATTTCGATATCGCCAATGAGTTGTGGAGGTCAGAGGCAGTTGGTTCACGGAAAATATCGAACATTATCCAGACCCGCAGACTGGAAAAAGCGGACCCCAAATTCCGAGGTCAAAACTTCGGATGCGAGTGATGCGACTGGGATTAACGCCAGTATGAAGAAGAAGATTTGTGTAGTGTTTTCGCAAAAAATAAATAAATAAAGAATTATGAAATTACTTCATATAGGTTTTCCTTGCAAATGTATGGGGGACGGCAGGCCGGTTGTACTTCACTGCAATATCTAATCTCCACATGTCGCGGGATAGAATTTGGTCCAAAGTCCTCTGTAGTTTTCTAAAATATTAAATATAAATTATTAATTTTTTGGTATAAATAAATATATATAGGTATAATAGAAATAAATATATTTAAAATTTATATAATATGTCTAATTAATTACATAGCCCGTTCCTGACCGTTCCCGGTGGAAAAGTGCCCATCACACTCGCCCGTTTGTTGTCCGTGGTCCTACTACTTGGTCCTACTAGTAGGACCACGGACCATTCTTTTGGCCCCTAGTTCTACCAGTAGGACCATGGGCACCTAACATTACCCGTAGTGCTACTGGTAGTACTACGGACATTTTTACTTGTCCGTGGTTCTATCAATAGGACTACAGACAAGTAGCAGTGCCCATAGTTCAACTAGGAGTAGGTAATAAGATCTTTTTCTTTGGTTACCTACTTATGAGTATTTATTCTAAACGTAAGGTGCTCAGACTAAAAGAATAGTATAGACAGAACGCTTCGAATAAACACTTGAAGCCAAACATTTTCAATGTGTGCGTGTGGGACTCGGATTTCCGTGTACTGATACCACTAACGGTGTGTGCGTAATGTTGCCGGCAAATGAAAAAGTCTCCCAGAAATATCTATGTAGGTACCTATTGGACATATGGAATATTTATTTGTTATAGGTAATAAATGTTATTATTCTATATCATTTACACTACTGATTATTAGAATGGCGAGCTGATGTCTCTGCCTACCGCGGAAGGAAATAGGCATGTGAATGAACACTGAGTAGGTAAAGACACTTTAGATTCTAAAGGATAAACAACAGTATCACAACACACAACAACAGTGTTGAAGTGCTCGTGGCCAAGTGCGCTCACTTTTCACTAAACGATCAGTGGGTTAAGCTACATAGACGCGATTGTAATTTGGATGGGTGACCTAAGTTGTATTTCATCTGAGCGCTTCAATGCCTCGGACGGCACGTAAAACGTCAGTTAAGACTGAGGCCTATGTTGGTAACCTGAATATCTCTGTCAGTGGTTGGCCACTAATCAGAACTAAAGCTGGGAGGTCAGATTGCAGTCCCTCTCAAGATTGCCAAAAAACCAAGCCACATATTAAGTAGATTGCAGACACAGATGTGATCGGGAGTTCAGGACTAAGGCAAGAATGATGTTGATGATGATGATGATGATTAGAAACATCAAGCTTGTCAACATTCATGATACTGTTTTTTTTACTCAGTACTTTACAAATTCCCACAAATACTGCAAAATATTTTATGGAAATGATAAAAAAAAATATGGCAACACTGTAGAATATGGCGGAGGTTTTGTGTTCCTAGTTTGTGCAACTAAATTATTTAGAAAAATGTTATGAAATCTATTAAGAAATAGTTATCTACTTATGAAACGATAATCCAGTATTATTTTTCAGTATTTGTTTTCAATACACAATACGTCATATTTATAATATTTTGTTCAGCAGTGATCGGACGTGCGCATTCGTTCGCTGCTCACAAGGAGTGGCGAGCCAAGCGGTACCCCATTGCTATATGGTACTGCTTTTGGCGGCTTCACCGGCTAGCTCTAAGCGTTCCGTCTATACTATTCTATTAGTCTGAGGTAAGGTGATTAATAAATCATCATGTCATGTCAAGTATTGATTAAATAAAAAAATTGTCCAAATATTAAGTGTTTTTGGACAACGACATAGATCAAACAATGCCATCGAGGGATGGCATTCAAAATTAAACAAATGTGTAAATAAAAATACCGTGACATTGCTACGACTCCTGACCACCTTAAACAAATTTGATCTGGAAGCCACTTGCACATTGAAATATAAAATTAAACCCCCAAGGAGATCGCAAATCTTAATTAAAAATGACGACTTCATTATGACAGTTCAGATGGAGCTTATAAGTTCAGAAATTTCTGTGTAACATGCACTAGATAAGCTGCGTTAATAAAAAAACCCTTATTTATACTTTTGTCATTTCATTTTACGTCAAATAGTTACGTAGGTACCAATAGGTCGATTTTACACGAATGTTATACCTACACCATTTTAACAATTTTCTTTATCATATTAATTACACTAATCTTAACATTTCAGTTGCCGACATGTCATAGAATCCGTTAAAAATAATTACTTACATACGAACATACAAACATATACAAACCAACGTAATATACAAACATACAAACATCTTCACAAACTTTCACATTGAAAATATTAGTTGGGTCAAACTATGTTAAACATCTTGTCTGGGAACGGTACTGTATTTATTTTTTTCAATCGTGTCCCTCCGGAATAGGTGCCTCAGGAGGAACGAATCCAAAATTACTACGGACAATAAAAAAAAACTCGTGGTCCTACCACAGTTTAGTAGGATCATTGCCCATACAAAATAATGTTGTTTTTGTCACAGTCCTACTGGTAGAACTATGGGCCAAAAGAATGGTCCGTGGTCCTACTAGTAGGACCAAGTAGTAGGACCACGGACAACAAATGCGCGTTTCCACGCTGGATTGCGATGGCCAACCTTTGCACCAGGAACGACCCGGATCGATAGTCCCCTGTTGCATTATTGAGTCTTTGTCCAATTTCTTTAACAAAGGCTCTGGTTAAAGAATCTGGGCAATTATTAATTGATTCACTTCGATGTCTATTTTAAAAGCATGATACGAGTAAATAGATGAATACTTACATTATGTACACAGTTACAAGGTTGATCCGGTATAGCTTGCTATAGACACAAACATGTAAGAATTTTATTAAGTTGTGTGCATATACCACCTACCTACTTATTGCACCTACTTGGTATATTAATATAATAGTGGACACGGCGGAGCACATCTGCACCGTGTCTACAGTCTGGTGCTGGGAGTACCTACTCGGCTCTAGGAGGTACACCCTAAGTGCTAGAACCGCACGTAAGACCTCTCGCTGCTGTCCGTGGTTCGCGCCATGGTAGACGATGAGGGTTGCACCACCACCATCTCACTCGCTGAGACACTTATTAATGACGGCGAAGTCAGGGGCGCTCAGAGAGAGCCCAGAGAGGGAGCATAGCAGATTGAAGCTTCCTCTTCGTCGGCCCAGAGCGCCGAAGCATACCTAGACAATGAGCGAGCCAAGAAGAAGATCGGTACCTCTAATGTTGTTACAGGGGAAGGGACACTGGCCAACCGTCTGAGTGGAGAGCCCGTTCCATTGTAGCACTGGTCAAATTGTGAATGTGAAGTGAACATCGTGAGTACCTACCTACCTATGCCCATTTAGGTGAATTGATACTCCCGTTATCCGAGAAGTTGTCACGACGTGCATTCCTTACTTTAAAAAAAACCGGTAGCAAAAAAGGAACGCGTGAAAAAAGGACTTCGCACGCGCGACTAATTAAACATGGGTAGAGTCAGTATCAGATAGATCTTGACGAAAAAAGTACCTACTCAAAATGATCTTAATATCTTGGTATTCCCCCACTCCTTCCTGTTGACTGATTTTTCTGATATTTGGTACCAGTGTACCACCTTATAGCTCTTACGATAATACGATTTACATCAATAAAACAGTTTGAATGAGCAATTTTCCAGTAGGTATAATAATCATTTGATTTTTAAGTCATCAGGAGATGGCGCTAGCATAGCTTTTGGTAATTTTAATGTACTCTGTGGTTTGTTTGTAGTATTTTTTCATGAATTTGCGATGTTGCCAAAGTTTAATTTCATTTACCCATATTATACCTAATAGATAAAATATAATGAAACGCTTACTTCTTTTCGCGTCACTGTCTGTAATTTAAAATAATAATATTATATTTAAAATAATTTTATCAGAAAAAATGACAAAATATTTACCTATGTAAAGTAAATCATTACAAAACCGTAGAACATTTTTTCCATAAATTAGGGAACACTAGATGTGACACCACACTCTTCTTACCAAAAGTGCCGGCTGCGCCATCTAGCGCGTCTTTAGGAACGCTATAAATACTTACTGGAAAACTGCTCATTGCTCTTAATAGGTACCTACCTTTTTTTTTTAATTTTTATCGTGCGAAAAATCCCCACGGATACCTCCCCCGCCGGGGCCGGAGGAGGAGGTTATGTCGGTACCTACCTTGATATTAAGATCATTTTGAGGCTTGATAGTCAAAATAGATCTGATGCTGACCGTACACTCCTACCTATACTTGCGGTGTAAACGATCTAACACAAAACACAATCGACCGCCTGGTGAACTCGTAACCCAGATCATTTTATTATTAAACTATTATTATCATTATTGTGATCGCGCAGATGGCCTGGTGATGCCGGGAAGGGTAATGTAATTAAACACCCGTATAACGGGCCGGAAAGAGTGAGGCGCTCATTATCTGTGGATCTTGGGATTTGGAATCAGTCACATTGTGGTTTTACCCAGCGGGGACCCTGAGGACTCTACCATCGAAAAAAATCTAGTGAACATAATACGTTGGTACTTATTATGAGCTGTCCATGTATAAGTAGATAGGTGCATCTGCATAGTCACCTACCTATTGGTACTACACCTACCGATTGTGCCAACACTTATGTATGGAGAGATTTCTGCTGAGCACCTACATGGATAATGCCTTTAGAATTCCTCACGGTTATGAATTTAACCAGAACGAAATAAAAGGGGCCGATCATTGGTCATTCTATTAACTGATCAAGAAGTTATTTTTTTTTATGCATGAGTAAAGATAATTAAATCTTGTGATTTCTCGGATCGAAGAGCGTTATTTGATTACATACTAATAATAACCAGCCTGGAAATACTCACATTGTCCTTCTTTACTTTTATATTGCCCCTTTTTCGAGTTCTAGTTTCCACAGAGTTATCAAGTAAAAATACGTCATCGCGTATCAAATTTGCGTAGTCAATGATAAATTCTGGCAGCTCCTCCGGGTTAGTATCAGTTTGTTGGATAGGCATGGTTTCATAGCCGTTGCATGGGAGCTCATTTCTTACGATGTCGTTATCCCGATCCATTCTGAATACGTAGTTTTTTCTTTTGCGGGTTCTTTGGTTTTCTAGCAAGAACTCATTTACCTTCGATGACCCTTTGAGAGCCATCACATTGGGTAATAATGATTGAAGCAAAATGAAAAATCCAAAACATATTATCACTAAGATAAGTGGCCGAGACATCTGAAAAATATTATTACTTAATTAATACATTTTCTATTTATAGTACCTAACTATTAACTTAGATCAAATAATAGGTTAGGCTAGCACCCGGATGAAACCAGGTTTCAATTTGGAGGGGTGTAAGAAAATAAAACAATAAGAATGTAAAGTAAGTTGGGCAACTGGAAACAACACTGAGACGATGATGATTCATGTGACAGAAACAGAAGGTTGATTTAATTAAATAACGATAGGGTTTGCATATCTGATCAAAAGCCCATTTGTTTATAATATTTTCAATATTCGGAGGCTGAACTCATTTAGTAACTACATAATATTATCTAAACTAGCTTTCCGTCCGTGCGAATGTCGGTTAACGCGACTTTAGCTTTTATCTCCGGTTCTACTACAAGAATCCATTTCAAAACCCGTTCAATAGTTTTTGCGTCCATCGCGGACAAACAGACAAGATTATCAAAAATAAATACATACATACATACAATCACGCCTTTATCCCCGAAGGATTAGGTAGAGGTGTATTAACACCCACATTTCACCAATCATTTTATCAGGTCCCACGTAATAGGGGGTGCGCCTATTGTCGTTTTTCGGGCACTATTGTTGGCTCGAGCCGTGTATAGGCTGAGTCTGGGCTGTACTGTATATATCTGTCTGACGTTAAACAGCCCTAACCCTTCGCCTTGTACGACACCGCATGGAAGGAGATGGGGTGGCCCAAATTCTACTCTGCCGGGAACCACGCGGCGGAAAAATAAAGTATTTTTGTATTCAGTATTGTTAATATAAAATAACCCAAATATTTTTTTTAAATATCTCCAGTGTAAAGTGTAACTCTCGGAACTTTGTGAGAATAGGTACCGGTAAATATCTACGAAGAAAAAAATTAAAAATAGGTATCAAATTACCCAATTCTTTAAAGTTCAACCCCTTAAAGTTCAAAGGAGACGGGGACTTCTGGGCCAAAATTGTAATGAGTTGAGATATGACTTAAAAAAAGCGGTATTTTTTTCTATTTCAAAATATTAAAAAACTAGCTCAATTGAAAATCTTGAAGACGAGAAATCTTAAAACTAAATTTATTTCACTAGCAAAATAAAATATCGATTACTAAAAATTATTTAAACAATATTGCGTATTATAACACTTGCACACAATTTGATATTAAATCAATCAGAGTGAACAAAACTTAATCATAATAATAATAATAACCATTTAAAATACCAAATAATAGTGTAATAAAAATAAATTCTGAATCGATTTCCGTTAATCGATTAATTATTTCTTGTGTTTATCAACTGTATTTTTAAGCTGTGACAGCTGACAGCTCCATTTTCTGTCAATCAGGCCCACGAATGTATGGAAGAGTATCCATCTCCTTTTTCTTACACCATTATGTAGGTAATAATTTAGATCATTTATTTAGATGTTGATAAATCAAACAAAAGCCTAAGTTAAATAAATAAGAATCAAAAGTAGGCTTACCATGTCGATGCTGCTTTTCCACTTCCCGTATAAGACTGATGCATGTAGAAAGTTTTCCACCCTTATATAGTACAATTTTGATTGATAGGTGGATGAAAGGGTCCATTAGAGAGAAGAAAATCATATTATCTACTGTGTTATTTATGGATAATAAGAAAGATATTAGATTACTCTTTGGAGAGACAATAGAAGCCCTACATAGGTAGCGCGCCTATGGTTGTATTTACCCTCAGGATCGATGAAGATATTTAGGCTTATATATCGATGAGGTATTGTTTGGTTCTTGCCTTTATCTCCAGCAAACAATATGCCTACGTAAACAGGTATCTAACATGTCTTTCAGTCCTTTGTATAATAATAATATTCTACGTCTACGACATCCTACACAGCGCTATCTATACTCAAAGTATACACATATGTACTCGTAGCATATCAATGACGAGTTCTAAACTGCGAATAAACATACAGATACTTTTGAATGAATTTTGAAGCATTTATTATGCTTACTATTCAAATCGATTTAAAAAGAGAAAAGAGAATCGACCTCAGGCGGGGCTCGAACCCGCTATCTTTCCCTTACAGGGGGAATATTCTGACTACTAAGCCTCGGCTTTTTCGGCTTCGGCTAAGGATCGGCTTCGTGCGGGTCTCGGTGGTTTAGTGGTCAGCAGAGCAAGAGAAAGATCGCGGGTTCGAGTCCCGCCCGAGGTCGATTCTCTTTTCTCTTTCTAAATCGATTTGAATACAGATACTTTTTTCTTTTGCAAACAGACGAATGCAAATATACTGGAGGAGGTATGACACGACAGTATTTCCGTCCTAATCGAGCAGTCTGACTGGGGAAGGCTACCTACCTCCGCCCTAAAGAATACCACGGCTATAATAACCTCGAGTTGTGTTCCCGGTGATGAGTAGGGTAACCAGAGTTGACTGGAGAGGTTTTGTGCTGTCAGTGGGAAGATCAAAGGCTCTTTTTCGCTGACGGCACAGAAATCTCTCTATTCTTACAAGGTCGACAGCACGAATGTGACTCCCCTGCCCCTCTAGACAAGTGGCAATTCGTTGCTCGGCGTATGTTGGAATAGAATGCCAAATGTATGTGATTTGACGTATATGACAGGCGTCAACGAATGTCAAAAACGTCAAATCCTATACATTTGTCATTCTATTCATGTTCTATTCCATCATACGCCGAGCAACGAATTGCCACTTGTCTAGAGGGGCTGGTATTGCACTCGTCCATAGGTCACGCTAACCACATTCCATCAGCCGTGTGCTTGTCTGCGACCTAAGTAGTAGGTATTAAAAATATTCATGCATACCATACCAAATAGGTACCAATATTTGCACTGAGCGGGAATCAGACCCGCGACCTACGACGTAGCAGTCAAACGCTCTACACGCTATAGATATCGAATGGACCAAGGTGAACCTTGGTTCAATGTTTTGGTAAGCCATTTTTTAAAGAAGGATGTTCACTTAGCCTGCTAAATGATACATACATACATACAGTCACGCCTCTTTCCCAGCGGGGTAGGCAGAGACCACAGCTTTCCACCTGCTACGATCCTGGCATACATCTTTCGCTTCTTCTACGTTCATAATTTTATTATTGCTTTCATGCATGCTCGCCGGTTTCGGGTACTCTTGACATGATAATAAGCAATAAATCCCTACTAATATTATAAATGCGAAAGTAACTCTGTCTGTCTGTCTGTCTGTCTCGCTTTTACGACTAAACCGCTGAACCGATTTTGATGAAATTTGGTATAGGGGTAGATTAGACCTTGAGAAAGGACATAGGCTATGTTTGGTCGCGATAACCGACATCCACGCGGGCGGAGCCGCGGGCAAAAGCTAGTAAGCTCATAAAATGGCGGAATTTAAATGATATATAGAAAAACATAGAAAGTGACAATCAGTTAATTGCAGTCCCCTGTCTGACCACCCAACGGGCCTAACCCCAGGTGGGAAGCTTGTACCTACGCTACGTCCGACAAGCAGATGAAGTTGACTCGAGCCCAGACGACGTTGTTAGTGCCCCATAGACCCAATGGGATTACATTGTCTATATATACTACTAGCTTTTGCCCGCGGCTCCGCCCGCGTGGATGTCGGTTATCGCGACCAAACATAGCCTATGTCCTTTCTCAAGGTCTAATCTAGCCCTATACCAAATTTCATCAAATTCGGTCCAGTGGTTTAGGCGTGAAAGCGTAACAGACAGACAGAGTTACTTTCGCATCTATCTTCTATCTATACTATTATAAAATTGTAAAGTGGTCGTGTCTGTACATTGGAGATATTTAAAAAAAAATACTTGGGTTATGTTATATTAACGATACTGAACACGAAAATATATTTTTTTCATTTCCTGTCTGTTTGTCTGTTTGTCTGTTTGTCCGCGATGGACGCAAAAACTACTGAACGGATTTTGATGCGGTTTTTTTGTTAGATAGGGCTTGGTCAGACTTAAAATCTTACGTTTGTTTGATCGCAATCGGTTGAGTAGAACCGGAGTTGTGAACAATATTGATATTATACGGAAAATGAGCGGAAATATAGATGGCGCTTTTTTATTCTTATGGATGAAATTTTATATCTTATTACATCCGAGCAAGTATGTAAATAAATAGACTTTAATTTACATTTACAGTTGTGTAAACAAATGCGATTTTAATCATGAAATTATATTTTTTTTGTCAATGAATTTATTTCCACCTGCGTAACTAGATGGCGTTAACGCGGTTTTGAACTTAATATGGTTTCGTTCCAACTGGACGTATATATTATAAGCATTTTTAAATCATTTTTTTTTCAATTTTCTAATTTTGTCAGGTATGAAATGGATGTCGGTACTTACTGTCTTAAGATCAGTTACAAAATCGTTTTCCACACAAAGACAGCAGACAGATTACTTAGAGCTTGGTGAACAGGTGAAGGATATAGTGGAGTAGACAAGAGATACAACGGGGAAGCGAAGGAGTAGGGGAGGGGCAAAGGTATTGGGAGTAGAGAGTCGAGTAGATATTATGCAGGTAGAACATTTTTTTATACCACTTAGGTGGCAGACAAGCACACGGCCCACCTGATGGAAAGTGTTTACTGTGCCCTATGAACGTATGTCAGGGGCGTCACACTCGCCCTTCTTGAAGTACTACATACTTGTAGTATAATATAGTCGGGAGTCGAACTGTAGTAGTAGTAAGTGGTTACCTTGGCCTATGGGTGAGTGCAACACCAAGGGAGTCACACTTGTGCTGCCTACCCTGTAAGAACTAAGAGCAGGGATGGCGAACCTTTTTTGTGGCTATCGTATTACACGGGCGCATCTAAATACCTAGGTACTTTATGGTGGCACTGCTGGCGTGCCCAAAAAATTGTGCCGCGTGCCACCTTTGGCACGCGTGCCATTGGTTCGCCATTCCTGGATTAGAGCGTGGTGAGGGATATAGTGGAGTAGACAAGAGATACAACGGGGAAGGGGAAGGAGTAGGGGAGAGGGTGGGGGAAGGGCAAAGGTATGGGGAGTAGAGACTCGAGTAAATAATGCAGGTAGAATTTTTTTTTATACCACTTAGGTGGTTGACAAGCACACGGCCCACTTGATGGTAAGTGGTTACCGTGGCCTATGGGTGAGTGCAACACCAGGGGAGTCACACTCGTGCTGCCTACCCTGTAAGAACTTAGAGAATGTGTGCCGTCAGCGCAAAAGATAAGTCGGACAAAGCCTTTGGTTTTCCCACTGATAGCACAAAGCACAAGCACAGGCACAAGCTACTCTCCAGTGAGCTTTGGCTACCCTACTCACCGTCGGAAACACAACACGAGTTTATTAAGCCGCGGCCTTCTGTACGGCGGAGATACTTCCCCAGTCGGACTGCTCCATTAGGACGAATATACCGTGGTGTACCTACCTCCTCGAGTCGAATAGAGAGGCGAGTACAATGTCTAATCAGCGTTCAACGCTCAACTTTCAGCACTATTTACAACACCACGCGATAAACGACATCCACGCGGGCGGAGCCGCGGGCAACAGCTAGTTTATAATATTAGTATGGATAGTATGGATATGGATTATATAATTGTAGGTACTCGTACTATTGGATATGTTTGTTCGCGATGGACGCAAAAACTACTGAACGGAGTTTTTTTTCTTAGAAAATCTTGGTCAGATTTAAAATCTTACGTTTGTTTGATTGCGATCGTTTGAGTAGAACCGGAGATATGCGGATAACGCGGGTGGAAGGCTATTTCTACTAGTAAATTTAGATAAAAATGGCGTACCTACGTAGAATCCTAGTTACAGTAAAGGAAAGGAAAAATATTCATTTACAACACACCTGCTCATAACAGTGATATTATTTTACCGCAATTAAGCACGGAATGACACCTATTATAAAACTGTGACTTTTTCATTACTATTATTCACAAAAGTGAGTTATAGATTCTTTTTTAAATTTTATAGAAAGTGTCTATAATTATTGTCTATGTTCTTAAAAAAGTTTTGATACAAAAAATAACGTGTTTAATAGTACGAATAAATTAATACGCCTATTGTATGGTCATTTGATGCATTTTCGTATTTAAATAAATAATTTCAACTTGTAATACTTGTGTAATAAACAAAATTTTCGCTCAAATTTAACTTTTTTTTTTTCTCTAAGTACAGAAAAAAAAACAGTAAAAAAAAGTTAAGTTCAAACCTCATTTTTTTTTTAAATATGGTCGACCGCCATTGTTAAATGCGCGCGCATAGGAAAACGAATTAATTTGTAGTATTGTTTATTTGGTATTTGTAGTATTATTTTATTCGCAAGTGTGTTGTAAAACGTCGTATGGCACGTGTGAGCATGATGATTACCGTCCTCGGCTGTCTTAAGACCCTCGCCTGGCGGCTCGGTTCTCAATGGCGCCTCGGCGGTAATCACCAACGTTGCTCACTTGTACCATAATGTACTATTACGCAGAGTTCATGTACGCGTAAGGTGATTCTATCCGCGTTCTTGCAAGGAATTTGTATGTTAACATTTAAAGATTCAATTATTTGTGATGAATTCTAATCAGATGTTTTTCTATTCCATCAATTTACGTGTAGAATAATAAATTTTACGTAGTTTAGGATCAATAACCGTGAGCAGTGGGGGTCATACAAGGACAAGTCTTGGCCACGTTTAACTTGAGGCATAGAAAATTTGTATACTCTAAGCATAGAACCTTTATTGCATTGCTATAGGCAAATAAACTATAGATATGTGTCCACACTCTAAAATGCCGACAAATAATTATGACTGGTCTTTTTATGCACCATTCAGAATCGCGAAAGTGCACTACCCAAAAAAAAACGTTTTCTATAATAAATTCGTAATAATAAGAATATTATTCATATAAATTAATAACAGTGACGTATTATTAGTTTATGTAAGTATTATTAGTAAGTAGCCATACATTTTTTTATACTTGTTATTTGCGCCATTTTTGAAAGCCGCCATGTTCTTGTATGACGAATCTAAAATAATATATTATAATACGTGGCCAATGGCTATAGGTATCTGAGTCCTGGTGCAGCGAAAGGGAGGACTTGGGAGTAGGTGCGTATGACGTACCTATTCCTAATAGGTTAGCAATAAGAGGTACTTAGATAGAGCGTGTGCTGACACTGTAATGGCTGCAAGCCCAGATAATCTATGTATAGTGGTATTGCTCGGGGCATATGTATCTTGGACCTAAAACGTGCTCAAAATGTGTTCTATACACGCAGTAGGTACGCGTTTCTTGGGTGCTTGACGAGCTCAAATTATCAAATAATCCCTACTAATATTATAAATGCGAAAGTAACTCTGTCTGTCTGTCTCGCTTTCACGCCTAAACCACTGAACAGATTTTGATGAAATTTGGTATAGGGGTAGATTAGACCTTGAGAAAGGACATAGGCTATGTTTGGTCGCGATAATCGACATCCACGCGGGCGGAGCCGCGGGCAAAAGCTAGTTGTAGAATAAAAAACAATCCGCGAGTGCCAGGGCCTCGTTTGTCTCGCGATTTAGGTCCAAGATACGTGGCCCGACGTATTTTATCCACACCCGGAAACAAATCAGACACATTTTCATGCAAACTTTTACAGCTAAGTACTTAGAGTATCTATCTACTATAGAGCAAGTCTAACACTATGGTCCATTGTGCCGAGTGTAAGCAGTTTTTTATCTGTGGTATAAAGCGCCTATAGTGATGTTTCATGTACATATTACCAAAATTATCGATACTTGGTTATGTTGTGAATTTAGTGTGACGCATGTGTGGATGAATGGATAAAATTAAAACCAAGATACAAATATACATATTAGTATCATTTAATGAATTATAGAAATTAAAATCCCACAAATCTAACATATCAACAGACAGAGTCGTATATAATATTAGTATGGATAAGCATATAAAGTTTTGACGCACTTTGGAAGAGGCCAGTGGTTAATTGAAATATAAAGTTTTGCAAAAAGCATTTACCTACGTGGAGGTAAAGTTCTGGTACTGCATCGTCATTCAGTTTGCAAAGCCCTTTCTTAGTTACATATTTGAAATCAAGCTTAAAATAGATAGAACAAATGAAACTTCGAATATTCGGCTCCCAATCAGGCCTCTTTATAGCTTTCACTCATGCATCTATTATTATGCATCTTAATATTTTTGTAAACCTAACAAAAATAATAGTGCATAATGTATAAAAGTAAAATGAGCAGATTTATTTGTTTACGCAGTAAATACTTTAAGAAAATAAACCTACAATGAAATTCTACTGCAAAAAGAAAATTATCGTAACCGAAAGTGTATGTGCTACATCACTATTCATTTAAAAGAACAAATGGCCGGTGACAGCCGTCAGCTGTAACCCGCCCCGCGTTTCTCGCATCCCCCTAGTGGAGACCCGTATAAATTTTATGAAAACAAATAAATTAGTCATATAATACTACTCACGGGTGATATGAAATCTTATCATTCTTTTTATTTTTCTTTCGGGAATCGTTTTGAGAGCCTGGCAATGCACAGTTCACCATTATTACTTACCACAAAATGAAATAAACTGTTATTTGCGAAATCACTTTGGCAGATATTGTTTTGCTACTGATTGCAGTTGTCAAAAATTCTAGGCACTGTTCACACCCGTGATAGCAGTTCATACTTGCTAAGACGCGCTCTACAGGTAAGATAGATACTCTAAGGCTAAGTACCTAATTACTTAGCTGTAAAAGTTTACATACAATAAATACCCAATTGGGTTGAAACTTGAATTATGTACCAGGCCACTCAGAAAGTTTTGCGAAAAAAAGGTTTTATGTAGGTATGTATTGTATAAGGCACTGTACTTGTAATTATTTTGAAAACTTTGCTTATTTTAAAGTAAAAATACCATTGTTCCAATTTTGAATTTCCCTCCACAATTTTTTGAGAGCCAAAACTGTTAAAAATGGATCTGCTTCGAGAACATTTTCGTGCGATGATTTTTACAATTTTTAAATGTGACCCAAAACCTGATGAGTCATTTGATCGACCTCATATTGCTTTTATGGGTGAAGGATCTTCCAAAGCAACCACCTACCGATGGTATAGCGAGTTCAAGCGCGGTCGCCTAACTTTTGGGAATGAACAAAGGAGTGGTCGTCCTACGCCGGCTGTCACGGAAGAAAATGTGCTGGCAGTAAAAAAAAAAATCAAGAAAACAGGTGAAAATTAATCTGCAGTGTATGCTGAATCTCCTCGTGTGTAATTACACGAGGAGATTCAGCATACACTGCAGATTAATTCGGGAAACATTAACAAGTGTCTACACGAGCATCTTTGCGTGAGGAGGATAGTTTAACGTTGGGTGCCACACAACTTCTCCGAAGCTCAAAAGCAGGCCCGTGAGGAGTAATGCCGTGATATGATCCACAAATTTGTAGCAGCCTCGTCTCGGCTCGTTTGTGACTGTGAATCCTGAATTTATCAATACGATCTTGAAAACATAGCGTCAGTTGCCAGTTTGGCTGTTTTCATCGCCAGAACATGCGCTAGTAGCTTTCGAAAAGGCCGTGGAAAAGGTGTCTGCGGCGGCGGACTGAAAAAGGTCTCGAAAATTGGTTCAGACGCCTGAAACTTTGTATAGAGGCTAGTGGAGAGTTCATTGAAAAGATTTAATAAAAATATTTTATCCATAGCAGTTAGTTTTTTAGTTTCTCAAAACTTTCTGAGTGTCCCACGTATTATTCTTTTTATTTAAGCCAATGCCAAATCTTTTTCTCTTAAGTAGCTGAGGACCTATTACTGATACCTAATAATAATTTGAGTACATATTTCCTTCATTTGAATTATTCACTATGAGTACTTTTTCTATAGATAAGTAGGTAATAAAAAATTGGCAAATGGCAGTCACGTACTCAGGCCTTCCCGTCGCGCCGCCGTTCGTCGTCTGTCGTATTTAGTCAACTATACCACGAAATATATTATAATAACGCACGCACTTCCTTAATTTAATATTAAAGTTCCTTATATCTTTTTCTTGCGGAAACCTCTTTGGATCATCCCCGATGGCCACTGGTCGGTAGTTATTTTGAACTCGAACAGACTAAGGCCCGTATTTTAGAATGATACTCAGTTTTGAATATCGATTTATCTATATAAACTGTCCGTAGATAAATCTGGACTGAGTGTAGCTATAGAATAATTACGAACATAAAACCGCACATCATCTCGGGTCATAATTACCAGGGCGTGAGGTTACCCAATAAGGCATTTCCTTTTCACTACGGCTGACTCTGATCATGGACCATCTTCGGGTTTGTTTTAGATAGCCTCCTCGCGTGTGGGAAGCACGGTGTCCCTATGTCACCCCGGAAAGGGGGACGCCAAACACCAAAAACATTTTCAGGTAAAATAATACATGCATACCTACCTACATATAATTACGCCTTTGAGTATAAAGGCGTAATTTATACAGAGCAGAGGCGAATTAACATCCACATTCACCAATCATTGCATTCGATCCCTCATAATAGGGGGTAAAATAATGCCAAGACGAATCCATATTGCTTGCACTGTAAAAAAATATCAGATCTAATGGAAAGTCTTGCCTACTAAGTACGCAAAATTTGCCTACAAGTTTTCCGTAGAAGGCATGTTTTCGGTTGGTACTGCGGCGAATCCGTGTTACCCTCAACCTTAGAAACCCTGGAATCACTTCGTAAGTGATTCCAGTAGTGTAGTGAGTAAGTAAGAGTGCATCCTGGAACTGTCTTACGAGAGAGTCATGGGAAATCCGAAAACTCTTCAGTCAGTAATATATGTATACTGCAATACTGCAGTCAGAAATTTGGCAACTGCTACCGGCTACGCGAATATCGTTACAGATTCTACGATATCATTCTTACTATCCTCAAACGGACGTCGTAACTTCTTGTTATAATACATGTCGTAATAGAGTTAGGAAGGCAGGTACAGGTACTAAGCAGATGCGTGCGATAAATTCGGTGTAAAATAAAAATATTTACAGTAAATTTTTAAAGTTTATTTTAACACGAAGCATACGGGCTAATTTGTTTTGTATAGTAAAATAAATATTTTGACGGCAGACACGTGATACTTACCTATGTAAAAACTAATACTTAACTAAGATATATTAAGTATCTAGACTAGACATCGTTCAGAGCAATATTGAAATATAAAATGTACCTAGGTGCACGAATTGAGAAAATTTAAAAGTGAAACACAGTCACTAAGATGACAATGATGACTTGCTTGATTGAATAAATCTACTTTTAAATGTTGCCAGTTCTTCTCCAAAAGGTATGCTACATATTGTATTTACTCACATGTTTTGATTAAGTTAAATGATGTGTTATTATTACTGGGTACCTACCTATACGTACGACTCTTATGGGAGCGACTGTTGTCCTCTCCTAACCCCAGGGGGGAAAGCCTGTGCCAGGGTTTTGTCTATCAATCAGCAGATATATTATCTATACCGTATTGCAGCCTATTGCAGGTGAGGTTGACATGGTCCCGAAGATTTTGGTGGAACCCCATACACCCTCCCAAACAGACACCCAGACTAATGCAAATAACCAGATATTCATTCATAAAAATATTTTGTACTGAGCGGGAATTGAACCTGCGTAGCAGTCGAACGTTCTCTACCATCACGCTACAGAGACACGGTAATTACTATCTAGGTATAGATAGTAATTGACAAAGTGACAGATTTTCTAAAGATAGACAGGCTTTAAAAAGTAAAGCCTTCCATTCAACATATATAATTAAATAACATTATAAATCCTAGGCATTTTCAGTTGAAACCAGGGCGGGCGGGCTGTTACTCGTACTATTGTTGCGGTTTGAAAGTTCATCAGCGGGCGGATTTTCGTGGGCCTGGCGCCGCTGCGCTGAGGCGCGTACAGATGAGTGATGAGTCAGCAGGTCAGTCAGCGGGGCGGCGGCGGGGGCCGCTGCAGCGTCCCAACGCCGCGTGGCGTGGAGTGCGATATGCGAGTGCCGAATGTGAGTCGTGTGCAGTGTAGCACGCGCCGTCCGCGGCCGCACATCGCTCATCGCGCTACGCCGCCGCCTCCCCGCTCTGCCGCACCACGCGTCCGCTGGGCGCGTCGCGCGGGCCGCGGGCCAGGCCCGCGAGCCTGCTGCTTCTGGCCGCGTGGCTAGCGGCTGCCGCTGCCGAGATCACCTGTCCTCAGGAGACAACGGCGGCAGCGCTCCCGTGCGCCTCCTGCCTATCTTTCGACAACCCGCGGGAATACAGCTTGAGAGTGATCCGCGAGAGTCTGCTGGCGAAACTCGGCTTCGCTCAGGCTCCGAACACAACTGGTCGGGAATTACCGGAGGTGCCAGCAGGCCTCATGGCGCGATTCGGACTCCGACTGCCGCTGCCTGGAGTGCAAGCCGATGCAGCAGCAGCAACAGCGGCTCCAACACGTACCTTAGTCACTCACACAGAACAGGACGACTTCCTCGCGCGCACCGACAATGTCGTCATTTTTGCCCGTTAGTACCTTTCTAAATATGTACAAACTAAATTCGTTCATAAAGACATTTAAAGTATTTCTGAGAAGTTAAATAGTGCATAATATTGACATTAAACTAAGTTCGATGCCCCTAGATAGAAGCAGTACCTAGCTCATATATAAGTTTCTATGATAGAGACATGAAATTGGAACTACATGTGTCTAAGATTACCTTTTTCTAGTTATCTACAATAGTCCTACCTACTTAGTAAAGTGCATTTTTTATGTCGAGTTAGGGGGATATTTAGTTTACTTTACCAAACTAGCAAAGATCTAGCAAGTTGGTAGGTGGGTACCTATATATTTGGTGGTAATCCGGCTTAGGACTTATTAGAACATATAGATACATTGGTCCATCTAGATTTTTGGTCAATTCGGCTATTGGCATGGTCTGCGAAGTTCATTGACAGGCACGTGTGCAGCCTATAAGTGGGTAAGGCACTTCGTGGTCGCGTCACGCACAGCAAATTTTAATTAGCCAATGATTGCTTCAACTTCAACGCGTATATTATGTGCCATTGTCTATAGAACGCGACAAGTTGAGATTGCAATCACGCTGGACTCTAACAACTTTTGAATAATAAAATCTGCAACGGTCAATGTTAGGGCATGTTGAACATCCAGGTATTGCCAGTCCATAGGTACTTAGTATTCTAAGTTAAGCTAAACTTCTATCCATATATGGTGAGAGATCGTGATGGAAATAGTTAGTTTTGGGTGTGGTGAATAGTGATTTAAATTCAATGGAATTCTAGTCATGTGCCGTTTTTTTAAATAATTGAATTTGATGCCAATGTGGTAAGGGTAAAAGTTCCTGTAATGCGAAAACGGGGCTATCAAAGTTCAGGCTAGTATGTAATCTGGTACCGTGAACGAGGGGCTTCGACCGCTGACGATAAAGTAACTCCACTGGCACTTTTCTAAAGCTTACGATTAATTCTATAAGTAATATTAACGCAGAAATTAATTTGTTAAAGCACTCCAATTTGTATCAGGGTAAAATGTACCTAATATGTTTTGAAACCCTGACCAGAATCTGTCGTATCTAGCAAATGTTGGTCTTAGTGGTGATTAAGAATTTTATATGTAGGTCTGGCTTGAGACTGGCAGATGCCAGGAACCATGTACCATTGTACCAGTAGTACCATGGACTTAAATTATCATTCAACTTGGATAATATGCATTTCAATACCAATGCAAATAGTCTCTACACTTTAAGTCGACTTGTAACAATGTAGGTAACTAAATACTTAATGGTAAAAATTATTCCATATTGATACCACAGATTATTTAATATATTCATTAAAATATATAGGTACCTATCTACTTACCATATTTACTATAAATATGTATTACAGTTTCTAGTTAGTAGGTACGTACGTTGATATTTTCACGATTAAGTTTATTAGGTATGGACTTAAAGTCCCAGATAGAAGAAGTACCGTCTATGTTATTTTTAGCATATCAAGACTGATAAAGTCATCCCTAGTGCAGTACACAACGCATTGAGAAGGTGCAACATTATTTTCATTTGCAAATTATATTCTTTTACAAAAATGTAGTTACTAGCAGGTATGGGAATATTATGTTAAATGATCATATCTGTGATTCAGTATGATCTAAAAGTAGCTATACTAATTGTGACATGTGTTTGTAAGTACAATTTTGTTTGTTTAAGTTATCTGATGGGTAAAAGTGCGTGGCCGCCACCATAAAACTTTTTAACTGTCTTGTAATTTCAACAAACAAAATTTTATACATTCTTGAGTTATAGGGAAATTAGGATAGCGACCTTATGTTGAGTAAAATTGACAGACTTAGGCAAAAATTAATTAATAAGTAGGATTAAGAGTCCAAGTGTGCAATATACCCAATAAGTAGCATAAAGTTAGGTATAAAATGATAGTTAAAAACATCCATGTATCAAAAGTATACAGGACGGGATTTAATATTCCGGAACCCTTTCACTGCTTGCAATTACCAATCCCGGGTTTGACGTAGGTGACGTAGTAGGTGAACACTTGAGTAGGCGGTCGACGTCTCTCTGTCTATCAGTCGCGAAGAGGAACACTGCCCTCGACTCATAATAATCGACGTGCAAACGCACCGCCTCCGTTTAACTGAATGACACAATTCCTGACACATTACCTAATCTCGACAACGTACATACGCTGTCAAGATTTCGGGACTTCGAAATTCCCAATCTGTGAGGTCAAAGTGAATTTTAATAATATGAAGAAGATGAACGTCCAATTTGAGAACCTCCTTCGTTTTAGAACTCGGTTTAGTTGTTAAGTATTTCGTGTACTTAACTGGCCAAATTCATAGAGGATTAGGCCTATTGGGGACACCTCTATAAAAAAAGCGCACCTTCGGTTCTTACCTCTTTGGTGGTGTGGAAAAAGGACCAGAGATTTTTTGATTCAATCAATCATGAATGGATTTATAACTTAAAATTTTTGCACATGAAGAATTATGCACATGGGAACAAAACTTTTGCTACTTCTAATTGATTTCCCCTTGACCCACAGACAACATCCTGCCAAAACAATGAGTACAATCGATAAATCGGTTATCGCATCGCTACATCTCCGAACATCATTGAAATATATTGTCGGAAAATTGGTATATCGCTCATGAGATGTAACATTGTCAAATATCCATTAATTTAATGTACATTGTGCTTGTCATTTTTATAAATAATCATTCCTTATCAGTGGAAGCAAGGACGCGACACTGTTACGAGCATTTTTTATTACATATTGAAACTACTTTATATCATGTGCATTTTATACAATCAGTTATCACTAATTTACCTTACTGCAAATAGTGTGCGCGCTGTTTAAAACCAGTAATGAATCGATGTTTGAATGTTAAGAATAGACACGAATAAAGTGTGGTTAGTAACAGTATTCCTATCTACACCCACGATGTGCTGAGTGCGAATGTACTCATTAACGTCCAATGCTAGATATAGATAGATCCTAGTCATTATAAATCTATCTACTAGTTTACTGCTTTTACGATTATATATGTCGCAGCCAACTAGCTTAATCAGCCGTTTGATTAACCGCCTAGGGCCCTAGGCTCTTTACTAAACGGCACCGTTCAATTAACGGCCTGACTGATATTCAGCCGTAACGTTGTGTGCGTGTGCGGTGTGGTACTACCACAGATTAAAATTGAAGATGACGTACTGTTCTATACTGTGGTACTACCGTTTGAATGGCATATGCATTAGCCAGCCTAGAATAGAATGACAAATGTATAGGATTTGATGTTCTTGACATTCTTTGACGCCTGTCATATACGTCAAATCCCATTCTATTGTCTAGAGGGGCAGTTTATTAAATGTAATAAACATTACGGCTGAATATAATTCAGGCCGTTAATTGAACGACGCCGTTTAGTTAACAGGCTAGGCGGTTAATTGAACGACTGATTAAGCTAGTTGCCTGCGACATATACACGTACTGACCGGTGGTGTAACAATGTAACATTCGTAGCGAGCATGTTGTTACAGGGTGTAGCGAAAATCAATGTACACATGAACAAGCACTTGGCTACTTGCTGGACCGTGTGTACATTGATTTTACCTTTACATGATTGTATGCAGACGTGTAAACTAATTTCTTTGGCCATGTGTACAAGCGGTTCATTGCTGACTTGTGTCCCCGTACCATCATCCCGTACTGATTGTAAAAAGGCTTACTTTGTTAGTAATGTAACATTACGGCGTGTGGCGTCGTCGGTCAGTATTGTAACAGTTAGCATCAGATCGATCTTGCGAAATTCTCAAAATGATCTTCATCCCTTGGTATTCCCCCTTCTCACTGACTTTTCTGATATGTATTTGGTACACACCTTTAGCTGTGCCTTTAGTTCGGAAGATAATACAAAAAAACAATTTGATATAACGCCATACGACATTAAGCCATACGACACAAAGCCATACGACATAATGATGATTAGATAATTTTGGGTACTTAACCAGTGAAGATCGATCTGATGCTGACTGTACGCACTTTTACACAAATACAAAGGAATTTTAAAATAATTCGGATGCGTCAGGCAAGACCGAAGTCCTAAATGTTTGTAAAATTACTTGGCCAAATGTTGTCACACCCGTAAACTTATAGGTAGGTATATCTTTGGCACTTTCCTACTGTTGGAAGACACTCTTTTGTAACGCTACTTTTTTACGTTTAGGTATACGATATTCGTCGTATAGATGTCTACATATATCGATGTCTCTGTGGAGAAGCAGTCGATAGCCTTGGACATCACGGCATATCATGCAGAATGTCAATGTCACACTCAGGACTACATTTTAAGGACAGGATACATTTTAAGACCACACGAATGGGCACAGTGGTATATAATTATGGTTTGTTGCTTCTTTCTTGAGTGTTGTACGTTCAATTTCCAGTAGGGGTCATTAGTGAGGAGTACTATGTATCGTTTCGTTTATGATGTTTTTTTAATAACCATCAATTAAGTATTTCTATCGTTTTCAGGCAATATATCACATGGTGGTAACCGTGGTGGCCTGCTATTTTCTCTTTCACCTGGCTCTATCATCAAAATCGTTCTCGAATACTTAACATTCCCTCGCATCCTTTCCTTTCTATCTATAATTCAATACCATAAAAAATAATTTTCGCCTTGTTAACAAAGCATAACTATGACTCTATGACCGAAATTACAACATGTCTGCTATAAATAATAAGGTGTAAAGTTCGGAGATGCTTTAGCTCAGTTAATTCTTGTGCGATAATTGAATTCTGTCCTAACGTGACCTAAAAGGTAGTTATCGTTTATCAGCATACATTATCAATGAAAAAATTAGCCTTATTTCTACAACATAGAGTACATATTTGCTGTGAGACAATATGTAGACTGTCTCGCGCGCGTCTGACTTGTGCGTGTCAACGAGACGGCCATTTGCCAACGATCGATTGTTTTGGCTGGTGGTAGTCACCTTAATTGCTCATGAATCAAGATGACTTGAGCACTTTTATATGGAATGATCAGGTCTATTCTGAGTAAGTCAATTTTTATATTGGAAAGTTTGCTGATATTTGCGTATTCTTAGTAAGTTAAACTTAAATATTAATCCTTGAATAGGACTTACTAAATTATAATTAGCTGACACATTTTCCACTTTGAATAAGTACCTAATACATCTTTGTTAGAGTTTGAATATTTGTTCAAAGTGAATAAATAGTAGTTGTTTGTACCTACTTATAGGTACCTAATTAGTGTTATATCAAGTATCTATCTTAGAAAAGAAATAGAGTCATTCACAAAATATTCAAATAAGTTGAGGTAGAGGGAAAACCTTTAGCAAAAATCTGTAGAATACAATTTCTACCGGTTTCCCTATTGAATAGATGAATATAAAACTGCACAATAAATTAGCTGAAGGTTACATTTGTTATATTAAGTAGGTACAACCGTTGGTTCTTAAAATATTCAGTCTTCGTCCGGCAGGTCAGCTTCACCTGTTGAGGCCTTGTATTAGTGGGGTGATCTATACTAAAGTATTGTATTTACCTATAGATATATTGTAATGTCAATATTGTTTATTGTTTACATATTTTTTAGTGTTCAGCAATTTTTGAGCTGCAGAGCACATCCTTATTTAGATAAATACTTAATAATTCATGATAAATTATAATGTTCGATTTTTGAATTTTGCTTATTTTTGTTTGAGCATAGGCCTTTGTCTAAAAAAAATATTATATTACTAATTAATTCCACATTCATTTATTGATATCTATAGTAGGTAATATAATAATCAATGACATGAACCTAAATTGTATGTTAGTAGAGTCACCGAGTCATGCAAAGTTGCGTATAGTAAATCAACAAATCTGTGAACTGAAGAAGGTTGCCACTTTCCCTTCTATAATATCATATCGTGTTAAATTTTCTTTGATTTCCAATAAAACAGTATGCATTTGACAGCGGCAAACATAGGATAGTCTTGGACAGCACGGCATATCATTCAGATACTCAAGACTAGTCAAGTCAAGACTGATAGGTATATTTTAAGACCGCACGAATGGCACAGTGATTTATATGGTTTATTGCTTTTTTCTTGAGTGTTATAGGTTCAATTTCCAGTAGGGGTCATTACTGAGGAGTATAATACATATATCTGTTTTACGTTTACGGTTTTTTATACACATTAAATATCTTTATGGTTTCTGGCAATATATCACATGGTGGTAACCTGCTCTACTTTTCTCTTTCAAAAAACTTTCTTTAAAACATTCTCGAATATTCCTCGTATCCTTTCTATCTATACCATATAAAATAATTTTTAACCTCTTATTATACTATGACCGCAGTTCTTTACACAGATTACCTAATAGTTGACCTTAATCTAAAGCTAAAAGCTAAAAAAAAAGGTATGACTATAAAGACTATGTGTTTATTACACTCGTTGAAACAGATCCACAGAAGATTTGTGGAGACAATACTTGGTCTGTTAGCATCATCAATGTTTGAGACTGTTTGCTACTCAATTATCGTAATCTACAGACTAACTACTGCAATACATTATATTAAATCATTAATCACTGAAAATCATTTCCATTAGCACAGTCATTACTTTCATTTTAAAAATAGGTCAATATTTATTTAAATCGATTAAGATTTTATTCACATTTATATTATGTAATCGAAATATTTATAATTTATTTTATGCTTTGTTTCTTAGATTATTACTCGTAAGCTTTGTTTACCGTGTCATGGTATATGCTTATTACGAGTTCGTGATTTTTTGAAGTAAAAGAAATGGTCAAAATGAATTACCACAACTGTTTGACGTTGTCTATCCATTGATAGACAACATTGATTAAATGGTTGCTTCTCATTAGAAGTAACCATTTAAATCAATGTTGTCTATATTGCAGCGATATCGGTAGAGTGTTCGTCTGCTAAGCCGGCGCGGCGGATGTGGGTTCAGTTCTTATTCAGTGCAAATATTTATATGCATGAATATGTCTATTTGCATTAGTGTGAATGTTTAAATATACAGTTATGTATGTATTTACATTTAAAAAAATCTAACTATGTTTATTCGCATTCCGAATCCTATATTACTTACAAGCTGTGCTTATATTGGGTCTAGATAACGCTGTGTAGTTAGTACCGGAATACTTATATGCATCCCAGATATAGAGGTTTGCTTCCTTCCACTAATTGAGGTAATTCAGTGCCTAAGTGTTGAGACCTCAGCATGACTTCCAGTTATAGAGGTTTCTCACTTATCAAGGTCCCATTTATCCAAGATGCACTGTATATTGTACTGTCACTTGTCAGCGTCGAAACGATCTTGACTGCTTTGTTCGTCAAAATCAATCTGATGCTGACTGTATTTGTCAATCTCTACATTCTGGTAACAACGAATTGAGAATTGTGTGTATGTGAGAGTTTTTAATAATAACTTAATATTGCGTCTTTTAGAAATAGCACACGATTGAGATGATATTTCCGTTGTGCATTGTGCTTTAATTTGTTTACCGAGCAAGTGTATAAAAATTACCACACTGTTTAATTCAATGTACTGCGTAGGTGCGTTGATAACTTTAGCTCTTTACACAAAGATAGCGGATATCTTATGTATGGAAAGCACATCCGCAGACTTAAATAGAGGTACAAACAGCATACCTATACACCATATGTATGTGCAAAACTGCGTGTAAAGTTATACGCAGCTGAGCCCGCATGTGTCGACCACCCTCGCGTTTTGCAACAAATCGGTAATTCCTAGGGTTGGCAGGAATAGGGATGAATTTGAATCAGGGTTTGGCATCTTATACAACGTGCCCGCAATGTGTGACAACGCACGCTTTTATTAACGTTTATTGCTTATTTGGCACAATGGATCATACGTGTACCTACAGAGCATGAATTTTAGAGGCACCCGCGACTTGAGCTAGGTCATGTTCTAATAGCGCGAAGATATTATTAGGAATTATTATTATTATGATTTATGTAGTTGTTCTAAAAAAACTAAAGGGATTACGTACCAGGTTAAATATAGGTTATACATATTATGTGGTTAAGAGTTCGGTACTTCATTGTCTAGTCAAATTAGTTACTTTTTACTAAACGTTAAAATAGTAAAGGGGATTGGGTAATCTAGTATGGACAGTGGCGTTCTTAATTTTTTCAGCGGCCATAATTAATTTTGATACCACTTCATTGTACTGTGTTAAACACACGTACAAATGTCATTATTTTCATTGTAAGTAATATCGGAGCTGCGATATACAGGGTGGAACATTTCGACTTTACCTTGAAGGAAAGTACCTTCATACTAAAGATAGCGAATTTTACTTAAAGGAAACTTTACCTTATTTTTTAAAAGAAACAAAACTGCATTCAAAGACTTTTGAAAATGCCACACCCGGTAGTCGAACCTACTAATATTTTACAAAACCTTCTCTTTCATGGACTTCCTTTTATTTAATTTACCAAGTTTGTTAGAGAGATTTGATCCCTATGATCGACCCTATCGATTGATGTAATAAAAATACAGGGTGTTATTTTTTCGAATTGTAGTCGGTTCGATTATAAGGCGTGGCAAACGAGTTTTCAGCATTCCGTAAATGCAGTTCTGTTTCTTTTTTAAAAACATACTAAACTATATGCAAAGTTTTCTGAAAATGCCACACCCGGTAGTCGAACCCGACTAAAATCTTCCTAAATCTTCTTAAATCTTCTATTTCATGGATTTCCTTTTATTTAATTTACCAAGTTTGTTAGAGAGATTTGATCCTTATGATCGACCCTGTCGATTGATGCAATAAAAATATAGGGTGTTATTTTTTCGAATTGTTCGATTATAGGGCGGGGCAAACGATTTTTCAGCATTCCTTAAATGCAATTCTATTTCTTTTTTAAAAACATACTAAACTGTATTCAAAGTTTTCCGAAAATGCCACACCCGATAGTCGAACCGACTAAAATCTTTCTAAATCTTCTATTTCATGGATTTCCTTTTATTTAATTTACCAAGTTTGTTAAAGAGATTTGATCCTTATAATTGACCCTATCGATTGATGCAATAAAAATATAGGGTGTTATTTTTTCAAATTGTAGTCGGTTCGATTATGAGGCGTGGCAAATGATTTTTCAGCATTCCTTCAATGCAGGGCTGTTTCTTTTTCAAAAACACACTAAACTGTATTCAAAGTTTTCTGAAAATGCCACACACGGTAGTCGTACCGGGTACGAGTACCTACTCTTACTACCGGAGATAGTTAATTTCATTCAAAGGAAACACTCTCTTATTTAAAAAGAATACAAAGCTGCATTTAAGGAATTTCGAAAGATCGCTTGCCACGCCCTGTAATCGAACCGACTAAAATTCTAAAAAATAACACCCTATATTTTTATTGCATCAATCGATAGGGTTGATCATATGGATCTAATCTCTCTAACAAACTTGGTAAATTAAATGAAAGGAAACCCATGAAATAGAAGATTTAGAAAGATTTTATTCGGTTCGACTACTAGGTGTGGCATTTTCAGAAAACTTTGAAAACAGTTTAGTGTGTTTTTGAAAAAGAAACAGCCCTGCATTGAAGGAATGCTGAAAAATCATTTGCCACGCCTCATAATCGAACCGACTACAATTTGAAAAAATAACATCCTATATTTTTATTGCATCAATCGATAGGGTCAATTATAAGGATCAAATCTCTTTAACAAACTTGGTAAATTAAATAAAAGGAAATCCATGAAATAGAAGATTTAGAAAGATTTTAGTCGGTTCGACTATCGGGTGTGGCATTTTCGGAAAACTTTGAATACAGTTTAGTATGTTTTTAAAAAAGAAATAGAATTGCATTTAAGGAATGCTGAAAAATCGTTTGCCCCGCCCTATAATCGAACAATTCGAAAAAATAACACCCTATATTTTTATTGCATCAATCGATAGGGTCGATCATAAGGATCAAATCTCTCTAACAAACTTGGTAAATTAAATAAAAGGAAATCCATGAAATAGAAGATTTAAGAAGATTTAGGAAGATTTTAGTCGGGTTCGACTACCGGGTGTGGCATTTTCAGAAAACTTTGCATACAGTTTAGTATGTTTTTAAAAAAGAAACAGAACTGCATTTAAGGAATGCTGAAAACTCGTTTGCCACGCCTTATAATCGAACCGACTACAATTCGAAAAAATAACACCCTGTATTTTTATTACATCAATCTATAGGGTCGATCATAAGGTTCAAATCTCTCTAACAAACTTGATAAATTAAGTAAAAGGAAATCTATGAAATAGAAGGTTATAGGAAGATTTTAGTCGGTTCGACTACCGGGTGTGGCATTTTCAGAAAACTATGAATTCAGTTTTGATTCTTTTTAAAAATAAGGGAATGTTTCTTTTCAGTGGAATTCGCTATCTTCAGTATTTAGAGTACTTCCATCTTAGTAAAGTTTAAAAATACCACCCTGTATAGCTAAGTCCCGATATAGTTTAGAGAAGTTTGTCCATAGTAACTTTTGATCACTTTATACTGTACTTTCATATTATACCAATTTCATTGATGGCCGCTCAATTCCGACACGACGCCAACATTACCCAACCCCCTTTTAAGGAAAGTTGTATGAAAAATAAAGTTAGATGTCATACTTTAAATTGACAAATAATTTTCTATGATAGGTTGCGTGGATGATAAAAACAAATAAAAATGACAAAATAAGAACAGAAGCTACTTTTACAGCTATTTTACCCTTCTCACTTTTAATAATCACAGTTAAATTATTTATTTTAACAACAGGCACAGAAGCAGAACAGATAATAATATAATATGCTACAGAAAAGTACCCAATTGCCTACACACCAAGTTTTTTTTTTTTTTGCATAATACAGACATACGCTCACGCCCATTTCCCTCCCGGGAAGGCAGAGACAAATACTTTTTAAGAAGGACGAAGACATTTAAGAACCTCAAATTAAATATAATAGGAAGTCGGTAAAGAAGCCCAAGTTACGCTCACGTCAAGATGGGATAAGCCATTTCGGAGATGACTCGGAACAGACAGAATGATACCTAGACAATAAAAAAATCTTTGTTATCAGAATCGTTCATTTAACATTTTGACTAATTTCCATAGTTATATTTTTACAAAAAAAAAATTACAAAATTTATTACAAGGAGTGCAGAGGCATTCGTACTAGGTGAACCCTGTATCACGAATGCCTAAATATATTAAATACTGAGCTGTTATTTTAATATTACAAGAAACCTTTGAGTGTTAAATTAAATACTGACAGCAACGAACACTTAAATTTTATTTCTTTTTTTATAGAGCACGTGAACCCTTGCCAGATGGCAAGCTGAAGTTAGAGTTTTAGGAAAGATAGTCACTATTTCAGACATCTACAATGTTGTAGTTGTAGATAACATCAGCTATCTGCAATAAAAACCGTGTCAAAATTGGTCCAGCCATTTTGAACTTACCTACTAAAAAAACTTACAGATAGACAGATATACTTTTGTAATTTCATAATTTGTCTGTCTTTCTGTCGGCTACCTAAACAAACATGTATAAAATAAATGTTTTGTTATCATATCGCGCATAGTGGCGAGGCGAGGTTCCATACAAAATAGCTTCCTTTTAGAAAATTTTTACCCTTCGCCACTGGCACATTATACTCTTAAATTACATTCATGGTTAAACTGTGATTTTAATGGTACGTACAGTCGACAAAGAAGATACGGTCGCACTTTTCCTTAAACAGTTGTATGTAAAGCTGCAACCGTAACTCCTATGTCGACTGTACATATAGGTAGGTACATCAATTTAATTTATATCTACAGAAGATTTGATAGAAATGCTAGATAACTTCCCAAACTTATTATAATTGTAGCAAAGCAACGATCCTCAATATAGAACATCATACACATACGACAATGATTTAGGTGAACAAAGATAGTGAACCGGGTTCACTATCTACTAGCTTCAATAGTTTTGAGACTTCCTTTCACTATGCAAACAACACAGGCACCTTGACACTAGAGGTTGTTAACCGGTGCATTAGATGGGGCACAATTGAGGCCAGTGTGTGAGCGAGTTCAAGAGCAATTTAGGTACCGTAGGTCAGTTCGTCGAAGGTAACCTTGACATTGACAACAATACTTGCACCTGAAATGATTGTTTTTGATAAACCAATGTGCAAAATTGTATTTGTACATCGGATTAGAGTTAAAACAATAGATATCATATGAGAAGTCGTGAATCTAAATGCTTGTTAAATTTTTATGATAATTAACTGTGCTCCATTTGATTAGGAACTTAATTAAAGGTAAACAATCTTTTAGCGACTTTTTATAAAAACAAATTACACAAATAAACTAGAATAACTTATTGACTAACTAGTGGTTCGATTTCTTCGAAGATTGTTATCGTTTTGTTGAGTACCTACCTAACTAAATGGAGTACAAATTGATAACAAATAACCAAAAGCTAAAGCTCAACCTTGCATTCGTGGTGAAAATTACTGCTCACCAGGGTCTTCAGGGTTTTCTCCAGGGTCTTCTTAGATTGCCACTAGGTGATAAGGCCGCCTATTGTTTATACCCAAATGTACTACCTAATATGACACATGTTTTCTCCTTGGTGTGCACAATAAAGATATACTTACTTTACTTTACTTTCAAGGTAGGGACGGGGTTCACGACTTTAGGATCATCAGCACCTGGAATGGAGACCCGTATCTTCTAGACTTTACCCTCACGTCTCACCATTGGGAGGTGCAGTTAATTGACGGACTGAATATAAAAAAATGCGTATCACCGACATTCCTAACTTACGTACCCTAACCCCTTAGTTAAATTGCTTGTTTTAGAAGCGGTGAAACCACATAGGCCAGGATTCGAACCCGCATTTGGAGCAAGACAAGCACGCTTACTCTGTTGAGAAGCTTAACTTTAGCGCGTACCTTTTTTAACTCGTAATCCTAATGACTGGGGCGCTTTTCTAAGAGGCGATTCCGGTGCTAACATGAGCTTAACCAGCACTTACTTAGCACCCACTTAGCTTTTTTTAAATCACCATGGAAACCCTCCTCCCGCCGCACCGCCGGCAAGCAGGGTGGGGATGTAGGACTTAAACTGACTAAAACCGCAGGCAATCTCAATCGTGTAGGTATAATTAGAAAACTTTAAATAGTTAGTCCAGTTACCAGTAACCACCTACGTACTTACAACATATCAATTCAAACAAGATTAGTAAATCTAAATAGTGCTCTCAATTTAGATAGTTCTAACGGTTCTACAGAACAGTTGGCATGGAGTAGCCTATTTGTAAATCTCTATCTATCAATTTTATTAATTGTATTGTTTAATCAATTTATCTGTTTATTAAGCAGTTTTACTTAATTACATAGCAACTGAAACTTCACTTCCTTATTTTTTACCAGACCTTTAGTAGATAATAAGTTATCTGTGCTTTTACCTACTTACTACTTTCATATAAGTACAGCATTGATTAAAATTGTATAATCGTTCGAACTAAATAAATATCAGGAAGGGGGAATACCAAGGTATACTTCGGGACACATATCTTGGACCTATATCGCGACTATCGCGAGACAAACGAAGTCCTGGCGCGCACGGATTTTTGTGTAATATAATCTATGCTTGGTGAATTTAAGCTCGTCCACCACAGTTGTAGCATCCCGTGCTATCCTCAAAAGATACCCAAGAAAGTACACTGCGGGTAGGTAATAGCGCTCATTTTGAGCACATTTTATTACCAAGACATAGTCAAAATCGATCTGATGCTGACTGTACGTATCTACTTAACTAGTCTCGTGCAACAAAACCTTCCGTTTACCTTAACCCAGCTTCTTTCCATCCAGTAGAGTCAATCGACGGGCCGTTTAATAAAAAAGATATCAGAGATATTGCAACCAGTTACAATCTACATTATGTGTAGTAGGTACTAAGAATAACCGTTCGAAAATAACTACACACATCGGTTGACATATTTCCAGGACACGAAGTACAGTACAGACATAAAAAAAGGACAGTTCGTAAATTAAGTAAGCGGGTGGAGACGAGACACGGCGCCTCGGCTCTCCTTGTTTCATTTAGGGCTGTTTTAGTTTTCATTTAGTACACCTTTGGAGCTGTCTGGGTTTATTTATATCTGAGCTACTGAGAACGTTCTTTATAATGACCATATTAGACTACTGGCCCGTGTACAAAAATGATGGGTCATTTGAACCACCAGGTGACCTATATAGAACGATATAAGAACATAAAATAATAAGATTCAGCACTATGCCGTCACTTGTAAGCTGTCCAACTGAGTGCAGGTGAGTACAGGTACAAAGTACAGGTAGAGTGAGTACATTTTGGTCATATATTTTTGTACGGCATTCTTACCATCGATAGATCCATGAAAAATAACAAGCAAACGCGTAGTGCTGAACAAAAAATGGTGAGCCACAAAGTCGGAATTTTTATTTTATTTTCCGACATTACCAGGGTAAATTTGGTCATTTGATTTTGTACGGCATCAGTTTCATAATATTTCAATACTGCTTCTAATCCATTATTCCGCAACGCCGTACAAAAATCATGCGACATGGTGAAGTAATCGTGGGTTACAACCCCCTCTTCTTCACCTGCACTCAGTTGGACAGCTTACAAGTGACGGCATAGTGCTGAATCTTATTATTTTATGCTCTTATATCGTTCTATAAAGGTCACCTGGTGGTTCAGATGACCCATCATTTTTCTACACGGGCCAGTAGTCTATATGTTACGAGTGTTCATTCTAAGTCTTATATGGCAGTTTGAGATTTAAAGATTTGGTGTTTATGAAGAAGAAATAGGGTTGCCTGTTGGTAAAGTACACAGAATTGTATAGTAGTAAAGTATAGTAAATACTTTATGAAACAAATAAGTACGATATTGGTCACCAAATTAATTCCTTAAATACACTTAAGTAACTAGATAAGTAAAAAAGCAAGTAAAAGTTTGTTGCGCACTAGTTAACATAGAAATTGATACCAAAGTTAATTTGCGTACATCCGCATACAAGGACTGCAAGGGTTTCCTTGACAGAATTAGGAAGTTTATAACTCCACTGACCTAAGGTTTATATTTAAGGCTTTTATTAGTTAATCCAGTAAAATAGGTAGTTATACAAGGTGATTTTGTACTCGTTTCGGAGCGAAAGATTTAGGCACAGTTTCGATAGCGAAAGCGTCTGGAAGTATTGATTTGACGGAAAAAAAACCTTTTTTAAATAATGTATGGGAATAATGTACAGGTGAAAGGCATAATGTGTGGGGGTTGTAGAAAAAAGTTTTTTTTTTTCGCTAAAATAATACTTCCAGACGTGAATAAGTACTACCTACATGTGTTTCTTGAAATAATTTACTACTAACCTACCTAATACGTATCTACGAGTATTAAGCAGTGGGATGCAAATCAGAAAAACTCAACCCCGCTTTGTAGTAGAGACACGAAATCCTTCCCCATCATCGTCAAGGCGTCGAGGTATACCGTACACCAGAGATCCTTCCATGTGTGCCACAATGCAGAAAGACGTTCAACATACTTAATTTGCAACACGACTGGCTCACCGACATATATTTACTTTAGGTAGGTACTCTAGATGTTGAAAATTATAGCCAATCACTGTTTGATGTGAGAGTTTGACGACGCGATGCCGATGTAGAGACGAGAAGACGTGCTTTATTAGACGGTATTTATAACATGCGTGCCAATAGTCTCACTACAATGTACGCCCAAGAAGGTGCCATTTGGAAGTGGAGGAAAATGGACCTTGGAATCCGAGTGACAGCCTCAGGTGCGCCCGAGACTAACGCTAAGATGATGATGTGAGAGTTTCACCAAAATTCTCTGGATGATTCACCAAAAAAAATTCGATCCAGACTTAAAAAACGCTGCAACAAACTGCTTTCCTTTTTTCTCATTTGTTTTTTATTACGAAGTTCACCTTTACGAGGTATGATTTTTTTTTCACAACAACCTGTGAGGAATCCTGTCCTTGATGTTTCCTGCCCATAAGTAACGCGACAAGCTTCCCCCATTTTCCCTCCTACCAAAAAAAGCTCTCGACAAAAGTTGTGTTTTAAATCAAAGAACATAATATTGTGTGCCAAGCCTGGTGACCTCTCCTTTACTCTTACCGCCCTCTAAACCGGAACTGACATACCTATATATACGGACAAAAGCAAAATCGGCCACCTTGCCCAAACGGAGACTCTCGCAGAAGCAGAATCCGCTAGATTTTATATTCCGTTAGCAACACAGGCGTCTTGATAGACCCCGTAATCTTTTAGGGAGAATTGACGGAAGATTACTCTGTAATTGACCATTAAGCTTCATCGTCGCAAGTTCATTGCCTCGAGATATTTGCAAGTATTATTGACCGCTTATAAAAATACTCAGAGCCAGAAGCACGAGAAACTTCCATGCAGTATTTTGTATCGTAGGCAGTTGACTACATACTTTTTGATGTACCTACCTATTTAGTGCACGTGATACGACGTGATATTTAGTGCACGTGATGAGACTGATAATGATAATACCTAAATTTAAAGTTAAAGGTGAAGTCACAAGATTGATGGCCACCATCATAGATACCAATAATTAGGCTACAGTCGTGGTCTTTGGTTTTACGTTTGGTCCCACTGATTGGCTCCGGGACTATAGTAAGAAGGAAACATCTACAAAAAAATCTAACGAAATTATATACTACTAGCTATTATCCGCGGCTCGGCTTCGCCTGCGACGAACAAACATAGCCTATGTTCTTTCCCAAGGTCTAATCGATCTTTGTACCAAATTTCGTCAAAATCCACTAAGTCCACTTAAACAGAGTTCTACATATTTCTAATATTAATATGAATTTTTTCTTACAATATTCTATTGCATGTTTGCCGTCTGAGTGGCAGCCCTGTTTATTAATGTGCAACAAAAAGAGGATGCCACGATAATGTGTGACTCTTGATTGCAATAAGCACTTACTTTGCATCAATTCAGTCCCTGACGTCGATTTCAATTTGACCACATCCTGCTTTCTCAAGATATTCTTATTTATTTATTGTTATGAGACATTTTTTAAATTACCACTGACCCTCACTTATATTTCAATTGTTAGTACTCTTATCGTGAGAAGTTCATCTTGCTAAATTTTGCTTCATCCTACTAATATTATACCTACCTGATTTTTTGTTGTTTGTTTGTTTGTTTGTTTAGACGTTTGTTAGTCAATCACGCTCAAACAGCTGAACGGTTTTGACTGAAATATGGTAGTACAGAGATTGTTATATTCTGCAGTCTGCACACACACACTGCATATAGGCTACTCTCAGACTAAAAGATTCTTCTAGTCTGAGAGGCTACTTTTTATCCCTAAATAGGTTCCATGGGTGGCGGGGACGGGATCAGAATTCTATGCGGCGGCGGCTGGTGGTTGTTTCCCGGAGTCACATCTCCGGGAAACAACCAGTCTCTTTATAGTGATCCAAGAAAATTAATTCCGAACATAACTATCATAGATGATAATTTGAATTGACGTCCAATGTTTACTTGAAATGTGTCTCGGACAGATAAAATTTGACTGCAACTTTATGATAGAATCACGTAGGTATCTTAAAATTGTGTAGGTAATGTAATATGTACTTATTTGTTATTAATATTTTTTCCTCAGTCTAGTGAGAGAAATTTTGTCCTTTTCGTTGTCTTAGTACAGTTTTTTTTAACTTTATTTTATGTTAGAATTTTATAAGTCAGAGAGTCCAGAGCATTCCCCTGTAGAGAATGGGGAGGGTTCAAGTCCCGTCTGTCTGAGTATTTTTATTTATTTATTTATGAACACACAAACAAATATGAGTTATTCCGGTTGGATCCCCAAATATGATCCACTGCCGATTTTTATTCATCATAGGCATAACCCTAGCACATTCTTACGAGTTGTGGGTCAATGGCTGGGTCAGGTTTTGGATGGGTGACTGTTGTTTACATTACGAGGTTAAGCTTAATTGAGTGGGTCGGGTTTTGGATGGGTGACCGTTGTTTACATTACGAGGTTAAGCTTAATTGAGTGGGTCGGGTATTGGATAGGTGACCGTTGTTTACATTACGAGGTTAAGCTTAATTGAGTGGGTCGGGTTTTGGATGGGTGACCGTTGTTTACATTACGAGGTTAAGCTTAATTGAGTGGGTCGGGTTTTGGATGGGTGACCGTTGTTTACATTACGGGGTTAAGCTTAATTGAGTGGGTCGGGTTTTGGATGGGTGACCGTTGTTTACATTACGGGGTTAAGCTTAATTGAGTGGGTCGGGTTTTGGATAGGTGATGTATTGTACATATTTGAAAAATAAACAATCTTAAATGAATAAATTTAAAAAAAAAACTAAAGTAAATATTTAAAAAATGTAGTCTTGACAAGTTTACAGGCTGTAATATGAAAAACAAAATTATTGCAATTATTTTTTGTCAATCGACTGGTGATTGAAAAATTAACTGATTGACTCCCTACACTGAATGAAACCATCGTGTTTCTAAGTGCCAAGTCTATACTATATTATTCTTTGTAAAAGTGCAGAAGAAATCCGCCTTTATAAGGACTCAAAGATCCATATATCTAGACCCAAAGTAACCACACCAACTAGCTTGGGTCATGGATTCTGATATACGAATATACATACTTAGTTAAGTTTCCTTTTGTAAATACATACATAAAAACACCCAGGCCAATGCAAATAGATACATTCATGCATACAAATATTTGCAATGAGCGGGAATCGAACCCGCGACGTCGAACGCTCTTACGCTACGCCACGATCATCGCCGTATAATCGTAAATGTTCAGAGCCTCTTTTCTACTATTTCCTCCTTTTTATTAGGGTTCCGTAGCCTAATGGCAAAAAACGGAACCTTTATAGATTCGTCATGTCTGTCCGTCCGTCCGTCTGTCTGTCTGTCTGTCCGTCCGTATGTCACAGCCACTTTTCTCCGAAACAATAAGGCCTATGCTGTTGAAACTTGGTAAGAAAATGTATTCTGTGAACCGCATTAAGAAATTCACACAAAAATAAATAAAAAGCATTAAATTTTGGGGGTCCCCATACTTAGAACTGAAACACAAATTTTTTTTTTTCATCAAACCCATACGTGTGGCCCTGTGGGGTATCTATAGATAGGTCTTTAAAAATGCTATTGAGGTTTCTAACATAATTTTTTTCTATACTGAATAGTTTGCGCGAGAGACACTTCCAAAATAGAAAAATGTGTGGTCCCCTCCCCCCCTCTAACTTCTAAAATAAGAGAATGATAAATCTAAAAAAAATATATGATATAAATTGCCATGCAAACTACCACTAAAAATGGGTTCGAATGAGATCCAGTCAGTAGTTTTTTTTTAATACGTCATAAACAGCAATTTTCGCCTTTGCTACTACGGAACCCTTCAAAATGTGCATTACGCGGAAGGAGCACTTCTCACAAGGGGCATTTCTCATAATGTGCATTTCGCATAATGAGCACTTCGCAAAATGTGCACTTCGCAAAATGAGCACTTCGCAAAATGAGCACTTTTCTAGGGTATGGGTGTCAGCCCCCATGGTGGGTCAGTTAGTCACAAAATAAAAATGATATGACGTGTATTTAAAATAAAATAAACACTTTTACAATGTAATCATTTATTTAAAAAATAACAAGTCTAGACTTAGTTTTCATATATTGTCAGTTAAATAATTAAAAAAGTAAGGAAAAATAAGAAAGTGTAAAAAAATATTATAAGTACATACATCAAAAACATTTTGCTTTATTTATGAAGTAGGTAGTCACTCTTTTTTATATAGGACACGTCAATTTGACTTCGCCTCGCCTGATGGTAAGCTGAAGGCAAAGTCTCTGAAAAGAGCGTCACCATTACAGACACGTATCATGTTACAATGGTGGCACTCAGCTTGACGGCCTCATCAGATGCTTTTTCACGCCCCGCTTAAAGGACCCGGGACTGTAGGAGGAGGGAAACACGTGAACTGGTAAAGAATTCCAAGACTTAATGGTGCGGCAGAAGAAGGAGTCGCCGAACCGCTTGGTTCTTGATGGAATATTCTGCACCGTATGCGGGTGGCATCTAAGCCCTGCACGTGTTGTCCTATATAGGAAAGGAGAGGGTAGGATTACTTGGAAGAGCTCATCAGAACATTCACCATGGTAGAGACGGTAAAATACCGCCAAAGATGCCACATCTCTACGCAACTGCAAAGGCTCGAGGGTTTTGGTGATCTCAGGATTCCCAATAATGCGGACTACACGTCGCTGCAACCTGTCTAGAGCATCTAGTAAGTGCTTTGCGGAGCCATCCCAGAGATGAGAGCAGTATTCCACGCAAGAGCGAATTTGTGTCTTGTAGAGAAGGCACCGCTGCTCTGGCTTTACCCTAGTTTAGATACTTTTTTTTGTAAATAAATATGTACATATTATACATAGAAACACCCAGACCAATGCAAATATTCATATTCATGCATACAAATATTTGCACTATAACTCGTTCGCTAATATGTCAAATCGCACCAAATTATCTTTGACTTGCAATAAAACATAACTCACTTGACAGTGAAACCGTAGTTCTTATTTTCGCGATTTCACGGAATCGTTGGTTTTACTATAACTCGCTCACGACTCTCCTGATCACGTGACCTAAAATCAAATTAACTACGAAGCACAATAACTCCATATGCAATTTAAGCATTTTGCTTTATAGACGAAAGACGAAATGTAAAGAATCAACGGTCACCCATCCAAAACATGGCCCAGTCAATTAAGCTTAGCCTCGTAATGTAAGAACGGCCACCCATCCAAATCCTGACCCAGCCAATTAAGCTTGACCTCGCAATGTAAAGAACGGCCACCCATCCAAAACCCGACCTAGCCAATTTTGCTTAACCTCGTAATGTAAACAACGGCCACCCATCTAAATCCTGACCCAGCCAATTTTGCTTAACTTCGTAATGTAAACAACGGTCACCCATCCAAAACCCGACCCAGCCAATTTTGCTTAACTTCGTAATGTAAACAACGGTCACCCATCTAAATCCTGACCCAGCCAATTTTGCTTAACCTCGTAATGTAAACAACGGCCACCCATCTAAATCCTGACCCAGCCAATTTTGCTTAACTTCGTAATGTAAACAACGGTCACCCATCCAAAACCCGACCCAGCCAATTTTGCTTAACTTCGTAATGTAAACAACGGTCACCCATCTAAATCCTGACCCAGCCAATTTTGCTTAACTTCGTAATGTAAACAACGGTCACCTATCCAAAACCCGACCCACTCAATTAAGCTTAACCTCGTAATGTAAACAACGGTCACCCATCCAAAACCCGACCCACTCAATTAAGCTTAACCTCGTAATGTAAACAACGGTCACCCATCCAAAACCTGACCCAGCCATTGACCCACAACTCGTAAGAATGTGCTAGGGTTATGCCTATGATGAATAAAAATCGGCAGTGGATCATATTTGGGGATCCAACCGGAATAACTCACAAATATAGAGAGATACATAGGTGGAAATAGTAGTACAGAGGCTCTGCTTATTTCTCCAGCAGACCTGCGAGACGTTCCCTTTTTCCAATAGTTAGCATAAGTACTGTTTGCTTTATTTTATTAAATTTTTGTAATAGTATAAAAGTTCAATAAGAATCATCATCGACGTACCTATAGTTGTCACCACTCACCAGTTGCATCCGAGACTTTCAGCTCGGAGCTCGAGATCCGCTTACCTACTTCTCCACATTCGGATTTGGCTTTTATGGGCGCGACTGCCGTCTGAGCTCCTAACTCCGAGAGGGTAGTCCGCTAGAGCCTCGTACTTAGCAGGTGTGCCACTGTGCCAGCTTGCAGTACAAGTGAGGTTGACTTCGCCACGAAGGTCTTGGTGGGGTCCCGCCCCATACACCTAAAAATACTTACACATCGTAATTTAATGGCGTGATTAAAATCAAATTATAGATCGATCGTAAATTAGTTATAGGTATAGTATGATACCTATACCTTATAATGCAAGTATGACGACCTCTGTGGTGTGGCGGTGGAGCGTTCGACTGCTACGCGAGGGGCGCGAGTTCGATTCCCTGCTCAGTGTAAATATTTGTATGCATCTATACTCTATACTATTATATAATTGTAAAGTGGTCGTGTCTGTACATTGGAGATATTTAAAAAAAATTACTTGGGTTATGTTATGTTAACGATACTGAACACGATAATATTTTTTTTGAATTTCCTGTCTGTTTGTCTGTTTGTTCGCGATGGACGCAAAAACTACTAGACGGATTTTGATGCGGTTTTTTTTGTTAGAAAGGGCTTGCCCAGACTTAAAATTTTACGTTTGTTTGATCGCAATCGGTTGAGTAGAACCGAAGATATGAGCAAAGGTCGCGTTAACCGAGATGCACGCAGGCGGAGCCCGCTCCGCCTGCGTGCATCGTATAGTATAGTATAGTAGTGCATAGTAACCTGAGATAAATATCTAAATATATATGCATACATAATCTCATTTTAGAGGTCCTGCATCATAGCAGAGCAAGTAGAAGTAGACTACGCCAAAAATAGACAAAAAAAGTGATCCTACGCTAAGTAATAAGGTTTTCATTTTGCCTTTTATGATATGGAACTCTAAAAACAGAGACCTTTGTTCTTTAACATTCGTTAGGTAGGTAATGTCTCCGACTGTCGACAGACGGCCACTTGTTTTGGTCTATTACAGTACAGGTCCCATCTGTAGTAAAAAACAAGTATACGACCCACCTCATGGTAAGCGATTACCGTGGTCGGCAACTGGTGCTACTAGCAGAGGGTCAAAATGTAGAGAGAGAATAATAGTTATTTGTTATACAAGAGTGCAAAGTTGCTTTTTAACCGCGTGCTCAGTTGATGACCGAGCAAGCGAAAGATTCTATCACGAGCATAGCGAGTGATTCACAAATTAGAATCTTGAGCGTTAGCGAGGGAATCAAAAGAGCACAAGGTGAAAAATCTTTGCACTCGAGTGCAACACGTAACTTTTCATCCCACCTCAGCGAGGAAATAATGAAATGCTTCTCCTTCCTAGCGTTAATTCCCAGTCGCATCCGAAGCTTTCACCTCGGAATCCGGGGTCCGCTTTACCAGTCTTAACTGCGGATTTGGCTGGACCTCGATATTTTCCGTGAAGCGACTGCCATCTGACCTCCACAACCCAATGGTGACATTAGGCGATATCGAAGCATTGCAGCTAGACCGTTGTTGTTGAACTTTTTAGGGCTCCAACTACCCGTAACGACTGCCATAGATGTTCGTATGGCATCCGTGACCGACGGCTTAACGTGATCTCCAAGGCACGACCAGACCAATGCAAATACCCATTTTCATGCATAAAAAATATTTGCACTGAGCGGGGATCGAACCCGTGCCTCCTGCGTAGCGGCCGCGTTCACTACCACTACGCCACGGAGGCTGTATAATATGTGTATTAAAAATAAAATACAAAAAAATAAAAATTCAACAACAATGTTCAACAATTTATGACGTGAAAAAAATTGATGCGCGCAAAGGAAATTTAAAAAAAAAGTACATACACCAAGGAGGTTCCGAATCTGAGTTTTCCTAAATTAAAAAAAAGTTGCATGATAAATTCGGCACCATAGAGGTAGAAGTAAATAGGTTTAATGATGTTTTGAGTTCACAAACCTAGTATACACGATGTTCTAAATTCAAATTTACTTTATCCTCTAGAGGATAAAAACGACTTTTACGCTCAGTTATCGGGTTTCCTACTTTAGTGCGAAAGCCGTATCATCGAATTTTGGTACTTCGAAAACCTTTCACCGACATCACCATACTGCGACGCCTCGTTAAGTCGATGTCATGTTACTGCGATGGTTCGTTACATCGAAAAACCCTACTGCGAACGATTTTACTGCGAAGCTTTGTTCCTTCGACATCTTGGTACTACGCTGTATCGTTACATCGGAAAAATGTACTGCGAAGCCTGGTCCAGTCTACGTGCAATTTTTGGTAACCATATTTTATTTTAAAGCAGAGAATATGTACAAAGGTCGTCATAAATGATCAATATACCTACCAGTGCCTGAGATTTGCTGTGGGGTTTGTATGAACATGATGAATCTCCAGGTTTATAAATAATTAAAACATTTTATCATAGACAACTTCTTTCTTGTTGTTTATTAATTAAAACCACGTACAAAATGAATGATTAGAAATAAAAATACATAATCAACGATAAACTAAAGTTATATCTTAGTACATTTTTAAATGAAATCATACTACATACATACTTATTATTTAATAGACTATTCCACCTACGATGCCATGCATCATATTCATCATATTCATCATGTTCATACAAACCCCACAGCAAATCTCAGGCACTGGTAGGTATATTGATTATTTATGACGACCTTTGTACATATTCTCTGCTTTAAAATAAAATATGGTAACCAAAAATTGCACGTAGACTGGACCAGGCTTCGCAGTACATTTTTCCGATGTAACGAAACAGCGTAGTACCAAGATGTCGAAGGAACAAAGCTTCGCAGTAAAATCGTTCGCAGTAGGGTTTTTCGATGTAACGAACCATCGCAGTAACAAGACATCGACTTAACGAGGCGTCGCAGTATGGTGATGTCGGTGAAAGGTTTTCGAAGTACCAAAATTCGATGATACGGCTTTCGCACTAAAGTAGGAAACCCCAGTTATCGTAGAGCAAAAATACTCTTTCCGAGATGGTGGGATGAAAACAATTTTGACGCAGTGGAATCGACTGCTCAAATCTACAAATGGCCCAGACATCGGACTATAGCCAGAACAGTTTTCACCCGCAGAGTTGAATGCGCACCCGATCCCTGTAGTTCTTTCTCACTAATGCGAACTGCGAAATGTAGACTTCGCCTTATAAAGCGAGAGCCCGATCTGACTCGTCGATAAGATGATGGACTATCCACCGTACCATCATCAAGGTAATTGTTAATTCTGGCCATAAAGGTTTTCTTCGTCGCAGCCCTCAAAAAATCACCGCTCCTTCCTGCCGGCTACTTATTATTACGGCTGTTCTGTAGGCTACAACAATGATCCAATTACTTTATTTGGAGCAATGTCGATTGATCGTCCTATGTGTTGTTTGCATGGCAACATCAAATGAGAGGAAATGGCTCCACCTGACCCGTTAACATCATTCTTTATAACTTAAGTATAAAGAATGATGTTGTTGATCATCTAAAATAGAGAGTTGTACATTACTCCGCTTTACCTTAATGTCTATGTATATTTAGGTAATATTATGGTTGCCTACTATTGCTTACTATTTTAGATTATATCAAACGCAGTTTTGTGCCTTCACCGCCAGACTGGTGTACCTACCCTGTCACAGAACTACAGTAGCTAGTAGGGTATGATTCCAAAGACGATCGCATACGACAACTGCCGACGCATGCATTACCTAAGGATTAAGTATTTTGTGAATGTTTTCTGAACTACCTACGCGTAATACTGAAATATACGGAACCCTATTGGGGTAACCTTAATGAAGGTAACGAGGAGCTAGGTATGCTGGACCCGAAACGACCAGTTAAAACAGCACGGTGTTTCGTCACATCCTGTCTGTGTTGCCGGGGAACTAGGTATGCTCTGGCAAGGATACCCTTGAGAATCCGACCGGCACTGGGCGTCGACAACGTCGGCGAATCTCCGCGAAATTCTCTTGCGCCCTGACTGACTCTGACCAATTCTACGGTTTCGAGTGGGGCTCCTCGGGTGTGGGAATAGAAAGAGGTCTCTTTTGTCCGCACTTACTCGCTTTTTTTGGGCCATTGTGCGCGTAGAGTGCTGTCTAGAACAGTCAGCCTAGCTCCGCCCAGAAACGCAGAAGCTTACTGGTTACTGGATGCTTCACAGCACAGGCTTCGCGCAGCGACCACACTGTGCCAAGGATTTCAGATGGTTGGGGGGCCACTGCTTCGCATTCCAGTATTATATGAGCGGTCGTTTCCTTGGCAATCAAACATCTCCGCCACCAATATTGTATAGGTGCTTGTTGAGGGGACAGTGATCCCATAGTAGTTATGGTAACACATTCACATCAAATCAAACTGTGTTTCCCTAGTGGTAGGTGGATATTTAAGCTAAGGTCTAGGAGTGTAGGTGCGCTGGCTCCTAAAACCATTTTTTGTTTTGGAGCCGTTAGTGTGTCCGTCGCTTCGCAAGAACTCCGACAAAATTTTATTTAAATTCTTAAAAAATACTGTTATCCTTAAAAAAAGTGATATTATTAGAATAATAAATGCAAACAAGTGTAGTGAAATAGTGTTTTAAATTCAAAAAAAGACCACTAAAGATCTTGGTTACCACGTCATGAAATCCCAAAAAAAAATATAACACTGACAGCTGACAGTGTCTGTCAGCTATCAGCTTGACACTGACAGTATTTTGAAGCTGACGTTGACGTTGAAGAGGTTAAGTTTTATATTTACTTCATCATCTCATCAAACATAAAGGCCTCCAATGATTAAAAAATCTTATATATGAAAATCTACTGGTATTTAAGTAGACATAAATGAAAATCAAGACTGGACTACAGTTATAAACATAAGATTAACAACGTTAAACAAAATTAAAAACATTGGTGTAAGTGCTGATTTGCAAATGTTGATGAATAATGTACAATACTGTCTAAAACTATACCCAAGGTTATGAAAGTTATATAATGCAAATATTTTCCTTGAGCGGCTCAGTCAGTTGACATCAACCAAAATGTTAGCTCAAAATTCGAATTTATATGTTTCTTCTGTTGTCAAATATCATTGGAAATGGTGTCACCAATGTATGAAGTTGTTATCCAGCCAAGCAGCAAAACAACCTTTACCAAATGAAGGCCCTTGGTCAGCGTATTGTCAAAGGGTATCTGAAGGAGAACTGAGTAAAGATTCACATCAGGAAGAAGTAGTACAACATTTGCAGCAAGTCTATGATGAGGTTACTTCTTTTGAGAGGCCAGTGTTACAAAACCAAAGCTCATCTCTGTTTAGCTTCTTTAAGAAACCTCAACCTCAAAAGATAATAGCACCAAAAGGTCTTTATATACATGGCAGTGTAGGAGGAGGAAAAACTATGTTAATGGATTTATTTTATGACACAGTACCGGTAATTTTTCAATCTTATACCTTGAAAAAATATTTCTGATCATCAAAATACTACTAATATTATCATGTTGTTAGTCTGTTGCTTGATCCCTCAAAGTGGCTCAATATAGAGGAGAATAGTACAGAAGATTCTACATTCTATAGTTCATTCTTGTTGAATCAGTAACATAAATAACAATAGGGCAGGATCCAACCAACAGTCTATGTTGAATACTGGCGAATACAAAGGTCCTATGAACATTTAAAGAATAGTGTCCAATTGACAGCCAGTGGGACAGACATAGTAGGTTGGATACTGCCATAGCCATAAAAGTGGTAATACCCCTAAAATGGTAGTATCACTACAGCTATCGAGTTATTTACCATCTATTATTTGGAGTTCATAATAATATTTCAGTGCTCTTGCAAATATCCTGATAGCTTTAATAGTAGGTAATGTGAGAAAAATAATATACTTAACTATACTTACTGTAACATGCTACCTACTTGTACTACTTTAAATCTATTGGTGTACAATAAAGAATTATCTATCTATCTATCTACTCTAGTTTGGCAGTGAAAGTGTTGAACTGTTAGTAGGAAGATAGATGGGAAATGGGTGAAATGGCCCACTCAGAAGGGCAGATCACCCATCCAGTCAACCGTGTCCCCAATGGAAGTAGCAGTAGGTGGATATAGTTAGATCATTCTTAACCTGCAGCTGTACTATAAAATTTAATCACCAATTATTCATCTGTTGCGTCAATGGCATGTCAACCTTTGTTTATCTAGTATGAGATCACCTTAATTGCATTCAGTCAATGCAACAATAGTACAAAATTATCAACTGAATATTAATATTTCCAGATAAAAGAAAAACTGAGAGTCCATTTTAACTCTTTCATGTTAAATATTCATGCAAGAATTCATGAGCTGAAAATTAAATCTGGGAAAGGTGCCAGTTCCTTTCGTGATGAGGGATCTAAGCCGTTCGATCCGATACCACCAGTTGCTGCTGATATAACACAGGAATCATGGCTTATTTGTTTTGATGAATTTCAAGTAAGTATATCAATTTTAAAATCAAATTTGAAACTATTTGATTAATCAAGATTCATATTAACTTGGCAAGATTATTTAGCTAACATGTCCCTACAAACCATGCTACCATGGTAGCAAAATTCATGATATCTATAATATTTTTTCTAAGATTAGTTTACTAACTTAACTAACTTTACCTTTGCTTCAAATGAAATAAGCCTCTAGGAGGAGGTGCAGACTTACCATTATAATAGTGTGTAACCTTGTAGTAATATACATATTTGAGTTAAGTTTTGGTACCCTTGATGATATTATTATCACACTAATATTATTTCTAAATGTCTAATCCACACTCCAGAAATATTTCTGACTATGCATGTATATTTTATGCATGCATCAAAGTATACAGGGCGTCCCACGGCGATGCCACATGGAGGGAAAGTACCTTAAATCCTTAAGTTAGCTCATTTTGTTTAAAGGAGACTTCATTTTATTTTTAAAAAGAAACAAAACTGCATTCAAAGATTTTTAAAAATTCGCTTGCCACACCCGGTAATCGAACCGACTAAAAGCCGAAAAAGTAACATCCTGTATTTTTATGGCATCAATCGATAGTGTCATTCATAAGGATCAAATCTCTCTAAGAAACATGGTAAATTAAACGAAAGGAAGTCCTTGAAATCTAAAATTATAAATTCAATTTGGCAAAATAAATCACTTTAACTCAAAGTTCATCCATCCATCTGATACCATATTAACAATAAAATTACATATTTAAACTACTTTTCTTTTTTTATCGTGCTGACACCGCTGCCGGTCAGCCGTAGTATTTAGGTATGTCGAACTCAAACCGACTAAAACCGCACGCCATCTAAATTAACAGGTTATAAGTTGATCCATAGGGCAATTCTCTTGCCATTTTCGTTGCACAGGGTACACCGCGTGCAGGTTTCTAATCAAATCAAAGATATCTCTAGTGTTGATACCTTGTAAGAATTTCTTACAAGGTATCAACACATCAAAGATATCTCTAGTGTTGATACCTTGTAAGAATTTCTCACAAGGTATCAACAGTAGAGATATCTTTGATGAAATTTATTTAGTAAAATGAGTACTAAATGAATGAACTTTGTTACCTGTTTAGAATGTAACTTGATTGGGTAACTGCATGAGGTATGTGTAGGTAGGGTAGGTAGTTATATTTGGGTGCTTGAATAGAAACCTGGTGCAACGAAAATGGCAAGAGAATTGCCCTATGGATCAACTTATAACCTGTTAATTTAGACGGCGTGCGGTTTTAGTCGGTTTGAGTTCGACATACCTAAATACTACTGCTGACCAGCAGCGGTGTCAGCACGATAAAAAAAGAAAAGTAGTTTAAATATGGAATTTTATTGTTAATATGGTATCAGATGGATGGATGAACTTTGAGATAAAGTGATTTATTTTGCCAAATTGAATTTATAATTTTAGATTTCAAGGACTTCCTTTCATTTAATTTACCATGTTTCTTAGAGAGATTTGATCCTTATGATTGACACTATCGATTGATGCCATAAAAATACAGGGTGTTACTTTTTCGGATTTTAGTCGGTTCGATTACCGGATGTGGCAAGCGAATTTTTAAAAATCTGTAAATGCAGTTTCGTTTCTTTAAAAAAATAAAATGATGTCTCCTTTAAGTAAAATGAGCTAACTTAAGGATTTAAGGTACTTTCCCTCCATGTGGCATCGCCGTGGGACGCCCTGTATACATGATTGTTTGCATATAATTAATGTTTATATTCTATAGGTTACAGATATTGGTGATGCCATGATCTTGAAACGTTTGTTCACTCAGCTGTTTGATAATGGCTGCATTGTAATAGCTACCAGTAATAGAAAGCCCGATGATCTGTACAAGAATGGATTGCAGAGGTCGAACTTTACACCTTTTATACCAATTCTGAAAGCTCATTGCAATGTAGTACAATTAGATTCTGGTGTAGACTACAGATTAAAGGGAACTGGAAATACATATAGTAAATATTTTATGTAAGTATAACATTTCAGTTTTTCAGACAGTTGGACATCACTTACTAACATTGTGTAACATGAATTCATATTGGGCCTAGGGGTGACAGTTGGAGCCGTCTGTCACCCCATCAGAAGCAAGCCGTGGCAACGGTGCGGGTGATGCGCGCCTCCCCCAATCCGAGGCAAGATGGGGGCATAGTAGTCACACACCCAAGGGGGCCATTTCGATGACCCTGGGTCAGCCGGGGCGTGTGGAATATGCCAAAGGCAATATCACCCTCGACAATGACCCAAGACGGCGTGCGGTTTTAGCCGGGTCCGACGTACCGCAACTAGGAGGATGATGATGATTAGTAACCTATATAATCTACTATCTACTCTTGAAAAATTGATTGGATTAAAGGTATAATTCCGTAGCCGACCGCATTCGACAACTGCCGACGCACGTAGCAGATGCACGTAATTCATTGCGGCTTCTCAATGGTCCCCTTTATTGGTATCGGAGTTTGACAATTAATGGGTACGCTTACGCTATATCTGCTGCATGCGTCTGTCGTTGTCGTATGCGGTCGGCTTAAAACTCCTGTAGGATGACATCTGGGCTCTCAAACTTACAAAGGCATTACAAAAAACGCTTGTCTTCTTATAAAATATCTAAAATAAGATGAAGATTTATGTAAAATAATATAAACATATTCCATTTTTTATTTCAGAAATAGCGAGCTCTCACCAGAAAACAATGCAGTAGATAATTTATTCAAATATTTAATATCTAAGGAAACAGATACCGTTCGACCTAGGGTAATCAATATTTTAGGTAGAAATGTCAAATTTGCAAAATCCTGTGGAAGAATTTTGGACTCTACTTTTGACGAACTATGCGATCGTGTGAGTGTTTGCTTATTATAGATATATGTGTGTCCCTTTGTTGGCATATCTCATCAATCTCGATAGTGTCTAAATTAAGTCCACTTTTTATCTAAGATTTAGCTTAAATCACCCAGTATATTATGTAGATTAGTTATTTTTGAAAACTAAATAGCAATGAATGTGATACGATAACATAATTACCTAGATTACTTACTTTTATGCTAATGTTATGTTTTTCTTTCAGCCCCTAGGAGCCAGTGATTATCTAGTTATATCAAAAACATTTCACACAGTGTTCATTAGAAATCTGCCTAAATTGTCAATAACAAGACATAGATCTCAGCTTCGAAGATTCATTACGCTTATCGATACTTTGTATGACAATAGAGTGAGAGTAAGTGACAGAATTTGTCTAATTATTTTTATAATTAATACTTACCTATATTCCATTTGGTTAGGTAGGTACTTAACTATAGTTGCGGCACGCTATGATGGCCGTTTTGACACGACTGGTTTTGCTCGTTTTCTCTTTTTTGGTGCGCTTAATTTGGACAACGAACTGTTAGAACGAATAACTAAAGAATCAAAGAATCAATTTCATTTATTCAATTTAGGCACATAAAGAGCACATAATGAACGTCAAAAATTACAATTATGTCAAGTTAAAAAAAATAAAAATAAGATATATTATTAAATAAAGTAAAATATGTAAATCATTTGAAAATGATTCTTTCGCTGGTTCGGTAGTTGGTTCTACTGAGAAGATACCAACAAGAAACTCAGAGAACTCAATTATCCTTTTTATTTTATTTTTTAATATAGTTTTTATATGGCGAGACTGGCACAGAAGAAAATAAACTGCACACACCAAAAAAGAGAAAACGAGCAAAACCAGTCGTGTCAAATCGACCATTATAGCGTGCTGCAACTATAGGCGTAAACGAAATTGATAATTATGCCTTTTTAATTTATGTTTTATTTAAAAACTCAGTTTATTTATGTATCTATTTAGAAATTCATTATAAAGACTTAAAACTGAAGTCGAACTAGTTAGTCACTTAGCCTAGTTGATTTGTTTTAAAAAAAAATTGCTACAAAATTATTCACCTTTAGTTATGTGCCTAACAAAATGGAGTACCTATGTATTAGTATTATTATAGTATTGTTTTTAAAATACATGTAATGTAACTTCTGCTATGAATATTGCAGGTAGTTATAGCTGCAGACTGTGATCCAAAAGTTTTATTTCAATTTGGCGAAAAAACTGACATAGAAGATGTTGAAAGAGTGCTTATGGATGATTTGAAAATTACAAAAGATTCTGTAAGTTTGGTGCTATGTTCATGATTCCTTACTATTGTTGCTATTGTACCAAGTCCATTTTAAGTGATTCTATTGCGATTTACATACGTACATACATATAATCACGCCTTTATCCCCGGAGGGTTAGGCAGAGGTGAATTAACACCCACATTTCACCAATCATTGTATTAGTCCCACGTAATAGGGGGTGAGCATATTGCCGTATTCCGGGCACTATTTTTGACTCAAGCCACGTATCTGAGGCTGAGTCTGGGCTGTATATATCTGTCTGATGTTAAACAGCCCTATCCTTTAGTCGCCTTGTACGACACCGCATGGGAGGAGAAGGGGTTAGCCCAAATTCTCTTTAAAGCGTCGGTAGCTTAGTGGTTAAGGAGTTAGCCTTACGATGCGTTTTTCAGTATGATGCTCATAAAAGATAAATAAATATTCTACAACATTCTACACAACGCTAAGATGGGTTACCATTTTTGAAAGGTTCACAATCTCCAGACTGCCCGTTTTATTGAGTACTAGCTGACCCGGCGAACTTCGAACCGCCATATTTTCCACCCACGTGGTATTCTGATCCCGATTTATCAGTGTTTCTCTAAAATATTATGCATGTATTATACATATAAACCTTCCTGTTGAATTACTCTATATATTAAAATAAACCGCTTCAAAATCCGTTGCGTAGTTTTTAAGATTTAAGCATACATAGGGACGGACAGACAGCGACAGCGACTTTGTTTTATAATATGTAGTGATAGTGAAGTGATGATGATTAATTTATTATTTACTTTTAGCCCGACGTTTCGTCTACTTTTCAACAGCCAGGTGATTTTGCGTAAACTTCATATATTACATTATTTTAATTTCTTATGCAGGAGGATGCAAAGGCGGCAATATTTACGGGTGAGGAAGAAATGTTTGCGGTCGATCGGAGTCTTTCTAGAATAATGGAAATGCAAACGGAGGAATATTGGGAAAAGTGGAGCAAACACATCAATTAGTTCGTTAAGTTAAAAACAAAAAATTATACGCTTATAATTTTATTAGAGTTACACTGACCTAGTTGTGCAAGGCACTGACATTTTGCAGTAAGTTGACTACTCTCCAGTAGGTAGATCAGCTCAGCAGGCTGAGTTGTTTTAAGAATTTGTTACTTATTATAAAATTAACGCACAGAATTGACGTGCAGTGGGGTGAGCATGAAAAACTATCGTAATCGTAACGATATGGAGTATTACATGGAGTATTATGATTGGCAGGCTTAACACGCACACACGCTCACAGTAGGCAGGCGGCCAATCGCAATGCTTCGTGGTCTCGTTTTTTTTATTTTTTATTTTTTTATACCACGTAGGTGGCAGACAAGCACACGGCCCACCTGATGGAAAGTGGTTACCGTGGCCTATGGACGTATGCAACACCAGGGGCGTCATACTCGTGCTGCCGACCCTGAAGAAACCTTCTAATGCCCTTCTTGAAGAACCATATATTGTAGTCGCTTGGGAAAACCATCGCGGGGAGTTCATTCCACAGCTTGAGTGTGCGAGGGATACATGTGGGATTGTTACGTTTACGATACGATTACGATAGTTGTATTGTACGTGCTCACCTCACACAGATGACGTGCTACCAATATTATATTAAGTAAGTAGGTACTTAACATTTTTGTTGTTTCCTGTAACCATGAAATCTAAATTACAATAATAATAATAATGGGTACTAACGCGATCATCATCGTATTATTATGACCATTCAGTAATTTTTAGATAATGCCGTTAAATGACTTTTTGTAGAGTGCATGAAAATAAAATTTCTTTTCATCTTTACGTCTATACCAATAAAGCCATATTTGCAGTGTCTGTGGTATGACAGTAGTTTTGCTTTAGCAGAATCCAGGGCCTGGGCCAGGTGGAGCATGGAAGGGGAAGTTTAAAAGTTAGACCTTAATATATTATGAGGGTCAAATAGCGTTGACTCGGCTTATGGCATGCTCTACTACTACTGTGCTGAAAAATTCAAAAAGGCTGATTACAAACTCAGCAGTACTCAGCACATATAAAGCAAGCGACACATCTTACGCGTTGTGCGCGATTATACTACACTTTCGATATGATGTAGTAACACATCTGCGTTGTGCGCGATTATACTACACTTTCGATATGATATTATAGTGACACATCTGCGTTGTGCGCGATTATACTACACTTTCGATATGATATAGTGACACATCTGCGTTGTGCGCAATTATACTACACTTTAGATATGATGTAGTTTTAGACGAAGTAACTTATCTAATCTGTGGTTTTAGTTTTATACCTACCTGTACTTTTAATAAACAAAGGATAGCAATAGATACGCGTAGTTCTGATCGTTTCGATACGGTAGTGATCACCATAGATATACCTCAGACACATATCTTGGATCTAAGTCGTAGACAAACGAGTAATAATCTAGTTTGGTGAATTTGTCTTCGTCCACCGCCGCCGTAGCATCCCACGGTATCTTCAAAAGACACCCAAGAAACGTGTACTGCTCGTATAGAGCACATTTTGAGCAAATTTTAGGCCCAAGATACATGTTCTGAGGTATATCATGTTATCGTAAACGTATTTGATTTCAGATTTAACTAGTGGGCTGCTGAAATGTGAAGGAAATACCAACATAAAACGTTTATAAGTAAGATAATGTAGGTACCTGCTACCTTTTCATGCTTGATATTTTTACCATATTCGCATGTAGATAACGGCAACTTTATTAATTTATTTTCATCTTAGCATTATGCGAATCCGCAGTTAAATAGTGAAATTCGATCTCTATATCCATAAAGCTGACATCAGATGGTTCACTCGGATAATTGATATTTTTTTCTTTTATCATGTGCTAGCTTCCAAGTGAATATCAAACGAGTGAACCTGTTCTCAGCTTTATATTCAGTAGTATTAGCTGGTTTCTTAAACATTGTCTCTTCACTTTATGTGCCATATGACTTTGTAACCTAGACTTAACGAGAAGTCTTTCCTAAAGTGGTGTTCATTTTTATATTTCAAAATAATGTAATCAGCAACTTTCTTCGCTGATTTACATAGGTCCTAAAATACAAAAAATCTCAAAAGACTAAAAACTGATTGAGGTTTGTACTTATTATGTCTAGCGTTAACTGCGTTGTTTAGCTTTTACCCGACTTAGCAACTCGCAAATGGTTGTGTTTAGCAATGTTCGTATGCTTGTTCCTGCATTCTAGAGACAAAACTGGTGGGCCAATTTTGTATGATTCTTACGTAAAACTATTATGTTGTGAATGTTGTTAGTGTAAGTTTGTACGTAACGGAAAATAACAGTGGCAACGATAACGCGCGATATTGACGTACTAAATAATTAAAATAGTCTAATTATATCAAATAAGGTGTCGTTGAATAGGTATTCAAAATCATAATTATTAAAATGGCCAAAGTTTTTGTTTTGAATTGATATTTAACAATTAAAGCGACTCAAAATTGGTTGCAATGGTGCAAACGGGTTCAATTTTCATCAACTAGAAATCCATATCCATACTAATATTATAAATGCGAAAGTAACTCTGTCTGTTACGCTTTCACGTCTAAACCACTGAACCGATTTTGCTGAAATTTGGTTTAAGGGTAGATTAGACCTTGAGAAAGGGCATAGGTCGCGGGCAAGAGCTAGTTATAAATAAAACTCGGTTGCACAAAACATTTTCTTTTTAATTTTTAATTAACTTATTTCTGAAGATGGTGATAACGCCATTATTATAAATTCATTGAGGTAGAATACGTTCAAGTGCCTGCTAGTAGTAGTATACATTTAACTTTATCAAAGTTAAAATAAGTGTTTTTAAACATTATACAACATCAAACAGTATTAATAACATTCTAATGTTATTTACTAAATAGATTCACGTTTTGTGTTTACTGTAAATAAATGTATGTACATAATAAATTATGTAGTTATGTTAATTATATGTTTATTTTGTTAGTAATTTATTATCTTTAAATAAAGAATTGTCATCAATAAGTTTTTGATTTATTTAAACCATTGGATACCGTTATCATTACGTGCAATTGACCATGGTTGACCAAAAATGTTGTCTACCACCCATCGATTGAAGTTAATTTGCCCGTCAAGATTCAATACGGTTTATTCATTACTATTCTTACATTAGTCCCGGTCGCATTCGAGACCATCACTTTGGAGTCTGTCTATTATCCTTCGCAATAATAATTAAGATACTGAGAACACTGACTAGCTATGCATAAAAAATTAGTGTCGTAATTTTTCATTCAGAAAAATCAACCTTACTAGTGATACTGAGGCCCGTATTCCAGAATCAAAGTCCTGTATCTCGATTCTTCTGAGGAAAGATTGTCTATACAATCTGTCGTCATTTCGATTGAGATTCGAAACGGAGTCCCATTCTAGAATAATGTAGTCATTCTGCAAACTAGACATTTTGCAAAGTAGGTCTTTTACAACCAAGTCAATATGAGTCTAACCCTACGGGCCTTCGATGGTATTGAAAATTTGGTCAAAACTGGTGGTTCTACCAGTTCTACCAGGACACTCACTCGACGTGTGCTCGACTATAAAGACGATTGTTAGGCTGCCTTTTCAGCAGAGATGTGATGCTACGTTGCGATGGATGCGTTTGATATTCATTGGTCCATATAGCACAGCACTGATGGTAAAGGGTTCAGCAAAGCTATGTTTTTATAGAGAAAGATGCGTGCTATGGATGGAGAATAGATTCGAATTTTGAATATTTATTGGAAGTTTCATAGCACATCATATTCGCTACGCTACATAGCGTAGCACAGTGGAAACGGTCACATAGTGTCTTAACTTAGCTTTTAGATCCTCGTAGCATAGCTGCATAGCACATCTCTGGTGGAAAGGCAGCCTTAGTAGTTTAATTAAAGGTATAATAAAATTCTATGACATTCTACAGGTTAGGTTCGGGAGCTCACTAAGATAGCTAATATTAGGAAGTCCCTAGGGAACTTATTGAAATCAACAATAAAAATAAGACATTTTATTTACGTCTGATTAAAGTTGATTTATTTTCACTGAACACTTAACTAATCGTACATGTGACTGTAATATTCCTGGTATACTTGTATGTAGGTTTCTTTCTCCGATGGCGTCATTTGTGCGATGACGTCATCGTCGACACTAGTCAGCGGCACGGTTTTGCCATTGACAAGGACGGTAGGCGCGTTTTCATCTGTGTCTGAATCTTCACTTTCCATCTCAGCTGAAAAAAAGGTAAACAATTATTATTAATTTAGGATTGTAATTTTTTTATACCACTTAGGTGGCAGACAAGCACACGGCCCACCTGATGGAAAGTGGTTACTGTGGCTTATGGGCGAGTGCAACACTAGGGGAGACACTCGAGCTACCGACCCTGTAAGAACAGAGCGATTCTGTGCCGTCAGCGCAGAAGACAAGCAGGACAAACCTTGGTCTTCCCACTGACAGCACAAAAACTCTCCAGTGAGCTCTGGCTACTTTTCTTTCGCGAGTTAGTTGATAGGAAGAAGATATATGCCGGGAACTATATGATAATAATACCACATTAAACTATTCCTACAATTATTGTTTCCTGTATTACCTACGTCTATGACGTGCCCTATTTGGTCCGAACGGTCGTCTAGGGCGCCTAGTCCCACTCACATCCTTACATTCGCATTATACTTTATTTAAATCTGTTTGAACTCATTCATACATTCTACATGACCCCTACTAGCATACATTTTTCAATCATTCTCCCTACGCCCTCTTTCGTAGGTATAACTCCGGACACGTATCTTGGACCTAAATCGCAAGACAAACGAGGATCTGGCGCCCGCGGATTGCTTTGTAATAATCTATGCTTGGTGAATTTGAGTTCTTCCACCGCAGTAGCACCCCGTGCTATCCTCAGAAGACACCCAAGAAATGTGTACTGCGCGTATATGGTACATTTTGAGCACATTTTAGGTCCAAGATACGAGTCCAGAGTAGTCCAAAGTAGTACCGTAAAATGGGGTGAATAGGGATCAAAGGGTGAATAGGGATAAAATGGTCGTTAGATATTTTTAATAATTTCTCTCCTGAATTCCAAGTATCTAACCAGATATTATTGATAACTCAGCTCATCATTACATTGAACTAATCTATCATTTCACTTGAAAGAAAATAACTACAGAATTCAGCTGGCCATTTTATCCCTATTCATTCACCCATTGATCCCTATTCACCCCATAGTACCGGTAGTACATAAATGTTACTTAATAGCTCTCATGCTCTTCACTAATGGCCTAATGTAAATTTAGAGCAAGAGCACACACTGATTTTAGTAACGGCGATCGACAATTTTGGGACTGAATCGCGTTTGAAGACTTTCCATACGAACTTTCCCGGGAGGTGATACGATGTACGAACGCGTGTCTGACGTCATGTTTGAAGCTATTTCTTCGTCACTACTTGCGTTTAATTAAACATACTTAATTTTATCAGAGTTTTTATACTCACCGACTGCAGCAATTTCATCTTTGAGTTTGAAGGGATCTTTAGATTCATTGTCACTGGAATCTGAACTATCTGGCTCAATTCCTTTCAGTGCCTTTGACGCAGCATTGCCTGAAACATTATAATGTATGTACCATTAAATCTTGTCACACTTCATTTAGGTGTACCCGAAACGATTGCTGTAGTGTATAAAAGAATTCGCTGCATTTCTTCATCCTAGCGTTAATCTCAGTCGCATCCGAAGCATTCACCTTGGAGTCTGGGGTCCGCTTTACCAGTCTAACTGCGGATTTGGTGCACGGATTGATAGCAATCTACAATAACACACAGGCTTTTTACTTTTTATCCCTCGAATCATTTCCCATGGGTGGCAGGATCGGGAAATTCCATAGTTATATACACCCCCAACTTGTTCACAAACTTGCACAATATCTCTTCTTCTAATACATCATGCATCGCCGAAATAAATGTATGTGCGTAACTTGCGAAAGAATGCACCAAATTGTTTTTTTTTTATTGTGTTTGTTATTTTCTGTACAAAAGCGTCGGTAGCTTAGTGGTTAAGGAGTCGGCCTTACGATCGAGAGGTCCCGGGTTCGAATCCTGGCCATTACACTACCGACGTGAACCCACTCCTAGCACAAGCAATTTAGCTTAGTTGGAGGGGTTAACGGGAATATTAGTAATTTCGGTTGCTAATATTCTTTTAAAAAAAAAACAAAAAAAAAAAAAAGGCTAATATGAATGAAAAGGAAAGTGGAAAGGAAAGTTGAATTATACATATTATGGTAGTATTCTAGCAGAAAGTAAAAGCACAGAGCTCACCTGTATTCTGTTTCTCGTGCGCGAGGAGAACCGACATGATATCATCGTTCTTCTCTTTGCCAACGCTCTTCGCATTACTCGCGTTACTGGCTGCCTTCTCGAGTGCAACATCCGTGGAATGAACACTGTCGCTCTGTAAAACATTTATAACAAGTTTCATCAATATGTACAGTCAACAAGACACCTTTTTATATAAAGATGTATGAAAAGGCGTATACTTAATTCGTTTATCGACTGTCAGCAGGTACAGTCACACAACCGAGCTTCGTTTGGTTTTTTTTTAGGAAATACACTTTATAAAAAAGCTTAAATAAAAACCTAAAAACGAAATACTTCACTGTATATGTTCTCAAACTCTCTCCTAGGTGGCGCTATACTTAACATCAATGCAGATGTGTCGGTAACAGTAACAGAGTCGCCAGCTCAATGTTTTTTTACATTGCAACAAATGTCCAAATTAGCTTTCATTCGATAAAAAACAATACCAGCCCCTCTAGACAAGTGGAAATTCGTTAGCCGGCGTATTCTAGAACAGAATGACGAATATATGTGATTTGACGTATATGACACGTATTTTGACGTATATGACACTTACTTTGATGTTTATGACATACGTTGACGACTGTCATGAACGTCAAATCCCATACATACGTCGGCCAATGAATTGTCACTTGTCTAGGGGGGGCAGGATAACAAGATAACCATACCTGATCGTTGGTGACGATTGTACTCTCCACCATCCATACAGGCCGTTCCTTCCTCTGCGCGCTGGCGTCGTTAGCGTTGTCTGCCTCCCCAATAGTGACATCTACCCTGGTCTCCTCCACCAGCATACCCTGGTTGCGAGTCGCTTCACCCGACCATTGCTCACCAGGTGGACGTTGAGCCATTTGTCTCGAGTTCAATCTGAAAACACATTTAAGGTTCAAAATGTTCCAATCAGCACTATAATTAATCATCATGATCGTTCTTGCGTTAATACCGGTCGCGTCCGAGGCCTTCACCTGAGTCCGAAGTCCGCTTTTGCCATTAAGCGACTGCCATCTGATCTCCAAAACCCAGTGGCGATATCGAAGTGCGAGCGAGACTAACGCAAGGTTGATGATGATGAATGTTTAAAAATTATTGTGATATCATTCTTTGTTTCTATTAGTTCGTAAAAATCTCGGTAGATGGTTGCAGTGGTTCCCAAAACGTATGTATTATTTCGGTTTTCAAGGACATGTTCAGGTAGCTCAGTTGGTCAGAGTATTCCTTCTATTGGTCCCGTGCTGGTGGCTGACTTTTCCGATCAAAATTTATAGAAAATTTAGCTTACTACATAATTGCTTCAAAATTTTAGAAGACAACTACAGATAAAATACAGAATCGACGAAATTACCCTCGAATAGTATTGATGTCCACCGGCTCCGGTTCTAATATCTCTGGTGCTAATTTGATGCCCTCTACTTCTCGCAATAGTATATACAACGTTTCTAGTTGTTCATTGAACTTGGCCAGTAAAAGTCTCGAGTCTTTCTTTGGGAGCGCTGACTGGTCCTCCTCTACGACTTGGTTACAGAATGTACAACGGAACTCTTGTGTCATCATATCATATAACTGGTCTGCCTATTGTAAACAGATAAGTACACAATATTATCCAACTAGCCTAACTTTGTCGAAATCAATCCAGGCAAAGTTACGCTAGTAGGCAAATTTAGGCTAGAAGGCAAAGTTAGGCTAGTAGGCAAAGTTAGGCTAGTAGGCAAAGTTAGGCTAGAAGGCAAAGTAAGGGCATTTTACGGCATTATTAGAATTGAGAAACTTTATGAAATGCCTCGATGTCTTTTTTTATAGAATGTTAGTAACCGCAATTACTAATATTCTAATCCTTCCAGCTAAGCTAAATTGGTTGTGTTTGGAGTGGGTTTACGTTGTTAGTGTAATGGCCAGGAATCGAATCCGGGTTCATTCGACAGTAGGGAAGTCCGACTCCTTAACCAATAAGTTACTCAATCACGCTTAAACAGCTCAACGGATCTTGATGAAATTTTGTACAAGGATAAATATTATAGTCTTGAATAACTACTTATCCTACTTATTATCCCTAGAATTTACTAAGGCCTTTACTAATATAGGTATTCTACGGATAAATAGTAGCCTAAAGCATAGGTGCTTCATGAATTGCGAGTCGGATGGATGCAACGGATTCAAAATTCCATGCGGGTGGAGCCATGTGTAACAGCTAGTATTTCAGAAGGCATTAAATATAGATATATGCGTTTTATTGTAAATTATAAAATATACAGGTATTTACTTCAAGATCTGTGAAAGTTTTGCCGCAAGATGGACATTTGAAACTGGCGCGACTCGTGGCGTCACGTTCTTCTGTTTCCATGCGTTTGCGCATTAAATCTAATTTGTACTTAACAACATTTACGAATGTTTTGTAATTTATAAAATAATAATTCACTTTTTGTGCTTTGCCGTCAGGACCTGAAATTAACGTAGATTTACATTTAACACATTTCACAGACATTAAATTGTTACTTAATATAAACAAATCGAAATCAGAATTCAGAATACCTACCTATTATGGAAGTAGCTTTAAACCGAAATTGTATCCTGTTAAAATACTTATTAGATGAATTCATCGTCCCGCGGATCTTAAGTAAACTTTAATAATTACAAATAAATCTTCAATTTAGGTAGGTAAGTAGGTACCTAAGTAGGTATAACCTAACAAAAATAATAGAGGGAGAATGAAGATAGGTAATATAATAGAATACTTAGATAAACGGGTGAACTAGGTCTTCACTTACATGAAGTGCCTACCTACCAACGAAGAAGTGCGAGCCTAGCATAGAAGAAAAGAAAGTTTAATAAACATAATTCAAAAATACTACGCAGCGCAGATATCTACTAAATAAGGCCAACCAATCGAGGTCGAGATTAAGAATGTAGGTAAACGAATGATCAGCGTATTCATAACATTTGATACTTGCATTGAAAACACGGTATATAGGTACTCAGGTGGGACGCATCCTAAAATTTTAGGGGGGGGGGGAGAGTGGGGGCTAATCAAAGTAGGTATAGACGGGGCCAATAAGCAATTGGCATACACATTAAGTTTGGATGATAATGTATTAATATGGTACCAGGGAGTTGGTCTGAGGCTCTGAGGATGGAATAGGGAGGCGGACATTAGAACTGAATAAGATAAATACATCTAGTTTGGGCTCATTTGTTTACCAAATTTGGATAGGTAGGGGGGGGGGGGGGGGGGGGGAACACTACTGACGGTGGAGGTGAGCGCTGATGCATCACAAGGTGGCCACCCTAAACCTACATCTGGGTCGCAAGTCCCAGTCGCCGTCACGGTGTTCCTCTCTGTATCACGCTATGGACCCGGCGACCGCACGGTGAATCCATGGAGTGCTGAGAATCGGATCTCTGGTATTTAGGGGCTGAAGATGGAATCGGGAGATGGCCTTATATGAACTCCCAAACTCATTATAATTAATTGATTGATTGTAACCGAGGTCAAGGTGAACTCGGAGCTCAGGGTTCCCCTTGCGGCTCTTCCTCCTCCACTTTCCACGATCTTGTGCGTCCATGATAGTTAGACCATTCGCACGCGCATGCTTGCCTTTACGACGTCAATCCAGGACTTGTCGTTTATGTCGTCGTCGAATATGTTTCGGATGGTGTCAATGTAAGCCTCTGGAACTCCTTTAGACCGCAGTTCCCACTAAATCATCGCGCACCGAACATAGTCGAAGGCCTTCTGCATGTCTAGGAACAGGCAATTCTTCGTATTCGTATTCTTGACGCATTCTTCGCCTTGTATTTCTCCGCAAATCCTTAGGGCGAACGCCGAATCCATGGCCTCGTGACCGGGACCAAACTCATACTGACACTGAGAGTGCATTCTCCTGTCGATTCTGTGTGTCAGCGCAGAAGACAAGTAGGGCAAGCCTTTGGTCTTCCCACTGACAGCACAAAACCTCTCCACTGAGTTCTGGGACTGGATTGGGACGATAATACCGTCATGTCCTACCTCCTTCTAAAAAGGAGGAGGAGGAGGTCTGAAGATGGAGTAGCGAGGTCACCATAGTTTAGTGCGTAAATTTTTTTCTTGTCATTTTAGAATGCGGACAACGCGTTTATCCATACTTCCATATCCATACTAATCCATACTAATAATATTATAAATGCGAAAGTAACTCTGTCTGTCTGTCTGTTACGCTTTCACGCCTAAACCACTGAACCGATTTTGATGAAATTTGGTATAAGGGTAGAGTAGACCTTAAGAAAGGACATAGGCTATGTTTGGTCGCGATAACCGACATCCACGCGGGCGGAGCCGCGGGCAAAAGCTAGTAGTTTGTAAAATAGAATAAAATAATTGCATTTAGGTGCAGCCGCGGACGATCCGATGTAATCAAAATCTGATTTGGCCCCTTTCTAGGCCTAAAATTATGTAGGTGCCTAACTAGGTACTACCTAAGTACTAGATATGTATATAACTTAAAAAAAACAGTCGACAAAGGAGATATAAGTACATACCTGTTTCCATTTTTAATCTCACTTGGATGAACTTGTCGTTTTTCAGTGTAGCTATTCGTGCTCTAAGCATTTTTCTTTCAAATTTTAATAGTTCGCATATGTCATCTTCTTTCATACCTGAAAACAAATGAAGCATTTTAAAATCGATTGCTTACTATAGGTTTAGTTTAGGGCACAACTCAGATAATTTCTAATAAATATTTCTGGTTGGGTTATGGGCACTTAATATTTTTTAATAATCAATTGAATGATGAATAGAATGAACAGAATTATCAAATATTTGGTTAGATACCTACCTACTTAAATTTTTTAAAAGAAATTACTTAAAAAATCTAACGATCATTTTATGTTTATGCGTTATGCGTGTGCACGCACGCTTCCAGCAGCCGTCTGTCTGATTGCGAACTGTTTCGTGCACATCGTTATGTAGGTACCTTTTGCATAAAATTGCGTACAATATGACATGTGCACACGCACGAGGCAGCGAACGGCCTAAGTTTTCCCACATAGCTCAGGAGCTTTACCACAAAGGGGCTTGCTTTTGTGCCTAAAGGCCTAAAGCGCCAGTAAATAATTCAAAACGTAGGTAACATACATGGATTTCTGACGAGCATGTCGACTATGAGAGCATCTTCTATCGTGTAAAAGCCTCTTACAACGAGACGTGCCAACTGCTTCAAGCTGCTCGGTACTTCCGTCACTAACCGTTCTTCTGTCGCTGTCGTCATACCTGGAACAGACATTTAACATTTGTGTTAAGACCATAATTTTGGTACTTATTATAATATTTTACTGTCTCCGTGGCGTAGCGGTAGTGAACGCGGCCGCTACGCAGGAGGCGCGGGTTCGATCCCCGCTCAGTGCAAATATTTATATGCATGAATATGTCTATTTGCATTTGTCTGGTCGTGCCTCGGAGAGCACGTTAAGCCGTCGGTCCCGTTGCCATAAGAACATCTATGGCAGTCGTTATGGGTAGTTGGAGCCCTAAAATATCCAAAAACAACGGTCTAGCTTCAAAGTTTCGATATCGCCTAATGTTACCATTGGGTTGTGGAGGTCAGATGGCAATCGCTTCACAGAAAATATCGAGGTCTAACCAAATCCGTAGTTAAGACTGGTAAAGCGGACCTCAGACTCCGAGCTGAAAAGCTTCTGAATTCCTGGAACTACTGAATTCCTGTATACGCCAGGGCAGCCAGGGTCAACAATAGTGACCCACGAACACACCGAATAATAACACTTGGGAAGTCGTAGGGCGTTCCCTACGACTTCCCAAGTGTTATTATTCGGTGTGTTGACGTTTCAAACTGTCTTAGAATCTAGAACAGGAGTAACCTGCATTGAAATTCATACTAATTATTAACACCCGCGTGAATGTCGGTTATCGAGACCAAGCATAGCTTTTGTCCTTTCTCAAGGACATACGCTATATTCATAAACCACTAAACCGCTTCTGATGAAATTTGGTACTGAAATAGATTAGGCCTTGGGGAAGCGTTAACTGACATCCACGCGGCGGAGCCGCGGGCAACTGCTAGTTAATCATAAGTACCTAAATTGAAGTGGCTGCTCCCGTAAAAGCCACTACAAATAAATAAATATTGTAGGACATTCTACACAACGCTATCTAGACCCAAAGTTAGCATAGCTTAACTAGCTTGTGGGTTCTAGAATGCGGATAAACATACTTATCTTTTTTTTTGTAAATATATACATACATACCTAGTATACATATTCATGCATACAAATATTTGCATTGAGCGGGGATCGACCCCGTCAAAAGGAAATCAATCCATAAGGAAAGGAAGGGAAATAAGGGCTTCAAGAAGGGCATTAGAAGGTTCTTACAGGTCCGGTAGCACGAGTGTCTTGACTTAGACTAAAAAAAACCACAGAGGTATTTCATAAAAACAAATTTATTTAAATTCACTTAGATTATTTATCGAAAAACTAATGTTACATTATATTGTAGAACTGTAATCAATAGGTACATAAATAAAAATACTCTAAAAATTAAAACTTCAAAATGCCTAATATATTAGATGTCAGCATTACGAAAAATATTACAATTCACTCTTTTGTGTATATAGAAATTTTACTTGTTTGGCAATATGTACATTTATTTACTTTGGACATATCACTTTCATTATATATTGTTATCAATCACTTGGGAGACATTCAGTTCAATGCTTATAATATCCTACTCTTTATTTTTTTACCTTTTCATATAAAATCGTAGACATTCATTTCGAGTTTTATGTTATAAATTTACAATACAGCAATTCCATAGTAGGTATAATAAAATATGACTAACACATGCAAGTTTTGCAAGAGGATTAATCATAACAGTACTTGGAATTAAATTATTTATCATTGACAAAAATTTAAGCTATGTTTTAAACTATTCTGGCACAGGAAATAAACTAATCTGGCACAGAAAATACACTGATAGCTAACTAATACCTTCTGTTGCCTGTAGTTTTATATAATTTATCTGTAGTTTTAAATATGTATAAAAAAAATCCTGTAGTTTTCTTAAAAATAAGTGATAATTTGAAATGGCAGTACAGTTACAAACAATTATGTTGTTAATAACCTGTTGTATCATTGATAGTAGGTATGCCTAGACTTGAGCTGAAATTCACTTATAAAGAGCACTTAGACATTTACAAACTAAAAAGGTAGCCTAGCTATATAAATTAAAATAATTGAGTACTAAACAAAATCAGTCTTGGACTTAATAGTTACAAAGGAAATGTTAAATTAATATAACACTTAAGTATAAACATAAATAAAATGTAGGAATAATAATCATAGCACTACTTAGAAATTGACAGATAAATTCAATAATGTTCACAATGATAACTGTTATAGAACAAAATAAATGTGTCACATAAATTAGGCTTTACTATAACACTTCTACAAAGTTCATGAGAAATATGTTTCAATAGTGGTAGCCTCAGCAGCATTTTATAACTAGGATACTTGTAACCTAATACTGAATTGTTTTGATACATGATCCCAATTAAATAACATTTCACTGTGAATAAATAAGTATACTAAAATTATAATACAAGTCATTCCAATATTCTAGAAAATCAAACGTACATTTTTTTATTTTAATCTGGATGACTTCTTTCTAATATCATTTGAATATTATCCAATGTCTGATAGATGACCCTAAAATTGGGTCTATCACTTGGACTGTTATTCCAGCATTGTTTCATTAAGTCATATACACATCTAGGTGTGTTGTCAGGACAGGCAAGAACATTTCCATCTTTGAGGAATCTGACCACTTCCTCATGAGTCATACCAAAGTATGGCTGTAATGCAAAAGAGAATATTTCCCACAGGCATACTCCATATGCCCACACATCTGATTCTAATGTATACTTATTATACAGAATACTTTCTAAAGGCATCCATCTCACTGGAATAGCATCATGCTCATCACCTTTGTAATAATCCTGTAAGTATATTTTGTGAGATAATCCAAAGTCAGCAATTTTTACTACCATATCATCATTGATGAGACAATTTCTAGTAGCTAAGTCTCTATGAACAAACTTTCTATCTGATAAATACACCATGCCTGATGCTACCTGTCTGGCAATATGGAGGAGATCTTGGTGGTGCAGAGGAGCAGTGAGCAATCGGAGATCTTCTCTGTTTTCAACACCTGGTGGAAAATTTGTGGCAGTGCTACAAGCTCTCAAATATTCATTTAAATCACCTTTGCCCATAAACTCAAATAATAAGCACATTGGTCTTCCAATAGCACAAACACCTAAAAGTTTCACAATATTTGGGTGATCAAAGTCTGCTAATAGACAAGCTTCTCTTTCAAAATCCAACTTTAAGTCATGGGAAGCTTCATCTTTAAGCATTTTAACTGCAACAAGAGTAAATTCTTCTTCAGGAATGAGTCCAGGTGCTTTGGCCTGAAATACTCTACCAAAAGCCCCTTGGCCCAAATCTCTAATATATATGATATTATTCCTCGGAAACTCTAGTTTCTCCAATTTAGGATTTAATTGTGCACCGGTAGTATGATAAGCTAAATTACTAGGCAGCTTATCCAAATCAATATCCATGTTCGGTGCATTTCTGCGGTTGGAAACATTACATTTCGAGTAATGAGTTTTAACAACATAATGACATAATAAAGCTACTGAGGCTATTACCAATATAACCACAAGGCCACAACTAGAGAGTATGAAGACAAATGATGGGGTAAAATAATTCTCCATAACAATATTTGGTCCATTACTATTGTCAAATTCATCAGTGGTGTTGGCACAAGGTGGAATATCACAATATTCCCATCTCACATCTGGGTCCATTGTGTAACACCAAGGCTTGCGTTCTTCACCTCCAGCATTTCTACAATAATTAACAGCGCCCTGTACTTCAGGAAAAATTAATGGAGGTCTTGTATGTTGATGAGGAGATTGTGACTCCCAAGGTTGACAGACTAGACCTGTTTCTGTAGTATCCATTGTGCCTTGGTAATAACGACCATTGTCTCTGTAACATGTAGTTGTAATTTGACTTGTATCCATATGAGTGGTGCCAACATTGTTGCATGTTACTTGAGCACCTTTTCCTGAAAACCTTGGAAGGCTTTCGCATTCCGGAAACCGAAAGTGTCCCCTGTTCTCAAAGAAAACACCGCGGCGTTTTTGTTCTTCGACAACAATCCAGTCGTTATAACAAAATTGCATTTTAACAGCCATACAGTCTTCATAACAAAGTGGCAAAGCGAAATAACCTACCCCATCTTTATCAATACACTTGGGGAAAGCATATGCACACAATAACTTCTCTGCTCTACTTCGGCACGGTTCTTTTAGGTTCGATATCATTTCTTTCCACAATCCAGTCGTAATTTTCTCATTGTCAAAACCGCCTGTATGGTTATACCATACGTATCCAGTTGAATAACTTTTACATATTTGTCCATTGTATGGTCCACAGTAAAGATGCACAGAGTTTATAAGAAGAAGCACAACAAAACCTTCGTAATAAATATACATTGTTTTATCTTACGGGAGTCAAAAAATCGATGTGTGTAACAGTGGTGCGTTGCATTTTACTGTAGTAAAGCTAAATACATTTTATATATACACGATACTTGTACAATGGCGGACGTAGATATTTTATTTTGTATTGATTTTCAGATTTTAGCTCAGCAACAGAAGTTACTGAACGAACAATGATATTATCAAAACCAAACCAACCACAGATAGAGCAGAGCCACAAGAGAACCAGTGTTGCCAGCAGTTATACTAACTTTCCACCAGATTCAACTCTTAAAACCACCAGAAAACGACTAAAAAATTATCCCAGATCCATATTCGCTAAATTTTCCACTAAAACAATATGTAAGTAAATTAAATTAGTGGGTAAATCAGCATACACAAATTATTCAATAACAACTGTTCAACAACAACATAACTTCTTCATCGTAGCGTTTTCCAAGTCGCATCCGAAGCTTTCACCTCAGCTCAGTCTCAGAGTCAGTGGTCTACTTCACCAGTCTTAACTGTGGATTTACCTAAACCTGGCTAAACCAACATTCAATTTGTAGGAAATGTTATAGCATTAAACCAATTAACCCGTTTCCATTTCCGACTGAAGTGATAAATGAAGTAGTCGCATGATACATAAATGTTATAGTTTTTTAATATTTAGCCATATTTGCAGTTTATATTTGGTTAGTACCAACCCAACCTATGGGTTCGCGTTCGAGGCTTAATAATATTTAGAGAAAGTAAAACTATAGAGTGATGGACAGCGTGGCCGAATGAGATAGAAGATTATTACCTAAGTTTAATGACTAAGGTCAATAGCCAAAGATTGCGTGCAGTTTTGCTATAAAATACGATTTTCCAAGGATTTTCCTCAAAGACTCGGGAAGTTTCAACGAGATTGTCAAAATAATAGAAAAGATAGGTACGAATCTACTTTATTTTTTGTGAATGGCTATTGAGGGCTATATAATAATTACAGATAAAGTTATCAAAAACACACTCAAGTCACCGATCAACTTGTCGTTTGCCAACATGTCTGCGACCATGGCAGTTTTGCAGGTTAGTCGGGGAGGGGGGGGGGGGGGCACACTTAGAACAAAGTAAAATTATGAAATTTTGCAGCGACCTTTGGTGATTGGACCACAAAATAAACGACGCCCTTTGCCGAGTGACGTCATGTAAGTGTCATTCTCTAGTCCCTACTAATATTATAAATGCGAAAGTAACTCTGTCTGTCTGTCTCACTTTTACGACTAAACCGCTGAACCGATTTTGATGAAATTTGGTATAGAGGTAGATTAGACCTTGGGAAAGGACATAGGCTATGTTTGGTCGCGATAACCGACATCCACGCGGGCGGAGCCGCGGGCAAAAGCTAGTATATAATATATATCGCTAACTAGAACGATGGCGTTGTCGCAAATTTTTTAGATCGCGTTTTGGTTTCATTTACACTGTATTATAAGAACTGAAATATTATTTATCGTTATCGGGCTTACAAATTTAGCATTGTGGTCTGTACAAGTTTAGCATAGCTCTCTGTTTTGAATCAAGTAGCTGTTCATCAACTTAAACGCATCTGTTTTATTATTGCATAAGCTTACGAACTTAAGATATACATAATAATGATTATAATTTTCACGATTAAACCAATTAACCCGTTTCCATTTCCGACTGAAGTGATAAAAGAAGAAGTCGCATGGTACAGCCAAAGTTCATAAGTGCATTAGCACAACAAGGCTCAAAATGGCGTGGCGTGCGGCCGCGTGCCGGCCCGGTTTTGTGTTTACATATGTGTGTGTGTGTGTCATTAGATACTAATACAGTAATTTACCAACTTAGTAAATTAACTGATAGCTAAGTGGGTTAAGCAAGATACTATAGATGCACAATGATAAGAGGTTCCAGGTTCGATTCCAGCTTATAACGTTTTTTTTATATTTACGACAAAAATATAATTTTAAATATTGATAAAGTAATTTTGCATGAAGTTAGCATTCTTTTTACATTTTATGTTGATATTTGCTAAAATTTAACAAATAATACAATGATATTAATTTATAAATGAAACACAAAAAGTGTTATGGCAAGATCGTAGGATTTGAACCATCAACCTTTGCATTTCCACAAACCTCATGCTTTAACCACTCGGCCCCGGGTTGCTTACGTAGTGACAACGAAATTATCGATAATATTCCTACGGAAGAACAATTTGTGTGTGTGTAAATTGTCTTAAAAGAAAAAGGTCACAAGTAGCGCTAGAATGTTGAAGCTATAGTTACGTAGGATTGCTACTGCACTTTTGAATTCGACTGTACATAAATGTAACAGGTTTTTAATATTTGGACATGTTTGCAATAGTTATGTGATTTTTTTGAAGAAAAAACATTTTTTTTTAATAGGACACGTCAATTTGATTTAACCTCGCCTGATGGTAAGCTGAAGGCAAAGTCTCAGAATCTGAATATTCTTGAATGTACCCCCAAACACCCCCATAAATACTTGATTCACCTAAATTTGGGGAAAATCCCCCAAGTTGATATCATTGAACCGACAGTAGGTACTTTATTTTTGCAATAAATGTAATAATGGAATGGTCAGAGTATCAAGAAAACAAAGATTCAAAATATTCAAATATTGTCACTGCAGTATAATAATAACAACAATACTGCATTAATGTTAGAATGTATTCTGAGTGTTAGAACTATCGGGACACTGGATATTTATCATGTATTGTTTTGAGTAAGTGAACGTAGGAATAGTTATGTGAACGACCATGAAAGTTTAAATAACAATACTGTAACTAAAACAATACTACAGTTTGGTATTTATTTTTTGCTATTTGTTTGTAGAAATATAAAAGTAAAAAAAAAAAGTTTGGCAACATGAAACTTGAAATTAATCGATTATGGATTCCGGTTAGTAGAATTATAATAAACGTCAGGCTATGGCAATACTAGTTTGATATCGGAAAGTTGGCAACGAGATTGTCAAAATAATAGAAAAGATACGAACCGAGTTTATTTCTTGTGAATGGCTGCTATTGAGAAAGTTAAAGTCGTCGTCCTTGGTGATTCTGGTAAATGAAATCTTAATAAATACGGGCGCACTTGCTATATAATATTACAGGTAAAATTATCAAAAATACACTCAAGTCACCGATCAACTTGTCGTTTGCCAACATGTCTGCGGCCATGACAGTTTTGAAGGTTAGCCAACTTTCAGGTATTACAATTTTGGCGGTAAAATCTGAGTGTATTGGAGTCAGTGTATGTAAATATTTGCGTATTGCACCAGTGTATTTAAATTCTGTGATTTATATTAATTTAAACTAGGGAGTCGTCTTATTGTAATACCCTATGTTAGTGTTTGCGATATTCAAACTTATAAATAATTTTGATTTTTTTTTCGTATATTAAGCATCGTGCATCGGTAGCTTAGTGGTTAAAGAGTTAGCCTATCAAGAAGTAGGTAGGTACCAGGTTTGAATCTAGCCACTACACTACTGAAGTACTGACGCAAACTTCAGGGTCGGCAGCACGAGTGTGACGCCCCTGGTGTTGCATAATACGTCCATAGGCCACGGTAACCACTTTCCATCAGGTGGGCCGTGTGCTTGTCTGCCACCTAAATGGTATAAAAAAAAAACCCATTTAACGTACCTGGAGGGGTACAGAAATACTCGTAATTTTGGTTAGGTACTATTAGGTACTTATGTAATTAGGTAATTATGATTTTACGGAATAGGTACATACATAATAGGCTATTTGACAACATTACAAATATTCTACAAAATACTACATCCTATCAGAAAAGACCTGTGAGACTGCAATGTACTCTGAAATAAGTGTATTTTATGAGAATTTCAAATATAATAGTACATTATGGTACAAGCGTGTAAGTGGCATACGGCTATTTTCAACACACTTGCGAATAAAATTATACTAAAAATACTACATACATAACACAATCAAAACACAATAGTAAAAATCTATTTGGTTTCATATGCGCGCGCAACTAACATTTTTTTTTTATTTTGTTCCTTTCGGAACAGGCTAAGGTGCTATCACCATTCTGCCTTGTCATCTACTTACTTATTTGAATTTTGATTTTTTTTTCTCTGTAAATACTCACAGAAAAAAAAATACATTTTAGTGAAAGTTTTATTTATTAAACACGTATTACAAGTAGAAATTATCTTTTAAAATACGAAGTTGCATGAAATGAGCAAGCAATAGGTATATTAATTCGTTTGTAATATTGGACACGATATTTTTGTATCGAAACTTTTTTAAGAACAAAGCAACTTAATCAATGAATTTTTAAAAAAAGAAGTCTATAACTCACGACGTGAATAATAATAATGAAAAAGTCACAGTTTTATAATAGGTGTCATTCCGTGCTTAATTGCGGTGAAATAAAAGTCTGTTTATAAGCAAGTGTGTTGAAAAGTTTATTATTTTGTTGATTGAATGTCTATGACGAAAACGCTCTGTGATTGGTTTAGAGTGCTGGAGACGTCATTCGCTAGTAAACAGCACTTCGTCTGTGGTGCGCACTTTTCGTTGTTTAGGTCTTTTATTCGTTTTTTTCGATGACTATTGGGAGTTTTATGGTCATTTGTGATTAAGTTTATTAATTAGATTGTTTTGAATATCAAAATGGAGACAAATTTTGTGGAAAAGAAAGTGTCGGTCTATGGCCTTCGCCTAACCAGACCTGATGATCAGCTGACGCCAAGTCGGTCTATGGCCTTCGCCTAACCAGACTCGGCGGTCAGCTGATTGTAGACCGAACGCGAGTAGCAGCTGATTGGTGATCAGCTGAAGGGTCACTGACCCGAGAGGTAGGTACTGATCAGCTGACCCGTAAGGTAGGGATCAGCTGAGGGGTCACTGACCCGTGAGGTAGGTACTGCCCTAGTAGGTAGCTATGCCAGCTGGCTGATGCCTCTAGACCGGCTGGGTTCAAGAAGTGAACCCTGTCCGTTGCTAGAGAGCTCTGTCTGTTTGGACCGGAGTGTTACCGTAGCCAAAAGTAAAAGCCAGAGCATGGAACTGATTATTTTATTCAACAAAATGGGCTACTAATATACAATAAATCGTCATTCAATATCCATACAATTAAGCGAGCTTACAAACTATCTACACCAATCACCGTTTAGTATTCTATTTACATAAGGAATCTTAAATCTATTATATACAATACAGTTCACAAATACGCCGTGTGGGGCGCTTATCTTTCGCTATAAATATAAACTGGGTGCGCAGAGGTGCGCCAGCTATAAATATACGAAGACCGTGTGTCGCTCCGCACTCGACGAGACTCTTCACTGCGTACGGACGTGTTTGGGGCTCCGCATTTCGGCACTGCTGTTATCGTATGATAATGTTGATCTTGTAGGTAAAGTAAGTAAGTAGGTATTATGTATGTTCCTACATTACCCCCCTCTAAGAAAAACGTACGTTTGGTCTTACTAATCTTCCTGTACGAGTCATATAGGGGTCTTGCTGATTGTTACTCACATTTGTAGATTTCTCGGAATTTGCAGTCGCCGAGTTCTTAGAATTGGATGCACTCGATGTCGTAGGTTCCTGACGTATAATTGTTGCAGGCCTCGTACACGGGGATTGCGGTACGTTGGCTGCAGGCGTTTCATCATTATGTAATATGTATGCTGGTTTCAGTCTGTCTATGGATACGCATGTTTGACGATTTGGTAGTTGAATTGTGAATAACTTGCCGTTTTGACTTCGTTTGATAACTTTGTATGGGCCGTCATATCGACGGTTAAAAGGCGACTTGATTCAAGCGCCATTTTGAGAACTTTACAGGAGAGCATTTTAAAGTTTATTTTTTAAGAAAAAAAATCACTGTTCCTAAAGTATTTAATAAAAATGTACAAATCTCCCCAACTAAAAAGCGGTATATTTTATGCTAATTTATGATTACATTATAACAAAGAAAAGGTGTTTTTAAAGCAAGTTAGATGTAACTTGAGCCATTTTGCACAATTCTTTGATCAGGGCAGAAAGGTCTATGTACACGATAACGATTTATGTATTCAAAGCAAAATAGTTTATGTGTCCCTTGCTTCTTGAACAGATCAAGAAATAATGATTTAAATCACTTACCCATTTGTCAACTGTTCACGGATACATGATTTAAATCACTTACCTATTTGTCAATTGTTCATGGATAAATGAGTTAACCCGCTCACCTAGTTGTAACTGTTCAAGGAGGAATGACTCAAATTACGCAGTGTTATAATAACTATTTATAGCAAATTGTTTTAATCGCAAGATTTATTTGAATCTGACTTGAGGAAAATAGCTCAAAGATAATAAAATAAATTTCACGATGCAGGGAAAGCGAATGAAATGACACATCAATTTTAAGAAAAGTAACTTAAATAGGATAGAAGCGAAGGTTTATGAGGGCGATTTGAGAGGTGCCGTCCGCCTTGTGGTGTCAGACGGTTCCTTCGCACAGCGGGATTCCCGTACACTCGCTGCCTTACAGGATAAGCATCCTGCTCCTTCGCATCCGCTCAGTTTCCCACCAGATCCGGGCTTACCACTTACAGCAGTGAATGTCGCCGTAGAGGATGTGAGTTCGGCACTAGAGTCTTTTTACACGGGTTCGGCGGCGGGATTAGACGGGATCCGGCCCGGACACTTCAAAGAGTTGATATCTGTGTCGGCGGGGGAGAACGGTAGGCGTCTCTTAGCAAGTTTGACCAGTCTGGTAAACTTTTTACTCAGTGGCAAGTAAATCTTCAAGTGCGTCCATATCCGTACGGGGCCACCCTCTTTGCATTGGCCAAAAAAGATGGAGGCTTGAGACCAATAGCAGTCGGTAGGTAGCGTTTTTCGCCGCTTGACTGCCAAAGTGGCTTGCCGTGCTGTCAAAGAGTAGATAGCCGAATACCTACAGGCACACCAACTGGGTTTCGGGACACGCCGTGGATGCAAGGCCGCAATGGGGCATGGGTGGCGTACCCGAGCGATCTTTATGGATCATAGGAAAGAAGGCTTGATATTGTTGAAATTGAACATCCGTAACGCATTCAATACTTTGGCGAGGGACGTTTTGTTGAGTGAGGTTAAGGAAAAAATCCCGTCTCTCTATCCTTTTCTTCACCAAGCCTACAGACTCCCTTCCAATCTTTTCTTAGATTATAAACTCATCCTCTCAAATGTGGGAGCCCAACGGGGCCATCCACTCGGTCCTCTGGTGTTTAGCCTGGCTATCCATAAGGCGATCCGTGATCTCAAATCCACCCTTAACATAATGGTACTTGGATGATGGCACTATCGGGGCCAAACCAGAAGACGTGTTCCAGGACCTGGAGGCCTTAGTCCCCAGTTTTAGAAACCTGGGTTTGGAGATCAACCCCTCGAAGTGCGAGTTCTTTCCCTGTGGCACCGAGGATCGAACACACTTTTCACACTTTAATTCCCTTCTCCTCGGCCTCAAGGAACTTTCATTCTCTAACTTCAGCCTTTTGGGATCGCCAATATTTCTCACTGCGGTTCCTGAGGCCATCACTACTCGGAAGCAACTTCTCCTAACTGCTGTCTGAAAGGTTTGTCCGCGCACGTCGCGATTGTTTTGTTACGGATGTGTTTCGCTCTCCCTAGGGTCACCTATTTAATGCGAACCGCCCCAACTTGGCTCTGCCCTGAGGAAGTTTCATCCTTCGATGCTGCGCTGAGGTCGGTGGTTGAGTCAGTCTTCAATATCTCCCTGAATGAAACCCAGTGGATTCAGGTGGCTTTGCCAATCAGGTGTGGTGGTCTGGGGGTACGTCGCATGAGTGATCCACATCACTCATGCGACGTCAGGCGCCAGGAATGGAATGGCGTCTGCTCATGGGGTTGAGAACCTTGTCACTACTTTATTCAATTCTAATAGTGACGGGGGGATCATGCCTTTTGTGTCGGGTGCTATGACTGCTTGGTCGGCCATCAGCATGGGAGCATCGATCCCTGAAGCAATGCATCTTCAGCGGGCGTGGGGTGAAGCGACTCCAGGGTAAACTATTAGGAGATGCTACGGGGGCCGATAAATCCAGGCTGCGGGCGGTGTCGCAACCAGAATCCAGAGCGTGGTTGCAAGCGTTGCCTGAAGGTACCCAGGTGAGGTGAACCTCACCTGGGTACCCTACTCGATGACGACTCTCTGCGGGTGGCAATTGCTTTTCGCCTGGGCTGTAAGGTGTGTGAACCCCATATATGCACCTGCGGCTCCACGGTGAAAGCAGATGGCCATCACGCTTTGAGTTGTCGGAGGTGCACTGGGAGGTTTCCGCGACACCACGCTCTGAACGATATCGTTCGCAGGGCCCTGATATCAGCGAACGTTCCCTGCGTGCTTGAGCCTCCGTGACTTAGTAGGTCGGACGGGAAGAGGCCAGACGGGCTGATTTTGGTGCCCTGGAAGAACGGCAAGTGCCTTATTTGGGACGCAACCTGCGTCAGCACAGTAGCCGCCAGTCACCTTAGTCGCACCGTTAACGCCCCGTGTGCGGCCGCGGAAGAGGCTAGCTTAAGGAAGAGGCTTAATACACCGACCTGGAGCCGCTTTACAACTTCATACCGGTGGCCGTAGAGACTCTGGGGAGCCCATCATGGGGGAGTGGCTAAAGAGGCCACACGGTGGCCTCTCGTTCTGGCTGACGCAGATTATCACCGACCATGGATGCTTCGGGCGGTATCTGCATCGGACCGCGAAGAAAGAGCCAACGTCCGAGTGCCATCACTGCGACGCGAGCGAGAACTCGGCGCTGCACACGCTCACCGAGTGTCCGGCGTGGGAGACACCGAGACGGGAGCTGGTGGCGACCCTGGGAGTGAGAGTTCTCACGCTCGCCACTTTGCTCGCAGCGATGGTTCGCTGCGCGGATGCGTGGGCCGCCGGTGCCTCCGTCTGCGAGCAAATAATGCTCGTGAAGTGGGCGGCGGAGCGGGAGCGAAGGAGAATCGCAGACCATGCGGCCCACGAGGAGCGCAGGAGAATCGTTAACCGCGCAGCCCGCAACGAGCGGCGGCAACTCGGGCGTCGGAGGTCGCAGAATGACCTCCATCCCGCATGAGCGCGGGCCTGGGGGTGACGGGTGGAGCCGCCTGTCACCCTAGCAGAAGCAGGTCGCGGCGGCGGCGCGCATTACGTGCCTCCCCATACCCGGGGGTGAGTTGGGGACTCCGTGGTCCCCACACCGGAAGAGGGCCACATCGAGAGATATGGCCCTGGGTCGGCCGGGGTGCGAGGGATATGACTAAGACAATCTCACCTCCGGCAACTGACGGCCCACAGAATGCGTGCGTTTTAGTCGGTTCGAGTCCGACATAACCTCCTCCTCCGGCTCCGGCGGAGGAGGTATCCGGGGGGAATTTTCGCACGATAAAAAAAAAAGACCGGGGAGTTGGGGCAAGGAGGCCAGAGCCTAAAGAAATTGGACAAAGACTGAATAATGCAACAGGGGACTATCGATCCGGGTCGTTCCTGGTGCAAAGGCTGGCCATCGCAATCCAGCATAGAAACGCGGCGAGTGTGTGAGTGGGCACTTTTCCACCGGAAACGGTCAGAAACGGGCTATGTTATTAGACATATTATATATTTTAAGTATATTCTTATATTGTATTATACAAATAAAGTAAATTTCGGTCACTTAAATAGATAAAATTGGCATCCGACATAATATCTGGCATCTCGCAGTAGACTGAACCGACCTCGAATCCACGCGCGACATGCGTTTTGTGGGTCCAAGTACCTACCCGCGTTGGTTTGTGTTCTGTTGCTTGAGATAATAAATGCCAATTTTAATGCGAGGTGGAAGAAGTAAACTGATTTAAGTATGACATAAGTTTAATTATTAAATTAATATAAAGGAATCAAACGTGCAGATATTTATTTTATGCATAGAGAAAATTGTTCTAAATGGCATAAACACTAAAAACTGGTCAAGGATAATTAGCACAAGTCATATACTTCCATTATACTTATTCAGGTAAGATTGATTCAAGCGACAGAGATAATATTTAAATGTTCAAGGCAAAATGATCTAATAATCATACATTAATAAATCTGGTTGAAGCAAAATGAATTAACATCCATGTTAAATTATTTAAGATCAAGTAAAAACAATTCAAACGTCAAAACCATTTTATTTGATCCAGGGATTAATGGTTTAAACTACAGATAGTAGGAAAAAACGTTTTTTTTGATGGGTCTATATACATGCTTTGAAAAAAACAACCAAAATTGCTACACTTGATACCTCGTAAATAAAAAAGATACCCAAATTCGTAATGGAGCCAAGCGCCAAAAAAGTGCTCAGATTAACCTCAAACCCGGCTCAAACGACGCGGAAAAATTCCACGATTCCAATGATGTATATAACTCAATATCGCCCAAAGTGGCGCTTGAATCAATTCGCCTTTTAACCGTCGATATGGTGGGATCAACGGTCGTCGTACTGTATCATTTCTCAGGAACACATGAGTACAAGTTTCGAGTTCTTTGTATATGAAGGGTTGCTTAGATGAGTGTGATATTTGCTTCGGTGCTAGTGACGTCATCGTTTCAGTGAGTTGGCGAACGAATTCTGCGTCATCAATGTTTGGCTTGGTAGGCACAAAGAAATCCGACGGAATTCGAATTGTAGACCCATAAGTCATTAGTGCGGGACTTACAGATGTGTCTTGACATAGTGCTGTGCGTAGTCCTAGTAGTACTGTAGGTAATTCCTCACTCCAGTTGGTACCTGCTGATCTGGCCATCAGCGAAGCTTTCAAACATCTGTGTCTTCTTTCTAGGAATCCGTTTGCTTGTGGGTGGAATGGAGTTGTGCGTATACGATTAATACCTAGTCGTTGCATTAGTGTGCGAAATAATGACGATTCGAACTGTCTGCCTTGATCAGTTGTGATTCGTAGGGGACAACCGAATCGTGAGATCCATCCGTCGTATACTGCCTTCGTTACTGTTTCAGCGGTGATGTCACGAGTAGGTATAGCTTCAATCCATTTCGTGCATCGATCTATCATTGTGACTATGTATCGATATTCGTTTGATATGCATAAAGGTCCGACGATGTCTAGGTGCACGTGTTCGAAACGCGATGATTCTTGAAACTCACCAAGGGGACTGCTAACGTGTCTTTGAACCTTCGAGCGTTGACAACCAATGCATGATTTTGCCCAGGTGGTTACATCTTTATTCATAGAAGGCCAGAAGAATTTGGATGTGATAAGTTTTCTAGTTGCGCGAACGCCCGGATGACTTAGTTCGTGTTGTGCTTTGAATGCTATTTCACGAAAAGTCACTGGTAGGTATGGTCGAATGTTTGTTGTTGATACTTCACACCATATGGATATCGGTTGTTGACCTCCAGGGAGATTTACGAGAGTGAATGTGAGGTTTGATTGTTGTTTGCAGGCTTCTAATTCGGTGTCATTTTGTTGATCTGTCGCTAATTTGTTGTAGTCGATTGTGTTATTTAATATTTCGATCTCCGTGATTCGTGATAAGGCGTCAGCGGCTGTGTTGTACTCGCCTTGAATGAATTTGATACTTGTGCAGAATTGACTAATGAAATGAAGTTGTCTTTCTCTTCTTGGAGTGTCACTGTTGTTGGCTGATCTCGTGAGTGCGAAGGTTAGAGGTTTGTGATCAGTATATATTGTGAGTTCATTACCCTCTATCAGTCGTCGTAAGCTTTTCACAGCGGTATACATAGCTAGTAATTCGCGATCGTATACGCTGTACCTTCGTTGTGTGTCGTTCATATTTTTAGAGAAGAATGCGAGTGGTTTCCATATTCCGTCGACTTTCTGTTGTAGTACCGCGCCGATGCCTGTGTCTGAAGCGTCGGTGAGTAGGCATAGCGGTGCGTTAGGTATCGGATGGGTTAATGAGGTTGCATCGAGAATACTTTGTTGACATAGTTGAAATGATTTTTCGGCTTCGGGTGTCCATTGTATGGGTGATTTATCGTTCTTCTTGGCATTGTGTAGGTATTTATTAAGTAGGTGCTGATGGTTAGCTTGATGGGGTAGGCAGCTTCGATAGAAGTTGATCATACCCAGAAATCTTCTTAACTCTTGTACTGTAGTTGGTTTGGGATATTGGAGTATGACTTGAATGCGTTCGTCTGTGGGTTTGATTCCGTCTGATGAAACTTCGTAACCGAGGAATTGGACTTTTTTCTTGCTGAATTCGCACTTATCGATGTTGAGTGTGACGCCATATTGATTTAAGCGCTCGAGCACTCGTTTTACGTTGCGTTTGTGTTCTTCTTCGTTGTCGTCTGAGTATATGAGTAGGTCGTCTATGTAGCAGTAGCATATGTCATCGAGGCCGCGTAGTACTTCGTGCATGAACCTTTGAAATGAAGCACTACTGTTTACTAAACCGAAGGTCATAACTTTGAAGGTAAAGCTTCCGAATGGGGTGGTTATAGCTGTCTTGGGGATGTCTTCTTTTTCGATAGGTATACTGTAATATGCCATTTTCATATCGAGCTTCGAGCATAATACTTTTCCGTGCAGTTGGTAGGTGAAATCTTGTATTCTAGGTATTGGGTATCTGTCGGGGATTGTGACAGCATTTAATCTTCTGTAGTCGCCACATACACGTAAAGAACCATCTTTTTTCTTTACCACGTGCAGTGGACTGGCCCATGGACTGTTGGCTGGTTCGCATATACCCATTTCCATTAACTTTTCGAATTCTAATTTGGCAGCTTTGTACTTGTCTGGTGGTAATGGTCGCGGTCGGGAGTATATAGGTGAACCTTTAGTTTCTATGCGGTGAGTGACGCTATGTTTTGCAGTTGACTTGATTGCCATCGGACGTAATATGTCTGGGAATTGCTTCAAGATGTCGTGATATGCGTGATTTTGGTTGATAATATAGACTGATTCTTCTGTGCTCTGTACCTTAATAGTGTTCACGGTGAGGTCTGTGACACTATCGATGAGTTTCTTTTGATGCAAGTCGACTAGTAATTTGTGTTTTACTAGGAAATCTGCGCCTAATATTGACGTCTTCACATCGGCAACTATGAATGTCCATTTGTAACTTCTACGTAAACCTAAGTTGAGTTCTAATGTACGCTCTCCATAGGTTCGTATTTGTGTACCGTTTGCAGCAAATAATTTGTAATTGTTTTCTATAGGTTGTGAATATTTCTTGTTTCTTGCGGCTAACACTGAAATATCGGCTCCAGTGTCAATAAGGAATTTTTCTTTATTGTTTCTGTCTATTATACATAGGCGGTGGCCTTGGTTAACATCGACGCCCGCCACAGTCGATGTATTGCTTAGTTTTCCTGTTGCTTTGTATTAGTGTTTGTATTTGTATTCGTATTTCTTTTAGCGCATGGTTCTTCGCATTTACGAGCATTATTACCGAACTTGAGGTGGTAATAGCATAACCAATCCGGATCGCCTGGCTGTCGACGTGTTGAACGCGAGTGTGAACGCGCCCTTATGTTGCGCCTATCGTCAAAGCGCTCGTTGCTACGTGGTTGGCGATGCGGGTTTTGCGTCGGTCGAAATTGGTTCGAACGTAATTCTGCTACTTCGAGGGATAGTTTCTCTATTTGTTTGGTAATTAAGTCGAGTTGTAGTTTTTCGACTGTAGTAGATGTGCTAGTCGTTTCGTTCTGAGATGGATTTGATACGGGAATCGCAGTAGTGATAGCGGCGGCTGTAGCGGGTTCGAAGTGCTCTATCATTTTGTCAGCCATAGCAGATAGGGTTTCTAGTGATGACTCTGTATTTATTGATAGTATGCCACGTATTTGAGTAGGTAAATGATTCAACCATATGACTCGGAGTGCTTCGTCGGTTAGTAGCTTCCCACTTAATTCTCTCATTTTTCGTAACAGCTGACTAGGTTTAGAATCGCCAAGTTCTAGGCCACTAAGTAGCTTTTGAAGCTGACGATGATCTGATTCTTGGTATGTTGATATGAGTCTGTCCTTTAATTTGGTGTATTTGCCATTAGCGGGTGGGTTGAGGATGATATCTGCTACTTGTTCTAGATCATTGCAACCTAGCAGTGGCATGACTAGGTTGAATTTTTGTTCTTCACCTATTTTGCTTGCCGCGATGGCCGCTTCGAACTGAGCGAACCATAATCTAGGATTCTGACGCCAGAATGGTGGTAGACGTGCGGGAAGAGATATCATGGCGACTTCGCTGGCTGGTTTGGTATCACTACCTGATGGTAGCGATGGTGGTGGTGGGCCGCCTTCTGTAGACATGATGTCTGTAGGTAGGTACACTAGGTAGGTACACTAGGTACGGTAATCAGCTGTGCGTGCAGTAGTGCGCTGTGATACCGTAGGTACGTAGGTATCAGCTGTTCGGGTCGTCGGGGGTCACCAATGTCGGTCTATGGCCTTCGCCTAACCAGACCTGATGATCAGCTGACGCCAAGTCGGTCTATGGCCTTCGCCTAACCAGACTCGGCGGTCAGCTGATTGTAGACCGAACGCGAGTAGCAGCTGATTGGTGATCAGCTGAAGGGTCACTGACCCGAGAGGTAGGTACTGATCAGCTGACCCGTAAGGTAGGGATCAGCTGAGGGGTCACTGACCCGTGAGGTAGGTACTGCCCTAGTAGGTAGCTATGCCAGCTGGCTGATGCCTCTAGACCGGCTGGGTTCAAGAAGTGAACCCTGTCCGTTGCTAGAGAGCTCTGTCTGTTTGGACCGGAGTGTTACCGTAGCCAAAAGTAAAAGCCAGAGCATGGAACTGATTATTTTATTCAACAAAATGGGCTACTAATATACAATAAATCGTCATTCAATATCCATGCAATTAAGCGAGCTTACAAACTATCTACACCAATCACCGTTTAGTATTCTATTTACATAAGGAATCTTAAATCTATTATATACAATACAGTTCACAAATACGCCGTGTGGGGCGCTTATCTTTCGCTATAAATATAAACTGGGTGCGCAGAGGTGCGCCAGCTATAAATATACGAAGACCGTGTGTCGCTCCGCACTCGACGAGACTCTTCACTGCGTACGGACGTGTTTGGGGCTCCGCATTTCGGCACTGCTGTTATCGTATGATAATGTTGATCTTGTAGGTAAAGTAAGTAAGTAGGTATTATGTATGTTCCTACAAAAGAAATAATTTTTCCTCGAGTTCTTATTGTACACTGTGGCATTTCACACCATTTATATGCCATTTTGCCCACTAAATTTCAAATTTTAAAGCACATGTTGTTAACAAACGCCTTTGATTACTAGTAAATGACGTCACACGCATCGCACACCGACGACGACGCCATATTGAAGGATAGCGTTTTTCGCGCACTTTTGATAATTTAAACTTTATCATAGGGTTTTTAACATAATGTATTGTTTGTAAACAGAAATATTGATGTGGTATGTTTATAATATAATAAGGAATCATTTAAAAATGGTTTTCCAAAATTAGTCAAATACGTCTTGACATTTTATCCTGCCCGCTGCATCGACTTTACAAAATTAACACGAGTTCATTCAATCATTCCAGGCGTGGGAAAAACCTCTCTTACTTATTTGATTGCCCACAATAAGTCCCTCGTGTCGCCAGGATGGACCGTCGGCTGTTCCGTAGAGGTGAAGCTTCATCGATACAAGGAGGGTACACAGGCACAAAATACATTTTTTGTGGAACTATGGGATGTTGGCGGTTCGAACGGACACAGAAATACTAGGAATGTATTTTATCAGCCTACACACGGTACGTTAATTTTTGCGTAGCGCTATAAGGTGTGATTCCGAAGCCTACCGCATACGACAATGACAGACGCATGCAGCAGATGCAGCGTTTCCATTAATTGTTAACCTCCGATACGGAATATAGGGACCATTGAGAAGCCGCAATGAGAGCCGCGCATGTGCTGCGTGCGTTGGCAGTTCTGCCGTCTGCTAACAAAAAGGCAGCTAAGTGCAAAAACGTATTTTCGAGAAAACGCAAAAACAAGTGGGAATTGATGTCTCTTGAAAAGTGTGCTACCTAGGAACAAGGTTGCAAGTTATAATTGTAGGCATAGTCTTTGTGCACAATATGTGATATATTTTATTAATTTATATTCATTATATTTTATTTAAATTTGTTTTCTAACTTTTAGCTAAGCATTCTTTTTCATTTTTACGTAATATACTGCACTTTAAGGCCGCTAACCATACCTTAACTGCTTTATAGCAAAGCAATTTTTTTGTAGCTGCCACGTTCTGTACTTATAGTAAACGTTAACAAAATATACTTAGTTATAAAGCAGTTAAAGGATTTTAACAGTCTTACAGCCTAGTAGTTAACACTTGGCGGACTAACTTCCCTTACTTAGAAAGCAGTTATGGGATTTTAAACGCTTTTCAGCTTGGTATTGTAAAACATATTTCTATACTGGTTCTCCTATTGCTTAACTAGAAGGCAGTTAAAGACATCTCGCTCGCAATTGACTGCCTTTTAAGTAAGCACTTCCGGATCAAAAGTTGAGAAGTTAAAAACTATTTTATGAAATCAGAACTTTATTCATTAAAAAAGAACAGACAATTAGACCTTACTAAACTTATCAAATAGCTTTATTAATTAAACAATACAAAATAAAAATAAAGACAACTTAATCAAACTTTTACTAATCTTATTCAGTAATATAATCAGTATTCGCGAAACCATAGGACAAAGAATATGAACATTATTTTTATTTTTTTTATTTTTTAATAATTATGTATATTATTTAATTAATTAATTAAATGCAACAATGTTAAGAAGCCAGCCAAACTTTTGTATGTAGATAACCCGCCAGGGATATTGTCTGGTGCAAAGGAGCCCAGAACGCTGGCCGCATTTCCTCGTTTAATTGAAATGGCTAGCCTTTGCCCCAGGTACGAGCCGGAGCGAGAGTCCCCAGTTTTTTCCCTTAATCGTCGACCTATATCCACCACCAATTTCTTGGCTTCTGTGCCCCAACTGCCCATGGTCTCGACCGCGACCGGTGCCACGATATATTGTGGCTCGAAGGCTGCATACTTTGCGAGTTTTGTACTGGTCGCGTCTTCGGTCGCGGGTGCGGGGAAAAGAGTCGTGCGGCCTAGGTGACTCGCAGCCACAGTATTGACGCAGGTCGCATCCCACACCAAGCACCTACGCCTCCTCCAAGGCACGAGAGTTAACCCATCTGGTCTCTTGCCATCCGACCTACATAGGCCCGGCGGCGGCTCAAGCATACAAGGAACCTCTGCCGAAATCGATGTCCGCAACAAGTCATTAATGGCATGGTGTTGAGGGAACCTGCCTCCGGCACGACGACAACTGAATGCGTGATGGCCGTCCCCCTCCACCATGGAGGCTGCATTATGGAGGTGCATTTATGGGTTTCACACACCCTGCAGCCCAAGCGAAGAGCCACTGCCACACGCAAAGAGTCATCGTTCAATAATGTACCCATGTGAGGCAAGGGCAGTACCTGCAGCCATGCCCCAGCCTCCGTCTGCGACACAGCGAGCAGTCTCGCCCGATCCGCTCAACTCGCCTCTCCCAAACGCCGCTCGTGTGCTAGCCTGACTCCCACCTCGTCCCAAGACTTTTGGATATGAGAAGCGGCCGGAAGAAGCGCACCATTATTGAGCGTCGACCAAATCTCTCACGCCTCGGACGCAAAGGGGTTGCTGGAGCCGACGCAGTCAAAGTGAATTATAAAAGCTACAAGACCCGCAACCCCATGCGTCGACGCAAGGAAAGCCGGAATGCCAACGTCCTGTGCGCGGCGTATCCCAAGGCCCCCGTATCGGATTGGCTGAGATGCCAGATCCCACTGGGACTCAGTGAAAGAAACGTTGAGGACAGACTCCACGAGTGTCTTCAAAGCGTCGTCAAAGGAGGAAATTTCTGCCGCGCACATCCAAGTAGGGGCCGTCCTTAGCAGGTATGTAAGCTTTGGCATAGCGAAGCACATGCGCAGCAAAGTCAAAGCCACATGTGCTGACAATCCCTCGAGACGACCCTGAGCGTTCTAGAACAGATTTTTACGCTCGTTTATGAACTCGGGGAGAGCATCTGGAAAGATAGGAGACCCTAGAAGGTGAAAATATTGTTTAATTAATAAATAAGAAAGATTTACTAAATCGTAATTGTTCATGTGGGCGTACTTTGATTCTTTTTGGCTAATATTAGACTCTCTGGCTCGTAAATTGTGGCGCCAAAAAGCAAGAGACGCGCCGCACGTCCGTCCGTCCTTGCACCCGAAGTGAAAATTAAGGAATTATCGCTTGAGCTGGTCAATCGCAAACTAAAATCACAAGCGTTTAACTGCTATTTAGTCTAGAATTGTCGTTTAGCTGCTCTCTAGCGATTGATATTTAGCTAAATACTAATTCCAATACATAACTTAAAGGCCGCTAGTGGCGTATAACTGCTTTCTAGTTTAGTTTAGTTTTAGTTTTTCTTAATAACTGCTTAGTAGGTAAGTAAATTTAGAAAAAATGATACATGAATTTGCCGTTAAAGTATGATAACGTCTTTCTAGAGAAGAATTGTGGCTTAGCCGCTTTTTAATTAAGGAAGTAACGAAATCTACGTGGTTTAACTGCTCAGCAATGTTCTGTATCTCTAAAACTATTAATGATAGAAAAATGAGTCTTAGACCAAAAGATAGAGCGTCGAAAGTTGTGTAAGACTGCATTAAAAAGTGAAAATCGACCAACTGTGGCTTAACGGCCTTTTAGTTAGTGTAGGGCAGAGTTGTCGGCTACGGAATCATACCTTTACACACTACTCACTATTCACTGAATTATGGTAAAACGTAAATATAACTGATGATTATAATTTGGACTTCTTTTTCATGAATTGACTGCCTGTCTTAGTTTTGCACGGATTAGAAATAGTTATTTGTTATACAAGAGTGCAAAGTTGCTTTTTAACCGCGTGTTCAGTTTTGATGACCGAGCAAGCGAAAGATTCTGAATTTGAATTCACAAATTAGAATCTTGAGCGTTAGCGAGGGAATCAAAAGAGCACAAGGTGAAAAATCTTTGCACTCGAGTGCAACACGTAACTTTTCATCCTACCTCAGCGAGGAAATAATGAAATGCTTCTCCTTCTTAGCGTTAATTCCCAGTCGCATCCGAAGCTTTCACCTCGGAGTCCGGGGTCCGCTTTACCAGTCTTAACTGCGGATTTGGCTGGACCTCGATATTTTCCGTGAAGCGACTGCCATCTGACCTCCACAACCCAATGGTGACATTAGACGATATCGAAGCATTGCAGCTAGACCGTTGTTGTTGAACTTTTTAGGGCTCCAACTACCCGTAACGACTGCCATAGATGTTCGTATGGCATCCGTGACCGACGGCTTAACGTGCTCTCCAAGGCACGACCAGACCAATGCAAATACCCATTTTCATGCATAAAAAATATTTGCACTGAGCGGGAATCGAACCCGTGCCTCCTGCGTAGCGGCCGCGTTCACTACCACTACGCCACGGAGGCTGTATAATATGTGTAGATATTAATACTAATAATGAAATACAAAAAAATAAAAATTCAACAACAATGTTCAACAATATGACGTGAAAAAAATTGATGCACGCAAAGTAAATTTAAAAAAAAAAAGTACACCAATGAGGTTTACATTTTTGGTGTACATTTACTTCTAAACAGAAGCACAGAACGGGTAGAAGCTAAATAGGGGGAAGCTATAAGTAGGTACCTATGAAAATTTCGTGCTTCCTACTTTCAAAATGAACGACTTCCATACAACCGTTCATCCCTTATGAAATTTTCAAAAGTACCATCTCTAGTAAAGAGCATGAAATGCCAAAATTACAGAATTAGGTACAGTACCTAGAGACATATTTATAAAATTAAGCCAGTTAGACAATAAAATTGTTGTGTTCATGTACTTTGTTCTCGTTTTCAGGTATTATATTGGTGCATGATTTAACTAATAGGAAAAGTCAAGTCAATTTACAAAAATGGCTGTCGGAAATATTGAATCAAGATAGTTCTAACCCGACGCAGCAACATGTAGACGTGGATCCTGAACAATTTCTTGGCTCTACCCAGGTAACTGAACAAGAAGCATCAAATACAACCACTGACGTTGTCTGCTTAAGGTGCGACTACAGCTCATGTTTCTCGCAACATTTTCACTAAAACATGCAACAAAACATGTAGAGATTTAGATCTCTATGGTTTTTTACAACATTCTATATTGAATTTGGCACTTTAGAGAAATAATTCTTACTCTTAAGTGCCAAACATTTCTCAACAAGCACCTTAGTGTAAGTATTATTTGTCTAAACTTTCTTCATCTCAACATCATCATCATCAAAAACAACATCAACAAAATCATAACTTAGATCTCTATGTTATATTGCTATATCTATGGTGTACAATAAAGACGTTTTTACTTACTTACTTAAAGTGCCAAACACAATAAAAAATGTTGTGAAAAACCATAGAGATGTAAATCTCTATAATTTTATGTTTTATTGCGTGTTTTTAGTGAAAATGTTGCGAAAAACATGAGCTATGGACGAACCTTTATGTAATATAATTTTATTATATACCTGTGTTATATTTTCAGATTCCTATTTTAGTTATTGGAACAAAGTTTGATTTAGCGGAAGAAAAACAACGAAAGAATCAGTATAGGAGGTTAGCCAGTAGCATAGCAGAGCAATGTGGAGCAGATGAAATATTTGTTAATTGTCACCAAGCGAGGTTTGTACCCATATCATTATGAAAGTATTAAGAACTAGCTGTTACCCGCGGCTCTGCCCGCATGGATGTCGGTTATCGCGACCAAACATAGCCTATGTCCTGTTTCAAGGTCAAGTTGGCATCAAAGAAACTTGGGGTGCTCAACAGGGCGAAGCAGTACTTCACTGCGGGGCAACGACTCCTCGTTTATAAGGCACAGGTTCGGCCCCACATGGAGTACTGCTGTCACCTTTTTGCCGGAGCGCCTGCGTGCCAGCTTGACCCTTTCGACTCGGTACAAAGACGGGCGTTGAGGCTCGTCGGCAATCCCATACTCACAGGCGATGTGAAACCTCTCAGTCTCAGGAGAGACTTTGCTTCACTGTGTGTGTTTTACCGCCTATACAATGGTTTGTGCTCAGATGAATTGTTTGACATGATGCCCACAGCTACATTCTATCATCGCACTTCTCGTCATAGGCGGGGAGTTCATCCTCACACATTGCGACCGGAAACGGTGCGCACTGTGCGGTATGAAAGGAACTTCATCCCTCGCACACTCAAGCTGTGGAATGAACTCCCCGCGATGGTTTTCCCAAGCGACTACAATATGGGGTTCTTCAAGAAGGGCATTAGAAGGTTTCTTCAGGGTCGGCAGCACGAGTGTGACGCCCCTGGTGTTGCATACGTCCATAGGCCACGGTAACCACTTTCCATCAGGTGGGCCGTGTGCTTGTCTGCCACCTAAGTGGTATAAAAAAAAAAGATAATCTACCCCTATTCCAAATTTCATCAAAATCGGTTCTGTGGTTTAGGCGGGAAAGCGTAACAGACAGACATACTTTCGCATTTATAATATTAGTATGGATTTGTGTCGATTCTTAATATATATTATATTTAATATTTTTGAACTTGATAAATAAAGAATTTGTGTTTAAGAATGCAGCAACTGTTTAATTATGTTCCAGGTCTTTAGCGCCAGCTACAAGTAATTCTGTCAAGTTAACGAGATTTTTTGATAAGGTGCGTTTTTCTTCTTTTTTTTTCTTTTCATTGTACCTAATACGTTTAGGGCTTTTTTCACCAATTGCAAGTAAACCGACAAGTAAATCACTCGTAAAGTCCATGCCCATGGCTACATTCTATCATCGCACCTCGCGTCACAGAATACCTGATCCATCGTCACACGTTGCGACTGGAAATAGTATGCACAGTCAGGTATGAAAGGAACTTCATCCCATGCATGCTTAAACTGGGGAATAAACCCCCTGCTGTGGTTTTTCCAAGCGTTTGCAGTACCTTCTTATGCCCTTCTTAAAGAATCCCAGTTCTTTAAGAAGGGCATTAGAAGGTTCTTACGGGTTAAGGCGAATATGACGCCCCTGCCCCTCTAGACAAGTGGCAATTCGTCGGCCGGTGTTTTGTCGAATAGAATGCCAAATGTACGGGATTTGACGTATATGACAGGCGTCAACGAATGTCAAAAACGTCAAATCCTATACATTTGTCATTCTATTCCATGATACGCCGAGCAACAAATTGCCACTTGTCCATAGGTCACGGTGATAACTTTCCATCAGGTGGGCCGTGTGCTTGTCTGCCACCTATGTGGTATAAAAAAAAACCTTTGAGTATTTAACCGCCATTAGTATCGACCACGACCAAACTAATAATAGTTCGGTCGTGTAACTGTATTTTAGTTTGTACTGTGGTGTGCGTAATAACTTCGTATCAAAGTAGTAGTGATGTGTGTACCTTTTGCCCCGCCGGAAACGGCAGGATAATTTCTTCGCGCAAAGGCTAGTGAAGACATTTTTAAGTTAAACCAACGTGTAACTTATTCACTACACCTTCTACCAATATGTTTCTTTCACTAACAGCAAGTAAACTGGCGAGTACTTGCAAAGTGATGTCACGAGTCACAACACATTTGCATTTCACGATATTCAAGTAACACTTGCACAGACTAAACCGAAATCTAAGGCCTTATTCACTACACCTGAGTCCTACTACAAAATTATATAAATTATAATACGGAGGATAATATTTTCAATATCCAAAACTACGTGTACTCGCCAAAAGTTAAATACCACGACTGTCAAAGCTCCCTGTAAGGGTATGCTCAGGGCTCAGGTAGTTCGCTTGTAGCGTCATTGTCCAATCATGGAACGGTAATTGTCTCGGCCACTAGCGCACATTTGCTCGAACCTCAAAGAATTAATCACCACGGGGTAAAATATGTCTTGTGGTCAACAGTACCACGCGCCGTAAACGATTTCAGCTACTAATAAAGGCCCTACCAAAAAAATTACACAGGGTATATGGATATACCTGTTACGTGAAAATTTCCATAGAAAATTTGGACATAACAACGGTATTTAATGAAATTTCAAATCACAATTTAGTATGCTAACTATTCAAATTAATTTACATTGGAAAAAGTGAATGCTCAGGCGGGACTCGATCACGTTCTGCTCAAAGCGTGATTCTGTAGCTCAGTGGTCAGAGCATTCCCCCTGTAAAGCGCCTTTTAGACGGGAGAGTTTCTAGCACGTTTCGGTTTCGTTCACTAGCGTCGCCATAGGTACCATTATCGTATCAAAACGTTCACACACAGGCAAGCACTAAATTCTCGCCTATGATTATATAATACGAGATTCGTCAGTGGTCACCTGTAATTGTTGCGAATGTTTAGATTTAGACGAAGCAACTTTTTTCTGTCCTTTCAATAAATCGTATCTTGCAGGCGAGTAACTCTTCTCGTCTAAATGAGCCTTAAGGGACTATTCGCGGGTTCAATTTCCGCCTGAGCAATGAGCATTCACTTTTTTCAATCTAAATCGACAACAGCTGTAGGTACCTATATGAATAAATAAATAAATATTGTAGGACATTCTACACAACGCTTTCTAGACCCAAAGTAAGCATAGCTTAACTATAGCTTGTGTTATGGGTTCTAGAATGCGGATAAACATACATAGATACATTTTTCTTTCGTAAATACATACATATTATACATAGAAACACCTAGACCAATGCAAATATTCATATTCATGCATACAAATATTTGCACTGAGCGGGTATCGAACCCGCGCCTCCTGCGTAGCGGCCACGTTCACTACCGCTACGCCACAGAGGCAGTCTGTACCTACCCTGTGTAATTTTTTATTAGTACCTAAGGGCCTATAACTACACATCACTGGCCAATTTAACTTATAAAATACTCAATGTCACTTTACATTTCAGGTAATAGAGCGGCGATATTATTCAAGAGTCAGTCCGTTTGCGGACAAGAGGCGCATACCACCGTATATTATGGCAACATCGACACCTTTATCAAACAACAGACCTTCCCAGTACATGAGCCCACGATTCTACCATATGGACTAATATTAATGTTCTGTTAGTTAGTCTAACTCTTGTATCATTCCACATTTGTAATATAAGTTTGCTATCATCATAAATGTTTATCATTTAATTTTCTAATTAGTTACTGAAAAAAAAAGCAATGTGATCGTTGACGATCACCAAAGCCCCACTAGGGACCACGCTTCTCATGTATCCTTAGTCCTCACACGAGAAGCTGGCTTACTTACCGCCAAAAAAGCGGGCTTGCCAGTAATCGTGGCAAAAAAAACCTGTCGGGTCAAACGGTTCACACGTCTTTTCTTTGTCGCACCATGAAGATTTAGAATTCTTTACAAGTACACGTGTTTCCTTCTTCCTACAATCTCGGGTCTGTTAAGCGATGCGTGATAAAGCATCCGAGTCCGTCAACCTGAGGGCTATTATTTTATTGACATCTGTAATGGTGGCCAGATCGAGAAAAATCTCGGGTATGAGCCCGAGATTTCTCTCGATCTGGCCCTCTTCCGGTGTGGGGACCGCGGAGTCCCCAAAGATTTCATAAGACTTAGTAATTCACATAGATTTCGATTGGAAAAAAGAAAAAAGATTGAAAAAATATCCTTGTAATGTTCAAAATTTGAGGGGTTATGGCTTTTTAATTTGTTGTGCAGGTACCCATTTTCTTATAGTGTGAGAGGCTATAAAAAAATCTAAATCCTACACATAACAGGTGTTAGGTAAATTAAGATAAAAAAACAAAATTGTAATAATTTATTTATTAAATAACTGCATTTCTTACAAAATTAAACAGATGTTAAGGTATTGGTAGGCAAATGTTGCATCGTTGTTTAAAGGGCCCAAACGCGGACATAATCGACTTGCATAGACGCATCAGCTCCGTCATTGATGTTCAAGTTCCATGTAGGTTCCCATTGGTGGCGCGCCCACCAGAAGTCACGGAATGCCTGGTAAAAATATTTAATGTGTAATCAAGAGAATAATGTACCTACCTAACATTAAGGAGAATATAGTCGTGAGAGACTTGATAAAATAAATTAATATCAACGAAAACATAAATACAAAAATACTTTCTTTTCTGCTACATTCTGTAGTATTTACTGACCTAAAAAATGTCACGAGTAATTAATTAGGTACACTCAGGAAGTTCCAGGGAAAGTAAGCTGTCTTGAAACCCGCATCGCTTGGTATCGATATATTAATCAGAAGTAATACCTATTTAAAATATTGAAACTTACCGTGGGTGACTGGTTCGACCAAGGCTTAGGGGTAGGGTTGGAGACACCATCAGGGAAGAATCCATTGGTACCGCCAACGGCCACATTCATGAGGATGTAGAACTGGAAACATTAAAAGTGAAAATATTTCATGAAACTTTGGTTGTTAGGTCATCATCATTTTCACCTAAGTTAATACATAATAATAAAAAAAATGAGTAGGTGGATAACATGGTGTAATACTAGATTTTGCAAAATAAATGATTTTATCGATGAAAGTAGTTATTTTGACTAATTTTTTACTTTCTTGCAATTAAAATATACCCATTTATTCCTAATACAAACGAGACGTGACTGACGATCTGAAGAAGGTGGCTCGGACAAACTGGATGCAGGAGGCGGAGGATCGGGAGCAATAGCACACATTGGAAGAGGCCTTTGTCCAGCAGTGGGCTACATTACGCTAATTGATGACCTAATACAAACAATGCCACTTATAATGTTATAACTGTGTTATACCTTTTCGTCGAAAGGCGCCATTCTTGATCCGAATCGCCATGGGTTCTCGAGGTTAGGGTTGCTGCCGAAACCACCATGCGCCCACATACCGCCAGCGCCAGGTGTGATGCGGCCGATTTCGATATCGTCAATGCTGAACCTTAGGAAATCTGTAAAACAGAAGGTAATTATTAATGATATGCCATGGATATGCCTTTAGGTAGGTACTTTTTTTTTCCAGATGTTTGCACCATATTTCCTTCTTTTTCCAACAGTTCTCATACTGTTCTCCTTTTTAGAAGCCATATACACAGGTGTATGATATTTTTTTCAACTTTCTATGAAAAGCTACATAGGTAGGCTACCATATACTCTAATTCCATAATAAACATAGGTACCTACGTGTTTTTATTATGGAATTAGAGTTATTTAATGTGGAATTAGATGTTATTAGAGAAGTACCTATCTGTGTGTCTGTACCTAAGTATTTCAATTGTTAGCTAGATTGAGTACTATAACGTACCTGGGGTCCATTCCATCTGGTAGCGATGGAAGTTGCTGTTATAACCGTTGGTGTTCCTGCGTACCCAGTGAGCGCGGTCCCAAGCGTTCAATCCTGTGTGAGGGCCAAAGTGAAGGGTGGAGCCGGCTTCCTGTATAAACGTACAGAGTGATTCTCGTATAAATGTGAACCTACACTAATATGATATTCAGCTACCAAATTTAGTTTTGTTAAAAAGCATAGGTACAGTCGACAAAGAAGAAATGGTTGCATTTTTTCATATAAATTTTCATATAAAGTTGTATGTAAAGGTGCAACCGTATTTCCTTTATCGTCTGTACATAAAAAAGTTGTAGGTAAGTGTTGTAAAAGAACATTAAAATAGGTTTTGACTGATTTTTAGAAATCTTTATCTCATCTCAAATCTTTATCTAGTTTAGTACCTAGTTAGAAAGAGTTTGTGCAGTAAAGTTTTACTGGTAGTAAGCTTACCGCAAAAATCTGTTATTTCAGTCTATATAAAATTGTCAAATCGTCAGACTACCAGATAATGATAGCACTATTTGTATTGTTATAAATTATATTATTAGCTTACGTGTGTGCCGATGTGAACTCCATGGTGCAACATGTTTCGGTTGCCTCGGGATTCGACTAAGTCGATTTCTCCGGAAGCAGGCCAGGATCCATAAGCATTGTAAGCAGGCATCAACCAGATGGCTAACATAAAAAAAAAACAGAATGTAGAATTAGGTATAAATCGGTATATACTTAATATATATATAAATACATACAAATATAAGAATAATAGGACGAATGCGATCAACAGTGGATAAAGCAATGAACGAAAAAGATTTAAGAGAGGAGGGTGAATGGCCAACCCTGTAGGGTCGATTCAGGCGTATTTTCGTGCTTATATCATTTAGATTGAGTACGTTTTAAGGAAAGGTCAAGAGTCAAGAGTATCCTCTCGGTAAAGAGCCGGTAGCGTGCATGTATGGTAACAATGATGAAAGTAGAATTATTGAAAGGTGTAGGCAACCGACGGCCCACAGACGGTGTGCGTTTTAGTCGGTTCGAGTCCGACATAACCTCCTTCTCCGGCTTCGGCGGGGGAGGCATCCGTGGGGATTTTTTCGCACGACAAAAAAAAAAAAGGTAAGTAGGTACGCCAGGCCATGATGAATGGAAAGATGTTGTCACTACTTACCCTAATGGGAAAGAGGCGTGACTATAAATAATAGTGATGTAAAGTGAATGTGTGGGTTCTGTAAGTTAAAAGGTGGTTCTGTAAATTACCTGGCCATAGCCAATCTCCAGCAGGCAACTTTGCGCGGGCTTCCATACGACCATAGCGGAAGCTGAAGGATTCTACGGTACGGAGACGTGCGCTCTTGATTGGGTTCAATATGTTTGTGTATGAACCTTGACGCTCACAGCCCCACCATTGAGGGTTTGTGCACCTTGAAATAATTAATGTTACTTAGTATAGGAAATTCATTTTAGAACAAAAGATTGATCAGGTCTTTTAGAAAGGACTCGGTCAGACTTTAGATGTTAGGTACACAGTTTGATCTCAATTGGTTGAGTAGAACCGGAGATATGACCAAAAGACGGGAAAAGTGATATCCATCCAGGATGATAAGTAGGTATCTACTAGCTGACTGTTTCTCCTTTATTAGCAGTAGGTACTTAATGAGCTAATGATACACGTCACGTCAAGTCAGTTAGGTAATTTAGGTAGGTACATACCTATCAGCGGGAGCACCACCTTCGACGTTCAAAAATCCAGAACTAAGGAATGCTTCACCGTACTGATCTGACATCATAGTGGGTCGGATGTACAAGTTACCACTGTGTGTGAATGAGTTCGAACGATTGTTGCTGTAATATTGGAACTCCCAGTTCTAAAAGAAATACAATTATTGACATGAGTTGACATAGTTTAATGCCATCAAAAATTAGGCTGAAGTAATTTTTTCAGTTGTGAGTCGCGTAATTTCGGTCCCTGCCCCCGATTGCATAGAAAACTTATGTGTGCAGACAACCGAATTTTATGAAAAACAGTTTTGAAACCGAATGCAGCAGATATTAAAAACTCATCCGGCTTCAGTTTTAATATTGACTAAGGCGACAGACTTACAATCGAGAGGTCGCAGTTTCGAACGCTAGCCAAGTCAAACATTTTAGCTAAGCCATTTGGGTAAAGGTAGGTGAAAGGTATGAGCTAAATAGGACTTACGCCACCGCCGGCCAAAGTATTTTCGTGTTGCCATTTTTCTACGTCGAGATGATTGAAGTCGTCAGAGAAGACCAAATCACCGGAGCAGACAGTGGCCGGTGCATGAGTGCCACTGACTGTGGTCACAGAGGGCGCGCAAGCCGCACTGAGTGAGGCGAGTGCCAACACACCCGCTACTACGAACAACATATCTGTAAGCAAACGGTTATTGTTATTTATTGAATGAACTTGTAAAGCATTTGTTATGCTAACTATTCAAATCATTTTGATTTAAAAAAGGAATCGACCTGAGGCGGGACTCGAACCCGCGATCTTTCCCTTATATTATCTACAGGGGGAATGCTATAACCACTAAGCCACCGCGGCCCGCCCGAAATCGATCCACTTCTGTTTATTTATTTGTTATTTACTTAGTTGTAATCTAAAAAACATGCCCGCTCTACCTACACGCTCAATTTTAAACATTTTCAAAATTCACCACGGACTGCGAAAGAGCACACTGCTGTTCCTCGGAGAGCACGTTAAGTCATATCGGTCCAGTTGTTATAGGAAAATCTACGTCACTCCGACAACTGGTTTAACTACAATAGGTACTTCGATATTACCAATGGGTTATGCAGGTCAGATGGCAGCTGCTTCACGGAGAATATCGAAGTTCAGCCGCGTTGTAATTAGACTTCATAAAGTGGACCCCGAGCTCCAAGGCGAAGGCCTCGGATGCGATCGGAATTGACGCAAGGAGGACGATGCACTGTGCCGTTACTCTGAATTTATAATGTGTGCGATTCTGCACAGTTTTTAGATTTGTTCTGGCACACACGCTTCGATTTATTGGTTCAGTTTAAACTGACAGAAAAGCCTATGCTAAGAGCACAAAATCGATGTACCTAATTATTTTGTAATTTCGTTAATGTTTTACAGCATTGACATAACAATAGTGGTTTAGGTACCTAAGCGTATAGAAACCGATTAAGCCGTTCATGTCTCTACTATGCTAATTACGTAGGAATACGAAGGAACCTTTTTTTTTTTTTTTAAAAAGAATATTAGCAACCGAAATTACTAATATTCCCGTTAACCCCTCCAACTAAGCTAAATTGCTTGTGCTAGGAGTGGGTTCACGTCGGTAGTGTAATGGCCAGGATTCGAACCCGGGACCTCTCGATCGTAAGGCCGACTCCTTAACCACTAAGCTACCGACCTTAAAGAAATCTTACTAGACTTTTAAAAAAAGCACTTCAAACTTAGGATACACCCCTCTTTTTGCGTAGGGGGTTAAAAATAATGAACTATACAGGAAGTCTCAAATCTTATAAAGCTGTAATGGTGGAAAAAAATGCTAGCTAATGTATATTTCAAAGGAAAAATAAATCTGACTTTTCGGAGGAGGCTTCTACCCAATGAAAGGAGTTCATGTAGAATAATAAATTAATTAGCATGCACTATCGTAAACACGCGCAAGCATCGCTACGACTTATTATAAAATTGAATATTAAATGTTACTTTAACAATACCTACTGAATTTGAAAAAATCAAACAATACAAACTGTAAACTGATAAAACGCTAATTTTACTAAAACTTTATGTATTTAAAAAATAAAAAATGATTATTATAAGAATCTTGGATAGATTATCTACATAGATTTTTACGAATTAACTTGGCTTCAAATTTAAAAAAAACATGAATTAATTACCTATTACAAATAGGTAATATAAAACTTAATTAAAGTCGACTTCGTAGAATAAATAATAACTCACTACCTACTAATTAATTAGTTGAAGTCACTTACCGGCTGATAATGCTAGCCAATTATGCCTTGAAATAGGATTTATTGGAATTTATATAGAACTGCCACCTGCCAGGGATAATCCCAGCGCTTGATTAATTAATTATTAAGGCAGGGCCACACTGTGTCTTACTTGCTACTAAGTTAGTGCGATGACGAGACTGTCAGTATGTAAACATAAACCTTTTAAAGTTTGTCTTTACTTAGTCATAGCACTCAAGACTCATGTTGTACCTACTTATTTGGGATTTCCTCTACAGCTTAAGGCCGCATTTCTACCTGTGAGAATTTTAAAGAATGTAGCAAGTGCATTCATGACACCACTGTTTGTCAAGTGTTTCCTACCAGTACCTACTCCTATTATATCGACTATCTTATAGACTCCTAATAGTCTATAATACATTGTAAATCTAAAGAAGTCAACTCACATATTTGCATGACGGGTTTTGTAGGTTATACTTAGACCGTACGAATATTTGAGTTCTGGCATTCGCGGATAAACGATTAGGTATTTTTTTTTAATGGCTGACAGGTTCCGTTTGACCACTATCTCATCTGTTGGTAAGTGACGATTTAGCCAATGGTGAAGCACGCTTGCGTAGAAGGTAACCTATTTACTCTAGTCTTGAATACACCCATAATAGCTATCCAGAACCATAGATTCGGGCAAGGCATTCCACTCCTTGGCGGTATGCATGATAAACGTATCACCGAATCGTTTGGTACTTGTAAGTGGGATGTCCAAGGTGGCGGGTCAAGGCGGTGGAAGGGGCTGGGCAGAATTAGTTTTTGCAAATCCTGCGCACATTCCCCGAACTGCCGAGAGATATGCAACTCTTTGCCGATGTTCTAGACTCTGAAGCCTCAAATAGAGCATCGTTGTTGATGACCCTCCGGACCATCTGACCACCATGAACTTGCCATTGGTGGTGACTTGGAATTTCTATATCCCAACTGACTACCAGTGACCAAAAAACACAGTACTACTCCCATATCACCACCAGTGGTGAAAAGAGCCTCTTGGCCGGTTTCTCTAACGACTCAAGGGTTTCTAGCTAGTATTTGGCTGAACCGTCACAAAGGTGTGAAAGTATAGTGCAAAGGTTCCACGCACGATCGAACTTGTGCTTTGTAGAGGATGAGCAGTTGTTCCGGCGCGGCGGCGTGAAGTACCTACCTGCTGTCTCATTTTCGATAGGATTCCCAGCTTTTTTGCAGCCAGTAGAGCCGTTGCCTTAATGTATGGGCCAAAGGTGAGTGGGCTAGGCGAAACGCAAAGAAGCTTGACTGCTCGAGGCGGTCGGTTATCGGTACATTTACTTACGTTTTTGTTAAATGAATAAATCGGGGGCAAAGTGTTAAACGCAGTGGCGATGTCCAGGGACACCACCAACACCACCTCGCCCACGAGTGGGCATCCACGGTGGAGCACCTCTGGCGAAATCCATATTGGCCATTCGCTAGGTCGTGCTCTAAAGAGGTGCTCGACGAGGTGCTTTGCAATAACTCTCGGTCCTAGCGGGGGTTTTCTTGATCTTTAGCTTACGAATTGCTAGCTCTAATTCTACTGCGGGCACGTTGTCGTCATCCACGCTGGGCACCATGCGGCCTTGTTTGTGCCTTGACACGTAAGTTGTGTTTACTACTTATTTTCAGCATTTGCCCGTTTACGTAGCAAAATGAATATTTAAGAGCATTTAATGCTACCTTTAAAGACGCGACCAGGGTCAAAAAATTGCATTTTTTACTGACTGTCGTGTTCTCGGCTCTGCTCTCTCTCTCTGCTCTGTAAAAAAGTAGCGGTAAGAACCTACCAGCTATAAGATTCACGAATCCCTACGATTGAGTAGGATATTATTATTAAGAAAAAATTACACATGCAAGACTTTCATGAGAGCTCTTGTTAGTCGAAACGCAGCCTTAGATTCTATCTCGATAATAGTATTATCACATCAATAACGCTATCAAGTTAAGATAAATACCGTAAGTAGGTATTAATCTTAACTTGATAGGTACCTTGATAAATACCTTACCTAGGTATTAATCTTAATTAGGTACAATGGACGACATGCTCTAATCTACTATTTGCAATACCCAAAGGAGATTATTGACCATTATAATCTTACTATAAAATTTTGATCGATATCCTAAGTATCTATCTAGGTTATTTTTTTATAACCACCATTTGTGTGTGTTTTTTGATAACATTTACACGTTTTAGACATTCTTTAAATTGCCTAGGCATTGTATAGAATATCGGATTACACACATTGTCGGTAACATATACCTACATACACTGACCAAATTAATGATGTATTGAAAAAAGGGCAGGTCAGAAGCACTCGAAAGCGCTATTGTATTAAATTACCTTGAAATACATAGTATCTAGACTATCTAATCGGATTATTCCAAACAAAACAAAATAATAGGTAGGTATTATACTTACCACCAATCAAACTAATTATTTTGTACTAATTTATCGTTATCGCAACTTGTCAGATCTTTGATTTGTATATACTATTAATTATTAGGTACTATGGTAGGTATAATGTTAATCTGCGTAATTTCAATTCTTAGATCAAATAGATATACCTACTTATTAAGTTTGGTTACATAATATAAGGGTTTTGCAGGGTTAACCCTGCATAGAGGGAAAGTACCTACTCTAAATATTGGTGATAGCGCTTTTCTCAATTTTGTCTCATAAGAAACATCCTTTATTTTTTAAAAGAAACAAATGTATATTTATAGATTTTTGGAAACTCGCTTGCTTGACTCCGTAATCGAACTGGCAGAACCCGAAACACCTGTAGTATTTTAATGCTGACAGCTGTTAGACGAGTTTGTAGAGCCAGCAGTTTAGGTTCTAGTTGATGAATCAGTCAGGACAACTAACTTTATATTGTATGGATACAGTTTTGCAAGCATCTGGTTGATTTGGCAAGGTTAAAATCCCTGGCAAATGATCTGGCATATTTTTCACCGTATATTATGGCAACATCGACACCTTTATCAAACAACAGACCTTCCCAGTACATGAGCCCACGATTCTACCATATGGACTAATATTGATGTTCTGTTAGTTAGTCTAACTCTTGTATCATTCCACATTTGTAATATAAGTTTGCTATCATCATAAATGTTTATCATTAAATTTTCTAGTTAGCTACTGAAAAAAAAGCAATGTGTTCGTTGACGATCACCAAAGCCCCACTAGGGACCACGCTTCTCATGTATCCTTAGTCCTCACACGAGAAGCTGGCTTACTTACCGCAAAAAAGCGGGCTTGCCAGTAATCGTGGCAAAAAAAACCTGTCGGGTCAAACGGTTCACACGTCTTTTCTTTGTCGCACCATGAAGATTTAGAATTCTTTACAAGTACACGTGTTTCCTTCTTCCTACAATCTCGGGTCTGTTAAGCGGGGCGTGATAAAGCATCCGAGTCCGTCAACCTGAGGGCTATTATTTTATTGACATCTGTAATGGTGGCCAGATCGAGAAAAATCTCGGGTATGAGCCCGAGATTTCTCTCGATCTGGCCCTCTTCCGGTGTGGGGACCGCGGAGTCCCCAAAGATTTCATAAGACTTAGTAATTCACATAGATTTCGATTGGAAAAAAGAAAAAAGATTGAAAAAATATCCTTGTAATGTTCAAAATTTGAGGGGCTATGGCTTTTTAATTTGTTATGCAGATACCCATTTTCTTTTAGTGTGAGAGGCTATAATAAAATCTAAATCCTACACATAACAGGTGTTAGGTAAATTTAGATAAAAAAAAACAAAATTGTAATAATTTATTTATTAAATAACTGCATTTCTTACAAAATTAAACAGATGTTAAGGTATTGAGTAGGCAAATATTGCATCGTTGTTTAAAGGGCCCAAACGCGGACATAATCGACTTGCATAGACGCATCCGCTCCGTCATTGTGGTTCAAGTTCCATGTAGGTTCCCATTGGTGGCGCGCCCACCAGAAGTCACGGAATGCCTGGTAAAAATATTTAGTGTGTAATCAAGAGAATAATGTACCTACCTAACATTAAGGAGAATATAGTCGTGAGAGACTTGATAAAATAAAATAATATCAACGAAAACATAAATACAAAAATACTTTCTTTTCTGCTACATTCTGTAGTATTTACTGACCTAGAAAAACTCACAAGTAATTAATTAGGTACACTCAGGAAGTTCCAGGGAAAGTAAGCTGTCTTGAAACCCGCATCGCTTGGTATCGATATATTAATCAGAAGTAATACCTATTTAAAATATTGAAACTTACCGTGGGTGACTGGTTCGACCAAGGCTTAGGGGTAGGGTTGGAGACACCATCAGGGAAGAATCCATTGGTACCGCCAACGGCCACATTCATGAGGATGTAGAACTGGAAACATTAAAATTGAAAATATTTCATTAAACTTTGGTTGTTAGGTCATCATCATTTTCACCTAAGTTAATAATAATAAAAAAATGAGTAGGTGGATAATAATGGTGTAATACTAGATTTCGCAAAATAAACTAAATGATTTTATCGATGAAAGTATAATTATTTTGACTAACTTTTTACTTTTTTGCAATTAAAATATACCCATTTATTCCTAATACAAACGAGACGTGACTGACGATCTGAAGAAGGTGGCTCGGACAAACTGGATGCAGGAGGCGGAGGATCGGGAGCAATGGCACACATTGGAAGAGGCCTTTGTCCAGCAGTGGGCTACATTATGCTAATTGATGACAAACAATGCCACTTATAATGTTATAACTGTGTTATACCTTTTCGTCGAAAGGCGCCATTCTTGATCCGAATCGCCATGGGTTCTCGAGGTTAGGGTTGCTGCCGAAACCACCATGCTCCCACATACCGCCAGCGCCAGGTGTGATGCGGCCGATTTCGATATCGTCAATGAAGAATATTAGGAAAGCTGTAAAACAGAAGATAATATTAATGATATGCCATGGATATGCCTTTAGGTAGGTTTTTTTTTTCCAGATGTTTGCACCATATTTCCTTCTTTTTCCAACAGTTCTCATACTGTTCTCCTTTTTAGAAGCCATATACACAGGTGTATGATATTTTTTTCAACTTTCTATGAAAAGCTACATAGGTAAGCTACACTAAATAACTCTAATTCCATAATAAACATAGGTACCTACGTGTTTTTATTATGGAATTAGAGTTATTTAATGTGGAATTAGATCTTATTAGAGAAGTACCTATCTGTGTGTCTGTACCTAAGTACCTATTTCAATTGTTAGCTAGATTGAGTACTATAACGCACCTGGGGTCCATACCATCTGGTAGCGATGGAAGTCGCTGTTATAACCGTTGGTGTTCCTGCGTACCCAGTGAGCGCGGTCCCAAGCGTTCAATCCTGTGTGAGGGCCAAAGTGAAGGGTGGAGCCAGCTTCCTGTATAAACGTACAGAGTGATTCTCGTATAAATGTGTACCTACACTAATATGATATTCAGCTACCAAATTTAGTTTTGTTAAAAAGCATAGGTACAGTCGACAAAGAAAAAACGGTTGCATTTTTTCATATAAATTTTCATATAAAGTTGTATGTAAAGGTGCAACCGTATTTCCTTTATCGTCTGTACATAAAAAAGTTGTAAGTATTGTAAAAGAACAATAGAATAGGTTTTGACAGATTTTTAGAAATCTTTATCTCATCTCAAATCTTTATCTAGTTTAGGAGTTAGACAAGAGTTTGTGCAGTAAAGTTTTACTCGTAGTAGGCTTACCGCAGAAATCAGTTATTTCAGTCTATATAAAATTGTCAAATCGTCAGACTACCAGGATAATGATAGCACTATTTGTATTGTTATAAATTATATTATTAGCTTACGTGTGTGCCGATGTGAACTCCATTGTGCAACATGTTTCGGTTGCCTCGGGATTCGACTAAGTCGATTTCTCCGGAAGCAGGCCAGGATCCATAAGCATTGTAAGCAGGCATCAACCAGATGGCTAACATAAAAAAAAACAGAATGTAGAATTAGGTATAAATCGGTATATACTTAATATATATATAGATACATACAAATATAAGAATAATAGGACGAATGCGATCAACAGTGGATAAAGCAATGGACGAAAAAGATTTAAGAGAGGAGGGTGAATGGCCAACCCTGTAGGGTCGATTCAGGCGTATTTTCGTGCTTATATCATTTAGATCGAGTACGTTTTAAGGAAAGGTCAAGAGTCAAGAGTATCCTCTCGGTAAAGAGCCGGTAGCGTGCATGTATGGTAGCAATGATGAAAGTAAAAATAGTGAAAGGTGTAGGCAACCGACGGCCCACAGACGGCGTGCGTTTTAGTCGGTTCGAGTCCGACATAACCTCCTTCTCCGGCTTCGGCGGGGGAGGTATCCGTGGGGATTTTTTCGCACGACAAAAAAAAAAGATATGTAGGTACGCCAGGCCATGATGAATGGAAAGATGTTGTCACTACTTACCCTAATGGGAAAGAGGCGTGACTATAAATAATAGTGATGTAAAGTGAATGTGTGGGGTCTGTAAGTTAAAAGGTGGTACTGTAAATTACCGGGCCATAGCCAATCTCCAGCAGGCAACTTTGCGCGGGCTTCCATACGACCATAGCGGAAGCTGAAGGATTCTACGGTACGGAGACGTGCGCTCTTGATTGGGTTCAATATGTTTGTGTATGAACCTTGACGCTCACAGCCCCACCATTGAGGGTTTGTGCACCTTGAAATAATTAATGTTACTTAGTATAGGAAATTCATTTTAGAACAAAAGATTGATCAGGTTTTTTAGAAAGGACTCGGTCAGGCTTAAGATGTTAGGTACACAGTTTGATCTCAATTGGTTGAGTAGAACCGGAGATATGACCAAAAGACGGGAAAAGTGATATCCATCCAGGATGATAAGTAGGTGTCTACTAGCTGACTGTGTCTCCTTTATTAGCAGTAGGTACTTAATGAGCTAATGATACACGTCACGTCAAGTCAGTTAGGTAATTTAGGTAGGTACATACCTATCAGCGGGAGCACCACCTTCGACGTTCAAAAATCCAGAACTAAGGAATCCTTCACCGTACTGATCTGACATCATAGTGGGTCGGATGTACAAGTTACCACTGTGTGTGAATGAGTTCGAACGATTGTTGCTGTAATATTGGAACTCCCAGTTCTAAAAGAAATACAATTATTGACATGAGTTGACATAGTTTAATGCCATCAAAAATGAGGCTGAAGTAAAAGAAAGTAATTTTTTCAGTTGTGAGTCGCGTAATTTCGGTCCCTGCCCCCGATTGTATAGAAAACTTATGTGTGCAGACAACCGAATTTTATTAAAAACAGTTTTGAAACCGAATGCAGCAGATATTAAAAAGTTAAAAACTCATCCGGCTTCAGTTTTAATATTGACTAAGGCGACAGACTTACAATCGAGAGGTCGCAGTTTCGAATGCTAGCCAAGTCAAACATTTTAGCTAAGCCATTTGGGTGAAGGTAGGTGAAAGGTATGAGCTAAATAGGACTTACGCCACCGCCGGCCAAAGTATTTTCGTGTTGCCATTTTTCTACGTCGAGATGATTGAAATCGTCAGAGAAGACCAAATCTCCGGCGCAGACAGTGGCCGGTGCATGAGTGCCACTGACTGTGGTCACAGCGGGCAGGCAAGCCGCACTGAGTGAGGCGAGTGTCAACACACCCGCTACTACGAACAACATATCTGTAAGCAAACGGTTATTGTTATTTATTGAATTAACTTGTAAAGCATTTGTTATGCTAACTATTCAAATCATTTTGATTTAAAAAAGAATCGACCTGGGGCGGGACTCGAACCCGCGATCTTTCCCTTATCTACAGGGGGAATGCTTAACCCTTAAACCACCGAGGCCCGCCCGAAATCGATCCACTTCTGTTTATTTATTTATTATTTACTTAGTTGTAATCTACAAAACATGCCCGCTCTACCTACACGCTCAATTTTAAACATTTTCAAAATTCACCACGGACTGCGAAAAATAGCTAAGAGCACACTGCTGTAGGTTCCAGTTCCTCGGAGAGCACGTTAAGCCATATCGGTCCAGTAGTTATAGGAAAATCTACGTCACTCCGACAGCTGGTTTAACTACAATAGGTACTTCGATATCACCAATGGGTTATGGAGGTCAGATGGCAGCTGCTTCGCGGAGAACGAGCTCCAAGGCGAAGGCCTCGGATGCGATCGGAATTGACGCAAGGAGGACGATGCACTGTGCCGTTACTCTGAATTTACAATGTGTGTGATTCTGCACAGTTTTTAGATTTGTTCAGGCACACACGCTTCGATTTATTGGTTCTGTTTAAACTGACAGAAAAGCCTATGCTAAGAGCACAAAATCGATGTACCTAATTATTTTGTAATTTCGTTAATGTTTTACAACATTGACATAACAATAATGGTGTAGGTACCTAAGCGTATAGAAACCGATTAAGCCGTTCATGTCTCTTCTATGCTAATTACGTAGGAATACGAAGGAACCTTAAAAAAATCTTACTAGACTTTTATAAAAAGCACTTCAAACTTATAACACCTCTCTTTTTGCTTAGGGGGTTAAAAATAATGAACTATACAGGAAGTCTCAAATCTTATAAAGCTGTAATGGTGGAAAAAAAATGCTAGCTAATGTATATTTCAAAGGAAAAATTAATCTGACTTTTCGGAAGAGGCTTCTACCCAATGAAAGGAGTTCATGTAGAATAATAAATTAATTAGCATGCACTATCGTAAACACGCGCAAGCATCGCTACGACTTATTATAAAATTGAAAATTAAATGTTACTTTAACAATACCTACTGAATTTGAAAAAATCAAACAAAACGCTAATTTTACTAAAACTTTATGTATTTTTAAAATAAAAAATGATTATTATAAGAATCTTGGATAGATTATCTACATAGATTTTGGCGAATTAACTTGGCTTTAAATTAAAAAAAAAAACATGAATTAAATACCTATTTGTAACTTAATTAAAGTCGACTTCGTAGAATAACTAATAACTCACTAGGTACCTACTAATTAATTAGTTGAAGTCACTTACCGGCTGATAATGCTAACCAATTATGCCTTGAAATAGGATTTATTGGAATTTATATAGAACTGCTACCTGCCAGAGATAATCCCAGCGCTTGATTAATTAATTATTAAGGCAGGGCCACACCGTGTCTTACTTGCTACTAAGTTAGTGCGATGACGAGACTGTCAATATGTAAATATAAACCTTTTGAAGTTTGTCTTCACTTAGTCATGGCACTCAAGACAGTCAAGACTCATGTTGTACTTATTTGGGATTTCCTTTACAGCTTAGGGCCGCACATCTACCTGTGAGTGGCTGTGTGTGAGTAGTTAAAAAATGTAGCAAGTGCATTCGTAACAGTTTGTCAAGTGTTTCCTATACTAGTCGAAGTAAACTATTCACTCTAGTCTTGCATACACTTAAGTTATAGCTATCCGGAAACATAGATTCGGGCAAGGCATTCCACTCCTTGGCGGTACGCATGATAAAGGTATCACTGAATCGTTTGTTACGTTTTAAGCTGGTCGTTCGATGGTGGAAGGGGCTTCGCTTGACAGAATTAGGTTGTGCAAATGCGCACACTCCCCGTAGTGTATCCGGTAAAAAACCGAGAGACATGTAACTCTTCGCCGATGTTCTAGGGTCTGACGCCTATTCTCCATGTCTCTTGTCTCTTGGCCAGTTTCTCTAACGACTCAAGGGCTTCAAGCTGGCTGAATCGTCACAATGGTGCGAGTAGTATTCTATGTACGATCGAACTTGCGCGTTGTAGAGGACGAGCGGTTGTTCCGGCGAGAAGTCCTGTCTCACCTTCGATAGTATTCCCAGCTTTTTGCAGCCAGTTAAGCCGTTGCCTCAATGTATGGGCCAGAGTTCTCTTACCCTGGATGAGCTACCCTCATACGGTAGGGTAAGAGAAACGCCAAGAAGCTCGAGACTGTCGGTTAGCGGTAGGTACCATCAGGCGAGGCGAAGTCAAATTGACGTGTCCTATATAAAAAAAAAAAAAATAGAAGTAAATCAATGCCTTCAATATTTTATATACTACTGGTTGTCAGCTCGTCTGCTCGGCATGATTGTATAATGATTATTTATAAGGTACATTGCCATTATAGTTGTACTGGCTGTCGTGTTCTTGGCTCTGCTCTGTAAAAAAGTAGCGGTAAGAGCCTACCTAATAAAATTTACGATTCCCTACAATTGGGTAGAATATTAATATGTATTACGAAAAAAATAACATTTGCAAGACTTTTATGAGAGCTCTTGTTAGAAACGCAGCCTTAAATTCTATCTCGATAATAGTATTATCACATCAATAACGCATCACTAACAATCCTTATCTCAGGAAAGGTAGCGGGAACTGTCTGCAACCTTACCCAACAAGCCTTACGAACCGTGGAAAAATGGTGTGAGGAATTCGAACTATCGGTGAATCCGAACAAAACAGAGTTGGTCATGTTCACGAACAAAAGGGTATTAGGAGAATACCGGCTACCGAGACTCTTTAACACGGAACTCCAACTATCAAAGGAGGTCAAATACCTTGGTGTTATCCTTGACAGCAAGTTAAAATGGAGAAGCCACCTAGATAACAAACTAGAAAAGGCCGGGATTACCTTCTGGCAGTGCAGAAGGATGATTGGTAAAAAATGGGGGCTAACACCGAAAATCATCCTATGGCTGTATGAGACAGTAATCCGCCCCATGATAGCATATGGCGCCATCGTATGGTGGCCAAGAACCGAAAACAGCACAATATCAGCTAAATTACGACAGACCCAAAGACTGGCCTGCATGGCAACCACTGGATGCATGAAAACTACCCCCACCGCGGCAATGGAAGCCATGCTGGGTCTCCCACCCTTGGATCTGTTCATCCGCCAGGAAGCAACAACTGCGGCCATACGCCTAAGAGCACTAAATCTATGGAGCAACCGATACACACGACATACGTCACTGCTTACAGAGCTTGTGAAGGAAATACCCATCACAGAAGCAGTGAATGATCGCGTACCCAAACAGTACGTCTTTGACAAAAAGTACAAAATTCAGCTCCATGAAGACCACCGATGTGAGGCTCTATGCCTAACAGAAATGCGTATCTTCACTGATGGATCCAAAACAGACACTGGCACCGGGGCCGGCGTTTTCTCAGAGGACCTCAATATATCCATCTCAACACCGCTGGGGGCTCACAACACAGTTTTTCAAGCTGAATGTGTGGGAATCACCTTGGCCGCCTCAGCGGTAATGGCGAGGAGAGTGGAAGGTCACTCGATACGCATACTCTCGGACAGCAGGGCCGCGCTGCTAGCCCTGAACAGCCACACCATAAACTCAGGAATAATACTGGAATGCCACCTCAAACTAAACGGATCAAGGGCCACCTGGAGGAATGTAGACAAGCCAGGGAAGCACTACCGATGCTGGATAACAAAATAACCAGGCGTCTCAGACAACTGACCAAACAGCAGTTACGCACGGCCACAGCTGCCATCACAGGGCATGGCTCTTTCAATAAACACCTCTTTATTTTAGGAATCACTGACAGCCCTCTCTGCAGAGCATGCATGAGAGAGGAGGAAACGGCGGCACACGTCCTCCTACACTGCCCTGCAACCGCCACATACAGGGCTAAGTACTTCAACGATACAGGTACGCTCCGGAAGATCACCAGCAGCGTAAACAGTCTGCTGGCGTTCTTTGCCGATCTGGGGTGGATCGAATAACTGCCCACCCTCACGCAAAAACCGCGCCTTGACGTGGAGTTGCGGAAACCAGCCCGCGATACCATACCATACCATACATCAATAACGCTATCAAGTTAATATAAATACCGTAAGTAGGTATTAATCTTAACTTGATAGGTACCTTGATAAATACCTTACCTAGGTATTAATCTTAATTAGGTACAATGGACGACATGCTCTAATCTACTATTTGCAATACCCAGAGGAGAATAATGACCCTTATAATCTTACTATAAAATTCTGATCGATCTCCTAAGTATCTATCTATCTAGGTTATTTTTTTATAACCACCATTTATGTTTTTTGATAACATTACACGTTTTAGACATTCTTTAAATTGCCTAGGCATTGTATATCTAGAATATCGGATTACACACATTGTCGGTAACATATACATACACTGACCAAATTAATGATGTATTGAAAAAAGGGCAGGTCAGAAGCACTCGAAAGCGCTATTGTATTAAATTGCCTTGAAATACATAGTATCTAGACTATCTAATCGGATTATTCCAAACAAAACAAAATAATAGGTAGGTATTATACTTACCACCAATCAAACTAATTATTTTGTACTAATTTATCGTTATCGCAACTTGTCAGATCTTTGATTTGTATATACTATTAATTATTAGGTACTATGGTAGGTATAATGTTAATCTGCGTAATTTCAATTCTTAGATCAAATAGATATACCTACTTATTAAGTTTGGTTACATAATATAAGGGTTTTGCAGGGTTAACCCTGCATAGAGGGAAAGTACCTACTCTAAATATTGGTGATAGCGCTTTTCTCAATTTTGTCTCATAAGAAACATCCTTTATTTTTTAAAAGAAACAAATGTATATTTATAGATTTTTGGAAACACGCTTGCTTGACTCCGTAATCGAACTGGCAGAACCCGAAACACCTGTAGTATTCTAATGCTGACAGCTGTTAGACGAGTTTGTAGATCCAGCGGTTTGGGTTCGGTTAATGAATCAGTCAGGACAACTAACTTTATATTGTATGGATACAGTTTTGCAAGCATCTGGTTGATTTGGCAAGGTTAAAATCACTCGCAAATGATCTGGCATATTTATTTTCTATATTTTTCAGTATTTAATTAACTTTATTTATAAAACAATTCATCGGATAAGACATCGGACAAAATTGAGATTGCCTCAAAACCTGCTCAGAAATATCTTACGGCTCTTCCTTTATATGGCATCAATCGATAGGGTCAATCATAAGGATCAAATAAGTATAACCTATCTCTAACATGAAAAAATCAAATAAAAGACCATCTATGAATTTTAAATTTATAAATTCAATGGTAGGTAGATACAAGAAGTTGGTATAAGTAGGTAATTTGCACATAAATCTATCCTACTAATATTTTCGGAACACTTTTTAAAACTGACCATTAATAGCAATCCGGCCGAGTTAACAGTGTGAAAACGTGGTCGATGATTTTCATCACCAGAAGAAGGTGTCGTGAGTCGTGGACTATTGTAAAGATGTTTCAGAAGTCACCTCTCTTTCAGAAGTCATTTATGTCAACCCTCCGCGGGTTGACATAAATGTGTTGAAAAGAATGATGCCCACTTTCCATACATCCGTTGACCTGTCACTACATTTTTAAAATGCTATCGTATTACTGTACTGGTATCATTGATGAATAGATACTGCATCTTTAAAACCATAAAACCAATAATGGTTTAAATCTTTAGACTGAAAAATGTGTAATCCTTGTGTAATCAAGGTATTAAAACGTGTAGGTGAAGTATTTATTTATCTGTGCTTTGACTAATGAACTGTGTGACAGTGTCAAAAAACTTAAGGGGTCCATTACACGCTCATGCAAACGTCATGCATCATGCCGTCAATGATGAATATTATTGGTCAATCGGTTATTAGACGTTATGTTATTGGTCACTCACGGCGTGATTGATGGTTAAACCATGGCAAAACCTAGCGTGTAATGGACCCCTAACAACCAATGATCGTGTTCTGACATACATTTTACTTATACGCGGGTGCGACCGGGTCTAACGCTAGGATGATGACGATCTCATATTATCAAAAGTTAATTCTTCACAGTCAAGATTAACAAGATATAGGTAATAATTTAGATTTATTTCATGTCATATGCTCATATTCAGTGATTAAATGAGCTTTCAACATACAAACTGTTTGCAATTTTTGTCATCATCATCATCATCAGCCTTGCATTCATTCTGGTTACATCCACGGCCTTGCTTCAGAGTCCGGGGTCCACCTCTTCCAGTACTACCACGACGCGGCTGAACTTACATATTTTCGGTGAAGCAACTGCCACCTGACCTCCAAAACCCATTGGCGACATTAAAGTATTGTGTAGACCAGTTGTTGGAATTATAGGGCTCTAACTACCCCTAACGACTGCCATTAGATGTTCGTATGATAACTGGTACTGACGGCTTAACGTGCTCTCCAAGGCACGGAGATACCATAACCCAGGTCAATGCAAGTAGACATATTCATGCATGCAAATATTTGCACTGAGCGGAAATCGAACCCGCGCCTCCTGCGTAGCATTCGAGTTCACTACCGCCATGCCACTGAGGCTGAGGGAATTTTTGCATTCAACAATAACTAAATAAAATACTTTTTAACTTTATTGCTATTACAGAAATGACAATATGAAAAGTCAAAAATGAATATTAATAATACAACCTTACAACATTTTATTCATTACAATTGGTATTTTTTTATTCGTCTATTTTTTTATTTTTATAATGTATGTGTTCTCTTATTATAATCATTGTCAAAATAATGTTGTGTTTTGAATTGAAGGCAGGAATCTTAGAGCCCAGGGTCTGTCTTCCGACTTTTCTAAAAGGTTAGGGCCAGTCCACACGGCGCGTTGCGTTGCGTTGCGTCGACGCAGCACTGTGCCACTGCGTCGCGTCGTTTTACATACAAATAATCATAGTGTCCACACGGCGCGCTGCGTCGACGCAACGCACACACGACGGAGCTGCAGCCCCGGAGGCGAAGCGGGCGGGGGTATACGCGTTGTGACTGTGACTGCATCGATCGTAGTAACGCTGCGCTGCGGTGACGCAGCGCCCGTGTGGCCGGCTATGCGTCAAAATATTTGCGTTGCGTCGACGCAACGCAAACAACGCACCGTGTGGACTGGCCCTTAGGGTCTGTCTTCACTTTTCACTGTTTTGGGCATCACTGGTAATGAGATAATTGGCACGCATAACACATTCTACAACGATAGTTGAGCTAAGACTTCTTAGGTTTGCTCTGCTACCCGGCGGGGCGGTATTGCCAGACATTTTTATCACACACGTAGCCTGGGGGTTGCCGAAAAACTTGTCCAGCAATGAGGCTCTCCTGTATTTTATCTGCTATGTCATGGACAAGGATCCCACGGATGCGGACATTGCTCTCCTCTCAAATGGGGTGATATCAGAGTATCAAATTGAATTTGAACGCAACAGAAAGAGGAATTACACTACACATCAGCAATAAAACGAAACCATGAAACCAAATGAAACTGTCACAGTCATGTCATGTCATAGTCGGTGTTTGTTTATAGCGTAGAGAGAGGACAAATACAATTATTATTTGTAATCGTAGCAGGTACCAGTAACACAATATAACAGTGGTATACCTACTAGGTATACCTAATACGATTATTTCATATTATTTTGATATCTTATTAGGTAATAGTCAAAATAATAGCGACAATGAGCGATATTATAATCTATGTGCGTGCGTTAATCCTAAGCCTGTTAAAGTATGAAGGAAAAGTTGGTCACTATTTCGTATTTATGTTATAGGCAATGTGTATAATCCGGCATTGTATAGAATGCCTAAGCATTCTATACATTGCCTAAAACGTTCAGGCAATGTGTATAATACGATTAATTTCATACATTGCCTAGGTATTGTATTAAATGCCAGAAGCGCATCAGGCAATGTGTTTATTGGACGGGTTGTTGTAAATTCGTCTCTTTAAAATGATATTTCATGTGCGAAAATTCGTCTCACCTTAATAAATAAGTACTGCTAGCAAACAAAGTACCTAATAGATTAACAAAGCGTCATTTATTTGCGATCCCTTAAGAAGCCCTCTATGGATTTGAAAAATGGATATTACTGCTGAAAGAAAAACTGTTCACTCCGACTTGGATAGATTAGGTTAGAAGTTAGGTTCGTGGTAATTTTTTTTAATCATGCAGATCTCTATTAGGCCACGGTAACAACTCTCTTTCCATCAGTTTAGGTGGCTGACAAGCACAGGGATGATGGTAAGAGAGTGGTTGCCGTGGCCTATAGAAATTCTGTATGGTAATAAAAAAAATAACCACAAAGGCTAATGCGGGAGCTCCGCTCCGCTCCCGCATTTACCTTCTAACCTAATCTATCCAAGTCGGAATGTGCAGCTTTGCTTTCACTGCTATGTTAGAAACATTCTACGCAAAAAACACGTAGGTACTTAGGCATACCTACCAATAGAACACAATACATGTCTTATCAGCACTTTCGCTGGTGGAAGTTGAAATTAGGATTAGCTCTCAAAAGATTAGTATCTATCTAACTAAATCATAGAGAAGAAAAATAGATTACATACATTACCTATGCTTCGACCGGCATTCTATACAATGCCTAGGTATTCTATACATTTCCTAGGCAAAGTGTAAAATAGTTTAAACTTTGAATATCATTTCATACATTGCCTGAACGACCCCGGCATTCTATACATTTCCTAGGTATTGTATAGAATGCCTGCATTATACACATTGCCTTTTGTGACTAATATTTGTCCTACTGGGTAACAGGAAGAATAACGTAATATCTGTCAAGTCATTTGTTCATTAATACGATTATTCTAAATAGTCCCGATTGTAACATCTCTAAAGAGAATATAATCACAACGTGACAGAGAGTAGAGAATATTTTCCGTTTATGGTTTCTGCTTTAAGATGGTGAATTTCGTCTTACGCAGATTGATATATTGCTGATCATTCTGATTATCATTAAAAAACTGATATCTGATTTTCTAGCCTAACACTTTCTTTCTAAGTTTTTTTGTTAAAAATAGAAAAAAATATGCTATTTTATGAGCTAATTATCTAGGCAATACGGGCAAATTGCTTATTCTGATCAGACAGGTGAAAAGTGGGCATTGTTCTTTGAAAAATAAATAAATAGATAAGCTTACAATATTTTCATATATTCAATATTGGCGCAAGAATTGACGTCATGTCCAGACACTCATCCGTGTAGGTATATGAAACCTATACCTACCTGAAAACAAATATTTTCTCCCAAACAAATACATTACCCCGCGTTTACATACTGCCGCTCGCATTGCTCATCGTGTTGCCAGAAATATTCGCGCGATTAATGCCCTAGCATTCACACACTCCCATCATCGCGTTGGTCCGCATTACAGTATTCGCCCTGCAACGGAGACGGACGTAAACGTATGGAGGACAACGCTGTAGCAGTGTACGCAATAAGCTTTTACAGCATAGCGAATTAATTAAATAGATTATTAATAAAAACTATCACTTTCAACTACTATACACTTTCCGTAGATCGATATAAATATTTTTAAAAGTAAATATTCGAGGAGCAATAACGAAAGTCGTGTTTTATTTAGCTTAGCGCCATCTAGCGGTCTCGTATAGTTCATCGCGCTAGTATTTGCGCAACATACGCGGCAGTACTCGCGGCATGACGAATATACCATTCACACCACGTCTCTGCCCACTTCTCTCGCCACTTCCCTCGCTCTGCCGCGAGTATGTAAACGTAGCATTAGTTAATGAAATAAAAGCATTTCAAATAACATAATACTTGAGAAATAGATACTTTACATATATTTAGCTTGCATTAGGTACAACAACCACCTAACCGTTATGAGTCCTAGGTGACAAAAAAAATAATGCCTTTGGATTCTTTTATTTGAACATATTGACTGATTTTTCTTTTCTTCAAGGTGACCGAAGTCTGTCTCTATCAGTAGCAAACGGAGAAAAATGTCAAAAGGGAAGCCGATGAAAAAAAAAATACTTTGACAAAATAGCTTTGTCATGCACCATGCGACTAAATTAGGAAACCGACAGGAACTGGGTAGATATAGGGAGCTCTCGACATTGATCTCAACACTGTATTAAACAGATGCGTGGTCCGATTTTAGGTGATTAGATACCAATAGCTTATTATTATATCAATAGGTAGATGAATGAATTTAATGTTGTATAGCATCATTAAGGTCGGCATACTTACTAGAGGTACTAACGAGGTAGAGGTTCCATTCATATTAAGTATAAACAATTTCTATGATAATACACGTAGAGCTTTATGGTTTTTTGACACGCTCTTGAATTATTTTCTGTCAATTTAATAATATGCGTGAAATTGAAAAGTGATTACTTAACAATAAAAATGGAAAAATAAGTGTGTAAAAACATGTTTTAGACATAAAGAATTAACAAAATTTATGTTTTTGCCATGGAGGAATGGTATGAACCTTAGAGTAGCTATGCAACATTATTTTTAATATGCTATGAAGCTGAAAGTATTTTGTTCTGGTTCTGCATCTTACATAATTCGTTACAATAATCTTTCCTGAGCTTTTGTTACCTAAAAATATATATATTGAAAATCTTTGCTTTTCATATCGCTTAATGACTGATCAGAAACATAATATACGAGTAGGTGCCACCCTCATACGGTATAAACAATTTCATCTAGACTAGAACCAAGCGGTTCGCAGCAAAATTCGAATCAATTCTTCATCCATAGTAGGTACACATCCCCATCTTTCTATATAAAAAAACATAGCTTAGCTGAACCCCTTTCCACCAGTGCTATACTACATTATGTGGACCAATTAATATGATTGGTGGATATCAAACGCACCCTTAGGAACGTAGCATAGCACATCTCTGGTGGAAAAGCAGCCTTACGCTGAGGGCCACCATTATAACATTGGTGTCTGTAATGGTGACCCTCTTCCTCCTGAGACTCAGGCGCGATCGCAGCTTGAAGTTTTGGGGGGGAGGGGTCACGCCTGCTGAGACTTTGTCTTCAGCTTACCGTTAGTCGTGGCCAAATCTTTTGTGCGAATCCAAGATTCATAGGAAAACTACAATGCACAGCACAGCGATCATTGCGTAGGTAACCTAATGTAAATTTTCAATTGATTCGTGTATCCATCTAGGAGTACGTACATACAGGGCGTCCCACGGCGATGCCACATGGAGGGAAAGTACCTTAAATCCTTAAGTTAGCTCATTTTACGTAAAGGAGACATAATTTTATTTTTAAAATGAAACAAAACTGCATTCAAAGATTTTTAAAAATTCGCTTGCCACACCCTGTAATCGAACCGACTAAAATCAGAAAAGGTAACATCCTGTATTTTTATGGCATCAATCGATAGTGTCAATCATAAGGATCAAATCTCTCTAAGGAACATGGTAAATTAAACGAAAGGAAGTCCTTGAAACCTAAAATTATAAATTCAATTTGGCAAAATAAAACACTTTTAACTCAAAGTTCATCCATCCATCTGATACCATATTAACAATAAAATTCTATATTAAAATTACTTTTCTTTTTTTATCGTGCTGAGACCGCTGCTGGCCAGCAGTAATATTTAGGTATGTCGAACTCAAACCGACTAAAACCGCACGCCGTCTCAATTAACAGGTTATAAGTTGATCCAATAGGGCAATTCTCTCGCCATTTTCGTTGCCCAGGGTACACCGCGTGCAGGTTTCTAATCAAGCACCCAGAAATAACTACCTACTCTACCTACCCTACCTACATACCTCATGCAGTTACCCAATAAAGTTACATTCTAAACAGGTAACAAAGTTCATTCATTTAGTACTCATTTTACTAAATAAAGATATCTCTGGTGTTGATACGAGTAGGTACCTTATAAGAAAGTGTTTTATTTTACCAAATTGAATTTATAATTTTAGGTTTCAAGGACTTCCTTTCATTTAATCTACCATGTTTCTTAGAAAGATTTGATCCTTATGATTGACACTATCGATTGATGGCATAAAAATACAGAATGTTACTTTTTCGGATTTTAGTCGGTTCGATTACTGGGCGTGGCAAGCGAATTTTTAAAAATCTTTGAATGCAGTTTTGTTTCATTTTAAAAATAATATGATGTCTCCTTTACGTAAAATGAGCTAACTTAAGGATTTAAGGTACTTTCCCTCCATGTGGCATCGCCGTGGGACGCCCTGTATACCTATTAAAAAAAAGTGCCGTAATGTATGTACGCGCATAATTTCTGGATGACTGCACCATAGTTCTTTTTTTTTGTATTCGTTATTGCCAGGACAAGATTTGTGTATAGGATAATTTTAAAAGCAGAACTTGGGTTGCGTTGCCGGAACGGAATCCACGCGGAAAGCTCCAGGAGGGTGAGGCCGTAGTTACTTCGAAATAACTAATTTTTAAACTCTCGCTTCGAACTTCGAAATAAAACTAGACAATCGCATGAGTTTAGATTTTTCATTATTGTTTCTTATTTTTTCTTTTTATTTTATTAACATTTTTAATCAAAATCTAATAGTGTCTCAGCTTGATGGTATAAAAAAACAAATTACTGTTGTATAGTTATTATGCAAATTTGTATTTACTTCAGCTAAATTTAAAATTCTTTCAGATGGCGGTGGCATTCAAATCAATTGCGCGACAATTTAGCCCTATTGTTACACGTTTTCTACCCCCAGGCGCGTATAGCATAACTTATGTTACCAGTCGTTTATCAAACCTTTCCAGTGTTCCATTTTATCCTCAAACGAAGAAATCAATATTGTCATTGAACACTTTTACACAGCTTTACAGTAACCTGCCCCTTATATATCAGCAACTGGACCCTCAAAGAAATGGATGTGGTGACAATAAATGGACACATCCAACCAAAAATCCCCAAAATTTTGGCAAAGTAATACCAAGGTCATTTAATTTTAAACGAAAACCTCAAAGGGACGATAAACGTAAAAGGAGAGTGCCTAAATTAATACTAGTGCAAAATCCATTTACTTGGTTGATGATCAAAATTGACTTTAGTGTCTTAAGAAATATTTGGGATCCCACATTTCAGGAGTCAGAGTTCAAATTTGGAACAAAACAGGTAGTTTAGTCACGTTATTTTTCTAGATAGAGTACGAGTATGAAATCCTAATAAAGGAAAATTTCTGTGCTAATAAAATATTTTCCCTTGTAACGGAAAGGAAGGAAATGAAGATAAAACAATACTGTCTCGAACTAAGCATAATTTCTTTGTCATACGGTAAAGTATTGGAATACTCGACCCGCACACGTGTTTCCTTCTTTTTACAATTTTGGGTTCTTTAAGGTTGGGTAGGGGGACTACCCTACCCAACCTTAAAGAACCCAAAATGGTAGTCCATTTTAGAATCATCAGCACCTAGAATGAAGGCTCATGTCTTCTGGACTTCACCATAGCTTCTCACGATACTGCAGGGTGCAGTCAATTTACAGACTGAATAAAGCTTGCATTTTTGTTTGGGTTGGGCACTCAGCAGCAGACGCTTTCAGAAAAAGCAAAATGAACAAAATAATGAAGTGGTAGGAGAGCAGGCCACAGGCTTGAAAGTGCAAGCTGTGGATGACTTTGATATTATTAGTTAATCCTAAAGATTTCTTGCAGGCCATATCACGAATAACCAATGTGATCAGCGCTGGTCGGTACACCGAATTGAACGGCTTATTAACTAAAGCAGCTCGATTAAGTTTGATGCGAGAGTTGGAACGAAATTGGGGAGATAAACAACGTTCATTGCTAGCTTTGGATCGTGATGATATACAGATTTCATCCCCACGGAAGGTTTATTTCATTCGGATTGCCGGTATGTGTATCAAATATAAGTAGATACCTATCGACATTGTTACAGCGTCATGACTTCTTTAAAAATATAGTTAATTTTGTATTCAAAGTACAGTTGGTCTTAAAGAGTCTTTTGATTACAGTAAGCAAGGAGTAAGTAGGATCGTTTGGCGATGAATAATATTTAGAGTAGATTTTTGTTTTCCCTTACAAAAGGTATGGGAAACGTTTTTGGCGATTACGGTCATAATAAATTATATATCGGTAGGTACTATGATGAGATAACGACTGACTCCGAGGGGCTTATTATCAATGTATTTATTATTAATCTAATTATATCAATTATTCTTATCATATTTTGTTTCTTATATCAGGTCTTATTGGGTCTTATATACGTCTGATTAAGTAAATAGATTTTAAAAGATTTAAGGTAGCTCTTATTTGTAACTTAGAGCTTATTGCATTCAGGTGATTAAAGTCCACATCTAAGTATTATTATAAAATTGTAAAGTAGTTGTATCTGTACATTGGAAATATTAAAAAGAAAATATTTGTGTTATGTTTCGTAACGATTCTGGACACATTTTTTATAGAATTCTTGTCTCTTTGTCTTTTACGTCACGATAGAATCTCTTAAAATGATCCTCCATTTTATCATCAAATAATGAATATTGATCAAGATAGCCAAAGGATTTTACTACTATTTCTTTTATATCTGTATTACCATACTATTATTACATTATCTAATATATAAAAATCAATGCCACTTTTCGTTGTTATTTTATAACTCAAGAACGGCTGAACTGATTTGGCTAATTTTAGTCTTGAAATATTCGTGGGTGTCCAGGGAAGGTTTAAAGGATGAGAAAATAGGTGCAGTGGGAACGGGAAAAATATGGCGGTACGAAGTTCGCCGGGACAGCTAGTATTTTATATAAATGAATATCATCATAAACAATAACTACGTACTTTATCTGTACGTAATTACATAACTCTAGATAATCTCTTATTTGTTTTAGATAAAACATGTAAACCTGGACCTAGTACCTGCTTAACAACAGAACTTTGTACATATCACCCCGATTAAATTAATTTAATTTATCACGATTAAAACGACACAAAAATAAGATTAAGAACTCTTTGCTTCCAGATAAGAAATTTTGCGATGTTGATATGGCCTTTCTGGCATTGAAGTGGGCTCCCATAAACAGTATTGAAGCACTTATATTTACAGAGATATTTGCTAGATTTCATCGTGAGTACACTCCTCATTGTATACCTGAATGGACTATTGCCTATTTTAAGGTGACTCGCTTCGAGGTTTTACGACGGTGAAGTAAAAAAAATAATTCTCACTTTTCAACTAAATTAAAAGATTGAATAAGATTGTCGATACTTTTATTTCACTTTAGTCCCTATTTATTTTGCCTGTGAATTGATTTTTGGTTATAGTATAGTGATAGGTCCTTATTTTATAGGTAGGTAGTATTGTTGTCTACATTTCGGAGTTGCTTGAAATTAATTCAATAAGCAAGTACGATTTTTCGATTGATGATTTAATGAGGATGCGCGAAAGAGTGCAAAAAGGAGTTCTGCAGGGCACCATTCTTGGAACTTGTTTTAAATTTGACAGGAAAAGAGGTCCAAATAGTAAGCTGAGGCTTAACTTTCATTGGTGTAAAAACCAAAAATGTCAGATTTATACATTTTGTGTAATACGTCACCAGTTGGCGATAGGTACTGGTAGCTGGTAGGTAGTTGGGATTTGGAATATTGTTTCGCCCATTTGTCACGCTGGCAAAGGCAGTTACTGTAACAGGAAAAGTACTTAATATTTTGTCACCAATATTTTGTTTGGTGACTGTTGACCGTTGGGATTATTTTTCCCATTTATTCCCTGTGGCGACAAAGCCAGTAGTCACATCTCCGAATAAACGTCTTTTTCACGCGAGACATAGTAAAACACGATTTATGGAATTCCAAAATGGATGAGATTTAAATAATGCTGCATTACGTACCTACGTCCATACATCATCTGGGGATCTCCATACCTATTCCGGTCGTAGGGATCCTTTTTAAAATGGAATTAAACCCTACCAACCTTTCTGAAATCGTTTCTTCAACAGCAGAAATATCGACAAACAGCCATTTGAAGAACTCTCCTTGGTTCAAAGGAAATGCTGCTATGCCAGATTGCCGAGCGGGGTAAACCTACTTACCGATTGTTCCATTTGTTTCCGTTTAAGGTCGTTCGCGATCCTGGCAATGCCTAATAATAACACTAATTATTACTCTACAGTTAATTTGACACGTACATTAAATAAAATAAATAGGTACAGGAATCCTTTGTACACAAGATTCGCAAATTTCCCACGTTTTAACTACATGTATACGGATGTCATGAAAACGTATATATAAAACTATAGTTCTGTGTGTGTCTGACGTGAAAACATAAACGAGTTTTATTTAACATGGTCAATTGAGTTCTACTCGTATAAATGTGTACACGTAGGTAACCATAGTCAGTTATCGTTTTTCCCCGACTACGGGAAGCCAAAAGTTATGATTCTGACGTTCTAAAAATTATTAAACTAGAAAATATCAAGGATAGCCGTGGTCGTATGCCATTTACTCTGACAAAACAGTTAGGTATAGTTGGTTTTTAGTTTGCATTCATATTATAATAGAAGTTTTGTTTTGTGAGAGGCCTGCAGAGGTTTTTGAATATAGTCGGGTTTTAGTTTTTATTCCTAACTAGCTGACCCCGCGAACTTTGTACCGCCTAACTTGTATACTAACGTCACTCAATTTTATTGTTTTGCCTTCCCGGAACCTCTCTACTAACACTTGAACTTTATGATATGGTATTAAAGTTCAAATTGACTTTTAAGTCCCTATTATTACGAATCATTTGTATGGGAGTATAGAAAAGTGTTGTTTTTAGACCTTTTTTAGATTATTTTTTATTTTTTTCTCTCCGTAAGAAACATTCTCGTACTACAAGTAATATTCTAAAAATAAAATTAGCGAAATCGGTTCAGCTGTTCTCGAGATTTACGCTTAGCAACATTATAGGAATTATAGCAATATGAAGACCTATCAATGTTCAAAGGTAAGACAGCAAATTGTTACGTGAGAAGATCTTATAGTTCTGCAGAGGATCTTAAAGTTTTTTATTTAAATATTTTATTTGAATTTACATATTATATTCTTAAGGATTTCGTAATATGTAATTTACTCTTTTGCCTAGTATCCAGCTGAAGCAAAGAAAGCCCACAAAAACCCTTGATTAGTACTGATCGATAGTAGGGTTTTAGCTTCTTGGTAACAAGAGTCCTGAAATGCTTAATAAAGTCGGTATTGCGTCATATTACGTAATACATCCCTACCTACTTAGTTAATTGTTTTTTGACCTCTATACGAATGAAAATTGTGAACAGCCTTCGCTGGGGTCTTAACCGTCACAGGTATGTACTTAATTGATTACATCTATCTAATTTGATTAAGTACTTATTCAGTCACATACATAATTAATCCTTATAGATAAAACTCTTCTAGTTCTGCCCCAACTACGTCAAAAGTGTCACCAATTTATACTATTGTAGCAGATAGCTCTCGGTGATGAAAATTTATTTACCACACCCAACAACATATAGGTATGGCTTGAAATCAAAGGAATCGAAGAATCAATCAATGTATTGGTCATACGTATTTTTGTCTTCTGGATTAATCTATAATTATTTCGTTCCCCCCTTTAAGGAAGTACACCTACAGAATACCGCGGCCATAATAACCTCGTGTTGTGTTTCCGGTGATGAGTAGGTGAGTAGCTCACTGGAGAGGTTTTGTGCTGTCAGTGGGAAGCCCAAAGGCCTGCCCTGCTTTGTATTCTGCACTGAGGGCACAGAAACTCTGTTCTTAAAGGGGCGGCAGCACGAGTGTGATTCCCTGGTGTTGCACACGTCCATAGGCTACGGTAACCATTAGGTGGGCCGTGTACTTGTCTGTCACCTAAGTTGTATAAAAAGTAATCTTTGAAGACATTCATAAAAGTATGATTCCGAGGCCGAACGCATACGACAACGACAGGCGCATGCAGCAGATACAGCGTACCCATTACTTGTTGAACTGCGATACGGATAAAGAATTGCAGCAGTGGTTTTTCATACACAGAATTTGATGATCTTTTTTCTGGTAATCTTATCATATTAGTACCGATTTTTTTTAGGTTTTTCAAAATGAATTTTTGGTATCACCATCACCACTAGGTTTTAGCTTTGCAGCATAGCCATTTCTTGTTCTCCAATTGAAGGCGCGTCTAATGATGTACTGTACATCTCATTCAGGAATCTGATGGTACCAGAGTTAGTCACGTCAACTCTCATACTAGAGCGGCTATTGTTTCTACGAATTTTTAGACTAATCAACTTTTTTCCGTCCTTTCGATAATCGTATCTTGCAGGCGAGAAACTCTCCTCGTCTCAATGAGCCTTGAGGTACCTCTACCTCACAGTGTCGACCTAATAACTACAATAACTTACATTCATGCTGGATAGTTGATAATATATATGATATGTATGAGATATATTATGTTGATAAATAATAGTACTACGCTTATACAGGGCGTCCCACGGCAATGCCACATAGAGGGAAAGTACCTTAAATCCTTAAGTTGGCTCGTTTTACTTAAAGGAGACATCATTTTATTTTTAAAAAGACACAAAACTGCATTTATGGATTTTTTTAAATTCGCTTGCCACACCCGGTAATCGTACCGACTAAAATCCGAACAAGTAACATCCTGTATATTTATGCCATCAATCGATTGTCAATCATAAGGATCAAATCTCCTTAAGAAACATGGTAAAGTAAATGAAAGGAAGTTCACAAAATCTTAACTTATAAATTCAATGCAAGCAGACACAGCACTTTTCCTTCTGTCCCACTAGTACCACCAAACTGTACCACCGGTGGTACTAGCCGGAAATCTTGTTCTCCATAGTACCACCATGTATACTAATTAATATTAATGGTACTAATGAGACTGTTTGTTCCCAATAGTACCACTGAACTATACCACCGGTGGTACTATCGGGAAATCTCGTTGTCCGTAGTAGGTACTACTATTTACTTAGTGGTACTAGTAAGACTGTTTGTTCCCAATAGTAAACACTATTTTCAAGTGAGCCGCCATCTTGTGTCAGGTTGGCGGGTGAATTCTAATTCAAATATTTTTTTAATTGGCATTAGGCACGAATTAAAATGTACCTACGTAAATTGTGCGTATTTCCATTGGCGACTTCTGTTTGGATACTATTCAAGGTATTACTGTAAGTTGTCATGATAATTCCACTATTATAGTAGTTAACACACAGGAGTTATTTCTACTTATCATTCATAAACAGATATAATGGGTACGAATTACAAAAGTAATTAAAATTTTATTAAACATTTTAAACCAACAAGTTATATACAACAAATTTTTAACTATATTATCGTTCTATACATCTAATAATATGGTGTATGGATTCTCCAGATAATTTTTCAAATAGTTGGAGAAACGCGCCATTGTAACTCCGTCTACGACCCTGTGGTCCGCTGAGAAACTCACTGTAAGTATATGTGCCTTCTTTACATTGCCTTCTGAATCAAATCTTGGCAGGACCTGCAATGATTAAATAGTTATTCGTTAGGTTTAATTTGAATAATTTAAGTCTACCGGTAACATTAGAAATACAGAGTGAAGTTTCTACAATGAACCTATCTTTATTGACCCTGAAAATGTGGTTCTGTCAGCGTGTCTGAAAGCGTCGGTAGCTCAGCACTACCGACGTGAACTCACTCCTAACACAAGCAATTTAGCTTAGCTGGAGAGGTTAGCGGGAATATTAGTAATTTCGGTTACTAATATTCAACTATTATGACCCCTGAAACTGTGTTCCTGTCAACTATGACCCCTGAAACTGTGTTTCTGTCAACTATGACCCCTGAAACAGTGTTCCTGTCAACTATGACCCCTGAAACTGTGTTCCTGTCAACTATGACCCCTGAAACTGTGTTCCCGTCAACTATGACCCCTGAAACTGTGATTCTGTCAACTATGACCCCTGAAACTGTGTTCCCGTCAACTATGACCCCTGAAACTATGTTTCTGTTGACTATGAATTTCCTTATCATGTCATTCTAGTTCAAATTCGTAGCGGAAGGGTAATTTTATTTTATATATGAGTGTCTGTTCTACAAAGCCAACGCTTGTTCTGCTTGCGTTTGTCCATGGTCGATTGCTAAATCAGGCCTTCAGTCCCATCATCGGTGCACTAGTATGCCCTTGTTGGTACGAATATGTTCTAATGTGCGTATTACCTGAATTTTTCCAAGAGCTCCTATTGCTACTTGTGGCGGTAGGATCACAGGCTTAGTGTATGTGCCTCCGATCTGAAATATAGGCATTATTGGAAATTAATTAACGTTGTTGAACAACTATAAAATATTTTTCAAACACTCAGTTGCATTAACGCTCTCAGTCTTAGGAGCTGTCTCTATTTTGTTGGTACATTGGTCTATTTAGTTGTAAAATGAGAACTGTGACTTAGTTTTGGCGTTTCTGTTACAATCAGTGATGGATGGGGAAACCGTGGTGCCTATCCCCGAGAGGGTAATTTCAAAACCGGATATCTTCGCCCGCGTGGATGTCAGTTATCGCGACCAAACAAAGCCTATGTCATTTCTTAAGGTCTAATCTATCTCTGTACCAAATTTTATCAAAATCCGTTGAGTGGTCTAGCTTTTCGCCCGCAGCTCCGCCTGCGTGGATGTCGACTACCACCACCAATAGTATTTTTTCTAAACTGACGGACTTGTTGTACAAATATAGGTATCCCGATAATTCTAATAGTAATTGTTGTATAACTAAACCTCAGTAGTGTGTTTTTCAAAATATTAAATGAAAACTGTAAGAAACATCGGCCTTGTCTTACAAAAAAATGGTAGATTTTTAGAATATTACCTACATCAAAACAAAAATAATACTAATATCTTTATATCAATAGCTAGTAAATGGCTAGAAAAAGACTGGTAAGAAAAAAATACTATTACCTAACATTTCATTCTTATCAATCAATCAATTAGCCTATTTCAGTCCACTGTTGGACTTAGGCCTCACCCAATGTATGCCGTAGCACTCGATCCTCCACCGTATGTCTCCACAGTCAGTTTGCACATTTCGGCCCCATGAGTCATAACAGGGGAGTAGAAACCTCGACGAATTTTCCCAATGTTGCCCAACCCTTGTCGACCCTTCGACGTATATCTCCTTCTAGGTTTTGTTTTCTAATCTAAATTTAGCATCTTAGCAATGAAAATATCGTATCAGCACGACACCGTCGTAGACAATTGAATTGAATTTGTCTGTCTGAATTTGTCAAATTCAGACAGACAAATTCAGACAGTCGGGATGGAATGGAAATGGCATATTAGGAGCCACATTGTACCCCAGTATTTAAGGTCCAAGACGGTGGGCGGTTTTAGTAGGTTCGAGTTTGACATAACCTCTCGGCCGGCCGATGGAGGATATATTATTCATGGGGATTTCTGCACGAAAAATCATAAAAAGTGGTACTCGTTAGGTTACGTGCTCCATGAAAACGTCCGGCACTCTTAAGAGCATGGGAACTTTATAGATTACTAGCTGTTGCCCGCGGCTTCGCCCGCGTGGATGTCAGTTATCGCGACCAAACAAAGCCTATGTCATTTCTTAAGGTCTAATCTATCTCTGTACCAAATTTTATCAAAATCCGTTGAGTGACTATCTAGACGTCTAGACCACTTACGCTTTCACGCCTAAGTGTGAAAGCGTAACAGATAGACGGATAGAAAGACAGACAGACAGAGTAACTTTCGTATAATATTCATATGGATTTTACTTACAATGCCAATATTGGAAAGTGTGAAAGTCCCACCAGTCAGATCACTTAAACTAAGTTGTCCTTTAGCTCCTTTCTCCTGGAGATTGTTAAGTTCACGGGCGATTTCTAAAATTGTTTTGTTTTGAACGTTCTGAAAACAGTACACATATTTTTTTATTGATTATTTAATATTTATATATTGTATAAAATAATGAAAGAGAGACACAGAGGGAGAATGAAAATGCTGTATAACTACTCTCTTTACTCTTTTAAAATACATCCAATTTGTGATTAAAATATTTAAAATACTGAGTATAGTAATTTTCATTCATATTTATCAATTGTTTATTATAGTGCAACCATTGTCTACGATCAATGCTGAGTGGTGCTGTTGCTGTGGCCAAGTTTTGGGCCGACAAAATTTAAAGAAACCAATCATTAGATACCAGATCCATGCGGGCCTGGGGGTAGGGTTGCCAACCATACTGTTTAAAACAGTATTATACTGTTTTACACCCAATTATACTGTTTACTGTTCAACAAACAAACAGTATCCAAAATACTGTTTTCAGCATCAAAATGCATAACACTACAAAAATTGTGCAGCAATTGATGCAATTTTAATTAATTGGGCACCAATTTGCAATTATTTTATAAGTGTAGGTGTTGATTGTCCCATGATAATCCAAAATTTATTAATGATAAATCATAATATAGAAAATAATACAGTTCACAGCTATCTTCTATTTGCCAGCCATATCAAATCTTTTAATTTATCTACCGGTGGCACACACCAATGACTTTTCGATGCTTTTCGAAGTTGTGTGTATTTATCGCAGGTTTATAAGTGCCCGGTTAATGGCAATAGGCTCGCCACCTATTACATTGGGACCTAAACATAAACGGCGAAATGTGGGTGCTAGCCTAGCACCTCTGCCTACCCCTTCGGGGATATAGGCGTGAGTTTATGATATGTTATGTTTAATTTATCCATAAAAAAATTGATGGGAACCATATTACCATTTTAGATGTTTACGAAACCATGCTTTCTTTTAAGACAGACAGACCTAAGGGGGCAAAATGGGTGACGAACCCTTGTATGTAAAACCGTATTTTGTGAAACGGATTTTTATGATCTTTGTTTTGTTGGAGAGAGAAAGTTGGTTCAGGGAGCCAGAATCGGATGACAGGATCAAGGGAGTCAGGATTGGATAACAGGATCTAGGGAAATCCTCAAAATGATGGCAAAACACTGTTTCTGCTGTTTTAACATAATTTAATTTCAGTATTTGCATTTAAAAATTATCTGCTCGTGATTTTAAGCTGCTGATGATACCTAAGCAAAGGATGGACGATGGATCGATTATAACTCACTAAAAAGAGAAAAATAAATTAACAGCCTCTCGGGCTAGGCACCGCAGTTATTTTTCGCTTTTTAGTGCCTCTTTTTCGTTTCTTGAAGTCGGTTAAACTTTTTTGTTAAAATTAATTTATGTAATTGTAAAATACTGTTCTATTTTCTAGAATACTGTTCAATTTTCTTCTCAGACCTAAATATACTTTTTTTCTCGAAAAAAGAGTTGGCAACCCTACCTGGGGGTGACGGGTGGAGCCGCCTGTCACCCTAGCAGAAGCAGGCCGCGGCGGCAGCGCGCATTGCGTGCCTCCCCACACCCGGGGGCGAGTTGGGGACTCTGTGGTCCCTACACCGGAAGAGGGCCAGATCGAGAGATATGGCCCTGGATCTACCGGGGTGCGAGGGATATGGCTACGACAATCTCACCTCCGGCAACTGACGACCCACAGATGGCGTGCGTTTTAGTCGGTTCGAGTCCGACATAACCTCCTCCCCCGGTTCCGGCGGGGGAGGTATCCGTGGGGAATTTTCGCACGATAAAAAAAAAAAAAAAGATACCAGATCCAGCCATTGACTCGAAGGAGAAGAACGCTGACTGTACGATTAATTGTCTAACTTCAAGTGACACGTATGTGACATGTACCCCAGTTTGAGATACTCTAACTAGGTACTTATATTTTTTGGAACAGGTTGCACGAGTTGACAATGACAATAAAAAAAAATTATATAGAGTGCGTAGTACATACCTTAATAACTGGTACGGTTAAGCCGTTCGGCGTGTCCATTGCTACTCCGATGTTATGTTGCGCTTTGTACGTGATGTTTTCACAAGCACTGTCGAGACTGCTATTGATTATTGGTATTTGCTGTAGTCCTAGTGAAGCAGCTTTGATTATGATCGGCATATACGACAATTTCACGCCTCGCTCCTGGGCTATATTCTTCAAGAATTCTCGAGATTCGACTAACTTTGTGACATCGTACTCGTCGCTGTATCCGAAGTGTGGAATTTTCTGTAAAAATTAAAAATAATACAGCTATTCTTACAGGGAAAACTCAAACCTTACACTAACTTACTGTGACAACAGTACAACACTAACTTACTGTAGTACATTAGGTACCTAAGTGCCCAAGTAATATTATATTTCATGAAGTATATGGTGGCATTACAAGCATAACAATTACCCAATTAAGAAAATAGCTCATTAATTTGTGTTGATGATGATTTATAGACGCTCACAAAATCACTTTACTCAGTAGACACCTTTTTTGTTATTAATTTTGAACATTTGATATACGAGTATTAGCATTTGAGTATATGCGATGTCTCTACATCTGTTTAAAACACATACTATGACACATACCTACATTGGAAAGTACGTGGCATAATTGGCAAAATATTTTACAGTAATAAAACTACTTTGCAGTTTCGATAATTGTTATTTTGAAGATAGCTTATTGTTTACTATGGAGTGAGTTGCCAATTTGAGCACAAGTGGCAAGAGATATCTTATGTACATAAGTATGCTTTAGGGGACACTGGGACTGTGTTAGCCCCTTCGATTGCTAACATAGTTTTTACAACTTTAAAGCTTTATAAAGGTGCTCTCAATCATCTCTTATTAAAGACAGTAACAGAGTCCCATTTTGTTTTCTGACTATAGAAAATTGTAACACTGTTATATAGAACCGTTTATGGACCTGACACGTTGTGAAAAAGAATAAGCGTCTGACTGCGATCGACTTACACATTTATAGAGCTTTTTAGAGTAGCTTAAACCGAGGCTATACTTTTAATCTATACTATTATTATATAATTGTAAAGTGGCCGTGTCTGTACATTGGAGATATTAAAAAAAAAATACTTGAGTTATGTTATGTTAACGATACTGAACACGAAAATATTTTTTTTGAATTTCCTGTCTGTTTGTCTGTTTGTCTGTTTGTCCGCGATGGACGCAAAAACTACTGGACGGATTTTGATGCGGTTTTTTTTGTTAGAAAGGGCTTGCTCAGACTTAAAATCTTACGTTTGTTTGATCGGAATCGGTTGAGTAGAACTGAAGATATGAGCAAAGGTCGCGTTAACCGAGATGCACGCGGGCGGAGCCGCGGGCGGAAGGCTAGTATTCTATAAATTCAGATTGTAACTACTCTACAAAGGTATCAAACTGTCAGTCATTGTACTACTAGAGACTAGAGAGAACGCTCTACAAAACCGAAGCAAGCTGATCTAAGATTGGATTTGAATCCTCTTATCTTATCGATTTATGAAGTAAAAATAAGCAATTTTGTGTTACCTACCATAGCTTCAGTCATGGATTTCACCATTGCTTTGACGAAACCACTGACGGGCACCACTCTGTCCTCCAATATTACTTCAACTTTAGCTGCCTGGTACGTTGGAATTTCTACTGCTCTAGCAGTGGTTAAGCTAGGGGTATCATTGGATCCATCTGCGTTGATGTTTAAGTGAGAGAGCATGTCTTCTTTGAGTATCCTTCCGTTTCTTCCTGTAGCTTTAACTGTACTCAAATCTACCTTGAATAAAAATAAAATGTATATTAAATGAATTAACTAAAAGTTATTCATCAAGAAATTAAAACTTCTAAATCAACAAATAAATTCATATTATTGGTTTTTTTTTTTCTATACTTCTGTACTGACTACTAAAGTAGCACCTAATTAAATTATTTATTATATTATTGATCTTGGTCCTTTTCTCACATGCTTTCCATTGTCTTGGGAATTAGTGTTACGTTATGACCTCAATTCTTAAAGATATTTATTTTTTTATTAAAAGGTGAAGTCTGAAAATTATGGTAGAGTCCCCAAAGATCACTGTGACCGAACTTTCTTAACTCAAAGTAAAAGTGGAATAAAATAAATAGGTATTATTTCATAAGAGAAGTGAATAAAGAGATTTGGAGTAAAATTTAGATCAATTTTCTTCAAGCTGAATGGTACTTAACTAACCTTGAACTGAGCCGCAATCCTTCTCACTGAAGGAGTTGTCAATACTTTAACTTTTGAAGGTTTTTCGGTCACAGCAGCACTGACTACAGGTTTCTCAGCTTCGGCCTCGGCAGGAGCGCCTGAAAATATTATGTACATACCTATTAAATACATCATTATACACGTACCTAAGTAAGTATGTAAAGTAATCATAAGTATTTCATTTATCTTGGAAACAGCCTTAATGATTTGAATCATTATGTTGTTAGTAAATTTTTTTTTTAGATAGATAGATAATTCTTTATTGTACACCAATAGATTTACAGTAATACAAGTAGGTAGCATGTTACGATTTGTTTTATATTTTTATTAATAAACTTCAGTCAAATTAATTGTTCAAAGATCGGTCTTTAATATAAAGATGTGATTGATTTGATTGATTAAAATTAAAATGATCTGCATCATCGACATGGTTCTCTGTATTTTGTATTTAAGTTTTGATGTTTAATTGAATCATTCCTGTCTGTGGCTATTATGTTTATTTATTTAGTGGCTATTATGTTAAAATATTCAATGTTTTTGATAGCTACCTTCATCGCCTTCCACATCGATATCAACAAGAGGTTGTCCAACAAGTGCAATCTTGTCAACTTCGTGGTACAGCTTGGTCACCACGCCATCATATCGACTTGTGATGGTTACAGCGGCCTTGTCACTTTGAACTTCGCAAATGTTGTCGAACTGTTGTACCTTATCACCAACTTTTACGAACCTGTAACGATATACTTATTAACATATATTACTTAAATATATATATTTTAAATCTTACTAATATTGTGTATCTTACGAACGAACAGATGCATTTAGATAGTCATCGAGCTTTGGGCTGGATTGGATAAATAAGACTATGAAAATAAGAGGTAGGCTAGAGGCATAAAGGCTATAATCAGTTCTCAGTTATTTTTGATATTCAACCCTAACATAATCGCGTTATCGCTTATTCCTATATCGTTCAAGAACGCGATATAGGTACTACCAGTCTTGCCTTTTAACTTCAGTGTACTCTCAATTTGCCTAACTCTGAATTACTAAGGGCTTTACAGCTCAACAGTGCTCGGCTGACTGACTTGGAAATAAAGGGTTCTACAGCTCAACAGTGCTCGGCTCAGGGACTTGGAAATTAAGAAATGGTCCTAGTCCTTTGATGTAGGTAACAATGTGGTCAAAACATTTCTTAATTGACCTCTCAGTTTCGGGGGTCAATTCTCTTTTTTTTTTTACTCGACTGCTATAAAGGTTTATTTGTCAGTATAATATAAGTAATAGTCGTACCATTCTTTCACAATGACCTCTCGGATTCCCTCACCGATATCAGAGAGCTTGAAAGCAACCACTTTGTTAGCGACTTGAGACGTGTGAAACCTTCTGCGGCGCAGGTGAATTTCTGTGAGACTACATTTTACTGAATTCCTCGTTGTGCATTGAGATCGATGTCTCTCCTGGAAAAAGAAAGAAAATCATTCTTATAAACTTTCAAATTTTCATAATACTTTCCACCTCTGAGATAAAACTGATAAAGCAAAATTGGGCTATACTTATAGCACTAGGTACATACTTCTAAAAGCAAATTTTATAAGGGAGCTGGAACGCGTGGGTCGATAGCAGTACCCATGGGTACAGTCATTAATCAATATTACCTACCCTTATATAATGCCCTAATGACATTGATGGTGAAGTCAAGGCATATTGCTTCCACGGTATCAAACCTATGAAACTATCGTTAGGCCTGTTGTTCCAGTCAGGTCTATTCGTCCCTTTACCGGTGAAGCGCCGTCGGTACTAGAGCGACTTATGCAGGAGCTCATTGTTACCGAGATGAATATACTGCAGTGGATATACGGAATCTTAAGTAAAGTCAATGCACGAGGTACTCTCGTATCAACGGCAGCCTTCGTGACATCGTGAATAAACTACGGGAGAGTCGTGTTCTTTGGTGTGGCCACCTGACTATCCGGGTAACATAACAAAATGTCGTTTATTCTTATGTTCCAGTAGGAGATTAAGACTCAAGAAATTCTGCCTTAACGTCTTTACCTTACAGCTCAACATACGCCCTCTGCCTTCAAGGCTAGCAAACCTCAATCGCGATGAACCAATTATAATAGACAAACCAAAAACCAACCAAAACAACCTATGAATAAAATTATGATCTTTTAGGACGATTACTGGACCTACGATGAAAACCTTTTCCGCGACAATGTCTACGAGGAAATAATTTAATTTATTCTTAACCCAAATCTAGATTCACCAAAGAAAAACCATTTGTTTTTCAGTTACTTATTTTCATAGTGCCGGATTGGTATAATCTGACATCCTGAACGTGGATAGGTATATCATATTTGCTGATCGTAACAAAATTATAAACCTAACGCTGTTGATTAACTTTTCTCAATGTCATTATTTTACTAGATCTTGAATTTCGCTAGATTTTCACCTTAGGGTCCGCTTACTCTTTCTCCTCCTTCTTATTTGGCTTTTACGGGAGTGACTACCGTCAAACCCGCTACTTTCGATATGAAAACCTGTACCTACCAGAGCCTTTTCCGTCAGTTAGCAGGCGTACCAGATGCAGGTGTAGCCAGTTGTGAAAGGCACATCCCATTCACAATTGGGCTTTCACCATTATCAAGTTATAATGAAAATATAAATCACACAAATCAGTTTTGTCTTGATATAAAAATGAAATCCTTCAGCTTGACGATTATCGTTATAAAATGTCTTTCAAATCTCATCTGAGATACGTTATCTTGTTACTATACATTAAAAGTAAATTACAGATTTTTTTCTTGTCTGTACGTCACTGATTACGCCAATCTTGCGGCCACATTTGGTAATAATTACTTTTATTAAAACAAAAATGACAAACCATTCTACACAATCCATTTCATTAGTGTGTAGGTAGGTATTGCAATTCCCTTTTACTTAAGTAGCGTTCTAAAATGTAATTTATTTGCAGTAATTACAAATAATTACCTGCTATTGCTTTTAATAATTCTAATCAGTTTTATTACATTTATCTATAATCATCTAATCTATGTTGAAAGAAATTATTGAGGTGTGTCTGGAATGTCTGGCTACCCTGGAGAATCCAAGTGGTGAATATGGTCTATATGTGTGTAATTATTATGATGTAAGTCTTACTATTGTGGGTGTATAGATAACCTATTCAATTTTATATCGCGTGTGTCTCAATCGGTTTTAGAAGATGATGGATACAATGCCGAGTATTACAATAAGAACGTAACCACGTCCTTGGACCAGGTCAACTGCTTTTGGACTATAATTTATACAAACCATAAAAGGCATGGACTGTACAAAATATCTATTGCTGCTATTGTAAAGTCTACTCTACAAACTATGAATATTATATTAGTAATAGAGCTAACTCTGTCTTGACTAAGAAATATGTAGAAAGTAAATTATAAAAATAACCTTAGATCTGAAATGTTACCAAAACACTTACAGTTTGCATAACAACACTAATAGTGCGACACTTGTTCACATTTCTAAAATTCACTATACACCTTCGCATTAAAAACGACATCATTAACTTATTTCTAAGTATTTTTAAGTAATTAATGTCAGTATTTCTTGTCGCAACACTCGACTGCCGCAGTCCGGCGCTCCTTGCCTCGGCTAAACGAATACTACTGTATGTTATCAGCACATTATCAGTGGGCCAGGCCACAGCGTGCATTGATTATCATTTTGAATAATATTAACATAGTCGAATAATAACGCAAGTCAACGTCACGAGCGGTGGCCTGTTCGACGGCTTGGTAGAAAACAAGACAACTGTATAATCATTACGTAGGTACGGTAAAACAAGTCTCCCCAGTGCCGTACGTAGAGAGCAGGATGGAAGATCTACATTTTTGCATAATTTTTGACCGCTCCAACAGGTTATGGTGCTGTAGAGATGTTATTCCGATGGCAAAGGAACCAGATCTTGCAGAGAATTAAGGAGGGTTCAAAGTATTACTGAATTGTATTCTACTTGAGTTATTGGAAGTCTTACTCAAGTTTTAGTGGATGTAATTAATGTTAATTATTCAGACACTCCACAACTCTACTAACAGTTGGTTAATTTATAACTGTTGGATATAACAATAGGTAGGTAAATTATGTAACCCTAATTCTTTTTGATACATATAAGAAGATTTATAACATTTTTACAGATTTGTTTGATAACTATGGTTTTTTTTACATTAAGTGTACCTATGCTCATGACGGGACTTGAACCCGCGACCAGTCCAGGGGGAATGATTTGGCCAACTGAGCTACACGAACACGTTTTGAGTACTTATTTCATTTTTTCTTAATAACCATCTTGGGGCGATATGGGGGAACGGGAAATCAATTTAGCAAATACAGAAAATATACAGTGGGCCTACCATGACGGGCGTTCGTTTTCTGGGGTCCTGAATGTTGAATTTTCCGATTGATTAATTTTAAAGCAATTGCTTTAAAATTTTATTAAACTATTTTTTGTTTTTTTTTTTAATCGGAAAATTCAACATTCAGGACGAGATGAGAGGGATGGAGCCATTTAAAGTGAATAGCGCCATACAACTTTCTTGCCTGTTTTGCCGTCTTGCTTGCCTTTTCTGTACAAATTCACTGACTTTTCGTGAAATTAAATAAATGACAGAGGTAGAGAGCTATACAGTTAGATGGTTGAATTGGAACACCACTGGAAAGACCTTTTAAAACTGTCAATTAAACTTTACTAGGTAAGGTCTGAGATGTAAGCTCTCTTTTTCAAAGAGTAATTTCTTATATACCTACAATTAAAATATTTCATAAGAGCACAAATTGAAATAAAACAATTTAATAAGCAATTGTTTTATTAAAGACATAATAAACATGTTAATAAAGTGAATAAATACAATAATATAATCAATAACCGTTATGGAGAAATGCAGAGATGCTGGAAGCAACTCATATTTAGAATAACAGATTGCGAGTACATGATATTTCAACTGACGACCCCTATACTAAATAACTAATGTGTATCACAAAGGTACTTACACTGCCAAGTCTCTACGGATCATTTTTTTAGTTCAATACATGCATCACGTTTAGCTACCTACTTTAAATCGAAATAAGGGCCCGATACAATGAAAAACGTTTTTAAAACTTGTTATTTCAGAACATACAAAAACATAAAATAACAATTTCTGAATCTAATAATCTAAGTTTGTAAAATGAAATTAAATGGCAATCGCAAATCGCAATGTTAATTCTTTGAGTAAGATAATGTTCAGCCATCTAGATGCACGTGCAGCATCGATCAGCGGCTTTGCCAATTCTTCGTAGACAAAACGGGCACTTGGACCCCTATTGAAAATCTAATTGACCGAATCAAACTTTGAATGATCCTGAAGATTTAATAACGTAACCTCACGGAATCGTAGGTAGATTTCGTATTGAGCCTCATTTTTATTTCTAGTCGAATTGAAATCAAACGTCTTGAAATTGTAGTGTTAGTATCTACTGAATCGGGCTCCAGAACCAAACTGTTTCTCAACATGAACATGAAACATTTGATGTACAGTCGTAAACGGCATTTGAATGGTGAGTCCGGACAAAATATACATAATGTACTGTACATCATAATAATATAATATGATACTAAAATAGCTAAACAATGCCAGTGTGTACAATGATGTATTATTCAACTTGGGCCTTTTACAACAGTATGCATAATTATGTTCATAATAAAAATTATCACATCATAACTGCCTACATGTTTCTAATTTGTAAATATATAAGTACCATATGTATGTAAATATATTGTAATTAAATAAAAGATGTGTTTCAAATTAAGAATTCAGTAGGCATTGCATTGGAATAAAGCTTCGAGTGCTATCCATAGACAAAAAATAGGAGGTTTACTAGTTGTTTTGCACAAATTGTTATAGATTTTTTCGTTTTTTTTCAACATAAATATCAAGTAAATATTTCATACACAGACAGATGCCGACGCGTGTGATTTGCACATACATAGTACATAAGTGAGTAATATACTTTTTTTCTATAATTAGTTACAGTTTTAAAAATAGTAGTAATAAGCAATAATACTTAAGACATTGCTCCCGTTTTTGTACAAATAGCTTTGACAGATAACTCGGTTATAATAACAAACTAACTAACTATACGAACAAAATTATCATATAAAGCTATAACATTTTAGCGCAGATTTTATCAATTAAGATAATTGCAATCAAACCAAACTAAACAGAAATAACTACTATTCACATGTCATTTACTAGTGTATTCCCATTGTTTGTGGATTTAGACCAAACGAACTAGAGCTAGAGCTAGAAAAAGAGCATTTTCTATCATAATATTTTAGTACAAACGAGACCTTGTTTTCAGTATTTACATAAGCAAGAATAACAAAGAATATTCTTTTACTTTTTATATTATTAGAATTTGACATAGAACGGATAGATTGAGCATTTGCTCGTCTGATGTAAATCAACTTTCAGGAGTAGGTTCACATCGGTACCGTAATGACCGGGATTTGAAGCCGGGGCCAGTAAAGTACCTACCGACGTCTCATATATCGAGTAATGGTGATGATATAATATTCCAGCTCAGTTTGATTTTATCGCAAATAACTTAAATTAGTGAGGTCCGACCTTAATATTTCCAGGACATCGCTTACATTATTTTATAGCTGCTAACACACCACAATTATACGCAGAAACCTAGACTGGATAAATTTAATTGGAAGTTATAGTTTAATATAAAATGTTATTGAGAACAGGAAGATTCATTGGAAGACTTCTTATGAATCGACGAATCTTTTAAAAATAATTGTAGGTAGATTGCCATACTGCCCGTATGATTGTATGCACTTTTACAAGATTTCGGTTACAGTGACTCTACAATCGGAACGTTAATTTTTGCTGATAAACTTGAGAATTCACTTGTAATTTACAAGTGAATTGTAATGAGCATTCTTGCGGATGTAACATCAAAAAATAAATGAGAATAAGAGCGTTTTAGCGAGCATTCTATAGAGTGTTCTGGCGAGCACGTCAAGAGCATTTGTTAGAAAGAACACGAACGCAGCGACGTTTGGCTCTATGTTCGGTTCGTTATTCAGTTCGACAAATATAAAAATGGCTATTGAAGGAAAGAAAGAAAATTGTTTTTTTTTTTAAATTATTTATAAGATGCTCATCGAGCATCTAATTAATTCGGTTATAAATGAATGCTCAAGTCTATCAGCAACGAGGTTTAACACATCTGAAGTTTATGCGTCATTGTTTGAAGTTCATTAACCTCGCGATAGTTAGAGGTTGACTTTGAGACTGTGGTTATTCGACTGAGGTGTCTCAACCAAAAGAAAACAAATAGGCGGCAAAACTTATACCTACCTATAATTGCAGCTCAGTTAACTTGTAAAATATCTTTAATTTTAACTTATATGTTCAAGAATACCTATTTCAATCAAAGCTGACAAATGACCTTTGTTCCAATTCATTTCAATTCCTGTGATAGGTAGGTACCTAACTAGTTTTTTGTCGTTTAAGTCGCCTTATGCATGTAGAACTCTACCTCTATTAGTAAATAACTTAATTAGAGACACAAAATACATGAATTCAAAAAGCATCTAAACACTATGTAATACACAATTAATGCCAGTTTATAATTATGTCGTAATGATTTATACCTTATTAATTTATAATTTCAAGTCTAGTTGTTATTTAGTTATCAAAATTTCACTAGCCTTTTATAATGTTATTTTATTACACCATAAGAGCAAGGCCAACATTTTTTGTAAATCGCAAAAACCGTGAAGTAGAAAACTCTGCAACATTGCACTCAGTTTAAGACGACTTTCACCAGTTAATTTAATTACGATCAAATGATATATGATATACTTATAATACTTCGTAAATGTTATAACGTAGTTTAGTTTGATTTGATCGCAAATACTTTTACTGGTAAAATCCATCTTCACTTCATACAAGTGATAACTCGTGCAATGTCACATGATTCTCTGTCGGTTATTTGCTACTAGTTAAGTCATTAACAAAGTATTACGGTTATGATGAGAATGACAATGTAGAGTGAATACTTAGCTATTTAAACCTCTGTAGAAGGTTATGGCGTTAAATCGAATTCAGCCCATCGAAAACATTTTACTACACCTTTAGAGAACTAACGAGACGAGACAAGACGAAGTACGATATGTATTCGTGTGAGACACCGTACAATCAGGAATAATATCTTATGACCTGACCGAAAGGTACATTACAAATTCTCATATACATAAGTACAGTCGACAAAGGAGACTACACCTTTACATACAACTTTATATGAAAAAGTGCGATCGAATCTCTGTCGATTGTACCAACTTACTTGAGAAATATTAATACACAGTTTTCTGCTACTATTTACTGAATAACTTTTTTACTGAGTAATTGTAATGGATTTTCCTTTCATCTACGAGAAATCAAGTTGAAACTTTTATAAATAAGAAAAAAAAACAGCTTTGTTTGAGTAAATGAAAAATATCTAAGACTGCTTTAATACCTCCACTTGTCTGGACTACCGTACAGAAAGTGATTTAAGCATCGCGGTAGGTAGATATTCCGATTTAATTGTGACTTATGAATATTTATTATGCTTGCTTGTTTGAAGTGTATTATATTGTTTATATCTCGTTATATTCAAATGTTCGTAACCTAACAATGTTAAATCACGTGTCAAACAGTTTCGTAAAGAAAAAAGATGATATGATAATTATTTCCTTGTTGTACGGCCTCTTAAAGTTACGTATTTATCGACGAATTTAGTACAGTAAGTACGAACTACATGCTCATCTAGTTTGACACCGTACACGTACAGTAATTGAAGCAACAACATCAACTAAACATCAATGTGAGTTAATATATTTCTACAAAGATCGATTTAAACATCACTCGCAGGATCCTTCCATCAGTAATATAATTAAAGGGAAGATATTTGCACATTAAGGCCGTCTTTCATCAATGAAAAATCATTACTTCTCACGTTTTACTCAGTTGAATGCTTTGAGAAAATTAGGTAATGCTTTAGCTCGACACCTTCATCACCCATCATAGGACTGGCTGGATAGAGAGCTCTCGTACCGGCTGACGCAGATGATCACCAGACACGGTTGTTTCGGGATTTACTTGCGTCGGATCCAGAAGGAGCCAATGCATGAGTGCCGTCACTGTGATGAAAGCGAGTAGGTACGTGAGGCTGCATACACTGACTGGATGCCTGGCGTGTTATACGCCGAGTTGGGTCCTTGTGGTGGCCGTGGGGATGGAAGTTCTTTCGTTCAGCACGTTGCTCACAGTAATGGTGCAGAGCGCGAGCCAGTGGGCCTCTTTCTGAGAGCAAGTAATGCTCTTGAAGAAGGCGGGGGAGAACGCGGGCTTTACAGGTAGAGCCAGCGGTAACTTTAGCAGAAACAGTCCAAGATGGCGGCGCAATGCCCCGTTCTGGGGAAAGATGGAGACGCCGTAGTCCTACACTCGAGGGGGCCTTCGATGACCCTGGGTTGGGGTGTGCGAGGGGTATGCCAGAGACTAGGTCACCCCGGGAAACTATTGACCCGAGATGCACTTTTGGTCGTTTCGAGTCCGACATAACTCCCGTTGGCTGCAGCATGAAGATATCCGTAGGGATTTCCGCACGTAAAAAAATACCTTAAATTTATCTCGATTCCTTTCGTTGATGAAATCCATTCTCAATTCGAATCAGTTATGCGCCAATTCATTCTTGTACGTTACAAATTGAAATCTACAGAACTACACACGTTACAACTGAGATAAATTGTTGAAACAAAAGTGACTCTACATACATGGTGTTAACGAAATGCTTCCTAAAATGATTCTATAAAAAGATCTTGATTTTAAATAGAATGAAAAATCATAGCACTGGGGCGGTAGCCCTTAACCCCAGTTCATTCAGCTGATCTCTATTTAAGAATGCCAGGTTGCAGAGTTAAAATAATACATTTCATTTGACTATCATAATATTGATGTGGAGTGAAGATTTTTTAGGTATAAGTCGTAATTCATTTCTTGTAAAATCGTATCGAGAATATCATCCTAGTGTTCTTCATGTCCCCATTATTACATAATTAGCCAATGTGCCAGTACATGAAATGCATAGGTTATTTAAATAAACTAAGCATTTATTGTAGATGGTCGTGACGGAATTCAGCTTAAAATAAGAAAATCACTGTAACTTTTTAATTTGGGGTAGCTACTGTAATACTAGAGGCTGATAGATGATAGTTTTTAAATTCGCTTGCAACTCGTGACGTTTAAATCTCTCTTTAATCAGATGTGTAATGCCGTGACACTTAGTTAATAAAGTAGAGTTAACGATTTATGAATCCTCTTTACGCTTACATAATATGAGTAAATACATTTACTAAAAGCTCAGCTCTTAGCGTTTAGGTACATGAATTTGAATATTTATTTCGTATGTGAGATATTCCAAATGTGCACTTTGAATATCAGAACAGTTCTTAAAGTTTACCTTATCTATAAATTCCGTTGTGTGTACTTAAAATATATATTGCTTATGAGTTATGCAAGTCAAGGAAAACACTTACATGACATTTTTGAAATAGGTTGACGAAGTGATGAATTTTCCGCAAAATGGAACTAGAACTGAAATATTGAATACACAATAGTGCCATAACAGTTTTGAAATTCTTTATTGATTACGGTAAGTAAGGTGGTCTTTACCCGGACTTTTCTTATTTTGCAGAACTGAATTTTGAATTGATGATTGAGAAAGAAATGTACCGGTATGTAGGTTTTAATTTTCAGTCAACTTTTCCACTTTTTCAGTTTTTAAGTAAGCATATTACGGCGCGTTGTAGTGACGCTTACTGCATCAGTCTATAGAGTTTGTATATCGTCTAAGACGGCACCTAACTATATCAATTATAGGAGTTGTTTGTCTTTAGCAGTGTTACCAGCAAATAATGATTATGGTTGACGGTTGTAGACGTTTAAAAAAATAATATACCTAGATACAGCCAAAAGGCTAAATATACGACTATAAGCAGTGTTTACGTCACGATACGGTTAGTTAATATTTATAATGCGGTGCTAAATGGTTTCACTGGAAGTTGATTATACTTTCTAACAAGAAGCCATAATATCAACTTACTGATTTTCTATAGTGAGTAAAAACTGACTAAACCAGTATAGTTTGAGTCTTCAGCAATAAGGAACGGAAAATAATACCTGCATTTTATGAATAAATACTTAATATAAATTCGCGCAGTAACTTCAATATTTTATCACGAATTTAACACATCTTAACACTAATAAACAATTAATTACTTTAACATTACAATACTTTTAGAATTTCACATTTGAATGATCAATTGCTATAAAATTAGGTTTAATTACAATTTATTCCATTATGCTATCAGTGTTTTCCATAGAAACTAATGTCGTCCAGTTTTTGTCACTCTTTTCATAAAAAAATGCACTTTACCTAGTGTTTTTCGCATACTTGAGGATCACTAAAATGTACTTGTGTAGCAGCACACTATTAACCACAACAATCACAATGCAATTAGTCACTTATAAAAGTAATTCTTCACTACACTTTGCATAAGTACCACGCCTTTCACACTTATGGTTTCATAGCATGAACACCACATTGAGCGAACGAGATAATATTACAAAAGGATTCAAAACATTTTTAAATAGGAAGCTCTTTTTGTTAAAACTAAATCATACTAACGTAAGATCCAAATAAATATCTTCGTATTCAAAGACACAGTTCAAAGTCTAGAAGTCTGTAGTATACGATTGATCCGTTCGCTCAGTTTGCGGTCATGGTGATTTTAAAGAAGTTGTTGGAGAGAAAGTCAGTGGAGACACGAGCGGCACCAGCTCGGGCTGGAGCCGCGGCCCGCGTCACACCGCCGGCTCCGGCGAGGAGGTCACCTCCGCGAACTTCACCTCCCTCCCGCGGCGGAAGGACGTCGACCGCCGCGGGGGACTGCGCCGCCGGGCGGGCGCCGGCGGCTGCAGGCTCGCGGAGGAGGTCTGCGTCATCAACCGCGGAGGTGGCTGTACGGGGCGCCCGAATGGCGATTGTTTAAGAAACTGACGGGCTACTACTGGTTGCCAGTATGATGTACCTGTAATGGAATAGAAGTTTGGTTGTTATGTAAGGTGAGCTTATTTTTGTAGTAAATCTTACCGGGGCTAGCGGTGACGTGACTACGTTGGAATCGGACCGACTATATAATCATACGGTTTTCGCGCCAAAGGTAGAGACTCATTCTTCAGAAGAATTTTGCATTACGTCTCAACGACCACTAATGGTGGTTTTTTGAGCCAGGAATAAACCGGACTACGACTTGCGTCAGAATAAAACATGGTGAACATAGAAAGTACCTTTCGAGTCACGCTCATTAGAATTTTATACATTATTTTTACACTATTATTTCATCAATCTTGACCAACCTGAGTCCAGGACCTTTATTTTTTGTTGGCAGGTATACAGGTAGTTCTAGTCGGTTCGAGTCCGACTTAAGCTAAGCGTCCACCTTTCGGTATCGTATACATCGGACACATCGCATCAAATGGATGAATTTATCACAATGTATCCCACCTGATCGGCAGCGATCGCATTTACCGCCGCAACAGGAGGGATTAATGTACGCAGCGCTGCGTATACTAATGATGTACGCAGCATTCATGCTGAGATGGGGCCCTATTTGGGTCTGCGCGATGATTGAATGTTGCTGTATTATTAGTAATATTATTGTATGATGTATAATTTCACATTGTGCAGATAACTCAAATAAAACATTTTTCTTTCTTTCTTTCTTTCTATAATAATAACTAGCTGACCCGACGAACTTTGTACCGCCATATTGTTTTGACCCGTTTAAACCTTCCCTGGAAATACACGAATATTTCAAGACTAAAATTAGCCAAATCGGTACAGCCGTTCTCGAGTTTTAGCGAGACTAACGAACAGCAATTGATTTTTATATATAAAATAGATATAATAATAACTAGCTGACCCGGCGAACTTCGTACCGCCAAATTTTTTTCCCGTTCCCGCTGCCTCTATTTTCTCACCGTTTTAACCTTCCCTGGACATCCACGAACATTTCAACACCAAGATAAGATAAATCCGTTCAGCCGTTCTCGAATTTTAGCGAGACTAACGAACAGCAATTGATTTTTGATAGATAATACATACTTTTGGTAGTAGTAGTGCCTGCGCGCCACGCTACACTGCGCAGTCTGCCGCGAGCCCCCTCGTGCACGGCGTCGACGCTGGCCGAGCGCGTGAGGTGCAGCGGCAGGCCCTCGTGGTCGGCGCCAACTCCCGCGCTCAAGCCCTCGCTGACTGAGTACAGCTTGTGGGTTATATCTTTACCTGTAATGGTTCATCAAATTTAAAGATTAATGTAATTCTTAACTAGCTGCTGCCCGCTGCTCCACCCGCGTAGAATTCTGCTACAATTTTCGTAACCCTATAAAAAGTAGTTTCTGTGATATGTATGGACCTTCAGCCAGATCCGTTCAACTGTTTGAACATGACGGATTAACAAATATCTTCAAAAACTTTCATAACCTACTTTAATATTATAAATCTGAAAGTTTCGGAAGATGCTTGGATGTTTGTTATTCAATCATGCTTTAATGGCTGTACTAATTTAGTTGTTATTTGATAAGAATAGCGATAAATCATAGTCTAGAATAACACATAGGCTACTTTTTATCTCGGGAACAGGTGCCCAGTTCATACATATATTATGAATCATCAGAATGTTCATGATCAGATACAGCCACAGTAATTTCTGTGAAACGGCCAGAATGTTTGATTCGGAAACCATATATAGTTCGTAGCTTTTATGCAAAGTTAATGTTCGTGGCTCTCTTTCTAATTATATGTAATACAGTTTTTCATTCTTGCCGTCTTACATTTCAAGTTTTAAAACGACAACCTGTTGCGCTAGTTTGTCTCGTTTCAATATGATGTCTGACAAGCACCCTTGTTATCTAATGTTATCTCTTAGTTTCATCTATTTTACTAGATTATCTGAGATTGTATCTCGAGTAAATAAGAGAAGGATGGTATTTTCCAGAAACACTAGTACCTCATGGAGTGCTCTAAAAATATAATTTACACTTATCAGTACAGTTTTTTGTTTAGATGAACAAAAAGAATAAAATATATACATATAAAGAAGGATAATAAGGTTACCCGCAAGATAGTCGATTTCAAGTGTTTATTTCTTTCTAAAATAGTTTTATTAAACGACGTTTATAAATATTGTTATCATCAATTATTATTTTAGAAGAATGAAATACGATGAAACATTTATAACTGAAATAAGTCGAAATCCTTTGTTAGCTTATAACTAGATATAACATAAAAGAAAATATAATAATAAAAGCTAAATATGCCACATCATTACGCATACAAGTTTCATTAAATCACTCACTATTTTCGTAGACTCACTTCGCCTCTAACAGTGGGCGTGTGTAGATGAACTTTTAGGGACCAAATTGGTTGTAAATTGCTATGCATTCATTCCTTAATTCATTAGACAAATAATAGCCCGTGGTACCAGTAAAATTTCCTTTATGTAGATTTATAGGGGTGACGGCATAGAAGCAGAATTTTTTACCATATAACAGGAGGCTTTTAGTTGATGCGTAATTAGGATATTTAGATTTATATCCGCACTTAATTTTATAGTCTTTTTGTCTAATCTCTCGTCTCTAATAAGGTGGATTTAGACCAAACGGACATAGAGCTAGAACAAGAGCATTATTTCTAGAACAACGAACTTTTCAACAAGAAATCATCAACTTACAACAAAGATGGACTGGAGGTTGAGAAAGGACATTATGCAACTTTTTATCGTAAATAGGGGATTACAGTTTGAATGAAAGTACGTGATTTTCGAAGATAACCTGGTGAAATTTAGTACACATATAGATTAGAGTTTAGGAAAGTTATAGGCTATGTCTCAAGATCGGGCCGAGTCGCGGGCAACAGCTAGTTTGAATTTTTTTTACAACTTAATGTTTCTTGATAACTTTTATGGTCAAAGTTCAAACACTAGTCAAATCGTCCTCATAGCGATTTCCCAGGTACACCTAATAGCAGGCAAGATTGTCTAGGGCTCCGAAGACGTTGGTGGCTCCGAGGACCCTGTACATCCATATCATGGCGTTTAATATAGGTAAGTATACCGTTAGGAATAAATTAATATCGATTGTTTGCGGCTGTTTCATTTTGCGTAAACAAAGACTATCGATTGACTAGTCTTCAAGCTAAAGAAAATGCAATGAGTCACGAAAAGTTGTAACTTACACGCATATACTTATTCGTGATTGAATCTAGGAACGATCGAAAAGGAGTAGTGTAGCAGGTGTAGCAGTCGCGTAGCAAATCAAGTTAAGTGATTTAGTAAGTATTGGTTGCATAATATCTGAAAGTTTTGGTGTTTTATTACTTTGTTTTGGTAGGCTGGCAGGTGGTGAATATATATTAGTATTAGGTAGGTAGGTACCTTTACTTATATAATACATAATACTGGCAAAATAGTACATTATGGTACAAGTGAGCAACGTTGGTGATTACCGCCGAGGCGCCATTGAGACCCGAGCCGCCAGGCGAGGGTCTTAAGACAGCCGAGGACGGTAATCATCATGCTCACACGTGCCATACGACGTTTTACAACACACTTGCGAATAAAATAATACTACAAATACTAAATAAACAATACTACAAATTAATTCGTTTTCCTATGCGCGCGCATTTAACAATGGCGGTCGACCATATTTAAAAAAAAATGAGGTTTGAACTTAACTTTTTTTTACTCTGTTTTTTTTTCTGTACTTAGAGAAAAAAAAAAGTTAAATTTGAGCGAAAATTTTGTTTATTACACAAGTATTACAAGTTGAAATTATTTATTTAAATACGAAAATGCATCAAATGACCATACAATAGGCGTATTAATTTATTCGTACTATTAAACACGTTATTTTTTGTATCAAAACTTTTTTAAGAACATAGACAATTATAGACACTTCCTATAAAATTTAAAAAAGAATCTATAACTCACTTTTGTGAATAATAGTAATGAAAAAGTCACAGTTTTATAATAGGTGTCATTCCGTGCTTAATTGCGGTAAAATAATATCACTGTTATGAGCAGGTGTGTTGTAAAGTTTTGTTATATCGATTAATCGAGATCGAAAATAGAGTTCATTCAAAAGTTATGTCATAGTTTTGTTTGTTTTGTAACGCTATTACAGACTTGTCTGCCTATGTTCGAAATGTTGTATTATTTATACTAGCGCTTTCCCGTGGCTCCGTCCGCGTTGAATTGTGATGGCGTTCATGTAACTTTTTTAAATTATCTTTTATAAGTAAAAACGAATACAACAAAAAATAATTATCCAATTTGGTGCAGTCAATCGAAAGTTATGCGTGTACGTAGGTACGCGCACACATATTTATTGCGCTACATATATTTTAACATTTCTAAAGATATTAGATGTAGAAATGCTTCATATTTAATTATAAGAAAATGTTATGTTAATACTTTATTTGTATCCAGGACGCCAATAACAACCAAGTTAAATATTCTACATACAAATTTATTTACCTAACCGAAATCGCCTAAGTGATTAAAGTAATCCTTTAAGTTTATTGTACTAATTTATTAGTAGTACCTACTATAAAGTATATAAGTAATAAATAAATAAATGTGAAGGAGGACTGACCTATAAGGCAGTCGAGGACGACCTTGAGTGCAGGGCGGTGACGTAGGACGCGCTCGAGGCGCATGCGCGGCCAGCACACGCACGTGCACAGCTCCTCCGCGATCACGCTCACCTGCAAATATTATTGCCATCATATCACCCCTGGTCCCACCGCCTAGATCCACTGGTGGGTACTGTTGAATTTTCTCCGTTGTACCACCATGCAGGGGGTCTACGAGTAAGGGGAGTATTTAGCCACCTCTGTCCTGGACTTCACCCTGGCTCGTTTCATATTTTTAGTTTTCTTTTCGGGCTTACATACATTTCAGTGCTTCATTTTCAGTACTACCTATTCTAAAAAAGATCCTCTACGAAACCGTAGCGAGCTGATCTCAGTCAGAATTTAATTTTTTTTTTTTGTAAATATAACAAATAATATACACAATAATAACGGCAAACTCTAAATCTATACGTTCTGCAACGTAAAATTGGTCTAGGCCCTTTAGTGGCTTAAATACAAAATACTATGATATGTATGTAATAATATATGATATATTTAGTATATTATGATATTTATGTAGTGGATATTAATTTAAATAATCTTAACACAAACTCAACTTTATTTTTGTTTAAATAAGATTTAAAATTACTTTACCTGGAAGACGTCGTCTGATTGTTCACGATTGGCTTCCCATTCAGGCGAATCTATGAACTGATACGGTTGTATGAAGTGCAGATGCGTTTCATCACAGCTCACCCGCATTCTATTTGAACATAAGAAGTGTATTTATATATTTTCAGCGTACATAGGAAAAATTTGCAGTTGAGGTTACTTGGCAATTATTTTGTTCGCGGCAATACATATCAAACTGCACCTACTAAGTAACACCTACTTCCGATGATGGCTTTCTTATTATTATTCTCGGAATTAGAGTCAATTTACATTTCATCTATCACAGTGCAAATTAAACAATCAATAGCCAAAACATATTCAACAAGATACCTACACACTGATGATATAAAATCTAATTATTCAATAGTAATAACCTCGCCATTTTTACTTGCTCGTCAAGCCTTTCCAGATTCGTAACTGAACTTTCGTAACCAGCTACGAATAGGTAGAGTCGGAGTGGAGTCACATAATGGTTTTCGCCTCAAAATGCTTCCTCCGCTAGAACTGGATTTGTTAATGCACGTAAGGGTGTTATTTATAGTTATCTCATCTACGAATAATGTACTTATTTTGAATTTGAAAGTTTAGACTACGAGTTTATGATAGGAGCGTTATAATTAAATGCAGCAGCAGTTTACCTTCACGATTTTAACATAACCATTTTACATTTTATATACCCACCTAACCTGTGTCGTTGTGGGTAGGTAGGTATGTCATTTTAAAACAGCTTTCCGGGGAATTGAAACCATTAGCTTATGAACTATCGTGCATTATTAGAGGTTCAACCCTAGCATTAGGTACAGTGCGCTTTAATACCTATACTCATGAATAATGAAATTACAAATTCTATATTGCATTATGCAAATATGTTACTTATATAACGGAGACCAAGCGGCAAAGCAGATAAATCGGATCATTGTAAAAAAAAAAGATAGTTTAAAAAACTTTTTGGAAAGATTTTAGACCTCGTTTTTTGGAAATGCTCAAATCCATATCCACACTTCCATACTAATATTATAAATGGGAAAGTAACTCTGTCTATTTCGACGTTTCGTCGTACCGATTTTGATGAAATTTGATACAAGGGTAGATTAGACCTTGGGAATGGACATATGCTAGGTTTGGTCGCGATAACCGACATCCACACGAGTGGAGCCGCGGGCAACCGCTAGTATTGAAATAAAGTTCAAAAATATCAAATTGTATTTCTTTTCAGTAAGACTCCATGACATACAAGGTCAAATAATATCAATGGTCGGTACTACTAAAACACAAAACAAAAAAAATCCACGAATAAAATAAAAGGAACATGTGTATCTTATTTTACATCTTGTGTCTTGAGGGTCGTCTCTCGTCTTTGAATTGTTTATTCTGTAGCCGTGTACCCTCGATATTTTATTTTCATAAGAATTTTTTTGAGGATATATATTCAGTATTCAATTTATTCTTTACTGTAACAGCTGACGCATTGTTCAAAGGTGGCCGTTTCATTAATTAGGTATTCTTATACATAAGTTTCGTAGAAGTTATATTTGACTGATTCGACTTGGATATTTTCTGTGCTTTAACTATTTAATTAGTTTTAATTAATTTAGTTCCTTTTTTTTAGTTTTAATAGATTTTAGTTTAATTTAATTCGTATCATAAAAAATGTACATTTTTGACAAAAATTAAGTTTATTCTACAATAACGATTGTAGAATGAAACTCATTTTAAGGTAGAAAAAATTGTGGTACATACAGTCATTAGGTAATTATATTTTTAAGCTTGAAGCTAAAAGCTGCTGCTCCAAATCCAAAAAAGGATTAACAAATACATAAACACTTACACCCGTATTCACAAACAATACTGTGAGGTCTCATAGTGTGCTCAAGCGCATAGGGCTGGTAAAATTAATTCACAAACATCACGGAACAGTATCTAACGCAGTGCGATCCCTCAACGAAGTATTACTTAAATGTTGTCTATGAATAAAAAGGCTTGCCAAAATGAACGCACTGAGAATTTGTCGTTCTTTGCACAGTTTTGGTAGTACGCATAGCGAAGTTGTTGTGAATACGGGTGTAAACCCCGCCTGAAAACGTGTATTATCCTGGGCATTGACCAAAATACTATTACAGTCTTTATATAATAAAATGATTTGACTTGATTTGAATATTTTGACCGAGCTTAATGAAGTGGTGGTCGTATCCAACGAGACACAACATTTTATGACTTGATTAGTCGATTGCAGATACTGATAAGTAAAAAAATCTAATCTTATCGTAGCAAACATATAAAAATGTAGCCGTAAATACATACTTTCCTCTCAGCAATATAGAGAGTCTCTCATCGGCCGGCGTGACATCTTCAACCGCGTACGCCTCCCCGGGATCGAGTCGCACTATCCGCGCTTCTCGTGTCAGTTCTTGGAAGTGCTTCTTGTTTACTTTGAGGGGCTTGAACAGCTTCAGATATAGTTCTGTGAGCTCTAGTGATAGTGCTGGCGGTAAGAACCTGCAAAAATATTTTCATTAGAAAAGCAAGTACTTATCTCTTATGTATGATAAATTGTATATACCTCGGGACATTCACCTTGGACCTTAAAATGTGATCAAAATGTGCTCTATACGCGCAGTATAACACGGGGTGCTACAGCGGTGGATGAACTCGAATTCACCAAGCATCACCAAATATTACAAAACAAAACCGCGTGCACCAGGTCCAAGATATGTGTCGCGAAGTATACTTCGTACATGTCATACAGTTAGTTACAGTTAGTTGTTTTCAAGCCAAATGTTTCATTCTCTCGTTAAGTGAATATAACTGAGTAATTTGCAAGGAAACTACCGGATAATCGGGTAAGTCTTCGCTTGTTGGGTGACGTAATGATGATGACATCTCATGATTGCCTTAATTGCCACAATTTGTTGCCTAAGTGAATGTAGAGATAGTATAATCAATATTTACTATTGACGTTGGGTAGTGACGTGCAATTTTTATGGTTATTTGGTAACCATGTTTTCAGCAGAAAACTCTTTATTAGTCAGAGTGGAATGTTACTTCGTTCCACCATTCAATATAAGTATTATTTATTTAAACTTCTTCCTCCTAGCGTTAATTCCCAGTTGCATCCGAAGCTTTCAGCTTGGAGTCTGGGGTACGCTTTTACCAGTCTTAACTACGGATTTGGCTAGACCTCGATATTTTCCGTGAAGCGATTGCCGTCTGACCTCCACAACCCAATGTTAACATTAGGCGATATCGAAGCTTTGCAGCTAGACCGTTGCTTTTGGACTTTTAGGGCACTAACTACCCGTAACGACTGCCATAGATGTTCTTATGGCAACCGGGACCCGACGGCTTAACGTGCTCTCCGAGGCACGACCAGACCAATGCAAATACTTATATTTCATGCACAAAAATATTTGCACTGAGCGGGGATCGAACCCGCGCCTCCTGCGTAGCGGCCGCGTTCACTACCGCTACGCCACGGAGACTGTCAATGTCAAATGTCTGTTATTTAAACTATGCTTTTTTAAACCTATAATTAACTAATAAACAAACTCAAAAAAAAAAAACGTTTAATAGATAATAATTTCTAACGTTTTTTGTTTGTGTATGAAGCATACACAAAAACATCTATTTATTAAGGACTATTTATTTATTTGAAACATAAATTTTTAATGATAATTTCGTTTTCAATCTGAATTACATTATATGTGAATCCTGTGATATAAGGTACTAAATTTTATATTTAACGCGAAGTAATAGTTATTTGTTATACAAGAGTGCAAAGTTGCTTTTTAACCGCGTGCTCAGTTTTGATGACCGAGCAAGCGAAAGATTCTAAATTTGAATCACGAGCGTAGCGAGTGATTCACACATTAGAATCTTGAGCGTTAGCGAGGGAATCAAAATAGCACAAGGTGAAAAATCTTTGCACTCGAGTGCAACACGTAACTTTTCATCCCACCTCAGCGAGGAAATAATGAAATGCTTCTCCTTCCTAGCGTTCATTCCCAGTCGCATCCGAAGCTTTCACCTCGGAATCCGGGGTCCGCTTTACCAGTCTTTACTGCGGATTTGGCTGGACCTCGATATTTGCCGTGAAGCGACTGCCATCTGACCTCCACAACCCAATGGTGACATTAGGCGATATCGAAGCATTGCAGCTAGACCGTTGTTATTGAACTTTTTAGGGTCCAACTACCCGTAACGACTGCCATAGATGTTCGTATGGCATCTGTGACCGACGGCTTAACGTGCTCTCCAAGGCACGACCAGACCAATGCAAATACCCATTTTCATGCATAAAAAATATTTGGACTGAGCGGGGATCGAACCCGTGCCTCCTGCGTAGCGGCCGCGTTCACTACCACTACGCCACGGAGGCTGTATAATATTGTATTATTTTTTTGTATTTTATTATTAATACTAATAATAAAATACAAAAAAATAAAAATTCAACAACAATGTTCAACAATATGACGTGAAAAAAATTGTGCGCGCAAAGTAAATTTAAAAATCAAAGTACACCAAGGAGGTTCCGAGTCTGAGTTTTTCATAAAATTAAAAAAAAATTGCATGATAAATTCGGCACCATAGAGGTAGAAATAAATAGGTTTAATGATGTTTTGAGTTCACAAACCTAGTACACACGATGTTCTAAATTCAAATTTACTTTATCCTCTAGAGGATAAAAACGACTTTTACGCTCAGTTATCGAAGAGCAAAAATACTCTTTCCGAGATGGTGGGATGAAAAATACTTTACAAGGGTGCATTATTTTTTAAACAATATGGATCTTGATATCATATTTACGACACGTCAATATTACGTGGGGCAAAACCCATATTGGGTTCTAAAACGAGGATAAATATTCTTAAATACTTGTTTCTGTAGATACATACAAGTAAAGTATGCATAGAAACACCCACATCAATGCGTATAAGGAATCAAACCAGCGTAGCAGCAGAGCGTTGGACTCGTAGTAGGTCTACGAGTCCAACGCTCAGCTGCTACGCCACAGTAATCCATTGTGTTCTAAACGGCTCATTACTATACCTCGGAATACGTATCATGGACCTACATCGAAAGACAAACGAGACCCTGGTGCGCGCGGATTGTTTGTAATAATTTATGCTTGGTGAATTTGAGCTCGTCCACCGCAGTAGCACCCCGTGCTAGCCTCAAAAGACACCCAAGAAACGTGTAATACGCGTATAGAGCACATTTTAAGCACATTTTGAGCACATTTTAGGTCACAATACTCCTACTACTTACCTTATAATTAAAGACACGGTGTGTATAGAGTTAACGAGCACCAGGGCGAGGCTCCAGGCGAGCACGTCGGGCGCGCACACCTCGGCGCCGGCCCACAGGCCCATGAGCACCGCCCCCGTGGCCGCCAACGCTCGTAGCACCAAGATGCTCTGCTTGAAGCTCTTTGGAGCCAGAAACGCGATCGCAAAGCACAAGTTCGCCGCCTGTGTGTTAAGAAAGGGTGATCATTCATCTAAAACCGAGACAAGGTAATGTTGTTTTTCTTATTTTTGTCAATTAATTTCTTAACAACTCCCAAGTTCTGATATATTGTAGGTACGTTTAAATTTCAAAGAATACCCAGTGCAAGAATGCAATTTATACATGTGACACTGATATGTGACGAAAATGGACATTCAACTTTGGTAAGAATTTAAAAAAAATGCTACAAAAGTGTTTCACTTTTGTGGCATGCATGTAGGTATAATGGAAGAATGGTAGACGCCAATACATATAAAATGTAGGTTGTGTGAAACTGATTGACGTTGAATATCTTTAAACTGATTGTTTGTTAACTTAAAGACTTATTTACGTTAACAAAGAACCAGTAATAATGTAAGTGTACGTAATGAAGGTTTACGCTAATACCTCAATACTACTTGCAAGGGGGATGGTAATTAGTGACATACTTTTCACGCGAGGGAGGGCAATAAAATTATGTTCTTTTACGTCTTTCACAGGATTTAATAGAGTTTAATAGAGTTTTAATAGAGTATTAATAGAGTTTAACGAACTCGATTATGAAGTTTATGAATAGAAGATTTAAACCTGAATCCGTTAAGAGTAGATAATACTCGTACTTTCAAAAAGTCAGACAGAAGGCCGTAGTTGTGAAATGTGATTGCAAAATATTCAATATGTGCGAATTAAAGTTACGAGACGATAAAAACTTAGGAGAAATCAGGGCCTCAAACCTCACCTGCCGATACATCTGCTGATTAACGGACGAGGTTCTGGCACAAGTTTATGACTGGGAGGTTAGACCGTAGTCACTCCCAGAAAAGTCGACATATCGAAAACTGGAGCAGATTTCGCTATGATGATTACCTGAAAGAGATCTTGCTGTGCATTGGTCCATTTAGCACAAAACCAGTGATTGTTATGTTCATCGATGGAGCTCCCGTTAAGCAGCTCGTAGTCCGTATCGAAGGAGGCGTTGAGCCGCGTGACGTTGTAGACCAGCGTGGCGTTGAGCCAGGGCGCGACAGACGCCGGCGCGGGCGCGGCAGGCGCCATGGCGCCGGAGCCCCCCCGCGAGCCCCTCCGCGCGCCCGCGCCCCCGCCGCCGCCCCGGGGCTCGCGCTCGCTGCTCCCTGAGCGCCTCTCACCGGAAGACAGGAGACGATTTAGTTGGGCTCTCGCTTTTAGTATTACCACCTCCATCACCACACCCTGATGCCCACTTTAAGCTCGAGCCCGCCCTATCTGGAACAAAAACGTTTTCGTTTTTAAGATAGAAAATGTGAGTCCGGCTTAGGCGGGACTCGAACGTGCGATCTTTCCCTTACAGGGGGAATGCACAGACCACTGAGCCACCAAAGCCTCGGCCATAGCCGATCCAACTTTTTCTATACTTTCCGTCTTACGGCGACGATCTTTTCGATTATTTGAGACAGATTACCTTCGGGGCCAAACCAAGCTCATCTGTAAGCTGACATATCAGGTGATGATGTACGAGGCTCTAGCGCAAGCTTTCGTTTCGGGTTGGGAGTTCAGACGGCAGTCACTCCCACAAGAGTCTTATAAACCAAATCAAAAGAGAAAAGGAATAAACCCTGGGTTCCGGATGTAAAGGGAACAACGATAAGACGCTGATGACAACTCTATACCTATTTAAATATACCTATCTCATCTAGCTTTGATTAGTAGTGATTCCCTCAATTTCCATTTTATGAATGACAATTTACAGTCGACTAACTACACTACACGTAACAACAAAATAACTTATTATCCTTAACGAGTCTCGAGGAAAAGAAAATTGTCTTTGAACACGCAACGAAGTTAATCTGAAATAAATAAAAATACAAGTAACAAAAGTAAAACACTATTGTGCTTGTACTTAAGGAGAAATAAGGAAATGAATGAATGGGCGGAGTTTATCCGCTCAACAAAGTTTATGAAGAAAGAAATGTAAGAAACTGTGATGAGCCGATACATCAGTAAAATACCAATAAAAATCTTTCATTGTAAAATTCATAGAGTGAGAGCCGATTCTCAGCACTCTATGCGGTCGCCGGGTCCATAGCGTGATATAGAGAGGAACACCGTGACGGTGACTGGGACTTGCGACCCAGATGTAGGTTTAGGGTGGCCACCTTGTGATGCATCAGCGCTCACTTCCACCGTCACTAGTGTCCTCCCCTCCCCCCCCCCCTTACCTATCCAAATTTGGTAAGATCTTATCAAATAAACAATGCCGCTTTGGATATTCGATTTAGTAAGCTCTTGGCAATCCAAGGTCTATTAGTAAGTTGTACAGGGATGTAACTGTGTAAATGTGCAATTACGATTAGACAAACTATTATAGACCTACGATAGTGGTAACTCCACAGTTACCACTATCGTAGGTCTATAAGTAAACTCCACAGTTTACTTATCTTCAAGACAGGTGCGGCTGCAGCCTGAAATTTTCGGGGGACTTTTTTAAGTGCGGAAATTCCTTACTACAATTAGGTACATGTATTAACCGTTCTTCTTCCGGAAAATGCACATAGGCCGGGTAGAGACTTTATTTTAATACTAAAGACTACGTCGTTATTGAATTTATTTATATGTGGAATAGAACCACTCGTTATTCAATTTCAACCTTATTTTTATTTTACTTTGCGAATAAAAATTACTTTATTTCTACGGATATTGACCTCGTCATCCGCAGAGACCGTACGCCGCGTAACGAGTTGCTACGTTGCTACGCACTGCACGATTTTAACGATATTAGTTTTCTTCAGCCTTAAGGTTTTCCAACATGTTACTTCTTGTTTCTTCACACTTGTACGGATATAGTATAATATAGTAAATACGCACATACCTACTACATGGATATACGCATAAGTGCGAACGTACAATCACCGTCAAAAGTAGAAGATGATATCTAGCAATAATTAAAAATCCAAACGAAAGTTAATAACTATATTTCAGTAAGGTAACTGTACCAATGGTAGACACTTTAAGGAAAAATAAAATTTCAATCTAAAAAATTTTACAAATTAATTACAGCATGGTCGTTACATTCTTTTTTAACTGTTACAGCAACAATTAGACATTAACTTTTGCCCATAAAATCTTTAAAATCTATCATACTTTTACTTTAAATTAAATTATTATGCACTTGGTCGAAAACACCAATGCTAGACATCATTGTCCCAATGGTCCAAGTATGTCAATAACTTTAATATTTATAACGTTTATACTAAAATTAGTAATAATCATAACTTATAAACAAAAAAATCACACCTATAAAAATCAGTACCCTTGGCAAAAATCTTAAGAAATAACACGACCGTGTTCACGGAGTCACATTATTTGCTGTCAACAGTCTTTCTAAATTTACTTCGGATGGTGTTGCGAATATTTGAACATATCTTATAGATATCATTAGGCATCTTTTAAGTCAATAGTCTTATAAAACAAATGGATAATTTTCTCAAAATACTGGGTTTTGTTCGAAAGTGTCTAGCATTGGTACAGTGTCGAGCATTGGTACAGTTACCTTAACATTTAAAAATGTTTCGATCTCTACTAGTTAAACAGCATTTTCATAACAAAAATACGAATAACTTTGATTACTTTTTAATCTGAGAATAACCATCTATACTACTTTTGACGTTGACTAATAGTTTTCAATTGTTTTTATACTTTCTAGAATTCAAAATTTCCTTACGAACGGTAAAGGAAAATGAACGAAGGACTAAATAAATACAAATTTCATAATAAACAGTGCATAGAGCTTTAATTTAAATAGGATCATTAGTTTAATTGGGTAGGATTAATAGGCTGTATGCAACGGCTCGATAGGTGGCCAGCAGGATTGTAAACAAATTCATATTTTGGTAATTGTATTTCGTAGCGGTTTATTTTATTCGTTTATCCTATTATAAACGCAAAATTTTAAATAGGTATGGATGTATGGATGTATTCAATGAATGTTTGTTACTTTTCACGTGAAAACTACTGAATGGATTTTAATGAAACTTTACAATAATATAGCTTATTATACATCAGAATAACACCTAGGCTATATTATATCAGCGATGAACGGGTTCAGAATTCCACGCGGGCGGAGCCGCGGGCAACAGCTAGTGAGAAATTGTTTATTCAAATATTATAACGTCGTGCTTTCATAAGCCGGCCACTGGGCTGTATTTCACCATCACCCATGGTAAATAATTGGTCCGTAGGCAAATAAGTTACTCGTTTGTATTCAAACTAAGGTCTCGTTTAGTTCACTGGTGCATTATTGGTATACCTACCTACAATGCCGGATGCATATCCGAACTTTGATGACGTCATCAAAGTTCAGATAGCAATCAGTTAAAATACATACCTACATGAGCAAGAATAATAATGTATTCAAAGATTTACAATACAGTTTATATTTTTACCTAGAGGGAGCACTTTTTTATGGAAACTAAGTAATTGCTGTAAAAGCTCGTAAAGTACGTAAACGTACATTTCAAATGTGACATAAAAGAATCAAATAAAATATTAAAACAACCTACTGCCGATCTACTTCGTCCGTGTGAGACGAGGGGAGAATACTAATCCAATTTTAATATTCGTAATGTAGCTGTACACTACATACATAAATAGAACACGTGAATGATTTCTATCTACAGACTACATTTAATTCATAAACTGCAGATAAATATTATTCTCAAGTTGGTACAGAATATATTTCATTCAATTACAGTACTTAGGTATGTGCATACTTACCGGTTTATATTTTTCTCAAGTTAAACCAATTGCAATAACTTAAAAAAAAACGCCAAAATAAAACAACAATTGAGAGTCTAAAAAGTGTGTGTGTAAAATGTTATCAGGGAGTTCTTTTTTAAAAATCCGTACATAATCGATTTTTATTGTAAGTGGCCAGTTCCAGAAACTTTCAGCTTAACCCACGTATAACGTGATGCAGGGGCATTCTCCTAACATTTTGAGCATGGCATGATATTGTCCGCGCCACGTATCTTGGATCTAAAATGTGCTCAAAATGTGCCCTACACGCGCAGTACACAACTGTTGGGTGTTTTTTGAGGATAGCATGGGATGCTACTGCGGTAGACGAACTCAAATTCACCAAGCATATACTACTACAAAGCAATCCGCGGGCGCCAGAGCCTCGTATGTCTTACGATTTAGGTCCAAGATACGTGGCGCGGGTTATACCTAGTTCTATTACCTACATCTCCGAGAAATTATAGAGATGCATGATCTTAAGTCATGTCATGAGGTACAGTATTTATTTATTATTATTATTGGAATGTCTACCATATTTTAGGTTCAATGCCTCAAAAAAAATACGGAATAATACCACTGTTCGTATATCCGTCTGTCTAACATTTTTTTTGTCTTATGAATGAATGCAATGAAATGAGGCTCTGGCGCTGGCTTTCCTCTTGGGGTTGGGAGTCAAATGGCTTTTGCTCCCTTAAAAACCAAGATAAGGGAAATCCAGAGAAAGAGTAAGAACGCGGAATCCGGGCTCCAAACAGACGAAAGCCTACACATGCTTACGTCCCGATTGCGCAGAATTTGCGCTGTGTTGATGACTATGACCTAAATTACTTAAATACCTATTCTAAAACTACATTTTCCAAAAGACATAAGTATGGTTACCTAAGGTGTTTGGTGGTTGGTACTTATATTCATGAACATTTTATGCATTTAAAGCGTACTTAAGTCATAATTAATTAACGTAGGTTAAATAACGAGATGTCGTCTCGACTAAATTTATACGACATTACGCTTCCTCGGTGTTGTAAGAGGGTCTAAAGGATTGTGTTAAGTGGTTCTGGGGCGATGTCCACCTGTTTACCAACATATTAGACAATATGTAATTTTCTGTGGAAAACCTGTATACAATCTTCAATGTTTATTCTACAAATTAAAATTATATTTAGGCATCGTTGAATATAGACGAGTAACAATTATTGTCATCTTTGAATTTCAACCTTTCGGACTATCAAGTTGAATTAGCGTAAAGCTGACATCCCAAAATATACCTTATAGAATTTCTCTGAATGTGATTTTTTAATTTCGCAAAATTATTATAATTCACATTACTATATTCACACTTCAAAATTAATAAAAGGGTTGACAGCGATGATAAGTTGTCCCGAACAGGTTCCATTCCATTCAGGAACTATATTTTGAAGTGATATACCGAACTTTAGAAACAGGGATTCAGGGATTCATCCATGAATGTGATATGATTTAAAGTCTTCTGATTTTATTGCTCAAGATGACGAAATAACTTAAGTCGACTGAGAACTTCAATCGAATATCTAAGCTCTTTTTGTTTATGGAGAGAGGACTAGGAGTCGCAGATTTTTTATTTTTGCCTCTACCGAGAAGGGGGGTTCAACGTTAGGTACCTACCTACCTAGGTACTGAAAGTTATCCTACATAATACTTGAGTGCTAGGTATTGTCCCTTTTGAGCGAATTACCTAAAATGTACTATATTTTATGTACTACAGTTTAGAGTAGGTATACCCTGCTAAATATTATGGGTATACACAACGTTTCGCGTAAGTTTTAATAAAAAAATAAATTACTTTGCCTTTATCGGTTTATTGTGTACAATGTAATACTTAGGCACCATTTTATTTATTCTAGAATATTTGATTACAAGTAAGGTAATGTTTAGAACTAATCTGATTCAGTAATTATAACTACTAATTATACCTACCTACCTATTCTCTGTAGGCACGAGTACTAATTTAGGAACCTCATAATAAGAGAGCCAAATATTTTTCTATTCACAGCGGTCGTACAAAGGCATGTCCCGTTTTGTTATTAAACATATTTCTATTATGAGTGCGTTTAGCGCGAGAGTTAATTACAACCTAGAATGTTCCATAGTTGGTTATTGAAATAGTTGTCTTCCTCTGGTGGTCAACAATACTGAAAATATGCATTGAACAGTAAAAATACTATTTACTGAACAAATATTCATCATCCTCATGGCGATTTTCTAGCCAAAATATTGCACTTTGCAGACCGAGGTCCGTTTATTATTTTTGATTGGTCCTATATCAGCTTTTCCGAGAGCGATTGCTGACTGACTCTGAGAGAAGAAACTGCGCCAGAGCCTCGTGCGTTGTTTAGCAGAAGTATCGACTTGCAAATGAGGTTGGCTTGGGCCTCACGGATGTTGGCAGGGCTTTGTACAAACATTGGACATGATTAATATTCCAATATGTGAGTCAGGTGTATGAAGCCACACCAAGATCCTTGGAGCCAACCTCACCGGCGCGGCGGCGAGCCGATACACCTGCTTATTGACGGTTAAGACTCTGGTAAAGTCTGGTAGGTATAAGCTTTCCTCCCGAGCTTGGTAGTTCATAAAATCCACATAAACCAATTCAAAGAAAAGGGAAAGGGAATAAATTGACCCGGGATCCGAATATGAAAGCCTCATATGCAACCGGGAACCTCGCTAAGATGGTTATGTAATCGATGTGAACATACAAATGCTTCAAGACACACAAAGGAGAAACACACTTAGAAACTTACAATCGCGATTTAGTAACTTTACCAGTTGTAGTACAGATAGTACGAAAGTTTAGGAAAATTTCGCTCGTTATGGCGAGACCGAAAAGACACCCGTCTCTCTGTCATCTTTTCATATTTCTATTACTTGTGACATCTTCATTTATTTTAGTGATAAAATGGATTATTTGTGGGTTTTCCTTACCAAATACTCTTGTCTTTTTTAACTAGGACAGTATGGGGGAAAATAACCATAGTAGATACTTACAGAGAACTGTATTAAAGATCATAAAGCACGTGTTTTGAAAAAAAAAATTGGATGAGCTTTTTTCATTTCAAAAAATGTTCTACGAAAAATGCCCGACTTGCCTGAAAAATTTTTCACTTTAAAAATATCAAGGTTACTATTTTTAACGGATCGAGATTTATTTGGTGTTATTTTATTTTAGATTTTTTGAAATTACCATTGTATCATCATACTTATCGTCCGCTAGAAAGGTTGTGAATTGATCCTAAGCAATTATTGTTGCAGTACTTGTTAGAATCTCAAGATGAACACAATTTCTATGAGAGTTACTAGTAGCAAGTAACTAACTAATTCGGTGTCGAGGTTCACGAAAGAATTTTCCGTTTGACATTTCGTTTCTCTTAAAAAACTAGTTCTCTTACTGACTTCCACTTTAGAGTAATTACAAGAATCTTTGCCAAATTTCGTTGATGTAAAATCGACGCCAAGCTAACAGAAACAACTAAACATTCGCCATGATTTACATTAGAACTTACGAGGTCATTGAAACTATAAATAGATGCATTGCGTTACTGAAAACAAAAACGATAACTTAAGGTTTTCTTTGCCTTCTTCACGAATAAGCGGTTAGCATTTTTCCGGCCAAAGGAAGCTGATAATACCCGCCAATTCCTTTCTTTTTTCTTTTTTTATTCATCCCAAATATGTTGGCACCGAAACGTATTGATAGTAGAATTCCCTTTTTTCAGACGTCAAACTTACGACTACGACACTTTAGTTTTGCAAACTTACGACTACGACACTATTTTGTACCGTACATTCAATTGTTGGCACTTTTGAGTTTGAAGTGGAAAACTAACATTACAGTGGAAAATAGAATTCTTTTGTTAGTCAGTTAAAAAAAGACAATGCCAACCTCCTGATTACAAGAAGCTATTGGAAAACGATAACTTTGAATAGTTTGTTTTTCCTGTATTTTTTCGGGATAGGGGAACGTGACCTATCTAGCGTAGCTAAGTATTTTGAAAAGTACAAAACCGATTTTTATTAAACTTGCACTGTGTCCTAAGTTGAACTAAATATCAGGCCATAACAATGAAAAAGGAATGCCACAACAGAACTAGTCGGTTTGGAGAAACAGATACATATTATTTACATAAAAGAAGAACAACCTTATAGATGTTCCAATTCAGTTCCAATAAATCTACAAACATGAACTTGTAAAATTAATAATCTCCTTCCACCACTGATGGCCTAAATATTTGGTGAACTGGCACTCATTAGGTCCTCCGGTATACAGGTAGATGGTGGTGAACTCTAATAGGCGAGTTAAAGCTAGGTAGACGGTAGTATAATTATTTCAATTAGTTGCCCCTTTCGGCGCACCGCCGCCTTACAAACCTTTTTAAAAGAACACGAAATAAAAGGCTTTTATGACTTCCAGAATAAAAATAACAGCTATATGATTCAAGATTAATATAGTTATTATAACTAGCTGAGTGCTTGCTAATTTCACCAGAATCAATCTTATTAATTCATTGATTCAAAAATTTAACCATCTCTTCTTGATCCAGAGAGATTTCATCCTCATGGCGATTTCCCAACTGCGTTTATAGTACAACCGATTAAGCTGAATTAAGGGGCAAACCTAGAAATAATTCCTAGTAGCAATTTTCTTTCTGAATTCGTTGAGGGAGGTCCCTGGTAGTCTAAGTTTCGATTTGCGTGGTATTCGGTTCGTTGCGTTCTCCGTGATCTTGATTTAAGGATACATTTTTGTTTACTGAATAAATCGTTTATTTCTAATTTTACACAAAAAGTTGTTACTACAAAGTTGTTTAGAATTACATTTTCTACAATCTAAATTTCTTAATTTTTTCCTAGGATCGATATTTTTTGATTTATACCCCAAAAAGTGGTAAATCTTTGTTTGACTTTTTTGACTTAAGAAAAATTCCTAGTACCAATTTTCTTTCGGAAATCATTAAGGAAGGTCCCTAGCAGTCTACATTTGGTTTTGCGTGGTATTCGGTTTGTTGCGTTATCGGCCATCTTGAATTTAAGGGTAAATTTTTGTTTACCGAATAAGTCGTTTAGTTTTATTTTTACACGAAAAATAGTTACTACAAAGTTGTTAAAGAATTAAATTTCCTACCTTTTAGTATTCATAATTTTCCGGTAGGATCAATATTTTTCAATGTATACCCCAATAAGGTGCTGAAATTGTATTCGATTTTTTGACAAAGGGAAAACTCCTAGTAGTTATTTTCTTTGGAAATTCGTTAAAGCAGGTCACTGGCAGTCTAAATTTCGATTTGCGTGGTATTCGGTTCATTGCATTCTTCACCATTTTGAATTGAAGGGTAAAATTTTAGTTACTGAATAAGTCTTTTAGTTTTACTTTTACACGAATAATGGTGATAAAACACCTTTTTTTTTCTTTTTGAAATTTAATTTTAAACAAATTTTAAATTACCATTTTTAGTGTAAAACTAAAAATAGACGACTTATTCAGTAACTAAAAGCTCACCCTTCAATTCAAAATGGTGAAGAATGCAATGAACCGAATACCACGCAAATCGAAATTTAGACTGCCAGTGACCTGCTTTAACGAATTTCCAAAGAAAATTACTACTAGGAGTTTTTCCTTTGTCAAAAAATTGAATACAATTTCACCACTTTATTGGGGTATACATCGAAAAATATTGATCCTAGGAGAAAATTATGAATATTAAACCGTAGTAAATTTTATTCTCAACAACTTTGTAGTAAATATTTTTCTTGTAAAAATAAAACTAAACGACTTATTCGGCAAACAAAAATTTACCCTTAAATTCAAGATGGCCGATAACACAACAAACCTAATACTACGCAAAACCAAATGTAGACTGCTAGTAACCTCCCTTAATGAATTCCGAAAGAAAATTGCTACTAGGCATTTTTCTTAAGTCAAAAAAGTCAAACAAAGATTTACCACTTTTTGGGGTATAAATCAAAAAATATCGATCCTAGGAAAAAATCATGAACTACAAAATGGTAGAAAATTTAATTCTAAACAACTTTGTTGTAACAATTTTTCGTGTAAAATTAAAAATAAACGACTTATTTAGTAAAAAAAAATGTACCCTTAAATTCAAGATGGCGGAGAACGCAACGAACCGAATACCACGCAAATCGAAATTTAGACTGCCAGTAACCTCCCTCTATGAATTCCGAAAGAAAATTGCTACTAGGAATTATTATTCCTGTGTCAAATCCTAATTTTCTCGTACTATTAAGTTTAGGTACACTTGGGAACACGATGTCCGCTTATTTTTTTTTCTCCTGGCACGAAGAAGGACACCAACATGCGTCGTCCTTCTAGGAGAGACTGCCGTTTCACCTCCCAACCCCATGAGTAAAACCTATGCTAAAGCCTCGTTTATTGTTTAAAAGGCGCACCGACCAGCAGTTGAGGTGGTTGAGTTTATCAAACGGTTATACATAAAAGAAAAGGCCTTGCGTGTCTCCAACCGGCGTATACTCGTACTTTAAGACACAATGTGTGTACGAAAAATCTTTCAAACACCGCGATCCGTGATAAGCTCACCTTGTTCCCGGCACCAAAATATTTTTATTAGCTTATTCAACGTGCATGTAGGTTATGAAACCAACCAAAGGGAGCGTACAATGCTTCAGTAAAATGCTGTCATAAATTATAATGCAATATACTACACGAAAGCAAGACATTTACAAAAAACATTATGATATTATTTATTGCATAGGTACATGACTGGTTTTATATTGGGGTCTAAAATAAGTTGAAATTCGAATGGCTTTGTAATTTAAAATTCAGTATTTGTGACGTCTTGAATGGCATGCGTTCGATTGATACGTCAAGGATCACAACTTCGATTGCCGTTCAGTGCAAATATGTGTATAACTCGGAACACGCATCTTGGACCTAAACCGGGTCACAAACGAGGCACTGGTGCGCGCGAGTTGTTTTGTAATAATCTATGCTTGGTGAATTTGAGCTCGTCCACCGTCGTAGCACCCCGTGCTATCCTCAAATTAGACACTCAAGAAACGTGTACTGTGCGTATAGAGCACATTTTGAGCACATTTTAGGTCCACGATATATGTCATGAGCAATATGCATGAATGACTATTCATGCATATTGCAACCTATGACTATAGGTTCAGTTGCATTGTTTTGGACATTTCTATGTAGGTATAAATTTATGCACCATTGAGATCTAAATGAGGAGTTCACAGAACGCTACTACGGACGGGCAAGTATCAATAGGTAGTCATTACCTACAACCAAATAAAAAGTACGTTCATATAGGTATAACATAAATTTTGATTTATAGGCAGGCAAGATGTTCATTATAGTTGTTGTGTGTGTGAGTGCAGGGGTGGCTGGCACGGGCATCAGAGCATGGCGACGTTGAGACGCGACCGTCTCGCCTGCCTACGTACTTTACACAGAATAGCTACTGACATATACAACAATACAAAATGCAGTTTATTGCATGATTTTAAACTAGCTCTTGCCTGCGGCTTCACTCGCATGAAATTTTGTTCTCGTTCCCGGAACCCATGGTAACGGAATAAAAATTAGCTTGTGTGTTATTGGACACTGTAATCTATTGCTGTACCAAATTTTGAATGCGTGAATAACATAGAAACATCTAAAGATCCAAACATCCTAACACCCAAACATACAAACTTCCCAACGTCCAAACATCCAAACATCTTTACAAATATTCACATTTATAACATTGGTGGGAGTAGGACTAGTAGGATTAAGCGTGCCTCTAACATGAATAACAAAGCCTTCGAAACAAAATGGTGGTTATTCAAAATATGAAATTTTGATGGACGTGATGGAAAGCTCGCACACCGTCCGTACAACAAAGCTATAAACGCATCAAACATTGTTTGATGAAAACATAAACTAGTATCATAAGTAACAAGTGAACGAAGTGGTACTCGGCTGGTCACATCTGTCAGATCAGATCGAGGAGCAAATATACTTAGAATGATGACCGTGAATCGGTTAACGGAATAAACCAAACCAAATGAACTGACGACATGAAAAAGGTAACGGGGATACCAAGGCTGGATGCTGAAAGTAACAGATTGGGAGTTATTTCACATATGTACATAGGTATTTTATGTCCTACAATTGACTAAAATAGGCTAATTGATAGTGAAAATAACTCTAATTGAAATTTGCATAGCTAAATTTACGATAAGTACTAATCTCCGTATTTGTATCATAAAGCTTTTTGCGAAATTTCATAATTCTAGGTCAACTGGAAGTAGCCTACAGGTTTCGATGCTCTTGCCAGTTCCAAAATATGCTGCATAACTGATGGCTGTATCTTTTGACGGCATTGCCCCAGAAGTTTTCTTTTTATTGCATCTTGAGAATTGCTGAGTATTTGTATAAATCCTCATACCTTTACACGTTCTTGAAAAAAAAAGTGTTGATGTACGAAGTTATCCTAAAACGTCCCCTTGTTCTTTTTGAGATACGGAAAACTAAAAATAAAATAAAAAACAGACTACAACATGATTTCAGATTTTGAATCAACTTATGACCAAGTAAAACTGGAAAAAAGAAATCAAATGAATGTAATCCTTGTTTAACGTGAAACTTTTGTGAACACTTGCAATCTGATTCACATTCGGTTATGATAATGTTATTGTTGACTCACACGAGTATTAGAATTTTTAAGCAACTGGCATCTTACCTTCCAACACAAGAGGAAAATCTAGGCCCGGGCTTCGTCTGTCAATTAGTAGATCTGATCTACTGCCCCCAAGTGGCAATTCTTTGACCGGCGTATTGTAGAATAGAAAGACGTATGTATGGGAAATGACGTACCTATACTAATATTATAAATGCGAAAGTAACTCTGTCTGTCTGTCTGTCTGTCTGTTATGCTTTCACGCCTAAACCACTGAACTGATCTTGACGAAATTTAGTACAGAGATAGATTAGACCTTGGGAAAGGACATGTTTGGTCGCGATAACCGACCAGCCGCAGGCAACAGTTAAGTGACACATATTTTGATGATTATGATGCCATAATCATCAAAATGTGTGTCAACGTATGCACGTTGACGACTGTATGGGATTTGACTTATATGAAAAGTCAAATCCCATACATTCATCATTCTATTTTAACAATATGCCCGGACTACTTACGAATTACCATTTGTCTAGGGGGGCTGGCCTACAAATGAGTGCCCAAAACACCAGTAAAAATAACATTAATATTCTCAACAGTACCTATATAAAATAGTCAAAATAGCACAGGTATATTATTCATACAAAACCGCATAGTGTGTATACGAGCTGTCTAGCTCTGAGGCTCGAGATTGATGACGGTTCCTCGAAGGATTTTCTGTTCCAAGATAACTTGTATTGCCATTATTGCGTGCCGACTCACCAGTCACGATAGCCTTCCTAAAAATATGCTTTAGAAATTTATTGACTTGCAAGCTTGCAACCCTCCTTGTCATTTTTTTCACACGAACAACTATTGATGAATGAAAAGTTACATTTGTAAAATAGCGATTTAGTTTTATTTAACTTTATTTAGAAAGGGATGTGTAGTTGTTTATTTACATTCATATATATTTAGTATTTACGTTTTCTTAATTTGCATGTAGTGTAGATATATGGGATGTTAGACATGTTAAGCTTTTCTTTCTATTGATTTATTAAGTAAACTATATATGCGCTTAGTACTATACTATTTCAACTTTAGGTTGAATAGTAAGTAATATAAACAAAATATTATAGTCTGCATTCTGAGATATAATATGAAAACTTATAGCAGAATAGCAACATAAATTATTGAATGCGATAATGCTTTATATAGGTTAAATAAATGATAACTAATGAATTAACGACCAAATCGAACGTACCAATTCATTAATAGCGTCGTAAAAACAGTTTACCATCCAGGACAAGAGCCTGCAACAGTTCCCTACCAAATTAAATATTTGGATCCATCCTGTACAGTTGAAATTTTCATCTATACAAATATACTCGTCCAATCGCCTAATTGAATTTTAAGAACTGCCTAGTAAAGAATAACACAGCTGGCTATATTGAATTATATAAAGAAGAAAGAAAATAAAGAAAATATTCTGTTCTTTTATTACTTTTCTCATACCTACAATACCAATAACATACTTAAATACTGTTCACAAAAACATCACGCAAAAGTCAATAGAACCCTTAAATTAACATATGAAATAAATCATAGCCGTTGTTAGGCTACGATTCGAAGTCGTAGCGCTAGACTTAATACTCTTGCTTCTATTTCGTAGCACTGCGGCTCGTAGCAACAATGCTACGCTTAATCTTACGATTGATGCTTTAATCCGAGCACCTAGAAAAGGGCCCTATCGACCCCTAGATAACAACGTCTTTATCCAGCGTGCAACGACGTGAGATGCGAAGGGCCGCTCACCTGAGCAGCCTAGGACGCGTTCCGATTCTCCGCCCACTTGTGGCCGTGGTGAGGACAGCAGCACGTCTCTCACGGAACGTCCGCATATCTGGCACTCTCATGCCGTACCATCATAAAGCACCACAACACGAGTGAGCGCGGCACGCGAGTCGCATAGTCGGACGCGAGTGCGTGATGTGGCGCTCTTGCGCTGGAGGCTACGGCGGTGGAGCGCGGCGCCGCGCGGCACTACTGACTGCCGCTCGTCTCCGATCACTCCGCGAGACGGGCGCGGCGCCGCAGCACGCACGCGCGCTCTCCCTCCGCGTCGCAAGCCGCCCTCGCCCTCTCCAACCCTTACTCCCATCTCGCTACTACCTACTTAGATATTATCAATAAAATTATTGTACGACATGAACTCGTCCGAGAGCTGCAGCCTTTCAGTTGTTTTGTTAATCGAGCGTGAAATCGAGTGATTTGTAACAAAACGTCGAAATATTTTTCCAAATCTTAAAACTCTCTTTGTTCTCAATTTGCTACGGGTAGAACCGTAAATAAGCAATCTCAATGAAAGCGGTCGTAAGAGAATGTGCGAGAACTAATATGTGCTGGTGACGTTTTTATTTGTATTTCCAGTTTGCAGCAACTTCTATGGCGGAGTATTGACACTAGTGACGAGTGTCGGCAACGATCCAGTTTTTTTACCAAGACAAGTCAATATACTTGGCAAATTTGGCAAAATTGACGTGTCTTATGCTGTTGGTTGGCGATTATTTAATTGGAAAATATTAAGATCAGAGTTAGGAAGAACGCACTAGCCAATGTTTCTTCATGTTTTCCTTTGTAGTGCCAATATCAAGAAGAGTATTTTGATAGTTTTAGATATTTAGGTATAGATGCAACCAAGCAACCAATTTATACATAAGTAGGTTTTAGATATCACGTATTTTACTCTAGGGTGTGCGTTAAGAAATATGGTTTATTTATTTTGAGATGGCTTTTAGCGTAACAATTTGTGTCTAATTTGACTTCTTATATTAAGTCAGTCTAGAAGTTAATGAGATTAGATGGAATAAAATTTGATAGGTAGGTAACGTAATGAGCCATAACAGGGGAGTCAATGGCCCTTAAGTGGGCACTTGGATGACCGTATGTTTACTGTCGGATGAAAAACAGCCCTATCCCTTAGCCGCCTTTTACGACTTCCACGAACAGAGATGGGGTACTTGGCCTTATTCTGCTCCACCGGGATTCGACACAGCAAATATTATAAGAAAATATAAAAACATCTAATCACAGCAAATAACAACCATTGAAGAACAAAGACTCAATGACAGTCACGATTTATCGACAGACAAAAGAGATGACGCTGGTTTCACTTTAATAGATCAAACACATTTAAAGTTCGAGTGATAACTTTACACATGAACCTATACAAAATACAGACAGAGTCTCACGTAGAATCTGAGGGAAGCACCTAACCTAAAGTATACCAATCGGAACTGTCCATACACGACTAGTGCCTACTACTACAAACGTCGAGGTTCTGTGCCAGTCCTTCCGTATTTTTCTCTACATCCATGACTTTACGTCTTATAATATCTCCGTTGTTTACGCTCTAATTGATCGTATAGATTTACTCAACCCCTAAGATTGAATGTATAACTACGCGACGGTTAGCGCCTGGCAGCGCTCCAAGTTGAACAAGATGCGGGGCTAGTAGCGATGATGGAGTCCTACCATTGACGTCGCTATACCAACAATACTCAACAGCTCATTACCATCATGATGTCTTTCAATGTTTGCCAAATTCATACAAATGAGAGGCTGAGAGGCGGCCGTTGTTTTGCATGGCTGTGTACGACTCTATGTTTAAAATATACCTTAGTTAAGTTCTATGTTTCTTTTTGTATGTTTTTCGTGCATGTCTGTGCAAAATAAAAAACTTTTTTTTTCTTTCTCTCTTTCAAATTGAGTAAATACCCTGTTATTCACGCGAACACTTTTATTTTGGGTATAAGGACCTACGGCACGGTAATAGATTAACCAGTCATCTGGTTCCAAAGTGCCGTGCGTCACAATAACTAAGTTACAGCTGATGTGGTACTAATTTAGGCTGAATTTACCAGTGAAAATTCGATCAACTGAGCACAATGAAATTAATTGAGATACAGTTTAGTTTAATTGATTCGGGTTCCTGTGACATCCGCTCTCAATATCTTATTATTCAGATAGGTAATACTTTATTTAGTGAATTTAATTTTTATTTCGTAATAAGCTAGTTAGAATTAGTAAATAGCTCATTACGAGTACATCCTACTCTTCTACTTCCTACTAATATTATAAAAGTGAAAGGTTGTGAAGATGATTGAATACTTGTTACTCAAGCAGGCTAACATGGCTAAATGGATCTGTCTAAAATGGTAGAGAAATAGATTACCTATAGTTTGAAATAGCACATAAGCTACCTTTTATACCTGGAATAGTTCACGTAGGTGGAGCCCTGGTCAACAACTTAGTCACTGGGGGAGTGAATGCCCTTCCTCAAAATAAAATCATAGGTAGGTACGTACCTTATTCCGTATTTAAAAATAGCCACATATTGTCTAAAAATACTCAAAAATATATTCAGAATAAGCACAATATCTCTAGCTATCACATCATTACACAATACAACAGCGTAACCATTATCATATTGTAGTTCAGGGTTGTCCCATTTTTATACATTTATAATACCTCCAACAATAGAAAGCTATTGTCGTAAAGTTCGAAGCTACTCTCGGTGTCGGTGCTTGGTATAAGGTCTTTGGAAAACACAAAGTACACACACAAAGGTTAAGGTACCCTTAAACCAGATAAGAACAAACTGATCAATGAAACGATGATCACGATCATCTTTGTCTGTGTACGGATGTATAGATGAATTAATGAATTCTGAGTTATGAAAGGTGACCGTTGAGTTTGGGTGTATAATATATGTATCAAACTTTACAATTTAGTATCTATACTTATGTTAGAAGAAATAAAGTTCGTAAAGTTGTGGGAGTAAATCTCTGAATCTACTAAACCGACTTTGAAAGTTCATTTACCAAATAGAAGGCCTTAATATTCGTCACACGAAAGCTGCTAAATATTCCCATGGGTTGTGGGAATAGAATCAGAAATCCGCGAACAATAGTTTCCTTTAATTACCTTTCGTCTTTGTACCAAGGACGATCATTAATCATTTTGGCTGTCAACATCCGAGCCTTTTCCCAATTCAATTCGTATCGGCTTTTCAGTCTGACTACGAAGTGACGGAACTCCGATATTTCCTGTGAAGCTCTGCCATCTGACCTTCAAAACTCTCTGCCCTTTGGTGATATCAAAGTTCTATAGTTCGACCAGTTATTAGAATTTCTAAGACACTAACTGCCCGTTACGACTGCTATAGATGTTCGTATAACCGATACGACGACTTAACGTACTCTCCAAGACACGGGTGGTGGTATTAATCCATCTATGTAGCCACCTTGGGGACCCAAGCCAACTGTACCTGCTAGCTGGTACACCAGGTGATCAACGAACGAGGTACTGGTACAAGATGACCTCTCCGGATTGAAAGGTCAGACGACTACTCTAATAAAAACAGAAGGATGACCCCGGGTTCCCAGGTGAAAACGAGGTTGCAACCGAGGTACCGCTAAGGTTATAATGAACAATGCAAAACCAAGTTTAGTATTCCTATTGGAAACCCCTTTATATGCATCCTTATATGCAAATATGCGTCTCTAGCAACGCAGCCATATATTAACAGATATTTTGTTCTTCATTTCACGAGTAAAGTATACATATTGTGTTTGAAACTTACACACTTATATGAGGTAAGTGGACTGGAAGAGTATAAGTATCAAAGCTTCTTCGAGGCCGAGTCTACACTAGACAGCGATTAGCGATCCTACAGAGAGTTACTACCTATTTTTTCTGCGCGTATGCTGCACTAACTTAATTAGGATAGGTATTAGTAATCACCCACATTAAGTTAGTACTGCAACCTTAAGATTTTCTAAGAAATTCACATCAATTGCACCAATATGTTGTAGTAGCCGTTGATTATCACAATTTTGTTACTGTCGCATTAATAAAACAAAGGTATCTCGTGGAGTATAATATGAGCATTTACTAGTTGCTTCAAACGCGCACTAATGCAGACATAGCCTTATTAATATGCGCCCTAAAATTATGTGTCTCGTAGCCGACCGCATACGACAACTGCCGACGCACGCAGCACATAGCGTAATTCATTGCGGCTTCTCAATCGCGCCCTTTATACATATCGGAGTTTGACAAGTAAAGGGTACGCTGTATGTGCTGCATGCGTCGGCAGTTGTCGTATGCGGTCGGCTACGGAATCATACCTTTATGGAGATTCTACTGTAGTGCCAAAACACGAGGCTGATCAGATCGATTTGTAACATTAGAGAAAAAATATTGTGGCTGTCCTATATGATTAATGTGGAATAATTGAATAGGAAATAACACAAATTGGCATAAACTAGTTCTGAAGTACTTTATGAAGACGCGACAAAGAAACTGAAAAAAAAAATAGCCATAACAATAAAATTGAATAAATAAAGAAAGAAATTAAATAAATAGAGAGGAGGAGACACGATGAGAGCTTGTTTGTTACTCTTCTTCATTCGAGCTTAAATTCCGGTGTTAACCGAAGCTTTTTTTATGTAGGACACGTCAATTTGACTTACCTGATGGTAAACTAAGGTAAAGTCTCAGGTAAGAGGGTCGCCACACTCGCCACTACAGACACGTACCATATTACCATGGTGGCACTCAGCTTGACGGCCCCATCAGATGCTTTTTCACGCCCCGCTTGCACCTTGGTACCCAAGATCCTTCCCCTCCTCTCCATGCTTTGGTTACTATTGGTTTGTAGGGGAGCAACTGCCACCTGACCACGACAGAAAAGCCTGGACCAGACCCTCGACCGTCAATCAGTATGTGTAACAGCTTGCAAATGAGATTCACTAGGGCACCAATTATATTATTTATGGGACCACCACACACTATTAATTTATGTTAATTCATACATTAAATTACACCACTACAGGTTGTATATCAGACATTATTATGTTCACTTAGCGTGCTTAAAATTTACACTGAAACTGTTGCCATATCGAATCAAACGGTCAAGTATATCGATCTTGCTCCACCATTATTTAAACCTCTTTTGTTAGCAACACCATAGGCCATCAGATAACGTTGAAATGGTAAATCGCATGTAATGCTCAAGAATAGTGCGGTGTAGTTGGATAAGGAAGCATCGAGGGTGTTAGGCCAACCCAGCCTTGACCACTCTGGCCTGCAGGTGATCAGATCGTATCTTTTACAATCGCTTTGTTAAGTCACCTTTGTTCTAAAAGGTCACCTGTTCATTACCTATGTAGATAAAGAAAGACGAACGACTCGGTACAACGCTAGTGTCGGTAAATATATTAAATTGAAAACATTACGTATACATATTGATTACAAAAAGAAATGGTGTCAATACCTCTTAACTTCTTACAGAAACATTCCTTTTTAACTTACACAAAAATGTATTATATTACGATCTGTAAGTTAATATATCAACCCTAGAAGTTACCCGTGACTCCACACGCAAATACTGATCGCATTTTCGCTATCCACGGGTATCAGTTTCCGGGATGAAAACAAAATATCCAGATGGATCAAAATATCCAGTTTGTGAGGATGGATAGATATCCATCCTCACAAACTTTCACGTTTACAATATTAATAGGATTATACTTAGGTAAATAGGAAGTGCCTAAATATAGGAGGAGGTAGGACACGACGGCGTCTCCGTCCCAATCGAGCAGTCCGACTGCTATATTAACCTCGTGTTGTGTTGGACCGGCGGTGAGTAGGGTAGCCAGAGCTCACTGGAGAGGTTTTGGGCTGTCAGTGGGAAGACCAAAGGCTTGTTCTGCATGTCTTTTTCGCTGACGGCACAGAATCTCTCTGTTCTTATAGGGTCGGTAGCATGAGTGTGACTCCCCTGGTGTTGTACTCGTCCATAGGCCACGGTAACCACTTCCCATCAGGTGGGCCGTGGGTTTGTCTGCGACATAAGTAGTAAAAAAAAAACTTATACATCAAACATCTAGTTTAGAAATTGGTAAGTACGTTTAAACTTATTACAAAACATGAACTTACATACCAGAAACAATGTGAACAAAACAGAACGGTTTTGTATCATGATTAGCAAACTTTTCAGCCGGGTCGTAAACGAACGTAGAACATGTAAAATCGATCGTTTTAGTAGGTAAGTCTACATTTGCACCACCTTTAACGAGTTTACTTTACCTAGATACTTTCCATGCGAGTATACAGTGAACATCGAAGCATCATAATGTCAGTTAGATACGTCTATAAAATCTTTCCTAAAAGTCGTCTCGCAACGGTTTTAGATCGGTATGTAGATCTAGGTATTTACAGTTTTTGATAAATCCAGTTATTAATTGCAAAATGAAGAGATCAGCCAGTAAGAATACGCCGTCTGTTGTTGTTCCTAGATCCCATATATACCTACCTATATTAACGAAATTTCCATCCTTTGATGTTTATTAAAAACGCTGGTGAAAATATCAGTATCGCCAAAAGGTACGCTGATAATAATGAAACCATTTAGGCCTCAGTATGTAGGTACGTTATTCAAATTGCCTTGAGAGGTATCTTTCCACTACACAGTAGTGGCGGTCCCTATAATACGTTTCTTATCGGCTTGCTCTGCAGAGGGAAGACGTGGTAGAGATGTTTACATTTATGCCCAAATGTTCCATCATCGGCGTCACCCTTCGCCACTGCTACATAGTCCTCTCTTTATCATCAGATCACTTCGATGGTGTAATTCACCTAACATTTCATCAGTATTTTAACATGTTGCAAGCGGTCTCTGAGTTTCGTAGCTTCGGGTGCTCGCTTAGCACACAATTGATATCCTAGTATCGACCTGACTGTTTGACTGACCTATTTTTTGCTTTTCTCGCAAGGTTTTTCTTTGTCACTACCGCTAAAGCAAAATGCCTTACTATCGACATCGTTCCTCAAAGGGATAATAGATTGTCTCACCTATGTAGTTTAAAAATAGAACACATTGTTGCGTAATACCACAGAACAGATAATAGTACTGTAATACTATAAAGTGTTATAGGTAGGTACTCAAAAGGCCTGTTAGCTATTCATCAATCACGTCATTCAGTCCGTAATTATGCCATAAGTTAGCTGTGTAACCGCACACCCTGATTGTTTAGTAATTAATTTTAATAGCGTTCAAATAGGTTACAAGGTTCGTGTAAAATAATGTGATATAGATACAAGACCAAGTCTGATTTTAGTGAAGGGTCGAAAATCGAAATATTGCTATCGAATATCAAAATCTGTTTTTTTTAGCAGTGTTACAAAATAGTTGTCCTATTTATTTTATGATGGTTTATCTCAAATACATATGTAGGAGGTACGTACATAAATATACAAATTACAAATGCACACATACACACATGCGTGCGCACACACACGCACATTTACATAATACATACAGACATAGGTATACTCGTACTCACGCCGTAATATTCTTCTATTTATGTGTGTAATATTCTTAATATTTTCCACGAAAATTACTAATTTTTCAGAAAATATAACAACCTATCAGTCAAAATCGAAAAAATTGCCAGCACTTAAAAATTAAAAACATTATTTGAAAGATTTTCTATAGACTATTTAAGTATGATGTAAACACATGCCTCCAAATCCAGTTGGTCCAGTTTTATATTAGCATAAGTGCATTGACTCTTTATGAAGGTTATTTATGTATTTATAAGGCTATATTAGGATCTATCCTATCCTATACATCACATTTTACGTGAAGCAAACTGGGTTGGTAGTTCCGACTACCAGTGATAGCCCGTTATAAGAAAAACAGAGTCAATGTCAAGTTGTAACTTCGTATCATTTTAGTTTAGTTACTTTCGATAGATGGTAGTGTGGTTAGTAATTTATTGTCGAGTTAATATAAAATAAACAAAATGGCTACTGTACATTAAAAATAGCAGTAGGTAGGTAATGGCGGATGTAGTTGCGACGACACTGGAGACGCCGACGGCTCCAGCGACGCCGACGCCTTCGGCGACGCCGCCGACGTCTCCGACGCCGCCGACGACCCCGGCTACCCCGACGACGACTACAACGGTTTTAGATGAAAGTGTAATAGAAACAGGTAAGCATTTTAGTAAATTAATTTTTATTGGAAATTCAACTATTGTTGCATGATTACTGTATCATTTGTTTTCTATATTTATATGTAAGTTGTTTAGATATCAAAGTGTTTTCTTCGTTCAAAAGATATTTAACTACTACTTAGTTTGAATCTTTATCGCTATTTTGATTCGTTTCGGTAACTGCGCGCTATTATTATAGTAATTGCATAGTTATTGACCAGGCCATTATTATTTTGCATACCTATCCTACATACAAACATGCAATCACACCTTTATGTGTGTGTTCACATCTGCCTAACCCTAATTATTGAAATGTGTGTGTTAATTCATTAACACCCACATTTCAATCATTCATCACCAATCATTGTAATCCCACATAATAGGGGGTGAGCCTATTACCGTATTCAGGGCACTATTGTTGACTCGAGCCATGTATCTGAGGCTGAGTCTGGGCTGTAAATATCTGTCTGATGTTAAACAGCCCTATTCCTTAGTCACCTTGTATGACACCGCATGGGAGGAGATGGTGGCCCAAATTCTAGAGGGTTTTCTTCTAGGAACCTTCTTCATTTCAAGAATAACTTTTTACCGAGATTACCTATTATATAATCCTCTAAACTATTATCTTCAAAACAATCAAGACAGCCTTATTGACTGCTCCTGGAGACAGTAGTTTAAGACGCGTAGTGCTGTACTCCACATGATTGGTGAGATCGATTACAACGTCAAGGCACGCATTGTCGCTGCATGGTCCAAGTGGCTTGAGGCGCCTGGTGTCATTTCATTGTGACCCCGAAATGTCGGTTACTCTGAAGGAACAGGTCTATAAAACCATCATTGGGCATGTACTTTCACGCGGCTACGAAACGTGGCCTTTGCTAGAACTATACAAACAGAACTACTTACCACGATCCTTAGGACCAAGCCAACCTCACCTGCGAGCTAGTACTCACCTGTTTAACAAACTTTATACGATACCAGTAATGCGTTTAGTGATATCGATAATCACCGTTTTATTGCATGCATTAATTCGTAATTACTGATAACTTGGTTAATTACCAAATACTAGAAGTCTATAAGTAGCTCGGAAGGAAGGGATCGATAAAGTAATAATTTGGCACTTTAAGATGTCAACTTTTTTAATAGGACTACTACTTTTTAACTTTCTACTTACATTACGATAAGTAACTGCAGTTAACTTTATTGTGATTATTTTAGGTAGACACCTACGCAAAAGGGGTCGGTAAGGGATCGACTGGAAAATGAACTATTTTTATTGTAACCGCATGTGTCATCGACCTATCCCTCTTAAATAATATAATTAATAATTATTATGCTTACCTAGTGCTTATTATTATTTCACTCACAGAGTACCTAATTTAACCCTTTTGTCCAGTAGGCATGATTTGTTCCAGTATTGTATTGTGTGTGTTTAAGTTCCGATCAGTTAATTACTTAATAGGAGTGTAAATGAAACAGTGAATGCCCCTCAAATTGTGTTTACGATCAGGTACAAACTATAACTATATACTCGTATGTACCTTCCTGGTAATCTGCGAAAGTAATATTCCGTTGATTAAACGAATGTCGGCGTCGTAAACGTTAGATACAAAAGTTAATTAGCGTTTGATGTGTGTGTACCCGTACCCACCCACGCTAGTTGTCGCCAAGAAACAACGCCAACACGTTTCCACTCTAGTTAGATTAGGTTCATTTGGTTTTAAGACCAGCATCTGTGGTGGATGGTGTTTGGCAGACGGAGACCGATATCTGCTGACTTTTCTGGCATCATGGCATGTGCCGAGAGCCAAACGACTCCAGCATCTGTGTTTAATTCCACAGATGGCTGCGAATTAGAAAACTGTTGGTAATTTCGTTTTTTGTTGAGAGCATTCATATAGCTAACATCAGAATATAGAATAGTACCTATACTATAGAGTAATCAATGTATGGGATTGGCAATATTGGCATTTGGCATATATTTACGACTGACATAATGTTATTAATACGTCAATCCCATACATTGATCATTCTATTCAATCTACAAACGAATTGGCAACGACTTTACAGTGAAGTCTATTTGTTGCAGGGCGCTTAATGACAGACATTTAGTTATCTGATTGATGAACGAGGCTCTGGCGTAGGCTTTCCTCATTGGGACAGACAGACAGCAGTCGCTTCTCAACTCAAACTCAAAATAAACTAAACTATATCAAAGAAGAGGAAGAGAGTAGATTTTGGGCTTCAAAGTGCAGGCTTCCTATACAACAGAGATCGTCATTTCGATGAAGACGACAGATGTTAATTGCATTGTGAATTAGTCTGTAATAATAGCGTATTTTAGGATACCTAAATTTTCACAGGATTATTTTTTTTATTACTCATACAATTATGTCAAAGGGCATTCCGTTGTCATAATTGAGTTGAATCACGATTTAATTAACTTCAAAAACCAAAAATACACTGAAAAGCGAAATACCTACAACCCTACAACAGAATTACAGATTTAATTCAGATGACGTACATGTTTGCATTTATGTTCGCGTTAACGACAGTGACTGATGTGTGTAGCTATCGTGTAATTTAATGATGCGAGGGTTGCGGTGAAGTGATAAAGCTACATTAATAGTGGTCACTCCCCATGACGGCCAATCAATCAACGGAACCAATCGGGCCAATATCTATAGACCTGACGGATATATGGCAACAGTTACTTTGATATTGATTCCAAAAATGTTAATTTTATGATGTGATTGTGCATTTTCACTGGATTTTTTTCCTTTATCTTATTTTTGGACTTGACCATACAGTGAGTATTGTGAATACACTGAAGGAAATTACTTACTTTAACGATCTGTATAAATTAGTTCAGCTTCCAGCGTCACTTGAGTCGCTCGCTAGGAACACAAATAGGTGACACAGATAAATATATGGACAGGCATTATATATGGGTTACTTAAATAGGTGTACCTACTATGTCAGTATTTCGTTGGACAACTACGGAAAGATTTAGGAATTGTTTGATTCCCAAATTTACGTGAGAATGGGACTTACGTTAAACTGCAAAGGGTAGCTACGTAGCATAGGAACTTTATTGAATGTGTTAACTTGCTACGTAGTAAATTTTTTAACGCAAAGCCCTCGGCTGTGTGTTAAAAAAATAAAAATCGTCGTTAACATCTTAAAGCAAATTATTAGCGCAACGTAACAACTCGCAAGATTAGCAGTACTTATTGCACGAGAACCAATCATAAATTCTCAATTTGAAATTGCAACATTAATCACCAATATTTGACTAAACTTCGGGAAGTAATCACTTAGAGTGGATAATACGTCCCTTTGAAATCTCTGATTATTATTATACATGACATTTTCATCCGGGTATTAAACGTAATTTAAGAAACATAGGCACTTGCGTCAGATTGTATTAGTTAAGTACCTATAATAAGTTAATTGAAATAAGAAACATAGTTATTCATGCTTCTCTATGTTTGAGTTAGGCCTCTCCAGAATTATACTTAGTCCTGAATCTCAATTTATAACTAGATCTGAGGATTGTAGCTGTGATTGTAGTCTAGATGACAGTCCTAATGTCTCTAACAACGTCGTTCTAATTAACGCTAGGATGAAGAAGTTCTAATGTCATTGTGAGAGTAGATTCCGGAATACGGGCCTCACGCTTTTCTCTGGTTTTGTGTAATACACACACATTTCCCATCACAGTCTACGTGATGGGTAATGTGGGATCAATTTTTGGACTGGCTCCTAAAAATGGGTGGTTATGTCGATCTCGAACCAACTAAAGTCGTACGGCGTATTGGTTCAGACGATGACGAAGTTCTTAGGTGAGATTGCCTCTGGCATTTTTCGCCCCGGCTGGCCCGGGTATGTTATAGACCCTGTTATCTTGTAGAGCTAGCTTATTATCGCTATAAGGTCGTAATTTAGTTGTTAAGGTTTAAAACAAAACCAAAATATTTACGAAACATTTATTTTCGTCATATCATTATGTATCATCGTTGTTCATACTCATTCAAAAAAAATCCTAAAGGTGCGGCTACAGCTCATGTTTTTCGCAACATTTTCACAAAAAACACGCAACAAAACATGGTAGAGATTTACATCTCTGTGGTTTTTTACAACATTTTTTTTTATTTAATTTGGCACTTTAGAGAAATAATACTTTCTCTAAGGTGCTTATTATAAACTGTTTGGGACTTGAAACAATAGAAATGTAAATCTCTATAAGTTTTGTTCCGTGTTTTTAGTGAAAATTTTGCGAATAACATGAGCTCTGGATGCACCTTAAGAGTAACATTGGAATATACTGTTTTTAAACATTGTCTTAGTCAATATTAATGTCTAAGTTCATCATCAGTCTCGACGGCTTCACAGCTGTGGTACTTAGATGAAGTGTCAGGGCAGCTGTCGGCTACAGACAGATCGTCGGAGGAAGCTGCGGGCGCTTCGTGAGCTGCCAAAGGCATCAGTTCCTCGTCACCCGCAGTGTAACCCGACATCGATGTACAGTTGCGTTTTATTACTGTGGTTATGGGTTCTGTGTCTCGTGACCAACAGTCTGTAAAAATGTATTAGTTAAGGTCGCTTATTAAAATAATATAGATTTTTTTTTGCACAGGTTTATCCATACTCCATACATACATATACTTATTATAAGTGCGAAAGTAACTCTGTGTGTCTGACTGTACGTCTATCTGTCTGTCTGTTACACTTTCACGCCCAAACCAGTACATTGATTTTGATGAAATTTGGTATAGGTGTAGATTAGACCTTGGGAAAGGATTATAGGCTATGTTTGGACGATAATATAACCGACATCTACGCGGAGCCGCGAGCATCAGCTAGTCTGTAATAAAAGTAACCTAAGTTACATCTTATAATATTGGCTATCTATCATAGAAAATCTCTTCTAAATCGGCAGAGACCTTATTCAAACACACAGAAAAACAAACTTTAAATTAGTTTAATATACAATTATTCAAGTATATTATGTATCGTAGCGTAGTGCATTTGTATTTCGCATTTGATCTGCGTAAGTAATTGGCGAGTGCTGATAAGCACTTCTATTTACGAGCATACCCAATATAACTTTTCTAATTACTGCCTATTTTTAATTACGATGACCGAGAAAGACGGCGTTCTCCGCATTCTCGGTAATAGGCAATAATCTCACATACAACAAATTGCATGATGCAGAAAACTTGAGGTTCCTAAAATTGGTTCGTTAGTAAACTTTTATGAACGAATATTAACCACGTTAACTCTATGCACTTAAATATATGGAAAGCACGTTGTTACCGTATAATTTATTACTAACTGCCATAAGCTGCGTAAAGACAATGTGAATTACATTAATAAAACACAATTATTATCTTAATTGACGGTCATTTGGTGATGATGCGTTTTAAACTTATCTCCATCTTAAACCGAATAGCGAAATTTGAACGTTCAATGACCATCAAAATATCTCTAGACCTTTTATAGCAAATATATTTTGAAATTAAGTAACTAGTCATTTTTAAATAAGAATTGTTATTAGAATAATGACCAATTGATATTGCCATAAATATTTGTTTACCGTCCCACTAGGTATGCTTTAAAATCGAGAGGAAGAGCTTAGTATAGAAACTGGTATCGCCATCGCCAACCTTTCATCTACCTACCTATCAGAACTAACCACGACACACAAAGTCAATCTCACAGCTAAAATTATGCTCAACATCTTCACAGCCTTATGGCACACTAGTGATGCTTTGTTATGGGTACCTCCTATTTTTTTTATAACTACGATTAATATACTTATTATAGTCAATAGTGTTTAGATATATATCTGTAGAACTGGATTGCAATATAAGAGTTAGCATAGCTAATTTATTAATCGAACTTACTGGGTCGTTTCTCGGGTGGTACGGGCTGGACTGTAGTCGGTGGAGGTGGCTTGTTAAGGGCACGGAGTTTTCTGGGGCTTCGAGCAAGCGCATGTGATATACTTGGCAGCCTGATATCTAAATGCGAGCCTCTTTCTGTGACGATTTTATTGTTCATTGCGTACAGTTTTGTGGTGATATCGCGTGCTATGAGCGTAGTGACTACACACGCAAGGTAGGGCTCCTTAACGAACAAATATTCAAGAGAACTCCTTTGCCAGTAAACGTAGCGACAAGATGACGCTGCGACTATTGAGACCTGGATGCAAAAAGTTCTGAGTCAGTAAAATAAATATATTCTATATATATTCTGTAGTCATCATCATCCTATTCGCGATTTCACAGTTGCATCCAAAGTTTGCACTTCGGAACATGATGTCCGCGTATTGTTTTTGATTGACTTTTCTGATAGTGATAGCATGCTGGCAAGGTCAAGTAAAGTCGATAAAGGAGATACAGTTGCACTTCTATATACTTACAACTTTATATGAAAAAGTGCAACCGTTTCTCTTTCGTCGACTGTATGTACCTACATTCAAAACTACATTCAGTAGTAAGTCCACATTATTATGTGCTGAAAAACAATAAATCTTTAAAATCTCTACGCATAATTAGTTACAAAGTCAACAAACTTGTTTTTCACCTTATGCAAACAAATAATAGAACAAAAACAAGCCCGTAAAAACTGCGGAAGAAAGTTTTAGTGATTAGGAAGAAGATGTATGTATACCAACGCTTATTTCTTTATCCCTACCGCCAGGTTTTATATGGATCAAAGTATTACGGAAATAGTCATAAGGTTGATGATCTCAGACACTATTGGGCGGTCAGTCTAAATATCTATAGCTAAATTTTGGTACAGGACTGGTAAAAATGCTTTCTATCAAGATTGCCCTGTCTTGCACAGCCCAAAAGACTTGTTCTTAGCTTTTGGTCCCAACAGAAACATTAAGACTATCGCTGATAACAGCTTCACCAATATCACGAACATTAACACCTTGGACTTTTCAACCAATTTATTTAAACTTGACGTTATCATTATTGTTGATGTGAGATATTTCGCTAAAATTTACAAACTTACTTCAAACGGTATTTTAAATTTATGTACTGAACTTCCTAGTTTATTGAGGTGTAACACCCCTTCATATTACTTTTACAATAGGTTCACTCGGTCGTTGATCGCGCTTTGGCATTACCTACCCCATTTCGTTGACCTAATTGTTGCCGATATAGCTGTGTAACAGCCGAAGTGGCTATAAATGCAAGAAACTAGGTTAAATATCGAAAGACGTTCTGAACTAATTTAAATTACCGCCTTCTTTCCTCATGAATCACACTGAGTTACAAACGATCACTGAAAAGTAACACACGTTTTCATTACAATGACATTGGTATGTAGGTATTACGTTTTTAATTGACTTTAGGCACACTTTAGGTCCAGCAGAACATAAAAAAGAAAGATAAAATCATTTTTATTAGGAAGGCAATAATGTGAAGATAGTTTTAGATCTCTTAAAAAATAGGTTCCTGTGGGCGCTAGAGCGGGACCTCGGTCGGTACGCCAGTACCTATACCATACAAGCGGAACCTCGGGCATCTGCATAGGTGTACTATGCAAATAGCCTCATTTCCAACTCGACAGATTTTCAACTCGTCAAATTTGCAAGTCGACACATTTTCAACTCGTCAGATTCTCAGGCTGTCGTTAATTTGTACAATTGAATACACATTTTCTTATTATAATCTAGCCCCCTAAGTGGCAATTCGTTCGACACACACTTGTCTAGGGGGGCAGAAGCTATAAACTTTCTACTCCATAGTTCATCGATAACGCAACTTAATATCTATCAATCTACCAGTTAAATGGATAACACTTTAGTAGCATTAGTTAAAAATAGGTTAGTGGGTTCAGAAATACTCACTACGGCGGCGGCGGTGCCAGGAATTGCGCTCCCTTTGAATAATGAACTCATCAGTCCGCTACCCAACCGTGTTAGTTAGCCCCATTGCCTTAGTTAACAAGGTGACGCTCTCCGCCAAAGCGTTATTACGTAAAAAGGAACCTTTTAGACAGTAAACATAATGTCAACGAAGCTGAACAATTGACACAAAACTTATTACAGCTTTTCCTTTTGTTTGCTTTCAGGTTCCTTAAAACGGAAAGACAAAAATTTTCTTTTATGGTTGTTAAATCTTACACACAGTATTTTTCTTTTAATACAGTGTGAGAATAAAAATACATACTAGCAAATTGTAATGTATGAGGCCCTTCTAATATCTCTAAAGTCCTAGTCAATCTCACCCGAAAATCAATGCGTTGCTAAACAACAGTTGAGGGTTGGGTGATCAGACGGCAGTCACTCCTGGAAAAGTCCGGTAATCATCTAAAAACAACAACGGCCATCGCGCTCCAAATTATGGACGTAACTGCGAAATCGCTATGATTATGATTGTGTTATGTTATGAGGAACCATTGATTTATATTGTTACTAAAGTAAGTGAGGAACGTTCTTACTGTAAGAAGTAAATAGGCTTACTACTAGGATTCATTATATGGGTAAACTATCAAGTATAATAAACTTTGTTTGAGCTTACCTTGAACTTTTCATCTATGGTGGCGCGACTTGATTCAAATTCAGGCGAATCCAGAAACTCACATGGCAGTATCGGATGCAGGAATTGATGACCGCTCATAACGTTTACCTAGTAACATAAAGTTTCACTCTTATTTACTAAAAACAAACATAAATTAAAATATATATAGTCACGATTTCTTCCCATTGGAGTGGGCAGAGACAACTTCTTACTACTTTCTACGTTCGCTTTTTGTACTTTCATGACTGTTTTCATAGATATATGCCCTCCGGTTGCGAGTTTTCTTGACCTAGAGTTTCCTTAAAATCTCCATGTGAATAAACGTATCTTATCATTACATTGGAACCGTCACAATTTTAATCTCATGCTTCAGGGAATATTTTATGTAAGTTTTGAACACAAGATTGTCTATTTCATGTACTTAACCCAGCAGTTTTGGCAACATGTCTTATGAGTAGATATGTAGTAATGTTATTTATACTTTGGCAATGGAATATCTTGTTCAGTTTTAAGATTCAGTTGAAGCCGATCGTAAGTAATAAACCCAAAAGAAGATATCCTTAAGTATTTACGAAACAATATTTTGATGTAAGCTCAAGATGTTATATTTACGAACGAGTACCTCTAAGTGTCTCAGTACACAATATTACAGAGATATTAGAATAATGCTACGAGTGTAATGAGTCCTCATGAAAAAGGGTAATTCTGTATTAATTTCCGACAAGATGTTACTAGGAGAGGCGGTTTGCATGAGGAGCGAAATATTTGAGGGTTTGGTCACTATTACTAGCGATCCCACCTATAATGAAGAAAAGAACAATACGGCCTCCTATCATGGAGAAGGATATAGTATATTCTGTCCTCCGTGCCGTGCAGAGGAGGAGCCCTTCCACTGGAAGCGCACTAGGAACAAAAGCCTCGTCGCATAGTTTTATCTTTCACGAATCATACAAGACAACAAAAATTTACTTGTTATCCAATGCATGTATGGGGCCACATTCAGGGTTTTTGTTTAACGAGTTTAACGAGAGAGACAAATGTTAGAAATTTATAATCATGTGTACTTATATTGATATTGACCGTAGTTATATTATTATTATAACACTAGACTATTCGCGTTTTTAACCCTAGAAAGCAAAAGAAACTATACATATACTTATACCTACAGTAAATGAGTCTTATTACTTTCCCTAAAGAATCTAATTGATTCCTAAAAGAACAGGACGTCGAGCTCTTGCCGCATTCACGAACTTTACAATATAATTATTATGATCGATTCGTGGCTGTACCTAGGTAGTAGGTACATACATAATAAAAAAGCACTTTCCAAGTTTTAGTTCTCTGCCCATAAAATTTATAAATGCAGGGTAAATATTTTACGGCTACTTGTACACTTGGAAAATTGGAAGGAAATTTCCAGGCTGCACGTACAAATACCTGCACTGCAACGTAGGTATATTGCAATACCGTAGTACACAGAAGACAGGTACGTGCCTTTTCCATATGAGTATATTGAAGTGCTTTGATCTCATCCTAAAGAACTTAAGTGTATTGCAGGATTATAGCTCTGGTCTTTTTTTTGTGATAATGTAATGCAACCTGATAAGATATTTTTGGGATCTAAGTCATAAAAAGACGGGATAAATGGTGGCCAGGACCAATAGATTTGCTGTCCAAGATATTGTGTGGTTTTATTCGAATTGAATTCTACATAACCGCTTTGTCTCGAAGAGGTAGCACAACAACATGAAAGTGAGTCTACTGTGTAGTAGGTAATATGCTGTAGTTTAAATTGGTCGAAAATTAAATTACAGAATTATTTAATTAATTTAAGGCTCAGAATTAACTAACATCTATCCTAAATGTGTGATATGCATGAAGGAAAAGGTTCACGTGATTGACACGGATAGGTTAATGGTGACGCGCGTGAGCGTGACCCTATCATGACTACTCGTATTTCAATCGAACGAAACCGTGGCATTAGGGTTGTTAATACTTACAACAAAATTTATGAGAAAATACGAAACATATTTTATATTTTACCGAATAGAATTATTATATTTAGTAATTCTATTCTTGAAATTCACTATCTATGAAATACGAGGTGTTCCGGTAACTCATGCCAACCGAAACCTGTAAGTTTTCATATCTATTTCTGTATTTTCCGGTAATATTTCAATACTACTTGCGCTGTGCAATACATTTTATAAGTATTCAAAATTTTAATACCTTCTGAATACGGAATACGTTTGTATCAAATAATAACCGAACAAGGCTTTAACTCTAACTTTTCTCTTAAAGAAATCACACCCTGTATCCAAATTAACCGACCCGTTATTTTTAATACCTACTTGCTTTATTTTTAAATCATACTTATCTCACCTCCATCCACAAAAAATTACGTAACTTCGTCATTATAATATATGAAACCAGGAAATGCTGGCAATCAAAAAACTCGCAAAATATTCCTCATATCTTAAAAACAAACCTCCCTTTTTTTCTTAACCTATTAATACTGTTTTTTGCGGCTCTCCCTGAGCACAAAACGAGTTTTTCTTCTTTGAAGGAGTACATAATATAATATGTATCTAGGTATATTGCCCCTTTATGAGTAATAGTAAAACAGAGGATGCATTTATCTTATTTCACCCTTGAGGACCGCTACGAGGCACTGAAATAGCTGAACCATTTCCCGTCCCGCAGTACCTCACTATATTACTTACGAATGGGGATGACAGCGAAGAATATTACCATTATATTCTATAACCAAGCTTATGTATAAACCTTATGCTTGGTTAATGTAATATAGTAACCTATATACCATTTTGCTACGACTATATTTTTGTAATTTTTTAAAAGACTTTTCATTCAGTTCATTATTTACATGACGAGAAAATATTATTTTCTTTGGTGATTTTGAACCTTTGCAGATAATACTATAGAAGATATCGAGGACTCTCTTTTACTTCGATATAAGGAATCGGTGGCTGGGTCATTGAACTCATATGCCACTTGAGGTCATCATAGTCATAGAAATATAATGATTTATACAGTAGGTTATGTTCTTTCTATTTCATTATAAAAATATACCTCTCCATATTCTCCATAATAGCTGCTTATAAAAAAAGATCTAAAGCTGGGTCCACATTTGTATCATTTGCCCGATCCAATCACCGTATCCGTATCGGCGACGCGTATCATGATCACTGATCACAATGTATATATCAGTGATACGCGTATCATCACCCGTCCACATATATGCGATTATAATACGCGTCGCCGATACGGATACGGTGATCGGATCGGGCAAATGATACAAATGTGGACCCAGCTTATGGTACAAAAACTGAGCTATGTATTATACATTTATACCTTGCCTGACAGCAGTAGCCCCAGGCGATCGGTCTTCGTTAGATTCTGCATGGCGTACGCCTCTCCCGCATGTAGTGACATCACGTGCGCGAAATCCGGGGATACCATACGTTTGAACTGTAGCCTTGAGACCTGACCATAGAAAAGTATAATAAGCAGAACTTTCTATGAATACTTTCCTTTATCATCATGACAGAAGAGGCATCCAATGCTCATACGTTCAAAACGGAGTCTGGTTCTAGGGTGAAAGCCTCGAATGCAAACGACAACCAAGCTAATAATATGATGATTTTAGTAAATGCAACCATTTTAAAAAGTATTAGCATGCATGTATGATTCCGAAGCCGACCGCATACGACAACTGCAGACGCATGCAGCAGATACAGCGTTATTACTCGTTAAACTCCGATACGGATAAAGGGGACCATTGAGAAGCCGCAATGAGTTACGCGTATCTGCTGCGCGCGTCTGCAGTTGTTGAATGCGGTCTTACCTTAAAAATAAAAATACCTACACAATACATGACAAATATAATTTAGGTCATTAGGTATTATAACTTTACGTTATTAGGTAGGTATACCTACATATTCTAGCAAATAAAAAAAAATAATTTGAATGGAATATTAAATTTTGCTATATGTACTTAGTTAAAACTTAACAAATTTACCTTGAATGGGTCAAACAGCGTATGATAAACTTCTTCAAGTTCAGGGTCAAATTTAACGGGCCTCATCTCATAAACCAGGTACACGACCTGTGCTAGATTCAGGAACACGAACCCAAAGTTCCAGGAGAAGGCATCCGGTGAACATATCACGTGCCATGCCCATATAGAGTACAGCATGAAGGCTTTTAGAAAACAGTCATTTATTAATAAGTATATCCCTAAGTACGAGCGCGTGTAGACAGTTAATATACCTATATTGTGATTCAGTATCGTGATCCAATAATATAGATACCAATTGCGTAGCGCATCAATATTGCGTAAATATTAATATCATTAATATACCTCATAAACTCATAACATATTAACTATCTACAGCAAGGGTGCCCAACCTTTTTAGCTGTCGGGCCAAACTTACGATTTGGACATTTTTGGCGGGCCAGTACATCTTTTTACTACACCCCCCCCCCCCCAGGTTTCGGGAGATGAAATTGGCTGATCTCTTGCCCATCTCCCTCGAGCCGGCTCTCTTCGGGTATTAGGACCATCGCATCCCCATCTAGCCCCTGGGAATGGGGAGGTGCAGGCGGCTCCACCCGTCACCACCCTCAGGCCCATGCTCATGAGGGACAGAGGCCTGTTCTGCACCTCCGACGCCCGCGTCCCCTACGCTCGTCACGGGCTGTGCGGGCTGCGAATCACCTCCGTTCCTACCCCGCCGTCTCCTTTTGGAATATTACTTGCTCACAAAAGGAGGGGCGGCAGCCCACGCGCTCGCGCAGCGTACTATTGCCGTGAGCAAGATGGCAAGCGAGAGAACTCTCACTCCTACGGTGATGGCGTCTCCCGCGTTATAACGATGGCATTCGGTGGTTGGCTCTTACCGGATCCGACGCAGAAAGACCCCGAAGCATCCGTGCCCGGTGATAACCTGCAGGATGGAGGAGTGGCTAGAGAGGCTACATGGCGGCCTCTCTAGTTTTCCCCTATGATGGGTCTTATCGCCGCTACTAAGGTGTGCCCTTCACGGCTCGGGTTCGTGTCCCCGTTCCCGCGCCTTTTTTCGGTAACGATATGGCACCGAAAGAACTTTTTTTATAACGTCAATTGGACTTCACCTCGCCTGCTGGTAAGCTGGATGCAGTCTCGGAAAAGAGGGTCACCATTATAGACACGTAAGTATCGTGTTACAATGGTGGCACTCAGCTTTTCGGCCTCATTAGATGCTTTTCACGCCCCGCTTAAAGGATCCGGGACTTGTAGGAAGAGGGAAACTGGTAAGGAATTCCAGGAGTTAATGGTACGGCAGAGGAAGGAGTTACCGAATATTTTGCACCGTATGCGAGTGACATTTATGTCCTGCACGCGTTGTTATGTGTAGGAAAGGATAGGGTGAGATTAATTGGAAAAGCTCATTAGAACATTCACCATAGCAGAGACGGTAAAATTAAAATACTGCCAAGTATGCACAACTCTACGCATCTGCAGAGGCTCGAGGGTGTTCGTGATCTCAGGATTCCCAATAATGCAGACCGCACGACACTGGAACCTGTCGAGTGTATCAAGTAAGTACTTTTCGAAGCCATCCCAGAGATGCGAGCAGTATTCCACGCAGGAGACAGAAGACACCGCTGCTCCGGCGTGTTAAAACATCTCACTTTGTTCAGGACTCCAAGTTTACGCGAGGCTGTTTTGATGATACTCTCAATATAATTTTTGTTGTTCAGTAGGCAGCGAACATCCATACCGAGAATACTGAGATTGTCCCGCAGTGGCAGTGCCCACGCCACAGAGGGAAGGAAAAAAGATACCTTTGCTGTAAATGCACATGCCTGTGTCTTGTTGGCATTGAACTCGACCAGGTTCTCAGAGCCCTATTGGGAAATATGATTAAGGATCCGGTCGAGCTCAGTGACAAGAAGCTGCTTTTTTTCCCGCGCTCAGACTATATATCAGACTGCTCGGCCGCAGTATGCCCATGATAACTCCCGTGTAAGATGCTATCGTCTGCATAGCAATGAATGCTGCCGGGTGGTCAGAATATCGTTGATATGTAGAAGAGAGAAAATGGGTGATAAGACAGACCACTGCGGCACGCCAGCATTTACCTGCAAGAACTACGAAGTTGGCGCTCCTGCAGGAAGCTAACCACCCAGTCGCACTGTCTGAGAGGCAAACCAAAGGCTGGTAGCTTGGAAAGAAGCGATTTGTGGCAGACTCTATAAAAGCTTTGGCGATGTCAAGATTAATTGCCGGTGACTCGCCATGTTTGTCCATAGCCTCGCTCTCCGAGATCCGGTAAGAAAACTCGCCGCGTCATAGGATATCGTGCAGTAACCCCTGATGGCCATCGTCTCTTGCTGTGCACGCGGTAGGTGCACGTGCCTAGACTTCAGGGCATCCGCTCACACGGGACACCCGTATAGGGTAATGGAACGTACGATTCCCGCAGCATCTGCCTCCTGCTCTGCTCTGGCTCCCTCATGTTGAACAGCAGCCACGCCAGAGCGTTAGCTGTGCATCTTAATTTGGGAGCCAGACTTCGGAGACGCTCCCCGATATCTGGGCCGTCGAACACGAGCCCCAGATATGTCATCTGGGGCCTGATGCCGATGAGAGTGTCTCCCACTGTGAGGTTGGATCCCTTCGGTGGTGCACGCCGAGGCCTATGAGAGAACATGGCCTCAGTTTTGTACAGAGTCTCCTCAGACCCAGCCGCCGGATCCGTTCCATGCCAGTGACAGCTCCTATTTTACTACATTTTTACGCGTATAAATTATAACTCAATAATATGGAATGTAACTACAAAAATTAGTATAATAACAAAGTGCACTAGTACAATATTAAGTTTATTATAATACCAAACTATCAATACAATCAAAATCATAAAAATAAAATAAAATAAAATTATTTTAAACTTTTTAGTTATGATATGAAGAGATAATATCATTTTGATGAATACTCGATAGATTTGAGTGAAAAGAAAAAATAGCATAGCATTTGCGACTGCGACTAATGCAATTGCTTTTGTACAAGCTTTTTTTTTTGCTCCTCTCGCAGTGGCTTGCGCGTGCCAGCCGAAATTTGTCCGCGGGCCACATTGTGGCCCGCGTGCCTAGGGTTGGGCACCCTTGATCTACAGCGTACTCTGCAAGTACCTCTACGGCGTAGCGGTAGAGCTTTCGACTGCTACGTCGGACGGAGGTAACCGCTCGATTTCGCTCGAGTTTGATTGCCGCTTAGTGAAAATATTTTAAGACATCTATATTATGTACCTACGATTAAGTACGTATTTAAAAATGAAAATGTATCTAATACTATCCATATTCTAGCTAGAGTTCAAAATATAAGTTGAACTAGTGTTGGTTTTATGCTATCTATATTAATGCAATTCGATACATTTTGGAGACTCATTTGACTTCAATATCCTGCTTGAACTTTGAAGTGCATGCACTTCATACTACTCGAGGTACATAGGGCCCTATATGCAAGTTATATCACATATTACTAGATGTCACTCGGAGCTTTGCATTGCAGACCCAATATAATATTGTACCTACTCAGAGTAACTCAGTCGCACTATCGTAGTGCAACGAGAATATATATGCTAAGACCTGCGTAACTGCCTTCTAAACACTGATAAAGACATTATTTGTGTGTACGTCCATAAGTGCGAATCGGCTCTAATGGCCCAAAGAACATTATTACAATTTGCTCGGGAACGGAACCAGGCAAAAGTGACACCTCGGGCTTAGAAAAAAATCTTCAAAAAGATCTTCAATGAGGCCTGATAAATAGTAGCGGAAAAGACAACACGTCACCCGATAATCGGGTCAAGGGAAGCGCTCCACTCGTGGACAGATGCCAGAAATATTGACCAGGATCAACAGAAGTACCTATATTACTGACTTATTAATAGGTATAGTATCGTATCGTGGAGATTTTGTTTTTTTTTGTCGACTTGATTTTGATGTGTCTTCATCGTTGTAGTAGTAAAAATAAATAAGGTGCATCTTTTTATTACGATGTTCAATAACAGCAACCATGTTTTACGTGGGCATCGAACATTTGGGTGACATGATTGTCCGTCTATCTTACGAAGAGATATCAGCGCACGTAATCAACAGTGACTACAGGAGGTAAATCAGTGTACGTATAGTGATAGATACCTAAGTACTTAAAATAGTTACCTGCTTAGGCGCTGTATGAATGCTATGCCTAGAGTACGAAGATATAAAAAAAAACTAAAGTAGGCAGTTAAACAGGTAGGCTACTTATTATTTCTCTAATACTGTCAGTCCTCTTTATCCAGGTACGGTCAACGACTAAAATAGTTCAACAAATTATAATTTATTAATCATCTTAGCTCGACCTTTCATAAAATAATAAACAAACAAACGAAAATTGTTGAGATTACACATTATCTTCCAATATACAAAAGATTTGTAAATATTTTTACAACACACCTGCTCATAAATGTGATATTATTTTACCGCAATTAAGCACGGAATGACACCTATTATAAAACTGTGACTTTTTCATTCCTATTATTCACAAAAGTGAGTTATAGATTCTTTTTTAAATTTCATAGGAAGTGTCTATAATTGTCTATGTTCTTAAAAAAGTTTTGATACAAAAAATAACGTGTTTAAGGTAACTGTACCAATGGTAGACACTTTAAGGAAAAATAAAATTTCAATCTAAAAAATTTAACAAATTAATTACAGCATGGTCGTTACATTCTTTTTTAACTGTTACAGCAACAATTAGACATTAACTTTTGCCCATAAAATCTTTAAAATCTATCATACTTTTACTTTAAATTAAATTATTATGCACTTGGTCGAAAACACCAATGCTAGACATCATTGTCCCAATGCTAGACACCTATTTGTACCAATAGTCGACACTTTAATTTTTCTCTACAAAATTGAATATCAGACCGCTAAGTGCCTTGGAATGCCCTATTCCCCCCGAGCGACGGTCAGACGGCGGTCCCCCGACGAGACAAATGACAAAAGGTGGGTTTTACTTTTTAAAGGTTCATTTTGGATCGGGGGTTTTTTAAATTTTTAATTCTTTTTTTTATTTCATACTTTTTAAGCTGCGTTTACATCTCGCGGCAGAGCGAGGGAAGTGGCGAGAGAAGTGGGCAGAGACGTGGTGTGAATGGTATATTCGTCATGCCACGAGTACTGCCGCGTATGTTGCTGCGAATGTCGGCTTGGCGGCGCGAGTCAAAGGAGCGGCAATACTAGCGCGATGTACTATACGAGACCGCTAGATGGCGCTAATCAGTAAACACGGCTTACGTTATTGCTCCTCGAATATTTACTTTTAAAAATATTTATATCGATCTACGGAAAGTGTATAGTAGTTGAAAGTGATAGGTTTTATTAATAATCTATTTAATTAATTCGCTAGCATAATGCGTACACTGCTACAGCGTTGTCCTCCATACGTTTACGTCCGTCTCCGTTGCAGGGCGAATACTGTAATTAGAGGTTTGCGCCGGTGCGACGAAACCGGAGAAAAACCGGTGAAGCTCCGGTGAAAAAAACCTAACCGATAAATCGGAGAAAAACCGTTTTTTTCACCGGTTCTTATTCTCACAACACAAAGCTATTTTTTATTTACATTTTTATTATGTAGGTAGGGATAAATCCATAGTTACTTACTCCATACTAATATTATTAATGACCGTGTTTGTCTGTCTGTCTGTCTGTTTGAATATTTATCCGTCTGTCTGTTTGTCTGTTAGGCGCCACGCCTAAACTACTGAACCGAACTTGATGAAATTTGGTACATAGAGGAATTAGAGCTTGGGAACGGACATAAGCTACCTTTTATCGCGAAAAAAGTGGTAAGGGGGGAATAGGGGATGTAAGCATAGTCTAATACAGTCGATCGATGGAGACGTCTAGACAGAGCAATCGTGCGGATAGGTATCATTTTCGAGGTTATCAGGGCTGCCAACTACGAATATATCCATTTAGCAATACATTTAGCAATCAAAGATGGCGGACTCGAAATTTTCAATAAAATCAATATGGGTATCGTTTTCGAGGTTATCAGGGATGCTAATTACGAATATAACATCCATTTAGCAATCAAAGATGACGGACTCATAATTTTCAATAGAATCAATATGGGTATCGTTTTCGAGGTTATCAGGGTTGCTAATTACGAATATATCATCGATTTAAGAATCAAAGATGGCGGACTCGAAATTTTCAATAAAATCAATATGGGTATCGTTTTTGATCTTTGATCGCTAAATGGATAATATATTCGTAATTAGCAGCCCTAATAACCTCGAAAACGATACCCATATCGATTTTATTGAAAATTTCGAGTCCGCCATCTTTGATCGCTAAATGGATAGTATATTCGTAATTAGCAGCCCTGATAACCTCGAAAACCATACCCATATCGATTTCATTGAAAATTTCGAGTCCACCATCTTTGATCGCTAAATGGATAGTATATTCGTAATTAGCAGCCCTGTTAACTTCTAAAACGATACCCATATCGATTTTATTGAAAATTTCGAGTCCGCCATCTTTGATCGCTAAATGGATAGTATATTCGTAATTAGCAGCCCTGATAACTTCGAAAACGATACCCATATCGATTTTATTGAAAATTTCGAGTCCGCCATCTTTGATCGCTAAATGGATAGTATATTCGTAATTAGCAGCCCTGATAACCTCGAAAACGATACCTATATTGATTTTATTGAAAATTTCGAGTGATTATGAATTTGAATTTGAATTTGAGTTCTGAGTCTGAGTTTGAATTTGAATTTGAATTTGAAAACTAACAACTTATGCAATTATAATTATTTACGTTAAGCGGAGCTACTTCGGAGCAGCTCGGCTAGATTCGTGCGAGCTCGGAGTTGGGGGTGTTACCATTTTTCGTTACGGAATTTCTGGATTTGGTCTCCACGCTCAAGGCCCGCGATAGAAGCTATGCAATAGCTTAAAAATAGCTTTGTGTTGTGAGAATAAGAACCGGTGAAAAAACCGGTTTTTCTACGGTTCATCGGTTAGGTTTTTTTCACCGGAGCTTCACCGGTTTTTCTCCGGTTTCGCCGCACCGGTGCAAACCTCTAGTTTCAATAGTGTCGACTCAGAGCTCAATGCTTGACTCTCAGCGCTAAAATTTACAACAATATGCGATAAGTGACATCCACGTGGTTAGAGCGGGCTAGCGCGGGCTATATTAGTAATTTCCGGTACATGTGATGAATCTCAATGTATATAATATCACATTTAGCGTAGGTATAACATCTTATTTTCATGAAATAAAGGCATTATTCCAAAGTGTCTATCATTGGAACATCTAAGATTTTTTGTACCAATACTAGACATAGCATATAAATGTTACAAAACCTAATCAAAATATGCGGGCAATGGTCCAAGTATGTCAATAACTTCAATATTTATAACGTTTATACTAAAATTAGTAATAATCATAACTTATAAACAAAAAAATCACACCTATAAAAATCAGTACCCTTGGCAAAAATCTTAAGAAATAACACGACCGTGTTCACGGAGTCACATTATTTGCTGTCAACTGTCGTCTTTCTAAATTTACTTCGGATGGTGTTGCGAATATTTGAACATATCTTATAGACACCATTAGGCATCTTTTAAGTCAATAGTCTTATAAAACAAATGGATAATTTTCTCAAAATACTGGGTTTTGTTCGAAAGTGTCTAGCATTGGTACAGTGTCGAGCATTGGTACAGTTACCTTAATAGTACGAATAAATTAATACGCCTATTGTATGGTCATTTGATGCATTTTCGTATTTAAATAAATAATTTCAACTTGTAATACTTGTTTAATAAACAAAATTTTCACTCAAATTTAACTTTTTTTTTTCTCTAAGTACAGAAAAAAAAAACAGAATAAAAAAAAAATGTTAAGTTCAAACCTCATTTTTTTTTTAAATATGGTCGACCGCCATTGTTAAATGCGCGCGCATAGGAAAACGAATTAATTTGTAGTATTGTTTATTTAGTATTTGTAGTATTATTTTATTCGCAAGTGTGTTGTAAAACGTCGTATGGCACGTGTGAGCATGATGATTACCGTCCTCGGCTGTCTTAAGACCCTCGCCTGGCGGCTCGGGTCTCAATGGCGCCTCAGCGGTAATCACCAACGTTGCTCACTTGTACCATAATGTACTATAATGTTGACCCACACTTTTGTCGTGGACTGTACATGATTCGTATGGGCGCAATAGACAGTCAATTATTCTGATCCATGTCAATATAACAGTAGGAACTGATTGATAGGTAGTATTAACACAACATTGGGGTGCAAACCAGATTCGTGCCTATACTATTAAAGCATGATACTGGATCGCGATATTTATTGACTGTTTAATAGCCCTGTTATGACTAATACTTAGAACCATAACATGTATCGCTCACCAAATATTAAAATAGTATGCATCCACAGTTGACCTTTTTTTGTGCTAGGCGCACAATATGAGGCAACGAAAAGCATATTGGACAGCTGAAAATGTTATACTAATTTAAATTTTACGTATTCGTTTTATGTAGCTCAGTAGATAGGTAAATACGGTAAATACCACATTTTTTTATATTTTTCTTACCTGAAATAATGGATGTTGTGTAATTTTCCAAAGCGGACACCAGGGCCAATACCATGGACCTTTTTAGAAAAATACATTATTATGAATCAACTTATAAAACATAATGCATAGCAATAAACCGAGAACCTTTCATATAATTATGTACCTGATGGCATGGTGTAATTAACAGAACCAAAATCTTGAAAAGTCCCATTTTCACCTGGCCACGAAAAATTATATTCACCAATTTCTAAAATATCACTCTTTTTTGCAAATATGCCGTGTACCATTGTATACGTTTTTATCTTTATTACTTGACGCAGTGAACTAAATCTCAGATCCTGGAGTAAAATAACCTCTTCAATGGCATAATAATCCAATGTTCGCGCCAAAATCAATAACTTCCGTTCTTGTCTAGGTCAGACAAAAGTAGCTTAACGCCATCTATGAGTATGTTACTAAAACTATATACTTGCCATGTGAAAAATATTTTAAATTGTTTAAGTTTTCATACATTTTTGAATTTACCGATCACAATATCACAGTATAGGTACTCAGAAGAAACGTTGATTTTAATTTACACGCAGTTAGGAGTAGTTTGGACTGTAGAACTTATTTAAAATACAGGAGGGAGGCATAAAGGCTTGCAGAAACCTATGACATAACATAACCAAAGATTATATGATTTGACGTTTAAATTCACGTTGTCTATGACTTTAAGTCACTCGCAAGGTGTGATTGTGATGTGAACGGTGCGATTTACTAATAAAAATACCTATTTTATTTTGCAATGAGGTAGCAGCGGTTAAATATAAATAACCAAACAACATCTGAGTAATATGCCTTAACTTTTTTGTGTTATAAATTTTATATATTATAGTATCCACGGGTATGCCGAACATTAACAATGCCACCGTCGCCAATGGTAAGTCTCACACACTTGATTAAATATTGTGAGTCATTAAATACACGAGAAATGGTCCTGTAAAATGTATTACGATCGTATTGCGTAAACTTAACCAATTAAAATTAACGTAATTACCCGATAAATACCATGTAGGCAGTAGGAACTTGCCAAGGAAATTTGTATGAATGTCAGCAATTTTTATTTTTACTCGGTCTTTGCAAATCAAGTTGTAACTAGAAATGTTAGAGGCATGGCATTACATAGCTTGTATGTGCAAGTATGAAATTGAAGTAAATTTTACTATTCTGTATTGGCAAAATTTTCTCTTCATTTTTGATCTATGCAAAGGAAATCTCCATAATATATGCTGTAAATGGTATTGGTATTATAGTGCCTTTCCACATATTTTAGCAGAATTGAGCAAAATTCTGATAGCTATAGACCTGAAAGTGTGCTGAAAATAAAACCATGAATTAAAATACTGAAGAACACGATTAAATCAATTAATTACTTTACTTCTTATTTATCATAGTGAATGTCAATATATGCATAACAGATTGAGTTCAGTACCAAAAAAGAGGTTAATTTTTAATTGTAGCATTGTTAATTTAAATCCAAACGAATAGAATTAGAAGTGTTTAACTTTTCATACATATCATTATTGGGTCCAATATTTGTTCCATTCCTATAACCTTTACTCAAGTGCACTGTGCAAGTAATAACTTGACAAAGGTTAATGTTGATGAGTTGAGTTGATGGACAATACTCAGCTCATATTATACAAACAATCATTATGTCAATCATCATGTTTATGTAATAAACTTGATTAGATTTTCTATAATAAACTTTTCTTCATTAACATCATCTTAGTGTAAGTCCGGGTTGCATTAGGAGCTCTCATTTCAGAGCCCAACGGTCCACTTTCTGGCTTTAATTTTTTTAATAATCAGATATCCAGCTTAGCCACAGATTAGTTGCACAAGATTGTGCAAGGTGAAGAAGAAAAAGTTGAAAAGCGAACACAAGCTTTGCTTTGGCTTTGGATGTGTCTAGAACTAACATAAAAATGTAGATGATGACTTATCTAGTAATTAAATTTCTCTTGTCTGATTCAAGATCATTAGTAGTATTAACTATGAAAGTTACATTTTGTTGGCTGCGACATATACATTAGCTTATGATCTGTTTCACATAGTATGGGTATAGTTACAATAATATCTAGTAAGAAGTTCTTAGAGATGTAAGGATATAAGGAAAAATATAAGAATGGTCGCCTGATGGTAAGCTGAATAAAATTAAAAAGAAAGTCATTTAAGAACAAACAATACTATAAATAAGAGAACTAGATGTGTTGTTGAAATGACTTTGAATTTCATACTGATGTGATTTGACAAGATGATGGATGATCTGATCAGTGTTGATGTAATATTTAATAAAGTTGCATAAACAGAGTGCTCATTCATAAAAATACATATTGCTTTTATTTCAATGAAATTTATTGATACAAATTATATATTATTCAACTGTTTGAAAAAAGACACTGCTTAAATCAAAATTTTATATTTGTAGTAATAATGACGCAAAAATACCGCAAAATGACGCCATTTTTTTGTATTTTGGCTTTAATTTTATCCATGCATATCAAATCGAACAAAAACCTTATAACAACAAACTACAATAATAAGTGCACCTATTGATATTTTCGGTAATGCAATAAATAATCATCACCATCTTCGTGTAAACGCATTTTTCTGATTGCATCCGTGGCCAAGGTGACCTCGGAGCTCAGGGTCCGCCTCCCGGCCTCCCGGCTTTTCCTCCTCCACTTAGCATGATCTTGAGCATCCATGGTAGTGTGAGACCATTTGCACGTCACCGTCCCTGACGTCAAGCCAGGACTTCTTGGGCCTACCCCTTCTACCTGGACCCAGTGGGGGCGCGTAATAAATAATAATGGATATGTTAAAATTTTGTATACTTACCTAATAAGATTTGAATTGCCATACAATTATAAAAAGTTGCTAGAGAATTGACCATGTCATCGATCAGAAACGTCAAAGCAATCAATTATTTTGGTTTGACAAAAAGATTTTGGATGCATTATTCAACAGACGTAATTTCACTTTGACTGTGGGTCTTTATTTTGACTCAAATACTCGATTTAAGATCGTAAACTCGAATGTTAAGACTGACTCATCTTCATCATTATCACTTTTGGGGCCTACTCCAGTGTGAGGCAGCTGCGGCTCTTTCCCGCACAGGGCAGACCCTGCCGTCTACGGCAAATATCGGTCACGAGTCGCGACGGGAGCGGCCATAAAGAGAAATGCTATAGCGCGCAGGCGAGGTTCGATGGCGACACCAAGCTTCCCACACATAGATCTAAATAAGGTACTATTGTTGGGTAGTCTTGCAACCCGATAATTGGGACCTGAAACGTTGGCATGCGGTTTTAGTCGGTCTGAGTCGTACATAACCACCCCCGATGACCGACGGGAGTGGTGTCCGTGGGCCGTGAGCCGAAACCCAGGCACAAAACGAAAATCGAATAACGTCAAGGGTAGGTCTGAATAGGAAGAGACCAAGCCTGTGCAATCTGCGCATTCTAGTGAAATGATCCTCTAAAACTAACATATTACACTATGTCCATGTCATTCCTATAGTCCCTTACATTTTTTTCAATTACTTTACCCGTTAAGTACTGGAGCGTTCAATTGAACAATAAGGTCAATAAATCAATCAGTACTCCAATCATCTTTAAATAGACAGAGCTTAATAAGTTTGACTTTGAAGTCTTTGATGTAGATAGTACCTATGACAATTTTATGTCTCACCCGCAGCCAACGGCTAACGTTAGAAGGAATGTAGATCGTTTGTTTTATGTTTCAGACGAATACGAAGTTATCGGCGAAACACAATGGCAAACACTGGAAAATAGCGGCGACGAACAAACCATCAAAATTTATGGCTTCCAACATTCACAACTACGCACTGCTTTATTTCACACCATATGCATATTACTTTGTGGGCTACCATATTTTGCCTTAGCTTATTATCCTTCCTACAACAAATTCAAGTACTTAAAATGCAGTTTGAAAATGGCTGATGTAATTTGTGGTAAGTATCATGTTGTTCTCAGTTACTCGTTCAAAGTTTTACTACATAAGCTTAACTTAGGTACTAGGTACCTACCTAAAATAATTAGTGAGCCTTTTACCAGCTCAGTTGGGGTCGATATTTTCGGTGAAGCGACTGCCATCTGACCTCCACAATTGGCGATATCGAAGTTTTGTAGTTAGACTAGTCCGACTTTTAAGGGCCCCAAACTACCCGTAACTACTGCCATATATATTCGTATGGCAACCGTGACCGACAGACCAATGCAAATAGACATTCATGCATACAAATATTTGCACTGAGCTGAAATCGAACGCGCGCACTCTGCGCAGCAGTCGCGTTCACTACCGCCACGCCGCCGAGCCAATTTTTCCCCTTTATATGTACAAAACAATAATTGTGGCTTGAGTCTCAAGTAATATTAACTAGGTAAATACTAACCTGAAACACGATATGAAAGATGTCTTTTTACGGCTTAATTCTGATGTTTACTTTTTAGTAACTGATGCGGAAGGTTTGTTCAAGATAGAAAAAGTGCATGAAATTGACCTGAACCTGGCCAACCACAGGGATAACCGATTGCGATACTTTATTTACCAACACAGCCGTTTTATTTGGTTACATGATTCAGGCATTTTTATCAATGTACTTGCACTTAATGAAAAAGTTACAATCGGTTTGCTAATGGAAAATATATCTGGCATCAATAAACGTCAGCAAAACGAATTGTAAGTATACCTACGAGTATTATGTATAATATTACTTACTACTAACTTTAAATTTGCCATCTATTTATTCATTCTATTAACATTTTGCTTGCTTAGCTATAAACATTGATCAAACTAGACCATGCGATATTAAAAGCCCGTTAAATATGAACATAATAATTACATCACTACAAGCTACTCATCTACAAGCTAGCACACACCTATCGATCAACGGACGACACTGGCGAAGGCTTTTCTTCTCTAGGTTGGGAGGTTCGGCGACAGTTGTACCCACAATAGACAAAATAGGCCAAATATAAAATGAAAATCGGACCCCAGGCTCTGAGGTGTAAGCCCCAGTTGCAACTGGGCTTAAAGTAAAGATGATGGGTGATCTTAGTAAGGTCGTCATTGATGACCCTTAACTTCAAACTTCAAAGCATTCGCAATATTAAACACTTGAATCATCTCCCGCGAATTTATATAAGTCGGAAAGTATATTGCGCAATTTTCCAGGCCCTCGATTCTGCTAAAGCACAACCACTGTCATGCCACTGCCACTGCAAGAAATTTCTATTTAATATTAGCCTTTAAAGTAATGCAGTTAAAGTTTAAAATCAAATGACTTTTTGTAGAGCGAATGAGAGAGTGTCATGAAACTCTTTTCATTTAATTTTGACTCTATAGCAATAAAGTCTAAAATTTAATGCCATTTTTTGCAGTCTCTGTGGTATGATATGACAATGGTTTTGTTTTAGTAGAATCGACGCCCAGGCGACTTGGTGGGCTTTACCATTGCCCATTTGCAATTGTTTTATTCCTTAATCTTCTTCTATACTCGTAATATAAAAATGACTCCCTAAATGTCTTGCTAAGCGCAAATCTCGAGAACGGCTGAACCAATTCGCTAATTCTTTTTTTAGATTATTCCTTGAAGTACGAGGATGGTTCTTAGGTACGGTGAGAAAAAAAAAAAAAGAATTGACTGTTAGGCGGTACGGCGGTAAGCATGTAGATACCTAATTTAAATTATCGTTGTATTTTCAGGATGAAACTGTACGGAACAAACTCTGTTGAAGTGGAAGTTAAAAGTTACTGGACCCTATTTGTTAATGAAGTCTTCAATCCCTTTTATTTATTTCAAGTTTTTTCCATTATTCTTTGGTCGTTAGATGAGTACTATCAGTATGCGACGTGCGTTTTCCTTTTATCCACTGCGTCGTGTATGCTGGCGTTATACCAAACCAAACAGGTAAATGCAACCTTAATAACCATTCAATGAGAACTGCAATTTAGCAAAATTCATAATATATTGCAGTTTAAAGTACATTTTTTTACCACTTGTGGCAGACAAGCACGCGGCCCACCTGATGGAAAGTGGTTACCGTAACCTGTGGACGTATGCAACAGCAGGGACTGCACAACTCGTGCTTCCGACCCTGATTAATATATTATTTATATTAGTACTGAATTTCGCCTTTACGCTCACAAAATACATTTATTTTGTGGTTTAGTCTAATAGTTAGCAGATAACCTGTATAGTTCTCATTTTTGGGTTGAAGTTGAAGATAAATGTGTAGAACAAGTACCTATCAAGATTTGTTTACTTGGTAACTTCGACAAGGGATCGAAATTACGAAGTTTATATTAAAAACAGCGTTTCAGTTCTCCGTGAACGATTAGACGGTACCGAACAAAACGCGGCCGACTGTTCATAATAGCGTGCTAGTTAGTTTTCATCTTGATGTAGGTATGTGAAAGTCAGGCAAAGTTGGAAAATCATGAAAGTATAGTAGTAGAAAGCACTTTATGTAAAGATCACTGCACTATGTAGAGATCTCAAATCAAGTGTTTACTATACGTGTGGAGTAGGTTTATTTGAGAGGAAGAGGAAGAAATACGTGAGAGGGTGTTGATCAAAGGAGGTAGTAGTAACGATAGCTGTACACTCGTAAAGAGAATTCGTTTTTATCAAATATTTAGTGATTCGAGCCTGATTGTTTAAATCAGAATGTAAAATATAAACTAATTGGCAGGTAGTCTACGCGAAAAAAACATTATGCTAGTAACTCCAGATAACTACTCAGACAGACAGGCTAGTCTTGAGTTGTATCTGAGTTTACTAATAGTGCAAGGAGTGTACCTTTTAGCTAACGGTGACCCATAAAACTTGAATACAATAACATAATCGAATATTCTATTTGTATCTATTTGAAATTTAAACAAACATTTACACAATTCTTTAAACAACACATCATGAGTATGATTTTAACATAGATTTCTTCCTGCAGATGAGCATAAACCTGCACAAAATGGCTGGTTCAACGAGCGCATTCAACGTAACAGTTCTACGTCCGACTCGAACGGGACGGGAGGAGTGCGTGGTGAACGCTAGCCGCTTAGTGCCAGGGGATGTGCTCGTATTGCCCCCGGACGGCTGCGTCATGCCTTGCGACGCTATGTTACTGACCGGCACGTGTATTGTCAATGAGAGCATGCTTACAGGTAAGTCAATGTAGAACGAGATTGCCCCCTTTTTTATTTTTGTATATATAGTACTAGCTGTTGCCCGCGGCTCCGCCCGCGTTGATGTCGGTTATCGTGGCCAAACATAGCCTATGTCCTTTCCCAAGGTCTAATCTATCTCTGTACCAAAATTCATCAGAATTGGTTCAGTGGTTTAGGTGCGAAAGCGTAATAGACAGATAGACAGGCAAACAGAGTTACTTTAGCATTTATAATGTTAGTGTGGATATAGCATAGTTTTGTATATATTTTAGAACCAATTGTATATATTTCGTTTGATTTATAGAAAAATAAAATTAATTTAGTAAAAAAAAAATAGAATGAGAAGCTTATGTCAAAAAGTTGTTATTCTCCTTCTTCTGTCGAGTCGATGGTTAGTGTCATATTTTATTTGCCCAGTGTGCAACCACTCCCAAAGCGTTCTCAGACACTCATGAGTTCCTCCGGTGTACAGTCGACAAAGGAGATACAGTTGCACCTTTACGTACAACTTTATATGTAAAAGTGCGACCGTATCCTTTTGGCTTTTAACCTTTGTTGACTGTACATGTCACGATTACCCCAAATTTGAACTGATATGACGTAGTTCAAACAGCTCTTGTTACGGCACAAACAGTAACTACATCTTGAATGTTAATTTCAGGTGAAAGTGTTCCAGTCATGAAGGGCCCCCCATGTGCATCTCCCGAAATGTATTCCACAGAAGGTCACAAAAGACATACTTTGTTTGCTGGTACTCATGTAATACAGACAAGATTTTATGGTAACAATCAGGTTAGTATCAAGTTGACTGAAATTAATGTTTATCCTAGGCCAGCCTTTCCCAAACTTTATTATACCCTGGACTAGTTACCTATTTATATTTGCCGCATTATGAACCACCACAAACCTAAAAAGATAATTAAAAAACATCGCACAATTCACATAATTTATATTAAATTTAAAAAAAACTTATCAGTTTCACCAGAAGTGCGTCCGCGTTGACACAATAGCGACTAAACTCTATAATGTTGCGACTGTAAACAATGAGACAATGCTGCCAAATGCCCGGTATTTTATTTTCGTGACCCAGTGCCGGGTTGTAATGCGACCCATCATTTGAGAAACACTGACCTAGACTAAATAACGAGTGTCTCCTTATTGTTTAATCGTTATTTATCCTTCCATTTTATATTAATTTCAGGTTTTAGCTAAAGTTGTACGAACTGGTTTTTACACAGCTAAGGGAGAATTGATCAAAAGTATACTGTTTCCAAAACCATTTGGCTTTCAATTTTATAAAGATGCAGTTAAATTCGTCATATTCATGTTCTGCATTGCCGCTATTGGAATGGGTTATTCTGTTTGGCTGTATGTTGTGAGAGGGGTAAGTACATTTAAACTTTGTATACAAAGCCAACCGGGCTCAAACAGACTGATTATATTCTAAATGAAAAAATAAGCAGTAGTTATGATGAAATATAACTACTTACTGCTTTTCTTTCTTCTTCACTTCTATAAGTGGTTTTGAAAATTGTGAAACTAACAATACATCAGAATAAATTATTGAAAATATCTTCAATACTGGAGATAGGTACGAGTCGGCAGCGGACGACGTGTCGCAGCGACTCTACTGGTTTCAATGTATTTCCATGAAAGCGACGACACGTCGTCTGCTGCTGCTGCGTGTAGTCGGCTACCAACTTGTACCTGAAAAAGTAACTGTGCTAGCCTCAACGTAGCCTAAAGATTATTTACATAAAGTAAGTTTGAGAAAGTTGCTTAAAAAATAGAATATCCTATTAACCTTGAATATGTTGTCTTCACAGAGTGCGGTGGGTACTATAGTTCTTCGCACCTTAGACATAATCACAATAGTGGTACCCCCTGCCTTACCCGCGGCCATGACAGCGGGCATAGTGTACAGTCAGCAGCGATTGCGGAGAAACAAAATATTTTGCGTGTCGCCTCCACGTATCATAATATGCGGGAAACTGCAAGTTATGTGTTTCGACAAGGTAAGTTAAAATAAATATTTTTATTTTATTTATAATCTAACTAGCTTTTGCCCGCGGCTCCGCCCGCGTGGATGTCGGTTATCGCGACCAAACATAGCCTATGTCCTTTCTCAAGGTCTAATCTACCCCTATACCAAATTTCACCAAAATCGGTTCAGCGGTTTAGTCGTAAAAGCGAGACAGACAGACAGAGTTACTTTCGCATTTATAATATTAGTAGGGATTTTACATTTTACATGTTAAATTAATAATTACATGATACTTATGTAGACTGTTGAAAGAAGATTAATTTGTTACAATCATTATTTCGGAACATAATTCTAAATGCATGGAATGAATAATCCTAAAATTGACTTTGATTTTTAGATGGGTATTTTTTTTTTTTCATTTTTTTAGACGGGTACTTTGACCGAGGACGGGTTAGACTTCTATGCTGTGATACCATCACTCTCTGAAAAGAAATTCGGAGAGTGTGTTGTTGAAGTCGACTCATTGCCTGCCAGCAGTCCGCTTGTACAAGCACTCGCATCATGTCATTCTCTAACTAGCATACAAGGAGAGTTGAAAGGCGATCCTTTGGACTTAAAAATGTTTGAATTTACACAGTGGGTAAGTTTTGAGGCACTATAATTACACTAAACTATGATAGTTACTTATGCTTGGTACTAATGTTGTACTACCGTACACATTGCGTCTTACATGATAAATAAAACTTCATTAGTTGATTCATCATGAATAGATTGTTAACCAATTTGAATAATTATTATTTTGAAGCTGAAGCTTGTACACATTTCTTGTGACTCAACATCATTCTTGGAATAATGTTGTGACGTCATACATATTTGTTCCTAGTAAAACATTCTTATCATTTGGAGCATTGTTATGATAGATTTAAACATTGTCTTATCAGATTTGATTGAAATTGATAGCTAAAAGTAACATGGCCCCACATAGAATGTTGCACTTCATCATCTTTTATCATTTTGACAGGTATTAGAGGAGCCAGGTCCAGAAAATACGCGATATGATAACCTGACGCCGGCCATTGTAAAGCCTAAGCCTGTGCAAGGCGAGGATTTGCAAAATATGGATAACTATGACCCCTTTACAATGGAGATTCCGTATGAGGTACTAAAATTGATACGGTTTAATTGATACCTAGACAAAAGCTTTATTTATTTATACATAACTAGCTGTCCCGGCTTAGCCAAATCGGTTCAGCCGTTCTTGAGTTATAAAATAACAACGGAAAGTGACATTGATTTTTATATATTAAAAAGAAGAAGAAGATTAATATAATAAATTCTAACTTGAAGGTAAAATGAAAAAAAAAAATCGAGAAAAACAACAATTATATCTCATGTTTATGAATGATACTGACATGGGAAATTTTTTGGAAGACAACATATTTTTTTTCTTTAATTACTCTTTACAAAATACTATGTGTGTGTGTATGTGCACCAGTCAAAAATTAACTGAATAAGTATCCTTTTAAGTTGCTGATTAATATGTTCATTGTTTTGTTGTTGTAGAATATTTAATTATAAAATTTAAAAAAATATGCGACTAGGAACACAGAACTCAGATTTGTATTATTTATGTTAAAATGAGCTAACATCAATATTGTTTATATTGCAGGTTGGTCTACTGCGAAGGTTCCATTTTTCTTCGTCACAACAATCTATGGGGGTCATAGCTAGAGTACTTGGGCAGCCACAAATGGTGTACTTTGTGAAAGGTGCTCCCGAAAAGGTATGATTCAACAGCATCTTGACTAATCCTAGACTTTAGTTCTGTTGTCTGTGATACATTAGATTTTTTCGACCTTAAAGTTGTATTTTTTTTTAATCTTTTTTTTCTTTCTAATTGAATTATCGAAACTATTAAAGTAAAGGTTATTAGAGGTTTTTTACAAATTATTGCTCCTCGGTTTTCATGTACCGAAAAAGGTAGTCAGTAACCTAACCTATTACCAGATGCGTTTTGTTTGACTTATTTGAATATTACGATGGCGACTACCATCTGACCTCTCAACTCCGAAAAAAAGCTGGTGCCTGAGCCTCATTGCCCAGAAATGTATTGACTAGCAGGTGAAGTTGTCTTGCACCTTGAAGATGTTTATCTATAACATGATAATAACATAAATATTGTGATTGTTACTTTAGGTAGCCGGCATGTGCAACCAGGACACACTTCCAGAAAATTTCAGTTCAGTACTCAACGAATATACATCGAACGGTTTCCGTGTGATAGGGCTCGCACACAAGAAACTAGATCGCAAAATGAAATGGGTCGACGCACAAAGAATTAAAAGAGAAACTATTGAGTGTGATATGGTGTTCCTAGGCTTTCTAGTCATGCAAAATAGCCTGAAACCAGAGACGACCCAAGTCATTAAAGAGCTTCACGACGCTAATATGAGACTAATTATGGTTACAGGTAGGTTAAATATATTTGTTTTTTTATTTGTATAAGGTTTATAGTAGGAGATCCCATGGCGAAATTTATACCCTCGTCTATTATTTAACTATAACAATGACCGTAAGTTATAAGATAAGAATTACATTGATTAATTGCACATATTTTGCCTAATTCTAGGTCCATCGCTGTTAAATAACATAAATATTAAAAAATATCATAATTATGTACAATTCTTCTCGCGTACTCCAGACTCGGAACTTGCTTCTCATGGTCTCTACACTAGGACTCATATTTGCTCCAGCGTCCATCGGTCCTTCAACAGGTGTGGCCACTGACCAGCCCACTGCCACTTCAGCTTGGTTATTGTTTCTTAGCAACAGATTTCCACATATTCATTGTTGTCCAATAACAGATGAGTGAATTTCTTCATGGGATCTTATACTATAATAGTTAGAAACTTAACATTCCTTTCTTTGTAGGTGATAATATAATGACGGCAATGTCTGTAGCGAGAGGCTGTTTCATGGTGCAACCACATCAGAAACTTGTACTTATAACTGTGGGGCCACAACTAACTAATGATTCACGACCGCCCCTGTGTATGGAGGTAAGTTGCAGAAACAGTATGCGAGTATATTTTTGCGAAGTATAGAAGGAAAGTTAAATCTTGAAGACTTGTTTAACAGTAACTACTAATATTAATAAAATTCTAGGTTCTAACGAGGTTAGAACATATCAATTGTTAATTTTCCCTGCATTATGTTTTACCATACTGGTTGTATTTTTGGGACATCTCAAGGATGTATTTTAATTGTATATACACCCTGGGCCTGTACATACTTTGTAGTGTTTACTATACATACTTAAGAAACTTAAATCAATATTTTAGAAAGTTCTAATACCAAACTTCGCTATACCATATACTAGGAAGCTATATGGAAATCATACTGTAAGGTCTAAGAAGTTCTCACTTTGATCAAAAAGAAACTATACCAAATCCTAATAGATTATTTTTAAAAGGCTTTTGCTTTGTCATATTAGGGACTCAAAATTTAAATATCTACTCCTTTTTTCAGGTGATAGGTGAAGGTTGTCCGCCTAAATTATCAATAGACGCATATGTAATTGCACTGGAGGGCAAAACTTGGGCTGTGATACGAACGCATTATCCAGAATTGATGCCAGCTATAATGAGCAGAGGTGAAAATATTTTCTATAATAATAAATACAAAAAAGCAATACGACTTGTTGAATTTTAACGAAATGTTACTAGTTATTTATGTTGAAAATATACTTTATTTATTTCCTTTGCACCAGATACGACCCGCGGCGGGTTATTAGGCTAACAATGGTTTTGTTGACTGGTTGACATTTTTATATTGTGAAATCTTACATTATTATATTTACAATAATAGGTGTAGTAAAGTACAGTAAGGATGCGTCCACACAGCCGTTAAAGATATTAAAGAACTAGCTGAATCCTACGACTTTATTTATTACTAGCTGTTGCCCGCGGCTCCGCCCGCGTGGAATTCGGATTCCGTACAAACTTTTCTTTCGTGCTAAAATTGCCTCGGATACCATCCCCGTCAGCCATCAGGAGTGCCATGTGGAATTCGGACCCACTAAACAGCATGCCGTCGCGGGTCTTCAGTTGCTGGAGTGTAAAATTGCCTAGGGCATTTTCCGCACCCCCCGGCTGACCCTGGGCCATCTACAATTTTAAGATGGCCCTCTCAGAAGTAGGAAGCACGATGTCCCATCGAATTCCGGAAAGGGAGGAGACAGGCGTGAAGGGATGACAGGAGGCCGGACCTATAATCCTCACGTCCGCGCTCGGTGACCAGCCCTTCCCTTTCCTGCTCTCTACTGGGCCTCCTCGTAGTCAGAGGGACATGTGGGAAGTCTTTGAGCAGCCCTCTATAGAGCTGCTCCCGTTGCTGTATGTATTTGCCGTAAGCGGTAGCGCCTCCCCTGGGTGAGGGGCGTTAATGCCTCCGTTACCCAGGATGCATCACATGGAGGTTCCAATCCCGCATTCGGATCCCGTTACCGTTGCATCTTGTGTTCAGCTGACCTTCCCTGTCTTCGCTCGTGAAATACTTCGAACACCCGTGGTTGCACCCTTTTAGCCCATGCCCGTAATAATAATTAGTTTTCAAATAATGTATGGTAATTTACCGGATTTATTGACATTATAATTTCGTAATATCTTTTGAATAGAACGTCCGATTTCAATAATTCAAAAAGTAATCAACAGGTATTGAAACAATCTTAAATACCAAACGATTTATTTAGATAAGAATTAATATAAAGGTATAGATTCCGTGGTCTGACTTTGATCGGCATTTCGGCTTGAATTTATATCGCGACGATATAAATTCAAGCGTTACTTTCATACTGCAATAGATTCTAAAATATTCATTATAATTATACAGTGTACAGGGCAATTTTGATCTACATTAAATGTACAATGTATCTAACGTATTTAGTCAGATAAGGTTTAACACTATATTGTTAAAAATAGCTTCGAAAATGACACATATTTTTTTTATAATTTGTAAAAGATAAAAATGGTTATTGTGAGCTACCCTTATTAGATAGACATATGCTGTCGCGGACTTTTATGTAGACCTTTTTAAGTTATACATTTCTACAGTACATTATTTTGTTCTATCTTCAATAGTTTTCGCAGCGTACGCGATGTAAGGAATTTTTTAGGTCATTTTTTTTACACCTTGGGTTACATTATTGAAGTTTTATTCAGGATCCCTATTTTTTTGAAAATTAATTATAGCCTATGTTAGTCAGTGATAGTGCAGCTTTCTAATGGTAAAAGAATTTTTGAAATCGGTTCAGTAGTTCTTGAGTTTACTCGAATACAAAAATACAAATCTAATATTAGTAAAGAATGTATGGAAATCTGCCCGATTTATTGACATTTATGCTCACTGCTCCGCTCCCTTTAGTAGTAGCGTGATGTTATATAGCCTATGTTACTCCCAGATAGTGTAGCTTTCTATAGGTGAAAGAATTATTGAAATCGGTCCAGTAGTTGCGGAGCCTATTCGTTACAAACAAAAAAACAAACAAACAAACAAACAAATCTTTCCTCTTTATAATATTAGTATAGAGTATAGATAGTTGCGGAGCCTATTCGTTACAAACAAAAAAACAAACAAACAAACAAACAAATCTTTCCTCTTTATAATATTAGTATAGATTATTATTATTATTTATATATTTATTTATTCCGTCGACTGTACAGTCAGCGTCAGAACTATCTTGACAGCACAGTCTCAAAATGATTAAGATCATTTTGAGACTGTGCTGTCCAAGATATTAAGATCAAATCAATCAAACTGTTATTGATTTTAATTGTATATCACAACAATTAGTCAGCAGGAAGGGATGAGGGGGAGAAACAAGACGAGGACATTAAGATCATTTTGAATACTTTGTTCGTCAAGATCGATCTCATTGTATCTGTTTTCGATACATAAAATAATTATGATTAAAATTAATAATTCTGTAAAATTACGTATTTTATCGAGCCATTTCAAAATTTACGTAGACTTTTAAAACTAAAACTTCGAGATCAATAAGTGATTCTGAGAGACCTCTCACAATTTCAGGCATGGTGTTTGGCCGCTTCGGTCCCGACCAGAAGACTCAGTTGGTGTCCGCTCTGCAAGGAGAAGACCTCATAGTGGGCATGTGTGGGGACGGCGCTAACGACTGCGGCGCACTTAAAGCTGCACACGTTGGTATATCCCTGTCCGAGGCGGATGCTTCAGGTAAGGAGTTGTTTGTGCCATTGAAACGTAGTGTCTATGTTTGGTGGTTTAAAAGTTAATTGAAGTTATTAAAATTCTAATAAGTTTACTCGGAAGGAGTTTAAGTTAAAAAGTTAATTAATTAATTAGTAAATGCGTCTACCCTGGCTCTCGGAGAGACGAAGAGGTAAATGAAAGAGATTATAACCAAACAATTTGTATTCAATCAATTAAAGTACATCTCAGGAAGTGAGTTACTTTCTCCCAGCTAAGTAAAGGTTGAAAATTTAAAAGGTGGTAAAAGGAGGGTGTATGAGTGTGTCGATTACTATACGAACATTTATGACGGGTTGAAAACTCGCCACCTATTACATTGGGACCTAAACATAAACGGCGAAATGTGGGTGCTAGCACCTCTGCCTACCCCTTCGGGGAATATGGGCGTGAGTTTATGTATGTTATGTTATGAAAACCTCAAAAAGTCATGAGAAAAGGCTCAGCGAATAATGGAAATTTTTAATCGAATTATATTACTAACATAGTCATAACTTTTCTCTAGAATCTCTTAGGCTGGATTATTCACACCTAAGAGAAGATCATTTAAATAATTGAGTTTTCATGTGTAACTTGATGAAATTCATTTTGTAAAATGTACTAATTCAGTTTAATTGAACTAAACGCGGTTATATTATTCGGTAAAATCAAGCCTCAATTGTGTATATTTTATATTCATTCAGGAGATAATTTATAATGTATTTTATGAGTATTTTATGTAAATATAAAAACACTAATTGACTGAATGCATGCAGTTTTCCCAAGATTATGAAACTGCAATTATAGTTACTTTGCTATAAAATTAAAAAAAAAAAATATTTTTTCGTTTTAGTGGCGGCTCCATTCACCTCTCAAGAGCAGAATATTCGATGTGTGAAGCTACTCGCTCTGGAAGGTCGCTGTGCCCTCAGTACCTCCTTCGCAATCTTCAAATACATGGCGCTTTACTCCCTAATTCAATTCTTCTCTATCCTGATTTTGTATAATGTGAGTATATGCTGGGTAAATTGGAAAATGTTCCTTCTTTTTCTTTTACAAAAATACGCATTTCTTCACTTGTCTCAAATCCATCTTAGCGACGACACTACAGATACGAGCTGCAACAACCGCCGTATCTAAAACTGTCTAAAGCAAAACTACGGAAGTCCTTCCTCGGAAGGAAGTGTGATTTGTTCATCACGTGATGTGTCTAATAATGGTATTTAAACTGAGCGCTTCCGTGCTTCAAAGAGCACGTTAAATGTCGGTCCCGGTAGGCAGTAACCGTTAGGTCAAGACATCTTATATGGGCGACCTGAACAAGTCTATCAGAGGATGGCCACTAATCACAACTCAGGCTGGAGGGTCAGACGGCAGTTGCTCCTAGTATAGCCGAAAAAAACAAGCCAAATGAGAAGCTCTGATGCGACCGAGACCAACCTAAGGATGATAATGATAATGTGACTGCCTAATCGGTCAACAGTTTTAAATCTCTTCTAACGCCTGCAAACCAACTACAATATAATTTATCAGCAACTTGCTACCCGTCCATAATAATAATAATATTTTTCTCATTCAAGTTCTACTCGATCCTGGGCAACAACCAGTTCCTGTACATCGACCTGGTACTGACCACGCTGCTAGCGCTATCGCTAGGCCGAGCGGCTCCAGGACCTATCCTCACTCGCCAGTCGCCGCCAGTGTCGCTAGTAGCGCTGGCCTCGATACTGCCGCTAGTCATGCAGGTCTCGCTGGTCTTGTTCATGCAGATAGCATCGATATATTTGCTGTATTCTCAACCTTGGTAAGTATTCTTCTTGTACTTGTAACTTAGTTATATCTAATTTAGAAAAGAGAATCAACCGCGGGTGGGACTCGAACCCGCGGTCTTTCCCTTACAGGGGGAATGCTCTGACCACTAAGCCACCGACGCCCGCCAGAAGTCGATCCGAATACTTCTATACGCCCGCCCATCTTACGGCGGTTGATAGTTAGCATAATAAATGCTTTAAAATTTCATTCAACTTAGTTTTATGTACATGTATATTTGTCGTATGATAAAGACTTGAAATGCTTTACCGGCGCAATGTATCCTTGCCACAATCAATAAGAATACAGTCAGTCAGTCAGTCCATCCTTAGTACCATCTTTTTGAGTATGTTGCTAGTCTAGTCAAAGTCGATCTGATGCTGACTGCTTTGAGTCAGTAAGGCACAGGATTAGCACAATTTTAACTCTTTTACCTACTACATTATTTTGCGGACATAAGTGTGGGTTATACATTTACCACTTTAATGTTAACTTTCATTTTGTAAGATGTAATGTATAACTGTTTTGTGTCCCAATAAAAGAAAAGAAAAAAAAGACATATCTTGGACCGCGAGACCTCATTTTTGTCCGCGAGTTACGCCAGACCTCATTTGTCCGCGAGTTACGCGAGACAAACGAGGCCCGCGGATTGTGTTGTAATAATCTATGCTTGGTGAATTTCTCGACTTTAAAGACACACAAGAAACGCTTACTGCGCGTATAAAGCACATTTTGAGGACATTTTAGGTCCAAGATATAAGTACCAAAGTATTATACTAAGTAATATCTACAATACTATAAAATACTAATTCTGGTACTGCTATTCCAGGTTCAAGCCAGTTAAGGGCGGTCCAGATGTAGAACAAGTGCTCTGTTGGGAGAACACAGTCATTTTCATAGTTACCGCATTCCAGTACTTAATTATGGCTTGTGTTTATGCAAAAGGGTGGCCTTTTCGTCAACCGTTTTGTACTAATTGTGAGTATACATTATGAAATATTGTAACATGGAGTAAGATCCCTACTAATATTATAAATGTGAAAGTAACTCTGTCTGTCTGTCTGTCTCGCTTTCACGCCCAAACCACTGAACCGATTTTGATGAAATTTGGTATAGGGGTAGATTAGACCTCGAGAAAGGACATAGGCTATGTTTGGTCGCGATAACCGACATCCACGCGGGCGGAGCCGCGGGCAAAAGCTAGTATTATTATAAAAGGGTAGAAATTACTCTCCTATTCTCTCCATCATATGGTTGCCTGTAAGAGATTGCTGCACAGCGAGAATCATGATGGTATCGGGGAGGGTCAGCAGCGGGAACAGGATCAGAAATCCACGCGGGCGGAGCTGCGGGCAACAGGTAGTCTAAGATAAAATGTTACAGGCAAAGCTCGAAAGTATAGGTCAAAAGTATTTTTGATCATGTGATGTAATATACCAAAACTATTTAAGACGAAATGTATATTCTTGTGTATTCCAGATTATATGGTGATAACGTTATTGACACAAGCAGTATTTGTGATAATTCTCATGCTGTGCCCATGGGATGGGCTTGCGGAGTACATGGAGGTCGAAGTCATGAGAACGACAGATCAGGACCAATCCATGTTCCGCGTATACCTGATTATCATACCCGTGGTACATTTGATATTAGCTGTAGGAATTGAGGTAAGTTAAATCAATTAAATTTGTCTAAATAAACAATGCGAGAAACAGTTCACATTGTTCACGCTGCTAAGGATTGATCATTGGAAATTACAGAACAGAACAATGTTCTTATGAACATTCATATAGATAAAATAATGTGATTCGCATTCTTTTGTCATGCTTTTTTATCAAAGGCCCTATTCAGCACCGCCCAATTTTCAAAATATGTTATTTCAATTCGGTTAGAAAGAAATTTAAAAACTAGGTAACCCCGTGAACTTCGTACCGCCTAACAGTCGATTCTTTAATTATTATTTTTTTGTTTTTCTCTACGTAAGAACCATCCTCGTACTTCAAGGAATATTCTAAAAAAAACTTGCGCAATCGGATCAGCTGTTTTCGAGATTTGCGCTTAGGAACACATTCAGCGATTAAATTTTATAATATAGATGTAATTATAGTGGTAAAGTACGCGCCAAGAAATAAGTCCCTTGGAGCTGGAGGCGGTCGCAACTGCTGTCACTGTGTGTTGATTGGTTCAGGCCATGGCAGTAACATGGCCCGAACCAATCAACACGCAGTATGGCGGCGATGTCATTTTAGTTCCTAGTTTTGCCGCGGGACTTATTAGCTGGCGCGGACTCTACATGTATTATGACTTTGGCTGTTAAAATGATGTAAAATGTAAAACCAGGCTCAGGCCTACAATTATTTTTCTGAATGTCTTATATATAGGCTCTGAAGTGAACCTACATCTGTGTCTATTTATTATATCTGCTTATTTAAGTGTATTCATTATATCTGCGTATAACACATATAATTTAACTTTTAGGCGTCGCTCTCAGACTCCGAGAAGTTCTCGCACATGGCGAGAATAATCCGGCGAGGTTGCGGCAAGAAGGAAGAGGTGGCGACTGACGCCGACTGCCCGCTGTGGCCGCCCAAGGAAGACGTGCACGTCTGCTGACTAGAAACGGTCGCTCGACTCGTCTGCTCTGTGTTGATGGGCGCCCGGTAATACGCACACTCGTACACCAACCAGCATTGGAATTTATACATACACTAGCTTCCGCCCGCGGCTTCGCCCCCGTGGTGTGTTGATAAAAAGTAGCCTCTATGTTAATCCAGGGTATAACCTATATACATACCAAATTTCAACCAAATCGGTCCAGCCGTTTATGCGTGAAAGAGTAACAAACATCCACACATCCATTCTCACAAACTTTCACATTTATAATATTAGTAGGATATACTCACGCATGTATGTCATAAGATAACTTAACCCTTCGGGGTTAAGTATATACCGGCTTCATCCAGAAATACATTGTACATTAAACTGTAATACATGCTACCTACTTGTCATCTCTGTAAATCTATTGGTGTACAATAAAGAATTATCTATCTATCTATCTACATTCATAAAAGATCCTATTAGTTTGTGTTTTTGAAGCATTATTCCCAAACCAACTTAACATTTCCATTATACACTCAATACCGGTAAACGCCACAATGAATTGAAACAATACACAATAATATAACATTCAGATCTATTTCTCGGTACGCTGTATCTGCTGCATGCTGTCTGGTTGACCTTACCTTTATTGTCAACAAATTCCAATGGTGCTTGGTCTACGAACGTGCGTTACGTACTTACATTAATGTTCGGAATTGTCCGCTGTAGTTACCTTTCTTGTAGTGATAATGTAATTTTACCAAGCCGAGATCTGCCGCCTATTTTGTTACAAAAATATATATATATTTATAGGTTTCCCCTAGCGGCAGATTAGGGCTATTAGTTTAAGGACCGAACTTAGACGTAAAATTGTAATATGCCGTGCGGTGAATTTGGCTTAGATTTGCACGCATAATGTTTTAAAGGAGAGGATATATAACATCCAACATACATTTGCGTAGAGAGGAAGAGTAAAGTTTCATATCAATCTGTTAACTTTATATGTCATGAAAGCTTGCCTTTGTTTGTTTGGTGACAGATAATCCCGGTTCTTTTAAGCGAGGTGTGAAAAAGCATTAGAAAAGGCCATCAAACTGAGTGTCACTGTTGTAGCTCTATTCGTATCTGCAGTCTCATTCCTCTAGCTTACCATCAGGCGAGGTGAAGTCATATTGACGTGCCCTACATAAGAAGGTTGGCAGAAATATCGATAAAAGATTGAATTTCTTTTATTTTGGCACTTGCAATGGATATCGTCGCCACACAATATTTTTGCTATTTCACACACCGCATACCAGTATCAAAACAAAAATCCTATTTGTCTATCTTCTAAGACATGCTACTTATTTCATTACGTAAGTGGGTTAAACACAATAAGACTACATTAATTTTCTATCAATCTAGTGATAACAATGTTCTTTTTACGCGATAAATTTACTAATAACCACATGCGTGCATTTACGGTTCAATTACACTACTTCCCGAGTTCGTATTTTATCATTTTCATGTAGATAATGTACGAGACTTTAGCTGTGATATATAAATTCTCGGATAAATACTACCGATGCTGAATATCGTTCACATGTCATTACAGCAGTGGCGTAATGTGTAATAGAGAATATGATGCCGTTATTATGACGTAGGCAAAAAAAACCTAACAAGAAGTGATTAGTAAGGATACTATACTGGTCATTATTTTTCATTCGATTCGATTTGATTTGATTTCATTCAAGCAATGATTTTATATTCGATCGATTACATTTGATTCTAAACCAAATGACTTATCTAATGGTTTTTGTCATGGTTTAGGCTAATATCAACACAGAGTGACATTCTTTTGTGGAAAAATAAAACAAACAGAACTAATGAGTTTAAATAAACTATTATTTTCTATAATAAAACAGAATTGAGAACTAGAGTGTTTGTATACTACAGCTTTACAAAACGTTTCAAACATTTGTTTCGATACCTAATTTTAGTTTTTGGCGCTAGTTATGATTCTCCAGTTAAAATGTTACATCACTGCTTTATTGCACTTCCGTACTATTTTGTTTTAAAAGTAGTTCTAGACCCGTTTTCAGTAATCTGTAGATATTTGTTATAGTGATAATTATTAAAAAATGAATTTATCTACTTAATTTACAACTTATTTATAATAAATTGTACAAATATTTTACATAAAATTAAATCATGTGAACATTTGTAGTAAATTTTCCCATCTTTAATTTAAGTGCTAAGCACTTTGTCAGTGTTGTAATTCAATTCTTTTGAATATGTCAAAACAGTGTGGTGATTCTGATTGTCCAACTTGAAGAGTTGGCATTTAAATAATATCAATAATATACAGATTGCAACACTGGTCAAGTATAATAGAAAAATGAATTTATAGTAAAAATGTTTTATTATTGTTAAATTGTCTACTTCATATTTCAAAATATTTATAATCATACAATATATGAGGTATTCAATATATTGAGTGCCAAAAAACACTTTTTAGATTAACTTCACGCACATAAATGCAAACTGTTTCGCAAAGTAATATTAACCGAATTAAAAAATATAAATATTTAAAAATAAAATAAAAAAGAAACAAACTGAATGGTATTTCTATTTTCAAGTTAAATGCATTACATACCGTCAATTAAATTACTATGAAATGAATAAGTTGTATTTCCCTTACCTTTCGAAACGCGTGCACGTTCCCATCTTGTGATATACGCGATAACCTCACGGGTACAATGTCAGAAATAAACCGACTAAAACCCATACGTCACAAAAATATCGAATAATAAACTAGGAAACCTGCAAATGTTTTCTGATGTTAAGTCGTCCGCTGCATCATGCGTGTCACGCATGCGGGCGTGTGCACGTCGTCGTGCAATCATACGCACACGCACGAGGCTACGAACGGCCTAATTTTAAATGCGAAGTAATATTCACTTTGACATTCATTAACACTAGTGAGTAGTCTCCATAATTTTATAGGCATATTAGTTATAAAATAGGTTGGAAGCTATTTATGTTTACTGTAAATATAGATACAATATTACTTAAATTATCGACACCATAATGATGTACGGCGTTAGTTTAAGAATAGATGAAATTTTAATATTTTGCATTTCTTTCGTACTTCATCCGTCATTATTATTTTATTTATATCAAAATGTGTGAATGGAATACGTAGTTAATTGAAATAATGGGGATACAGAAATAAAATAATTAATAAACACATTGCTTTATTGTATTATGATTGTTAATTTCAGAAGTGCACAAATGGTGACAAACATTTTCGTTAAGTGCGAGTAATTATAATAATATTAAATTGTCATAACTTAATATACGATCACCTAATTATGCAATGATATAATTTGCGTTAATGTTTTACTCAAGCTTACGATCTATGTTTGTGCAAAAACTTGACACGTACATATTTTATAAGATAATGTAATAGAAAAAATTTAATTGTACATCTAAATTTAGAACAAGAAACCATAACGTACGTCATAGTATAAAGATCGTTTTTTTTTTGCGCTAGTACCTAGGTAGATAAAGCAGGTAAAAACGGCTTTCCACAATAATTGCTGCACTGGGTTTAACAGACTGCAGGCAACGAAGTTTTAGAAAAGCATGGAATTATTTTCAGTCTTTATACTATGACATAGGATTGGCGTTCTCGGATCAATGGATCGTAACGTCCAGACAATAATAATTAATAAAGTCGAAGCCCAATTACCTAAATTATGAATATTTGTGACCGCCTTTAGCTAAAGTTATAAATTAAAGATTCTGTTATTTTTTCAACACTTGGTGATCACAATAATACCTTTTAACAACTTTATAACTGAATTCTACGCAACAGTTTTTTGTACTTAGTCGTATATTCACGTCAATAGCGAACATATTTATGTACTTACATTCGGCATGTTAATTAAACGGTGTTCAAAATCTAAACAAAAGTATTAGTAAAGTTTGTGTTTTAGATTGCGGAGTAGATTTTTATGCAATATTATTTGCTTTGTAGAAAATTTCATTCCTAATCATGGACGTATAAAAAGATGGACGAAATCATACTAAAACAGTGAAGCACTTAGTGTATCCATTCGCTTGTACTTAATTCTTTATTGCACATATACAGGACAGAGATCATACACAAAAAAAATTACAAGAAATATGTCAAAGGCGAGCTTAACTCAATATGAGTTCTATCCCGGCAAACCTTTGAGTAGCAGAGAAGTAGTCATGGTAATGAAGGGATGTGAAGTGTACATAAAAAATCAAATACTAAAATTAGTAAAAAAAACAAAATTAGTTACAAAATAAAAAAATCAGGTACTATGGCACACATTAACACAAAGTGCGTCTCAGGCTGTCGTGAAAAAATAAATCTAAGTACACCGTCTTGCGTAATAACATCATAGTAATCTGTAATAACTTGTATAAGTATAAAGCACAGCACAGCTGGCATAGTAATGTATAAACAACTAGCTGTTGCCCGCGGCTCCGCCCGCGTGGGATTCTGATCCCGTTCATCGCTTATATATAGCCTATATGTTAATCCAGGGTATAACCTATATACATACCAAATTTCAACCAAATCGGTCCAGCCGTTTATGCGTGAAAGAGTAACAAACATCCACACATCCATTCTCACAAACTTTCACATTTATAATATTAGTAGGATGTCAAGTATTTTTAACAACACATACTTGTGCTGCCGCCAATAGGATATTTAGTTAAATGATTTTCCACCTGACTTTTTTATACGTCCATGTTTCTAATTATTTAGTACTTAGATGTTCGGTGCTGTCATTTTAGTACCTTTGGTTATTAGCTAATAAATTGTAAAAATATATATAATATAGATTACACAGTTTACATACTAGTAATGTTTTAATTTTTTTGTACTTGTTATTTATTGAACTGCATTATTGTGGTCGTGTTTTACTGTAAGTAGGTGTATGTTTATCTCTCGAATTTTGGAACTTGTTGACTGTTTTTGTGTCCAATTGTCATGGTAATGTAGTTCGATATGAAATATACTAATTGCGACATTAGGATGGATGTGACCAAAAATATTGTAATAAATATGAATTGAAAAATTACTTTCATTTGCATCGTTATACCCTTAATTATGACTATAGTTTGAATACTAATTTCTGATTCCCCTCGAATCTCATCATAATAATGTCGATTAATTTAAACTAATTGACTCTGCTCGAATTTAAAAATTAAGTAGACACTACAGAAAACTTACATTTGACTTGAATTAACACGTTCACTGCCCAGGACTCACCTTGTGAGTGCAAAAATATCCAATTGGCATGCCCCTACAACCCACCAGTTGAGTCCTATCTAATTCGCATGCCCTACAACCCACACGTGTGAGTCCTTCTAGTTCGCATGCCCTACAACCCACACGAGTGAGTCTACTAATTCGCATGCCCTACAACCCACCGTGTGAGTCCTGAAATACGACGATCTTATAAGGGTTGTCAACACTTATGAAATAAAATAAACTGAATAATGCACAGGGAATTTAACAAAATAGCCTCTATATTTTATTGATTACCTTTTATATTTTCCAGACCAATCACTACCTACGGTAAATATTCAAAGTCACTTTCTACAAGACAAATTCAAATTACCTACCTACTTATTTCAAATCCGTCATAAGCAGTTTTGCGAAAATCATAAAGCTGTACAGAATCGATATGTAAAATGGTGTTTATTTTTTGGGTATTAATGGAACAGGGCCACGATTCTGCTAAAGCACAACCACTGTCACACCACAGAGACTGCGAGAAAATTCCATTTGATTTTAGCGTATAAAGTAATGCAGTTAAAGTTTAAAATAAAATGGATTTTTGTACAGTGAATGAAAGAGTGCAATGAAACTTTTTTCATTTAATTTTGTGACTGTAATTCTATAGAAATAAGGTCTAAAATTTAATGTCATTTTTTGCTGTCTCTGTGGTGTGACAGTGGTTGTGCTTTAGCAGAATCGAGGGCTAGGTTCACAGTACATACCTAAGTACTTGTATGTAAAACAACAGTGTATCTGCTATGAAAATTAGGTCACGATGAATGTTTTATTAACCCTTCATGGTAAGTAAGAAGGGTACGCAGGCGGAGGGACGTAGTCAGGCGGTGGTGCATTCTTAGAACGCACCACTATTGGGCGAGCACTACGCGGCACTGGAGGCTGCTTCCACCTGAAAAGATACCTTTAATATTTATATCCACTTATGCAGGCTACCTACCTACATTATTGAATAAATATTACGCCTACGTGATCGGATCCCTGCAGACTCGTGGTCACACCAGCTTGTTACACTGGTGTGACCAACAGGAATTTATTTTGACTCCCCACTCTGATATGTTGCACGAAAAATTATGAGTCTTGCCTTGCCAAACATCTTGCACAATGGTCGCGTAATGGTGAAAAGTTGACCTCGGGACATATATCTTGGACCTAAAATGTGCACTATACGCGCAGTAGGTACACATTTCTTGAGGATAGCACGGGGTTCTACGACGGTGGACGAGCTCAAATTCACCATGTATAGATTATTGCAAAACAATCCATGCACGCCAGGGCCTCGTTTGTCTCGCGCCTTAAGTCCAAGATATGTGTCCCGAGGTATATACTATACGGATCAACCAAAAAAAATAACAATAGAAGGACTGTCCGAGGAACCGATGAAGGTGTCCGAAAGTAGTTTAGCAAAATCTATGATTGGTAAATTGAAGCACCGCGCTGTACCACCAAATAGACCTAAAAAGCTTGAGTATCAAATCTATTTATTGTTTGTTATAGGTATCTAAGTACATTGACGAGATATTTGCCGACCACTATACCTACTATAAATTATGTGAATATTGTCGTACCAAGGTACAAGGCTGAGGTCATGAGGAGGTTTAGGCTTCGTCAATCTTTCAGCGCGTTCTTCTCGCAGGGTATCTGCGTCACGTATAGCAGCACACCATGCTCGTAATGTAAAATAATATAATAACTCCACTCCGGATAGAAGGGAAAATCCTAAGAAAAGTCCCGCGATTCCACCAAATGATACTGAAACATTGAGTACAAACATTTGTTACAAACCTATGACTCATCCCAAAGTCCTCATTAATGTATAGTATAGTAGTGATTCCTCTTGTGAAATAATAAGTAAGCATTATAACGTGAAGATGTGGATTTCACACACCCCTGGGTTGTAAAAACCTTACTAAAAGTGACGAAATAGGCTGTAGGACCTGCGCACATTATAACCCACGCCACGTATCTTGGACCTAAAATGTGCTCAAAATGTTCCCTATACGCGCAGTACACATCTCTTGGATGTCTTTTGAGGATAGCACGGTATGCTACTGCGGTAGACTCAACTCAAATTCACCAAGCATAGACTATTACAAAGCAATCCGCGGGCGCCAGAGCCTCGTATGTCTTACGATTTAGGTCCAAGATACGTGGCGCGGGTTATACCTACTGGCAGTCAAGGAAAAGGATCCATCGGCTCTGTTGGAAACTACGCTTTGGCATACTATAATGTTCTTAGTCACGATGCCGAAGGATCGAAGGATTGTTTTCCTTAGCGATGCCGTTAATATGCGCCGTCCCATATTCGGCAAGAGAAGAAACCAACTTAAAAAGAAAAGAAAAAACATACACCGGAATAAAATAGAAATGAACTCAAGATTAATATTTTATATGATTGTATAAAATTTCAGTTATACTGCCAACGCATTAAGTAAGTATTTAAAGAAATATTGAAAGGAAAATGATAACTTAATGTTAAACCATTAGGGAAAACCAATTGTGGAATTGACTCACCCAGCAAGTCGACCCAGCCAAACAGCACTTCGCGTTTGTAACGAACCATTGGCCACGAGACAAACTCTGTCTCCAATAAAGTGTTAGTAGCACTGCGTGCTGAACTGAAAACAGGGAGGTATTGTTAAATCCTCCTATAATTGCTTTCTCTTACCGAGCTTTGTCCATTTCACCACCTCAAATAGGCACTAACCTGATTAACCGTAATGGTAAAATGAAAACTCAGTGACTCACTGATAAAAGATTGTGCGAGTTCCGAGTTTACTTTGGCCTTTTTTCATACTACTTAAGTCGCAGACAAGCACACGGCCTCCTAATGGTAAGTAGTTACCTATGGGCGAGTCCAACACCAGGGGAGTCACACTCGTGCTACCGACCCTGTAAGCACAGAGATGCCTCGGGCCTCGGATGCAATCAGGAAGATAGGTACGTCTTCATGATGGTGATGATGATAAAATGAAAACTCACTCAACATCCGAAAGTTTCTCCACTTCGTACACTGTATGAGAGCAGCCCAGTTCGCAAGGACATCCCGTAACATCTTTTATTGCCGCCACGTTTTTCGCTATACACCTCAATTCCCCAAGAGTACACTGTCTATAGCCCTCTGGAAAAGGAATTACCTTACATTTAAAGCATTTACTACATACCTTGGTCATAATACGGTGCAAGTGCTGATTTCCAGAACTTGTATTGTACTCATGGATGAGGTTATCAACCTCAGCGATTTTCCAGTTGCGTCCAAAGTTTGCACTTTGGAGCTTTACCCAGAGCGACTGCTCTAGAGATGTTCCTGTCAGGGTTGGGAGGTTCTAACCTCTACGCCAGAGTCTCATTGATAAGTAGGGACCGTTACAGATGAGGTTGGCTTGGGTCTCAAGGATTTACATCGTTAGTAACATAAGTATAGTATTCTTATTAGATAGGTAGGTACTCATACCTAGTAGTAGTAGTTGGAGCCCTGAAAAGTCCAAAAACAACGGTCTAGCTGCAAAGCTTCGATATCGCCTAATGTTACCATTGGGCTGTGGAGGTCAGATGGCAATCGCTTCACGGAAAAATATCGAGGTCTAGCCAAATCTGTAGTTAAGACTGGAAAAGCGGACCCCAGACACCGAGCTGAAAGCTTCGGATGTGACTGGGAATTAACGCTAGGATGAGAGAGAGGTAGGTACTCATACTCACTTAAAGGCGGATAAAAATGTGGCACACATTTACAGAACTTTCGACTCCTCTGCATACGACATTGTCTCATACAAGCTGAATACGTATAAATGTCTGAGGTCTCTAAATGAACTTCATCGGTGAATATACATCGACGTTGGCGGATGGAAAGTTGACGGGCGTCTTCGGTTGTGTACGTGTGTTTCACTGAGAAGGACACTTTCTCGACGCGACGGTCCCAAGTATGCTGAGCGCTCTGTTCCAAGCCGGCCATTTCTTCAGTAGAGTGAATGTATATCTAACATATTAAATAGGACGTTAGAGTACATGACAGTTATTTATTAAAAAAATAATCGAAATAGGTAAATTCAAGCCGTTTACGTTACATAGACATCAAGTCCAAACATTAAGTAAAAAGGAAATATCATCATCATCTCTCTCAGCACAGCGTTGCATCCGAGGCTTTAACCTCGGAGCCCTAGGTCGCTTTTCTACTCAGTACCATTTTGGGCGTCCACGGTAGTGAGATCATTAGCACATCCCTTTCAACGTCAAACTAACATCGAGTCTCCCCTTGGAAGTAGCATAGCCAGACTTGTGTTACAGTGTTGCCCACGTAATCAGGGCTACCGCAAACATGGCCGAGCAAAGGTGACACTCCTGCTTTTGGAGTGTAATTTTTTTAAAGAGTACTAGTAGGTAATCGAAATTACTAGTATTTCCCTTAGATAACCTAAACACAGCTAAGCTAACGAGCTTGTATTAGGAGTAGGTACACGTCGGTAGTATAATGACCATCATGATTTGAAACCGGGACCTCTCGATCGTAAGGCCGACTGCTTAACCACTAAGCTACCGCCGCATCAAATGTAGTTAACTATCTAATAAATTAAGGAATAGGTAGGTATTGTTGTTATAAAAGTGGGTTCCGAAACAGCTATAATGGAATGAATAAAAAAAAATTACTTACATTGAATGTTGTATTTTTAAGATCGGAATTAAACATGAAGGACCACTTTGCATCTGTTTCATGGATGAAGGCCTCGGCAAACTGTTCAAGAGCCTGCGATTGCCTAAAATTTACGCCATGTATTAGGTAAACAGTAAATTGAAGTAGGATCAATTCGACGATACCAAGATCTTTTGGACCAAGCCAACCACACCTACTGTTTGACGGACGATGCTCGCTAGCACAGGCTTTCTTCTTGGGGTTGGAGGGTCAGACGGCAGTCGTTTTTGTAAAAGTTAACATAATCATAAAATGAAGGAGGAGTTAGCGCTCTCGTATGAAGAAGGTAGGCCGATACTTAATCCATACCTACTAATATTATGAATGAGAACATAAAGGAGACGGGGATTTCTGGGCCAAAATGTAATGAGTTGAGATATGGCTCAAAAAAAGCGGTATATTTTTCTATTTCAAAATATAAAAAAACCCGCTCCATTGATAATCTGGAAGACGAGAATTCTTAAAACTAAGTTTATTCCACTAATGAAACAAAATAGGTATCGATTACTATGAACGATTTAAACATTATTGTCTATAAAAACACTTGCATCGCAGTATTATTTCAATCAGATTGAACAAATAGAATATTAATAATAATAATAACCATTTAAAATCATAATAATAATGTAGGTAATAAAAATAATTTATGAATCGATTTTCGTTAATCGATTAATTATTTCTCATGTGTATCAACTGTATTTTTTATCTGTGCTATGATTTGGCTATGATAGCTGACAGCTCCCTGACTTTCAGTCAATCCGTTTATTTATTCAATCTTCAAAATCAATTAACTATCGAGATAAAATATACACAAATGTTCATAAAATAATGTACAAAAGTGTACCATATCAGTGTGCTATATGAGTTTATTGGTTTAAATCAAATCACAGTTCAAAAACGTTCATGTCTTGCATAACCTCACTTATTTAATATCTTAAAACTCTGCTCTTAGATCACCAAAATCTTCAGAATTTTCAGGGATGGTTTAATAATATGTAAGCTCTTAATTGAGACCACTCTCATCTTTTTACATCTTGGCCCAAGTATGTATGAAAGCATATCCATCTCCTTTGTGTCTGCCTGTTGCGCTTTCACACCTTAACCCCTGAACCGATTTTGATGAAATTTTGTAGGAAAAAAAATAGATTAGACCTTGGGAAAGGCTATATTTGGTCATGGCCACGGGCAACAGCTAGGTAAACAAATGTTTATTTGACTGTGTAGATAAATCAATGTATTTCTCACCATGGCCACATCTTTTCCGAGTGTTTAGAATTAAAAGTGTAACAAAATCCCATTTCAGTAAAAACTGGCATTAGCAGATCACAGCACTCTTCTGAATCTCCCTTCCATTCACAATCATAGTATATGGAATCACAGTGTCGAACTATCTACAAAGTAACAAAACACAACATCAATAATGTAATTAATCGAGGACCACACGATAACAGTTACCTAACGGTGCTTCTCGTCGGAGTCTAAATTGTTCAAGTTCTTTAAACTTCCATACTACTTTATATTCTTTTTTTTCTGGATTATTAAGTATAATTATATAGACATATTGACTATTACGAATTCCATTTTATTCTACATTCTATTCTTTTCCTTAATCAAAGAATACCAAGCAGTCCGTAGGTATAGGCAAGTCCAGAGTGTCCACTCCAGACCTATAGGTAGTTTATAGAACGATGGATTGTAATAACATCATTACATTTAAAATATTGTTACATAGGTATCAGTAAAAATCAACTGTCGCAATTAGGTAATTTAATAAAATCGACACCCTTGCTGGCGCTGCTACAAGTCTCAGCGGTCAGTCGGCATCGACCGCTGTTTGACCATCAACCTTGAGAGGAAAGGCAGCAGCCCCTCTAGACAAGTGGCAATTTGTTGGCCGGCGTATTGTAGAATGGAATGACGGATGTATGGGATTTGACGTTTATGACATAGGTACGTTCACGACTTGGCTTGGACTGGACCGTGAAGATCTTCGCCTTCGCGAAGACTCCTGTGTGTGACTCCTCCTAGTGTGACGCAATTTATGAGATGAGCGAACGCTCGGCGGCGGTAACTGGCTTTTATTCTCGTTCTTTACAGTGTACCCCGCGGGTATCATGGGAGCGGTACAGCGCTCGCGGACAGACTTTGAATAATTATGTACCTATAGATTTTTTAGGCTCCGTCGCATAATGTACCTCGTCGCATAATCAATCTTTTGCTATCGCATCGCAAGAGTGCATTTTGTGAAAGGTACCTAAGTAGAATATGAAAAAAGGTGCATTTTGAGAAAGGTGCATTTTGAGAAAAGTACATTTTGAGAAAGGTGCATTATAAGAAAGGTGCATTTTGAGAAAGGTACATTTTGAGAAAGGTACCTACGTTTTGCGCATAGGGTGCATTTTGCGAAAGGTACATTACGCGACGGAGGGATTTTTATATAGATTATAAGTATGTAGGTACTTGAAAAACCGCATCTTTTGGGTCCTTGGCAGGTGTGGGGGCATCCGCCTCGTTTGTCCCAACTAAGGCAGGGTCTGCCAAAAGCCGTGAAGCTTGTTCTGTTGCTATAGAATCATAGCTGAGTGTAGCCAACCATCGCAGCATTTCCTCAGCTTTCTCTGGAGGTTCAGATTCCCAAACACTGTGGAGATTACAACACTATATTATCACCTAACATCAATGCATAGTTCTATCTTTATTGTAAACAATCAAGGTAGAGGAGACCAAGACCCTATAACAATACTAGGCAGAAGATAAGATAGGTTAGGATAGGTTATACGCGAGACAGCGGCGTGTGGTTTTAGTCGATCCGAGTCCGACAACCACCCCTGATATCCGAGGGGGGTGGTATCTCAGGGGATTTCCGCGCGATAAAAAATCCTACATGCATAGTTAGATAAGTACCTATACCTAACTTAAAGAAACTTTTCTACTCAAAAGCACCTGTTACACTCTAGCAGAGTGAATCAATAACTTTTAGTTTGATTGAGGTATTATGAGTCATCGCGTTAATATTAGTAGGTAGCATACAATAGGTAGGTACTAGTTGACCTTTACCAGACAGTTTTCAGATTTACTGATAGGTATTGAAATTTGAAACTACGCACAGCACAGATGCAGCTGCCCCCGTAGCAGTCATGCTACGCAACCGCGTAGCATAGACGGCGTAGTCCTAGTAAGTGCACTTTGCACCTCTACGTATTAAGTATTCTTTATTTTATACCAAGCTTGTCCAAGATGGATCACCGTACAGTCAGCTTTAAAATAAGATAATTGCACAGATTTTAAATGATAAATTAGGTATATTTTAACCAAAATTTTAAATATCTTACCAAAACTTAACAATAAATAAATAATAAATAAATATTCTACAACATTCTACACAACGCTATCTAGGCCCATGGTAAGCTTAATTAGCTTGTGTTATGGAATCTAGAATGCGGATATACATACATACTTAGATACTTTTTTTTTTTGTAAATACATACATATTATACATAGAAATACCCAGACCAATGCAAATATTTATATTCATGCATACAAATATTGGCACTGAGCGGGGATCGAACCCGCGCCTCCTGCGTAGCAGCCGCGTTCACTACCGCTACGCCACAGAGGCAAATTAACAAAAAGCCCGCTGAGTTTCTTGCCGGAGTCTTCTCAGGCCGGGGCCGCGTTTCGAACCGGTGCCGGTGGTCCATTTGCTAAGCTAGTCTTTAGTACATATATGTATATTATTGACGTTTTGTAAGTGCCGTTTTGATGGTCTATACAGAATAAATGATTTTTGACTTTGACTGTGACTTTGAACAATAGAGCCAAATTGCATTTTAATTAAGAAATATATATATGATACTCATTTACTCTGCTTTGCTCAAAATTTAATTTATAATGTTCGAGATATTAACCGGCGCCGGAATTTCCACACGAAATAAATGTACTCGTGTGAATAAATAATATGTGTTTAGGGAATTAGGGGGTAATTACCATATGTTCTACTATTTGTTCTACTAATAGAACACTTAGGAAAAAATAATCACGTTTGTTCTACTCGTTTCTATTAATAGAACAATTAGGAATCGTTTTCCTACTTGTTCTATTAATAGAACAATCAGGAATCGATTTCCTAGTTGTTCTATTGATAGAACAATTAGGAAACTAATTACCGGTTGTTATGTTCTTCAAAAGAGTTTTATTAGCGCCTGTTCAGACACGGCGGGAACCGCGCGATTTCAAAATCGCATGGAAATCGCGCTGTTCTTATTTGTATGAGTTATAAAGTAATCGTTCAGACATAACCGCGCGGTTAATCAAACCGCGCGTTTCCCGCAACCCAACCGCCAGAAAATAGAATCGCGCTATTCCCGCGCGGTTCCATTACCTACTAATGGAGTCTTTACTTCGCGTTCAATTGCGTTGCGGCTACCGCGTGGTTAGCACGTCACTGCTCGTGAGTACGCCATGGATCTTTTCGACATTGAACTATTTATTGATGAGGTGGAAAAGAGACCTGCAATATGGGACATTCAGTGTGATGATTACTCTAATAAAATTATCAAGAACCGAGCTTGGCAAGAGTTGGTGGAGATATTTGGAAATTGGTCACGTAATATTGGATGCACCCAATACCGCCTTTTTCTTTTCTTTTTCTTAAGGAGCAACCACAGTAAACACACTTCTTCATCGACCTCCATTTTGAAACTGACGCTATTACCCGCACGGAAATCGCATACTAACCGCGCGTGTCTGAATAGCATCACAATTTTGCGGTTTGAAACCGCGCGATTCGTAACCGCGCGATTCCCGCAAGTCTGAACGTACGCTTAACATAAGGAAAATTAAATAGATAAAGAGGTACCTACATTAGATTTAATAAATCCTCTTTGAACGTTATTGTAAATAACAATTATGATTAATAAATAGTGTCAATTGGTTTGTCAATTGGTTTCCATACTATAATTTTTATTCAAAATACTTATTTCTAAAAATGGACGATTTATTGTATATTAATAAAGGGCGTGGTAAAGTTCTCCTTCATGGTGGCTATCAGTATTACAAAAATAGGGATTACTTAGTTGGTGGTGAAGTTTGGAGATGCTCGCGTAGAGTTAATGGGAAATACTCTTGTACTGGATCCCTTACTTTAAAAGTAAGTACAAAAATGATAAGTGAAGGTACTTTTTAAGAAAAAAATAATATTAATAAACTTACACTTAACTGCCTTAGAAATATTTATTTCATCCCTATTATTTCATATTTTTAGGGTTCAACTATAATAAAAAACAAGAACCATAAAGATGATTGTGTCCCTAATTTTGGACAAAACGTAATTGATTTTCAACTTCATGAATGTAAGAAGGAGTTAGCATCGTCTGCTGATTTTTCGTTACCCGTTAAAAGATATTATAAAAAAGCTGAGAAGAAACTTAAAGACCAAGGTATTCATTTAATAGCAGACTTCCCGGAATTCAAGAGTGTAAAGAATACTTTGTACAACGCAAGGAATAAAGGAGTAGATATGGACAAAGTAAATTTTGATCGGGCTGAAGACGTGAAAATATCTCCTAAGTTTCATAATATGGTACTGGGTGATTATTATGACAGTAACGATGGTGTACGTATTATTGTTTTATGTGACCAAAAATTACAAAATGTAATTCCAGAATTTACGCACTTTTTTGGAGACGGCACATTTAGGAGTTGTCCAAAACCTTTCAGTCAAATTTACGTTATATGTGCTGATGTCAATAGTTCATTGTCTGAAACTAACGTATTTCCAGTTATCTACGCACTAATGACCCACATGTCGAAGACCGCTTATATAATTTTATTCGAGATAATCAAATCCCAAATACCGACATGGAACCCTTTAAAATTCACCTCAGATTACGAAGAAGCAGCAAGAAGTGCAATAGTTGAAGTTTTTCCCAAAATAACTTTGAAAGGCTGTTTTTTCCATTTTAAGAATGCAATTTGGCGCAAAGCTAAAGCTATTGGTGTAACAAAAGCAAAGTGGTCAAAAAATAAAGTAAACTTGGCCAGATCATTACCCCTCCTTCCTCGGGAATATATTAACGAAGGTTGGCAATATGTTAAAATGAGAATGTCCATTATGTCCAACACAGCAGCCGAGAATAACGCATTGTCAAATAACAAAACAAAAAAATTTATCACTTATATGGAAAACTACTGGTTAAAAGATGAAAAATTTATTGATTCTTGGTGTATTTATTCGGAGAGACACAGAACTACAAACATTGTGGAGAGCTGGAACAAAAAACTGAATGCTTCTTGTAATTCACGGCGCAAAGTTAACATAATCCAACTTTTGCAAATATTAAAAGATGACGCAGAAGAGACTATCTCAAATTTATTCAAAATTAGACAAGGAAAAAAGATTTCGTCTAGACAAATTGACAGTGTTAATAATGACAATGAAATTTTGGAGGCACAACTGCAACTAGTAAATAAGGAAATAACTGTAGGGCATTTCTTAGAATTAATAAAATAATTAATACTTTATATAAGCACTATGAATATCTGATCACTTTCCGATAGTCCCTTGTTTTTGTTATGTTCATTTGTTTGCAGATGTTTTATTTCCTTTTTGATTGTAAACAAAAATGTACCTAGTAGTTCTACTGAAGGTAGGTACTTAAATGATTCTTTTGTTCTAGGATAAAAAGTAGTACATTCTAAATAATATCTCTTTTATATTAACAAATGTGACTATTTTTCCTATATGTTCTATTAGTAGAACAAATAGTAGAACATATGGAACAGTAGAACAGACGGTAACCACCCAACGATATTTCTTTTTTCCTCCTTTTTCTATTCTAAATAATGTCTCTCTAATAGAACAAATGTGATTTTTTTTTCCTAAATGTTCTATTAGTAGAACAAATAGTAGAACATATGGTAATAACCCGAATTAGGGACGCCACACAATAAAAAACAAAAAACACACACACGCGTTACAGTATTCAATAGCAAAATGTATATTTTTTGCACATAGTCGTCACATAAAGTTACGAGGGTTAATTACCTTTGTATGTAGTTTTGAAGCAACTCTTCGTCGACAGGGTTCATATCACATATCGTCACAGCTGGGAACGGGACATCCCAATTGTGGAAGTCCGTATCTAAACCTAACAATAAACAATAAAATTACCTCCCATCGCAAATTGTGGGGATTTTACGCAATATAAAAAAAGAGTAGGTATCGTTCCAACCAGTGGCAAGGGTTCCCTATAACCCGATTCCTGCCGGTTTTCCAATGGGTCGCATGTCTTGACAAACTAGATAGAGGTATGTATTATTTCCACCGGCTTCCATTTTGAAAATGTTCACCCTTCCTCACTGGTTCTAACGGTATCATCATTCTGAGCTCAAGACTTTGTAAGGTAGATATCATTCAATAGCAAATTTTAAAACTCTGTAAATAGGTCCTTAATTATTTTAAAAACCATCGTAAACTACTTACCTGTAATAGTTGGATTAGTTTGAAACTTTTCCCATAAACTGACAATAATAATACATGTCGTCACGGCTCCAACGGCTGTGAAACTGAACCACATAAATCTGCAACCGACGACAATTTTATAGAAATATTGGATTATAAAACGACGGTGAATCAAAAATATAGGTAGTAAGGTATACTGACAGTTTGAAACCTTTATAGAGGAGTTAAAACCGTCTGTATTTATAACATTGTAAAACTATAACTTCAGACCCTTGATTCCTTTAAATTAAAGCAAAACCACTGTCATACGACAAACTGCAAAAAAGGCATAAAAAATATTTTTAGTTTATTAATTTACATTGACTTTATGTATAGGTATATTATATAGTTTAGAACTTTAAATTTAGCTTTTTTTTTATTCCAATTTTCCAAAAAGAAAAACAAATTAAATTCCAAAAAAAAAATGTTTAATTTCACTCTACAAAAAGCCAAATTTAGACTTCAACGACATTACTTTAAACTTGAAAACTCAATGATTTTTTTTACAGTGTCCGTGATATGACAGTTGTTTTGCTTTAGCACTTTAGCAGAATCGAGGGTGTACGTTACCAGATTTAACTAGGTACTTCAAAAAGCTGTAAGTAAACTCCAGTAAGCTGTAGACGTGCGCCGGCTGTGCGATAGAGAGGGAAACGCTCTACAAAACCGTAGCAATTCGAACGTAACAGATAACATCTCTCTCTTGTGCCTGACGTACCAAAGGCTTACTTAGTGGCTGGCTATTGCTGCTGCAGGCTTTTCTAATTCTTAATTGGGTTACCTACTCTAGCAAAACTGATTTTCGTTCTTCCATAATTGCTTATTAGATAAGATAAGATAAGATAAATACTCTTTATTGCACACCAAACATAGGATACATACATAAGATACGTACATGACAGAGAGTTGTACAATGGGCGGTCTTATCGCAAGTCTGCGATCTCTTCCAGACAACCAGTATGGACTATATTGCCAGAACAGGTAGTTTTAGGTGTACACAAGACATTAATACTTAATATTATCTATTACCTACTTAATAAATACCTACATAAAAAGTACTAAATATACTACACTACAAATACTTATAATATAATAAAATATATACTAATAATACTATATATAAATATACAATAACTACATATATAAGGTATGTACTACAAATATATAAATACTGAGTGCAGATACATATATCTACCATAATTACATAACATACTGTTACTACTTAGTAGTAATCGTGCAGAGTGAATATAAAAACTTAAGACGTTAGGTAGTGTTCTTTAACTAGTCTCTGAAATGTAGACAGCGACTGACTTATTGTCAGAAGAATGTTCTTTACCAGACACTGCGCCAGCAAGGGTAGGTTTTTGGCGTAGTTTATTTAATTTGCATTAATTTCCCAAGGGTTATAGGGTAGCAACTTAAAATATCAAGCTCACTAGTTCGGTGGTAATTCATCACCGAACTACTGAGACTGAAAAGTCTCATTAGTCCGTTTACCGGACTAAATCACCGAACTAGTGAGACAGAGGGAAAATTTTATCTAACTCCGAACAGGTCCTTTTCAAATATCAAAACAACTATCTTACTCTTAAAGCGACGAACGAGGGGTCTGGCCTCGTGCTCCTACTAAATAGTCCTACTGGTGGATCCTCCTCCTATCAGTAGGACTATTTAGTTGGAGCGCGAGGCCGGAGCGTTTTGTAATGTCTTGATGCTTCTACTGGACACTTCACGATTGCCTTTGTAGTAGGAGCATCAGGACATGGGTGTACTGGTGCGGCTACCAGAAGGACTATTTAGTAATGAGCACGAGGCCGGAGCGCGAACGAGACATGCATTCCCATTGAAACTCATAATTCAAATGTGGCCTATTTGAATTATGAGTTTCGAGCTACGGCTACGAGCTACGAGTAAAACCGCTGTTCTTAAAACCGTGGTAACCGACCTAGGTGTCCCTATGACCTATGCATCGTCGATTACCCCAAATCATGACTTATAGTGTCTGCATTCCATACATAATGAAGATAACGAATCATACTTACTTTTCACAAAACGGTCGATCTTTTTCAGCAATGTATCGTACACCATGCAACGTTGAATTGTTGAAGAATTCAGTCGTCTGATGACGAAGGCTCGTAGCCAATAGAGATACACAACTAACATCTGAAGTCGGTATGTTCTTCTTAGAACCCGAATAGCCATTTTTAAATTCAGATTCTGGATACACTCTCATGTCCACCTCACATGTTCACATAGAATGTTTACGTTGCGATCATATAAGACCCACAACTGAATCACGACTGAATGGCACAATGTATCAACGACGATAACATCGAATATATCGACCACCCGTTGCGTGTTATTTCCTTTGGTCTATTAACTTATAATTTGCCTCTGTATTAATAATATCTACATGTAAAATGTGTGTCATGAATGTTTTACCTAATTAGTAAAGTTAGCTTCTGTCTATGGCTCTATCTGCGTGTAACAGGACTCTGGTACTTATATCTACTCGTACAATATTGATTTGTAGGTACAGTCACCGTCAAATCGATCTTGACTGGCAGGGTGCTCAAAAAGATCTTAATAACATGGTATTAAGATCTTTTTGAGCACCCGGCCAGTCAAGATTGATTTGACACTGACTGTCAGTGCCGGATTAGCCACGTAGCAAGAGTAGCAAATGCTAGGGGCCCCGCATATTAGAGGGCCCCGCGCACCAAGGCCTGTCTGGCAAGATTAGATAAGCGCAAAATATTTTGCATGCCCCGTAACTTCCGTAAGGCATGTAACTTTTAGAAGACTGCCGAAGTACGGGTCACAGGCCAACACCAGAACAACCCCCGTCGCACCGCGCGCGGGCCCTTTACTTAATTACGGTACGCTGGCGATGGCCACATCTGTTAATACAATGGATCCATCCCTCGGCCTCAAACAATAGAATCTTACCTACTTAGTGACAAACTATTACACAAGAATATTCTTAAACACTACGTGAATTCCTTAAAACTATCACTCGTTGTGCTCCTTGACATCGAGTCTCTAGATAAGTTTCGAGTAGGCACTGTTTTTCCTGACGGACGTAGTGCTCGCTGCAAGCAAGTCATTCAACATCATTTTTAAAATACCTACCTACAATTGACGAGTTCTATATGTAACTACAAAGGCAGAAAATATAATTATTGAGAATTTACTTGTCTCTCATGATGACTAACTGCAGTGGCGAACGATATTTTTAACATTAAAACGCATAAAGAATTAGTTAAGGAATACAATGGCCAAGAACGACTTCATCTTACTTTTCTTAGTTAGAGCATGATTTGCTTATAGAAGTAGACATTGAAAGTGTTATCTTTACATTTGATTGTACCTATTAAATCCAGAAAAGTTAAGTTATATGTAGTTATAACAAATAAACTTTTTATTTAAATTTTTATTTGTTTTTTCGTCACCACACCACATAATAGATGAAGACTATAATATTATAAAAGTACGATTGCATTAAATAGCTATGTTAGGAACTAAAACTTAAACTAAATTTGAATTTCATGCGCTATGTAATAAATACCTATTTAAAATAATGTACGTCTGAACTATTTTATTACCTTTGCCTTCAGCTTGCCATCAGGCGAGTCGAAGTCAAATTGACGTGTCCTATTTATAGTCGCGTCGGTAGCTTAGTGGTTAAGGAGTCGGCCTTACGATCGAGAGGTCACGGGTTCGAATCCTGGCCATTACACTCCACCCACTCCTAGCATAAGCAATTTATCTTAGCTGGAGGGGTTTACGGGAATATTAGTAATTAAAAAAAATAAATGTCTTTTCTTTCTTTCTTCTTTCTAATTTCGGTTGTGAACTGTGCGATATGAAAGGAACTTCATCCCTCGCACACTCAAGCTGTGGAAAGAACTCCCCGCGATGGTTTTTCCAAGCGACTACAATATGGGGTTCTTCAAGAAGCGCATTAGAAGGTTTCTTCAGGGTCGGCAGCACGAGTGTGACGCCCCTTGGTGTTGCATACGTCCATAGGCCACGGTAACCACTTTCCATCAGGTGGGCCGTGTGCTTGTATGCCATATCTTCTTCCTCTTAGCGTTAATTCCCAGTCGCATCCGAAGCTTTCAGCTCGGAGTCTGGGGTCCGCTTTTACCAGTCTTAACCACGGATTTGGCTAGGCCTCGATATTTTCCGTGAAGCGATTGTCATCTGACCTCCACAACCCAATGTTAACATTAGGCGATATCGAAGTTTTGCAGTTAGACCGTTGTTTTTGGATTTTTGAGGGCTCCAACTACCCGTAACGACTGCCATAGATGTTCTCATGGCAACCGGGACCGACGGCTTAACGTGCTCTCCGAGGCACGACCAGACCAATGCAAATACTCATATTTCATTCACACAAATATTTGCACTGAGCGGGGATCGAACCCGCGCCTCCTGCGTAGCGGCCGCGTTCACTACCGCTACGCCACGGAGGCTGTCTGCCATATATGTGGTATGAAAAAAAAAATTCTATAAGATAAAAAAAATATAATATAAAAAAACCTAAAGCAAACCAAGGGCCCCTTGGCCGAATTTGCTACAGGCCCCGTGCTGACTTAAGCCGGCACTGCTGACTGTAGGTACATGGTGGTTCATGTACCTACAAATCAATATTGTATAAGTATCAGGGTACCAATTCAATCAGATCCGAGATCGGTAGATAGCCCACATATTTTATTAAAAACATTTGAGTGTACCAGTACCACTGTATTATTCTTGCGTTAATTTATAAAATCATTTTATCAGTTCATTTTGTTTATGAATGCGAACAGTCTGAATGTAGTGAGGTATATTAAAATTTATCTCTTCGTGGCTGACAAAACAAGTAAAAAGGCATTTAAGGTTTCAACCATGTTTCAACCGTTTTGCACATGAATAACGCGTAACACGCGTAGCAGTAGACGTAGCATTCGACTGCTACGCCGCCGGGATCGCGGCCGATTCCCGCATAGTGCAAATATTTTTTCATCCCACCATCTCGGAAAGACTATTTTTGCTCTTCGATAACTGAGCGTAAAAGTCGTTTTTATCCTCTAGAGAGGTAAAGTAAATTTGAATTTAGAACATCGTGTGTACTAGGTTTGTGGACTCAAAACATCATTAAACCTATTTACTTCTACCTCTATGGTGCCGAATTATTTATCATACAACTTTTTTTTAATTCATGAAAAACTCAGACTCGTAACCTCCTTGGTGTACTTTTTTTTTAATTTGCTTTGCGCGCATCAATTTTTTTCACGTCATAATTATTGTTGACATTGTTGTTGAATTTTTATTTTGTTGTATTTTATTACTAGTATTAATACACATATTATACAGCCTCCATGGCGTAGTGGTATTGAACGCGGCCGCTACGCAGGAGGCACGGGTTCGATCCCCGCTCAGTGCAAATATTTTTTATGCATGAAAATGGGTATTTGCATTGGTCTGGTCGTGCCTTGGAGAGCACGTTAAGCCGTCGGTCACGGATGCCATACGAACATCTATGGCAGTCGTTACGGGTAGTTGGAGCCCTAAAAAGTTCAACAACAACGGTCTGGCTGCAATGCTTCGATATCGCCTAATGTCATCATTGGGTTGTGGAGGTCAGATGGCAGTCGCTTCACGGCAAATATCGAGGTCCAGCCAAATCCGCAGTTAAGACTGGTAAAGCGGACCCCGGACTCCGAGGTGAAAGCTTCGGATGCTGACTGGGAATTAACGCTAGGAAGGAGAAGCATTTCATTATTTCCTCGCTGAGGTGGGATGAAAAGTTACGTGTTGCACTCGAGTGCAAAGATTTTTCACCTTGTGCTCTTTTGATTCCCTCGCTAACGCTCAAGATTCTAATTTGTGAATCACTCGCTACGCTCGTGATTCAAATTTAGAATCTTTCGCTTGCTCGGTCATCAAACATGAGCACGCGGTTAAAAAGCAACTTTGCACTCTTGTATAACAAATAACTATTATGCATGAATATGTCTATTATTGCATTGATCTAAAATTTTTTTAAAGTCTATCCTTGAGAAAATTGTCTCTAAAGGAAATACACCGAGTAAATTTACGAGTAATTTAGGGAGGGTACCTACTACTATTTACTGATTTCATATCTTCAAAAAAATTATACCAATAAGTTTTTCTTTTTGTCGAAAACATAGGTATGAAAGATCGTAATTAAATTGATTTGTGTCCATTCTACTAGATGTAGATATGAAAACAAATTACTTAGTTATACCTACCAGCAATTTGTGTCACGAAATCTGTACACATTGTATGTAACTTCGATAGGTTATAACTATTAGGTTTATTTGCTTTCTGTATCTATTCAAATATGATTTCACCTGTGCTTCGGCAATTATAGCATTTTACCTTAATTTTTATTCTATAGATACAAACCTGGTCGACTAGGTACACCTCAATTAGACGACGATGGATATTAGACATGCATTACACAGAAGAGGCGTAAAGCAAAATGCAGTTAGCAAATGGCGAATTATCTGTACCCTTGTTTTTGGAAAGTGTACGGTCTCAAAACTGTTATAATTGGAAAATGAATAGAAAGTGTACCAACTAAGCGTATGGCTACTTTTGTAATTAAAAATAAATAGGAAGTTGAACTAATAGGATAAATTTTGTCCAAAAAGTTCAAATTTTACAAAAAATAAACAAAGTTGAAATATTTGGAATAATTTTTTGGTTGAACTTATAGTTGAACTTAGTGGAATAAATGTCCAGAAAGTTCAACTTTTACAATAATGAAACAAAGTTGAAATAATTGGAATTTTTTGGTGCTATTAGTTCAACTGGTTGAACTCATAGTTGAACTTAGTGGAATAGGTGGATCCAATTTGGCCAAGCCCTTAAAGCTGGATACGCCCATGGCCTTATGCCTTTCCTGTATAATTCACGCCTAACTATCAACATGTACTATAAATACTAAACGTTAAGGTTAAATAAGAAACTTCCAAAGACATATTTTTTACTTTTTTGAACAAAAGAACAAATAGAAAGTAGTTTCATTTATTTATGTTAAAAAGGCCCCATAAGTTTTACCGTAACACTTGGATTCTTAGGTGGCTTCAGCCCAGCGTCATCTATTTCAACGTAAAGCGGATCGATTTTGATGTCGAGTTCCTGTATAGCGTCGTCGAGAATTTTAATTTTACCCAGCAGCTTCTCTGCTTGTAAATTATATCCAGGTTCAAGCATCTTACCGGTCGGATTCAATTTGAACAGTTGTTCCGCCTGATTATCAAATAAAATATTCAAATCAATGTCTATTTTTCTTACGTACAGTGGACAAAGCAGATACGGTTGCACCTTTACATTGTATGGAAATGTGCAACCGAATCTCCTTTGTCGACTGAACCTACCTAATCTATTATTATTTATATTGCGTAGTGTGAGTGCGCAAGCAGTGCATGCTGTTTCGTACAAATATTCGCTGATATGAAGGTACAGTTGCACACGGTGCATGGAGCATGCGTACGGTGTTGCGGACGCATAAGCCAGTGGACGGCCTAATGGGCATACTTATTATCTGAGATTTATTTGATTACCTACATACTTCTTAATAAACATAAAACCACAAATAGTACTGTGAAAACTTTATTAATTAGGTACTCCAAAAATATACAGATAAATTATCTTTATTAAATAAATTAGGAACACTAAATAACACTAATGCCTAAGCTAGGTGTTTAGGCACTGTAAAACAATATCTAATACTTGTGTAATTATTTATCTAAATAAAAATACCTTAAAAATCTAATACTTAGTAACAAAAAAGACCTAAATAAATTACAATATACTCGTAGTTAGAAAACTTTAGATGTATGAAAGTTTAATAAATAATGTAGGTGGGTACTGGGCAGGTTTAGGGTACCGGTACAGTCTGTTAAAAATATCAGGGAAGTAGGTATTTCAGATCCCAATATGAGTAATAAATTCTTTTTAATTAGGCAAATCAAATAAAAATATAAATAAAATATACTACATTACCTATATTTAATGCATATTACATACATAAAAATAACATGTTCGTTCTTAGAATTCTTTGGATATAACATAGTTAGATGCCTATTTTCGAAGCAAGCTTTTTCTTTTCTATTTTTCTTTTGTTTTTTTAACGTTGTAAATTAATACATTTTGAGACAAAAAATATAAAAATTAAAAAATAAAAATTTCGTTGGTACACAAACACATAGGTATTTAAGTACACATAATTATTTCAAGTTTCACAGTTCAAAGTTATTAACTGAGTTCAGAACTCGCTTCAATGATCCAAATATATTAACTACAGAAAGGGAATCCCTGTTTCACCTAGTCACGCTATAACTTGACAACGATTATGTACATTAATTTTGTTTTGTTTTGCAATAATTTATGGAGAGCTCTTACAAGAAGAAAAAATATCAAAATTTCGCAAAGATTAAGTGGTTAATTGGCAAATTTGAGAGTAACAGCTAGTATAATGAGACTTTCACGTCTTCATCGCTGTCATTTCGTGCTATGTAGGCCAAATCCTCCATTTCAAATGACACCCCCCGCGTTCCACCTTTTTCACTAAGTTTAGATGTTCTAGCTAGCGTTCCAGCAACAATATTCTTTTTCAGTAAACTTTCAATATGACTTCTATGTTCAGGTTCAAGCTTCATAGCAACAGGGTTTAACTTGATTAGATGATCCCCCTGATAATCGTAAAATTATTTTTAACTCAGGCTGGATTTCACTAGTGTGTACCTACCTAAATCGGTTTATCTAAACTTAATTTAGAACGTAAATAGTAGTGTATAATGAATTACACGCGTGTTGAGGTAGATTTAGAAGAAACAAACAGAGCCAGAGCTAGAACAAGAGCATTTTTTCCTAATATTTTACTGTAAACGAAACTTTGTTTTTTAGCGTTTACATAAGAAAGAGCAACGAACAAATATTCTGTCACTGTTTACAAATAGAATTTAACGAAGAGGGGATAGATTGAGCATTCAATCGTCAGATGTAAATCTATCAACCTTTATGTACAAATCGTTGACTGATTCCTGAATTAATTTATTCCCAATGCCCCTACGAAACTGTGGAATCTGTGGTTACATACGTTTTCTAATAGGTAGCAGTTGTCTTACTTATACATTAGGATTAGATGATCAAACTCTCTTTACGCTTCCGTAAGTACTCAACAAGTAGGTACCTAACCCTTTTTGTTTCGATAAGTAGGCATTTTTCAAAAGTGTTGTGTATATACCAGGAAAGTGTAGGTATCTACGAGAAGTAAACCTTTACCTACATACTTTACTTATTTAAAAAAGTAATTGTAAATAGTTAGTGTTGCATACCTAACTGTCTGTACTAAACAATAGTGTAGGTATCTAACGAAAACGAAAGCAGGCTTTTAAAAGAAGTAGTAGGTACGACGGGCAAATTACCTAGTTTAAAATTGACGATCAGACCAAATAATTCGTGTAGTTTTGAAAGTTGGTACAGTTATTCCCTAAGATGCTCAGATGAACATACTAAAGGGTGGGAGACAAGTCAGCTGTGGGGAAGCTTTTATAGCCGTCATGAAGATGAAATCATAAAAATATTGTTTACTTTAGGCTTTAGATAATACAAAACGTATATACTTACTAGGAAATCAATAGGATCCTCCGGTCGCAACTTGGCAACTTCGAGTAAAGCAGGTGTTAGCGTCGGGAAGATGTGGTGAACGAGATAGTTGCGCATCGGCTCGCCGGCGGCCGCTAACGCCGCCTCCTCTTCCTCACGCAGTAATGCATACAGTTCCGTCTATATACATTTAGAGACATTTAATAACAATAAAAATAAACATTCTAGGAGATACGTCATCTCTCGTCGTCGGCCCTGGGTCGGCCGGGGTGCGAGGGATATGGCCACGACAACCTCACCTCCGGCAACCGACGGTCCACAGACGGCGTGCGTTTTAGTCGGTTCGAGTCCGACATAACCTCCGTAGGTATCCGTGGGGATTTTTCGCACGATAAAAAAAGGAGATTACCTATGTCATCTAGACCCAAACTAAGGCTTGGAAAAGTAGCCCAGCGATGTGCTATACTATGTTGCTATGGATGCGTTTGATATCAAGCAATCATATTCATTGGTGCACTTAGCATAGCACTGGTGGAAAGGGGTTCAGCTAAGTTATGTTTTTTGTATAGAAAGATGCATGCTGTGGATGGAGAATAGATTCGAATTTTGAATATTTGTAGGAAGTTTCATAGCACATCTTAATCGGCTACGTAGCATAGCATAGTGGAGACGGTCATATAGTTTCATAGGGTGCGCATTTTCTTACATAACTTTTTAACTCCTATCATCGGATTTCCGAAAATTTTTCTCATACCATTTAAAGTCATAATGATCATTCTTCATAAAAATTTTACAAATAAATATTGAAATATATAATCATTGAAATTCATAATATCACTTATCATAAATTTGTTGTTACTAATATTTGTTTTCATATATTTGTTTATACTAATAATCGAAACTCATAATCATTTTAATAAATAACTTTTTTTTTTTTTTATACCACTTAGGTGGCAGACAAGCACACGGCCCGCCTGATGGAAAGTGGTTACCGTGGCCTATGGACGTATGCAACACCAGGGGCGTCACACTCGTGCTGCCGACCCTGAAGAAACCTTCTAATGCCCTTCTTGAAGAACCCCATATTGTAGTCGCTTGGGAAAACCACCGCGGGGAGTTCATTCCACAGTTCATAAAGGTGTTTTATTCTAATATTCGTCTTAATATTTCTTAATCATAAGTGTTTTTATCCGTATTTTCCGTATCCGACTTGGATAGATTAGGTTAGGAGGCTAATGCGGGAGCTTCGCTCCGCTCCGCTCCCGCATTAGCCTTCGTGGTTATTTTTTTTTATAACCATGCAGAACTATATTTAATCCAAAAACAAATTTAAAACAAAATTTGTCACTCTAGAAAAATGATAATATGAGTTAAAATATTTTCTTGGTAATACCCTTTATTAATACAAAAATTATGATAATTGAATGTTATGAAGAAAAAAGTTATGAATAAAAAAAATATGATCACTAATGGTTATGAACTCCGTTGTTAGGAATAGAAATGTATGAATAAAAAATATATGAAAAAGAAAATTATGAAGAGTGATTATTATGAGCACAAATCGGTAGTAAGACAAAGAATAGGATTTAAAAGTTTATGTAAGCCAATATGGACCCAGTTTCATAGCTTAGATTTTACATCCTCGTAGCATAGCAGCAGCTGCATAGCACATCTCTGGTGGAAAAACCTAAGCTTGGCAAGTATATAGTAGATAGGATAGCATCAACACAACAAAAGTCATAAGCCAACACGAATCTGCCACCAGATCCTAGAGGTACCATACCATACTTTGACCAACAATGGCTGTTGTCAGTGTTATGTATATCTATCAGAAAGAAATCTAACAGTTCTGAACTACTAGGTACTGAACTGAAAATCCCCGTAGGAGTAAGAGCAGAGGTGTACCTATTAACACCCACATTTCGGTTCCACGTAATAGGGGGTTGAGTCTAAACGGGCACTTTGTCACAGGCTGACGAAGATAGACCTAAATATCTTCGTTTGTAACTAGGTTACAAGAAAATTACAATTCCTTCTTAGGTAACTGTTTACAAAACAAGGTTACAATAGCGGCCGAATGCGTATATTTACTGTCAGATTCTCAGATTGAGAACTGCCCATCTCTTAGTCGTCTACGGCACCCACGAGAGATGGGGGGAGTAAGAGATGGGGTGGGCCCTATTCTACTCCATCGGGCACCAACATGGCATTACATAAGTATAAGAGAATTACCCAATACTCCATTTTTTCTTCCCGTTCCTCTTTGAGTCTACGCTCAAGATTTTCCAAGGCTTTAGCTTCTTCAATTTGTTTCTTATGACGTTCTTCCCTTTCTTTCTTTTCGGCTGCTTCAATGAGTCCTGGATATCAAATCTTATCTTAGTGGTTAGGGTTAGGTAAATAAGAACTATTTGGACGATGATCTAAATATTTTATTAGGGTTTCACTTTTTATCCGACTGCGCCAGCGAGGGTAATGTGTTACGCGCGTATTATGTATCTGTGTATGTATCTACGAGTATGTACTTCCCCTCTATAGGCCTAACGACCTAACATAACATAGGGTCATAGGGTATATAAAATGTGAATAAAAACTATACGGTGGATTTTTGGCGCTAACGTTATGTTGTTGTAAAAAAATCACCTGAACCTATCAAGTAGCAGTAGGGTATCAAAATGAAGGTAATTAGAAGGAGATTTTTCAGCGATCAAAATTAATGGGTTCCATTCCAACGGCTATCAAACTAGTTTCGTTCTTTACAGCCGCAGTCGAGATTTTATTTAAAAAAAAAAAATTAAGTTCATCTACATAAAGGTACAATTACTTTAAAAAAGACACCTAGTCTTTTCTGAACTTTTGGGTCCGCGAATCCCTGTCAAGGTTTCTAGATGATAGCGAATCTCTCAAAGAATGATACCTGCGTTGTAGCAAGTAGTGATAAAAGAAAATTCTTCACTTTGCGTGAGAGTTGGAGCTTCCTGTCTTAGCTACCCAAAAATCTATCAAAGACATCTTTCAAATCAGCTTGAAGAGTGTCATAGAAGAGCCTGTGAGAGCGAGCTACGAATACCATCGTGCGCTCACCACGATGCGCTACCGTGTGTACCCGCACGTGTCTACCAGCCATTGAACATTATGCGAATCTTATCGCGAACCCCCTACCGTCGAATGGCGAACCAGGAGTTCGCGAAATTCCACTTCGAGAAACCCTAATCTAGACTTACCCATAAGTTTGCCATAGCGACATGGGCGGCCCATACGCAGCTCTACGTTGTGGTATGAATGCTGCATTCCATAATCCGAATGTTCTTTCACAGGCACTACCAAAGGATGTATCTCTAATTCGTCGAAAAAGTTTAGTGGGGTAGTATCACGAGAATCAACAGCACGAAAATCATTCAACCTCTTCAAGACAGTCTCTTCGTCAAAGCGGGGATCGCCTTCAGGCTGTTTCATTGCTTTTTCGCAGATAAATTCGTCAGTGGCGTCTAACGATACAACAATATCTGCAATAACAAAACGATCATTAACAGGCATATCATTTTCGTGGTACCTATCACTAAGATCTTTCGGGGCATCAGCCTCATCTGTAAGCTGGTGTACCTATTGTTGACGGACGAAGCTTTGGCACAGACAATCCTTTTCAGGGTTGGGGTGTTAGGCGACAGTGTTACCAAAAAGTCAAGATAATCCAAGATAAATACAGTCTGCTACAATGCAATGCTACAAAGCGTGACATTGGATACGGCTGGGATGCCTATCCTAGCTGCATACAATGTTACACGGATCACTTTAGAAGGGGCATCCCTTTTGCAGTAGCAAATATTGCACATACTCACAGTTAACTTAAAGCAGTTCAAATCTGTTATTACTTTCACGTTAGTAATTTACCAGACTTAATATCAAAACCCTTTACATTACGTGCTCTGTAACTTACTCGTATGTACCTACCTATTGTAGTTCTATACAGTTAGTTGGAGATAGGTATACCTACTTAGTAGGTACGTACAGATTGTAACGAGTATATCTACCTGGTAAGAGCTTTTTCAGTACGTTACTGTACAAATCAACGTCTTCATCGAAAGGTTCGTGGTCTCCTTCTTCAACGCTTTCAGAATCTTGTACATCACCTTTTTCAAAGACTAAAAACAGAGTTTGATAGCATTTTTAAAAAACAGCAACAATACAAGTCAATTTCATTGCGCTCCTTGAGATATACATTTATTTGGTCATTTAAAAAATGTTAGTAACAAAGGAGTTACTTTATATCCCTGGAATAGGTTTCCACGGGATGCTTCTGTGCCTCTGTGGCATGGCGGTAATGAACGCGGCAGCTACGTGGAGGCGCGGATTCGATCCTCGCTCAATGCAAATATTTGTATGCATGAATAGGTATGGGTAGATATTTGCATTGGTCTGGTAGTGCCTCGGAGAGCAAGTTAAGCCGTTGGTCCCGGTTGACATACGAACATCTATGATAATCGTTTCGGTAGTTGGATCCCTAAAAAGTCCAACAACTGGTCTAGCTGCAATGCTTCGATATCGCCATTGGGTTGTGGAAGTTAGCGGCAGTCGCTTCACGTAACATATCGAAGTCCAGTCAAATCTACAGTTAGAGTGGTAAATCGGACCCCATACTTCGAAGTGAAAGCTTCCGATGCGATTGGGATTAAAGCTAGGATGAAGAAGAAGAGGTTCCCATGGGATGTGAGAACAGGACCAGAATTCTATATAGGCTTTGCTAGCAAAAAAAAACATATAAATAAAATAGATCTCTAACATCACCAACGGAGCGTAGTTAGATAAAGGGATGCATGTTTACCTACATATTAGCTGCTGTCATAGTGAATAAGGACTACTTAGGGACAAAGTATGGTAGGTATATTTACTTACGTGCTGTACATTGGGCTAGGTTTGTAGGGAATCCGTCAAGAACCCATCCTCTGCTCAAAGCCTCACGAGACAACATTCTCTGCCTCAAGTATCTTAAAAAAAATGATAATAACATGTAAAGTGGGTAGGATTCAAAGATTCAAATCAAGAGAATGAGGACACAGATGAGGAGATCGAATAGAATAGAATAGAACCCCGTGCTCCAAAGTGATCTTAAGCTTTGGATGCAACCAGGACCCCGATAAAATGCTATTAAGTTTTAGACTTTAGCCACATAGCCTTAAAGACCAAAATTAAATGAAAAAGAGTTCATTACAGTTTTTCATTCACTCTACAAGAAGTAATTTAATTTTAGGCTTAAACCGCATAGGTACTATAGGTAGGTACTAGTAAAGTATACAATTGAATGGTATTTTTTGCAGTATCTGTGTTATAACAGTGGTTGACAATTAGCAGAATCGGGGTCCTAACGCGAACGACAATTGGGAATGACGTTGCATATTAGTCACAAAATTCAGTTTAATACATCGTCAGTTCAAAAAGATCATACCCCATAAGTTCCTCATCAGTGGGGGCACGACCAGACTGTAGAATAGCGAGTGTTTGTCGTGCCGTCGTCTGGACGCCCTCCTCATCGCCTACGTCATCCTCTTCCACAGGCTCTTCCTCCTCGCCAGTGGGCATAGCCAACGCTGCTGTCTCACCCACATCCCAGTGATTAATACGCCACGTCTGTGTATGGGCGCAACTTTATTAGGTACTATTTGTTTTGTTTCTTTGGATGTTTGTAACTCAATCACGCTCAAACTGCAGAACGGATCAGACTGGATTTTGTTACAGAGTTAATAACAGTCTGGAATAATACTTAGGCTACTTTTTATCCTGGGAAAGGATCCCATGAAAAACAACGACGGAGAGTAAGTATAGTAGGTACATACTTCAAATTTAAAAAGCACTTTCGCATTATGGTCCTGAAATTGGTCAGGATATAGCAGCTATCAAAAGAAAAAAACAGAGTTTTCCATTAAAAATAAAACATGACTAACGTATCTATAGGTGTCATCGCCGCCGTCGACGTGTCAGGCCTATGTGCGCACATGAAGGTTAAGCAAACATAATGTAAAGTTTGTAGAGTTACGCTATCGTTAGATATAACAGTGAAGCTATGAAGCTTTTAAGAAGTCTTGATAATTTACTTTACAAAAAAATGGAATGCCCAAGCCAACGTCATCTGGTACACCTGCTGCTTGTCAAACGAGGCTCTTTCCTCACGCATACATTGCTCCCATAAAAGCCGTATTAGCCTAACCAAAAGAGGAGAAGAGTTAGCGAATCCCGTTCGAGATTAGAGTTGAAATCTAAGTTGATGATGATGACGTTCAGTTGTCTAATCCACCTTCAAGCCTTTTCAGTTTTCTTGCCTATTACGTGCTTCTAATAACATCCATTACCGATAAATACAATGTTTGCTGGATTTCAAATATTTACACAAATACACTGCAGAAACACAAACCACATGGCTTTGCATATTACTCATAATGATAACACTCCTACTATTAATTACACCAAAACATAAATCATATTCTTATCAAAGCTCGCAGTTGGCCATTTGTTTTACCGTTAGCTATGGTTCTGTTTGCGTAGTGTTAATTACAATTGTTAATTACTCAGTAATTCCATTCTTTAGCAAGTAGATAGTATAAATACCTGACTCGTCACACAAGGAGAATCGAATGTAACATATTGAATTATTTTCAGGACTAATTAAGTAGGCAGCTGAGATGTCGATGAACAAATTGGTAATGCAATTGAAAGGAGAGGAAGATTTTAAAGCAACTCTGTAGAAAGGAACTTCAAACAGAAGGCGGTAAAATACCTTACAAAAATCACTTTTTTGAGACCATACAATGATTTAATACCAGAGTTTAGTCCGACTACAGTCGCTAAGAACCTCCAAGCCTCCTCCAATGCCCTTGGTGCGAGGTTTCGATAATGGGCAATACAGATAATTTCTGAAATTAGCAAAATGTCAACTATTGTCTGATAAGATAGGCAACAACTCCTCCTGTAACGCCATGTACGGATAAGAATATCTCAGAAGTCAATGGCTATGCAGGTATACTCATAGGCATTATCTTAATTCTTAAAACGGTGGAAAGCCCTCACTCAGCGCTCGCCGACATTAAAGTTTGTCGCTAAAAAGTCTGACTCAGTCGAGATAACAAAATCCTAACTTTGCGTGTGATAATGAACGTTTTTGAAGTAATAGTAATTTTTTTGTAAAAAAATTGTGACCGTCCTGACTAGTAACTAAGTGTACCTAAGTAGCTAAAAGTAATAAAGATACTAACTAAATCTTCCAGCAGATCTTGAGCCACTGTTTCCGGAGAGATATAAACAAGGCCGTAATTTTGACATATAAGCTTTGCCAATGTAGTTTTTCCCACAATAGGAGGGCCATAGACGAGAATCTGAGAATATAATACGTAGGTATGTACTTCATTATTTTTATTGTTATCTTCATGATATTCACTGGGAACTGAAGTCCATATTGACGGTACTGGTGAATGGGTTTTAGGAGTAAGTCAATACCTGTTTATAGCTATCTCTTCTATCCACCATACCTACTTAAGTAGTACCTACGGAGGCCACGGATTTGGGTCCATGTTCACTTCAGCGCCATGCGAAATGTGCAGTTAGCCGCAACCATGGGGATTGCGTTAACAACTTTTAACAAATCTAGAAGTTTAGTATTTATATCTACCTTAAACGGTTTCAAAACTCTCTCTTTCTTAAACTGTTTCATAAGGTCGAATACGTTCTCCGCAAAAGACAATTCCGAATGCCATTGCAGTCCCATTGTCTCAACAATGAAAGTTGGCTCCATTGTCAAGTTTAAAGTCATAAGGTCGAATATTCTTTGCTGTAATTTTAATCAATAGGTCAGTAAAGCCTTTTAGCCCTAAAATATGGAGGTAATGAGGTACAGGTAGTCTCAGGGGCGTATTTACCCTAGGGCCAAGGGGGCCATGGCCCGGGGCGGCAGGTTGCTCGGGGCGGCTCCGCGTCTAATTTTTTTTTTTACCACTTAGGTTGCAGACAAGCACACGGTGCGGTCCACCTGATGGAAAGTGGTTACCGTGGCCTATGGACGTATGCAACACCAGGGGCATCACACTCGTGCTGCCGACCCTGAAGATCTGATCTGGGCGCTTTAATCTTGACTCTAAAAGGCGCCCAGAGATAGACGCTCGGGGCGGTTTCGCCGCCCCTCCGCCGCCCCTCGCAGCCTGCCGCCCCGAACGTCTATCTCTGGGCGCCTTAATCTTGCTCTAAAAGGCGCCCGGAGATAGACGCTCGGGGCGACTCCCTCGCAACGTGCCGCCCCCAACGTCTATCTTTGGGCGCCTTAATCTTGCTCTAAAAGGCGCCCGGAGATAGACGCTCGAGGGGGTACCGCCGCCCCTCGCAACCTGCCGCCCCGAACGTCTATCTCTGGGCGCCTTAATCTTGCTCTAAAAGGCGCCCGGAGATAGACGCTCGGGGCGGCTCCCTCGCAACGTGCCGCCCCTAACGTCTATCTTTGGGCGCCTTAATCTTGCTCTAAAAGGCGCCCGGAGATAGACGCTCGGGGCGGCTCCGCCGCCCCTTGCAACGTGCCGCCCCGAACGTCTATCTCTGGGCGCCTTAATCTTGACTCTAAAAGGCGCCCAGAGATAGACGCTCGAGGGGGTACCGCCGCCCCTCGCAACCTGCCGCCCCGAACGTCTATCTCTGGGCGCCTTAATCTTGCTCTAAAAGGCGCCCGGAGATAGACGCTCGGGGCGACTCCCTCGCAACGTGCCGCCCCCAACGTCTATCTTTGGGCGCCTTAATCTTGACTCTAAAAGGCGCCCAGAGATAGACGCTCGAGGGGGTACCGCCGCCCCTCGCAACCTGCCGCCCCGAACGTCTATCTCTGGGCGCCTTAATCTTGCTCTAAAAGGCGCCCAGAAATAGACACTCGGGGCGGTTCCGCCGCCCCTCGCACCTGCCGCCCCAAACGTCTATCTCTGGGCGCCTTAATCTTGCTCTAAAAGGCGCCCGGAGATAGACGCTCGGGGCGGCTTTGCCGCCCCTCGCAACGTGCCGCCCCGAACGTCTATCTCTGGGTGCCTTAATCTTGACTCTAAAAGGCGCCCAGAGATAGACGCTCGGGGCGGTTCCGCCGACCCTCGCAAACTGCTACCCCGAACGTCTATCTCTGGGCGCCTTAGTCTTGCTCTAAAAGGCGCCCAGAGATAGACGCTCGGGGCGGTTCCGCCGCCCCTTGCAACCTGCCGCCCCGAATGTCTATATCTCTGGGCGCCTTAATCTTGACTCTAAAAGGCTCCTATTAGAGTAAATATTACGTATATTTTTTTTTATTTTAATTTTTCGGAGCTTACTTAGTTACAATATGACTATGTCACTCATTATTTTAATTGCATTCAAGTTAGAAAACCCTAAATAACATTTGCGTTCAAGTACGGTGAACTGGGGCCAAGCAGCTTGGGCGCCGAAGACGGCAGCGCCTTTCTCTCGCAGAGAGACGCTACCGCCTACGGTTAATTCCGGCCGAGGTGGTAGCGGCGCTGTAAATGGCTACTCATAGGGTTTCCACGTATCCTTATGACTAGCAGAGAGCACAGATAAGAGCAGCTAAGGGGCGGCTGGTTCCCCGAGACCTAGGGGCGACAGATGCGGTCACCTGTTACTCCAATATATATACGCCCATCATGTGGTGTGGGGCAGCACCGACTGCAATAAAAAAGGTGACTTACTACTAGATTTCATTAGTTCCACAGGTTTCGACATACTAAATGTGGGCAACACACCGAAATTCGTAACGAGAAACCGAAGGTAGGTGCTTGACATTACTATTGCAACAGATAGGATAAGCAAGCACATTAAAGACTGGAAAGTGGACGAAAGAGACTCGAAATCGGACCACAGACGGATATCGTTCTATCTGAGCGCTGCAATCGAGAAGACATTGACAAGAAACGCGAGGAAAACCGACTGGTCGATATTTGAAAACCACATCAAGAAGTGGGGCCGAGTCGATCAAAACTCGCTTAATGACACAGAAGATATAGAAAGAGAAGCCAACCGACTGGACGAAGCCCTTAGGGGGGCATACCATAAGGCGTGCCCACTCAAGGAGATCAAGCCAGGCAAAGGTCAGCCATGGTGGACAAAAGAACTGGAGAAGAAAAGGAAAAAGACAAGGCGAGCCCTACGAAATGCCCTCAGGAAGGGCGACGAGGAAAGCTGGCTTATATATAGGAGCGAAAGAAATACATTCAAAAAAGAATGCAGAAGGGAGAACAGGAATAGCTGGAAAGCCTTTTGCGAGGGGGTAGAGAAATACCCCGACGCAGCAAGACTCGCTAAAATGTTCCCCAAAACTGATACCTGCAAACTAGGAAGCATAAGAAAAGGGAACGAACTAATATCTGACCCGGCAAGAATACTGGAAATCATGCTAGACACCCACTTTCCAGAATGTGAGGAGTACACAAGCGCAGACACAAACGTCGCAGCAGACACCCCAAATCACACCGGGGAGAAGACACTGATCACCAAAGAGCATCTACTTTGGAGCATCGGATCGTTCCAGCCCTACAAGGCCGCTGGACCAGACCAAATCTTCCCGGGAATGCTACAGAAAGCCATAAAGTATATAGGAGATGACCTTCTGGCTCTGTACAACAGCAGCATCAGAATGAACTACATCCCCAAAAAATGGAGGGAGGTAAGAGCGGTATTCATACCCAAGCCCGGCAAGGCGTCGTATCAAGAGGCCAAAGCCTTCAGATGCATAAGCCTATCCTCATTCCTACTCAAGACAATGGAAAAGATATTAGATAGATTAATAAGAGAACAAGTAGCAACAAGTGGATCTCCGTTACACCAGAACCAACATGCATACATGGAAGGCAAGTCGATTGAGACAGCCTTGCACAATCTGGTCAACGGAATACAGAGATCGATTAGCAACACAGAATACGCATTAGGATGCTTCTTTGACGTTGAGGGCGCCTTCGATAAGGCTACCTCAGCCTCGATTGCAGAAACCCTAAATCGCGAAGGAATAAACAAAGATCAGGATGGGTCAAAACCATGCTAAACCAGCGATTGATACAAGCCGAAATTGCAGGCACAACACGCACGGTGATTGCAAGGAGAGGCTTCCCCCAAGGAGGATGTCTATCACCCCTGCTATGGTGTCTACTAATAGACGAACTAGTAAACAAGATAAATAGGATGCACATATTCTGATGATGGAGTGCTTCTGATAACAGGTAAAGTTCTCAGTGTCATGTGCAACATCATGAATAGGGGTTAAACAAAGCACTAGAATGGTGTAGGAGCAAAGGCCTAAACCTGAACCCCGATAAAACCAAACTAGTAATATTCACTAATAAAAGGAAACTAGGACGAGCTGAACCAATACGACTGGATGACAAGGACCTCGAAGTGGTGAAGGAGGTCAAATACCTGGGCGTAACACTGGACAGCAAACTGACATTCAAGACCCATTATAAGCAATGCATGCTCAAGGGCCAAAATGGCCATGATGCAATGCAAAAGAGCTATCGGAAGAAGCTGGGGAATGAAACCAGCCATAGTACTATGGATCTACAAAGCAATCATATTGCCAAGGATCCTGCATGGTGCCCTAGCATGGTGGCATAAAGCCAACTTAGGGAGTAACAAACAAGAACTAGACAAAGTCCAAAGACTGGCAGCACTACTAATCACGGGTGCAATGAGAACAACACCCACTGCCGCGCTAGAAATAATACTGGGATTAAACCCCCTAGATCTGGAAGTAAAAAAGAAAGCAGTGGAACATTGGTTCAAACTGAAAAGCACTGGCCTCTGGACTGCAAATACATTCGACAAGGGCCATGCTAAGATCAGCCAGGGCTATGAAGACAAACTATCAATGATCCTCTCGAACAACGATCTAATCAATAAAGAGAGGACATTCGATAAGAAATACAGAATACACATAGGACAAAGAGCTGACTGGGAAATTAATACAGATGGCACCATCTGCTACACAGACGGCTCCAGAAAAGAATCGACAAAGCTCTCTGGATCGGGAGTGCATATTAAATGCGAAGACGGTACAGAGAAAAACAAGTCAATATCATTAGGTAAGTTTGCAAGCGTCTTTCAAGCAGAGATCTTTGCCATTATGGAGTGCGCAGATATGACCAAACACCTGAACACAGGGAAAGTAACCATATACAGCGACAGCCAAGCTGCGCTGAGGGCGCTAGGCAAGATCGAAACCACCTCAGCGGTAGTGAAGGAATGTAAAAAGGCACTGGAAAGACTGGCTAGTACAACAGATATAACGCTCGCCTGGGTACCCGGCCATGAAGGCAATACGGGAAACGAGACAGCTGACGAACTGGCCAGAAAAGGAGCTGATGAAGACCAAGTGGGCCCTGAACCCAGGCTGCCAATCGCCCACAAAATAACCAAAGGTGTCATCAGTCAAAGCATCGTGGCAGAGACCAACCAGAGATGGAAATCCTCGCCCGTCATGAGACAATCGAAGATTTTCATAAAAAGCATGGACAAAAAAAGGACAAGCCAATTGATATCACTATCAAGGAGAAACATGAGGCTTGCTATAGAAGTAATCACAGGGCACTGCCGCCTGAACAGGCACCTGACATTAATAGGAGTAAAGACTGATCCCACATGCCCAGAGTGCATGGAGGCCGAGGAAACCAGCCTCCACCTGCTAGCTGACTGCCCTATGTACTCACTAAAAAGATGGGAAATAATGGGAACGGACAAGTTGGAAACAGAAGACATCGGCGATCTGAAGGTGGGACAGATCGTTAGTTTTTGCAAGGAAACAGGTAGGTTCGACGATACGCCGTGATAGCCGGATAACCCCAAATCCTCTACGGAGGAGACTCAGGGGAAATGGGTGAAGTGGCCCACACTAAGGGGCGGATCACCCGTCCGGCCAACGGCGTCCCCAGCTGGAAGTAAGTAAGTAAGTACTCCAATATATTCAGACCGGTAACGTGGCGGTGAAACCCGTACCTTTCCGGGGTTCAATGGGGACACCGACTACCCACACCCGAAGGAGCTATCAAGGTCAGCCGGGTTGCGAGGGAAATATCTAATTGGGTAACTTTACACCCGATAATTGAGACCCGACAGAGACGGTGTGCGGTTTTAAATCGAGACCGCATGTGGCACTTCACGAGGAATAATCACCCCTCGCAGACGGCCATAACTAGCACCAGGACCTGCGGCGAGAGGTTTCCCGCTCTGACGGTTGCTTAAAGAATACAACGCGTAAATTGGCATATACATGGAGGAGCCCAGGCAGAGGTGGCATTACAGGGGTCGGCTCCTGATCTGTATGTCTCAGGAACTCACCGAAGCAGCCATAGCTGGGCGCATTGCGTCAGCAGGTCAGCTGGTAGGAGAAGCTACCGTGATACCTCTATCGCGTTATCGGCAGCGAAGACGTGTGAGAACCCCCTTCGAGCATCACCTCATCCGAGCTAATCTTCTCCTTTTGTCGAGTCGACGACATATGTCATATTTTGTTTGCCCAGTGTGCAACCACCCTGATGGCGTTCTCAGAGGCACCCATGAGTTCCTGCGGTGTACACGTGCTTAGGCATGCAGCACACGTTAGCGCCTACCTCACTGTAGCTCCGCATTCACACCGTGGTGCCTGGGTCCACCTCATCTGAGAAACTCCATCTAATTCGGTTTTCGTTACTTCGGCTGACCTGCATCCGAAGTCTATTTAAGGACACTGCCAGGTGGTGTATGGGCAGCCTCTGTGCTCCCCACACATCAATTGACCAGAAAGGGTTCGTAAGTAAGAGAACCAGGTATGCCCACTTCAGATCCAGTCACCAAATACGTCCAAGGACTTGGGTAACTCCAGCTGTAGCTTACTTGGTTGCTTCTGATTTCGTGCCGTCACCATCCAGTCCTAGCCGATGTTCCACAGAAGCGGCCCCAGATCCACGCCAGCCGGAACACCCCGCCACATATCTCACTTACCAAGCCCTGTCCTACATGGGTAGATACTGGCTTTCACCGATAAGTAAGCCCCGACAATGATGCGAGGATAGAGAGGCACCCCGTGCTGAAAGAGTGCAGCTCTGATGCAGCTCCATGGCAAGGTGTTAAAGACGTAGGCAACAATAGACACTGCCAGCATCAACTCGCCGTGCCACTGCTTCTTCCACCAGGGCCGTCAAGCGCGTGTTGGCATCCACGGTGCTCCCGACTATAACCAAATTTATTGTCTACCAAATTCGGCCTCACTCCTGTAAGGCGCTCGATGTGGCACTTCACGAGGAATAATTCGTTTAAAACACCTGCATGACTGCACACCTTGTCCATCAATACAATGAGCCGATAGGCGGACGGTAACTTTGCAGAAGAGGACCAGTTTTCCTGTCTTTCAAATTTTCGGAATCCGTCTCTACTTGAGGCATATGTTATAGAGACCTTCAAAACGGGATCCGAGTGCCTTTAGAGCCTAGAGTGCTGCCAGGTCCCAAAGCGGTGCTTTTGCTGTTGCCTTTGAGCCATAAAACATCATACTTCACAAGCTATTGCTGTACTCAAGTGATTTTTGGTTGCGATATCATCTTCTACGTAGGGCGCTTTAATGGAATAGAATGCAAATATTTCCCCTTGAAGGGATTCTGGTTGGGAGCCTGGGTTAGTGGAGAGATCGATGGAAGTCACTTCCTTCGCACCATAGATAGAGATCTCACGAATCAGGCTTGAAAATCTCCAGCAATTTCTGACGGACCCCTATTTTGTGTCAGCCCCTTGGGCGCAGGCTAACGGTGAACACGAACGTCACATAGGGGCAGGCGCGGTCGCAGCTTGAAGTTGGGGGGGGGGGGGGGGTCACTTCGAAAATTCCTTAAGAAATTTAACCCCCCCCTTCCCCTCGTACTGGGACTTTTCAATATGACGTGCATGGTTTGGGGGGGGGGTCATGTCCCCTGTGACCTCCCCCCCTCGGACCGCGCCTGCACAGGGGGCGGTAAACCTTAGTGGCCCGGGGCGCCAAATCTTTAAATACGCCCCTGGGTAGTCTAGTCACAAAGAATCTCATACCCGAACCATTTACTATCTTATCTACCTACTGTCCAGGCAGCTAGTGAGTCAGCATTGTCCTTGGAGTCTTTTATATTTAATGCTCGTGTGAAATAATAAATAAATAAGGTAAGTAGGTGGTAGAAAGGTATTTGAGTTAAGGCACACTAGCAACTCTTGCAATTATGCCAAGCTGTAAGTAGGTAGTACGTACCTACGTAGTTACCAAGATTTGGAGGTTTTCAGCTTTTAGGTAGGTAGCTAATAGGTAAAAACTGATTGTTTAGAATTTAGATACATAACAGTTATAGTAGGTAGGTACCTGTCTAGTTAACATCATATTTTTAAATTGGCTTTTAATGACCGACCTTTTAACGATTCATTAATGGTTGCAATTACTAATGATCGAAATAATCAAAATTCTTAGATTTATTATAGACGTTCTTAACAGTACCGAGTCTGAACCTATACTTAGGTTGCGAATATCCGTCGTTGGGATTACTTGATTTGGGTTAGCCTACGAGACACTTTTTTTCCTAGTACACTCATTTAACTACTTACTTCTGAAGCACACTATGAAATCTTAATAAAAATATAACAGAAAATCTTACATCTATATCTGAAATCAAAAAAGCATCTTCCGGTGGTATGCATTTGAACATTCCAGATCCAACAGATCGTCCGAGGGGTTTTATTATCTGCAAAATGGAATGTTTTGAGCGCTTGGCGTCTTTCTGGATAAGAATTTATCTTAAATAACTGTACAATGATTACCTCTCTTTGTTTGGTAGCGTTTTGTTCTACTGCTAATATGTATAGTTTCTTTGGGAAGTCCGAAACTAAATTGTAAACGATCCTGCAAACACAAAATGTAGGACCAATACAATGGTAAGGATAGATATAGATATAGATAAACCAGTAGGTATAAGTGGTGAGAAGGGCTATCACTGATAAGGATAACATTAGTAAGCTTACTTAACATCTTTGCAGTGATCAACTCAACTATAGTAGTAGCGAGTGATCCCCTTAACCAGATTCCCGCTGGCTTCTCTTTGCAGCGTTTTGGTACAGATGTTTAAATTTATACTTACCTACTTTACATACATTAATGTTTATGCAAGTTCATAGATATTACGTGTATAGCGAAGGTGGCAAAGACAGAAACATCAGTAGAGGTAGACAAACCAATGGATCGCATAGCGCGTGACAAAATTGATCGAGGCAAAATGAAATCCACCTGTTTTCCTTTTGAAAATTTTCACCTGTTGCCACTAAGTATTAGTAGGGCTAGTATTTTATAAACACAAAATTTTAAAGGTATCAAACAGTATCTACCTAAGTGCCTTCATCATTTCTGTATAATACTTAATAGAAGTCTCCTACAATACTAACTTTGCCAAATCAATAATATTGATTAAGGGAATTGTGTTATTTCCTCGGCCTAATATCGGCAGGATTGGTTCACACTCCCACGACTTCTGGAACCAATAGAAAAGGACATCTTCCCGACCACCATATGTGACTCCTGCGCATATTACCAACGCTCTGTTGAAGAAAAAAATCAAGTAAGCATTCTAACTGTGGAGGCAACTCGAGTGTTGGAGGTTGCAGAATGACCTCCTACATCCATGAGCGCAGGCCTGGGGGTGACGGGTGGAGCCGCTTGTCATCCTAGCAGAAGCAGGTACCTACCTAACTGCGGCGGCGCGGCGTGCGCATTGCGCGCCTCCGCATACCCGGGGACGCGTTTGACTCTATGATCCCCAAACCGGGAGAGGGCCAGATCGAGAGTCGAGAGATATGGCCCTGGGTCGGCCGGCCGGGGTGCGAGGGATATGTCTAAAATAATCTCACCTCCGGCAACCGATGGCCCACAGACGACCTCCCCATGGGCCCCGGCAGGGGAGGTATCCGTGGGGACATTTCGCACGATAAAAAAAATAAGCATCGTAGTGTTCAAACTGATGCTGCTAGGGTAGACCTTTTGTTGATTTACTTTTCCATATTGGTGTGGTGATACAATAAGCACCTAAAAACTGACCACTACCATCTCAGGGATGTTCCCTGGTTCCATCCGAAGCTTTCACCTAGGTTTGGGTTGGCTTATAAGGCTTTCATGGCAGCGAGTCATTGGGAGGTCATTGACAAACGAGGTTCTGGTCTCAGCAGATATACCTACCACGTAGGTCTGGATGGGTCCCATACACCACATCAAGGGTACCTAATATCCAGTGGCCATTTTGAAATAGGTCTAATTTTACTAATTAATTAAACCAAAACACTCAAATGAGCTGTATCGACAGCAGCAACGGGGATCACAGCCGTCACCTCGGAGCCCAAGTGTAACTTTCCTGTTTTAACTCCTTCACTTCGAACGGTTTTTGGCATCCCTGACAGTGATAACATTGACAATAATTTGTATGTATCAAGTCAAAATTTTTTTGGGCTACCCTTCCTACCGAGGCCTGGCGATGAATAATCATATTTCATTGTAAAGCTCAATAGTTAGGTACCTACTGGTAAATATTAGTTCATGTGCAGAGACATACCCGATTTGTGATCTGTACTTCCTTGCTACTCCGATAACCTCGTTTTCAATATCGTAATGCATCTTATAATTCGGATGCGGCTTTCTTTTACGAAAATCCGTTTCGATGAATGGCATGTCCGGCGTCTCCTAACAACATTCATAAATAGGCGAAAAGTTTATATGGAAAATCGTAAGTAGGTACCTAAGTAGATATAATAAATAGGTACCTTTACCTAGGTAGGTAGCTACCTATTGCAAAAAAGTGAGTTCTGTTGACTAAATTGGTAGATAAAAATAAAATAGTCTGACAAACGGCAACAATTACCTATTCTGATATTAGGTTGATATTCTATGTTGTAATCAGTATCAGAAGCTGAACAAGTTGAAAATTATGTTGCGTAGGTAGGTGTAGGTACCTATCGGCGGCACAATGTTTACGCGGCGTAGTTAATTTAATTAGAGGGCCAGATTGAGAGAGATGGCTCTGGATGGGCCGAGGTGAGAGTATGTCTTAGACAATCTCATCTCCGGTAACCAACGGCCCACCAGACGGCGTGCAGCACGCCGCGTGCTTTTTAGTCGGCTGAAGTCCGACATATCCTCCCCCACCGGCTCCGGCAGGGAATCCGTGAGGGTTTTGCGTAAAAAAAAAGTAAGATTCGTGAAGGAAACGCAGCCTTACCTAGTCTAATCTCAAAACTGATCTAATATGAAACAACCTAAAAAAAAGAAATGAAGTTTCTAACCGGATCCAATGGTTTAGTGGAGCCCCAAGTCATCACAGTGGAAATAAGAATCAAAATTCGTTTCTTTACATCCCCAGTAGTTGTAGCACTGGGAGCATCATCGTCATCAGTAGATTTCGGAGCAGGCTTTTGTTTTTCTAACAGTTCCTTTAAAACTGCAAAAACAATAGATAGCATTAGGTAGATAGGTAGGTATCTACTTAATTCGATTGAGTAGCGCCGAAATCAAAAGAAAATATCTGATCCAGGGGAGTAGGACCCTATTCAGAGTGAGTAGGCCTAGAGCGAGGATTGAGAATGTCTCTCAGTATCCGATGAGGACTACGGTTCAATCCCCATTTCGCTAGAAATTCCCTTGAAAGTTTATTTCACGTTCGAAAAAACTGAAAAAATTGTATCACGTTTTCTGGATGAGGCGGGACTATAGATGTAAGGCCGGAATAATTCCAAATATTCCGATGAGGATAAAACGAAAAATCCCGAATAATTCCCAAATGACCCGGAATAATTCGGAATTATTCCGGTCGATATTTATGTAGATAGATGTAGTAGGTATTGAGTCTTGACTCTTGTTGTTAGTCTTGTGAATCGAAATGCAGTTATGATTCGCGTTTTATACGGTTATAGATATCTAAATATATATAACTCAAAGGTGACTGACTGACTGACTGACTGATATAGTGATCTATTAACGCACAGCCCAAACCACTGGACGAATCGGGCTGAAATTTGGCATACAGGTAGATGTTATAACTTAGGCATCCGCTAAGAAAGGATTTTGATTAATTCTACCCCCAAGGGGATAAAATAGGGGATGAAAGTTTGTACGAAACTTTGTCAATTTTAAACCGATCGGGTTGAGACTTTGCATGCATTAAGCTACTATGACGTAGGCATCCGCTAAGAAAGGATTTTGATTAATTCTACCCCCAAGGGGATAAAATAGGGGATGAACAACATTCTGAACTTAACGCGGACGAAGTCGCGGGCAACAGTTAGTTGGTGTTTTTACACCTATCGGTATAATTAAGAAAATACAGTCTAAGACTTATGTTTTCCTGAGTACCTACTTATACACTTTTAAACTCTTTAAGAGTGTTTTCACACCATCCAATATCCGTATCGGACGACGATGGCCGACATCCGATATCCGACATCATATTATTATGTTGTTTTCATATAAATAGCCGATAAAATCGGTCCGATTTGGCTATTTGCTCCATAGCACAGACTAGTTCAGGATGCTAGGGATAAAAAACCTTAAAAAACGTAGTAAATTTTCGACCTTAATGACATGACATAGAATCGAGTTTTTTTTCTTATATTTCGTAATCAGTGTCATCTATTAGCGCAAAAAGACACGTAATTAAGATAATGTCATTAAGGTCGAAAATCGCTTACAGTCGCTGTTTTAGTATCTGTGTGAAAGTTATACTCAAATTATATAATATTCCTACATATTATAATAAAATAAGTAGGTACCGTACATCTTGACTCCAAGTCGCGAGAGATGCTCGTATTGGTTTGATATCGACTGATATGGTCTATGATTGGTGGATTTGAGCTTTTCCGTCACCATGGTACACGGGGTACCACGGTGGCGGAGAAGCTCAAATCCACCTAATCCACAAAAGACATCCAAAAAACGCGTGTTACTGCGCATATAAAAATACATATAAGTAGGTACATTTTGTGACGTCACTGAGGTCAAGACATATAATATTCCGGTATCTACCTACCTATATACCAATACCTACATAGGTCTGTACTTAAGTTTTCACTTAGTAGGTAGGTGGAAGCACAGTTAATTCATTTTTTGTAGGTGAGTTCGGCGGGAATAATTCCGGAATATTTGAGAATATTTGGGAATAATTCCGAATAATATGGAATAATTCGGAATTATTCGGGATATTTACATCTATAGGCGGGACTGAATTTTGAATTTGGAACGAGATGCAGAAACTAGACAAGCCTTCCTACCTTTTTTTCGTGTGGAAATCTTGCTTTTTGTTGCTTTTGTGATGTATAAGTAAAAGGGCAAATATTACCGTTCATGTAATCCATGGCAACTCTAAGTTCTTCCCGGTCGTAACTTATATCTAGAATAACAGTTCCACAGGTCAGCATTTGCGGCACACATTCATTCTTTGGCACGATCCTCGCTACGTTGTCTATACTCTTGATTTTTTGGTCACTGATTGTACCTGTGTGTTTAAAAAAATCATATTAGTTAAGTAGGTACCTGTTTAGAATTATCTTCTCTCTGTATTTTTAAGTATGGCAAGAGGAATCATAAAATAAAATACTTGTAATACCTTTGGCGTGACGGTAACGCGTTATACTGCCGAAAACACGAGGATGTGGGTTCGATTTCCGCTCAGTGCATTAATGTATATGCATGAATAAATTGCTATTTGTTGTATTGGTATGTATGTCTCTACATACAGAATACAGAACTCATAGATAGAAAGCACAAACTAGTCAATCTCTGTTTACTTTAGATAGATAGCGTTGTGTAGAATTTCCTACAGTAGATATTTATTTACCTATTATCTCGTAAGGCTGCTCAGGTGGAGGTAACTCGGCCCGTTGTGCATCTTCCCCTACCAATGTATGTTCAGATGGTTTTGTTGACGGTACATTTTTCTCTTCCAATATTTTGCTGATTTCTTTCAATATATACGCTCCATGATAGCTGTCTAAGTTATTTATATAATAACGTTTGGTTGAAAAAATATGACCACTTTCAGATAATGTTTTAAAAGAAGAAGTAGACGCCATTAGTTTCGTAAAATTTCTTTACAAATAATATGTATTTAAAGTTTAGTACCCTTTTAGTACCTGAGCACCATTATCCATTATCATATCATATAAAATATGACAAGGGTTGTCAAAAAGAAAATTTTTAAAGTTTTATAAATAAAATGGAATTGTTAATTCTAAGCAAAAAGTATTACTTATCCGGCTTTTTAGTTTTTGGGTGAATACGAGTTTTGCTAAGATCAATTTTATCTATGGTACCGAAATTACAGTTTGATACTTTTATAGAGTAGTTAACACCGTTTCTGTGAAATAGTTTTTTAAGAACAACCGATGTTACATAATACTCCCCTTAACAAATCAGTCTAACTATAAAAAGCTTGTGTGGTTCACATTGAATGTGTAATGGCCAGATTTGAAATGATACGCAGATATGAAATAAAATAAATATTTTATTGATATAAGTAATTAATTACACTAATTAAAACAATATAATGATAAAAGTTCATTCAATCATTTCGTTTTGTCAATAAACAATTTTAATATATATAGGCACTAATTTGTTATATCTAAAATGACAAGTAGACAAGGACCAATCTATATAATGTATTTTCATATAAAATTCTGGTAAAAATAATGCATACGAATACATTTTGGACGTTATCAGTTTACTTAATGTAATACATATTTTATTAATAATACATAACAAGGTATTTAAAATACATGCTTAGGCTGGATTTCACCAGTGATAATCCGTTCAAGTATAGTGAATTCTGACGTTTTACTCACTATGATAACGGAGATTATTCAAATTGAAACCGATAAGACGAGCTTAGCGAAAATAACTGTGTCAGAAAGAACTCTTGAAATTGATTACGTAAAACGTGGTAAAAATCCTGACGCGTATCTTGTAACTAAAATGTGCTCAAAATGTGCCCTATACGCGCAGTACACATTTCTTGGGTGTCTTTTGAGGATAGCACGGGGTGCTACTGCGGTGAACGAACTCAAATTCACCAAGCATAGATTATTACAAAGCAATCCGCGGGCGCCAGAGCCTCGTTTGTCTTTATAAAGCAGTTATGTTCGCATTAATAACGGTTCCTATCACTGGTGAAGTCCACCTTTTTTACGTGAGACTGATTTGTACATTTCAATTACGGGCTTAATCATATTTTCACCGTACCGAGATTCTATCCTATTCGACTAATTAGTAAGTTGTTCCCAAGCACCTGGTATCTGTTAATCGTCATGACAACTTGTAACAATCGAACTTGATTAATAAACATTACAAACATAAGTATCTATAGTAACCAGCTTTTTGTTGGTACGTCGGAGAGTGAGAGTCGGCTTGCTTCGGTTTTGTAGAGCGATCTCTCTGTCGTAGATCGGACTGACAGCATGTTATTTATCTTTATAGAGTAGAAGATAAAACAGTTTGTGTTTATAGTTAAAACTATTATAACTTCGGTATTAACTACTCTAAAACGATACTACATAAATAAAGGTTGTGTGAAAGTGAAAACGCTCTACAAAAATGGCACAAGACGATTTTAACTGGACTCACTCTTCTGTCCGAGGTACCAAATCAAAAACTCGGCAACTGCCAATGATCTTTTATTAAAATTATACGTTAATTTAATATCGTGACGCAAAATTGTACCGCGTGGTATGACAGGAGTCATACTTCATTCTCGCTCGCACCCAATAATTGGTGTATGTCCTGTTGCACTCACGCTTGCATTGACGCAAGCGAATTGTCCTACTTTCGAGTGACGATTTTTAAACACCAGTACCGTATCTACCTCTTTTTTTAATATAAGACCATGGGGTAGTAAGTTCAGCATTTGTCTCTAACAACGGCCGTTTCCTATACTTTAAATTATTCATAATGATAAAATCAAACTTAACGTTCTTTATGTATAAGAATCCGAGTAAAGTATGCTGCCCACATACTATTGTAGTAATTATACCACGTACCTATTATAAAAGGAAAATATGCGTTTCAAGAACACTGGTGGACTTATGACTCCACGAGGCAAAACAATCATTGTGGGAATTTTATGTATGTACGTATTGTACGTGCCTACGTCATGTACAGTCGCCTTCAGAACTTGCCGAACACTAATAAAACAAACAATCATAACATTGGAACAAATGTAAAAATAAGTTGATGTATAAATTAAATTGTTTTTGTAATCTATTGAAGAACAAAAAATAAGTATTAAGGTATGAACTGCATACGAAAACTTCAGACGCATGCAGCAGACGCGCGTAATTCATTGCGGCTTCTCGATGGTCTCCTTTATCCGTATCGGAGTTTAGCAAGTAATGGGTACGCTGTATCTGCTGCATGCGTTGGCAGTTGTCGTATGCGTTCGACTACGGAATCATACCCTTAGAGCTAAGATGGCTGATTATTTGGAATATATTAAGCTTATTTCGATGACGACTGTACCGACCTACTTTGACTCTTAAATTGTTTGGAGCCTTGTAATAAATAGTCATGCTAAATAAAATTATATTCGAATTTCTGTAAAATACTGTTGTATATCCTTTATGCCTTTACATAATATTATAATCCTCAAAATCGATATATTTCAAAATATATGTACCAATATTGTTCACAAAGCAGACTTCTAAAATCAGATTATTCTTATTAAAATAGCTTACCATCCATAAAATGGTGTAGTCATATTAAATGTAACTGTAATAATGTTTGATGAGCTATGGCACCTAGCAAGCTAGTATTCTCATATTTTAATACTGAACAGTTGTACTTAATGCTAAACGATTTATGTAAATATGGATATGTTCTATAAAAGGACGGTTTCAAAATTATCACTAATATTATATTAGACTGAGTTATGATCGGATTGCTAAAAATATCTTAAGCTGGGTCCACATTTGTATAATTTGCCCGATCCGATCACCGTATCCGTATCAGCGACGCGTATCATGATCACAATGTATATATCAGTGATACGCGTATCATAACCCGTCCACATATGCGATTATGATACGCGTCGCCGATACGGATACGGTGATCGGATCGGGTAAATGATACAAATGTGGACCCAGCTTTAGCAATTCCGTCAAACTCCTGCGTCATTCATTATCATAACATATTTTGTTAACGCGTCAGCAAGCAATTTATTTGAAATAAAACCACTTTTTAACGGATTTTATTTCAATGAGTGACATTCGCGTAAACAGCAATTTATTTATTAAAATTGGTTTGACTGTCACGGTACCTACTCTTGCTGCCTTTTTGAATAATATTAACTAATAGCATTAAAACAATTTAAAATATGTTTTTTAAATATTAATTTGTAGGTCTTTAATGCATAATAAAAAAGAGGTGCAATGGAATGTAGGAAGTCTAGTCAAAGTCCCTAAATTAAAAACATTATTATTATCAACATCAAGCAAGCAACATGAAGTATTTTACTGCTACTATTCTGCTCAAGAATGAGGCCTACACAATCAAATTCTCAATTAAGTACATAATATTTAACGCAATAATTAAGTACAAAAAATCAGAAATGTCAAAATATAAGTATCAATATAATTATACTTAGCATACACAAAATGGAATGAAATCCTGACATTCTCATAAAATATAGGTAATATGTCATGGTGTTAAACATTACTGCTATAGGTACCTAAGTATAACTCATAGCAAAAGCTAATGAAATAGTGGTGTTAATAGTAAATGAAATATGTGATGCAATGGAATGTAAAATATTAATGCGAAAATTAAATTACTCTGAAATGTTATATCATTTCAGTTGCTTTGAAATTTTCATATATCTAAAGTCCAACTTAAGTTCTACCATCTTTACCCTTATACCTTTGTGAGAATAAAAATAATGAATTTAATTAATATTTATGGCAATTTGAAAACCTGAAATATTTTCTATAAGGTCGAGTCTTATTTAATAATACTTTTATTTACTCTCAGGCAAGAAAGCTCCTCATGTTACACCCAGGGCAATGGAAATGGCAACACCTTGTAGTGTCTAACCCCATCCCTCTGATCAACAGAGGGCTAATCAGAAGAGAAAGTGCAAAATTTGGATTTATATAGAGCAGTAGTCTAGAGATTGTTTGGATGATAAGTGTAACCTGCTGGGATTTTGGGAGTTGAAACCCCCGAAATTCAAAATATTACACATCAACCTTCTGTTATTTTTGACATTAAAAATAAAGATGTGTCATGTATATTTTGTTATTCTAAATTCCCATCCTCAGTCTCCTCACTGCCGATTTTTTTTTATACCACATAGGTGGCAGACATAGTCGATTCTATGACTGCTCTGCACTTAGCACTTCCAGGACACACTATTAACAGTATCATGATGAAAATTTCTCCCTTGCACACTACTGCTCCAGTAGTGTCTTTGATAATAATAATTATCAACAACACTACTGGAACAGTAGTGTGCAAGGGAGAAATTTAATTATGAATGCACTAATAGTGCAGCTTGGTAGTGCAGTGGGTCGTAGTAGTGCAGAAGAGAAAAATATTCCTGACAGTACTACAAGTAGTGCGTAGGATATATTGGAGCATGCCCTGGTGATACCAAGGAAGTTTCAATATGGACAAAAATGGCATCCTACAACTTAAGTACATCATATTAGAGTTAAGTACAAAGTATATTATTTAAATAAGAAGTGAGACCAATTTAGCATTCACAAAGCTGATTAACCTTTTCATTTTACATTAAATATGCAGTGAAATGAAGCATCATCTCACTTTAGGTTTCCATCGAAACTTAAAAAGCGAAATGTGAAATCGTAAATTTAATGGAATGTAAAAATTAATCAAGTCTGTATGGAGAAGAAATCACTCTGAAATTATCACATAATTTCAGTTTCTTCAAAATTTTGTAAATCCCTATAGTTCAACTTGTAAATTCATTCAATAATAAAAGCGAAATTTGTAAGGCACCGAATAATAAATTCAATTATATTAAAATTCCATACCTATTAAAAAATAAAATATTGCTTAAACTATATTGTCATTGTGGTTTAAAAATTAGGATTATTATATGAATAAATGTACTTATGTTTACAACACCTAAGTTATAATTGTGTAGTAATCACAGACTTACGATGGATTATCGTTATCTCCTTCTCACCAATACCTGAAGGCGAACTCGGCTCTGATGATACAAGCCATGGCGATAAAGATGATATCGGTTGAGATTTTGGAGTAATATCCTCTTTCTTTTCTGGGGGTTTTGTTGTCACCAATTTTGGTTGATTGTGAGGTGGCTCTACTACGACTATTGAAACATATTGTGAATTTATTGGGTTTGCAGGTTCATTCAAAATTTTTGGTGATGGTGTTGATGGTACTGCCAAATTAATGTTTGTGGATTCATTTATAATCTTAACTTCATTTTCTCTTGCTTTCAAAATATTGTTGCATTTTAATTGACCAGGTGGTAATGCCTTAGTAGAAGATAGATAGCATTTTGTTTGATTATTAGGAACTTCTTTATCACTTGCAGAGTCTGTTTGATCTCTCTTCGTTTCATTCTTAGAATCGTCATTGTTCAGTTTCTCTTTAACCAAACTCATGAGAAGGTCATTCAGAGGATTAGATTCTGTGACAGGTGAACAGCTGCAAGCTGGTTTATTGATTACAAGCTGTGTCAAATTGTTTTTCTTTTCTTCGTTGATAGGCTTATCCATTTTGAATAGAACTTTATTACTTATAGCATCCTCTTTAGAGATCAATACTTCTTCAGCTACAGGTTCCTCATTCATCAGGTTCTTTGTTGATGGTTCACCCACTTCAACTTTGGGCTCAGAATCCATCAGAGTGGATTTCTGTGACTTAGCACTACTCTTTCTTGATAAAGTATCAATCTCAGGTACCAAAACTGCAGTGTCAGATGAAGTGCTAGGTACTTCAACGGTAGCCTCAGGCTGTGTCGTTTCAGTCTTGGAAACACTTTGTTTCTCACGTTCTCTCAATACATGACTCTGGCGGCGCGCAAATCTTTGACTTGGTCTTCTCTCAAATTGTACAGTACGTCTGGCACGATTTTGTTGTGTAGTTTGATATTCAGTTTTTCCGGAATATTGAAACCGTGAACCCATTCTGAAGAAGTTTTGCCTTGCTGAAGGCCCCTTCACAGGTGCTCTTAAGCGGAAGAATGTGTGATGCTCAACAGCACATTTCCATAGATGTTTACAAGCTTTTTCATTGTGCAGTCTGAATACAAAAGTGTGTTCTTGTTCACGGCCTTGATCGTCATCTTCAACAACAACCAGAGTCAATTTCTTCTTTTTGAAATCTAATTTACTTATTTTAGGCCAAAAGAATAATCCAATCTTTTGAGGTCCCTCAAAGACTAGAATGCCAGTAGGTGTCAATCCCAAATGATATTCGCATCCATCTTTTCCTAGCACAATGTGCATGTCAACACCATACATTTCAAGCCACTTAGCTTTATTCAAGTAATTAACTTCAGCTTGTGCGGGTGTAAGTCCTTTGCATTTTTTGAATTCTTCCAAGATTTCTATTTCCATTTCTTCAGTTTGATTTGGCACAAATCTAAACTCAGACACAGTAGCAGGTGTGTGAATATTCTCATCGAAGTCCCCTAGTTCAGATTGAAGAGCCAAAGCAGCTAGTTCTACAGCAGTGGAATGGGGGCATTCTAACTTGCTCTCTAAAATATCTCTTTTTAGCTGTAAAAAGAACTGATATCTAGTGAGTTCTTCTCTTAAGTTGTTTGGCTCAGACGAATAAAACTTTACCTTCAGTCGTAAAGTATAGGGAGGTCCAATTTTCACTTGCTTTTTTATAGTCTTAGTAGGATCTAACCAATGCTTTACATTGTGAGTGTCAGTAAACTGCAAGCCAAAATAATCCTTTTCTATCAAATCCAGAGAATAAAACACTTGTTCATAGAGATCTCCTGCACTGGCCTTTTTTGATAAATTTATAGATATATCAGTTTCATCAAGCAATATTACTTTGCATTGGATTAAATTCTTGTTAATGGAAGCTTTCTGAGTTTGTTTATTACGGTTTTGACTTGATGAACGCCCTCTCCTACTTAGAAAGCGCAACATCTTTATAGGTGCCGACACCTGAAAAGCAATGTACAATTTAGACAAACTTAGTATTTACATACATTCAACAAATGTTTACGACTTACGAGCTGATGAATAATGACAAGACATTGCAAATCACTATTAAAGATATCGTAAGTCGTAATAATAAAAGACTTGTTAAGAAATGTTTTCTTTCGAGATATAGGTACATACATACCTATTTTAATTTAATTATACGCCTACTAAGCCGTTGACATTTTATCACAAATCAAGAACAATATTTTGAAAGCTTGTTTAGTTGCGACCCAGACAACGGTATAAACCAACGTTTGGTATTCACTTGCGCAAAAAGCTTTTGTATCGTATGTATGGTTTACAAAGAATCTTAGCACAATTTCATAAGACACGAGTTTTCAACTTTATGCAACTTACAAATTCTGTGTGAAACTAATTTCTTTCACTGCTTATGACATACACATTCACAACAATTCGGCTGTAGACATAAAATACATTATGTATTATGATTATACACACTATTTTACTTACTTATACACTCAAGATCGCTCGTCCACAATCAAATCAAATCAACTAAACTATTAGAACGGCACTTTAGAACTTGTCTGTTTGTCACCACCCACCCAAAACTCGCTTATATCTCGTTCCACCTTTCCTTTCTAGTTCTAAAAATTAAAAAGCCAGTGACGGAACTGACGGATGTGTGACACAAGCTTTAGTGATTTTTTTTATACTATTTATATATTCTGTGGTGTAACTGTTGAGTTGGCTTATTATACCTGGCGCCAGAGTTGGCGTTTTTTAATCATTTTCAGTTTTTGAGAAGACTGTATTAAAAGTTTATCGGTAAAATTTAGGATTTTTGTAGTTTTCGATTCATAATTTTGATCTTTAAATCGATACCTATTTAGAAATTAACGTCACTGTTAAAAATTAGATTTCAATTTACACTTTATCGATATCGATAATTATTCAAGGAAAGGTTGTTTTCCGTTCTTTTTCGTTCTTTTCATTCCGTTCTAATTACTTATCTATTTATTTTAAAATTCTAAATTACTCTGTGGTTCCTCCATTTGACTGAAAGGACAGTAGTTACTAAATTTCATTTAACAATAATAAAACAAGAAAAACAGAATTTAGGACTGTTCTGAAAGGAAAAATAAATACATTATTATAACACTGTAAGTTACGTATACAAGTTTTTGCTAAATTATTATACTCACGTTTTATAACCACAAAATTGGATTTGCTTTCGTCATGATCCTTTATTACCCTGTGGCTTAACACATTTTTTTGTGCCTAAAGACAAGCACAAGTTCAGGAATATTGTAATTCTGTTAGAATATTTGCAACAAAATGTAAAGCCACATCGGTTTCGGTTCAACTTCTGGAACCTTTATCAGAGCACACAGATTTGTTTGATTACGTTATAATGTGAGATCTTTAGAATTCGTGTGCTACATTATACTATTTTATTTCTCTCCTTTTCATCAAATAGTGAAATACTAACTTTATATGAACTTTTTAACATGGCCATTCATGATTATTTTTAAGATGCCTGTTGCTGATGAAATACAGTCATCCTGGGCTGATGAGGTTGAGATTGACCAGGGAGCTTTACCGCCACCTTCAGAAGTAGTTGAGAATGGATTAAAAATTGTCACTGAATATAAATATGACAACGACAACAAGAAAGTGAAGATAGTTCGAACATACAAAATTGAAAAACGTGTTGTCTCAAAGGTATGTACTACATTATATATTTAACTAATTTCAGTAATCTCCATTATATTAACTCAGTTGTGAACTGAAGGACAATAAAATTGTAAGTGTAGCAAGAGTTATGTTAAACTAGAAAACGGGATTATGACATAATTTATTCATGATACAGTTGGCAGTTTACGAGACCCCAATGCTTGTCTGTCTCTTTATAGATTTGTTACATGTACTTTAAATACCTTAATTATTTTCATACTTTCAATGTCAAACACATAGTGCTCTATTGGTAATACTTGCAGCTGCAATATTTAGTAAAACTAGGTATATGCATTGACAAAATTTACATTTTTATGAATTTAAGTAGCTGAAGTATCAATTTGTTGTCTATTTGATAAACTATACTAAAATATACTATAATATTTAAGTTTGAGAAAAAAATTTAGTTCTCTTTTAATACTCACCAGTTTCATGTGATAGATAGCTTTATTGTAGTCTAGAAAGTATTTCTTTACACTTATGAGGTGATATAAGATAGATATTATCACCCCATACAGTGTAAAGAAATATATTGCTTTGGATAAGAAAGGGAGATGGTGGAAGCTAATCATGTCACTTCCACTAATCTGAAAGGCATTACAATATTTTCAAGCCTTTCAATGTCTATCAATGGGCAAAGGCTTAATGGTATTAGGGGTTTATAATAGACTAGCTGTTGCTTGCAGCTCCGCCCGGCTTGGAATTCTGATCCCATTAATTGCTGATAGTATCTGATTTCTATTTTAGACCTGATAACAAAGTTTAGCTTTCTAATGGTAAAAAAAAAATTGATATTACCTAGTCCTGTAGTTTTTGAATTTGTTCATTTCATACAAAAATACAAAGATTTACTCTTTATAATATTAGTATAGATGTAGTTACACATTTAAATCCGATAATTTTATTGTAATCCTAAGTGATATCTTATCTATGTCTGTTAAAATTTACTGTAGACAATGTTTTTTTACATTTAGTAAGAGACTACATCTATCAGTTGGCATTACTTACATACATTATGTGTTATTTGATTTTAGAGTATTGCAAAGCGTAAAACTTGGAGCAAATTTGGTGATTCTGCGAATGATAAACCTGGTCCAAATCCTGCAACTACCAATGTGGCTGAAGATGTATTCATGCAGTTTATTACCAGCAAAGAAGAGAGTCAGCGCCCAGATGATGAATGTGTTGATGGCCTTAAGGTAATCTCTTTGACTATTGTTCTATTGCTGATGTTACCAATAAAAGGTCTGGTCATCCTATAATGGGAGTCCTTCCTTCTGTGTTTAATTTTGTTGGTTGGATTAGTAGACTCTGCCATGCTCTTTGCTAACCACCAAAGCAGGGGCGGATCCAGCTTTCAATTCAGGGGGGGGTCATGGTGTAGCCGAGACATAGTTTCGGGGGGGGGGGGGGGGGGGGGGGAGTTTGTCTAGTCTCCCAATAAAATGTCATTGAAGAAAAATAATGGAGGAGGAATGAGGTGAGAGGAGAAAAGTAAGATACCTTGAACGACTGTTGTTAAATACGATCCAGAACCCGGCTAAGCTGCTGGCCCCCAAGTTGAAGGACGCAGCTGGCACTCTGGCTTGAGGGGGCTGGAGGCCTCCTGTAGGAGACTCTATGGCGAATGAATATATCAGAGCACCTTCGGTACTAAATCCGTATCAAAAGGCGAGAAATCCAGGCTACGAAGTCCCAGCTTTATCGGGACATGGTGGAGTTGAAACTACGACTTGGACAACCAAGCGTAGGGCACGCCGTGATAGTGGTGCTAAGAAGATCCATCATGGAGAACTGGCTAGAAAGGCTTCAATGGGGAATTCTCGTACCGGTTGACGCAGATGATCACCGGATATGGATGTTTCGGAAGTTAGCTGCGGCGAATTCAGAAGGAGCCAACGCCCGGGTGTCATCACTGTGATGCAAGCGAGGACACGGGGCTGCATACGCGGACCGAATACCCGGCATGGGAAACTCCGAAGCGGGTCCTTGTGGCGGCCCTCGGGATGGGAGTTCTCTCGCTCAGCACTCTCTCTCTCGCTTGCTTACAGTGATGGCGTAAAACCGTAAGCTCGCGGCTGCCACCGCCTCCATCTGAGAGCAAGTAATGCTCGAGAAGGAGGCGGGGGAACGGGTCTGGAGAAGATTCAGTTGTTTCCCATTCCGCATAATACACAATGCGCGAAGGACTCGGGCCACGTAGGTCACTCAACATCTTCATTATCGTATCAATATCTCCATATCGGTCCCCATTAGCACGAGCCTGGAAATGACAGGGGGAACCGCCTGACACTGTAGAAGAAGCAGGCCGCGTTGGCGGCGCGATGCGCGCCTCCCCCTTTACATCGTACATATTTTCCTGATTGCCTTCGAATCCGAGGTGACCTCGGAGCTCAGGGGCCGTCGTCTGTCTCTTCCTTTACCACTTCGCACGACGTTGGGGGTCCATGGTGGTGAGATGAGACCATTTGCACGCATGTCACCCTTCACGACTTCAAGCCAAGTCTTCTTGGGACTATCCTTTCCACCTGGTACCGGTGGCTGTGCTACTGCCAGCCATTTGTTACCCACGTAGCCTGGCGGTTGCTGCAAGACGTGGCCACACCAGCGAAGGCGGCTCTCTTGGATTTTATGTGTGATGTCGCGGACATGAAGGCTGCCGCGGATCTGAGAGTTCCTCATGCGATCTTTACGTGTGACGCCGCACATCCACCGCAGCATTTTCATCTCCGTGACACGTAGCTCCTGCTTATGTCGCTCCAGCAGCGGCCACGCCTTACAGCCGTGTAAAAAGACAGGCCTAATGATCGTTTTATAGACCTACCCCGTCAACCAGACTGGCATTTTAGGGTTAAATGTGACACCAATCATTTTCCGCCCCTTGGCCCACATGGCGGCAATCCGTGCCTTGACGTCGCGGTTGATGTGACCAGTCACGTGAAGTACAGATCCCAGGTACTTAGCCTGGTCCGTGCGCTCGATCAAGTCATCGCCTATGCGAACAGCAACTTTTGCGGCAACCACCAGGCTAGGTAGATACCAAATGTCTGGCAATGGCGCCCCGGGTGGGCCCCTGTGGGAGGGTTAGCCCCAAAAAGTGCTGGCTTGACGTCGTAGAATGTGCAGATGTAAGGCTAGGCATATGCTGGGAGTGAGAGCTCTCACGCTCGCCACTTTGCTCGTAGCGATGGTTCGCTACGCGGATGCGTGGACCGCCGGCGCATCCTTCTAATGCTTGTGAAGGAGGCGGCGGAGCGGGAGCGAAGTAGAATTGCAAACCGCGCGGCCCGCGACGAGCGGCGGCAACTCGGGCTCATGGGGGACGGAGGTCATTCTGCAACCTCCGTCCCCCATGAGCGCGGGCCTGGGGGTGACGGGTGGAGCCGCCTGTCACCCTAGCAGAAACAGGCCGCGACGGCGCGCATTGCGTGCCTCCCCGTACCTGGGGGCGATCTGAGGAGCTCTATGGTCCCCACACCGGAAGAGGACCAGATCGAGAGATATGGCCCTGGGTCGGCCGGGGTGCGAGGGATATGACTACGACAATCTCACCTCCGGCAACTGACGGCCCACAGACGGCGTACATTTTAGTCGATTCGAGTCCGACATAGCCTACCTCCTCCAGCGGGGGAGGTATCCGCGGGGATTTTTCGCACGATAAAAAAAAAGGACCAGGCCTATGAGCCAGCTGCTTCATCCGCAGCAGAAGATGGCCACTGGCCACAACCGCTGGGCCCGCGGTAATAGCGGTAGTAAGGCCCGTCCCATCCTACGGGGGAGTGGCTAGAGAGGCCACACGGCTGCCTCTCGTACCGGCTGACGCAGGTTATTACCGGGCACGGGTGCTTTGGTGACTACCTACGTCGGATCCAGAAAGGAAGGCTTCTTCCAAGTTCACAAAAAGTTTTTGTAAGCAAACAGTAACATAAATATGGGGCCTTTGAAGCTGAGCCCAAGTCAAGTTGTTGCCCGAATCGAAAAAGTACCTCATGGCTGTCAGCTCCAGACCTTCGACTGCCGGCCTGATGATAGTCATTCGCGCTTATTTCTTTAACATAGCGGACAGAGTGTCAGGTCCGAAAACTATTCGAGTCCATCGGTTGATCGGCTGCACTGCACGATAAATTGAAATTTTCAATCGTGTGAATAATATTCATACTGATGTTTGGTGCCTCATAAAATTATAATACTAGTAGGTACAAAGAGACAAGTCTTCTTATGCGTGTTATTTTTTAAAATTTAACAGTGACATTGGGATATTTTTTAGTAGGTGACCCGCCCAGGGGGGGGGTCATGACCCCCATGACCCCCCCCCTGGATCCGCCACTGCACCAAAGAGACATTAATAAAAAAATAAAATACAGAAAAATAAATTATGATAATATGGTCTGTCATGTACAGTACATATATGTAATTTATTTAAATTTTTGTTACAGCCACAAAGCAGCAGTGTGATTGTTAAGTGCCGAACCTGTCATGGAGAACATTGGACCACCAGTTGTCCATTCAAGCACACTCAGCTTGCTCAGACTAAAGCTACTGAAGCAGCCAAAATTGCTGGTAAGCTATTGCAAAATATTTTTTCTGAGGTAGTTTGCCTATGTCCGCTCCTAACGTCCATGCTACTTCACTGTATATTGAGTTTCATCAAATCAGTTCAGTGATTTAGGAGTGAGAGCATAACAGACAAACAGAGTTACTTTCGTATTTATAATATTAGCATAGATCTGTATGTCATGAAATGTATGGAGAAATATTTCAAAAAATACATAAGTTATAAATATATAGTACATACCTTCACCAATCCATTTGCTCAAACAATGCTGCATTATGTGATCCAAAGAGCCACAAGTGCCTTGAATTTAATATGGTCAATCAATCTTGGATCTGTATTGAATAAATTGTATACTACATACTGTATTGTTATCACAGTAATGAACCTTTTATCGTTTCTACAAACCAGAGACTGAAAGTTATTTACAAAGGACAATATTTAATTAACTTCCACTAATTTATTTTCATTAGCACCATTTTACTTTGTATTTTCTAGAAATCATATTATTACAAAGAATGCTTAGCTTCTAGTTGGCGCTGCATAATGTTCTATTGTGTTTATTCATTTGATCTAACAAACAAAGTCATACTACATCTTCATATCATAAAGTTACCTAGAAATTCATCAAAAATTTTGTTTGTTTTTACAGAAGCGAAATCCACTACGACCAATAAGTACGTGGCGCCGTACTTGCGTGAAGGAGGCGCTGGTCGCGGTACTGGTCGTGAGCCCCCAGGCGCCCGTCGTGACGATGTCGCCGCCATTCGAATTTCTAACCTCAGTAACTTCGCAGTAGAGGCCGATCTTGATGACCTTGTCAAAGGCTTTGGCCCGGTACAGAAGTTATATCTCGCTAAGGAGAAGGTAATATACATTGATAGCTAAAAAAATTTCATGAAGATGTAACTTGCTATTAGCTTAAATCAAGATAAATTATGTATATTTCATGAAATGATGAAAAATACGCTGCCGTAGTGTTTATGTATACTTACATCTTAGTGATTGTTTTCACCAACGAAATTAATTGCGATCAAATCAAACTGAACGAGATTGAATCTTACGTAATCTACGTTAGTGACAGTATGGAAAAAAAATCCTTAAGGCTGTCCGCTGCGTTGAGCACACGGCGTGCTCTCTTATCACATGCAAATACATAGAGTAACACTGTGTTAGAGTCATAGTCACACATTTTATTCACGATATCCGCCGCGAGTGCCCGTGATGTACCACCGTGGCACGCCCTGCTCCACGCAGCGGATGACCTAAAGATCACTAGTTTCGCATAGGTGAATATAAAACAGTGTTTTACTATGGTCAATTTTGTTACAGAGTACTGGTCACTGCAAAGGATTTGCGTACGTTCATTTCAAGTTCCGTGCTGATGCTGCGAAGGCTATTCAGACTTTGAATGGACATGGCTACGACCACTTGATTCTGAATGTAGAATGGTCTAAGCCTCCACAGAACAACTAAATAACATTAACATTTCCATATTGTTTACAAAATTTAAATAAAGTCTTATAAAAATTACTACTTGTTTAATTTTAAGCTTAAATAGGGATACAAGTACCAATACTACACTGGTGATTTACTTAATGCGAGCTGTCAAGAGTATGTACCTAGTATCTAGATACTCTTTTCACCAAAGCTTCGCTTTCAGCACAGTTGGAATTTGTGCATTATAGACGAGTACAATATTATTAAGTAGGTAAAAGGCTATTTCATTTATTTTTGTAAGCGCTTCTTTTTTAAAGTAAGACATTAGTTCGGAGCAGACCTTGAACCATGTATGATTCATTATTATTTCAGAAATACACAGTTAATTATGTTATTATCTGTACTAGTACTATTTCATTCCTAGTTGTCCCCGAAGTTTGCACTTAACCTGAGGTCCGCTTTTTTTTAAATTGGTATGTTGGCCTTTCCTGGAGCGACTATTGTCAGACCTCACAACCCTACATGAAAGCTTGCGACAGAACCACTTCCGTCGGTTCCATTGTTTACTATACTATCAATCTGAAGTGCGTCACCCTCACACAGAACTAAGTGGGTCGCAGCCTCTTTTCTTTGCTGCACCATAGATTTGCTATTATTTACCAGTACACATTTCCTTCTTCCTACAGTCCCAAGTCCTCTAAGCGGGGCGTGAAAAAAAAGCATATGATGAGGTCGTCAAGCTTAGGGCCACTATTATAACATTGTTGGTCAGTAATTGTAACCCACTTGCAGGTCAATTCAGACCAGGTGGGAAAATGCTGGAGCCGTTTTTAAGAAGGCAATTAAATATCAACCTTGCTTCATTTACACAAGGCTTAAAGTAGTATGCAGTTGTTTGTAAGACTTCTGTGGCTATCTAGTTTTTTAGGTACCTACTATAACAATAACATCGGCCATATGTGGCTACACAAAACATGTTTGGCTATATGGCCGGGACATTACTGCAATACTGGCCGGTATTGCTTGCAATAGTTGCAATGTTGCCGGGCCACAGTGTTGCAGCGACTAATTGCAGTAAAACATCGCCGGTTTAGAAGCATTAGATTGCGACTGATTCTTTTGTCTCGATCCAATCATAATTTCCGAAATGATAAAACCGATCAAGATGTTCATTTAATGATATTTCAGATAGTACGAGAGCCCACGACCAAAACCATGTCTCATAGCAATACGGCAAAAACCCTATAAAATCGTTAGATTGTATGATTCTGAACCCGACTAGGTGTGTAGTAACGGTCGAAAGTGTAGCAACTGCGTGGGAGGCCATTTCTGCTGTGTCATAAAAAAAGGCAGTCGGTATTATAGCAATACGTCTGATAGTAAAAATGTACATAGATTTTATAATTGTATTACGAAAAAGTTTGTTTTCAGACATTTTGTGCGTAGCACATAGCCTGAGCGCATTTTTGAAAATGTCAACAAATTTAGCCGACCTGTATCATAGCAATACGGATAATTTTTTTTTTAACTTTTCGTGTCCCTTCGCCCAGCATACTCACCATGGAATCTTGATATTTCATGAATGCCAAAAAATAGTTCTGAAATAGTTTTAAATAGTTGCGAAAGGAAAAAAATAGTTCTCTTATACTTACGAAATTACAGCCATAGTTCTATGAGTATGCTGGGCGAAGGTTTCGTCCAGCATACTCACCTCCGTTTGGGGAATCTGCGTACGCTTCAAACATAATTCATACTTCAAAAAATAGTTCATAAATAGTTCATAATTATGTCCAAAAAGAAAAGATAGTGCTCTAATAACTCCGGAGTTATAGGCTTTGTTCACTGAGTATGCTGGGCGTAGGTTCTACGCCCAGCATACTCACCTCACTGCGCAAATACCGAACAAGCTATAGGTACAATTTATGTCTCAAAAAATAGTTCTTGAAATAGTTGTCAATATCAGTCTAATTTTCGCTTGAATTTTGACCTAGAAAACCATTAAATTTGGTTGTAAACTTCTACATACATTCGATTTTAGTACAGTCGGATACAAAACTTTCTAATAACTTAGGTACAATTTGTACTAGGTATAACAATTTTTTAACCCCGATGCAAAAACGGACGGAAGTTTGACGTGTCTGTGTGTATGTCTGTGTACATCGTAGCTCCTGAACAGATTGTTTTTTTTTTGTTTGAAAGGCGAATTAGTCGGGAGTGTTCTTAGCTATGTTTGATGAAAATTGGTTCAGTTGTTTAACCACGGTGTATATTATACGACAATCTACACAACGCTATCCAGACCCAAAGTAAGTATAGCTTAACTAGCTTGTGTTATGGGTTCTAGAAAGCCTATAAACATACTTGATACAAACTTTTTTTGTAAATATATACATATTATACAGCAGCTGTTGCCCGCGGCTCCGCCCGCGTGAAATTCTGATCCCGTGCATCGCTTAATATAGCCAATACGTTATTCTGATGTACAAGCTATGTTATCGTAAAGTTTCATCAACATCCATTCAGTAGTTTTTACGTGAAAGAGTAACAAACATCCTCACATACTTACAAACTTTCACGTTTATAATATTAGTAGGATAGAAACCAGACCAATGCAAATATTCATATTCATGCATACAAATATTTGCACTGAGCAGGAATCGAACCCGCGCCTCCAGCTCAGCGGCCGCCTTCACTACCGACAAAGAGGCAGTCAAACGGAATGTGGCACGTCGCGGCCTGCCGCGGCATCGTTTGACGAAATAAAGTAAAATGAATTCTAAAGTCACTGAAATAAGATTCAAAATAACTTGATTAGTAATAAAATCCTTTGCCATGCCGGCAGTGGGCGCCGGCCCTTACGACCCCCTCAAGCATGTAAGGGGAGGCGACAATGTATTCTTAGGCCGTCGCCTTCTCGGCAGGCTGCAATAGACTAGTGTCCAGACAATTTTTTTGGCAAATAGTTCACCCTACAAGCAATCAAGTAATAGGATTTATTTACGCTTACAGTTTCATTTATTTCATTATTATTAAATAAATATATACTTACTAGCTAATTGCCAATATATTTTTTTCGACTGTTTTTGAATGTGAGATAATACCACAATATTATTCCCAATCACAACGTCCACCATTAGAATGTTTAATATTTTTATATTATAAAAACATGTGTGGACGGCTGTACCTCATTTAACGTTAGTATGTAGAAGTTTACAACCAAATTTAATGGTTTTCTAGGTCAAAAGTCAAGCGAAAATTAGACTGATATTGACAACTATTTCAAGAACTATTTTTTGAAACATAAATTGTACCTATAGCTCGTTCGGTATTTGCGCAGTGAGGTGAGTATGCTGGGCGTAGAACCTACGCCCAGCATACTCAGTGAACAAAGCCTATAACTCCGGAGTTATTAGAGCACTATTTTTTCTTTTTGGACACCATTATGAACTATTTATGAACTATTTTTTGAAGTATGAATTATGTTTGAAGCGTACGCAGATTCCCCAAACGGAGGTGAGTATGCTGGACGAAACCTTCGCCCAGCATACTCATAGAACTATGGCTGTAATTTCGTAAGTATAAGAGAACTATTTTTTTCCTTTCGCAACTATTTAAAACTATTTCAGAACTATTTTTTGGCATTCATGAAATATCAAGATTCCATGGTGAGTATGCTGGGCGAAGGGACACAACTTTTCGTATTGCTGCCATGATTACCAAAAACCTGTTTTCAGACACTTTAAGTGTAGCAGTGTTTTTTTTTTCAACTTCATCCCAGTTTCCTTTTGTGCGATTTATTTCAGTCCTTCAACTTCAATGTTACGGTTTCGGGTAAATTCTTTGTTAATTATCATGTAATGAATTCAGGGTCGCAACGTATTCATTGGTTTGTAACAGAGAATTCAAGATGCCTCAATACGATTTTTAAATGATATCTGAGTATCGAAAAGTTGTCTGATAGAGAAGATGCTACACTTAATTTGTCTGATATAAATTTTTTGCACATGTGGACAACTTATTTTATCATGTCCAACAATTTTCAGACATATTGCTATGATACCGATCGGTAAAATTTGTTAACATTTTCAAAACGGTCTCAAAATTTAATGCGTTCACATTTCCGTCTGAAAATTGTTTTGTTCGCATCAAATAACCAAAATTTACTAATAAAAAAGATTTTCAGACGTATTGCTATGAGACATTTTTTTTGTCTCATTTTTAATTTTTTTAAGTGATTTTACGGGTTTGCGCTACACATCTAACGTCTGAAAAATATGTTTCCGGTATCTCAGAACTATCATTCAACTACAGTCTGCAAATCAGACATATTGCTATGATGCAGTTCGCTAAAATTCTTTGACAATTTTGAAAATTCGGTCAGATCAAACGCTACGCGGAAAATGTCTGATATTGGTTTTTTCGAGTTCAGGATAATCGTATCTATCGATTTGATGCGGTTTTGGCTGTATTGCTATGAGACAAAAATTTTGGTCGTGGGCTCTCGTACTAAGAGCAGTTAGTGTGCTAACTATTCAAATCAATTAAGATTGGAAAAAGTGAAATGACTCAGACAGTACTTACTTGACTTGAACCCGCGACCAGTCCCTTACAGGGGATATCGTCGACCCAAGATAGTTGTTGTGTATGAATTTGGAACATATAAGACTTGATTCGGTAGCTTAGTGGTCAGAGCATTCCCCCTGTAGGGTTGCGGTCGCGGATGCAAGTAGTAATTTCATTTAATTTTTTCCAAGTTTAAACGAAGATTTCTTTAATGAAATTCCAATCTCAATTCTTTCTTGAAAATTTTTACAAGAGTACCATTTTTGATATTAGGGAGATAGGGATTTGATCAAGCCTTCAGGGTGGTATATGACCTGTCACTTAATTTGAATATGAATATTTCTCCCTCAAGTTTTGTGTGTAATATACATACCTAAATCATCTGTTCTGTGCCTAAATGCTATTCTGTATGAGGCCACTTCTCAATGAAGGAATGTAGTAATACCTCATTATGTTTAAGTTACATGATAGCTAATTTGCCTTAATTAATTATTGTACTGATTAGTGTTGAACAAAATAAAAAAAAATAGCAGGATTTAAGGTTTTATTCGAAGCACTTAATGAAAGACTAGAAAGACAGAGATATAACATCAACATAGTTGCATACAACATAATAACTGGACTTACCACTACCAAAAATACATTTGCATAAAAATAAAATATATCACTCTTCCCATATATAAATCATTTAAATTTTATAATCATTGAAGCAAATACGAAGAAATATAAATAAACTTCAAAAAAACATTACAAATCAATATCATATTTCTCATCATCACTATTGGGAGTGTATGTTTCATCAGGTAGCTGCACTTCACCACAAAACATAAGTTCTACATAGTGGAAATAATCTAAAGCAATATGTGTGAGCATAGCACCCGTGGTGACACCTAATACTGTGCCTATTACTGGTCTTTGGCCAACTGAACTTCTTAATATTGCCCATAGGAAAATAGATCCTAATGGCCATAAACAACCTCCCAAGAATGCCCAAGAAAACCGCCTTGCTGGTGCTGCTGCTGCCATATGTGGTCTTGCCCAAAGCCATAAACCTGCACCTCCTCCCGCACTCAGGAAGAGAACATCTGTTACATCTCTTTGTGGAAACAATCTGTAAAATTAAATTCATGTATACAATTTCAACGCTACAGTATAACTGTAAAGTTGTTAGTTAATTTATGCAGTATATTCTTACCTGACCATTAAATGTGGGTTCATTACACTTACTGACAAAGTTGTATAACTAACAAGACCTTGCAATGGAACATAATAATACAATAAATTGTCTCTAGTAAATGGTGGCAATCTCAAATTCTGCACAGATTTATTTAGTTGGTCCACAGTTTTCGGTACCGTTTTTGGCAAATTAACAAGTTGCCGCCTGATGTTTTGATAGATTTTTTCTAAGATATCCATTTTAGCGGTCTCTTGGGTATGTGTTTAAGAATTTGCACTCTATTATAGGGCACCTACGTTAAGGTTACGTCGGTTCACATTATTTGGCAACTGTTAAGGTTATTTGTACTACAATTTTAAACAGTAAGTGCTTATGGTGCACCAAAATGAAAAAAGTGATCTCAGAACGTAATGCAAGAGCCAATACAGATTGCATACAATACAAATAAAAAACGAGTTTGACAGCGGCAGGTAGGGTAGCCTAGAGGTGCTCCTAATATCGATAGTTTTACTCGTGAGTCGTGACGTGACTCCTGATATAAATAAATGAAATGACAAATTAAATTTTGTTTGATGTTGGTTAGACAAACTGATGCCCGCGTCCATTTGCATGAGTTTTGGTCATATCTCCGGTTCTTTCAGGGGAAATGGGTGAAGTGGCCCGTAAGGGCCCGTACCAAAGGGCGGATCACCCGTCCGGCCAACGGCGTCCCCAGCTGGAAGTAAGTAAGTATATCTCCGGTTCTACTCAACCAGGCCCGATCAAACTAACGTATTATATGATTTTATGATTGACCAAGACCTTTCTAACAAAAAAAAAGCGTGCGGTATAAGGGGTATCCCAAAGGTAAATGAAATATGTTGAAAAAAAAAGTAATAATCGTTGAATCTGTGAGTTCATTTCGTCCAACCAAACTCGTAACTCGTATACATAATATTTTTCTCCCCGACGATGTACGAGCCATCTATCGAAAATTCATACGAAATAACTAACAGAAATAATTTTTAGATAAATCCACTTTATGATGGTTGAATCAAGAGATGGCAGCCTTATGATGTTGGGTCAGTTTGCTTCTATAAATACCTACCAAAAATAATCTAAGAGCAAAATATTTTCTATTGGCTTATAAAGCACAGTATAAGTTATCTATTTTTTTAAATATTGGTGGCACTTGCTGCCACAAGCAGTGTAGTATTTTTTTTTAACGAATATTATCCGAATTTACTAGGATTTCCAAAACTGTGCATAATCACTCGTGTTAAAAGTATGTTCTCGTTGGTAGTGTAATGGCCGGGATTCGAACCCAGGGAACTGGGGAACAAGGCAGATCCTTAATCACTAAGCTACCAATGCTTATTATAGTAATAGAATAGATAATAGTACTGTTACAGTACAAAATAAAAACAATACCTATTATATTTATGATGCTTTTAATTTTATTTTCATCATTTTGGTAGAAATCTTAGCTGCTACAACTTTATCAATAAAATTTTCTCCTAATGGACTAGATGATTCAATATCTAAAGTTTTAAAATCTGTAACTATATCTACATTATTTCTCCATTTCTCCAAGCCATTCCATGCTATCATAACTCCGTTATCTGTGCATAGTTTAGGAGGTGGTCTATAAATTTCATAACCGGCTTCATTGCATAACATTTGTAAAGCGCTAAATATATAATTGTTACATGCCACACCACCAGAAACTACTAACTGCTGGCTCTCCTCAGTTATTAGATTATTTTCTTCACAAAATATCATGGCTCTTTGAGTTCTATGAACTAAATGTCTTGTAGTAGCCATTAGCATAGCCGCACATAAATCATTGACTTCTGGAATTAGTTTATGCGCTACAATATTATGTATTCTTTCTTTCTTGAATAGGTGATAAAGAACTGATGTCTTTAAGCCATTAAAGCTAAAGTTGCAATCCTTGTACTCTGCTAATGGTAGAGGTAACTGGAACTGATGAGGATTTGTTGCTTTTGATGCTGCTGCTTCCACTGCTTGTCCCCCACAAACTTTGGAATACTCTGGTAAGTTTCTCAGTTTCATTCGCCTTGCAACTTTATCAAAGACTTCGCCTGGAGCACTATCCATACTTTCACCTAACAATATAAATTTGTCAACATCTTGAACCACAGCTAACAAACAATGACCACCAGATATTAATAGAACTAAAAATGGAAATTTCACATCATGGTGCATTCTTGCTACCAATGCATGTGCTTGCATGTGGTGTATAGGTATTATGGGTTTCTTAAAACATTTTGCTAAATGTTTTGCATATCTCATACCTACAGCTAAACTAAGTGGCAGACCTGGTTTTGTTGTTACAGCAATGGCTGAAATATGTTCCATGGATAGCTGTGCTTCTTCTAAAGCTTTATCTACAGTTGACTTTATGTAATTTCTATGTAGATCCTGTGCAATATCTGGTATGATACCTCCATTCCTCAAATGCACCAAATTTTGAGAATGCAGAGCTTCAGACAGTAGTTTCCCATCTCCATTAATAACAGCACAACCCGTGTCATCACATGAAGTTTCGATTCCTAATATATTAATCTTTGATTTGCTGCTAGTGCTCAAACATCTCGAATGTTGATATGAAAGTTTTTTATATACATTATGAACTAGCGGATTGATCAGTCGCCTTAGGAGCATAATTTTCTATATCATATCCTTTATATATTTGAAAATTTTGAATAGTGCTGTGGTGTTAAATACCAGTTCACTTTGAAAAATCTAAAAATAAATTATATTTAGGTTATTGTCCAACTATTCCCATATTTATGATATATTTCAATCTCTCATAGATTGCTTGAACAACCTATATAAACAGTAATAACATGTGTGTTGAATTGAAACGAAAAATACCAAAATAAAGTCCCACCAACTTTATTGTAAGAGTATGACACTAATGACAGTATTGACATTTACTACCCATATTGAAAGTCGTTGACATTTTCATGAATGATAGAGGACGTTCCGTTCATCGATACTTATATATTCTTTGGATGAAACTAGAAATCACAATTTATTTTCAACTGTGTTTTAATTAGATTTATTTAATTTTCTACAACGTTAATTAATAAGCGAGAGATCATAAAACTTAGATATGTTTGATGGCCTCCGTGGCGTGGCGGTAGCGCATTCGACTGCTACATCAGGGGGTACGGGTTCGATTTTAGGTCTATTTGCATTGGTCTGGGACGTCTGGGTGTTGTTTATTCATAATATTATGTATACGTCGGGACACGTATCTTGGACCTAAGGCGCGCAGACTGTTTTGTAATAATCTATGCTTGATGATTATGGGCTCGTCCATCGTAGTAGATAACATCAGTGTTGTGCGGCGTATGATAGAGACTGACAAAAAAGTGTCTTATCAGCAGACTCGGACAAGCTTAGGCATCGGTATGAGTCAAGTGCACAAAATCCTCCATGAACATTTAGCGGTCAGGAAGCTTTGTGCCCTGTGGATACCTCATAATTTGACAGAGGCCCAAAAACTCCGTCGTGTTGATTGATGTAGTGAAATGGTTCAAAGATTTAACGGAGGTGACTCAAATGCTGTGTTCGACATACTTACAGGTGATGAAAGCTGAATTTATTGTTATGATCCCGAAGTTAAGAGACAGTCAGCTGCTGTCTGGGTGTTTCCTTCCGATGAGGAGGAGGAGGAGGAGAACTAAAGTGAAGAGAGGTCGAAGCGTGGGAAAAAAGATGGTGGCCTCGTTCTTCGAAAGGACAGATCATTAAGCAACAATTGCTTTAGAGGATCGAAAAACAGTTACTGCAGAGTGGTACACTAACAATAATTGTTTGCCACTTGTATAAGAAAAAGTTCGGGAGAAACAACCTCGCAGTAGGATCCTCCTTCACCAGGACAATGCCTCGTCGCACACCGCTTATCAAACAATCGACTACTTGACGACGTCAGACGTGGAATTACTGGGTCATCCGCCATATAGCCCCGCTCCGACCTCACACCTTGCGATTTTTATTTATTTCCGAAAATAAAAGAAAAACTTCGAGGAAAACGTTTTATGAACGCCGAGGAAACAGACTGTGTTTCAAAACGCCGTCGAAGAGACCCCTAAGGACGAGTGGGCAAAGTGCTTCTATTGGATGCAGCGATGTATTGATGTAAATGGACACTATTTTGAAAAGATATAATAAAACTAATAACTTGCTATGTAGTTTGTTCTGTTTTTGATTTTCTAAGAACTAAGAACTCGTAGGTATCTTCAAATATTCTGTATTACCTAGTCGTAATGTAGGTAACTGCTGTATCTCTTAAGTCAGTATCTCTATTGTCGACTGTACCTGACCTATACAGGGTGTATTTTTTAAACGAGTCACTAAGAGCAAATGCTAATAGGTACTTCAATAAAGGTTCAAAATACATGATGTCTAACTCTAAATTATAATAATAATAATAAATAATCATTTATTTCTCTTTCACAAAGGTACGGTACAAATTGCAGAAGTATAACATACCTACAGGTTCGTAAAATTACTCGTTAGCCTTTGTGAGAGGCTGGTGTCTGTGGTAGGAAAACCTGTGTTACAGATCCCCAGGCTCCCACCTCTTGGACTACTGTTATTAAGTTACAAAAATATTCACAAATGCAAATAATTGACTATTAATAATCTTTACAGAAAATAAATTTAATTAAATAGGTAATAAATTATATTGATTTTATTATGATAAGACTATGTTAGTATATGTGTGTGCGTTTATATGCGTGCGCGTGTGTGTGTGTGCGTGGATTGTGTGTGTGTAAGTGTGTGTGTATGACGGTGTGAGTGTGTGTATTTCGGAGTATGTATGTATATGTTCTACCATTTTTATGACAAAGATCTATGGAAACTTTATTTATATTACCTGTGTCAGTAAGTCTTCTGTGTCATCATAACACAAGCCTTGCAACCAAGGAGTCAGTACTATTTTCAGTTAATATTTGTTTAAGTGGTATATGGAAAGGAGACAGTTAATTTTATTGTAGAGGTATGGACCCAAATTCATGAAGTCATAATATCCTAAGACCGAATTCATACGCAGGTATATACCTACTATTCTAGAAGGTACTATATAAAAAATAAACTACGGTTTCTGTACTCAAATAACACTTGGACTTGAAAGTCTTTAGATTATAATTATTAAGAATTAGTACAATCTGGCGATATTTTTTGTTTTTCCCTACATGGGAAACGTTTTTGGCGATTTCTGTCTTTTGTAAATGCAGGTCAGAATATCTTAAAAAGTTAGGGATAGTCTCCTAAGAACATTTTGAAGTGTACTTACTTACGTTGAAAACGACGTAGGAATAATTATCTACGATCTAACTAAGTATCTAAGTCCATGCTGAGTGTTAATTAATGTTTTATATGAAAGTTAGTAGATACGACTTATGAAGTTACGACTCTTACGTACGAGTACGAGCATGATAAAGCAATACCTACCTACTTACAATTTTTGATTCTACCATTACGGTTCACAATTCCCTGATCACAGGCTGATTTAAAGAATTTAAAGTAGGCAAGATGGTAAGATACGTTTATTTTTACATACTATTTACGCCAGGGAGGGGACTTGAGACGTATCATTTCTTTAACATCTTTTGTTTATTTTATGCGCATAATTAGGCTGCGACGCGACGCGACGGTATCTTTTTTGTAATTCGATGATTTCGTTCAGTTCGTCTTACATTCTGGTTCCACCGGTGTAGGTATTCGATTTCAACATGTTACAGTGCTATTTAAGGAGTAAAATAAGTGAACAATTTAAATGTATCCGTTTAATGTCCAAGTTAACGACTCCTTGTGTTGATGATAATGGAGAACAAAGTAAAAATGTTATTATACAAGATCGTGTCAAGGATTTTGATGAAATCCCTGGACCTAAGAGTTATCCCATTATTGGAACGCTTTACAAATATCTGCCTTATGTTGGTAAGTCATCTCTACCGTTTTGTGATATTATGTTAATTGATTATTGAGTACCTATTTATTTATAGAGTGGTACAGTCAACGATAAAAGTGCTTCAAAATTAATGAGTAGTACACTTAGGTACTTAGGTAATTATTTGCTTCCGTATCTTTTACTATATACAGTACAGGGATCTGGATCAATTAAACTAAGAAGTGCCGATTCTACTGTTAGGCTGATGACTGCTTTCTTGACGCATCGGAGGAATTGCTGAACAAACTTGAGCGCTTGCAGAATTTGGAAATCCGCTTTGTGTTTGATTTGGCCTTCGTAAATACGATCGATTCGTAAATATGATCATGCAGATCAAGTCACGGAATATCGCAAAAGATTGAACTGGCTCCCTATTCGGCAGCGTCGTAACATTCATTCCTCCATCATATCACGATGTTATTTAACCATAAGTACATTTTAAGGTGATTACAATGCAGAAGCTTTACACAAAAACTCTATGCTGAACTGGCGGCGTTATGGAAGCCTCGTCCGAGAGACCCCGGGAGTGAGGCTGCTCCATGTTTTCGATCCAGAGGACATAGAGGTTGTATTTCGACAGGATCACCGGTACCCAGCCCGCAGAAGTCATGTGGCTATGTTTCATTATCGTATGAACAAGCCCCATGTATATAACACTGGAGGATTGTTATCCACGTAAAGTTTAATAATTATAATCTATGTTATTTTATCTTTAATCGTTATTTTACAATGGTGACGTATTACGTCGCCTGATGGTAAGATAAATGCAAAGTCTCAGGAATGAGAATCATCATTACAGACATCAACAATGCTACCATGCTCAGTTCGATGTCCTCATCAGATGCACGCCCACTTAGAAGACCTAGGACTTGTACTTTAATTTTATAAAAAGGTAAAAATTAAGCAACGGTATATTGATTTTCTTACATAGGTATAAGTGGTCGTAAATGTTTCAGGAATGGACCAGACTGGTGGAGACTCAGAAGTACATTTCAAAAGAATTTTACAAGTCCTCAAAGTGTGAAAAATCATATTACTAAAACTGACGATGTTATTACTGAATTCATTGAATGGATAGAAGCAAAAAACGTTAATCATACAGAAGACTTTTTGCCTTACTTAAACAGACTGAACTTAGAAGGTAAGATGGGGAATAATGTCACTAGATTTCTGAAGTCTTAGTTACAAGTTGAAAGTGACAAATCATTATGTATGTAATGTACCTTCAGTACATTAAATACAATAGGTAGCTTATTGAATTGACTTGGTAGCCGGACATACGGGTCGAGAGATTGATGTTGGCCCGCATTTCTTGTTTGCAAAAGGTGACAAGACAATGGTCTTACTGACAGTGAAGCCAAACATCGTGTGGAGTGAAGGAGGAAGGCGGACTTCTGGCTCCGAGAGGAAAGCGATGCAACCGTGGTTCGATGCTATATTGAAAATAATGATCATGATAAATATTGTTTACATGTTACAGTTATTGGTATGGTGGCATTTAACGAGCGTTTTCAAAGTTTCTCTTCTGAGGAACAAGAGCGAGGGTCACGAAGCAGTAAAACGATAGAAGCCGCATTCGGATCGAATTGTGGGATCATGAGATTAGATAAAGGTTTTCTGTGGAAACTGTTCAAAACACCTCTCTACAAGAAACTGGCCGATTCTCAGGAATACTTGGAAAAGTATACGTTTTGTTGATACTTACTAATTTCTTTTTTTTTGTATCACGAATCGCTTAATTGCCTCCTCTCTCCCTCTCGGCTTCCTGTACTATCATAAGACTTTCAACAATTTCAATAATAACATCAGCATTTTAATTTTAGAGTGTCTACAGATATTTTCTTAGCCCGAGCTAATTTTTTTGAAAGAGACAATGATGGTGATAATTCGTTACTGGCGTCTTTTGTAAAACAACCTAATTTGGATATGAAAGACATAGTGGGTATGATGGTTGACATTCTCATGGCTTCTGTAGACACTGTGAGTATCAATGAAATGTAATACTCACCAATGGAAAGGAAATAAAAAATAAAAATGTGATAATTTATTTGTTTCAGACTGCATATGCAACTAGTTTTGCTTTATACCATGTCAGTCGGAATAAAGAAGTTCAAGAGAAAATATTTTCGGAAGTTTTTGATCTACTGCCAACAAAAGATTGTAAAATCACTTCTGATACCGTGTCAAAAGCTGTTTATCTAAGAAGCTGTATTAAAGAGAGTCTAAGATTAAATCCTGTATCCATTGGAGTTGGACGCCTGTCCCAAAAGGACTTTGTTTTAAGAGGATACTTGATCCCTAAAGGAGTATGAATGTTTTTTTTTTTAAGAATATCACATTAGGAAAATATGTCAGCCATCTGCCTATTATACTTAATATGACTTGTTTCAGACAGTGATCGTAATGCAGAACATGATGGCATCTCGGTTGCCACAGTATGTACGTGATCCTCTGCATTTCAAGCCTGAGAGGTGGTTAAGAGGATCTGATAGTTATGAGAATATTCACCCATTCTTAAGCTTGCCTTTTGGATTTGGCCCTCGGTCCTGCATAGCTAGGAGATTAGCAGAGCAAAATATCTGCATCATATTGCTCCGGGTAATTTTGGCTATGATTCTTAACTTCCAGTGCCGGTCAGACATAAGAAGTTTGCATTTTTAATACTTTTTGCTTTCAGATGATTCGGCAATTCGAAATCAAATGGATGGGAGAAGAACTGGGCGTCCGAACTCTTCTTATTAATAAACCCAATAAACCAATTTCTTTATCTTTTGTTCCAAGAAATTTGTAACTAAGATAGTCTTGCGCTATATAGATATATATAAAGAGGATTAAGAGATCATGTTGTGTGTGTATTTTATTTCTGCTAATAACGACAGTTGATGCCCGCGACTCCACCCGCTTTGAATTCAGTAGGTATCTATAGGTGGAACCCATGGATACCAAAGTATATGGATAAAAAAGTCTATATTGTGTTATTTCCGACTGTAATCTTTCACTGTATCAAATTTCAATAGATCCGTTCAGCCGTTGGAGAATAAATTATGTACTTGCCTACCTGCCCATCTTTCACATTTATAATATTACTTAGTAGAAAGTAGGAGTACCTACTAACCTGTACAAAACAAATGTGACAATCTGATATTTTCACATTTGTCATGTAACAAGAACACTGAGGATAGAAATGAATTTTGAAGATATAGGTTCGAGAACTGTAGTTTCTTTTTTCTTCTTCATCCTAGCGTTAGGTAATTCCCAGTCGCATCCGAAGCTTTCATGCTCCAGTACTAAATTAAGTTTAACTGACTAGCTGACTGCTATAGTTAGCAGTGCTAATAGATGAATAATCTGCTATCTCACACCTATTTCATATTTTTAGTATCGATATCTGTGTGAGAAATATAAAAAGTTGCAAGTTGGTCGATTTTTGCCTTTATGCGATACCGATTCTTTGTACCGTATCTACAGCTAATAGCACCGAAGGGTACCTTTACATAGAAGTAATTGGGTAATTTGAAACCGTAATTAGACGTGACATAATCTGATCATACAAAAATAATTGGCAAAATCTAAATTATGATATCTTACGTAATATAAATAATTTTTTCTTTATAATTTTATACCAAAATTATAAGCACCGTAAAAACTGAGGGAAGAAATGATGGTACCGAGAACCGATAACATTGCATCTCACAATTCCATCATACGCCGAGCAACGAATCGCCACTTGTCTAGAGGGGCTGATATATCTAAATTAGTGGAATGCACCACAAAATAAATAATATATATTAGGGAATATCTACACTCAGCACCCCTCAGGATCCCTCGTCATAGAGATGCGTGCGTTGTTTAAAAAATCGGTTCTTCTTATATTTTTTAGTCTAGCGAATCCTGAATGAAACTGAATTTGTGCAGCGGAATTAAAGGAAATAAAACCTATATTCCAACTAAACTAGCTTAGCTTACTCAGAGATAATGTGCTTAGAGTCCAGTTTATTATGGTAAAGGTAATGGGGGACAGCCTCTGTGGCGCAGCGGTAATGAACTCGGCCGCTACGTAGGAGGCGCGGGTTCGATCTCCACTCAGTGCAAATATTTGTATGCATGAATATGGGTATTTGCATTGGTCTGGTCGTGCCTCGGAGAGCACGTTAAGCAGTCGGTCCCGGTTGCCATACGAACATCAATGGCAGTCTTTACGAGTAGTTGTAGCCCTAAAAGTCCAACAACAACGGTCTAGCTGCAATGCTTCGATATCTCCTAATGTCACCAGTTAAGACTGGTAAAGCAGACTCCAGACTCCGAGGTGAAAGCTTCGGATGCGACCGGGAATTAACGCTAGGATGAGGAGAGGATTGGGGTAATATGGGGTAATAATGATGCCGCCATTGATTGCTTACCTATTACCTTACGGCGCTCCCCGTACCTACTTAAACGTCGTACTGACAGTACTGTCACACACTCACTGAGCACAAAGAAGAACAATAAGTAGGTACATCTTTTAATAGACACATTTCCTTAATTCAGTGGAAGTTTCTACAAATATTTCCAACATTATTAGTAGTCTTACACCGTTATCTACTAACCACAACATTACTACAATCTTTCTACAGGTTTATTAATTAATTGTCAATAGGGTGCGCAATTAACGCAAATTAGAGTTTTTAATATAAAAGGCGTTCGTAGGTGAGTAAAATCATTCATAATAACGATAACATAGGAACATAATATACCATCGTTCAAGGTAAGTCACCAGGAGAAGTAATACTTTTTTATTCATACACACAATATCCGTGAAGGCTATCCCTTCTACCAGAGGTATTCGTATTAACACCCCACAGCCTATGATTTTCGATCCGGAGGCGAGTCATGGCCTGTTTGTTTAATGTCGGTTGGAAAACAGCCCTATCCCTTAGTCGCATTGTACGACACCAATGAAAAGAGATAGATTGGCTAGTCCTATTTTTTTTTTATATAAGTTAATTCGATTCTTAACTTACAATTATTTTAATTTTCAGATGCGTTTCTTAGTGGTGCTATGTTTGGTGTCAGTGATAGTGGCGCTACCGATGCCAGAGGAAGATCCGGCGGCAAATCCGAAGTCACCGGATCCAGCAGCAAAGGATGATGATGAAAAGGCCAAATATGAAGAAAAGTTTAAGGATGAAGAAAAGTCAAAGTATGACGATAAGCCTAAAGATGAAGAAAAGTCTAAATATGAAGAAAAGTTTAAGGATGAAGAAAAACCTAAATATGAAGAAAAACCTAAATATGAAGAAGAACCTAAGTACGAAGAAAAACCCAAATATGAAGAAGAACCTAAATATGAAGAAAAGCCTAATTATGAAGAAAAACCTAAATATTATGAAAAACCTAAATATGAAGAAAAGCCTAAATATGAAGAAGAACCTAAATATGAAAAAGAACCTAAATATGAAGAAAAACCAAAGTATGAAGAAAAACCAAAATATGAAGAAAAACCTAAATATGAAGAAAAACCCAAGTATTTGTATAGTGAAGAACCTAACAAATATGAGAAGGAATATAGCAAAAACGATAAATACTATAAGGGGAAAAAACTGACCGACTATGTTCCTGGCCTCGGCACTTTCAATATCGATAAACCATCTCTTCAATCCTTTATAAATTCATTTACAGGTTTGTTTGACAAGTTAACCGCATTCATAAATCCAAAATCTGAATACTATGCAGAATAAAACCATAATCTTTATTATGATTATAATAGCGTTAGTCACCTCACTTCACACAGTCTTGGGCATTTATGATAGAGACTATTGCCACGCATTCTATGACACTAAGCCAGCGTTTTTACTACCTCTCCTCCCCTTCGGGGCGCGGTGACTGGAGGCGGCATTCCCAGATATTTGTTAACCATATAGACTAGGCTACGTGGGTAACACTTCTCTAGCCGTGCTTTAAACCGTGGCTTCTCATGAAGGCTGCCCTAGAAGCGGGAGTTTCTCACATGTGACTTCACACATCCACTGCAGAATGTTCATCCACGCTTATATTCCTGTTCCTGATCACTGTCATCTTTTCAAATAGTCGTTTGTTATTAAAATATTTTGTCATTAACCTGCTTATTAATTTTGTGTTATTCTCCTTTTATTTCCTCTTATCACACATTATCTTATTTTCTAAATAAATAAAAATTAAATTGCAACCTACATCAAGATATCTGTTTACCTTTTTTGGATAAATTATTATTACTGACCTAATACTCGTATGTAAAGTCCGACCAATAAAATAAAAAACCCGTACTGGGGGCGCCAAAAACATCTATGATTATGACAACACCAAGTATAGTGATACACATGTAAAATGCCAATATTTTTCAACACACTTGCTTATGAACAGGCTTTTATTTCCCCGCAATTAAGCACGGAATGACACCTAATATAAAACTGTGACTTTTTCATTGCTTCTTCTTCCTCCTAGCGTTATTCCCAGTCGCATCCGAAGCTTTCAGCTTGGAGTCTGGGGTCCGCTTTTACCAGTCATAGCTACAGATTTGGCTAGACCTCGATATTTTCCGTGAAGCGATTGCCACCTGACCTCCACGACCCAATGTTAACATTAGGCGATATCGAAGCTTTGCAGCTAGACCGTTGTTTTTGGACTTTTTAGGGCACCAACTACCCGTAACGAATGCCATAGATGTCCTTATGGCAACCGGGACCGACGGCTTAACGTGCTCTCCGAGGCACGACCAGACCAATGCAAATACCCATATTTAATGCACACAAATATTTGCACTGAGCGGGGATCGAACCCGCGCCTCCTGCGTAGCGGCCGCGTTCACTACCGCTACGCCACGGAGGCTGTCATGTTTTTCATTGCTATTATTCATAAAAGTGAGTTATAGACTTCTTTTTTTTAATTTCATTAAGTTGCTTTGTTCTTAAGTTTCGATACAAAAAAGATCGTGTCCAATATTACAAACGAATTAATATAGAAAGAAAAGAAAAAGAAAGAACTTGTAGTACGTGTTTAATATACAAAACTTTCACTAAAATGTATTTTTTTTTTCTCTGTTAAAAAGTTAAGTTTTTCTCTGTTAAGTTTTCTGGTTAAAATAGAAAAATAGACGCGGCGTGTTATACTGGTTACAAGGACTGGGCACAAATCACAACACAGTAGTATCCGTATAATAGTTTACTGCTTGGAATGGTAAATACAAGTTAGACATACAGTTACACCATGTATAGAACAGGGACCACGCGATATTGTTTTTCGGACTGCATAAAATTCTTGTATTTTATGCCTAACAGCACAGAGATCAAAATAATCGAGCATGATTTTCTTTTTTGCGTTAGGCTTATTTTTCTTAGGCGTAGAAAATACATTTGACGTTTGACCTTCTCTTCGTATTTTTATTACAGAAGATCGGGATATACCTAAAAATGTGAATAATAATTAGTCACAGTAAAATCAGTAGATTAGGCCAATTTCAGTTGCACGTACTCTATGATGTCCTACCCGTCATGTTGACAACAAGGTCCGTGATGTTATTTAGAGGAACAGAGTCCAATCCTTCCTACTTTTTATCCGACAAATACTTTGTTATATTATAAATTACTTTTCTTAACTGGCTTTTAATAGTTTTCGGCATATTACTATAGTTTTGTAGTTTTGTAGCGCTCTCAAACTCAACAACACGCACAATTGACACCACACTGACAGATGACCATAATGACATTGTATAGATTGTTACCATATGAAGAAATTAGTTCCAATAGTTTACCGCAATATGGCGAGGTTTTTCATTTTACTGGTCGGGCTTTAATTTCATTTTATAGAAAAAATGGCTACTATGCGAACAGGTTTTAATGACGATGACATAACTAATTACAACAATGGTATAGGTGTACCAGAATCTCATGGTAAATTGGGAAATTGAAATTTGTAAAGTGCAATACTGGGGAAACTATAGTAAACCATCTTGATACTTTTTGTTTTTCATACATAGTAGTAGTCATATTTAGGTAGGCACCTATTATATAAAAGGATGCTGACAACTTTTTTTAGTCTTGAAAAATGACCACCATATTATAATAATTTATAATGAACTGCTAAAGTAAAATATTCTTATGGCAAATAATTTTAAAGATATTTGATTTCGATTATTCAATTTCTCGAGCCACCCAAAAACGCTCTATACAAAATCAATATACTTACTAGTAAGATGCATTAGCATCCCTAAATTCTTGTAACGCGTAGTGATAAGTGATAAAATATTTGTAATAAGTTATAAATTTATACATGCATTCATACATACTTACATACAATCATTCGACTGAAATAGTGAAATCTTTGTAGTTACATCTACATTCATAGTGCCACCTTCGCAAATTACCAACATAAACTTCTGGAAATGCCAACTTCGCGGAATGCCAACTTCTAGCATGCTTCCAATATATATGGAATCCAATATAAATATATGGAAGTCCATCGTTTCCACCTACCCCTATAGGAAACAAGTGTAAAGTACAATATGTCGAGAAGACTTGTAAAAATAATTCAAGTCTACGAGAATAAATAGACCACTATTCGTTGCACTATGCCTATGATTCGCGGTACTGGAAACCCCTATAAATGAATACTATAAAGGTAATAGATGAAGATTGCGATTGCTTTACACCTTCTTCGCGTACCTCTTTTACGATACACATTTCTCGATTGCGATCGAAGTGGCTTTTTGATATATTTTTTCTCTAAGAACTGCTTCAACAAATTAAATTAAACGTAAAATGTGTCATGGGATTCCTCCGCTTAAGTTGAAATAAATATACAACAATATCAATATATAATTATATTGACAGCCTCCGTGGCGTAGCGGTAGTGAACGCGGCCGCTACGCAGGAGGCGCGGGTTCGATCCCCACTCTGTGCAAATATTTGTGTTCATGAAATATGGGTTTTTGCATTGGTCTGGTCGTGCCTCGGAGAGCACGTTAAGCCGTCAGTCCCGGTTGCCATAAGAACATCTATAGCAGTCGTTACGGGTAGTTGGAGCCCTAAAAAAATCAAAAACAACGGTCTAGCTGCAAAGCTTCGATATCGCTTAATGTTACCATTGGGTTGTGGAGGTCAGATGGCAATCGCTTCACGGAAAAAAATCGAGGTCTAGCCAAGCCTAAGACTGGTAAAGCGGATCCCTGACTCCGAGCTGAAAAGCTTCGGATGCGACTGGGAATTAACGCTAGGATGAAGAAGAATATCTATGGAAGATAAAAATAATATGATTGTATGTTAATCTGTAATCGTTACAGCTATATTATCATCATCATCACTATGAAATTATAATATAAGTGGAAAAGAATAAAAATCTATGTAAAAGCAATGATAAATATAAACTTAACGTCATTGTGTAAAAGTATCAAGATGGTACAACTCAACTATACGTCAACACGCAACATAGACCAGCAACTCCAAACCAAAAAAATATTTGACATCTCGATATATCAATGTCAATTTTATATGGAATTTGTATGCCGGTCTGACTTGTGCGCATGTGCGTGTAATGTCTCCCAAAGAAAAATAGAATACAGGAGTTCTACGCCTATGTGCTGGTCGAATTTGACAAGATGACATTAACATTGCCATATAAAAATCGTAATTCTTTTTTTAAAAGCGTACCATGAGTTACCGGTAGACCTATACTTGTAAACCAGCTAGGTACATTTAAAATTTTTAATGGCATGTATTTAAATCGATATTTATATATTCCCTTTTTTCTAACAAAATATTTCAAAGTTATATCAAAAATACTGACTTGCACACTAATTATGTACACTAACTAAATCAAATTAAATATACCTACTGTTTAATGAAATTTGCAGAACAATTCCTTTGGTTAAATAAAAAAAATAACCACGAAGGCAAATGCGGGAGCTCCGCTTCGCTCCACTCCCGCATTAGCCTTCTAACCTATTCTATCCAAGTCGGATTGCGCACCTTTTTCAACGGATTGCGCACCTTTTTCAATAAACCTATCATTTGATTTAATTAGTGTGCAAGTCAGTAAATTAGTGGAGTTACGTAGTTTGCTGAAAAAATATACAGATGTGCATTTAAAAATATCCACGATCGGGGGTGACCTCTTGGCTATATCTGGCGATGCCTCCCGTGGGAGGGTAAGGTCTAAGCCGGGCATGGCTTGATGTCAATAAGAAATGACATGCGTGTCATTGGTCTGACAGTCGGGGCTGCTGAAGACCGGGCGAAGTGAAGGCGACTCAGTGACTCAGGGCTCTGTGGTGAAAGGTAGAGATGCAAGCGCGATTTACGTTAGGACCATGGTGATTTAGTTTTGTATTCAAAGTAATGTTAAAATTATCAAATAACATAGATAAGAAATAAAACGAACATGGTTAACAAATTATTTATGTAGGTACAAACTTAAATAACAATAAAATTAGTATAAATATTATGATTTGTGCGTTTTTAAAAGAATTTAAATAGAGTACAGTAATTAAATAGTTAAAGTACAGAAAATATTGTAGACAAGAAACACAATTCTTAATGATAAATTACCCACAGTCATTGGAACAAGATGTCATTATCACGTTTGATTTCACACCCTCATTAAAATGATAAATTATTCGCAATGACATTTTGAAAACATGCACCTGTTCTTAGATGAATTAAAAAATCTAAGCACCCGTTGTATTTCATTAGGTAGGTATAAATAAAATAAAAATTAAAATAAATAATACAGATTTGGAATTCCTCTTTTCAGACTTACACATTCTAAAAGGTAATACGGAATTACCTATTTTGTTAAGCCTACGTGTGCCCATTTGCAAGGAAATCCATTTAGGATGATGACCGAGATGAGTTCAAAGACCTTCTCACTATATGGGCATTATGAGTCACTGTCATCAGTGTCATCCTTAATATATACATCGAGGACACTCATATTTTGAATTAATTAACGGTGTTTTTATATTACAAAAAAAGAATTAATTCAAGATTGATTTAGAAATAAATAAAGGCATCTTTCCACAGTGCGTGATTCAGTAAATTTTATCACGCACGCAGACGATCATGGATATTCGCGCACCAAGCATCTTTCTGTTTCGAAGCAGCGGATCCAACGCACAGCTATGGATTTTTCTGCATTTCTGTGGCCCTTGCACAGACGACGCTCCTTCAACGTTGCGTCGTCGTCGTCATCAGTGCGGGCTGATCTACGTCCTAGTTTGCAGAATTCCACACCGTGGAAAGTCACCTAAAGGCTAACCAGTTTTTAAACAGTCACAATATTATTGAAGTATATGTTTCTTCAAATAACCTTCATAATAATGTATGATAGATGAGCTTATAAATAAAAAGAGAAAGCAAGTTTTTAGATATGAATCTGCTAAATACATATATACAATGTGATATTAATATTATTATAATTTAATGTACCTACCTATGGCACTGAAAGATAAGAAAGTAATGATTATTGCTGACAAAAAGTTGTCGCAAACAAAACCCATTTAATGACTATTGATTTTTCACAATTTTTATCGTATCATTACCTACATATCAAATTAATGGCTAAGACTTGTTCGCTTCGTTCGATTAAATCGTTTTGCTTCAACTAATCTAGTTGCTGGGAGCTAACAATACTGTTGAATAAATAATTAGGTAACTTCAATTCTCACATGTACAACATTACACAAATTGTCTAGCTTAATCTACTGGTCTAGGGTCGTACGGAGTCGCGTCGTGGCCTACATACCTATTGTTTTTGCGTATTTGGAAACCTTCACCAGGTGCAGTGTTGTAGTAAATTACTCTTCGAATTCCAAACGGATCTATGTATCCGAAACTACCAGTTCTTTCGTGAGAATCACTAGACTCTTCTTCATGGTATTGTTTAGGAAGATAATACCGGAATCCGTTCCTTTTGATGGATACACCGTCGTATTCTGGAAATTGGGGTGTGTATCCATCACCGACTCTAATACCAGGTTGATTCGGTTGGTGCCGCGATCTTAACCGTTGATCGGCGTGTCGGTATAGGTTAGGGTTGTAGAGATCGTAGCGTTTACTATCGCTGGCGTAGTATCCATCGTCCAGTGAGTTGGTGTTTGATGAATCAAAGTTGTAAGGATTGGGTGTTGATGCAGCTTCGTCGGCTGTTATCGGTGCTACTGTTGGTCTGAAGTCGTAGACCTTTGTGGATGTATCGATGGAATTAGGTGTAATGTATACTTCGGGGGTTGCAGTCGGTGGTAGGTAAGGTGGTGCCGCTGTTGCTGATACGGAGAAGGGGTTAGATTTAGTACGATAGTTATAGGCATCGTCGTACGTCGATGACAGCGGTGGGGCTTGAGTGGTAGATACTCTTCGTGGTGGTCCGCGATTTCTTTGGATTGGTCGAGGGGGAGCTGGTGTAACTCCATAACCAGGATCGGTGGGAGCTGTTTTTGCCATTTGTATTGACTCCTGGAAAGCAATAACAAATGTAATAAAATGTATTTGTCAAATCGATGACGGATAGTGGATTGTGAATCTGTTACAGATTCGTGTAAAGTCATTAAAAATACAAACGTACACTAATAGGTCGGTCTACTCCAACGAAGACCGTTTTTGACTTGTGTATTCTATAGCCTTTACCATCGGCTATGTAATCTTGGAGTCGCAGGTATCCATCCGCTCCGACCCAGCCAGTTGTTCCTGAAAAGTAAACAGTAAATAATTTAGTTCATACAGACAAAACGTCACCGTGAATGACTACATTTTATCTAAACACAATTTATAAAGAAAAAATTACAGTGCCTAATCCTTTTATCTCCGTTACCATTAGTCACGCCATAACTTTAGACTTTACCTACCCGTCTCTTATGAAAAGAAAAATTATGCGCAGAAAGTGGGAAAATTTCAAAACTCAACGACTATATAAAGGGGATTGGGTAATCTAGTATGGACAGTGGCGTTCTTAATTTTTTCAGCGGCCATAATTAATTTTGATACCACTTCATTGTACTGTGTTAAACACACGTACAAATGTCATTATTTTCATTGTAAGTAATATCGGAGCTGCGATATACAGGGTGGAACATTTCGACTTTACCTTGAAGGAAAGTACCCTCATACTAAAGATAGCGAATTTTACTTAAAGGAAACTTTACCTTATTTTTTAAAAGAAACAAAACTGCATTCAAAGACTTTTGAAAATGCCACACCCGGTAGTCGAACCGACTAATATTTTACAAAACCTTCTTTTTCATGGACTTCCTTTTATTTAATTTACCAAGTTTGTTAGAGAGATTTGATCCCTATGATCGACCCTATCGATTGATGTAATAAAAATACAGGGTGTTATTTTTTCGAATTGTAGTCGGTTCGATTATAAGGCGTGGCAAACGATTTTTCAGCATTCCTTAAATGCAGTGCTGTTTCTTTTTTAAAAACATACTAAACTGTATGCAAAGTTTTCTGAAAATGCCACACCCGGTAGTCGAACCGACTAAAATCTTCCTAAATCTTCTTAAATCTTCTATTTCATGGACTTCCTTTTATTTAATTTACCAAGTTTGTTAGAGAGATTTGATCCCTATGATCGACCCTATCGATTGATGTAATAAAAATACAGGGTGTTATTTTTTCGAATTGTAGTCGGTTCGATTATAAGGCGTGGCAAACGATTTTTCAGCATTCCTTAAATGCAGTGCTGTTTCTTTTTTAAAAACACACTAAACTGTATTCAAAGTTTTCTGAAAATGCCACACACGGTAGTCGAACCGGGTACGAGTACCTACTCTTACTACCGGAGATAGTTAATTTCATTCAAAGGAAACACTCTCTTATTTAAAAAAGAATACAAAGCTGCATTTAAGGAATTTCGAAAGATCGCTTGCCACGCCCTGTAATCGAACAGACTAAAATTCTAAAAAATAACACCCTATATTTTTATTGCATCAATCGATAGGGTTGATCATAAGGATCTAATCTCTCTAACAAACTTGGTAAATTAAATGAAAGGAAATCCACGAAATAGAAGATTTAGAAAGATTTTATTCGGTTCGACTACTGGGTGTGGCATTTTCAGAAAACTTTGAATACAGTTTAGTGTGTTTTTGAAGGGTACACTACATAAATACGAAAAGCCTTATTCCGAAAGTTACAATCACGAATTTCAAAAACCCGAATTTCATGATTCCGAATCATTCAAAATTCCGAAAGTCAGATATCCGATGTATCATAAATCCTATTTATTGAAAACCCGAATTTCAAAATTCCTAATGATTATAACTGCGAATATTAGAATTCCGAATTTGGAGATATCGAACCATTACAATTCCGATTTATTAATAATCCGAAATATCATAAATACGAATTCCGATTATCAAAATTCCGAAACAACACAAACTCGACAATCAAGCTCCTTGTAAACCTGCATGAGGTAAGTTGGATAGTTGCTATTCTCGGGGTATACGAGATAAACATGAAATAGAATTATTGAACTATTTTTTTATTTACTTAAGCTAATGATTACAAAATACACGTTGCCATACAACTTTCAGCAACAAGCATGCATGCAGGCAAGCATGCAGACAAGCATGCATGCAGGCAAGCATGCAGACAAGCATGCATGCAGGCAAGCATGCATTCAGGCAAGCATGCAGGCCAACATGCAGGCAAGCATGCATGCAGGCAAGCATGCATGCAGGCAAGCATGCATGCAGGCAAGCATGCATTCCGGCAAGCATGCATGCAGGTAAGCATACAAGCAAGTATGCAGGTAAGCATGCAGGCAAGTATGCAGGCAAGCATGCAGGCAAGTATGCAGGCAAGCATGCAGGCAAGTATGCAGGCAAGCATGCAGGCATGCATTAGTTTCGCTCTTCTCCGGCGCTACGGGATGTGCAGTCCTTCCGCCCTTGCGTAACAAAGTTCGGGCACCCATGCTCGCTTCCGCAGCTTCGGCTTGCTGGTCGCCTACGGCGACCAGCCTCAGCCGCTCCAGCTCGCCCGGGCGCCTGAGCTTCGTTACTGCGGGCGAGGACTGCCCTCCCTCCGCGCCTCCGGTTTTTAAATAACACTCTAGTGTAGGGCAAACAAGTACCACGGCAGTAGGACCACGGCAAGTCGGGTTTGGCCTAATTTGTATACGTAATAATTGGCGAGAAAATTAATCTACTAATATAAAAAATCAACTCTAAATGCGCAACATGTCAAATCAATTTTAACTTTTACCTATTTTTGATACAAATTTTCAATTTGAGCAATGAATTTTCGGAAATTTGAAATTCGGAATAACGTTTTTCGGGCCAATAATACTACGGATTTTTAATTATTCGGAAAAATGAAATTCGGAAGGATCAACATTCGTATTTATAACTTTCGGGTAAATAACTATCGTGTTTTTGAATACTCGGAGTTTTGTGTCTTAGGAATTATAATATTCGGAATTTTGAAAATCGGAATATTGAAATTCGGAATTAAATATTTCGGAATTGTTGGGTGTTCCCGTTTTTGAAAAAGAAACAGCCCTGCATTGAAGGAATGCTAAAAAATCATTTGCCACGCCTCATAATCGAACCGACTACAATTTGAAAAAATAACACCCTGTATTTTTATTGCATCAATCGATAGGGTCAATTATAAGGATCAAATCTCTTTAACAAACTTGGTAAATTAAATAAAAGGAAATCCATGAAATAGAAGATTTAGAAAGATTTTAGTCGGTTCGACTATCGGGTGTGGCATTTTCGGAAAACTTTGAATACAGTTTAGTATGTTTTTAAAAAAGAAATAGAACTGCATTTAAGGAATGCTGAAAAATCGTTTGCCCCGCCCTGTAATCGAACAATTCAAAAAAATAACACCCTATATTTTTATTGCATCAATCGATAGGGTCGATCATAAGGATTAAATCTCTCTAACAAACTTGGTAAATTAAATAAAAGGAAATCCATGAAATAGAAGATTTAAGAAGATTTAGGAAGATTTTAGTCGGTTCGACTACCGGGTGTGGCATTTTCAGAAAACTTTGCATACAGTTTAGTATGTTTTTAAAAAAGAAACAGAACTGCATTTAAGGAATGCTGAAAACTCGTTTACCACGCCTTATAATCGAACCGACTACAATTCGAAAAAATAACACCCTGTATTTTTATTACATCAATCTATAGGGTCGATCATAAGGTTCAAATCTCTCTAACAAACTTGGTAAATTAAGTAAAAGGAAATCCATGAAATGGAAGGTTATAGGAAGATTTTAGTCGGTTCGACTACCGGGTGTGGCATTTTCAGAAAACTATGAATGCAGTTTTGATTATTTTTAAAAATAAGGGAATGTTTCTTTTCAGTGGAATTCGCTATCTTCAGTATTTAGAGTACTTCCATCTAAGTAAAGTTGAAAAATACCACCCTGTATAGCTAAGTCCCGATATAGTTTAGAGAAGTTTGTCCATAGTAACTTTTGATCACTTTATACTGTACTTTCATATTATACCAATTTCATTGATGGCCGCTCAATTCCGACACGACGCCAACATTACCCAACCCCCTTTCAGTATTCCACGGAGGCGGGGCTGTGAGTTCTATTTTAAGGAACTTGTGTTCCATATTTGAAGAGAACTGAATACCTACTTAAATTACATCATCATAACAATGGATGTATCACTTGGGTGCGAGGCCTACAATACCTAAATGGATTTGCCATAATAGTAACATGACTAACTCTGTTACCTTGAATTTATCAATGTTATAACAATAAAAAGGAAAAAATATAACCGGTGGACTTGCATAATAGGTTCAATTATAGTGGGTAAAGGAATATCGAGAAGACAGAAGCAGATGATAGCCTGCTGTCTGGGTGCGCATTTTCTTACATAGCTTTTCAACTCCTATCATCGGATTTCCGAAAATTTTTCTCATACCATTTAAAGTCATAATGATCATTCTTCATAAAAATTTTACAAATAAATATTGAAATATATAATCATTGAAATTCATAATATCACTTATCATAAATTTGTTGTTACTAATATTTGTTTTCATATATTTGTTTATACTAATAATCGAAACTCATAATCATTTCAATAAATAACTTTTTTTTTATACCACTTAGGTGGCACACGGCCCGCCTGATGGAAAGTGGTTACCGTGGCCTATGGACGTATGCAACACCAGGGGCGTCACACTCGTGCTGCCGACCCTGAAGAAACCTTCTAATGCCCTTCTTGAAGAACCCCATATTGTAGTCGCTTGGGAAAACCACCGCGGGGAGTTCATTCCACAGTTCATAAAGGTGTTTTATTCTAATATTCGTTTTAATATTTCTTAATCATAAGTGTTTTTATCCGTATTTTCCGAATCCGACTTAGATAGATTAGGTTAGAAGGCTAATGCGGGAGCGGAGCGGAGCGAAGCTCCCGCATTAGCCTTCGTGGTTATTTTTTTTTATAACCATGCAGAACTATATTTAATCCAAAAACAAATTTAAAACAAAATTTGTCACTCTAGAAAAATGATAATATGAGTTAAAATATTTTCTTGGTAATACCCTTTATTAATACAAAAATTATGATAATTGAATGTTATGAAGAAAAAAGTTATGAATAAAAAAAATATGATCACTAACGGTTATGAACTCCGTTGTTAGGAATAGAAATGTATGAATAAAAAATATATGAAAAAGAAAATTATGAAGAGTGATTATTATGAGCACAAATCGGTAGTAAGACAAAGAATAGGATTTAAAAGTTTATGTAAGCCAATATGGACCCCTGCTGTCTCTACATAACCTAAAGGGAGAACGGCGTGAGTATATGTACGTATATAGTATACCTATCTCAACTTTTTCTTGAGTTCTGTTACTGATAGTAGGACTAATATAACTGTGAAACTATAGGTACACCGCTTTCGAAATAGACTTTGACTGTTGATTTGAAAAGATTTTCATTTTCCTTTTTCTGTTTTTCTATGCGTATGAGACCTGGGAAACTGTCTGAATGAGTGCAATAACTTGGTACCTATCGATTTAAGACTGCAACCTAATCAATCATTAAAATATTAAAAGAAGGCCATGAAAAGGCGGGTTTAATAAAGATGTCAAAATTCTAATAAAGAGAACTCGTTTATATACTTTCTGCGTCTACTCCAAATTAAAAATTCATTCCCTCCTCACATTCGGAACCGTTGCACTACTTTTGTTCTAAACACCTTGTCCAGTACTATATACACTATACATAGATGAATAAGTAGGTGATATTTTTACAAATAAGTAGGAGATTAATATTGTTACAAATAAGTAGACTTGAATGATATTAAGACAATATACAATTCAGAAAATATGGTCTGACAAGAATCGCATTCCTTAATGCTATTAACTACAACAAAACATGTATTTTAAATGGATTGTGGAAATCCTTACTCGTCTTTACTTATAAGGATGTTGTTATTGTCTCGAATATCCACCTACAAAAAGATGTCCTATCTTTTTGTAGGTGAATGAACCATAATAAATGATGTTTTCGGTCTAGAATATTGTTGTTTGTGCTGCGGAATTTGCAATTTAATTTTTGAACTTACTTGTATTTACATCAGTTTTGTAACAAATTAATTTAGTTATCAGTTTATCACATTACTGGAGAGTTTTTAATACTATTACATTGAACATTTTTGTTTTGTTTGTTTATGGTACCTTTTTTATTTAGTAGATATTGTAAGTTTATAATAAAGTATCTATTGCCTTATGCGTGTGCAGACATGCGAACTGTTTCGTGCAAATAGATAGAGGATCATGATGCATTTTTGCACGAATTTCGTTCAGTAGGTACTAATAATACTATTGCCTCTGACAGAAACAGCCTCTGTGTCGTATTGGTAGTGAACGCGACTGCTACGCAGGGTGTGCAAGTTCGATTGTCGCTCAATGCAAATATTTGTATGCATGAATATGTCTCATCAGGGTGCCTCGGAGACCAGGTTAAGCCACCGGATGCTATACGAACATCTATGGTACTTGTTACAGGTTTTTTTTTTATACCACTTAGGTGGCAGACAAGCACACGGCCCACCTGATGGAAAGTGGTTACCGTGGCCTATGGACGTATGCAACACCAGGGGCGTCACACTCGTGCTGCCGACCCTGAAGAAACCTTCTAATGCCCTTCTTGAAGAACCCCATTTTTGTAGTCGCTTGGGAAAACCATCGCGGGGAGTTCATTCCACAGCTTGAGTGTGCGAGGTATTTGGAGATCTCAAAAATCCAACTAGTACAACTCCAACCACTCTAAAGTCTACAGTACAAATTAGTTGTGGAAAATGGCAGTCGCTTCACGGAAAATATCGAAGTACAAGACTGGAAACTGAGTTGGGAAAAGGCTCCGAAAATGCTGACTAATAATACTACTACATTACTACTACATGCCCTAAAAACAGCAGACCGTGATAGGGTTTCTAACAAGGAGATCATAAGGATGCGTAGCCAGTCAAGTCATAATGTTAGATTGAAATGGTTCTCACCAACTACGGATCCATCTTTTAGCCTCCTCTCTTTTCGGTACTGCCCGTTGTGAGTCTGGTAGATGAAATATCTTTCGTCGTCTTCATCAGTCTGTATGTGGTACTGATCTGGGTCTTGCTGAGCGCTGTATCCGTCTAATGCAGCTAGTACACTGCACACATACACCTGTAACAAAGACAAAAACTCATTTAAAAAACTTTTTCTTTTTTATACTTGACTATAATATGTAGGATTTATAAAAAAAATATGATATCTCTAGGTTGTTTTTATATCATCATCCTCATAGCGATTTCCCAGTTACATCCAGTCCTTAATTTCTTAATTCTTTATTGTAATTGTTAATTTAAATTTTTGATGTACCTACAAAGGCGAGCTTAACTCAGTGTTGAATTTTCTCCCGCTTAGGAGCCGAGATCTATTAAGTGTTTTTGATTGGTATCGAGTGTCGTTTGACTCCCCAAAGCTGAGTAGAATATCTGCGCCATGGCCTAGTTCGTTATTTATCAGGAGCATCAAAGTTGACTTGGGTCCCAAAAATGTTGGTGGGGCCCTGTGCATGCAGAAGTTTTCTATATGCCATTTTCTTATCAGCCTTCTTCTTTAATACTTCTACTGGGCATGAGTCTCCTCTAAACCTGATGAACACTATGCTATAGCATATTGTGAATGTACTATAGTTCCCCTCGATGGCTGGCACACTATTATGAAAAGGCAAACTTACAAATATTTAAGAACAATTAATATCTCTGGCTTGTCTCATAAGCGTCTGTTTCACAGCAAGTTCGTTGGGTGGTCATAAATATAATAGTTATGACGGTAGCGTACCGTGTAAACCGTGTCATAGATAGCCACCGCCTACGGTAGTGGCTGCAATAGCTATCAAATTAATAGCTTTACATACAACAAACACGTCTTATAAATTTTGGATTCGTAAGCCAATACTAATATTATTATATTATTCAATTATATTATTATATTATTTGACTGCCTCTGGGGCGTAGCGGTAGTGAACGCGGCTGCTACGCAGGAGGCGCGGGTTCGATCCCCGCTCAGTGCCAATATTTGTATGCATGAATATAAATATTTGCATTGGTCTGGGTGTTTCTATGTATAATATGTATGTATTTACAAAAAAAAAAAAAGTATTTATGTATGTATATCCGCATTCTAGATTCCATAACACAAGCTAATTAAGCTTACCATGGGTCTAGATAGCGTTGTGTAGAATATTGTAGAATATTTATTTTTTTATTTATTTATCAATTTACTGCTTTAAAAGAGGTGAATAGGGCTGACCAGGATCTTTGGACCCTAAGCATTGCAGGGGGAATTTTAGTTTCCCAACTATAGGAAACCTGCTAAGGTGGGAAACCAAAATCAACCAAAACCAAAAAAAACCCTGTGCTGGGTGCGCGGAAAATTCTGCTATGGTATTGAAAATGTGCTGTAGTTGAAAATTACCTACTTGAACCTGGGGTACATTTCATGAATAGCTGTCTAGACTAGGTTAATTTGACACGCGTCATCTTTTTTTATTAATTATTATATTCTTTGTCCTAAAACCTACGACTTGCACCTATGTACTCCTATAAGAAATTGAAGATGCAACGCATGCATTATATATGTACTTGTATTGTATTATTACATACAATAATCGCAGTCTCGCTTATTGTAGGCAAGACAAGGTCTGCAGTAGTTGATTACTGATTACTGTATGGAGTTAGTTTCATAAATCGTACGTTAGACGAGCGTGGGACTAAGGATTGTTCGTAAGCTATTTATTAGGTGGTGCCAAGGACTGTATGAATATACTTATAATATCTATTATTAATGCATTAAATCTTAAACTGTATAGGTAGGAGCATTGTCATACGCGATTACAAGTACATACATAGTTAGGTACGTATTTAAATAAAACCGTCTTACCTAGAAGTGTCCAAATAAATGTCTTGGACTTACAATTTTTTATATTCGTAATTACAGTACTAGCTCCAACAATAAGCGATTAATATTTTTATGTAGTGGTAGTAAAAAGCGTGTAATAACAAATTAGTTTCATTAACGAATAGCAAAAAGTATGACTTTGTATAATCTATTCAAGATTATACAAAGTCAACCTATTCTATTCATTTTGGTTACAAAATAATCCGTTTGAAGGTCAGAATGCTCGTTTAGGTTTAGTGTAAGGTTTGAAATACCCTACACTACATTAAGCCATCACGAAAAAAACAATGTAGTTTAAAGTCACAGTGACTCTGTTTTTCTATAGCATTTCATTATAGCATTATGGAACGTTAAAAAGCAATGCTATTTCGGTTCCAGGTACTATTTCGAAACCTAGTAAGGTACACTAGTCAAATTTTATCGTAATTTATTCGTGTCATTGTTTTTTTCATTTTCCAGTAGCTATTTAGTGTACGTGCGGTTTAACATAAAAGTCAAATCGTATGTTTGTTTATACATTTGGACAATGCAAAAAGATACCAACTTCATGGTCTGGTAGCATCAGTTAATGTAATCTGTGCTAGTAAAGCCTGCAAAATGCAATGATTCTAACATTGTTAGGTTTTGGAATTGCACAGCCGCTTTGTCGTAGCAATAAGCAATACTTTTTGTCTTCTGTGTTGGTTACTAGTTGAATGGAGATGTAGAGGAATGATGTGAATCTTGCCACAGATAGGGAATCTGTCCTCCCACGGTAACACTGGAAACACACACAGTCAGGTATGAAAGGAACTTCATCCCCCGCACGCTTAAACTGTGGAATGAACTCCTCCTGGATATTGGTCCAAGTGACTACAGTATGTGGTTCTTCAAGAAGGGCATTAGAAGGTTCTTTCGAGATCAGCAGCATGAGTGTGACGCCCCTGATGTTGCATATATCCATAGGCCACGGTAACTACTTTCCATTTTTTTTAACAATTACGTATTGTCCAGCTTTTTACCCCCGAGAATAGGCTTGTAGGTCGTGGTTCAGTACTCTACGTGGAGTTACTGGCAACAGCTACTTTGTCGCAATAAGTCATCATCATTTGCATTCGTCACGCGATGTATCGATGATATTTTTTATTCGGAGATACTGCTCAAGTCTTCTTGTGGTGTGCATCACCCGTAAAATCGGGCAACTGATTGTGAGAGACAATGGCTCTGCCACGAATTAGAGACGGAATCAGTAATTTGTTGAACAATAGATGTTAACTCAGCCCCGAAGGTCGAGTGTGGCAACAAAAACACACCTTACATTAATTGATATGTAAAAATTACATTGAACCCTCAAATACTAACTTTTGAACTCTCGCGTTCCATGATACTTACAATAATGTTAATGGGAATTAACGCGATCATGATATAGGTGTACATACATACATTTGATTTGCCCGACGTTTCACTCAGGTTACAGCCGTGGTCACAGGCTGATCAGGCAAACTTAAAGGTACGTATGTATGTGCCTATACCCTGATCAGATTAATTAATATTATAGAACCTTATATTGTATTTGCCTTTATTGATTGAATCATTTTTATCGTGTAAGTATTATCATTCGAAAATATTTTGGCATTAAGTTTATACTGCGAAATAAAACGTAATTTGTAATTAGGGGTCATTCATTAGGGAAAGTAGACGCACTATGTGAAATATGACCAAGGGCCAGTTACTGACTATTTAAAAAAATGAGAATATCCAACTAGGCCACTCATCTGCTGTTCTTTTAAGCAAGCGAAGTGTTGCTTAAATGCTTTTAAATTAACATTTAAATCCAAAGTTCATTGTTTAATAACAGTGGCATTTACCTACAGTGCTGAGTCAGTAGGTGCTACTATTTTATCTAGTCTGTGACAGTACTGTTAGGGTATGTAACAGCATTATTTCTCGTATGAAGCTAAATAACATAACATAACATAAACTCACGCCTATATCCCCGAAGGGGTAGGCAGAGGTGCTAGCACCCACATTTCGCCGTTTATGTTTAGGTCCCAATGTAAATATTCATACATATATTATAAATGCGATAGTAACTCTGTCTGTCCGTTACACTTTCACGCCTAAACCACTGAACCGATTTTATATAGGGGTAGATTGAACCTTGGGACAGGACATAAGACTATGTTTGGTAGCGATAACCGACATCCACGCGGGCGGAGCCGCGGGCTACAGCTAGTGTTTGTATAATATTGATGATTTTGATTTGAATAGAATTCATTAGAATTGCACTTGCACTTGCTTGTTCACGAGCAGGAGTCTAAAATCCACTTTCTCTTCCTCCTTTTCCTTTCCAAACTTGGTTTATTTTGATTTTTACGGCTATGATTGGCATTTAACTCCCTCGAGGAACCTTGAGAGGAAAACCTGCATCAGAGCCTCGCCCGTTAATCAGCAGGTAGCTAGCAGCTCCCCTGCTATTGGCTTGGGCTCCGAAATTTTCCTTACTATTAATCAAATTCTAAAGACGATCTGGACTGATGTATGCAAATATTCACCTGTATAGCCTTGTAAATGCTAAACGCGTGTTGTCGTATTGGTCACAATATCTATATAAGGAAATGTCTAACACCGATGTTAGAAGGACTAATCATGTCAGCCTTACTCACAGATATTGTCATGGAATTTCAATGTGCTGAGGTGCCTACTACGTAGTACCAACCGCAGCAACCTCGGAACATACGTGGGTGGTTAACTAAGGACCTACACGGAAATGTTCACAAGCAGGTAAAACATAATATACCTATCGAACGAAAACCCAATCTATTTTATGTTCTTATTTGTTCCGAAGTCATTTGTGACTACTTCCGCTGCTCACGAAATCATTCTTTACGAGAAAACGATGACTCACAAAATAAAACAAAGCTGGTCTACGATGTGGTTGTGAGATAATTTGCATGTCTAAACCTACTTTCCAACTATGAGTTCATTATGAGGTCATTCTATGAGTTACATTTTTTTTTCAAAATTAGGTATTTAGTTCTTCAGAACCAAATTCATACTTTTCTTTTTATTGTTTTAAGTGTAGCGATCTACGGTTTCTAAGAGTGCTAACTTGGTGACAATGGGCAGAGATGCTTGTCATCCAAGCATGAGCAGGTTCGAGACACTAATATCTGAACCATTGGGAAGCCTGGCATTGGAAGGCATTAATTATAAGTACTTAATTATTTCCTGCTGAGGCTCACATTTTCTTCCAAAGGCGTCTGATTAGGCAGCAATAGATTGCTGTGGTTATAGCCAGTTTGATTCCAACATTGCGATTTCACCATGAACAGCTATTACCCTGAGGCATTCACACGTCATAGAAGTTATAAAAGTGTGACTAGATAAATTTAGAAAGGTAAACAGTTAGAAATCATGTCATAGGTACGGATACTGGCCCGAATACGAAATAAGTGACGAAATGAGACCTAGCTTTTGAAGAAAGTACCAAGTCCAATCCTCGTAAGGCTAATTTTTCATATAGGTAAATTGGAGAAAAAATAAAACAGTCGTCTAACGCTCTCTTGTAAGCGAACGGCGAGTTCGTAAGACACCCCAACTTTCAGATGAGGACCAATTTCACCGTTTTCCACAATTTCGGAAACAGGCCGGCTCTAGTTGACAGTGCCCTGCACTTTTATTGTCTCCACGCCTTAGCGGCGACTCTGACGTGCTCCCAGCCCTGATAATGATTTTAGAACATAATATTATAACAGATCAGGGGACGAGTGGGAGCCTCAAATATTTTAGGACACGAGTGAGCACAGTTTACAAACTTTAGGGGACCAGTGGGTACGTAGCTGCCCCGGGCCACTGGTATTGTAATGAATATTCTTAGTGGTTGTTTGGTGTTAAGTAATAGAAATAAGCTATTGTCTAAATATATACCGCCATGGTGCCAATTTACATAGATTTTATTACTTTGATTTCTTATGAATATTAAAGTAATCTATTAAACTCCAATCAGCAATTAACACATAAAAATTACGTGTCCGCGAACAACGTCCGGGAAATATAAATATAGGTAACAATATTTAATACGCTATACCATATATGCGCGTAGGTAGGTACTGTGCATATTTCGATCCTTATAAAGGCCATTATAGATACATACTTAGTCCAATTTAATCGGTCTTTAATCAGTCCTAATTCTCATTATTTTAATCAAGGAAATCCATCACGCTATTTTCATATTTATCCCCATTGGGACTCACCTCACTAGAGCTTACGTAGCCCAGTCGAACTAGATCAAAGAAGGAGTTGACATATTTTTGATGTACATAATTATTAAAAGACTGGCCGTCTTTCATTTTGATTTTCGGTACATATATTTGCACTCTTTTGCTTCATCCACCATCTTGAATAAAAAAAAAATGTTTTAAGATTCGGAACGTGTTAGGTAAAAAAATAGATAATTCCTGCTCATTTTTAATTTTTTGAAGTCAAATCCTCATTCGATTAGGTCTTTTAACAATGATGGTATTTCGATCTCTAAAAGATTTATAGCCGCACGGTGTTTAGCTACATCTGCCTTCGGCGGGCATGGCAAGAAAACCAGATTGTCCTAGGACATCCCTACGGGAATGGCATAAACCATACACAGACACAAAGGCGAATGCCCAAAATTATTCTTTAAGACGTCTCAATGTCTTAAGTATTATGTGAAAAACTGATTTAACAAGAAAAATTGCCGAGTTGCAGAATACCCGGATACATTAAAATAATTTAATTACACAATAGATGCATCGCATTGACATCATCTCCTACTTAATTATGTTGGTATTTTTGCATGTTAATTTTGCTGACACATCCAAGTAATTAAACAATTACACATGCCGACAGAATGAGACAGCGGAACATAAATATTGTAATGTTATGAATTTAAAATTGATGTACGTACATAATATGGTGTGTCAAATTAGCATGGTGAATGAAAAATAAGGTTTGTATCAATGGTTTGTATTTTATGGACGACACATTTTTAATAATAAGTACTTGTTTTCTTTTGTCTATGAATTCGGGAAATCCCGTGATTGTACATTACAGACAGACCTTCTTGAGATTATTAATTTGCATGAATTATCGTATCTTAAATCTTAGAAGGATTTTTACTATTTTTAACCTACTTCCAAAAAGAGGAAGGTTCTAAATTCATCGGAATATTATATTAAAAGTTATATAGATTTATAAAGAGATTAATATTTTTTTAGGTAAACAGAAATTCATCACGGTATCTAATGTGAGGGGAATTTGACCACCGTGGAATGAGTTGGACACCACCTAACTTTTATAATGCTATTCTGTAACATAAAATTCGATATTGAGTCACATATATCACTCAGGATCATAGGACTCAGGAGTTCATCGTAGGCTTTATCAGTGTCATATTGTCCATCCAGCCTGCTTAATAGGGCAGTAATGGGATGTACGCAATATACTTGAAATAACCTCTCCCCTCTGTGAAACTCTAAATCATCATCATCACATCATCATTATCTTGGCGTTGTCGTTGTTGCGTAGTCCAGGGTCCGCTTTCCAACTTTTACTTCTGTGAACGACTCGACGTCGAATTTTTATATTATAGAATAGAATAGTCCTTGAGGTGGGAAAGGCACGGTACAAGTTGCGTTGTCTCGTCAGCCTAACTTACTTCAAACGTAGGTAGCTCCGGTAAGTGCGTATCGGAGGTAAGTATTAAGTAGGTTAGGCTGTCAGTTACCTATTCCACTAGTTCAATTTATTAGCGCTTGTGAAAGTAGCTTTATTCATTTCATAAAGCTCATTGTTTAATTTCGCAAATAAATAAAAAAAAATGTGAAGAGTACTTAAAAGTATAAAAATTCAGGAAGAGAGAAGATAAATCAAAACGTATCGATGTCAATTTGTCATATTTGTCAATTTCTCGTCATTTCAAAGTAGTTACTCAGCTTTTGAGACAGCATGTAATTAAAACAAAATTTAATGCCATTTTTTGTTTCCTTAATCCTTCCGTTCCATTTATCCTGTTTAGGTTTCGCTTACTCATGCCGGGTGACGCTATGGTTACTCATAACCTTGTACCGAGGCAATGCCCATAAATAGATAGAAAAGCACTGGAATTATGGACAGATTGTGTTGGTGTTAGTGGCGCCCAGATTATACGCCCACTTTAGGAGTCTGATGTCTAAATATATTCGGGTCAAGATACAGGCTTAAATGCAAATTGTTTATTTTGGAGGACGAGCGGTGAAGTAGCAAATTAATGATCAAATTACGAAACACTTAACATGAGTAACAATTTAAAATGATAACTTTAACGATGTTAGATTGATCGATCTATTCATATGATGCATAAATAATATTAAGTTTTGGAGGCCCTGATATCATTTGACATCAGGAAAAAAATATTTGGATTCGTATAATTACAAACTTCCGTAATATGCCTAATATTTTTTCCTTCTGTTTTTATACAATTAATTGAGCCATTGATATCGATTTACAATTAAAATATCAATCAGAGGAATAAACTGTTGTGATATGCATATCGAAATATGAGATCAGCGTGCTCTAATAAATAGAGCTATTATGTGTGGGTGATAAGATAAGTTATTTATCCGCTGTAATTGCGTATTGAAATTCAATCTTAACGTGGTGGGAATACGCATTCGTGCACCGAAGTTCTCGATTAACTGGTTGCTTGATGGTGACCGTACAATACGTGGGTATCGCCAAAGGCGGCGTGTGGGTTCTGTGGCACGTAAATCCGCATTCAACGAAATACGGGTAACCTTGCTAATCATAGTAATCACATTCAATTTGCACGCATTAAAAGACCTTCATTAAAAAGCTTAAGAATGACAATGAATTTATCCCATTTGAAATATATGAAGCGGCAAATATCTATGTAGATGTATCAGTGGGTGTTACGTGATAATACTTAACTTAATTCATTGAAAAAAACATTAAGTGGGCTCAATACATTCAGTTTAAGTTTTAGCTAACCAAATTACTCAACACTACGTCATCTGGGTTAGTGGGTTTGTATAAATTTGATGTTCTTGATGTATTGCAATTCTGAGCTTAATATAATATTACTGCAATGATTTTCACTACTGGTTTTAAAACTAGACCGTAAAATATTCGTATATAATTCTGAGTAATGTTTACGTTTAGTAAAATAAATATATGGAATCACATTTTAAGATGAATAATCTACCTATATAAGTAAATATAAAAGCGAAATACCACTCACTGAATAGTCACGAAATCTCAGAAACTATAACACCTACAAACTTGAAATTTGGCAAGTAGGTTCCTTATAGGGTGTAGACATCCGCTAAGAATGGATTTTACGAAACTCGGAACTCCACGTGTACGAAGTCGCGATCGACCGGAAATTTTTAATCCATACTTCCATACTAATATTATAAATGCGAAAGTAACTCTGTCTGTCTGTCTGTTACGCTTTCACGTCTAAACCACTGAACCGATTTTGATGAAATTTGGTATAGGGGTAGATTAGGCCTTGAGAAATGCCATAGGCTATGTTTTGTCGCGATAACCGATATCCACGCGGGCGGAGCCGCGGTTAAAAGCTAGTATTTTAATATGAAGTTATTGAAGAGTTAACTCTATTTTATTTTCTTTCACCGGTTCTCTTTGAAGTGCTAGTAAAGTATACATTATTTTACACACGATAATGACAGTCGTAGGAACCATTTAGCTTCACTCTAAGTGCGTAGTTAAAAAGCTCATTAGACAGGTTAACGCATTAAACCATATGAGAAGGTTTTCCGTTGCGCGTGCGTCGGTCGCCGTTGTGTCGCTGATGCACTCGCATTCCTTACCGTATACACTACTAATGCTTTTATTATAACTGTAAGGTTTTGTTACTAGAACTGCATAGAAAATAACACTAGATTATAATCGAATCGAATGCCACACAATGCTGTAATGATAATACAATGAAGGAAAGTTTAAAGTTTGGTGTAATGAAAGATAATATATAGGTATAGTGTTACGCGTAAAATTCCATTGTATTGTTCTAAAAAATGCCTTGTTAACATACTCATAGCGTTGATTTCAATCTCTGGCATTTTAGCGTTTTAAAAAGAGGTCTTGTGCAACCTCACTGAGTAATTATGTGACTTTACGATAAAGAACATGAACATTTAATCATTTATGGTAAAATAATAATAATATTGTGACAACAGAGCAAATATTTAATAAGTATCTGTTTGTCAGTTTGCTAAATCACGGAACAAAAAGTTTTTCTGTTCCGTGTTGTACCTATATTTACCAGGTAATTGAAAGCAACAGTAATAAACATCTATGACAAAAAGAGAGCCTCTCTGGAGAATTATTCATTTTTTAAATTTATTTATATCTGCCTGCTTGTTCTAATTAGTTTTGGAGTCCACGTCCACCAGTAGTGTACTATAGATGAAATTATTTTCATCTATAGTACACTTACTGCTTTTCTTGCCGTACCTACAGTGCCTATCCTTTTCAAGCAATCAATTCATCTTTTTTGGGCCCACTTGTCTTTCAAAAGGAATGTAGGGTCATTACAATAATTGGAATAATATTTATTTGAAACTAGCTTTTGCCCGCGGCTCCGCCTCGATGTCGGTTATCGCGACCAAACTTAGCCTATGTCATCTTCCAAGGTCTAATCTATCTCTGTACCGAATTTCATCAAAGACAGACAGAGCTACTTTCGCATGCTATTCAGGTAACAGGCATGGCTCTGGCAAAGGCTTTTCCTTTGGGGTCAGACGGCAGTCGTTTTCGTAAAAGTCAAAAGGTCGATTAAAAATGAATTACGAATCCTGGACTCCATAGTGTTAATTTTGACGCAACGGGGAAATAGCTAGGATGATGATGTTTGTAATTTGATGATTTGTTGGATGACTCCGACTCTAACTGCCAGAGTAATTAAAAGAGAAATCATTGCAGAGTACTTAGTTACCTACATTGTTACTAAATATCGTTATCGTGCCAGGAGACGATTCCACAACGTTGTTAAAAATGAGCACTCACGCACATCTTCCGCACATCTATTGATCCGTTCCGTGCACAAAGTTCCGTGTAAAGTGCAAACAATGAAAGTGAAGCGCGAGTCGGAGCTACAATGCGCGAAGGTTCTCACGCGACGAAAGCTAGATGACGTAATGACGCGACAACGTGATAGCTTCAGGCTACGCGGACGCAGGGTTACATTCTATTAACATATTCAATAAAATAAATTACACCTGATTGATGAGAAAGTACAGGATGCGGGCAAAAAAAATGTCTACTAAATTGCAGCAACTATTTGAAGTACAAGCGATTACCACATTTGTTTAGGTAAGTAATCTAATTTGGTATAATAAAGTTATTAACTTGCGAAAAGGCTGTGGGAAGTTTTATTATATTAAGTTTTTATAGTAGTATCGAATGAGTTTTGAGTCGTTTGTTTTACATATGTACCGCGACATGTATAATTAGGAGCACGCGCACGTTATCGTCGATTTATCTTTCACTTTCATTTCTAACCTATGATTCCCATATCAGACAACGGACTAAATGCGCTTAAGATTGTAGTATATTTTTCGGAAGTGGGTTCTTTTACTGTACTAAGTAGATAAGATTCCCTAAGGTTTGATTCGATGTATTTTAGGAATCTATCTGTACATCCGTAAATAAACTATTCAAAAGTATTTTCCGTTAGAGTTTCCCACAGTCATCAAATTACATCAAATTACGAAAGATTTATTGATTTTAATTTTGTTAATAGTACCTAGATAAAAAATAATTGTAGTGTTACTTGTTAAAATTTAACCGCACCATAAAAACTAAGGAACTATTTCGTTAATTGTTTTATTTTTGCAATTATTATTTTATAATATGAACATATAATTTTAATATTAGTGTTTTTCATACTCAGACGGAGAATTGTAAAATCATGTTGTAAATTAATTATTTCTTATGGAGTAGGTTTTATACGTACAGTCAGTGTCAAAAATAGATGATGATTTTACAGATTGTACAGATCTTACGAAGTTATTTTAATTCTTCTTCATCCTAGCGTTAATCGCGGTCGCATCTGCTGGGGTCCGCTATTTATGCTATTTTTATTTAATTTTGTAAGAAAATATAAATCCTTTAGATTTTAGAAGAATACCTATGTATCTAAGCATAACTATTTAGTCGGCTCTATTTAGGTACTCTAAAATTCACTTCACTAAGAAATATAAAATTAGGTAGGTACATTGCTTCACAACTAATCTTTTGACGTTGACTATACAATTATCATCATTCTTCGTCAATTCTACGATAATTATTATTGACAATCGTCAACGATTTTCATTACTTTACTTTATTAAGCGGGGTTGATTTAAAGTTACCCAGTTTATCCGTAGTTTACGGTACATAAATAGGTCGTTATGCGGTTAAATACCATGAGTTAGTTATAAACTATAATGATAATAAGGTTCTCTTGCCTTTAGGACAACATACAACACAATAATTAAACATGTTGTTTCCTATTATTCAATTGCATTTGATACGAGCAATATATATATTACTAAAGGAAAATCAATATTGCTATAATGCGCATAAATATACATAGGTAATTAGAGTGACCACAATATTAAAATTATATGTAAATACAATTAATTATGTAGACACTACTTATTAAGTAACCATTTAAATCAATGGTAGGTACTCACTTGTGGTTATATATATGCCTACCTAATAACAATGCAATTTAATATGGTTTAATAAAATATTAAATGATTAAAGCTACCTCGTTTACAATAATTAAATATTTACCGAACAATATTCGCAATTAGTAACCTATACCACTATTTAAAAAAAACATTTACAAAATAATTAATAAATAAAAATCATCTATTATAGTTGACATCTGTGCATGAATATGTAAATAACTTTATACAATGTATTTAACAAATCGTAAACAATACTACTTAAAGTTTATAAATAAAATGAATAGATAATTAAGTCTGACAATTAGCAAGCCATCATTTTTGTGGTGGCATCTTGACTCGATTGTAAACCTAACCTAACCAGTCTACATAATGGGATTTGAACGTATAACCCAGAATTTTTTTCATTCATTGATGTAACTTGCTTAGGTATGTATGTAATATATTTTTTTTATTCAATCAACTACAATAAAATATAAAAATCAGTACTAAGTTAAATTAAAAACTGGAAAGTAATATCTACTCGATTATGTTAGGTAAAATGGTGGTTTCTCCAACACCTTGAGCAATGCAAGTAGACATGCTCCTTTTTTTTCTTTGCGGAATGCATACGAGTATGTAGAGAAAACAGAACAGAAGGGTACAAAAAAATTTGAACTAACTATATCAAATTATAATATCTTTTAATTTTGATAAGGAAAAGTAATATTTTTAAAAGCTCTCAAAACCAACGACATTCAGATATTAAGCAACATACAATAATAGCCCGTCTATCCATACCTCGTGTTGTATAACTATTGAATCAATCAATCAATTAGCGTTAGCCTATTGCAGTCCACTGCTGGCCATAGCCCTCTCCCAATATGTGCCACATCTGCTGATCCTCCGCCTACTACTACTACTCAATTTTGGTCATATTTTATAATATTGCCACACAATTTTTAACCAACTTCAAAAAAGGAGGTTCTCAATTCATACCCTACTTTTTTTTTACCATACATATTTTAGTTTATGTACTTAAGTTACCTGTGCTAGTGTAGTAAAGTTTGCATGACTGTTATTTATGAGTTATGATCAGATATTGCACTCTGGCATTAATCATACTTTTATATTCCTATGATTGTGTCTTGTGAGGCTATACTAAGTGACAGTGATTTACGGTAAATCCGAGCAAGGCTTTCACCATCTTTTTATTATTACCCCACAAACCGTATTGATCTTAAAGACCGGTAACCGGTAACTGGAAGAATCGATTGTGAAGGCCAGGATTCAAACCGGGATCTCTCGTTCAAAAGTGCTGCTGCTTAACCACTATTGCTTCATTATTGTGCCAAATCAAAGACTTTTCTTGCTTCCTTTGAAAAAAAATCTTATGGATTTTAAGTACTCGTATTCTTGGTGATAAATTCAAATTCAAATTCTTGGTTTTTTCAAAATAGTGCAATACTGTTACAGCTTTATGACGTCAAATTCTCCTTAAAACTAAGTTTACCATATTTTTAACGGTTCATTCTTTTGTTACCTAACTTAGTTAAAATAGTCATGATGATATTTCTTACAGAAGATATAAGGAGGAGAATTATCACAATATTTGACGTTTATGTATCTCACAATCAAAGAAATAATATTAGCAAGAACATGTCTCTTAAAATACAGGTCACCCTAGTTTGAGCGGAATAGTAGGTAGGTAGGTAATACTTAATATTATACGTATTACTGGGCTTTATAATTTAGATCAAGTTGAATATGTACCTTTTAAAATTAATTAATTTCAGTACAGCAGGTACAGATAGGTACAATAGTTATATCAAAGTCGTATGTCATGTATGTAATGCATGTGTACAATTCGGCCCTCGCCTGGCTTTCCGTTCACCAGTGAACATGTTTTTTAACGATCCGGCCATTTCGTTCCAATTTGCTAATTTCTGGTTCCGCACCTTAACGATCTTATATAATTTGCACAAAAAGCTTGTATTATTAACGAAAGCAATTAATAATAAATGGACACTTTGTGTTGATTGTGATTTAGGTGACCTCAATACATCAAATATTGTTTTGAATTACGACAGAACTTAAATTGTAGGTACAGTGACCCTAATATCGACAGGTGTTTTGTTGTTCAAAGTTAATTGTATTATCCGTGACTTCATCCACCCGCATAAAATTGGTAACTCACGTTCCGCAAGAATTGGAAACAGCAGAAGATTAGTACCTACTTATTAAAAGTAGAACAAACCAACGAATACTTTTGTCTTTCTTTATCTGAGCGTCAATGTCGGATCATCAATATCATGTATTCATCAGTATTACAAGATAGTGTCTAAGTCTCCCTGAGTCGAATTTTAATGAAAATATTAACTCTAGCTCTAAAAAAGATATTACCCTGAGTTCAACTCCAATGTTGGACTGTTGTTCCAATTTTAATTTTATTACCAACAAAAATCTTCTTGCATATATTTTGTTACACTATGTTAATAAATAAAAAGTTGAGCGATTACAGTTCTTCTACATGTGAATGTAGAAGAACTGTAATCGCTCAACCTTTTATTTATTAACACTTACTAAGCGTTTTGCATGCCTCTTGCTAAATTCGCAAACTTTTGACTTAAATCCTATAATCGATAGGAAATCCCATGGAGTAATGACGTAATTTATGACAACAACGACAACAGTTTCAACAGGTTTCGATTTTGTTCCAAGCGATACGTGCACATATAAGCTTGCTAACTAAATTGACATGTCCGTTCGGAAGTTAAAAACATTAGCATGTATTGCATCGTTGTTACACAATCGCGTTACACAACGCACTGCGACACTTAGGCATGTATTGAAATATTCTAAGTTTTCTAATTGTAATCCCCAACACAATGTCCGATAAAGAAATATATACACATCGGAAGTGGTCGTTCTGAATTCCTTTTGCGTATTTACTAACACCAATCTGTCTACGATACAAGTGAGTCACGACTTTCATGTTGTTTTTACCGTCTATGAGTGTTCTACGATGTATTATACTATAACGTCGGGTACACACCAAGTCAGATAAGGCAAACGATGGTTCACGAATGAATGAAAATGAACCAGTGTCAATGTTTCAGCGAAAGCGAGTGATCAAGATTCACTATCATTACAGGCATTAGATCACGCTGGATAGGTTATATTCCTCGATTGGTAGATTGGTGGGTGTATGGAGTCTCTGTAAGCCGATACACCTGCCTATTGACGGACTAGGCTCTGGCTTAATATAGAACCCGGATAATATTTGAGAAAAACATTGTAATTAACAAGCTATGACTACTCCTACGCTAAATTATTATTGAGTTATTGAGTTGTTGTGTACAACTTGTGTATTAATATAGATATGTGTATGACTCGTTGTTATTATATTTGCATCATATGTATATAGGTCTATATTAATTAAGTGCTACTGTTATGAGGATATTGTCAAGAGGCATAGCATTACAATAACAAGGTTATGTCATGGTTATTATTCTGTAATTACTAACATGATTTTTTTGTAATTATGGCAGGAAATAACATATATTTGTGTGTCAATTATTTTGAGATATAATACAAAATAACGCATAAAATTATACATAGGTACCTACAATTACTAAAGGGTAGTTGGCTGTCAAATCAGTTTCAGACTTCAGGGTAAGTTCTATGAAAACTTTTATAAAATTTCATATTTCGTTATTGTCAAATAAATTATGATTATGATTAGTGATTGAGTGGATTATTAAAAACCGATGAAGCGCGAGTTAGACTCGTGTACTGAGGGTCCCGTATAACTGGACTAAGGGACAAACTTATCATTGTTTTTGTCAAACCGGATTATTGGACTTGGATAACTTAAACCACTTGAGCTTATGAGAGCTAAAGCCCTTATGAAATACTTCTCAATCTTCACGGGATAAAAAGCTCATAAGATATTTAAAACTAATAGGTTTCTATAGGTTTGTAGACTGTAATCCATTCAAATTTTCGCATTTATAAATAGTAGTCAGTAAGATTGTTTCATTATTAAAACCAACCACGTACGTTTATACTTCGACTTTTAATTAGATGCAGTAAAATGACGTTTCAAAATGTCATTGCGTAAAATAATGTTTACAGCCTAATCTCAATAGGGATGCGATTCAGTTCACAGAAGATCATTCTAATCGTTCCATAACTTACTCATAATAGATCATACTTAATTTTATTTATTATTCATATAAATAAAAGGCTGTATAAACGTTGATCCTTTTACACATTTCCTTTTTGAGTGTTTCGAGGTGTGGTTCGCCGGCATTCTACCCAAACTCAAGCCGAATGTAGTAGCAGTAGTCGTAATTGAAAGTTTTCCAAAAAAAAGTGTACCTACCCTCCACTTTTGAGCCCCTGTGTTTGAATTTCAATAAGAAAAAAGATATTCATATTATATATCTGGGTAATGATTATAATATTTTAAAAATATAAACATACTCTAAAGTAGTTAAATCTATTCATTATTTTACCCTATTTGCCGTAATATTTCAATTGTGATGATTTTTATGCACCGAGGCATCAGTTTTTGGCGTGGACTCAAGTTATTGAATTTATGTAGAAGCGATACTGAATTTTTTTGTACTAGGCTAGCATGAGTTGTAGGTCCCATTTGAAAGATATCTAGACACCTAGCAGCGTCCTAAGCTTCTAATTCGAGTCTTATGCTGTTTAAGTTAGTCTCAAATAAAAACGTAATAGCTAAGCGGTAACTTCCGGACATGTCGGTTTTGACACGGCTAAAACGGTCTATATTTCACGAGGATTTTTTTCACTTCTTGTAATGGAAAAATAACGTTTACATGACAATAACAGCTTTTTCAAAAGTGCTAGTATCGAATAAGTTTCAAACTTAATAGTTGTGTTTTGTGTGGGTGCCACGGCGGTCAACATTTCTTCGGGTCAATTTGAGACACTTCTATAAGTATTCAGCTTAGTTTACATGATTTAATTATTCGCAACGCTCAATTATATTATCAACGCGCTCTATCACTCTCGATCGAAACAATCCCGGAGATGTCGTGGACGAAAGTACGAATTCAAGAGTGACTGACCACTAAAAATATTGCATTTGAACCAAATATGGTGAAGGCCATTCGAGATGACTGCACATAAAGGTATCAGACTTCAAAGACTACCCTCTTATCACTGTGAATTAAACCGATGAGTTATTTTGGTCTCAGGCAAAGGGGCACGTCGCAGATAGATTAATAAGATGTATGAAATGCTAGAAGTGAAAAACTTTTTTCCAAGAAGTAATCAACAATGTAACACCGGCTAATTGGAGTGACTTTTGCGTCTCACACTATAAAAGAGGAACACAAACACAATATGTATCACCTCGATCATATTAGATGATGAATAGACAGACAGATTTGTCATTAGTAGTCATTAGTAGAACCAAGCGATTCGGCGACTCCTTCTTCTGCCGCACTATTAAGACTTGGAATTCCTTGCCAGCTCACGTGTTTCCTTCCTCCTATAGTCCCGGGTCCTTTAAGCGGGGCGTGAAAAAGCATCTGATGAGGCCGTCAAGCTGAGTGCCACCATTGTAACATGGTACGTGTTGTAATGGTGGCCCTCTTTTCAGAGACTTTGCCTTCAGCATACCATCAGGCGAGGCGAAGTCAAATTGACGTGTCCTATATAAAAAAAAAAAAAAAAAGTGTGACCGAAAGCAACAGCAACAGTGATTCCGAAAAATATTGATTATGTACCTAACATTAATTATTATGACATTTTTGATTCGTTTTGAATGTACATTCCTATACTTTCACTGAAAAAGATCAATTCTTTATCATATGTAATAATAATAGAATAAAAAAATACATTACAACTTAATATTGAATCTTTAAAACAAAACCAAAGATCATTCATTTATTGAATGATTCACTTACTCACTTAGCCACATCCCTATTTATTTTTCTTCAAAAAGTGGTATCCCACAAAACGTCATTTTACTGCAGCTGATTAAAAGTTCGACTATAGTTATAATTTGTTTAATATTAGTTTTAGTTTTTTTAGTGGGTACTGTAATATTTAATATTATTTTATTTGAATTATCTTATAATTATACTAAACCTCTGAATAAATCTACACCACGTACCTACATAATAATACACTCAGTACCTATATCCTTTAATATAGACATTGCAGTACATATTATACCTACTCGTAAGTTCAAAAATACAAAAATAAGTCGAGGACAAAGCCTGTTTTGGAAACAAAATATATTTTATACTTATTATATGTACGCTACTATGTATTTATAGACTATGTAACATATCCTTCATTATTGCGTTAATTTAATCGCTTTCCTGTACAACTTTGAGATTAGTTTGACAAATCACACTGATTCATAGCACTAAGCACAGCTTAATATAGAGAATACTTTATTTGTTTTAGATTTATTGTTAATTTTTAGTATCATATATGGTCACCGGTTGAGTGTACTCTTGACCTGGCCTTTCTTTAATAGGATATTCCTTGATCATTCGTAGGTCGTATGGGTGAATAGGCAACCTGATAAGTATCGACGGCGACGTATCTATTCTTATCAGACCCCTTAGACAAATGGAAATTCGTTGGCCGGCGTATTGTAAACGCGAATGTATGGGATTTGACGTTTATCACATACGTTGACGACTGTCATAATTATATGTCGTATCCCATACATTATTCATTCTTTTCTACAATACGCCAGCCAACTAATTGCCACTTGTCTAGGGGATCAGGTTGCCTATTCACCCTCGCTTCATTTTGTTTCGTTATTCAAAGTCAAAGTCAAAGTCAAAGTCAAAGTCAAAGTCAAAGTCAAAGTCAAAGTCAAAGTCAAAGTCAAAGTCAAAGTCAAAGTCAAAGTCAAAGTCAAAGTCAAAAATCATTTATTCTGTATAGACCATTAAAACGGCACTTACAAAACGTCAAAAATATATAATTATGTAGCTAGACTAGCTTAGCAAATGGACCACCGGCACCGGTTCGAAACGCGGCCCTGGCCTGAGAAGACTCCGGCAAGAAACTCAGCGGGGTTTTTTTTTTTTGGTCTATTTACAAATAATGCTTAGTCTACTTAGTCTAAATACAATAATTTGTTTGAGAAGCATGCATAAGTGAACAGCTCATTTCCAAGCTAGTTTATCATCTAAATATTCTTGTATTTTATAATAGCCCTTTTGGCACAATTTCCTCTTAACTACATTTTTAAATTCTTTCGTCCGTTCTGTCTACGTACAATACTTTGCTTACATCAAAAATGTGGCAGCAAACCAAATAAACGTAATCGTACACTATTGCTATTTTTTCCATGTTTTTCTGCCAATTATGTATGTATAAGTACTTACGTTAACACGCGCATAAGAATGTTACCGCGACCCAACATAACAGTAAGGCAACCGTTTGACAGGCGGTCTTGACTAATTATGGCAACATTATTATATAAATCTTCTTTCTATTCTGTTTTAAGTATATGGTATGACAGGTTGACGAGTTGCGGAATCCCACAGAGTAGGCCTGTGTAGGTAGAGGATATGAAGACGAAGGTAGTAAGCGCTTTCTCCTAGGAAGAAAGTGGCTGGATGAGTCTAGCAAACTGATATAAACAATAAACAACGAATTAAGACTTTGTTTTGTTTGAAACATTTTGTGTTTACATTCTATATTAATAGGTTATTCTCTGACTCTAGGACTCTAGCTACACTTAATTTTTTTTAAATGCTAATGTACCATTTTTTGTACGGAGCCCTAATTGTATCTATGTGTATACCTATTTTTTTTAACCAAGAATTGACAAGAGAACCTCATTTCACCCCTTTAAGAATGAGATTTCCAAAAAACCTTTTTTACAACATAAAAGCTGGCCATATTTTGAGGTAACCTGATCAGTTTACACTCTGCGTTAATGAATCAGTCAGGACAAGTAGGTATGTATAGATGGATCGTGCTGGGTTTTCTTGGTAACTTAGCCATTCCATGTGTGTCTAGTTTCTCTCTCACTGTCGCTTCATAAATGGCAGTCTAATGGTTCTAAACGTTAGACACTTCAACAGCTTCATCTAAAGCGGTTGGTCGAAATGACAAATTCTATGCAGTGTTCATAGAATTCGTCATTTCGACTTACATCCTTAGAACCATTCGATAGATTGACCCAAAATTAGAATTTCGAATGCTCAAGACGTCTCAAGTAGCTCAGTTGCTCCGAGCATTTCCCATGTAAGGGACTGGTAGCGAGTTCAATTCCCGTCTTGAGCATTCACCTTTTCCAATCAAAATAGATTTGAATAGTTAGTATACTAAATGCTTAAAAATTTTCAATGAACTGCTATCGTTCGTTGTTCCAACTACCGTTCATTAGTTAACGTTCCACCACCAAGTCAGGGGCTGCAGGTTCGATCTCGGATCAGTATCTAATATCTGCGTATTTTCCTATACGACATATTTATATATAGGTAATGTATTAAAAAAAGTTAGGCTGTACTTCGCTTGGCAGACCCATTGAGCTGCAGTATCCTAAAATATGTAAAACAATTATAAAATCCAAAGCAAGCGATCTAGGCAACAGGTACAGTAAAGAAGGATATCGTAACCACGTTTAGTTTCCTAGAACTAATCCTATTTGTCTCACACAATAATTAGTGTGTATGTAACTATAAGTAGGTACTTATATTAGTAGGGGAGGTGAAGATGCTAAAAATGTAGTTACTCCACCGTCGCGTAAGCCTGTTAGAATTGGTAGATTAGATGATAGAAAGAATATTGGTATATAATGTTTCCACTTTCAGTGAAGGGGAGAGCGTCTACATAACATTATAATAAATACATACATATCTCATCTCTCTTAATTAACATTTTGTATTACTTTGGTCTTATTTAATTTCTTTCAGTTATTCTGGTAAAATAAAAACAAAAAAAAGACCGCGCTCAAGTAAATTTTACATCGTTATTTGCAACTTTGCCACCTTCCCACGCCCTTACGTTACGCCATCGTCAAATTAGCAAAATTGATATCTGTTAGTTCGTAAATAATCTCCCATATCTTAATCTGACGCGTACGTGTAAATACATTGGTCAATTTCTTTTTGCACACACATACACACACATATTAAACGCTTATACTGGCTGGAATACTTCTCAATATGTAAAGTATCCTCTCTTATATTAATCTGACGCACTAGAGTAATTATCGAATTTCCTTCTACGCCTCCCCATCTATATAGGTACCTACATTTAACTTACTGAGTAGGTACTTTAACTTAGTTACAGTATCACGAAATCGCAATCTAAATCGTACTGTTGGCTAATAAATCAAATGGGTGATGGAGTAACTATATGGTTTAGGTTTTTATTGGCTCCAGTGCAGTATTGTATTTGATTGTAATGGTACCCTGGGCCCCTGTCAATATACCCATTTTCTTGCATCATACAATTTATTATGAAAGCAGAAAAACCGAAAGGTGTATGCCAGGATCTATTTGGAAAGAGGTGTGACTGTAATGTATGTAGATATTATGTGTATGACTCCCGGTCTAGCTTCAAAAGCGAAAAGCGTTTATGAAGAAAATTAATCTCTGTAATTTTTATATATACTACAGGTAATTCTTTCAAATGGGTGTGGACAAATCAAATTTGAAACTATGAGGAATAGCAAAAAAAGCTCAAAGGAATCTAGGGCCTAATTTTTTTCAAAGCCAAAATTGCATCATTCCGTTTAAAAAATGTTATCTATTATTTTTAATCACGAACGATTTTATTTCACTTTGTCTATCTAATTCTTTGATAATTTTGACTTTTATAATGCCACATGCCACATTTGCCACCGGTCTAGGTAGCTATGAAACTTTATATAATCAATTTATTATCATTACTAGCTTTTGCCCACAGCTCCGCCCGCGTGGATGTCGGTTATCGCGACCAAACATAGCCTATGTCCTTTCTCGAGGTCTAAACTACTCCTATACCAAATTTCATCAAAATCGGTTCAGTGGTTTGGGCGTGAAAGCGAGACAGACAGACAGACAGACAGACGAGTTACTTTCAGATAGAGTTACTTTCACATTTATAATATTAGTAGGGATTTTGTAAAAGTATTTCCTACAAAAATAAATTAGAATAAGTCCCAATTTATTATTAAATTGACTCGAAGACGTTTGGGACACAAACTCTACGGACACCGTGTCCCTAAGTGTACTTTCAAATTTATTTATTTTTTCGAAGACGTTACGGACACCAATATAAACGATAGTTTTGTACAGGCGAGTCCGATGGAAAACTTATTCAATATTGGATAGGTCGTACAAAAGAAAGTGTTAATATGTTGTTGGAGGAAGTGCCTAGAATAAGGGAAATTCGGAGGGGTCCATTGGGCTTCTGGTGGTTTTATTAAAACTAAGAACAGGTTTTATCAATATGAAGATCGTTTGTATTTTCTTTTGTGTTCAATAACTTTTGTGGCTCACTGTACAGTTGCAATCATTGAAATTTTGCCGCCCTAGGCAAGTTCGTAGGCCAAGGCCTTAATCCGCTATTACTCCAGTAACAAATTATTTCACCCATTAAACACGATTATGCAATCCGAAATTTCGTTACGGCCATAAGATAAATGTATCATGGTATAAAACGTTTAAAATGTAAATCATGTTGATGTTATCGGCCCTAAGCCTACTCACATGAATTTAATTTTTTCTATTACATCAATAGCGTCCAGTGTGAATACTAAACGATACATGATAATAGCAGTGTTCGGTTGTTAATATACATTTTGAGGCTTGTTTTATTACGTGTCAGCAAAATGTTTATTATGTAATAAAGCAGTTATCGATATCAGCCTGTATTGTATCAAGAATTAACATCTATTGCAACTTTGAGCTACAATTGTGACCTCGACCTCTAAAGAACCATCTGTATTAGTTGTAGGCGAAGACGCGTACAAGATGTTACAACTTAATTCCACTATAATAGCTAGTAATTGTACAGTCAGCAAAATTGTAATAAAATACATATATTTAGGACAATATTATGTATTTCTTTTTATTATTCTCTATTTTATAATTGAATAATAATTCTGTGACCCAAAGCCCAAATTACTTGTGACCCAAGTTAAGGGGTCTGAAATATGAGTTCTAGTAATGATGATAAACACACTTTGAATTTTTTTTGTAAATATAATGACACATTATACACAGTAGTGGACTGCAATAGGATAATTCGTGATAAGTAGATAAAACCTTGACTAATGCAAATACATAATATATGCATGTATTTACAATCCGTCAAAATTAGTTTTTTTTCAATTCATTTATGTATCTATATGTATTTATGAATTCGCTGCAATACAACGGAAATATATTACCATTTATACATA